>OU795042.1:23888693-25345959 GCA_917208275.1 Patella pellucida
TTTAGTTAGCCTCTAATGTGCGATATTTTAGTATGTTTACGGTAATTGTATATTTTTGGGTGAGGGGTGAGGTGGGGGATCTATTATATATATATTTTGCATTAATATGTTTTAAAATTGTATTTTCCAATAAATACAAAGGTAACAATTATTTTCCCTCCGCTAGGAATATGTGTGCTAACTTGATTTCGAATCCGGGTGCTAGGTTATGGCTGCGAGATTTTGTTTGCTAACTTGATTTTGAATCCGGGTGCTGGAATCCGGGTGAGAGCTTCCGCTCGGTGTAAAATTTGCTCAAAAATGAAACAAGTCAACAGTTAGACCCATCTTCCCCGCTGACATCCCAAAACAAATAGATGACACATATCAATTAATTGGCCAGAAAACAACCCTACTCAAACTCATCTGTACTTTCGGATGTGTCTTTAGTGGAATTAGATACTCTAAAATATTGATAGATCCTCCTTTAGAGCTGCCAGAGGAAAATATTTTTAATAGAGCCTACAAGAAGTTCAACTGTGACGCCTGTTTGAAGTTATGGACAGCTTCCGAAAGGGAAGCTCATGATGACATTTATTCTTTTATCGATCAAAAGCAATATGATAAGGAGAATAAGAAAGGTCTAGTCAAACCAAGTCATTTAATTTATGCTGTTACAATGAAATTGGAATCAATATTTAGAGATTCTTTTTGACACGATCAATAAAACCCAAAATGTATGTAGGCCTAGACAGTTTATTGAAATATTTATGAAGATTGTTACAGACAATATTGTTTGTTCAACTGATTGTACTAAAGTTTGTAAATTTATGCTTTGTCTTTTTGCTCGCATGAGAATACATCATTGTGTAAAATAACTTAATAGGTCTAGGAAATACAAGAAACATAAGAAAAACAAGAAATATGAAGGTGTCACATTCCTAATTTATCAAGTTGTTTCTGCGGACCATGTCTTATGCTTCATCACAAATATTATTTTCTACTTGAACTAAGCATAGATAAGCAGTTTAAAAGACAAATGTACAAATAATTGATATATTATGTCATTTATATGTTTTGGGATGTCAGCGGTGTGGGCGGTTGGGAGTGGAAATAAGCATCACTGTTAGCTTGTTTCCACTGATTGTGCTAAAGTTTGTAAATTTATGCTATGTATTTTTGCTCGCATGAGAATGAATCATTCATTCAGTGCCGGATCTAGGGGAGGCAAAGTGGGACAAATGTCCCGCCCCCCCCCCCCCAATTCTGGGTCATACTATTATTTTATCACGGACGGAGCTAACCAGTACCTGGGCTGAGGGGCGAGGATTGGGGCCCTGGGTAGTAAGGGCAATTGGGGGACCCGGGACTGGTAGGTACCAACAGATTTCCGGGGGGGGGGGGGGGCAGAGATCGATTAGGCCCTAAAATTAACTAATTTACATAACTTAGAGGTTCCAATCAATTGGTCCTAACCAGTTCCGGGGACCCCATCCCGCGGGAAATTAACAGACAGCGGAGTTCAATGTTTTATGTCAACTAAAATAATTTCATTAAAATAAAGTAAATGAAAACATCATGAGCGATAGGGTATGTTTAAAATACTCAAATTGTCAACGAATTCAAAGCTTCAATAAAATCGCTGTTTAAATTGTCTCAGATGCACTGAAATTAATCCTAATTATAAAAAAAAATCCTGGAGGAAAACACCCGCCCAGGCACTCAAGGGGACGAAGTATATACTAGTACGATCCGCGGTCAATACGAACAATATGAACAAACAACATTGGGGGCCCCCCACTGTTGGCATGTCCCGGGCCCCCCACAAGGTTAATCCGGCCCTGCGTGTAAAAGAACTTAATAGTTTTTGTCTTTTGTTTCCAAACTATTAAGGGAAAGACAGATATCTGTTCTTTATGGCTTACAATCCCCCTTGTTAGTGGTGAAGGACAGGGGGTCAACGTAGATAGTCGCTTGGATGGGACGAAAAGCCAGGGTCCTGTGTACACATTGGCATGCAGTGCTGAAAGAACCCTTGACTGTTATTGGAATTTAAAGTAAGAGTAGGCCATAGGGCCACTGTCTGGGCAAAAATTCCCTCAATGCACAGTGTATTGCAAATCCATTTAATTGCATAGGCCCCTTAGGAAAGTCCAAGAAAAGGGGTGATAGACTTATAGCATTTCAAGCAAACTACCTTTTAAGGCAATTCAACCACCTGGATTTAAAGTAAAGTTTATGAAATTAGGCATGCTCATATGTTAAGCTTTTGTTCTAAGGGCAGATCCAGAATTTTTTGCAGAATGTGGTTTGCCAGCTTGTTCCTGGGGCAATGTATATATGTATCTTTTGGGTGATAGGGGCACTTGGTTTACCCCCCTTCCCCCGGCCTTGAAAAGGTTTGAGGAATAGGCCTACAAGGTTTCTTTTTTAAGAGAGAAATCCAACCCCCATGTCGATATCAATTTTTATTATGAATACAATCACTCTGTGTATCAATTTTATTGATAGATGCAAGAGATTAATTGTGATACAAATTAAACGACCACTTTCTCATGTGATATCCTAATGATTAGGAACCTATAACGGTAAATCTCTTTGATCTTTTTGGGTATATATGCCCCGAATAACTTGCGGTCTGAAAGTCGTTGGCGGTCCCGGTTTTTCGTTTATCAGTCTTGTTTATCCCCACCATATCCCCGGTGTCGAGCTTTATCACACACAGAACCAACAAACAATGACAAATCATGAAAATAGATCGCATAAAACAGAGTAAACTAAATTCCAAATGATTAATCGGGACGGTAGGCCTTATCGTTCGATAAAGCTCAAATCAGGCCTTAAAGAACTGGGCAAAGTTATAATATTAAGATGGAATTTCAGCAAGAACTTTTGTTGTCAACTATAACTAGTACAAGTTTAGCCAAATCGACCGTGTAGTGTTTGTATTACTTGAAAGAATAGCTGTCATATAGGCTAGATCACTAGAAATAGATATCGTAACCATGTTGAGCGAACTGTCAGTTGAGTGCTATTACACTATATTCCCAAGATGCATTGCGCGTCGGAGTGTTTCTATGGGGAGTAATGCGAGCCGCTACTCTGGTTATTCTTACTCTGTGCTAATCTCTGCTGTCGGCTCAATTGACTACGCCACCAAGATTCGTGGTGAAGATAGACAATGATAAACAATACGATTTAAAACAAAGAAATGATAATATATTTAATACTATTATATATATTGAAATAGAAATGGGGTCACAATTGCAAAGTAACAATGTATATACAGATATAACAGGGAACTCTTTTGTGTAAGACTACGGGTAAAATCGTCGGAATACAGAACTGCGCATGTGGCCGTGCTAATTTTAGAATATAACACACGTGGGTTTGTTTATCAGTACTACGTACGTGATCGACAGGCCCAATTGTTAATTTAGAAATATCTAGTTAATCAAAATCAATAATTCTCGATATATGTTTGAAATATGATAGAAAAATCACTTTGCGGGATAAACATTTCGAATTTACTTAAAAAAACATAAAATTAAAAAGTGTTTATAACGCCAAGAACATTTCGCGGACAGGCGCCATTTTTGACCAAGTAGTAAATCACGTGATCGATGACCCCCGGGTCAAACGTTTATTGAACGCGAGCCGACGGCAGAGTCAAATGCTGGATAGCAAGACTTGCGTGGAGAATGGGAAATGACGTGCTATGAAATTATTACCAGTCTGAATCCTGAAAAACATTAAGGGTTACATCCCCGGTTTGCTCTCCACATTTGGAAACGCAAAAGAAGGTCACTTCCGCTTTCTCAATGGAACTTCTATAAACAAAGTTATTGTGAAATTGTAAAATTTACCACCTTAAAATGAACATGAGTAAGGGCTGGTTGGAGTTGGAAAGTGATCCAGGTAGGTAATCCTAATATTTAACAAGCATTGCTTGAGTAGAGCGAAGCTGATGTGATTGTAGATAACAGTAACATAGTCTATACTAGTTCCTTTATGAAGTATGAACTGTCTCTGAGCGAACGATGTCTCGCTAACACTAACAGTTCCTCACGGGCGTTATTATCAACTAGTATGAAAATAAGGCTTTTCTCCATCTCGGTTCTAAGGCTATTTTAGATCCTGAACGTTCTTACATGTATCATGCATGTTAGTTCCTTTAGGAACTGTCTCTGAGCGAACGATGTCTAGCTAACAGTTCCTCATGGACCTTATTATCAACTAGTATGAAAATAAAGCTTTACCCCATCTCGGTTCTAAGGCTATTTTAGAGCCTTACCGTCTATTTTGCACCGTGAAACTTTTCTGATCACCAAAAAAAATCATTTCCTGACACAACCGAGACAAATTTATAATAATGCAACACTATTTTCGTGTAGAATTTGATGTTAGAAAAAGACCGGTCTGCGCTGACGTCAGTAAACAAACATGGCGGCCAGATTTGAACGATTTTGTTTATCTTTTTCTAACGTCAGTTCTACATGAAAATAGGAATGTCAGCTGTTTCGTAACCTGGCTGTTTTGTACCTAGTTCATTCGTACCTCACGTGAGCTGTTTCGTACCTCCGGTAATTTCAACTTTTACATGTACTTAAACTAACACATGAGCTGTTTCGTACCTTCGTTAATTTAAACTTTTACAATGCACTTGAGCTTAACCCTCCTCCTTTTTCACCCGGGCTTGGGACCGGCGTTGGCGGAGTTAAAGTTGTTTTTTTTAAAATTATTTTCGACGGGCGACAATGATTTTTTTTTTTGATTATCTTCTTTTATGTTGTGTTTTCTTCTATACAGGAGCAGCAATGGGGCCGTAAACAAATGCACATCTTCTTAGAAGGGAACTGGCCGAAATCAGGTTCTGTGCGTATTGCTCCCATAGATTAAAAATACGACCATGCGTAAATCGGGTACGAATACGCTGGTATCGTTTTAATTTTCCTTCTGACACTAGCTTGATTTGCAATGGCAATAGCGTCGCTTCTTTATGTAGCAATCTACATAACAAGTAAAATGGAGGATTGGCAATAACTGCTTGGGTGTTGAGATCGTTGTGCCAACCCTCCACGTCGTTGTTGGTTCTTATGGACTGCATAAACACGCACCAGCTTGCGATGGGCCATATCCTGTTGTTGATCCAATTCTTTTCTACATAGCATATTATTGTTTGTAGTCGACCTGGCGCGCTCTCTTTTAATTTATTGAATGCTGGTTGAATATGTTCTAACGGTAGGAATGGTAGTGACATAAGTTTGCGTAAAAATTTGTATGTGCTCCCCTTAGAATTGTAGGCTACAACTAAACCGGACCTTTGAATTTTTCTATAGATGGCTTGACTCCAGTGGAAGGCACATCCTTGTATGTAGACTTGTGGGAAAAGTTTCTGTAGAGCTTTCCATAAGCCTTTTTCAAAATCTACAACAAACTTCTGGACTGATGGGCGTGGCAGGAGTTTAAGAATAGCTCGGAGAACCGCAATATAGTCTTTTGTGCGGCGGCGTGACATGATAACAAACAGGAGTGGCACCTGCTTTGTTTCTACTCCACTGGTGATGAAACAGTTAATAGTAAAAAGTTGCTGGAACGGTGCTTTCGTTACTTTAAATGTGCCGTCCATATACCAACACTTTGACTTCGAAAGTAACTGCAGTTGTTGGTTAGTAGCCAAGATTATGTGTCTTTGACCATGTTTTTTTATATCAGCTTGAAGGAAGTCTTGGGGTAAATAATAATCTGCTAACTGGAATTCGAGGTCTTTAGGTTCTGCTGGGCGATCTTTCTGGCGTTGACGGTTGCATTGCCTTTTCAGGTTACCAATTGCGGGACGACTAGCCTCGGGTAAATCTACATTTGGATTGTTGGTTAAAATAGATTTATGTGGTAGTCTACCGGGAGTAAACTGGTCACCTACTTGGTTTACTGATGCCGAACACCGATTGAGTTTGCCTCTTACACTACACCACCACCAGGTCTTGTCGTCCTTCTGTCGTTTAACAGTAAAGGAAAATCCGTCACTCGAAAAGAGTTTATATTTTCCGCGTTTGGTGCCTTGATCTACAATTCGGTACGCCGTTGGGGCGTCAGGATCAATGCCCTCCATAGGGTCTTCAACACTGCTGTCGGATATGGATTCTTCGTGGACTGGTACTGGGATTAAGAACGATCTATTGCTTATGTCAAAAGTGTTGTTGGGGTCATGGTCTAGGTGGTGGTCTTGGTCTAACAATGGGCTGGTCAGAGTCTGTGTCGCTGAAAAGCTGTGGTCTAACAATTGGTTGATCAGACTCGGAACCGGAATCACTTAAGGGTACTATCGATCTGGCTGGTTGAGAGTCCTCTTGATGGGATCCTGTATAAGCGGGTTGATACTTTGTAGGAACTGAAGGGAAAGCAAGGGTAATAGAATCTTCCGACTGGAACTCAGGAAGTGATGACTGGAACTCTGGAACTGAAGGGAAAACTAGGGAAATAGAATCTCCCGACTGGAACTCTGGAACTAATGACTGGAACTCTGGAACTGAAGGGAAAACTAGGGAAATAGAATCTCCCGACTGGAACTCTGGAACTAATGACTGGAACTCTGAAGCTGCTGACTGGAACTTTAAAGCTGCTGACTGGAACTCTGGAACTGAAGGGAGGAAAGGAAGGGAAATAGAATCTTCCGACTGGAACTCTGGAACTAATGACTGGAACTCCGGAAGGGTAATAGAATCTTCCGACTGGAACTCTGGAACTAATGACTGGAACTGTGGAAGGGTAATAGAATCTTCCGACTGGAACTCTGGAACTGAAGGAAAAGGAAGGGAAATAGAATCTTCCGACTGGAACTCTGGAACTAATGACTGGAACTCTGGAAGGGTAATAGAATCTTCCGACTGGAACTCTGGAACTGAAGGAAAAGGAATGGAAATAGAATCTTCCGACTGGAACTCTGGAACTAATGACTGGAACTCTGAATCTGCTGACTGGAACTCTGGAACTGAAGGGAGGAAAGGAAGGGAAATAGAATCTTCCGACTGGAACTCTGGAACTAATGACTGGAACTCTGAATCTGCTGACTGGAACTCTGGAACTGAAGGGAAAGGAAGGAAGATAGAATCTTCCGACTGGAACTCTGGAACTGCTGACTGGAACTCTGAATATGCTGACTGGAACTCTGGAACAACAGGGGCGAAAGGAAGGGAAATAGAATCTTCCGACTGGAACTCTGAAACTGTAGGCTCTGTTGGAAGGGATTCTAGATCTGGAAGGGGTCCTAGATTCACACATCTGGAGCATAGCCAATCAATGTCGGAATTGGTCTTTACTGCCTTCCTATACACCGCTCTCAGGATACCGGTGTTGCATTTGCGGTGCTGCCATCTGGTACATATGTCACATTGCAACGCCTCTTGCCTTGGTCTTACGACTGTTTCGCATTGAATGCAGTATTCGGACATTGTATCAATGAAGAATACTAGAAGTATGCTACATCATGTCTGTGTGAGGGTTTATATCATCGTTTTTGAGTATCGTAGCTTGGGAAGCCACATAATACAGCCGTTTGTGCTGTCGAACACATACAACCGTTCGTGCCGCCCGACCCTTTGAAGTTAACAATCGCCGATCAATTATTGACAATGATCACAACTCATAGTCAATAATCACAACTCATTTTTCCAACTCTATTTAACCGCTGTAACAATCGCCAATCAATTATCGTATCGTCAAGAATCATATCTCACTCGCTGTATAGGTTCAGTAATTAACACCAGATTATAAACAACAAAGGCGGATCGCAGTGTTTGTTTTGTTTATTTGCCAGCTTACATTTTTAAATTTCTTTCAAAACACTTTAGGGTTCTAATTATGGTTCAGCAGCAATTTTTATAACATTCGAGCAACCATCTTTGTTTTATAATGTTCGCGTCGCAGCCATTCTTATAACATTAGTCAACGTGTAGGAAAGGGTACGAATCCTGTCTCAACTTTATTTGAACAACACGTAGGACAAGGTACGAATCGATTCCAAGGTTTTATAATGTTCGCGTCGCAGCCATTCTTATAACATTAGTCAACGTGTAGGAAAGGGTACGAATCCTGTCTCAACTTTATTTGAACAACACGTAGGACAAGGTACGAATCGATTCCAAGGTACGAATCAATCTGAGGTACGAAACGAGGTACGAATCGACTAGGTACGAAACAGCCAGGTTACGAAACAGCTTGCACCCGAAAATAGTGTTGAATTATTATAAATTTGTGTCGGTTGTGTCAGGAAATGTTTTCTTTTGGCGATCAAAGAAGAATCACGGTGCAAAGTAGACGGTAAGGATCTAAAATAGCCTTAGAACCGAGATGGAGGAAAGCCTTAATTTCATACTAGTTGATAATAAGGCCCGTGAGGAACTGTTAGCGAGACATCGTTCGCTCAGAGACAGTTCCTAAAGGAACTACATGCATGTATGCAGGCATGATTTTTTTCCGTTATTTACACCTGCATGATTTTCCCCCCGTTATTTCAAATTATTTAGCGGATTTCCACTATTTTCATCGCCTGTGGGTCATTTTCGTGAAACATCTTAATTTGCAATAAGTCTGGCAATTTTTATTTATATATTAATTATCTCCTCACCGTGCGCTAAAAACAGGACTGGTAATTTTGTTGTCAAGTTTTTTCCACGGCACTAAGCATGGAAGGTTGACCATAGTATAGTATGTTTCAATTGCCATGTCAACGTAGAAAACTAAAAGAATGGTAATCGAGAATTGGAAATTAATGTCCAAAGAAATTGCAGAAAAGTATTACTCTGCCGACTTGTTCGGTCGTTTCGTTTCAACTGTGACAGTTAGCATTGGTCGATTGACAACTTTTCTAAGCCGCACTTAATTGTAACGGCACAGTTTCTATTATAATTTATATATTGTCATTTTCTGTGGCCCTAATAATATTTTTGGGTCATTGGTGATGTAAAAAAAGGTAATTGAAATAAAAAAAAAATATACGATCAAGACCGTATTTAATATCCATATAAGTACAGTGGTACCAACTATCTCGCAGTTAAAAGTGAAAGTAAAACGCACATTTCGGCATTCTGTACAAGAATAGAAAATGGCGACTGTCAAAAATATTGTTAAACGCGACGATATTCACAACATAAAAACGATTGACAACGTAAATAAATCCATGAAAATGGAGCTTGGTGGAGAAGGGGTGAATTGAAAGGCCATTGATTGTATTATCTATCCAAAAATTGCGGCAACCAGGAAAGCTTTTGACATTGTCGTATGTGAAAAAGACATCAGCATCTGCTACGCCGGCTACGGCACTGACTCGTGACTCAGGGATCGAAAATAAATCTTTAAGAAAAGAAAGCGACGAACAGAAAAAATTCCTAGTAAAAATAAGCAAAGTCTACCTTAAAAAAATCAAAGGAACTTTTACAGTCTGACTAAAAAAAAGCCAGACTTCAGACTTAGAAAAGTTTGTTTAAACAAATACATTTTTCACTGTTTTTGTTTTGTATTTTTGATGTAATTTGATGCTCCAGGGTTCTTTGTAATCAAGGCATTTACCATCCAAATATTTTCAAACTGCACGTATTAAAGTCAAATTTAAAAAATTTCCAAGGTGGTGCATGCCCCCGACCCCCCTAGTAGTTCGGCACACATTTCAGTTTTTTTTTTACTCCCCAGAATCATGCCTGACATTAGCAGTTGGAATTCGATATATAAGAGTAGGTCGTAGTGCCACTGTCCGGCAAATGTCGTCTTCATTAGTCCAGTTCGCAGCAGAACAGTAGGACATAATACTTCATTTCACTTTGTTGAACACTCTAAGTCTAATTAAACTATCTCTTTTTTTCTTAACCTCATTAAACTTTTAATTTCAGGTTTATTTACTTTACTATTAGAAGATTTTGGTAAGTTCATTGTTTCAGTACTTACATGTATAATGAACATACTCTATATACATTATGTTTGTCCAGATATAGTAATGTACATGTAGTTGGTTAACTCATCTACATGTAGAAGCAAAAACCCTGTTCTACATGTACAAGCAAAACACATAGTTATTGTCAGGCATTGATATTTCCGCACACACGCGTTCGCAGGCATATTTGCTTTAAAAAACTTTTTTGAAGGTTTTTTAAAAGTTTTTTTAAAAAATTATTACCGTCACGTAAATCATATAAAAAAAAGAATTAGTTACGGTGCATAAATATCTTGTCATCATCAAGTGAAACAACTTTTGTTAATATCCAAATTATACCCCTGAAGTTTTAAGTTTAAAAAATGACAACCTGGCTGTGCAAAGCGATTTAATGAACTTTTTTGAAGCTGGTATGAATCTATTGTATATTTATATAAAGTTATCAACCCCAAAAACAACAATATGCACATCAAACATAATCTTTATTATTAAATTACTCTATAATACATTAATACAATTTAGAAACCATAATAAAAAGGGTACTAAAAATTATTTATAATTTCTTCTTCTGCCGAGTCCAACCCAACAAGCTTTCATAAGCCCCCCCCCCCACAATCATACTATATATCTGACAATTGAATACTCTCCTTTTGAGTATGAGTTCCTGCAGACACATTTTTAAGTGTGTGCGCAGGCGCACTCAAATTTTCTAGAGCCCTATAACCCCCTCAAATTTTCTGGTTATTGTACAATTTAAATCAAAAGTTGGATTGACTTATAGTTATTCCATAGTTGAATTTTTTGAAAATGTTTGGACAAAGGGTGGTTATTTGATAAATTATGTATTCATCAATAATATTCAATTTGTCTTTTACATAATGTACATGTAATTTATATTAAATATTGGAGCTATTTAATTGTTTACAGGTGTAAATGGTGTTCAAGTAGAAGAGATCTATGATTTGCAGAAGAAAATTGATGGGTATGGTTTTACTACATTGTAACTTCCAAACAAATTTGTGTCTTTATTATAGATCAGACAAGAGTCCATGTTCTATCACTCTTATTTGCCATTTCAGGATCAGGGTAAATTCCTACACGTTTAAGGTGACTTATCATAGGGGTGGGGGGGGGGCATTAACAAATCAAATCAAAACGAAAAAAATGACGAAGGCCGGACTTCTACTGAAAAAATGATTTATTTATACCTCGAAAAATATGATAATTTTAGTGGTGGCACACTTTTATTCTATCGTTTTATGGTGAGGTTGATATTCACACATATCCCTAACTTCCTAGATTATGGCCCCTGATTGTACGAAAAATAATCTCATTTATAGCTTGTGGACCCTCTAGTGATCACAATGTTTATTCGTTTTAAAAACTGTTCAAATATATCACCGTTATATTCTAAGTTCCAATTCTAAATTTTCAAGGTTTTTAGTTAAAATGTATTAAAATAAAGCCTTAAAATAGATGGTATCCAATATCTATAAACAGTCCTACGTGTACCTTGTTAAAGAATGATCCTATTAATTCTATATTGCACTATTGCCAGCTGAGAAATGAGCAAATATATCATTTTCAACTTCAAATTCCAACGTTTGAAATGGCTAATGCATGCGAGTCAATGAGATAACAAGGGGGGTAATTGTGTTATTATTTCCTGTGTCAATGATTTTTGAGGATGGGAAATAATGCCGAAGGTCGTATAATAGTGAGTTGACAACCTATCGAGCAAAATACAGCAATAAATATGTTTTGACTTTCTTAGAAAATATGAAATTCTCGCTTTAATGAAGGTTCAGTTCAAATTTCAGGAAAATCAAAATGAAACTGTCTCCTTGTATGTAACAGTATGTAATATGAAGATTGTGGACATTTCAGATCATAAACTTTCTGGATTGTGCAAAAGATTGCTTTATTTTTATAGCTTATCCTCTATCCATCTCTTTCAAAATGTGGGTGTATCTTGCATGACCAATGGTTGGAATTTATAAATGACGTTTAGCTACTATCAAACAATAATTTGAAAGTAAACTATATATATAGTTTCTCAGGTTAAAAACACACAAGCAAACGGTACCTGATCTACAGTGAAAGTATGTAATACCAAGGTTGTGGATCTCCTAGAGGTCACAACAATGTTTCTTTAACTATTGACATCTAGGGACACTAAGTTCATAGATTATGGCCCCTGATTGTACGAAAAATCTTGTTTTAAACTTGGTGGACACAATATTGGAAATATGGGTTTATTTTCCAAAGATCTTGGACCATGATTTCATGGATTATGACCCTCATTGTATGAAAATTTTTGTCATTAGCTTGTGGAGACTCGATAGAGGTCACAATTTTTATTTAATTTTCGATGAAACTTAAATTGTACATGTATGTTTATATCCCAAAGATTGGTGGGCTTACTTTGCATGGCAACCGCTTGTTTAAAACCAGATTAATATTTCCAAACCTTGAAGGTATAGTTCTAAAAATGTTATTTTTTGTGTGTATTTTTAGACCAGTTTATGGGTTTATTTTTCTGTTTCGGTGGATAGAAGAGCGAAGATGTAGAAGAAAAACAAGTACTGAAGTTGAATGTTTTGTTAGAGAAGAAGACACTGTTAATAGTATATTTTTTGCTCAACAGGTGATTACAATAAATGATATGAATCTTCAGTATCTAAATGCAATTATTTATATTTTGAAGCTTTCCGTCTTTAAAAATGTAAGAGTTTGGGTTAATACCCAGCATCATATGTATTAAATAAATTTAATTTTAAATGGCTGAAATTGTTAATTACATGTATATATATATATGGATATCCCTGAAAGATGGCAAAGTTGTTGGGGACATGGTTTGAAAAATATAGGAGGGCTGGCTAAAAAGTTGTAAGCTTGAAAAGGATAGATAAATTGGGTTGAAACAAACTGTTGCCATCAACAAGTACAATCATTAAATGAATCATAGACATAAGAACTGCAACTGTAGCATTATTATTGTCTTCATACCAGACCATCTTGTAAACCTACCCATTAAAATCATCAGAAATAGACAAAACTGGCTACAGGGCATTTCAGACTGTAACTTATTGGATTTCGGCCCTTGATTGTACAAAAATCATGTTTTTTCAAGTGTGTGGATTTTCTAGAGGTCACAATTTTTTATCCGATTTTTAAAACTGTTTTAATATATCACCTATTCACCATAATGAAGTTTGAATAGAATCAAAATGAATCTGTCCAACAAAATGGCCACTCTTTGTGCGCAAATTGTGTAAAAGTATATAATATCCCAAAGATCTCAGTCCCTTTTGCTATTTGCGCATTTCAGATCATAACTTTCTGGATTGTGGCCCCTCTTGCAAAATGTGGGCGTATCTTTCCTGGCAACCGCTGGCTGGTTTGTGGTCCATCTAGAGGTCAATTTAAATATATGATCGTTATACCATAAAGACGGTTGAGTTAGAATTTAGTGAAAATCAGACCGAAACTGACCAATAAATTGGCCGCTCCCCTTTTGCAAATAGTGTAAGGTATATAATACCATTACCTAGGTTGTCGGCCATCTAGCTAGAGATCACAATTTTAATCTGATTGTAGAAACTTAAAACATAAGTTTATATCCCAAAGATCTGGGTTTCTTACGATAATTGTGCATATTGGACCCAAAATTACTGTATTATGGTCCCTGAATGTACAGAAAATCTTTTTTATAACCTGTTCTCTGTACATCTTTTGCACAATGTGGGCATTGCTAGGCAACTGATTGCTGATCTTTTGCTTGTACCCTGTGTATAATTTATTTATTCTCTAATAGTGATGTATCTTGTTTTTGTCTTGCATTATTTTATACTCAAACTATTGTTTGGTGCTTTTTCAGATTATACCCAACTCGTGTGCTACTCATGCATTGCTTAGCGTTCTGCTGAACAGTAATAAAGTTTCACTTGGTGAAAATTTAAATCTTTTAAAACAGTTCTCAGATAAAATGAGTCCGGAGGTAATATAGTTTAAATAAATTTTGTCTTATGACTTCCAGAGTTATTGTCTTTAATGTTTTGTTTATATATGTCCAATATAAATATAAAAAATTAGGGGACCCTTCGGAACTAAATCTTATAAAATTGTATAGCCGTCAGATGCAAAAGACTTAAAGAGCCATCCCGATAACATTTTGGGGGTTAAAACTGCTTAATTTTGTATGAAAAGCCCTTAATAGCCTCTAACTTAGATCCAAGCAAATTCTTCAAGCTATGTGATACGTTTTCAAAAAACTTCCAATCACCGGTACGGCTCGGTGGCCGAAGACTTGTGTTCTGTTTGCATTACACAGAAGTGTCTGGATAAAACAGGTCTATATTATGTGCAGCTTTGAATCTAACCCTATTGACTCACTTTTAAAGCTCTCCTTTGATTAAATTAAAATGTGTATCATAACAATTTAAAAGAAAAACTTAAAAGAGCTAGTGTCCAGTTAAGCTTTTTTTGCATTCACGTCCAAACTACTTAATATTTTGAACTGAAATTTTCAGACAAGGTAAATACACTATTCCTCTATATTTTGGCGTTTAAATTTCATACGTTTATGAACGTGTAATTTTCAGATTCTTTGAAATTCGGGTTGGTCCCTTTAAATGTGATTCCATTTCGATTAAAAATGGTTCAAAGAATATCCTGCAATGTGACTTATCATTGAAAGCGCAATTATTTGTATCGTAACTTTTCTACCTACATATATCAGCCTTCTAAATGATTTGATTGGTGTTTTTGGAGGATGTAGGCTACAGCATGGGCTATTTCCGTGTAGGCTAATAGATGCGATTTCTCTTGTATTAATTTTTAATTCATTTTTCTTTAAGAATAAAGGCTTAGCTATAGGAAATATGCCAGCTTTGGCCAGAGCTCACAACAGCCATGCAAGGTAAGCTGATATATAAGTTATAATATACATAGACTTCTCTTGTTCATCTTTCTGACGGTACAATACAATATTTCTACACAAGCAAAATCATAGTAAAAATTTGATCTGATATTTTTTTAATATATATTTTTATTGCCAACTAGAGTATGTATTTCACGGAATGCACTCTTTTCGTTACATATGCAAGAACAAATACACATAGTCCATATTTATGTTTTGTATATTATAACTTTGGTATGAATAACTAAAGTTAATCTCAACAATTAATTACCACCTTAATGGTCAGGAGATTAAGATTGTTGATTGGGTAATCAAGTTTAGTTCCTTGATTATAAAAAAAGCCGCCTCAGCTGTTCTGTTTGTATTGTCTATTTTTTTTAAACTATTATAGTAAGAACTGCCAGCTTTTTATCGAATCTTACATGCCCCTTTCATATGTTGTTAAGCTTACTGGTAATTTGGTTTTTTTGTAAATGTTTCATTACCGACAAAAGAAAGAATATGTGACAACCCTTGTTGACTGCCCCGATGACTTACCTGCTGTGGGCATATGTTTCATTGCTTGGCAATACGGTGGCCAAAGTCCTCTGAAAATGAAAGATACTATCTGCGGCTTGTACAGCCATATGTTCTTTTTAGTCTTATTTTCATAATGGAGAGATATATTAGTGTTCAGGAAAGACTTCACAAAATTTTGCAATGTGTTCCTCATTCCTACAAAGTTTGAATTGAGTACTTAAATTTTTGAATGTCAAAAATGCAGATGAAAATGTAAGAAAATCTTTTGATTCTACAACTAAGATTGTGAACTTTCAAATTTAAAAAAAAACAACCCTTCAATCATAGCCTCTATAGGATTTGTCCAAAGAATCCAAAGAGGAAAAGTGACTAAGCTCCAAGCCTTGAAATAAGGCACCTGTCACTGACAAGAGTACATGACATTTTCAGCTTAGTGCCAGACATGTATTAATAATATCATTAAAAAAGACAATTCAGTGCCGGACAAAATGACAGGCACCACTGCCAGAGGTTTAGTGCCTGACAAACCCTGAATCTGTGCCTGACATTGTCAGTGACAGGTGCCTTATTTCAAGGCTTGCTAAGCTCCATTCAGAAATTACCAAGATATGGCTAAATTTATATATTATGTATAGTTCTAATCAGGCCTGGGGGGGTGGGGGTGGGATGGCCTAGTGGTCTAGAGTGCGGCGTTTCGACCTCTAGCTGGCCGGCCACCTCTGGCTTGCGGCTGTGGTTTAGACCCTGTTGTGAGCGTATTTGGCATGGAGATAGGGGCGCCTTCTCAACCTCGTGGGTTTCCTCCGGTTTCCTCCCACTGCTAAAGCAAGCGATTAATTGAAATAAAAAAAATAAACCATATGTTAGTACCGAAATGACCTAGTTGTGTTGAGTGGACGTTAAACCCTATTTCTGTCTCTCTCTCTCTAATCAGGCCTAGAAAAAGTGCAGTTTTGGCTGCATACTTTGACTAAAATCATAAAGATAACAAATCCCTTTCGCCCGAAGGTTTGATTCACATAATGATAAAACCTTCGCAAACAAAAATAATAATGATAAAAACTTTTGAAAACAAAATCTTTTTTGCACCGAAGTTAATAAAACATGTAAAAGAATTAATTATTAATAAGCTGATAATCTATTTACAGACCGGAACCACGTCATTTACCAGAGAAACAACCAGGACTGTCGACAGTTAAAACAGGAGAAGCTTTTCATTTTGTGAGTTATGTTCCTATCAATGGCAGTCTGTTTGAATTAGATGGATTAAAACCGTACCCTATTGATCATGGTAAGAGATATAGAAAATAGTTTTTGTCTCTGCTTAGTTACAGTTATTGCTTGCATGTTTTCATTAACTTTGTTTGAACATAATCCACTATTTATATTTAGTTATTTTCACTTTTGCTATCTCAAAAATGGTTGTATCAGGTATTTGACAATATACACTATTTTGTTTTTCCAAATGGCAAACAAAATGGCGACCAAAATAGACAATTTATGTGTCCATTGATGTCATTTTATAGTGTTTCAGGGGTGCTGAATACGAACAATGCCATCAAGGTTTTCAAAAAGGCTAACCAAATAGTCACCATAATAGACATTTTATGTGCCCATTAATGTCATTTTATCAGTTTTCAAGAATGCTGAATATGAACAAAAAACTGTAGTATTTGGTGCCAAGTCAACAATATCCGCCATCTTGTTTAAAATGGCAGCTAACGTATTTGTAATTGACATCCCTTGTTGACTGTTCAGACGACTTAGCTGCTGTGGGCATATGTTTCATTTCCTGGCTAACTATCTTTTTATATGTAAAATATTTTACACATTTGGATAATTTTTTTGGTTAGGTCCTTGGGAGAAAGAAGAGGAATGGACTGAAAAATTTCTACGTGTTATAACTGACAGACTTGGTATGGCTAAAGGAGGGTAAGTTCTACATTGTGTTGTATAACAGTTCACTGTGGTCAAGGCTAAGTTATATTGAGTAACATATGTATAGTATGTCTCATGTGTGACAAAAAATTGAATTTGCATGATTTGTGTTAAAATCATATTGGTCTTGAAATGCTGATTATTTAAACATATGCAGCAACCATGACAAATACCAACATTTGCAAATTACAACATGGCCAAAAATCATTATTTAAATACATAAACAACAATCGAGCAGTGGAGAAGCCATTTAAACCATTATTTGATAGTACAGTAGAATCTGTATTAGGCAGCCACTCAAGGGAGTGACTGTAGATTAAAGAAATGAAACAGTAGAACTTCTATTTGTTTGGGGGGGGGGGGATTTAGCGTGACCGCTTTCAGGAAGATGTTGCTGAATAGAAATGGCTGCTCATACAGATTCTACTGTATATTACATGTATCAAGTTGTTAATATTTGTGGTAGCTATATACTTGGAGGTAGAAGGTAGGCATGAGGCGTGAAAAATGATTAGGAAGATACCACTTCGTTGCAGATATTTTATTAGCTTTTACCATCTTGGATGCCATATTTGATTTTTCGCTGAACAAATCATTTTATGATACCTTTGATTACCTTAATATGTTCCATCATCCCTAAAATCTGGATGTAGGCACCAAAATCATCGCTTTAACATGAATAATAAGGGAGATGATTATTTTATGGCTACGGTAGCCATCTTGGGCGCTACAAGTATCTTGATAAAAAAAAATAAGAGCTTTCTGTGACCAGACATTTTATATGTTGTTTTTTGACCATGAATAGTACCAAAAATTAGAGATAACTCCTCTATAAACAATGTCTTGCATTGACTGATATTTTTGAAAAATATTATTCCCAAGAACAGTGATAAAAAAAGTCGGGAAGGTGTTGGAAAATATTGTAAATATCCAAGTAAAGATAAGGTCCAAGCAACAAAAATGACAAGGCTGTGATGATAGAGTGGTTTTATACCAGAATATGTTTTCATTCAATGGCCCTTCGTCAACTTGCACAATAAATAATCCTAGTATGTCCATCTGACCATTCATCCCTTTAGCACTATAGACTGCCCTAGCTAAGTAGGGCTGCTTGAACCGGTCCAAACTACCCTGTAACATGCACAGATGGGTTAATACGGAAACCTATTCACATACTATGTTTTGTTTTATAATTTATGATGCTAAGAAGTTGCAATGGATTGGAGATAAAGAAGAGTGCACATAATGTATGGAATAATTATGTTTCAGGGAACCAAACAATGATATAAGGTATAATCTTATGGCAGTGGTTCCAGATAAAAGACAGTTATATGAAAACAAATTAAAAACTTTGAAAACCAATCGCCAGATTGTTCTAGAGGCACTTCAACAGGTATATATTTAGACAGTGAGAGATGAGAGAGAAAGAGAGCCATTGACCAATTTTTAATTTCACACACACTTTTGGTCATAGTTTGTTTATTGATTTGGCATAATTTTTATGTCCTTACTTCAGCTGGCTAGTGAGTGTATAGAAAGCGTAAACAATTTCAACCCCATTACGCAATAATGTAGGTAACAGCTAGGGAGCTGTCACTTCTGTCTGCTAGAAAGCATAAATGAATGTAGGTAGCAAGGCTCTTGCCTCTTATTAGTCGCAATCCAATTTGGCAAGAGTTGGGTCCCTAGAGGTAACTGTTCTACTGAATTTAACATCTGACAAGGATACATTATTCAAGAGCTTACTTTCTTTAGGCCTTAAATGTTATATGAATTATTAATTAGACATTTATTAACATGACAAGACCAAAATCAACTCTCGATGTCATCGAATGCTGGAGATTTTAACTAGATTAGAACCTTTTGACCATTTAATGATTTAATTTAAAAGTGGAAAAGCGCAATCTGATTAAAACACAGATCCTATTTTGTTTCATTTTTTATAGTTCAAAATTTTGTTTCCTTGTCTTTAGTACACTAGGATCTGGAAGAGTTGTTATATAGTGAGAAATAAGCCAATGAAACAGTCTGTTACGGCAAGCTTTAGGCATGTTTTGCATAGAACCGTGGGTAGTGACATTAATGCTGATTGGTTAATCAAATATATGAAGTTATAGTGTCAATAGGGGCTCATATGACCTCTGACATGACCTATCGCTACAACCGGTCAGATCTTCATGTGGTGTAGGCCATCAAATGTATAAAAAAACAAAATGAAATATAGATATGTAGTTTAATCAGATTGGAAGAAGCAGGGCTAAGACTCGAATGTACCAGTACTGTGGTTACGATAATAAACAATCAATACACACATCTTATCAAAACAACAAACATTGATAACTTGTAACTTGGCTTTTTTTGAATGAAATTTTGAATATGTGACCTGTGTGTCAGACAAAACAAGTGAAAATATTGATTTTGATCAAAATTGAGGTTTTCACAAAAAATGAAAATGGCAATACAACATTTAAAAACACTTTTATTTGGAGTATTAATCCTTCACTTTATTCAATTCGCTCGCCCTACACTGTAACCCTTGTATCATTTCGAAGGGGGTTTATAGCGTAATAACTGTGCATATGGTTTAATTTCAAAACATCGTTTGATAATTATTGATGAAAATCGTTTGGAAATTACAAAAATGGTTTAAGTATTACTATTGCTTAATTTATCTACTGTATTGAACTATTAGATGAATCGATTTTTTTCCTACGAGCCCTTTATCCAATCGATTCATTTTGAAAAAGTTACTTTCCAAAAGAGTAATGTCAAAATTATTTATCTGCTGTGGTTGGATGACCTACATCCTGTACTTGCTTATAAAATAGTTTACTAAACAATTTCATTACTAATTGAAGAGCATTATGATAAATTTCTCAAATATAACTTTTTTATGTTTATGCTACTTTGAAAGTTATTGGATCCAAAGGTATGTAAGCCTATATCATTGTATACATGTAGAGTACAGTGCTGGAGTTTGGGACTAGAATCGCCAAACACGGCGCAAAAACACCAGTTTCACGGGGGGATCTTGGCGAATTGCTTGTGTGCCAATATCATCCCTATTCTAGCATGTTGAGGAAAAATATACATTATTGAAGTTGAAAACAAGGTATAATAACCTTGAGCGAGGGTTGAACTAATATTGTCTACAATAAATTTGAAGCCTTGTAATATAGTAAATGTGTACATGTATAATGAACAGGCTGGTTTGAATAATAACCCAATGATTTGTTAAGTAATCCCGCAAAAGCGTTCACCAGCATTATATATCAATAACAGATCTAGAGCTCACACTGGCTTTCAATTTTTTCCTGCCAAGATGTAGGATATTTTTTATAGAAAAAAAAGGGTTCATATTTCTTTTCGCCAACTGGAATATTTTATCTGCCAAAAATGTGTAATAACAAAGACAACATGTAACAGTTTTATGTTTGAGTAGAAACAATTACCGATACAAATAATACAATATACAACAACTTCAAAATCTGTCTTTACTTAAAACATTAGCAGTTTATTCAGTGACTTTTGGCACATCGTACTGCACAATATATTTTCAGTACTTTAACGCCAGATCTCAATCAAGGATTGCCAATTTTCTATTAATTTATGTACAATAGGCCTATTGTTATTTTCAGGTACCATAAAGGTATCTAAATCCCAGATAGAATGATATAAGTTTCAATTATATTTGTATATGAGAATTATACTCGTCGGTCACTTTAAGCATTTTTGCAACGGTAATATGATACAAATGGCAAACTTTTTTCTCGCTCAAGAATCGTCACAATTCAACCTGTTCTTACATTTCCGACCAGTGGTGATAATATAATTCGAAATAATAATAATATCCGACAGCGGGCCTGTATATTTTACATGGCGTATGAAGCCACAGTAAACGGAATTCAAGTATTAAAATATTCCATTCTCGTCGAAAAGAACTATCGGCCATTTTTGTTTAATGCGAAACAAACCATCAAAGATCAAATGACTTGTGATAAGCTTTATGTATATCATTGGCAATTATCAATTAACTAATCATTAATCTAAACAATTGATTGGTATTACTCATTGACGCGATCCGGATTATCAGCCAGTTGATTAATTCATAGAATCTGTCGACAGGTGATTGACACTCAATGTACGTAGTTGTAATAGTTAATCCTCAATAAATTTGATTAGAAATTTAAGATTATTTTCCGCCAGTTCTCAAAAAGAATCGCAAGTACCCCAAAATTTTATCGCCAAAATCAAATATGAATTGCCACTTTCATATTTTTATCGCAAATTGTGATTTTGGCGACCGACAGTGTGAGTCCTGATAGATGGGGTGCTATACATGTATGCGATCAATGTAGATCCATTAATCAATTGCTGCTATCAAATCAAAATTTTAAATTATATAAGATAACATTTTACACATTACTTCATTACTCGCATTTTCATTTAAAGGGACAATCCCGAATTATACCTAGGCTCAAAAATAAAAGTCTGAGAGTGTATAAAATAAAACGCCAAAATATAGGGGAATGGTGTATTTACCTTGTCAGGAAAGCAGGCCGCGGAGGGATCCCCAGAGCTTTCCAGATCTACAGGGAAATTCCGGGGATGCTTACCTGTAGCTTCCGGTGAATGTGATTTTGGTGAAACTTTAAATATATCTTTATATGCCAAAGATCTCAGTTCTTTCAATATTTGTGCATTCCAGACCAAGCCAGAGGTGGCCGGCCAGCTAGAGTTCGAAGCGCGGCACTCTAGACCACTAGGCCACCCCATTGTATTACAACTATCGTCAAATTGTTGCAAACTGTCAAAATATTTTAGAACATTGTCACTTCTTTGATATTAAATTCTTGAGTGTTCAAGCAGCTGTATTGTGGTGAACGCAGTGACGTTAAGACTTGTATGTAAAATGTTTGTGATTGGTTTGTGTTCAGATTTTATTAGTAAATGAAATTATTTTTGATTTCCTTAGATGGTGAAAGTAACAAGTTCATCAAATACAGCCATCATCAAAGATAATGGATCTCCAATTGAATATAGGAAACAAAAAGATCTTGACATTTCTCAATCAAATGAAAAAACTCTTTTAAATGATAATGTAAATACACCACTGATTAAAGCAGAAGTTGAATCTACGCTTGATGATCACAAGATGGACCAAACAGACACAATCTCCATAGGGTCAGTGTCAGAACATGTTTCCATGGAGACAGATGTTTCTGCCAGAAAATCTACAGATACGACAGAATCAAGTGTTAAAGAAAAGAATGTTAAAATCCAAATATCAGTTTCAGATGAAAACGATGGAAACATTACTAACACAATACCAAGGACTGTTTCTTTAACAGATGTTACCAAACCATTAACTATAGAAACAAAATTTGCTTGTGGATCAGGTCCAAGTAGTGAAAGTACTGACACAGCATCAGAAGCAGGCAGTGGTTTCAGTTCTCCTGGCAGTTTCCATATTCCATCTTGTCAAAGCAGTCCCCAGTTCTTAAATGAAGTAACCAGTAGTTCAGGTAATATTGAATCAGTGCAAACAATTTTTTTAATTGCCCACATTTTCATTTCATGTTCTTATCATGCAGTTACCCCCTTTCATCCAGGCGTCTAGACTTGAGCATTTTCACTACTTTCAACCCAACTATCTTGCTTCCAAGGATTCTATCAATAGACTAGAGTCTTGTCTCGATGACATTCGAGGATTGATGACCAGAAATAGGCTAAAACTGAACTATGACAAATCCGAATTTCTTGTCATATCATGAAAATCACAATCTAGTAAATTGTTAAAAGCAGATTCCATTCAGATCGGTGATTGCTCTATATCTCCTAAAAAGCAGGCTAAGAATCTTGGCTATGTGACCGATGAATTTTTTTCCCAAGTTCTCCAAATCAATAGTATCATATGGAAAATGCATCTTCAAATGACAGCTATTTCGAGAATACGCTCTAATCTTAATACTGATGCTAGCCAGAGCATCAGTAAAATCGCATATGGACTATGCAAATTCTCTTCTATTAGGAGCACCAGAAACAGCTTTCAATAGACTACAAATAGCGCAAAACAGTGCTGCACCTCTCTATATAGAGGTCACATCTACCTACAAGTACATATCACAATCATATGATACTTTATTTTCATTTAGATGCTTGTGCTATTGATCAGTCTCAAACAGAAGAAAAGATGGATGTTGGAGATGGGAAAATGGCATCTCTTAAAAACAAACATAAAAGTAGTAATCATAATGGATTCAAACCAAAGGTAATTTGTTACACAGCTTGTTGCCTACATGAAAATTTGGTTGTATATTGTTTTTGTTAAAGGGGCATTATGGGAGATTAGATAAAGAGTTGATTCTTGCTAAAATAGTTAAAAAAAAAGAATTGAAAGTATAGTTTATCAAATGTATTTTTATCCTGTGCTGAACGAAGTTAGGGACTAGGGAGGGATGTTGAAATAGGGTCTGTCTGTCTGTCTGTCTGTCTATCCGTCCGTCCTTCTGTCACGATTTTGTTTCCAGAGCATATCTCATAAACTGTTCAAGATATCTTTTTGAAACTTTGTACACACATCAACCTATTACAGATTTTGTGCCTTTTGCTAATTAGGAATTTATGAGATATATATTTTTTGTGTTTCAATGGAAACAAACTTGTCTTAGTTTTTGGTGTATAATTTTGTTTCTGGAGCGTATCTCATAATTCAACTGTTCAAGATATCTTTTTGAAAATTTGTACAGACATCAACCTATTACAGTAGTTGTACCTTTTGCTATTTAGGAATTTCTGGTATTTATAATTTTTGTGTTTCCATGGAAACAAATTTGACTTAGTTTTTGGTGTTCAAATTTGTTTACAGAGCATATCTCATTAACCATTTAAGAAATCTTTACAAAACTTGCTAATTTTGAATTTCTGGGATTTAATCACTTTTGTGTTTTCATGGAAACAAATTTGACTTAGTTTTTATGCACATATCGTTCAAAATATCTTTTTGAAACTTTGAACACACATCATCTTATTACAGCAGTTGTGTCACTTTAAAAAAATATTTGAATATATCACTGTTACACCCTTATGATGGTTGAGTCCAGACCAAAACTGCCAGACAAAATTGTTGCCACTCGTATGGAAATATTGTAAAAGTATGGTATATCAAAGTTGTGGACTCTCTAGAGGACAAAGTTTTGATCCAATTTTGATGAAACTTGAAAAAAATGTTTATAATAACCCCAAAATCTTGGTTCATTTCAATATTCACGCATATTGGATTGTTATTTCCTGAATTATGGCCCTTGATTTCACGAAAAATCGCTTCTTTTTTTTAGCTTGTTCTCTGTCCATCTCTTGTAAAATGTGGGCGTATCTTGCATGACAACTGCTTGTTTATTTAAAAAAAGTACTTGTCTCCACATGGATATAGGAATTGTTTCAGATTATTTTTAGCTGGACATTCTTCATATATTAAAGTGCACATAAGATGGGTGTAGGATTTTTTCCCTATGGATAGCTAATGGTTACTATATTCTTTTTTTTTAGCTTGTTCTCTGTCCATCTCTTGTAAAATGTGGGCGTATCTTGCATGACAACTGCTTGTTTATTTAAACAAAGTACTTGTCTTACCACATGGATATAGTAATTGTTTCAGATGATTTTTACGCTGTTCTTCATATATTAAAGTTTACATAAGATGATCGTGGGATTTTTTCCCTATGGATAGCTAATGGTTACTATATCCACTTTACGGCAAGTTCACACCAATCTGGTTGAAATTAATTCAGCTATCTTCACTCAAAGTCGTAAAAATAGACCTCCCGTAAAAACGACTTTGCCAATTATCGAAAAACATTCTTAATCCTCTCAGACGCCAGTGACATCACAGTGACCGAAGGCTTATTCGGAATGTTGATTCCTTAATTACCCATATACAGCCGGCGTGTTTATTCATTAACGCCTGACTGATTCCTTAATCCCCCTAATTAAATAAAACAATTGACTACGGAATAATTTGTTTTGTAATTCATGTTAATTTAAGATTCAATTTAGAATTTTATTGTCTGCGATATCACTTTGGTGGAAGCGAACGTAAAAAAAGCTATTTACAACAATTTAGAATTTGTTTCATAGTGTACGGTCGCTCTCGTTTCTCACGACAGCAATTTTAATACCCTCTACCATCGTGTGCAGTCTAGGGGTGTATTAGACGATTGTCCGAAGGGCCGGTCGGACAAAAAATGATTTTTGTTTTTTTGTCCAATCCGTCCAAAAAAAACCTTTTTCTGCTGAACATTATATGGGGGGTGGGGGTGTATTGGTTGGGGCGATGGAGCGATGATGATCATGTTGTATGTGGTCGGTGGCGAGTTTCATTATATATTCGAATGTCCAACCCTAAGTGAACAAAGAACTAACCTAATTCCTTAAAATATACAAAAATTTGGAAATATTATTTCATTTTATAACCTATTTAATAATTATAAATATAGTACTTTAAATAGTTTATGTAAATTTATATTTATTATTCAACAGGCATTAAACTCCCTTTTAACTTAACACATTGTATATTCTATTCTTGTTATAATTATGTTACCCCCCCCCCCCCCCATCAACTTAACGCATTGTATATATATTTTTATGTTATATTATTAATATTATGTTATATTAATTAGATTACACTATCTAAATGGAATAACAGATTGAGCAGAGTCGTCTAACTATCTTTGTGTATTGATAATATTATGGCAATTGTAGTGTCGCTACTATCTGTCATTAATTAATCAATCCAACTAAAGTTATACAGACTTAGGGTCATAAATTAGTTTACATCTCGATGTTAGCAATGAGTGTTAGTGGAATTAGGTAATTATCTTTTTTGCGTTGGCCAGCTCAAAGACATCACTCTAGGTGGAATGTGTGTGTACAATACCACACGAATGAGCTTTACTTGTATAAAATAATTAAGTTTTACTCATCAGTTGTTTATAATAATTATTTACAAAATAATTATTGCTCACTTGTGTTCTTGTAATTAAGTATCCTTGTATTATTTGTTGATTGGATTTAAACAACATTTAATTGACTGGATAAGAAATCTGAATATAAATTATTCGAGGGATAAACTTTTTTTGATACGGTTAGGTTATAATGTCTAACATTGTTTATCTTCTTTATAATATAAGTATTTTACAATTGCATTGACAGTTAACTCACTTACCAAACAGCACCATTAACTCCGCATGATTAAGGGTATTTGATATTCATGTCAATAAATATCCAAATTTCGCGCAAAAGTTTAACCTCAGTTACTAAGCCCGCAGTGCATTGAACCGTACACGGTAATAAGATTCCCAGCGTTGATTGGCTGAGAAATGAAGGCGATCTATGCCTGGTCATCGAAAAATTCCATATTCGCTGTTAATTGCAATTGGAGTTACAATGAAAGTTGTTCTTTGTGTATAGAAATAGTTACTATTATTAAATATAGCTAATAATGAATATATCGACAAATGACTGACACCATATCAAGTATTACATGGTTATCAAAATTAGCAATAATTGCGCTTATTGCTTGGGCCACCTTCATTTGTCACCGGGCCTATTTAAACAATGATACCTTAAAAGGATCTACGGCATGATACACATTTTAAATTCACTCTAAATATTCTAATCACAAATCTCTAATCAATCAAAACGCAAGACGATAATTCGGTGATTATGATTATACCAGTCGCATGTTAATTGAACCGACTGGTGGTGTGTATTGTATAGATAATGTATATAGTATGTGTAGTACCTGTGACGTCACCAGCCAATCAACCGGATTAAGGATGTACCGGTAATTGAAAATTTGAAAACCGTTTTTGACTTTCTGTTACTTAAACCTCAATAGCTGAATTAGTTTTAATCAGATTGATTTTAACTTGCCGTAAAATGGATGTAGTAATCATTAGCTATAATTATATGCAATTAAGAAATTTGATCTTATGTGGTCTTTAACGATTGAAGCATGTCTTCAAATTGAAGCATGTCTTCAAAGTGAAGGATGTCTTCAAAGTGAAGGATGTCTTCAAATTAAAGAATGTCTTCAACTTTCAGCACTTATCCAATTTTACAGTCAGAGGATATATTTCCCATTTATTGATATCAGTTTATTGGAGGAATATATTTATGGTATCCCTCCTCCAGATTTAAGACTAATAATAGCTTTCTTCTCTCATAATTTTGTAACTTTCAGAATTAACACAATTCAATGCTTTTCCAGTTTCACAGTCTAGTTATGTACTTTATCTAGGTTTGCAGTACCTATCCGCTTTTACAGTTCAAAATTATTGACCTTTAATACATACAAATACTATATTTACGGTTTCTTTCTTCTAGGTTTAAACTCTAATAATAGGTTTCTCCTTCAGGACTTCTAGCTTATTGATATCCATACATTTGTTTCTTATTTTAGTGCTTATCCAGTTTCTCGCAGTCTAATTATACATTTTAAATATCTTCGTTTTTCAGTACTTAACCAGTTATCCTCTATTTTTAGTTTGGGGCCATCCATAAAGTACCTACGCTTGAAGGGGGGAGGGGGGGTCATGCCAAAAACGTACAGGTGCTTAAATTTAATGGCAAAACGTACATACAGGAGCGTACAGGGGGCGGGGGGAGGTCTGAGTTTTACCCATTTTGAGCGTACATACTTTATGGATGGCCCCTTTATTGAATCAATGTTGTTCACTTATACATGTAGATACACACTTCTCTTTATATTATTGTTTATCTGTGGCTCATTGGCTTTCCATTAATAATGTTAATACACTATTTCTCCTTTTAATCCCTGTAAGAGTTTTCTGTTGTCAACGGTGTTAAGCTTTAATTGCATTTGATTATTATCTTTGTTGCATATTCTGTATATGTTTGCCCACAATTTATATATCCTCTTCGAAACTTTGCTTAGTATCAAACTCAGTAATTATTGTGTATCCATAAAATGTAACCTTGTGTTAATATGTTCAATTACTTAATGCCAATCAAATTCAAAGAAGATATATGTCATTGTGGTTAAGATATTAAACATTCTCTACTGATATATTTACATGTAGGATACAAATAAGGACAATAATGTACAGATTTGGATATACTATTATATAATCACATAATCTAACAATTATCTATCGTTTCAATAGGATTTAGTGTCATTGTTGAAAAATGTGGAAAAAGAGATTAATACCTGTGAAACAAATCTCAAGGAAGAAAATGAAAAGAGAAAAAAATACAAGGTAATAATTATTACACTTCCTCATTGGACTACACTACAGTTCTGGCCCTTGTTTGACTTTATTGAACCAATGGTCCATGTGAACATTCTATCTGTATGAAATTGATATCAATGTTGTAAATGCTCCCATTGCCTAAAAAAGCATTAATGTGCCACAACCCTGCTCAGACAATTTTGTTGCTGGGAGTGAATGTTTTGTTGCCTGGCAACCCATTTTTGGGGGTATTACCTCAACTAAACTAGATGAAAGCTATGATGACAATTAATTTTAATCAGATTAGTTTAGATGTTGAGTTGCCAATGAATTATTATATTATGGTATTTGTATTTTGTAATTGCAGATTGATGATTGTAGAAGAACACATAACTATGATGAGTTTATAACTCTATTTTTATCAATGTTAGCTGAACAAGGTTTATTACATAGTTTAGTAGAAGAACACGTTAATAATAAAAAAAGGACAAATATTGGACGCTTACAATCAAAGACGTTGACGAGTGCTGATAAGAAAAGGCGAACAAAAACTAAAAAACGACGTTAAGTTTGTGAGGAAATGTGTTCTGTGAATGTGTACAAACTGTCATGAATTAAAGTCTTTTGATTTCAGCTTTTTAATTACCCAACTTTCTTTTGTTGTCAATTGATTTCAATTTCAAATAGTATACAAAGATTAGTGGGAATCACACAACAATAATATGGATTTCACACACATTGATATAAGTTGTTGAGGTGGGTCCTGTGTTGAAGTTGGTTAGGTGCTGGCTTGCTAGCCTGGTGGTCGTGTGTTCGATCCCTGCATTGGCAGAGAAAGTTCATCTAGATTTTCGGTATGGTTGCCCCTTGTCAGTGATGCAGAACGAAGGGACTGACAAAGACAGCTGTCTAATCGTTTGGATTAGACGAAAAACCAAGGTCCCTCGTACACATTGGCATGCACGTAAAAGATCCCTTGGTAGTTGGAATTAGATATAAGAGTAGGACGTAGTACCACTGCCTGGGCACAATTTCCGTCATAGCACACTGTAGGGCATATGCCCTTCTTCCATTAGCCCAGGTTAGGTGCAGAGGAGTAGGACGTTAAACTCAATTTCATTTAATTTCTTAAGTGGTTGAAGATCTCCTAAGTTTTTTTTTGTGGAAATAGATTGAATTGTCTTCATTTATATATGGTGGTACTAGATTGTGAGCGTATTTATTTATTTTTGTGATTTATAGCAGCTCAAACAAAGAAATGTTTAGCGACCATTTGATGGTAAAGTGTGGGTCTTTATTGCCCCTGATACACAGACATGTGATATACTGACAGAGATAAATACACGAAGTTTAAAACATAAGATTGTCAGATGGATTCAAATTGCCTGGATTCAATTATTCAGAAGTCATTGCCATTGGAAGATTGAAGCTATTCTGAATATATACAATGTTGATCGGGAAGCATTCTGAGACACCCATTTTTCATTTCTCAGAAATATTGACAAAATATCTCCAAATCCATTTTTATATGCCCACATTCATAATTGGGATAATGTGGACATATATTGCCGTTGCCCCTATCTGTTGTGTGTTGCCTACAGGCCACAATTCTTAACTAATCGTCTTGAAACTTTACTTACTTATTCCTTAGGCACTATTGTTTTTGGTGCATGCCAGATCCCCAGGGGCAGAGCCAGGACGCAATTCTTAACTATTCCTTTTGAAATTTTGTATACCTATTCCTTATACCCTAAGGATGATCCCTATTGTGTTTTGGTGAATGCCCCCCCCCCCCCAAGGGGTGGATTAACACCCTTTTTTTCTTTGTGTGTATGTGTGTTGCTTACAAACCACAATTGGGGCATTCCATGTCAAGTGTACACACTTTCTGGCCGAAAAATGACAACACATCTAAGATTTCGTTCATTTGATGTCTAATGGTGAGATGGGATGAAAAAAGTGTAAAAACCAAATTTCAGGCGAATCGACCAAAAAATGACGTTTTTGGGGCTGACGAAATTTTGGCCAAATCCGATAGGCCAACAACTTTGCAACAACTATATTTTTTCGACTTATCGTCCGATTTTCATAAAGTTGGTACCAAAATGATCGGGACATCATGACCTTTCATTTGACATATTACGCGATGATATCACATAATGTTTTCACATTTTATTTTCATTCCTTTGACCCTGTCCGGGCAGAAAATCTGAGGACCCCAATTTTTTCTCAAAATCATGTTCTATATATCATCCACCCATATGCCAAAAATGAAAATGGGATCATGCCCAAAAATGCTTTCGAAAATGCCACCTGGGTTGAGTCTGCATGGGTGAGCCTTTCGAAAAGCCACCTGGGTTGAGTCTACATGGTTGTGCCTGGGGTCCAGTGTATGTTTTACTGATATCCAGCATATTCTGAGAAACGAAAGTAAATATATTCTGTTATTTCCAAAAAAAGTTAAATTTTGAATGAAATAAAAGAGTTAACTCGTAAAAAGGGGTAGGGGGGTCATACGTTTTGTGCAGATCCTTTCAAATACCATGGCAAACTGAAGATAAAGGTAATGATTGAGAAATACCTGTCGATGGTAAAAGAAGGTGACCGTGTATGTTCCGGGTGTAGAAAAAAGAATGTCGCAACTGCCGTCTGAGGCGAGTGTAGTGTCGGCGCCGGACGACGAACAGGGGAACCGTGAGGATGCTGTGCCAGAAGATGAGCATGAGAACACTAAGTGTGCGTTGCGTGAAAGAGCTGGGGATGTAGATTTCATTGAATAAGAGATAGATTTAGAAAATCTAAATGAATCGCTGGAAATGATGGGGGAAAGCCCGTTCAGCAAAAACGAAAGGTGGGGCGTACGCCTAGTTACTTGTGTGTGAAATAGCTTTATTTAACGTCCGCTTCCACCTAAGTGATATCGCCTATTTACGTTATGACGGACACTTGTGGCTATCCTACATTGAGGAAGCCTTTGACAATACACATGAAGTTAGGGTGAAATTCCTTCACGCGGCAAACCAGCAAAAAGTTTTGTGTTTGCCCAGATGACTGAAAGGTGTCTCCTCGAAACCAGTGACATGCTCTTCCAAGTTGATCCCCGAACATCTACCGGCAGAACGTATGAACTGTCAAATAAAGAGATTGCCGATTTCATCAAGACTTTAGAGTATCTTTATTATAGTGGCACTGAATATGATAATATAATTGGAAAGTTTTTATGCTTTAAAACTTGTCTTCTTAAAGTATGATAGCCCACAGTCAGGATGCCTATTATACCCTGTGTGTTGTTTTGTTGCCTGAATGGCATTGTAATATTGAGCTCAAAAGTTGAAATTGCGAAACCCTATGACTTTGGCCTTCCTTTTCCCACTAATCCCATTTTCATTTTTGGCATACAGGTGGATGATACATAGAACATGATTTTGAGTAAAAATTGGGATCCTCGGATTTTCTGCCCGGACAGGGTCAAAGGTCAAGGTCAAAGAAATAACAATAAAATGTGAAAACATTATCTTATGACATCGTGTAATAGGTCAAATGAAAGGTCTTAATTTCCTAAAAATCGGACGGTTAGGGAGAAAATTATAGCTGTTGGAAGGTCTTTGGCCCATCGGATTTGCCCAAAATTGGGTCGGCCACAAAAAATAATTTATTGGTTCTTGTCAATCCCAAGAGGCAGAGCCATGCCCAATTTTCGTGTTTCTGTTTACAGGATGGAATTTAGAATGGATCATCTTGGAACTTGGCATATATTTTCCTGTAAGTAAAGTGGTACCACAACCACTTTTTATACGCCCACATTTTCATGTGGACGTATTATGTCGTCGCCCCTGTCCGTCCGTCCACAATTGTTTGTGGACTCTCTACAGGTCACAATTCTTACCCGATTTTGACGAAACTTGAAATATAGGTTTATCCCCCAAAGATCTCGGCTGCCTTCGATATTGGCATGTATCGGATCAAAACTTCATGGATTATGGCCCCTGATTGTACGAAAAATCATGTTTTTAGCTTGTGGACCCTATAGAGGTCACAATTTTGAACCGATTTTGATGAAACTTTACATTCATGTTTGTAACCCTAAGATCTTGGTTCCTTTCCATATTTGCGCCTATCGGAATGTAATTTCCTGAATTATTGCCCCTGATTGTCCGAAAAATCACCTATTTTAGCTTGTGGTACCTCTGGAGGTCACAATTATTATCCGATTTAAAAAACCGTTCGAATATATCACCGTTACACCCTAAGGAAGGCCGAGTTCAAATTTCGGAAAAATCGGGCCAAAATTACCATACAAAATGGCCGCCGTTCGTACGCGAATACTGTTAAAAAATGGTATATGAAGGTTGTGGACCCTGTAGAGGTCACAATTTTAATTCAATTTTGATGAAACTTGAAATGCATGGTTATAACCCATAGATCTTGGTTCCTTTCGATATTTGCGCATATCGGATAGTAACTTCCTGAATTATGGCCCCTAATTATACGCAAAATCTTTAGCTTGTGGTCCCTCTGGAGGTCACAATTATTATCTGATTTAAAAAATCGTTTGAATATATAACCGTAACACCCTAAGGAAGGGTGAGCTCAAATTTCGGAAAAATTGGACCAAAATTACCATACAAAATGGCCGCCGTTCGTATGCGAATACTGTTGAAAAATGGTATATCAAGCTCGTCGACCCTGTAGAGGTCCCAATTTTAATTCATTTTGACGAAAATTAAATTGCATGGATATTGCCCAAAGATCTTGGGTCCTTTTGATATTTGTGCATATCGGATCGTAACTTCCTGAATTAATGCCCCTGATTATACGCAAAATCGCCTTTGTTTAGCTTGTGGTCCCTCTGGAGGTCACAATTATTATCCGATTTAAAAAATCGTTTGATTACATCACCGTTTCACCCTAAAGAAGGTTGAGTTCGAATTTCTAGAAAATCAGACCATAATTGCCTGACACAATGGCCACCGTTTGTACGAGAATAGTGTACAAATATGGTGTATCAAAGTTGTGGACCCTGTAGAGGCCACAATATTAATTTTGATTTTGATGAAATATGAATTGCATGTTTATAACCTAAAGATCTTGATTCTTTTCGATATTTGCGCATATCAAATTGTAACTTAATGAATTATGGCCTTTGATTGTAGGAAAAATCACTTTCAGTTTTGCTTGTTCTCTATCCATCTCTCGAAAATGTGGGCGTATCCTGCCTGGCAGTGCCAGCTTACTATCTTTTGTCTGTGTAAATACTCCACAGGTTGCTATAATTAACAGATTTTGTTCAAATTCAGCTTATGAATCATTTCAATAACAGGGTGGAACCTATTTATATTGTTCAAAATCCAACCCCCATGCCTAATATTTGTATTTATCATCTACAGGCTGCAAGCGGGAATTCTAACGTATATCGCAGCGTTAGGGAAGCTCTAGTTCCAGATATAAACTGGAAAGACTGATATGTCTATTTGTTAAAGAAGTGTTAGCCATTCTTATGATGATAACCCCAGTAATATGTGTAGTTTTATGTTCAATAAATATTGTGTTTAAATGTAGTACTTCAGGCAAAAACTTTAATGGGTATCCTAATGGTTTTTGCAATTTTGACAAATGACATAAGTTAAAGTTGATAGATAAATGTAACACATATTCATATAGTCCTCAATAAAATTATTATCTGCAATGAATCATGTGCCGTAAAATTACACACTCCAATCTCATGTTTTTCATTCAACTTCCAATAATTTAATAAGCAAGACCAATATCAAAAATAAAGTGTATATAGGTTTCAGATGTTACTATCCACCCTTCAACACCATTTTATCGTCCAATTCCCATCCATTGCATGATGGGATCTAATTTTTCATCAGTTCCGCTTTTTTCAGGTTTCGAGTCATGTGCACGATTATATTTGTTTTTACGATTTCTCCATATTGTAGAATCTTGTGGATATTTCCATATTGAAGCCGAGAAATTATAATTTGTTGGTGGATCTTCATCTAAAGCATGTTTTAATAGATCTGAAAGGTTACTGTGCACACTATCTTTCAGAATCCCAAGTATATTTCTCCCAGATCGTTGGGTATCCATTTTTTTCACGATTTCTTTTAATTTCCACAGTCTTTTGCCGATTCCCATGTTAAAATTATTTAAATCAACATCTCTTCGTTTGTCATACAATCCAATATTATCCCTTGATGATATGGCCGTGCTGGTAGCTAGCTCTACAGCTGTTCTTTTCATAGTATCTAAAGTATTTAAAGTGCCTTTCATTGGTTCTTTGTTTGGTTCTGAAAGTAGAAAATAATCAAATCTGTTCCAAATATAAACCATTAACTATATCATTTACCATCTTGTGTGATTTAATGTGACCTGGCGAATTGAGACTAAAACCACTTCCCAAGACGAAAGTCGTAAATTCGCCAGTACGACAGAAAGCCAATAGCGTGTGTTTATTTCCTAATTTTTATACGCCCACATTGAAATGTGGTCTAAATTGTCGTCGCGTCCATCTGTCGGTCCGTCTGACGCTCTAAATCCTATTGAGGAAGAAGCCCATTGATATTCAGCGATTTCCGATAATTACTGTCAGAGTTATGGCCCTTGATCACTTTAAAAAATCTTGTGGACGCTCTTGAGGCTAAAGTTAATATCCGATTGACTTTAAAATTTATACACAGTGTTGAAGGCCATAAGTCGAACAAGTATATTGAGTTTCAATGAATTTTGATAACTTGAACAACTAAATCAAGAATATTAAATGTTTCGTAATTCGTATACTAAACGTTAACATGGAGGAGTACTTTATCAAAGCCAAACAAATTCGAATGATTTTCTGATAATAACATAATGAGTTGTTACTTTTAATCAAATTTGAGTGTATTATAAATGTTTCGTTACCGAAAAAAGTAAAATATGGGACAACTCTTGTTGACTGCTCGGACGATTTAGCTGCTGCGGGCGTATGTTTCATTGCCTGGCAACCTATCTTTACTTTTCGAGTTGCATTTTGGCTTGGTATGCATATTGGCGCCATCTTATCGACATCAATAAATATCAAAACATGACTAAGTCGAAAGTCGCCAAGACGGTTTACAAGCCAAAATGCAAGTTGAAAATAAGAAATTAGGAAAAAAAGAGTTGCACTATTATCGCTGTGTGTTATTTCTTAATTTTCTATTTTCGAGTTGATTTTGGCTTGTATAGCGTGCTTGCGCCCGCTTACTGACATCAATAAATACAAAAATAAGAAATTAGGAAAAAAAGAGTTGCACTATTATCGCTGTGCGTTATTTTTTAATTTCCTATTTTCGAGTGTATTTTGGCTTGTATAGCGTGCTGTCGCCTCACATTTTGTCGTAACTTCGACTTTCGGGTTTTGAAGGGGCGAAAAGTAGAAATTAAGAATGGTAGTTATAGGCTTCCATAAATAACAGCAGCGCAGCGTCTGTACATGGAGTGTATGGAAGAATAACGTTGCTAATATTATTTCATTGTTCACGGTGAAAACTGCAAATGTCAGTAGTTCAAAATACGTATTTTAGTTTTGCAATTTAAATTTTCATTGCTCAAAAATACCAATTTCAAGGTGTTAAAATACAGAATACACTTTTCAATAATAGGCTACAAAATACAGTATAATAGTTATTTTGCATATTACACTTCAGCATTTTGCATAATAGACATATGAATAATATAACTGTGCATAGTAGAACATATACCTGATATGGGATCTACGACGAACGTCATTTGCATTCGGAAAATAGTCCGGACTATGACGGAAATTAATGAAGTAAGCACACATATTCCTTGCGCCAATAAAAACCTAGTAGTAGGGTTCGAACTCCCAGATCCGTGACCAATTTCCGGGGAGGAAGGTTTGACGATTGATTCTGGTAGGGGGGACTGTTCTGAGGATTTATGAAGTTTGCAACCTCTGGAAAGTTTGGGCAACTCTCAGGAGAGGCAAAAATCCAAGATGGCTGCCGAAATAGCACATAGACTTATAGTTGGGGGCAAATGTCATCAAACCGTCCCTGTAATATATCATTTTTATGGTTTTCGGGGTCGCTGAATCCATTAAGAACACTTCCAAACCATTGTTATGCACCCTTATTCCAATCTGGCGGAAATGGTGAAAAAAAGCGAAAAATAATGTCATGTATTCTGGTAATGCAAATATGAGCTTGTAAGATATTGTTTTTAGGATTTTCATGGATGCTTAGTTCATTTTTGATGGTCTCATGTCAATAAAATATACATTAGATGGTTAATATAAAACCAAAGTCAGAGCACAGAAGATACAAAGATATAGAAAATATCATTATATACGCAATACATCATTCATGTACGTGTAGCACCTACTTATATCATAATTTCTAAACAGTCATAGGCATATACCTTTCACACGAATCTTTCAAGACGACAGCCTTCAATCAGAGTCCGTATCAGAAAGTTATGAATCTAATGCAAATGTGTCACTAACAGAGGTATCGTTATCCTCCTCATCATCCCCATCATCAATGTCTACCGATGATCTGAACTTAAGTGACAAGGCCGGGTTTATATACAGTACACAAACACATTCCCTCATTCAACTCCCATCCATGTCCGAGTGGATCAGTTACGTTACTTACATTGTAACTTAGCATGATGTATGCTTGATAGTTCGCTCTGTGTATGTGATTTTCAAGGAAATTCCAGACTATATTTTCATCTTTAGGCATTTGCTAGCTCTACCACAAGCTACAGTTGTGGATTCTTTGGCATTATAGATGCATCTCAGTACAATTTCTTTCACGGAGGCTACCGGGTTATCAGATACAGTTAATGCGACACCTAAACCATCTTACAATGATGCATCTGCAATAAACGTGGATTTATATAGAGTCTTTTTGGAATGGCCAAAAAATCCCGACACTGTATCACAACCGGTTATCGAGTGCCACTGTACGATACGTAGCACCACATCGCGTGGCAGTAATCTTTATGCACCAAACAAATGCCCTTTCGTCTAACTGCTAGAGATCCTAGCTCCATATGAGAAACATTGTATCTTCTGGGTCTACAACTACAAGTTCATCATATCACTCGATCTCAGTCGTGCTTAAAATGTAAAACCTGGTTGTTTTTTTACTAATTTTTCGAACTCTTTATGTAAAAACACTGGTAGTCTCACTTTATTAGCATCGTTTGAAAGGAAATTGGAGAATTCTCGAGCGGTCAGAAATTTACTATCGGCCTTGATATAAATGTTCTTGGTACCAGTTTGCGTTCAGAATCTTTTGTCGAGATCGGAAGATCGCATCAGACATTCACAAATTTTCGCTGTTGGGTGTAGTTTCAAAGCTATTGTCCCGTTCTATGACTGGTAAACTTTTTTGCTAGCCTGATACTTGATCTCTGGATTGAAATGACGATGGAACAGGGTTCGAAAATGAAAGGAGGGTTTATGCGCATCCTAATAAAATAGTGATTCCATCTACAGAAGACAGACAGAAACGGATTGTAATGTATACACATGGCATGATTATGTAGTGAACATGTCCAATCTAGCTTTGAAACCATCGTATTTGTGATTGACCCATACGATCTTCCAATCCAGACAAAAGATTATGAACGCAAACTGCCAGAACAGTACCAAGGTGGTACCAAGAACGTTTATATCAAGGCCGATGGTAAATTTCTGAACGCTCGAGAATTCTCCAATCCCCTTTAAAACGATGCTTATAAAGTGAGACTACGGGTGTTTCTACATACAGAGTTCGATAAATTAGTTGAAACACACCCAGGTATTCAGTTCATTTACTATATCCGAAAGGATTGTTATGATCTAACAGCCAACAACTGCAGGTACCAACTGTTCGAATATGACCAATTAGAGGCGGACACTATTATGTTTTACATTTATGCACAACTGAGATCGAGTGGAAATGATGAACTTGTAGCTATAGATGCAGAAGATACTGATGTTTTGGTTTTATCAAGCTATGCTTCTCATATGGAGCCAGGGTCTCCCCAGGGTCTGCAGCAGTTAGACGAAAGGGGCATTTGTTTTGTGCACAAAGATTACTGCCACGTGATGTGGCGCTACGTATCGTACAGTTCCACTCGATAACCGGTGGGTACAGTTTCGGGATTTTCTGGCCAATCCAAAAATATTCTATATAAGTCCACATTTAGTACAGGTGCATGATTGTTAGATGCTTTAAGTGTCGCATTAACTGAATCCGATAACCTGGTAGCCTTCATGGTACAATTTGTGCTGAGATGCATCAATAATGCCCCAAAATTCAACAACTGTAGCTTGTGGTAGAGCTAGCAAATGGCTTCAGATAATAAACAAATGCACACGCCGTATCCCACCTTTTCAAGATAATCTGGAACATCACATAAACAGCGTGAACTATCAAGCATAATATCATGCTAATATACAATGTCAGTAACGTAGCTCATCCACTCGGACATGTATGGGAGTTGAATGAGGAAATACATGTATGTGTTCCTGTACGGTATATAAACCCGGCCTTGCCACTTAGGTTCAGATCACCGGTAGACATTGATGATGGTGATGATGATGAGGATAATGATACCTCTGTTAGTGACACATCTGAGTCAGACAGTCAGTTCAGATCACCGGTAGACATTGATGATGGTGATGATGTGAGGATAATGATTCCTCTGTTAGTGACACATCTGAGTCAGACAGTGGATTAGATTCAGAACTCTCTGACACAGACTCTGATTGAAGGCTGTCGTCTTGGAAGATTCATGTGAAAAGTATATGCCTATGAATTTTTAGAAATTATAATATTAGTAGGTGCTATATGAATGACGTATTGCGTATATAATGATATTGTCTGTACCTCTGTATCTTAGGTTCGCTGACTTTGGTTTCATATTAAACATCTAATGTAGATTTCATTGACATGAGACCATCAAAAATGAACTAAGCATCCACGAAAATCCTAAAAAACAATATATACAAGCCCATATTTGCATTACCAGAATACATGGCATTATTATCCGGTTTTTTTCACCATTTCCGCCAGATTTCCGCCATATTGGAATACGGCTTCATCAAAATGGCTTGGGAGTGTTCTTAATGGATTCAGCGACCCTGAAAACTATAAAAATGACATATTACAAAGACGGTTTGATGACATTTGCCGCCAACTATAAGTCACCGTGCTCGTTCGGCAGCCATCTTGGATTTTTGCCTCTCCTGGGAGTTGCCCACACTTTCCAGAGGTTGCAAACTGCATAAATCCTCAGAACAGCCCCCCCCCCCTACCAGAATCAATCGTCAAACCTTCCTCCCTGGAAATTGGTCACGGATCTGGGAGTTCAAACCCTACTATAGGGCTAGATATAATTTTCACGAAAATAATTGTTACCTTTAGATTAGAAAACAACATTTTAAGACATATTAATGCAAAGTATATACAAAGAACAAATACCGGTATATAAAATATTATTAGGGTATAAGCTTATTCTGTAACGCAAATTAATTGTTTACGAATATAATTGTTATCTTTCATATTATTGGTTCTAAGTTCATCCGTGGTGTTGGTGGCCCGAAAGCGTTGCTGAAGCCTGTAGATGTTCCGAACATTGTCATTGACCTGAAAGTGATTGACGACGACTTGGGTTAGCGTCGAGTCTTCCAAGCGCCTGATTCCTCTGACCTGTCGTGATTCGTGACTTGCTCTTTACGTTGTAGTGTGAATGATTCAACCATGTACGGGGGTGCATTTTACAGGACTGGTCCCGGTGAACAGCACGTGCAAAATGGGTTACATGTCATCATTGACCTTATATAAGTCCATGGTTACATAAAACTCATGGAGAACATATTACCATCTCAAGAGTCAGGTTGGGTTTTTGAGAACATTTCCTCAGTTCAATTCTGTGTTTGGGAAGGACCCTTAAATGAGTTTTACATTTTATTATTGAAAGTCACGGATGCTCACAACCAAATTTGAAAAGAATTGCCCCTATCGCTTTCACAAGGAGATAACTCTGGGACAATAAGTCGCGGATCGCTGAAAATGGAAAGGGCTCGCCCTCTCGTGACCACAATGCTTCACACCATTTTTGACAATCCAACAAAAACTCCAGCCTCTGTCGCGTATATAAGCCAATTGTTGACGTTCGATTGACAATTTATACAATTTATACCCGGCCCAATGTGATGAAACAACTTTCGTTTGTCTGTAAATATTGTCAGTAGGCCTAAAGATAATTAAGCGGATAGCAGACTTGATACGGCAATTCATGATTACGGTGCATTATGACCATTATTAGAGACTTTTGGCAAGGGGAATTTTTCTCGTCCATATCGTCACGCGATACGTTGCGTCAATGTAGGTTTACACACTGATCCGCAGTGTATATACGCTTGGCCGCTAGTATCGCTGATAAAGATGACATAATATATGCGTCTTAATGAGCCAAAATATTATTTTTTGTTCCTGCGACAAATTAAATTCTAAAACATTTTTTTCAAGTATAAGAAAAATAAATAAAGGTGTTTGAAGTATATCTAGATAACAAATATTCCATATTTAGCTTAAATAGGAACAGAAGTAATCTTTTTTGACGTTATGGACGCCATCTTAATTTGTTTGTAAACATTAGAATGAGACGTGACCCATTGAACTATAGCGGTCTGACCTTTCAAAGGTCAGTCATTTTGGCCATAGATAAAAGACGGCTGTCTTTAATTCAGTAAAACAGATTGGTAGGCTTAGAGTTTTGGTAGATATTGGCGCCACGTGCGTATGAGTAGCATGGCTTAGTTCAGTTACAGCATGGTGGCAAAAGAATCTATGTCAAATTTTATTAAAAATCTTCGACTGTTTGGTTTCACTAATGTATACCCCTTAACCATAGAATCACACCATTTACAGATTTGCAAGGTCCCGTCTCCCTGCAGATCAACCAGCGTGTAGGACAGAGAGGGAAAATATGAAAATTCCGAAAAAAAACTCATCAAAAACAATAATTTAATTCCAGTCTTTACCATGGTTAAAATCCCATCGTATAAACACTTCCATGTTCTACGATACACATTGATTCATAAAACCGCGGTGAAACAACATTTCAGGGTCTAAAAGTAGCGAAAGATACGGAAAAAAGACTACGATGTTATACGGACCTTCTTCGTAAGAAAGCTGTTCAATACATGCTGCCGTATACGTGTGTCGTATCGCATTTTAGAAATACACACACATTGACGCGTCACACGCATCGGTACGGATACCCGATAAGGACCTAGAATTTACGCTAGCCAAAAGTCTCTATTATTGTATTGTTGTCTTACCTATATTATTGTGTATTACAGCATGACATGATGATAATATTACTAATATATAACAATTTAAATCCATATCGTATTAACAACCTGAAAAATAGATATCATAAACCAGCGGCTGCCAGGCAGGATACGCCCACATTTTCAAGAGATGGATAGACGACAAGCTAAAAACAAACACGATTTTTTGTACAATCGTGGGCAATCATCCAGAAAATTATAGCCTGAAATGTGCAAATATCAAAACAGATATAAAGATATGTTTTAAGTTTCATCAAAATCGGATAATAAATGTGACCTTTAGAGGGTCCACAACCTTCGTATTACACACCTCTACACAATTTGCGTACAAAGAACGGCAATTTTCCCGAAATTCGAATTCAAACTTCATTATGGTGGAATGGTGATGTATTTGAATAGTTTAAGAATCCGCAAGCTGAAAATGCGATTTTTTTAACAATCAGGGGTCAAAATCGAGGATGTCAAGTCATCCGATTTCAATGCAACTTGAAATATAGGTGTATCCCCATAATATCTCGGTTCCTTTCCATATTGGCATGTATCGGACTGTAACTTCGTGAATTATGGCCCCTGGTTGCACGAAAAATCACGTGATGAAACTTTAAATGCATGTTTATAACCTAAAGATCTTGGTTCTTTTCGATATTTGCGTACATGTATATCGAATTGTAACTTCCTAAATCATGGCCCCTGATTATACGAAAAATCGACATTTTCAGCTTGTTGTCCTTCTGGAGGTTACAATTATTATCCGATTTAAAAATGCAGCTTTAAGTTTTGTATTGGCTTCTGTCAAATTTGTTTATTTCTTTACACGATCCACGTCTCGCCATGAAACGACGAAGAGTAATGGTATCCATAGAGTTTTTCGCCGACGAACCAAATTGTTCACGACGTAGATGACATTGGTGCCGGGTACGGATACGCCATCCCGAACAAATTCTAAGTTCTCGTTTCCTTCATGTGTTTCAACAAAAGGCGAGCTCGATGGCACCCATCCTGGGGACCGACCCCAGGATGGGTGCCTCCGAGACCACGGTTGCTTCTTCTTATTTTTGTTTGGGTATTTTCTCGTCCAACAAGGGAATGACCTGTTTTCTTTTCTTTTCCATCGTTATCACCTGTTATCGCTGCATTTTATATTCGTCGGTCAGTGTGGGACCGTTCAACACTTTGTCGACGGTCTGCTGCAGTTGATCTTGATCGTGCGCGGGTTCGACTTTCCTGGCTTCGACGGGTTTGGCGTTGGCGGGTCTATCGAAGGGCACCAGTTTTATTTTCTCGGCGAATTTCATCTTTTGGAAAGGACCGGAACAATCGGGCGAAGAATTTTGTTGCTTCAGCTGAAGTCGCCGACGGGTCTTCTAATGTGTTTTAAACGTACCCAAACTTCGTAACAAAGTCGCGTCCTTTTTCAAACGCTTGACAGGAACGTTGCCGCGAATCAGGTTTCCAATACACTCACAGTCACAGTCGATGCATAACGTTGCATCACGTTGTCCTGAGCACCGTGACATCATGTTATACCCCACTCCATAAATGAACTCGTCTGTGGATTTGTCCTCACGGTTATAAAACGACACATCATTCATCTCTCATATTTTCACCATGTAATTGTCTGCGATATCACTTCGATGGAAGCGGACGTAAAATAAAGCTATTTTGCACACACTCATACACACACACCCGCACATCTCTCATTATCAGAATTAATGACAGTGTTCAAATCGTACTCCTCGATGAAAGCCGCGACGCGGACCCCCTCGTGTATCTCAGGGGTAATACTCTTGTCGTGATTGCCCCTGACGATATCTTCGACTTACCTGGCTAGCTATTGAAACACTTATCGTGAAAAGACCCTCTCTCGAATTAGTGGAGCCAATCCGACGCAAACGACATAAAGTGCGTCGCATCCTCGCATTCTAATGAGGACACCATCATAATTGTAGGGTACAGCTTTGCCAGGGCTGATCTACGCAGGGGCTTTCTTCCTTTCTGCGGGGGTAATTAACTGGCTTGCCTATTTATTAGCTATGCAAGTCAGACCTCACTCAGTCTTTCACTCAAGTAAAAACTTTCTTTTTTTGCTATATTATTTTATTGAGGAAATTCTACTATTAAATCTGAACTGATTGCCATAATTATAGGTCCATGTATCCCTTCTTTCTCCCCTTATTTGACAACATAAAACATCCGAAAATCATACAGTGCAACCACGCTTTCTTACGTTTCCGGTAAAAATTGATCATGTGACCTATGACCGCATTCTATCAGTCATACTGCTCACTCATTCGGCAAACCTCGACAGATTCCGGTACTCTCCGTAACCTACATCTAGACTCGGATGTATGATAGTCATTGATATGTACCTACGACCATAGATTTGCGATGCGGCTTATTGACTACCGATTTACTCTAACAGGAAAACGTTCCGCTTTTACAAAAAAGTCCCAAAATCTGGTTAAGCTGTCCACACCCGTATAATTTAGTATAATTTCTGGACACATAATGTATTTGTAAATAGTATAGTTTTTCTGTGTGGTCACCCTTTCTATCGGTAAATAAACAACAAAGTAAATAATTTCTGGATATTGTAATACGTTTTTTGGAGTCGTCCACACCATGTATTTTTAATTAGTATAGTTTTTTTCTGCGTGGTCACCCTTTCTCCCGGCAAATAAACAACAAAGTAAATCATTTTATTCAATAAATAACAAATTCATTAACGAATTCATAAACATATTTAGTTGTGGACGACATCACTAATAGTTGTTGACGACATCACCAATAGTTGTGGACGACATCACTAATAGTTGTTGACGACATCACCAATGCCTTGTGGACGACTCCACCAACGGTTGTGGACGACTTCGCTTGTGGCACCCATCTCCTGGGGGCAACCTTGTTTATCCGGGTCCTTTAAAATAGTTGTAGGGCACCGGAATCTGTCGAGGTTTGCCGAATGACTGCTCACTTAAAGTGACACTGTCATGTAAATATTATAAAATATAAATTTAAGTATTTTGACCCTTACACACCAGCTCCCTAATATTAATCCCTTTAATATTATTAAACGTTAACCTAAAAAAGGGAAAAATTAAAGTAAAATAAACATATTAAATCAGTGTCAGTTCTTTCTAAATCTAAAACAGTTTTCATAATATCCATCACAATAATAAATGAAAATATATATACTTAAATATTAACACAATTAACGTTTCACTAACTAAAGTGTAAAGTCCTTTTACTTAAATGTCCAGCTTGAAACACTATCAATCAAATTTAGACACTAGCTTTCACAGATTTTCACAAACAGTTAATTTTTATGATTGTCAGATGTCGGTTCACCATTAGCTTCTAATATCAAACAAAGTGTATCAACCGGTCTCTGAAGTAAAGAATGCTTACAAGTCCTTTTTTGTCTTTAATAGTGCTCTGTACGCGACCAAGTGACCAAGAATTACACGGGGTAGAATCAACTAAGAGCACAATATCATTTTCAGCTAGGTTCCTTTGTGTTTTAATCCATTTCTGTCTTTCTTGAAGTAAAGGTAAATATTCCTTGACGAACCTCTTTCAAAACACATCTGCAAGGTATTGAATTTGTCGCCACCTTTTCTGAACATAGTTGTCTTTCCTGACAAACTTTCCTTGTGGTAGACATGGGCCCTGACGCAACAGCAACAAATGATTTGGCGTCAAAACTTCCATGTTTAAATCATTAGGGTCGTTTGATAATTCAGTTAGTGGTCTTCCATTCACAATATTTTCAACTTCACAAAACAATGTGACAAAACCTTCATCGTCACATATCAGAGGTTGTTCCTTAAGAAGAGAATATAATACCTTCCTAACAGTTCTTATCATCCTCTCCCAAATTCCTCCGAAGTGGGAACCTGTAGGAGGATTGAAACTCCATCTAATTTTATCTTGAATAAAGGACTGCTGTATCTGTTCAACATTCCACTTTTCTATTTCTCACTTCAATTCTCTGTGTGCTCCTACTAAATTTGTACCATTGTCTGACACTATTTGCTTGGATGGACCTCTTCTTGACTAGAATCTAAAAATTGCATTTATGCAGGAACTAGTGTCTTAAGAATGGGCCACTTCCAGATGAATGGCACGGGTAACCAGACAGGTAAAGATGACCCCATACCGCTTAACCATTGATCTTCCTCTCTTAATCTCAATGGTACCGAAGTAATCCATTCCTACCCTACTAAAAACTGGATCTCCAATCTGTAGTCTATCAAATGGTAGGTCTGACATTTTCTGAGCAAGAGCTTTAGCACTGTACCTTCTACACAGAACACATTTTGACATCATCTCTTTTGCTGTTAAATTTACACCGATTATCCAATACTTCTGTCTGATATGTGCAATTGTAGATTTCTTTCCTAAATGCCCAACTGCTTTATGACTATCTTCTATAATTAATCTTGATAAAGGGCAACCTTTTGGAATAGCCAATGGGTGTTTCTCATCGTAATTAATAGCTGCTCTTTCTAGGCGTCCACCAATTCGAATTAATTTGTCTTCTACATATGGATCAAGTTTATACAATGGGCTTGACTTCAACACAACCGTATTACCAGATAGAGACTTGATTTCCCTTAAGAAATGTTTTTGCTGAAAGTATTTGACTTTTCTTTCTGCTTCGGAAATACCTTTAACATCCACATTTCTTCCCAAGTTATCTTCTTTCTTTTCTTCTCTTTCCTTTTGAAATCTATTATTACAGGCCTTATCTTTTCTTCTTTCGGTCAATCTGGATTTTAAGTTTTCAATAAACAGAAGTACATAAGCAGTTATCCTCTTTATCTTTCTCCAACTACTCATTCTTTCTACAAATACTTCTACAAAATGTTTTACTTCACTTACTGTTGTTACTGTATTAACCACATGTTTAATTTCTGGGTCATTTTCAAGTGAAGTGATTGGTTTCAATTTTGGCCAATGACTTTTGTTTTCCCACAAAAACTGTGGACCATCTTTCCAAAGTTGAGTTCTACTTCTAGTGTAATCGTTGGCTGCAATACCTCTAGAAGCAATATCAGCTGGGTCATCCTTTGTGGGACAATAATACCACTGGTGAACATCAGAGAACTCCTTAATTACTGCTAACCTATTTGCTACAAAGGTCAGGAAACGAGCATTTTGGTTACTAATGTAGCCCAAAACTGTTTGGCTGTCCGTCCAGAAGTATATTTGATCAATATCGATATCTAATTCTTCTAAAATCATTTTAGCAAGTCTTACAGAAACTGTTGCTGCTGTGAGCTCTAATCTGGGTATAGTTATTTTTTTTCAGAGGTACGACCCTAGACTTTCCAATTATCATTACAACATGAACTCTGTTATTTTTGTCTGAAAGTCGAAGATATGCCACTACGCCATAACCCACATTACTAGCATCTGAGAATAGATGGAGCTGGCAATTTGAAATAGTACCATATTCGGAGTTAAACATCTGTCAAACTGTAAAGCTTCCAATAAAGGTAGATTAGTAAGCCCTTTCTTCCAAGTATTGATTTTTGTTCCAGAAATTTCTGTATCCCATGCAAGATTATGCTTACACAAATCCTGCAGCAATATCTTCGCAGGAAGTATGTACGGTGATGCAAAACCCAATGGATCATAATATATGGAGCTTGTGATGGACAGAATTCCACGTCGGGTAGCTTTAATTTCTGGTATATTTATTTTAAATCCAAAACTGTCTGTTTGGGGATACCATGTTACTCCCAATGCCCTTCCAACAGGCAAATCTTCCCTTTCTATGTCAATTCCTTTAATATCCTTTGAACGCTCCTCCACCGGAACTGATTCTATTACATTTCTGTTGTTACTACTCCACTTTGTTATATTAAAACCGCCTTTTTTACAGAGTGCTTTCAATTCGGTAATCCGTTTAATTGCTATTTCTTCACTCTTTTCGGATCTTAAACAATCGTCAACATAAAAGTTCCGGAGTATGGTTTCAACAGTTTCAGGTTCATTCTTTTCTGCATTCGAGGTTGCGGTTAATCGAAGAGCGGCATTTGAGCAGCTTGGTGAGGATGTTGCTCCAAAAATGTGGACTTTCATGCGACAAGTTGCAGGCTTTGATGAATAATTGCTGTTAGGCCACCACAAAAACCTAAGACAGTCAGCGTCATTTGATGGTACTGTAACTTGGTAGAACATAGCCTCTATATCACCTAAAATCGCTATCTTATCTTGTCGGAATCTTAATAGAACACCAATCGGCTTATTGGTTAGGTTAGGTCCAGGAAGAAGCAATCCGTTTAGTGAGACACCTTCATAAATGGCTGCACAATCAAACACACTTCTAAGCTTATCAGGTTTTTTTGGGGTGATATATACCGTGATGTGGTACATACCATCTTCTATTATCTGTCCTTTCTAGCTCATCTTCTGGTACTTTCTCAGCGTAATCTTTTTTAAATAAGTCTTCCATAAATAATATGTAATCTTCTGCGAATTTGGGATTCTTTATCATCTTTCTCTTTAAACCTTGTAATATGTTGAAAGCTTGTCGATAGTTGTTTGGAAACTGTACATTATTTTCCTTAAACGGCAAACTTACTTCGTATTTACCATCCTTGAATACAATTGACTGCTCAACCTTCGATAAAAATTGCTTGTCTTCTTCAGAGTTTTCTTTCCTATCGTCAATCAACCTTTCTGAAAAGTCAAAATTGTACGATTCTCTTACAAGTATTTCAAGTTTATCCATATCTTCCATAGCTTTTTTTTCTATTCTATTTAATATCTGATTTTGGTGTAGACTTTCTTTTCTCTTAACAATGTTCCAAGGAATCCACCCTAATAGAGTTTTCGTAGCATGTGGAGTTCCTCTAGGACCAACTCTGAATTCCATGGGACTGTAGGCTTCTGGTACATTCGTTCCTATAAGTAGACCGATGTTCACATCCATCTCCCGAAGATCGATGTCCTTTAGATGGGGCCATTCAGCTATATCGTCCTGGGATGGAATGTGACTCCTGTCAACAGGCATCTTTGGCTTGGTGTAAACTGTAGGCAAGGAAATGAAATTTCACTGTTCAAGGCTGAAATTTCTAAACCCTTTACAGCAGTAGACAACATTTCATATGGTTCACCAACAGTGTCAAAAGTAATCTTCTTTGGTTTTCCGGTTCCACCAATCTGGTTTACCAAGTCATCAGTAATGAGTGTTATACTACTTCCATTATCAAGAAATCCATATGCATAAACACATTTATTTTTGTCCTTCAATCGAACCTTCAGCAATATTATGGCCATTTTGCATTCTTCTCCGGCTCCCATAGCTTCTCCCAGATTTGTAGGGGAACAGGCATTTAATGGCTTCCAAACAGTTATCACATCTTTCTTTTCTTTTCTTTCTTCAGTACTTCCAGTTTTCTTCCTGTCATTAACATGAAGTACAAAGGGATGATAACCATAACATACTTTACAAGTTATCATTTTCTGACAAGATCTTCTTCTGTGTCCTTCTTTTAAACATCCAAAGCAAAGACCTTTCATTCTTACAAATTCAGCTCTTTCATCTGGTGCCTTTGCTTGAAGTTTATTACAATCAGGTAACTCGTGACTTTTGTCTTGACAATATAGACAACTTCTTCTAAAAGTCCGCTGACTAGTCGTATCTGGAATCTTAGGTGAATTCTGTGTTGATTTAAGTCCTTTCTTGGGTACTGTTCACTTAATATGGTCTCTGTTGAGGTTGTCTCATATTACCTTTAGATGTTGTTGAATTTGAATAAGATCGATCATCTCGATTAAGTGTCTCCTTACCATACGTTGGGTCATTAGCCTTTCTGGACTCGTTTCTGACAAAGGATGCAAACTCACTGAAACAGACAGGCTTATGATTGTCTTTTAATCGAATTACCACTGAACGCCACCTTTCTTGAAGATAATATGGAAATATCTGTACTAACCTCCGGATATTGTCCGGATATTCTTAAACTCTAACAGCGTCAAGGTCGATGATTGTATATTTACATTCTGTCAGGAAAATTGAAAATTCGTCTAAATTCTTAGAGTTATATGACTTGATGACGGGCCAGTTAAGGGCTTTTTTACGAATGCATTGGAAATAACATCTTGAGAACCATAGCGCTCCTTTAGTTCCTGTAGTACAGATTGTAGACCAGCAGTTCCCTTTAAATAACTAAATCCGATCACAATTCGATTAGCCTCGCCGACTGTGTACTGGAGAAGATAATTCATTCTTTCATCATCATTTTCGCATGTATTACTGATCTGTGCATTAAACTGTCTCATAAATCTTTAATAATCAAGCGGATCGCCACTAAATTTCTTAATTTCTGTCGGAGGTCTCATAAGTATTTTAGCCATCTTTACCATGTCCAAATCTTCTTGGTTTGATGTCTTCATAATATTACATGTAGGAATGAATTCTGGTGAAAGGGGATTTAAATTCGGCTGAGTTTCATTCGATTCTTCCACTCTGTTTCTACATTTGGTTTCTTTTCTTTCTTGATTTGGTTTAGCCAAATTATCTTTAATTTTCTTCATTCCTTTCTGCTGATTAAGATTCTCTAAAGCTTCACACTTCAAGTGTATTTAGGTTAATTTCACCTTCAAATCCAATTCCTCTTCCTGTTGTTTTAGTTTTAGTTTAGCATTCTGCAATTCTTGTCTTTGCTTCAGTATAGCTGCTTCAGCTAGGAGATTTTCTTCTTTCTGTTTCTCTTGTATTAAAGCGACAGATATGAGAATGAACAACTAGAATGGTGAGATGAATGACTATTTTTTGAAACCCTCGAACATGAATGCTGAGATGAAGATTTACTCCGGTGTGAAGAACAATCAGATGACCTTGATTGATCACTGTGGGATGATCTAGTTTTATTCTGTTTTGCAGAGTCACCGTGTTTATCAGGGGTAGTCTTCGAATGTTCATTATCTTTAAATGTCTTAAACGTGCTACTATCGGCATGATGACTAAATTGTGATGATCTAACGGAAATCTTATCCTTATTGAGACTGGTAATTTTTCCTTGAACGTCAGACTTGAATTTTCTCATGGTTGCATCGTGTTCTGCGAAGACCTGTCGATAATACATGACAAGATTCACCTCGGGTAAAACGTCACAATACAGCTCCATCCAATATTTATATTCTCCTCTTAATCTGTCTTCATCTTCTTTATCTTCATCTAGAATTCTGTAAATCAAGCCTATTTGATTTTCTAATTTTCGAAACTTTTTGTTAAGATCTCTTTCTTTTGTTTCTATCAATACTGTAGACCCTTTTCAGATAATTTCTTCATTCTTGTTGTTGAAGTTTGCTTTAAACTTTCTTTTACTTCATCTGTTTCATCAGTGTCTTTAGGTATAACTGATTTTACTTCATTTGGTTCTGACTGTTTTCCAGGTTTAATTCTAATACTGTCAGACAAATTCGTAACCTCTTCACCTTGGTTACCTTTCTGGTCACCTTTGACGGATTTGATTTCTGTTGTTTCATTCAATAAGTGGCCAACACTGGTTAGATTTTCCGATGTTGTACTTGGTATATATGTCGATATTCTTTACCAATTATGGCAATGTCATGTAGGGTACAGCTTTGTCAGGGCTTATCTACAGTAGTTCCTTTATGAACTAGGGGATCACGGTGGCTAAGTGGATAAGGCGCTGGTTCGCTAGCCTGGAGGTCGAGTGTTCGATCCCTGCATTGGCCGAGAAAGTTCATCTCGATTTTCCGGCGTGATTTCCCCTTGTCAGTGATGCAGAAGGAGGGCCTGACAAGGACAGCTGCCTAGTCGTTCGGATGGGACGAAAAACCGAGGTCCCGTGTACAAATTGGAGTGCACGTAAAAGATCCCTTGGCAGTTGGAATTCGATATAAGAGTAGGCCGTAGCGCCGCTGTCCGGGCAAAAATTTTCCTCATAGCACACTGTATGGCGTATGCCCGTCTTCAATTGGCCCAGGTTAGGTGCTTAAGCGTAGGACGTTAAACCCCATTTCATTCATTCATTCCTTTATGAACTGTCTCTGAGCGAACGATGTCTCGTTAACAGTTCCTCACGGGCCTTATTATCAACTAGTATGAAAAAAAAGCTTTACCCCATCTCGGTTCTAAGGCTATTTTAGATCCTTACCGTCTATTTTGCACCGTGAAACTTTTTTGATCACGAAAAGAAATCATTTCCTGACACAACCGAGACAAATTTATAATAAACCAACACTATTTTCGTGTAGAATTCGATGTTAGAAAAAGACCGGTCTGCGCTGACGTCAGTTAACAAACATGGCGGCCAGATTTGAACGATTTTGTTTATCTTTTCCTAACGTCGAATTCTACATGGAAATGTGAGGAACTGTTAGCGAGACATCATCGTTCGCTCAGAGACAGTTCATAAAGGAACTAGATCTACAGGGGCTTTCTTCCTTTCTGCGGGGGTAATTAACTGGCTTGCCTATTTATTAGCTATGCAATTCAGACCTCACTCAGTCTTTCACTCAAGTAAAAACTTTCTTTTCTTGCTATATTATTTTATTGAGGAAATTCTACTATTAAATCGGAACTGATTGTCATAATTATAGGTCCATGTATTCCTTCTTTCTCCCCTTATTTGACAACATGAAACATCCGAAAATCATACATTCTAAGTTTCTCAGTGCAACCACGCTTTCTTACGTTTCCGGTAAAAATTGATCACGTGACCTATGACCGCATTCTATCAGTCATACTGCTCACTTAAAGGGACACTGTCATGTAAATATTATAAAATATAAATTTAAGTATTTTGACCCTTACAATAATCAATGCAAAAAGAGTTATATTTTCCCATTCTGCCTTTTCTTCTTCTCCCCCTTTTTCCTCTTCTTCTCTTTCCTTCTTCCTCTTCTTCTTCTTCATTCCCGTGCGCACGCGCGCCCTCTCTTTCTCACCATTCAACAAGGTTACTCTAATGAGGAGGCCAACAAAATCAATGCAAAAAGAGTTAAATTTTCCCATTGTGCCTTTTCTTCTCCCCCCCCCCCCTTTTTCCTCTTCTTCTTCTCTTTCCTTCTTCCTCCTCTTCTTCTTTTCTTTCCCGTGCGCACGCGCGCCCTCTCTGTCTCACCATTCAACAAGGTCACGACGAACAAGCTCATAGGGGTCATCCAGTGCAAGGTCATCACGTGGCAAGGTCACGAGGTCATCCAATGAAAAGTCACGACGAACTAGGTCAACGTCAGTGCTTCCCTCAAAACCCGCTCCTACTACTGCATATTCATGTTTATTATTATTGAACTCATACTTGGCATTTAAATAACGATGACTTGTCTACGATACCACGTGGACGTTAAACTCCGGGAATAAACGATTTTCAATAAAACTCTGGACACTACATAGATTTAAACGTCCGGTCTTCATTAATATAATATTAAATAATTTATTGTTAATAAATACCCAATTAGAATAATTTGGACTTCTCTGATTTAGGCTAACTCCTAATCTTGTCCGATGAGATTTACTTCCCTTTGCCATTAACAATGTATGGGATTCGTCAATAAAAATAGCACAATCATCAGGGTATAGTCAGAGCCTTATGGGTATAGTGAAGTAGAACAGAATCAGAAGACTGGGATGCCGAGGAGGTGAGGATGGTAACATTATTATGTATACTCTGCTTAAAAACGCGTTAGCTTTTATAGCCCTCATATTTTCACTCACTCAAAGATAGTGTTACCTATTATAGACATGTTTAACGCATATGAAAGCGGCCAATTTTTAGAAAAATATCAGTTGTAGTTTTAAGAGTTACTCGAAATTGACAGGGCGAGACGATCTGTAGAATTCCTGCATTAATCTTTATAAAGTAACACCTTTCTTTAATGTGTTTTTTTAATTATAAGTTGACTTCATCGACATGTAACAACTGACTTTTCACTTTTTTACCCGGTTAGATTGTATTGACAGCACGCTTGAATTAAAGGGCTAATCCCGATATTTATTTTGGGAATAAAACTGCTTAATTTTGTGTTAAAATCCCTTAAAATATTCGAGTCAAGGGCCGAGCTACTTCAGTATTTATGATACGTTTTCAACGACTTAAATCCGTCCGTCTTCATCTGGAATTTGAGATCGGTGCCCCAAGGTGTATTTTGTGGTATTTGGAATAAACCAAACATTTTTTTTTTTATAAAAATGATGTGTAGTTGAAATTTGCCTTTCTCTATCAAATACGGCACATGGGTTATTCACTGCATAACCCTCTCAAGTAACCGTAATCGGTTATAAGGTCACCCAACAAAACAATTGCCCCGAAATCTTAAAAGGGTTACGTGTCCGGATAAGCAGTTTTGGCGTTCACGTCCAAACGACTCAATATTTTGAGTTGAAATTTTGAGACAAGGTTAATACACCGTTCCCCTATATTTTGGCGTTTTATTTTCATACATTCTCAGACTTTTATTTTTGAGCCTCTGTTTAATTCGGGATTGTCCCTTTAATATAGTAGGAAGGAATACCAAAACTAACACAATTATATGGGAAAACAATCACTGGTTTATTATACACAAACACGACGTTTCGATAAGTATCCTCTTATCGTTATCAAGCACAATGATATTTAGTAGGTAGGTAGGTCAAAGAGTTTAACGTCCACTTCCACCTGGGGTGATATCGTAGACAAATGTTTCCTAGGGAAACTTGCCAGAGGCGGCCACATGTGAGGCCAGGTCTGGCATAATCTAAACGAGACATAGTGTCTCTGCAGGGAGCGTCCAAGGTTTCATCCAGAGGAAGCGTCCGGGTATGGTTGGAGAAAAGTGGTGGCGAGCGGGCGTTAGTCTTGCCCGCTTTGCCATAGTGCCAGGATATATGGGTAGATGGCCTATCAGTACGGGGGGCCCGAGGGCCCAGCCCGTGTCGGCCTCTTGAAAATAAGAGATGGATGGGTGGTTAAGAGGCCCAATGGGCTCACCTCCCGACCCATCTCATTGGACTAAGTAATAGGGTAGTTGGAATTTAATCCGATCCAGGTTGTACCAGCAGCAAATAAATCATCCCATCTCCAGCCAAGCGATTAAAACGGTCCCATGGTGTAAGACCTCCCTTCACGTAGGGGGGTCCGTCTCCCGATGTCCCTCGGGATGATCACTTGTGGATCCCGTCCGTTGGGTCTCGAGGATGGGTCTCGAGTCTTCACAGAGTAGAACACTCTTTTCGTTCTTGTGGGATCACGCTATCATATCTAGGAAACCACTCTCACACATGAAGTCATAGATTAACTCATAGATCTCATGTTTGCTTACTCTTGGATAGAGTAAGTTAGGAACACTCAGGGCCGTGTTAAGGGAACTCAGTTTATCCGTGAGGGATATTTAGTAAACTAGATGGTATATATATATAAAAATGTACAATATGAAGCCATACTTAATTAATGTTATGGATTACAAGGGTCACCGTGATTATAGTTAATCAGTTAACCGACAAAGAACTTTGATACACTACAATTACATAAAAATAAAGAATATAGATATAAATGAAACCATTTAGCAAATAGATAGCAGTGTTATGAATTAACAGTTGTTTTAGGCTTGTAACTAATGGGGCTGTCACACATTACCGTATAGTATCAGTGTATGCCGACGTATGAGAAATTTAGCCAACACGCTGATGCACGTTGAATACGTTATGTGTACGCTTTTAACAAGTTACGAGAACGCTGAAATACGGTGGTATAAGTTGCTATAACGCCGAACGCGGCACAAAAATTTTGTTCATCCATAAAATTTTCAGCGTATGCCGACGTATTGCTTACACGTCAGGCGTAAGTTAGAAGAACGCGACAGGTAAGATATGTACGCGTTAACGCACGTTACATGTAAGTTAATCATACGTTGACATACACGTCGGCTACAAGTTTGGCAACACTTCAACTTCGTCTGAAGTATGAAATAATTACCCAACACGCTGGCATACGCTGAAGCAGAACGTGTTGGAGCGTACTTCGACCACCACATGTCGCAACCTCTCAGGGTCCGCCATGATCGTAGACTTCTGCGCATGCTCATCTATACACACGCTTCAAACACGTTCAGTAAGTTTTAAGGACGTCAGAAGTACGTTGCCTATAGGCTAGAAATAGGTTAGGCGTACGTTGCTCAATTACCCAACTGGTAGCCGACATGTATATCAACTTATGGGTTACTTACATGTAACGTGCATAACGCGTACATAACGTATGGGTTACTTACATGTAACGTGCATAACGCGTGCATAACTTACCTGTCGCGTACTTCTAACTTAAGCCTAGCGTGTAAGCAATACGCCCGCATACGCCGAAAATTTTATGCATGCACAAAGTTATGGGCCGCGTTCGACGTACAACAACTTATACTACCGTATTTCAGTATGCTCGTAACTTGTTAAAAACGTACCCATAACGTATTCAACGTACACCAGCGTATTCGTTAAATTTCTCATACGTCGGCATATACGCTGATGCTATACGTCAATGTGTGACAGCCCCATAATTACTTGTGGGTTTAGCGAGCCTCAGTTTTTACATCTGACCTCACGTGGTCGTCGAAGTACGCTCCAACACGTTATGCATAAGTTAGGCATAAGTTTGACTAACGTTGTGCATGAGTTCTGCATAAGTCGAGAACGCTATACATTCGATGAGCACACGCTGTCACATACTTGTATAAGTTATGTTTACGCTGTGGATAAGTTATGAATAAGTTACTCATACGTTAAACATAGGTGATATATTCGTTCAGCGCGTTATAAGTACGTTATATATGCGTCAAAAAAGAGCGCCCTCTTGATATTTAAAGTCAACTATAGCGTATGCCAGCGTGTTGGACCTATTTTTTCATACGTCGGAATAAGTTGTCTAAAACGTTATAGTGTGACAGGCCCATAAGAAAACACCACTGGATGACTAGGATCTGAATATACACGAAACCATAGTGTGTCCTACCCTTGTAATCCATAACATTAATTAAGTATGGCTTCATATTGTACATTTTTATATATATATACCATCTAGTTTACTAAATATCATTGTGCTTGATAACGATAAGAGGATACTTATCGAAACGTCGTGTTTGTGTATAATAAACCAGTGATTGTTTTCCCATATAATTGTGTTAGTTCTGATATGTCTCCAATCGCTAAATGCCACTAAAAGAAAAGCAAGTCATAAAGGGGTATTCTACGGGGAAGTTAAATATTGCAATCAATAAGAGGTTCATTTGTTTGTCATTTAAACTTATTACAATTACAACGAGGGGGGGGGGGTCGTTACGGAAAACCATAAGGATCAGTCAAATTATTTTTTTTTTAATTTTCTTGTAATTACACGCCAGCCTATCGTGTAATTACAGGATAACTATCTTGAAAGTACGAGATAACTATCGTGTAATTTTCTTGTAATTACAAGATACGGAAAAGCCTATGAGTAATTTATTTTAAGGTCGCCATACACAGATTTATCGAATAGGTAGGCCAACGCCGTACTTCATTTTATTTTCCAGAGTCGGCTCATTCATGGAATGCTCCCATAAATACCATTCGTTATTTTCATGCCTCCATAAAGTACATACTCCCATACACGCAATGATATCATTTATTAATATCATGATTCATCAACTCCAAGCTCTCCTTTAAGTCCCAGCACGCTATTTATATTTTTCGGAAAACTTCTTTAAATTTTGATTTTAGGCTGTTTCGGTTTTTGTTTGTTTTGGCAGTTTTTATTGTCTGCAGAAGTTGCCGAGTTTAGCGATTTTTTCCATTTCAACAGAAAATTAAATACTGTGCAAAGTCAAAACGAACGAAAGCGAAAACCATTTTTACCGTTAATCATCAGTTAATTACTGTCTTGTCTTGTCATGTTAATAAATTTCTAATTAATAGTTGATATAACATTTAAGGCCCAAAGTAAGACATGCAATAGGAGATTTAGCTCTTGCATAATGTATGTTTAAAGGAGCTAAGTTTTCATAAATTCGAAATGAAAAACACGAATTAGAATTTAATATTGATCAATTTCAAACAAAATATTGATTTTGTTATCTTGCCTTGCAAATATATCCTGATATTTAATATATAAGACACAAATAACATCTTATAATCAGTACACGAGGAGTGTATCCTATGGTTTCAGGTGCCATTTTATAATGAACAAATAAAAAACATACTCTACAACACAATGTGGAAGTAATTACTTAAGGCATTACAACTTAAAACACTCTACAACACAATGTCGAAGTAATTACTTAAGGCATTACAACTAAAAACACACTCTACAACACGATGTCGAAGTAATTACTAAAGGCATTACAACTAAAAACACACTCTACAACACAATGTGGAAGTAATTAGTAAAGGCTGATTTACAAACAACAAATTAATCATTTTTAAAAAATTGTAGAATGCACCAAGCAGGCGTATACGATTGCCGTTCAATTTGAACTGTTCGCGTTATTTACCGAACATAATTGATTAGAAATTGCGTCGTCATCCCTTTTAAACACGCCATTGCCATCTTTACGTTTCGCTGACCTCTTTCATACGCCTCTATTTAAGCCTGTAAATTATCAATCGTTGCGATCCTGATTTTTGATTTGTTTAATAATCAATTTGTGTATATTCAGACATGGATAAACAAAGTTTTTGAAAAATGTACATACCATTCCGTGGCTTTAAAGAGAGCATGGGATCAATTATAAAGTTGGTGGGACTATGAAGTTAATGAGAGTATGAACTTAATGAATGGTTTTTAAGGAGCGCATGGAATAACGAACTATATTAATGGGAGCATGACCTGGATGTGGCGATCACGGAACATAAACAGTACTTCGTTAGCCTAGCTGTCCGATACACCAACGAAGGGCGACCTTGAAATAAACTAGTCAGAACACCTTTTTCATGTGATTGACCCTAATGGGTTTCTCCGTATCTTGTAATTACAACGCACCAATCAACTTCCAAACTACCAGGCCAGACATTTGAAATGAACTGGTAATACGATTTGTATTCATTGGACACCATAATTCATTTTCTTTAAGAACTTTGACGATCATTTCATCATTACCAAAACGTTTTCTTCAAAATCGGGAATGATTCTATTTTAAACCTTTCAAATGCAAGTATCCTCAACACAAGGAATTAAACATGCGTTATGTAAGAGCTACATCTGCCTATTGCTGGTTTTTCTTTAGGCTAGTTACTTTATTAACGAAAATGAAGAGGCGTACTAAGGGGGGCGGGGGGGGGGGGGGTAGCACGTGCGCGTTGTATCAGAAAGCCTCGAGTCAAATGGCGTGGTTTCAAATCCCCGGATGTAAGTGACAAGGAGTAGGGTCGACTGTTCAACCTCGTGGGTTTTCTCCGGGTCCTCCGGCTTCCTCGCAAGCGAATTTTTGGAATAAAATTAACCACATGTTAGTCCAAAAATGACTAGTTTGTGTAGGGTGGACGTTAAATCCCATTTCTCTCTCTCTCCAAAGTCTTTGCCAATCAAATTGCTTATCGCTAATAAGCTTAAGCAGAACATGCTCATTAAAGTTATCGTGTCCCAAAGCACCAACCAATCAAATTGCTTATCTGTAACTTACCTAATAAACACCTACACTAAGTTTAGACATTCTAGTTCAATTATGAGTTTTATTGTGTCCCAAAATGTGTGACAGATAGACAGACCAATTTAAATAGCCCCCTGCTTCTTCGCAGTGTTTCGTTTGATTAGAGTTAATCCCTATTTCAGTTCAGTTCAGTTCTTTATTTACTTTGAGTATCAAACTCATCAGTATACATATAATTACAATATTTACATAATCTACAATATGTACAATATAACAAAGTTAATATGTCGAGAGTGGACATTTAAGTTACATACCAACTATATTGTCATCAAAAATAATAATCTGCTGTAAAGGGGGTAATTTTCTATTCCAAATTATGACTGGTCAATAGTTCAATTAACAACCAATAGCTGACTACGTAAACTACATAACGCTTTAAAGAGAGCTCCAAACTGAACCAAATAATATGTTTACATAACGTCATGGCTCACGATTTTATTATGCCCAATTAATCGGTGCATATCAGAATTTTGCAGAAATACTAACCGCGTGACAAACCAGGCTATCAACACGGGTGCTATAAATACTAATCTTTAAGTGGCATTTAGCGATTGGGAAACCCATTAACAGAGCACAATTTTTATGGAAACAATCACTGGTTTTATTCTAGAAACACCACGCTTCGACGTGTTCTGTTAATGCAATGTAAACAATACTGTTTGGAGACGAACAATACTTTCACCGTTTTTAATGCCATAAAACACTGTCCAAAGTTTTCGGGATGGCACTCGAGTAAACGAAGGGCTGTCTTGTTGCTGTACTTGAAATAAATTTGATTGAACGGAAAAAATAGATACACTCCCTCAAAAGCTCGAGTATCAGAAGACAAGCCATCAATATGCAATACAGGTGATAATCAATGTAAAGCACAGTAGGCTACTTGTTAAAATTAACAACATAAGAAAGAAGATAAGCAGTGCAGACCGTACAATATGGGGCGATATGAGATCAGGTTGTTTTGTTTTTTTAACTTAGCCGCAATATAAATTGGTTGAGAAAAATTAACGACTTAAAAGGGCCATATTTCTTGAAAGTTTAATCCTGTTTGTCCACGATTGCAAACGATACCAAATTCAGTAGTTGTATTTGGCAGAGTCTTGGGAAATGAATTGGAGTTTAACGTCCTACTGTTCTGGTCCGAGCTGGGCTAATGAAGACGAGCAGAATCGTCGTCGCCATGGACGGGCAAACAGATGAATATAATGAAGAAGGTTGTTTAAACGTCGATTAAATATAACTGTTATTTCATAATATTAGCACTTGTAATTATATGATAGAAGCATAATTAGGTATACAATATAGATGTGGATAAATAATAAAATAACTAGTGTGCAGTTTTTTTGAGGAGAGTTAGAAACTTACTATTATTTAAATTAATTGATCATACGGTTAAGAACTGGACTGTTCCTTCTGATGTGTATTGCCTCGATTAATTTGCGTGTCTTTTCTATTGGAAGATTATATGCCTACATGCCAGGGTTTCATATCACTGGATGCTGTGTCCAGGGTTGGTCTGGAGATGTTGTGCAGCAGCTGGATTTGTGATGGTCGACTTTGACTTTTGCTGGCTTATTCTTTTATCTAGGGGTGTCTGGCTTCACCGATATAAATGCTGTGACAGGAGCGGGCAATTTTATAGACCCACTCTTTCTGGGACGGGGGTTTGTTCGGAAGGAGCTTGCCATTGGCTTTCAGGATATCTTTAAGGGTTCGTCTTTTTGGGAAGGTTACCTGGATAACTGTTTGGATGTGATCCGTTAACATGGAGATAATGGATCGTTATCTTCAACGGAGAGAAAGATTGTTGCTGCAAGCCCCGTTAACTTTAAGGTGTCGTTAACTTGGTGTTATATTTATGGGAGGTATTGGGCTCCGTTATCTGTTTAATGATGGCAATAGTGGGCTGTAGCAATATCACACATTACCAATGTAATTTTCTATAAAACATTCTCGAGGGTTGGGCGATGCAGGGCTATTCCATTTTCTATAGGATGAAACTCTATAATATTGTACATAATGTTGGTGGCCTGTAGGTAATAATGTTGGTAGCCTGTAGGTGGAAAAAATATTTTATAATGTTTTCTATAGTAAATTCTACAGTTATCCTTTTGTCTTTAATCAAGTTTTGTGAACAGCCTGCACAGTTGTCTCACTGTCTTCATTTTTTGCTAATACATGTACTTAACTCTTATGAAGTTGTTCTACATGTAGGCCTACATTGAATTTAAAAAAATAAAATTCAGCCAATCAGCAAACAGTCTTCTCTTTGATTAACTTTAATGAATTCATTAGCTAACTGATAATGAAATTAAACTTCCAGCGACAAATATTTAACGGACCGTTAACAAACGACACTTTTGAGCAATCTGTCCCTGATCAGTATAAACCCTTGGTTTTCTTCTGTTTCTATTGTAAATTTAATTCTGCCGATTTGGTTGTTGGGATGATGGAGCAAGACGGCGTATTCTTCGTTCTTGTGGAGAATTACTAAGACATCATCGACTTTGCGAAGCCAAATTGTTGGTTGGAAGGGTGGAGTACTCTCTTCAAAATCGGTCATAATATATCTCATTTGTTCGTAGTAATCGTCCCCCAAGAGAAATATGTGGAATCTATGCAGGGTTCATTTAAGTTAACAATATCTTCTATAGTGAGATTTGTATCCAGTGAGTCATCCATTCGTAGCGCTGCTAAGGCTTCATCACTGCGACGTTTCAAAAATATAAACGCAAATAAATAAGGAAACTGTCTGATATCTTGAGAAGTAAACACTGCCAACATAAAGATAAAAAGAAGCACTGAAATCGGCGATAAAAAATAATTTAAGGTTATAATTTAACTCAATTTATCAAATGTGATCTGTTATAAAAATGAAGAACTTCTGCAAATTAGGTGTCATTAGTTTTTCCTCTTCTACCACTTAAATGTATGACGTCACCATTTCAATAACATATTTTTTTAAGTTGAGCAATATAATGTGTGTGAATTACTGTTTATACGAGATTAAATCTAATTTTCTAGTTATGTTTTTGTGCGTTTTAAACGCACTTCACAGAAATATATGGATGTTATTCATTGTAAAACATGCTCACTCAACAGTGATTATCATTCTGGAGATAAAATGTCAATATTCTTGTTGAGAAATTTTACCTGAAGACCTTAGTCTTCATGGAACCAAATTTGAATTAAAGCAGTAGTTTATATAATAAACATCTGCCATGAGCTTCTGTAATTATGTTTTTAGTTCTAATTATTTTATCAGTATATTAAAATAGCACTCCTCCGGTGTATGTTTAATAGTCGTCGTCGATATATCTGTTTACAAGCAATTTCACTATCTATGTATGTTAAAGGTTTGTTTTGCCATAAACATGTTATGATATTACATTCAGTGGGGGAAAGTGCATTATCCCTTTGTAAAATATTGGCAATAAGATATGTTTAAACTTAATGTTGACGATTCCACCGTAACAACAAATATTGGCAATTCTCTGGCCAGTACATTCTCATTTTATTCATCATCCAGTATCTTCTCTGATTCATTTCCGGGCATTAAACATCAACAGGAAAAAAGCGACTTAACTTTAAAGTCCAGTGATTCCTTAAAACGGACTGGTGATAGCGCAACTGGTTCAGTTAAAAAAATCACTGAAATAAAATAAAACCAAGCACAAACAATCCAAACCATTAGACAGAATTCGAAGTCCTAAAAAACGGTACTTGCCATTTTAATTTTATTGGATCTTTTTAACCAGGTTTGGGCTGATGGAGAGTTTCCCCCATCGTGACATGAGGCCACAATAATTCATAGCCCTAAACCTGGTAACGATCATACAAATTATCGTTTAATCGGTTTAACTAGCTGCATTTGCAAAACCATAGAGAGATTTATCAATCGAAGACTTCTTTGGTACCTTGGCTCCGACAAGCTCATTACAAACACCAATGTGGATTTCGGTCCCAAAGGGGCATTCTTAACCATCTCGTTACATTTGAAATCATAACATTGGTGTAAGTGATAGCTTTCATTACAAACACCAAGTGAAAGCTATCACTTAAGTACAGCAACATGGCAGTACTTCGTTTATTCTGGGTCTTCCCAAAACTTTGGACAGTGATTTAAGGTATTAAAAACGTCGAAAGTATGTTCGTTTCAAAACAGTATTGTTTACATTTCATTCGACTTGATAGCCTCGTTTGTCACACAATTAGTTTTACTGCAGTATTCTGCTATGCACGGGTTAATTAGTCATAATAAGTTCAAGAAACAGACGCTTTTCCAGCAATGGCCAGAGAGGGATTTCTCCGGCCATAGCTTTAGGAATATGGAGGTCGGTTGCCTATCTTTTTTTCCAACATTTTAGAAGATTGATCAGTTAATGTACACCTGGTATAAATATTTTCCGATTCATTCCCTCAGTATATGAACTCCCACACTTTTTGCAACGGACCGACTAAAATGCAGACAACCAAATGCCAGCTGCAGCTTCGTTTGAATTCTATTCAAGGCAGGGCAACTGCGACGGATTTCAATTTACAAAATCCAAGACTGTATGTATTTGTTTTTGTCAAAGAGAGGTTTACATCCTGATCCTTTGCTTACACTGGATGGCAGTACCATTCCAGTTGTAGATGGAACGAAATTCTTAGGTTTATTATTTGAAATTATCATTTTTATACCCCACATAAAAAGGCTAAAGAAAAAATCTCAGAAAGCTTTGGATAGCTCCTCATCGACAGTTGCATTCACGCCAATTCCATCGTCAGTATGTTGGCTAAAGGGATTGATTATTCGTCTGACTTCGTATTACTATCCATTTTGTTTTTGAGTGTAATTCAATTCTTCAAAAATGGCGGTGTGTTTACAAAAATACCATCTCGTAATTGCACGTGATTTATTCGGTAATGTTCGTTATTTGACTGAAACTACCCAGCCGTTATCCAATCATTGTTGAATATTAATGGGCGTTGTATATGTCAGATATAAACCTATTCTCCATCAGTTGATATGTTATATAACCCTTGGCTGCGCCCGCGGGTTATATAACATAACAACCTCGGATAGGTTAATATCCCATACAAACACACACAGGGGCTACGGCATAATACGTATAAAATGGGGACAGATCCCCTGTTTGAAATGATCGTCCTATTAACATGTTACATATTTTATGTGAATAATTTGAAAGGATAGTCTTTAAGAACCTGTATAGTTACTTTCATGAGAACAATCTCTTATAATATAATATATTATAAATACCAATCAGGTGGCGACAAACTACACTACTGCACATCAACTATTAGAAGTTCATGATGACATCACGTCTGCAATAGATAAGCACCTATACTCTTGTTGCGTCTCCTGAGACATACCCAAGGCGTTTGACCGTGGTATTTTGCCGGGTTTAATATATTAGTTGTGTCAAAATGGGGTTCCAGACTGTCAAATTAAATGGTTGTCAAGTTATTTTGTTGTAAATGATTCAATTTCACCAGAACATACCCTAAATCAGGGGTCAGCATTAGAGTACCCTTTCTGTTTTTTTTAATATCATTAATGATGTACAAGGCGTGCTTCACAATAGCTAAGTTATATTATGCATTTGTATATAATGCAAAATGGAGAATGGAGAAGTGTAATAAGCAAAATAACTATCATACCGTATTCTGTATTTTTGAAGAGTGTATTCTGTATTTTAACGTTGTGACATTGGTATTTTGATATAAACATATATTTCAGGTATTGTAAAAATTGAATAAAAATTGTGATATGTGGAAAGTCTAAAAACTAATGTGGAAAGGCTACAAACGGACACAAGAGCAGACAGAAGCGACGACATAATACGTCCACGTGAAAATACCTACCTATTAAAAAAATAAGTTTAAATTCAATTGCATTAAATGAATATGCAAATTCTGGGTCGGCGGAAGCAATTCCTGATTAGGGAGGGTGGAGGTCCTTATAGGCGAAGGTTCAGGGGCTGCAGGGTCCAGGGGCTACAATGACCTGGAGAAAATAATACACAGTACTGCTATACTTGCCTTCTTGAAACTGCAATCTGAACACGATTTGCTATAATTCCAGACAATCCCCAGGTTTTAATACCATATAACTATTAAACTCTACTAGGATTTGATAGATTTTGAAGCCAGCGAATTTCATCTCGGAGGAATTTTTAATCGCTTTAGGCAAAACAACTCTGTTTTGTTCAGTTTTGTTAATGATGTTTTAAGAATATGGAGATTTATCTAATTTGTCTTTTCAGATGTATAAGCATGACTAAACCAAGTGTCTTACTTATTAACACACCAGTGAGGCTTCAAATAATTGGGTATGTTTAATTTGGCAAATTTGAATGAAAGGTTGTTTGTTCCCTGAATACTTCACTTTACGAGATGATTCAAGAATATATCAATTTAAGATACTGATTAATAATAATAATTGTCTTATCGCTACATTATGTCCAATGGTCATTTCCAAGCGCTGTTAAGCGACATTGTATTGGAAAGTATCTCTAGATTTATGATCACACTACTAGCACACCTTATGAAATAGACAGGTTTCTAAAACAGATAGTTCCCGCATTATTTTTAGAAGATCATTCCAGAGAATTACACCATTAACAGGGAAAGAATACCTTCCACATAGTTGATTGTATTTCGGTACAGATAGTAATGTTTTATCGTTGGAGGATCTGAGGTTGCGGCGTATTCGTACATCACTATACAGTGTTAATATTTGTTTCATATAACTGGCAGTGGATGTAGTAAAGAGAATTTTATTTTATATACGGTTGTTAGGATTTTATATTCAATTAGCGCTCTAACTGTAGGCAGCAAATCTAATTTCTTTAGTTTGTCACTGATGTGTTCACGTCTCGGTGTTTTAGTCACTTGTCTAGCAGCATTGTTTTGTGCAACTTGCAACCTATCCAGAGATAATTAAGACGAAATCCAATCAGTTGGAAAGGGGGGGGGGGTGTTATTTAAATAACCATGATTCAACAATGTATATCTTTTAATAGTTTACATGTATATATGTTTAAATAATGAACAGTTAATAAAAAATACACATTTCAACTACATATGACTTTAATTTGCCAATAGGACAAAAATAGCATGACGTTACAAGTGAGAGCTTATGTTAGTACATTAATGATTTGGGGTTAAATTATCAATGGAATATAATCTATTGATCTTAATATATACATGTACTTCGTTATTCCATGGCGTTTTTTGAAATGGAAAATGGACAATCGTGCATTTACAGTCCATAAAAATAATGTACTTAAAAATCTTTAATCTGAAATGTACTTAAAAAAATATACCTGTCAGCGCTACAATAATTCTTTTTACAATGTATATGGTGAGGGCATTGTCCCAATCGATTTGTATTTTATATATGTTTTAGTACAATAAACTATATTGAAACCCACCAATTCTGTTTTTGTATGTAAAACTATTTAAATTTTAAGCTTAGTACAGCATCAAAGAAACACCGTATTAATTGATAGTCACTATAAATAAATATAATCACACCCGAGAGAGAGAGAGAGAAAGAGAGAGAGATTGGCTTTAACGTCCCCTCGACACACACACTAGGTCATTTCGGGACTAACATATGGTTTAATTTTATTCCAATAATTCGCTTGCGCGTAGGGTCTTTAGCAGTGGGAGGATCCGGAGAAAACCAACGAGGTTGGACATGCGACCCTAATTCTTGTGACGCACAACCAGGGATTCGAGACCACGCCAGTTGACTAATTGACAGTCTTTATGATACAGCGCGCACGTGCTAACCATTACCCCCCCCCCCTAAAAAAAACTGTATTTCCTCGAATACAACCCCGGGGTTCTATTTCGTTCAGCACTCCCCGACCCCCGGGTTATAATCGAGGCCGGGTTGTATTTTTTCAGACCCGAATTAATGCTTCAAAATCTTCTATATGATTGACATTTTGGGCAAGTAAAACAAGCAGACAGGGTCGGTCTTGCAAATACGAAGGCTATACTCTCTGTGTGTGACATGAGACAATTCTACTTCCTGTGCAGGGATCATCAATTAATTTATATTTTGAGAGGGAGTATTCAGTACGTTAGACCCGAGTTATATTAGAGACCCGGGTTCTATTCGAGATCCGGGTTTTATATTTATCTCAACACCCCTTTACCCCCGGGTTCTTTTCGAGGCCCAGGTTGTAATCGAGGCCGGGTTGTATTCGAGGAAATACGGTACGTACAAATAGTTCTCGCGAATTTAAATATCCGGAAAAATCAAGTGGTTTACAGATTTTGGGCTTGGATCCAATTTTTTTTTTAAAAAAAGCTACGCAGCGCAAATGTACGTTTTTCAAAAATTAAGGTATTTAATTTCCTAATTCATGGAGATTACTTGCTAAATCACAATAATATGGTTCCCACACACAATCTCTGCCTCTTTTGCGTTCATGGTCAATTTTTAAAGGCCGAAGTTTCTATTGGACAACAAACCGTATGTGTGTGAGAGAAAATAGGGTTTAACGTCCACTCGACACAAACTATGCCAACATAATCTGGTTCTAATTTATTTCAACAATTCGCTTGCGCGTAGGACTCTTTAGCAGCGGGAGTAAACCAGACGACCCGGAGAAAACCCAGAAGGTTGGACAGGCGATCCTACTCCCTGCCAAGTACAACCGGGGAATCGAAACCTCGCCAGCTGACTCACGCCATTCCGCGGAGGGCCGGGCTGGACTTGATGCTAACTCAACATTTATATTCGATAAATTATAGGTACGTAAACGGATATTTTGTCGCGATATATACACAAATTTATCGTGCTGTAATCACGGTTGTATGTTGATGTGTTTACATTTCATCCTTTGTTGCATATGTCTATTACCCCAAGCCGTTCATTTGTATTATTTCCCCAGGCCCCGGAATTAAGGACGTTGAAGAGAAAGACATAAGGAGTCCCATGCAACATCAATCTCGTTACCACATGCACTTAGTTTTGGCGATGAATGAATAGCTGAGAAATAAATCTTTCGAATGCATCACGCCATTTGCCATTGGGATAATTCAAGCTTCCAGCAAAATCATAACTCGTGTTATTGTCATTTTCGCTAAACAAATAATACTGGAGGGGTTAAAGTTACAAGTTTGCATCGTGATCGTCATGATAAAAAGGGAAGTACAGTATGTATAAATAATCAATAAAACGATGTTATAATATTGGGGGTTTTCTAGTGAAAATGACAACCTTTTGCTTATACATGTATAAACTTTTTTTTATAAATGTTACTGTTGTTACCATGATGTTGTTTCTAAGGGCTACAAGGCAAAAGGAAGCAATTTGAAAAGGATGTTTGAAATCAAATAAGTTATTTATCTACAGTTAATACTGACTTCAATCAGATCGATAGTATGACAACAGTGGTGTCATGCAGGACTTCGAGTAGAGACCAATTATCTTTTGAGATGATGATACCTCTAGTATTAATAGAGCTGTGTTATATGCCCCCCTCCCCTCAACCCCAGCGAGACTGGTGTATCCGGTTTTTAAATTGATGATATAAATTGATATTCGTATTGTGTCTGCCCAGGAAATGCGACGAAGGCGAAGGGGATTACACCAAATAACTAATGCATGCGGCAATCTAATGATTACCATTTGTTACAATGTATAGGCCCCTCCCCTGGAAAAAATCCTGGTTCCGGGCCTGCCCCCCCCCCCCACACACACACACGATATTTTATATCCCTGGACGAGAATACTCGTCATTTACAACAGATCTAAATAGATTGTGTGTCCCAATTGAATGCATATATGCACCCATCTGGCCACTCCCCAAAACAGTTTTTTTTAAAGCTTTTTTCCCAGCAAAAATATATTTATTTATTGGGAATCATTCTCTTTACATGATGTAAATATAAATATTATTAATAAAAATAAACTTTGAATTATTAGGTACATCCACACTTCACTGTCTTATTGTAAATGGCTTTATTCTACTAGTAAATTATTCAATTTCTCATAGAAGCTATGTAAGTTTTCATCCTTTCCATGTTCCCGCATATCAGATTGTAACGTCCTGGATTATTCCCCTGGTTGTACGAAAAATCGCGTTTTTAGCTTTTGCAGGTTACAATTTATATTCGATTTAAATGACGTTCGAATATATCACTGTTATACCATAATTTCGTATGAGTTGACATTTCCCGAAAATCAGATCGAGCTGCCCGACAAAATGGTCGCCCCCATAAATAGCGCGAATCCTAACCTAATATCTAGCCCCTACCCTCACCCTCGGCAACAATCACGTGCCCTAGCCCTGATTACATCTTATGACCTTGATGAAATCTGCCGATGGCTTTAATATTTAAATATGACCGTAATACCCAGGTTGTAGACCATCCAGTGGCTCGACCTTTTTTATCCAATTATGATGAATCTTAAAATACATATTAACAACCCAAAGATCTGTGTTCCTTTCGATATTGGCGCGTATTGGGTCGTAACTTTCTGAATTATGCCTATGCCCCCCCCCCCCCCGATTGTTCGAATTATCACGTCTTTAGCTCATGGGCCCTCTAGAGGTCACAATTTGTATCTTATTTTTAAAAATGTTAAATTATATCACCTTTAAACCATAATTATAATATATCACCTTTGCACCATAATTATTTCTTCAAAATCGGACCGAAACTTCCCTGTTATGAAAATAGTATATTAAAAGTATGTAATATCCAGATTGTGTGTGGGGGGAGGGGCACGTGTCTGAGCGGGTAAGGTGCTGGCTCGCTAGCCTGGAGGTCGGATGTTCGATCCCTGCATTGTCCGAGAAAGTTCATCTCGATTATCCGGCTTGGTTTCCCTTGTCAGTAATGCATTCGGCAAACCTCGACAGATTCTACGCACCTTAATCTCGGGTGTATGACCATTTCCGCCATACTTGATCTCTTTTAATTGTTCCGAATGCAAGAAATGGCTGCCCCCCATGGAGACTTTTGTGGAGAGTGTATTATACCAACAAACGTCACGTTTGGCACTGGGTTTGTGGAATAGGGAATTTGATCAAACCAGCAGCCTTGATACAATATCTCTGATTTTTTAGGTATACACACTCTACAAATGACGCAATTTGGGACTTTTTTTGTAAAAGCGTCACATTTTCCTGTTTGAAGTAATCGGTAGACGCATCGCAAATGTATTGGTGTAGGTACATATCCCTTACTGTCATACATCCGAGTCTAGATATAGGTACCGGAATCTGTCGAGATTTGCCGAGTGGTCAGTGATGCAGATGAAGGGCCTGACAAGGACAGCTGCCTAGTCGTTCGGGTGGGACGAAAAATCCAGGTCCCGTGTACCCGTTGGCGTGCACGTAAAGATCCCTTAGAAGTTGGAATTCAGTTGCCTCCCGGGCAAAATTTCCTTTATAGCATACTGTATGACGTATGCCCGTCTTCAATTAGCCCAGGTTAGGTGCAGAAGCGTATAGGACGTTAAACCCCATTTCATTTATTCATTCCAGATTGTGGACCATCTAGAGGTCACAATTATATACTCGATATAGATGAGACTTTAAACGAGTATCACTAGTTCTTAAGTGAGTTCAATTTTCGAGCGAATCTGCCCCTGCCTTTTACATGAATGAAGTTTGTGGACCTTTGACGATGAAACTTAAACTGTGTGTTGAGGATCAAAAGTTTAGATAAGTTCGACTTTGGTAGCACCAGACCTTACATTCCCGAGTTATGGCCCGTGCTTTTCGAGCAAAATTTGAAATATGTACGGATTTTATAGGCCACCGGGGAGGGGGGGGGGGCTACTATTGTTGTCCCATTCTGTTAAAATTTAAATATGTTAGGATCAAAAGATCTTGCCTGAGATGATAAGCCCTATTGATTTTACCTTTTCCTCAACCATTTCTTGCAAAATGGGGGCATATATGTTGTTTGGCAACAGCTTGTTTTAACTGGTCATAACTGGTAGATATTCAATAGCGATCCCCCTTCGGTGAGATTGGAGAAACGATGGTAATTTCAAGTTGGTATGGTGTGGAGAGTTAAATACAAAACAGAAAATTGATATGAGGATTCCGTTCTGATATAGCGCTCGAAATTAACCACGGCATATTATGGCATAACTGTGGAAAAAGCCAAAGCAAACACGGGCTGCTACGGTAAAATTTTAAAAAAAACACCAATTGTGCCGCAGTAGACCACACGTTCCCGTTATCAAGGGTTGGTGTAATAAAATCGGCATAGCAAATGGTTTTCTATATAAAAATGCTATTAATTTTTTTCAACATATTTGTTATTATTTCAACGTAAATTGTTTATTTATATGGTAGTGTGTAAAATTCATCTATGGTGTATTGTATTTTATTGGTGTCTCAACGTATTCAATTAGATCACAAAGTCTGTCATTGAGGCAAGTGGCATGGTTTCGATTCCCTGCTGTCCAACTTGGTGGGTTTCCTCCCAGTCTAAAAACCCCTATGCGCAAAGGAACTATTGAAATAGAATATAGCCACGTGTTAGACCCGAAATGACAAAGTTTGTGTCGACTGAAAGGTAAGCTCCATTTCTTTCTCTCCATTTCTGTGTATTGTTGACTACCCGCCATCCCGGTACGGTCAACTGGTAACGCCACGTTGGAGAATTTCACAATGAGACATTTTCGCTTCATAACATTAACTGGGCTGTTTTCATTGAAACAAGAAATCCTTACCCGACAGTCAGAAGAGCTACTAGGGACACAATTATGTCAAGGTTTATATGGGTTTTTTTCAATACAATAAGAGAAATAAAAGCCTATAATTAATTACGAAGGTACCGATTAAGATAACCAGATAACTACTTTACTGAAATCATTCCATTAATTTATAACGTAAACTTTCAATAGGCGTACACTGTCAATTATTCCCCGAATAAAGATAATGGTAATAATACGCGCCAACAATGAGATAATAAAGAAATCGTTAAAATAATGTGAGTGTAAATGTATAGACAATAATGTAGGCCCTATACACAATTATTCTATGTATAAACTATTTTTAGTTCGGCATATTGAGTCTACTTAATGGGATTTTTTTTTTAAAGAAGATTCATCAGAAATATACATAACATAACACCAATACACGAGCCGTTCAGACTTGGATTTTAGATGCCGAAACAGAGTAGGGTAAAGTGATAAAACTTGTCGCAACACCGTGTGTAGATGATAATATTCATTTTAATGACATTTAATTAGTGGTCTGACCCAAACAACGTAAAAGTGATCTCCATTGTGTTTTTTTTTGGAGAGGTCATAAGTTTCTTTGATTTTACGATCGAACCGTTCAACTTTAGTACCGTTTCACCCTAATGACGGATGAGTTCGAATTTCCTGAAAATGGGACCGAAGCTGCCCAACAAAATGGCCGCTCCTCGCTGTCTAGAGGTCATAATTTTATCCAATTTTGATGACACTTAAAGACAAGGGATATTGACACCACCGTGTTGCAAACTAGTCTCGACACCCAGCAAGGCTGGCCATTTTATTTTCCAACACAGAATAGTGGCCCTGCCTTGGATACAAAAGTCAAAAATAAACTATATTAGGTCTACTCACAATACACTATTTTACTGTCAATACCCCTTTAAATCGTACAACCGCCTGTTCATGTTAACGAACATTCTAATTTCATTACTTTATTGCCCATTCGCTGTTACAAATACAGACAAAACGATAAACGTTGGGGATAGTTTCCATGTAGTGTGAGCATTCCACGCGGTTGGGGTCCGCCATTTCCTTTTTCAATATTGAAAATGACCCATCATACCTTTAGACGAGTAATGCGAATAATCATTAAACTGACAACACATATTATTAGCAGAAGTTTATATCCATATGTAAAGATTTCATTTACATCACCATACATACAATTATGTCGTATTCCGTTTAGTAATAAAACACTCCACGGTTGTATAAATGTAAACATTGTTTCGAGGGTAGGTTTCATTTGAAAAATTGAAATACCACAACTTGTTCGCGGGATTTAACATTATTGTGTGCTTTTAGAACCATTTTTGTCTATTTCAAGGTTCCTAAAAATAGAGCCATGCGCCCTTCAAAAGGGTATTGACAGTTAAAATGTGTATATAGTTTATTTTTGACTTATGTATTCATGGGCCACTATTCTGTGTTGGAAAATAATATGTCCACCCTTGTTGGAATAGAAAAGGTGTTGACAGAAGCGTCACAATCCTGGCAAATCTCACATGAAAGAAAGACGAGACATTTTAAATATGCTAAAACATATGGGCGATAAGATGAAGTATGGTAGCATGCACAGTTAAACACAATAGTTAATAACTATAATTTAAAATTGATAAAAACTGAATTTTATTTTTACTCCTTGATTGCCCCAACCCCCACACACTGATAAATACTTTGCCTTGTTACTGTATGTATACCTTTGTGTATGACATAAATATATTATTATGACAGTGTCTGGGTTTTCGAAATTAATTAAAAGTTCTGGAAGTAGTCGTATACCTTTAGGCTATCATATTGAAGCTTACCTCACAACTGTACGTGACAATGTGGCAGCATATTATGTACACAGTGATCTGTATCAAATATCATTTCAGTGGAATTTAGATATAGATTTCAAACTGGCAGCATCTTGAGTTTTTCTTGTCGACATTATAGATGTAAAATATCGATTATCTTTAGGTCTATAATCATCTAATTTATCCTAGAAGAATCTTTACTACTAATTTCGCACATGTAGAATTATACTCAACATGAATGGCACATACTTACCAACACTTCTAGTTAACTGCTATAATCACTTTTTGTCTCTTAATACAGTTATCAAGTAGATTTATAAGAAAATTGACCCGATAATTTGCCTTATTTCTATGGTATTTTTCAGTAAAGCGTATCTTCAATAGACAATTTAGTTAATCTGAAGACATGACAAGAATAACTTCATTGTATCATCTATTAAACTTCCTTAATCTGAGCATTTCATTTATATAAGATTGACGATTGTGGAACAGACCATATTGTATGTAACGCCTCTTGTTACAGTTGTACCAGATCATTCAAATACAAACAAACTATAAATTACAACATGGACGAACTAGGTAGTCAGTTCTATGTCTCAATACAGCTTGTAAATAAATGTCATTTTATAAATATTTTCTTTGTTGGTTTACCACACACACGGTTTTAGAGAGCAACACATGCGAGCAATTAAGTAGAAAGAATATATTTTTTTATTATTAAGGGAAACAATAAAGGTGTTTGAGGTAAATAATGCAAATGACAATGTAGCTAGTATTGGGAATTTATCTAGTCCTGCCTGTAGCGATGTTAATGTCATGACGTTATTCCCAAAGTTTCGTCGTCGAAAACGCAGTCACGGATATCGTCGCTACACATCACCTAAGCTCAGAACTATATCACTGGATTCCCTTTTGGAAATTATCCAGGAACCATTAGGGCCACACCATATCCGTACTAAATTATATTCTATTCCACTTACTATTTTGAAATTACTTAAAGCTGAATGTTTGGATTCAAATTGTACTGACTCCACTAAATACAAGGTTGTATCAATTGTTCTTGACATTGCCCACCGTCGTCTGGACATTGCAGCTGAGTCTGATGCGTCGCACACCACAATCAGTTCATTTCTAAAATTAAAATTTGCTAATAAAGGCATTGATGCTATCGGATTAAGCCAAATATTACACCATAAGCAAGTCACAGCACACACCCCTCCTGACTTCAAAACTGTTATTGTTCCTAGGATTTCTTATACTTCTACTAAACCAATTGCATCCAAAATATTTAATTACATCAATGCAAAAGACTTATATAATTACCCTCTACTATGTTCTTGCTCTACGTCGTCCTTCCTTTACCCGCCAGCTGGACATGTGGTCACTGGTGGTTTGAACATAGTCCAGAATAATAAGCTACGTGAAATTTTGTCCAAAGGACCCAAATACCGGGAACCGCAACCATTTTCAAGGGATCAAAAATTCAAACTTAAGTTATTATGGATGCCGTAGAGGACTACGCTAGATCATGGGCCAAGAGGGAAATTGTTATCTCGGATACTCTCTCTAATTGGACTAAGTCGATCAGTCGTTTACTTAACGAAGACAATACATGCAACGTTTGTCAGTTGGCACTAGGCCTAAGTCTATTTTCAATAATGTTAGCATTGTTAAAAATCTCAATGCCTTGCATGACAATTATGGCATTGTTCCGGCTCACAAGGCGTCCAATAACATAGTGTTTATATGTAAACGACATTATTTTGACTGTCTGTTCAAAGAACTTAATTTCGGGAAACCAATCGACAGTGCTACATATAAACGATCTACTATTAGTAAGGATGAAATTATGTCCAATCAAAAATCTTTCCTCACTTCATTTGGTACTCCATGTGGAAATACCTATACAGATTTGCCCTTGTTGTATTGGATACCTAATTTACATAAAAATCCCCACAGGCAACGTTTTATAGCAGGTTTATCCCACTGTTCCACAAATAAAACACTTTCATAGGTATTGACACCTATACTAACGGCTGTTAAAGATGATATTTAATAATACTGTGACAGTTGTATACTCTCGAAGTGGTATAAATCAAACGTGGACATTAAAAAATTCCAAATTTGCAATCTAGATCCCTTGCTTCAGTCTCATATATTGAAACGTATGACTTTTCTACTTTGTACACTAAAATTCCTCATAGTAAAGTAAAAGCCCGGTTGAAAGTCATAATTCACAGTTTCTTTGCGTCTAAAGCGGGTACTGCCAGATATCTATATTTAGTTGTAAATTATAATTCTACATTTTTTGTTAAGTATCACAGTGATTCAAAGAACAATACACGGCCATCAAGATAATTCAGATGTTTGATTTTTTAATTGATAACATCTTTGTTGAATTTGGATGGGAAATATGGTTCTAGGACATTTCCCCCCTAGACATTTCTCCCCCGGACATCTGCCCCCGGACATTTGCCCCCCAGACATTTCCCCCCTTAGACATCTGCCCCCCTAGGACATCTACCCCCCGGACTTTTTCCCCCTAGACATTTGCCCCCTAGGACATCTGCCCCCCTAGGCCATTTACCCCCTGGACTATCACCCCTCAGACATTTCCCCCCTAGGACATCTGCCCCGCTAGGACATTTACCCACCGGACTTTCACCCCCCGGACATTTCCCATCGTGGGGCATCTACCACTGTAGGACATCTGCCCCCTAGGACAACTGCCCCCCCCCGGACTTTTACCCCCTGGATTTTTACCCCCCGGACTTTTACCCCCCGGACATTCTCCCCTATAGGACATCTATTTCCCGGAATTTCGACCTTAGGACATCTATCACTGTAGGACATCTGCCCCCTAGGACTACTGCCCTTTGCTGTCATCTCCTGAGGTATCATATTGAGCTGTAACACGAAATCCTGTATTCAAACTTGAAAATGTTAGTTATTAACTTAAAGGGACAATCCCATACTGGTTGCATCTTATAAAAATGTCCATTCTGATGAATAAATTGTAGTATTATAAGACATTTCGATTTATTTTATATATATTACAGTAAATAGTATAATCAAGGCATAATTATGTATAATCTGCTAACATTGTATATTAATATCAAGCATTTGAAGACCCATTTAAGGACATATTTAAGTAGAAATAAATAATAAAATGTGCATTTTGTCATAATAAATCAAGTCGAGTATTTAGATTGTACTTGTATTTCCTAAGGAATGCGGCGCGAGGGGGGATGGGGATTGGGGTCCGATGGGTAGATATTCTTGGGATATATGTCCTCGTGGGCATATGTGACACACTGTACATAATGGGCAGGAACAGACTCCAAAGGCGGGACATCAGATAAAAATATACGGAAGCGGACAACAGGGTACGAGAAACCAGGATATCTTTTCACTATATAAACCCAACACGACCCACATGAGTTTACACATAGGTATATATACCAGGAAACACAATTACAGGAATACATACCAGGGAGCAGGTACAATTAACATAAGTATGTCATTGATCTAAGGCGGAGGATATCTCCTTGACAGCATCTCGACTCAACTTGTGAGGCTTCTTTTCCTGTGTTTCTCCCTTACTTTATGTTGCTTTCTGGGAGGCACATTTATCAAGACATATTTGGAAACGGGTTTATGTGGCGAGTGATTTACTTTAATTGGTTTAAGAAGGGTTTACCACATGTAGTATAACATATTATGTTCAGTAAATAGTAATTACAGTAGGCCCTGCACATAATCAACAGACGAATATTATTACATAATTAAATGCTTCACACGTTTATAGGTGTATATTCATATTCCTACAGAGGGAAAAGTCGAGGGGGAGGGGCAAATGTCCATGGGGGGAATTGTCCGAGGGGTAAATGTTCTAGGGGAGAGATGTCCGGGGGGGGGGAAAAGTCCAGTGGGTAAATGTCCTAAAGGGGGTAGATGTCCGGGGGGCAGATGTCCTAGGAGGGCATATGTCCTACTGGGGGAAATTTCCGGGGGGGGGGGGAGAAAGTCCGATGGGTAATTGTCCTAGGGGGGCAGATGTCCAAGGGGGGAAATGTCCCAGGGGAAAAAAGTCCAGGGGGGAAATGTCCTAGGGGGGTAGATGTCCTAGGGGGGAAATGACCAGGGGGTAAAGGTCCGAGGGGCAGATGTCCTCTGGGGGAAATGTCCAGGGGCAGATGTCCGGGGGGGAAATGTCCAGGGGGGAAGTGTCCTGTTCCCGGGAAATATATCAGCAAGTGGTTGGCATCCAAATAGGCACCAACTGTGCACCTTTGCTTGCTGATCTGTTTCTCTATTCGTACGAAGCCGAGTACATACAGATGCTCGTAAATATAAATAAACGATCAGTCAGACTTTTAATTTCACTTATCGATATATCGATGACGCTTTAGCCCTTAATAATCCTAAATTTAGTGATTATGTAGAATTCATATATCCTGATGAGCTCGAAATTAAAAATACCACTCACAGTGACATTACGCTTCCTCCTTGGATCTGCGTCTCGATTTTGAAAATTGCCATAAACTGAGTGTTAAATTGAACGATAAACGGGATGACTTTGACTTTCCGATTGTTAACTTTCCATTAGTAGTAACATTCCAATATCACAAGTTTATGGAGTGTTTGTGTCTCAGCTTATTCGTTACGCGAGAGCTTGTTCCTTTTATTCTGATTTTTTAAGTAGATTGAGGCATTTGTCATCTAAGCTTCCACTACAAGGATACTTGCGCACTAAACTTATTAAAACGTGTCTCTCTTGGCTATTATTCAAGATATATTTAAAGGGCTAATCCCGATAATTGTTTTGGGAATAAAACTGTTTAATTTTGTGTTAAAATCCCTTAAAATATTCGAGTCAAGGGCCGAGCAACTACTTCAGTATTTATGATACTATTCAAACGACTTAAGTCTTCATCTGGAATTTGAGACCGATGCCCCAAGGTGTATTTTGTGGTATCTGGATTAAACCAAACATTTTTTTAATAAAAATAATGTGTAGTTGCAATTTGCCCTTCTCTATCAAGTACGGCACATGGGTTATTCACTGCATAACCCTCTCAAGTAACCGTAATCGGTTATAAGGTCACCCAACGAAACAATTGACCCGAAATCTTAACAGGGTTACCTGTACGGATGGCGTTTACGTCCAAACGACTCAATATTTTGAGTTGAGATTTTGAGACAAGGTACATACACCATTCCCCTATATTTTAGAGTTTTATTTTCATACATTCTCAGACTTTTATTTTGAGCCCCAGTTTAATTCGGGATTGTACCTTTAATTAAAACGTATAATATTATCTCGCTGATCATGTCTAATACATATCGTTAACACAGTTCATCGCGTGCAATTTGCATACCGATAGTTCATTGGCCAATCACGCTATTTTACCGACATTTCGCCTAATAGTTTGGAGGCAGTTATGACAGGTGTGGCGCCAGGCAGGGTAAGCTTACTCTTCCGGACACCTGTTACCACTGCTTGTCGTGCATTTAGTACACGAGGAACAGTCCATTTGCTGATTACATTATTTTGCTTGAATACACTATTTTGCCTATAACGTTTTTAGAACTTCGAATTCTGTCTTACGGTTTGGATTGTTCGTACTTGGGTTTTATTTTATTTCTACCACTGGGTGGGTTGCTCTGCCGGTGGATATTTTATGTCCCCGAGGTAACCTGAAACCCAATAGCTTTATAGTTCCATGTTGAGCACAAATAACCAAAATATACGGCTGGAATGGTATGGGAGATATTTTCGTTCAGATGGCTGTATTGTTTTAAAGTCCTCGGATGATTCATCAATCTCAACTTAACAGTGTTATGTAAAACTATCTGATATTTTGCATTTTTCACCATATCATTCTAACTGTTATATTTCTAAATTTATGTCTAATAATTGTAAAACCTGTCATATTTTGAATAGCAATACTAATTTTACTAATGCTTTAACTAATAAAACTTATTTTACACGTGGGTTTGAGAAACTAAATTGTAAAACCTTCAATATTATCTACGGTAAAGAACGTACACTCTGTGGACTGATTTGTGTTGACTAAACTAAAGGACCTTTAAACTTACGCATTAATGGTCATCGTCACAACATTAATAAGGGTAGTAACCAGATTCTCTATAGACATTTTAACAAACCAGACAAATCTATACTATCAATGAGAGTGTCAATATTAGAGAAAATTTACCACCATACTAACAGCCCTACTTTGAGTACTCCCTTTCGCAGAGACCGAGGGGAATATTGGATACGAACTTAAGGTACTGCCACCCCGTATGGATGCAATGACAATGTAGCTAGTATTGGGAATTTATCTAGCCCTGCCTGTAGCGATGTTAATATCATGAGCTAAGCTCAGCACTATATCACTGGATGCCCCTTTGGAAATTATCCAGGAACCACTAGGGCCACACCATATCCGTACTAAATTATATTCTATTCCACTTACTATTTTGAAATTACTTAAAGCTGAATGTTTGGATTCAAATTGTACTGACTCTGCATCCACTAAATACAGGGTTGTGTCAATTGTTCTTGACATTGCCCACCGTCGTTTGGACATTGCAACCGAGTCTGATGCTAATAAAGGCATTGATGCTATCGGATTCAGCCAAATATTACACCATAAGCAAGTCTCAGCACACACCCCTACTTACTTCAAAACTGTTACTGTTCCTAGGATTTCTTATACTTATACTAAACCCATTGCATCCAAAATATTTAATTAGAGAAACGCATTATCTCACATCAATGCAAAAGACTTATATAATATTAAATCCTCTACCATGTTCTTGCTCAACGTCGTCCTTCCTTTACCCGCCAGCAGGACATGTGGTTACTGGTGATTTGAGCAGAATAATAAGCTACGTGAAATCTTATCCAAAGGACCCAAATACCGGGAACCGCAACCATTTTCATGGGATCAAAATTCAAACTTATTATGGATGCCGTAGAGGACTACGCTAGATCATGGGCCAAGCGAGAATATAGATGCAACGTTTGTCAGTTGACACTAGGCCTAAGTCTATTTTCATTGTTGAAAATCTCAATTCCTTGCGTGACCATTATGCCATTGTTCCGACTGACAAGGCGTCCAATAACATAGTGTTCATATGTAAACGACATTATTTTGACTGTCTGTTCCTACTTGGATCTGCGTCTCGATTTTGACAGTTGCCATACACTGAGTGTTAAATTGTAATTTATAATAATAAATGTAGTTTATATCCAGACAAACCCCTTATCTTGTAATATGATACTGGTGAACTATACTCTTGAAACAAAATTAGCAGAGCCCAGGTCAAAGAGGAACCAGCCATATAATGCTACATATAAGTCACGTGATCGGGACATCATAGTTCCAATGGCGTGGTCAGTCGGCATCTTTCCTTTGTTTCCAGTTTCAGCCATTGGGTCTTTGCAGTAGCATCGGATAAGCATCGGATAATCATTAATATTTCCATTTTTTCACAAATTATCAGATCTTCATCTGAGCTATCGTATATCGATATATATAAGTATCAACTTCGTTTTACACAACATTAACTTTGTGGATATTACTACTACTAGTGCCGTGTTCAAGTTTGATTCAATCAACTACTTTTAATATCCTACTCGTTTTGCTGCAACCCGTGTCGTGGTGACCTGTCCAATACAGACTTGTATTATATTACGAGTAACGGGAGGGCACGGTAAACTAACGACGTGCTTCTGACCCTTGTACGTGTAAATCAAGTGTAGTCAACGTCCTGCGAATTTTATAATGAGTTCCCGACAGACAAGAAAACGAAATACTACGACCAACGTAGACCTCGAGGACCCACGTAACTGGCCGAAAAAACGCTACGTCGACGAACTTAAATCTAAAGGCATCCAGGTCAATACATCGTGGAAGATAGATGTAATTAGACAATTATATCTCATAAACAATGGACCTAGTACCGTAATCGAAAGCGGGATTGATTCGGCCACTCGGGTAGATCCTTCAACAAGCGGTGCGGAGGGATCTAATTTCAATGGCGTGGTAGTGAGTAGTCCCGCAGGTGAGATACCAGGCGTAAATACTGACACCGTGGAGCTCTCGCCTCTACCGGAAATCTCGCAGACATCAACAAACAAACATGGCGGCTCCCAGACCGAGAGAAGAAGCACTGACGATGTCGTAAAAGAAACGACTACAGCTTTAAAATCGGCCACCGAAGCCGTAAACTGTATGTCGCATTTAATTCAGAGCCTGTTAAATCGGGAACCTAATACCATGCAGATAAACCAGACATCGTCAGCAAGTCAATTCACCTTGGAAACCGCTACCTTAGCAATGGAACAACGACCATCATCATCATCACAGACATCCGGCTCCGGCACTCCCGGTAGTTTTACTGCGCTGCCACTCACCAATCAGACATTCACACGCCATAAATTATCTAATAAACGAATGATGTATGCTGAGGATTTACCAAAGATGGATTATATCTCACCCAGCTGAAGAAACAAATCCTCGAAGGTAAATATGTAAAACTTGCTTGCTTATTGACGCCCAAATTCGAGATACCACAATCAAAAACTGTACATTCGGAAGGTCTGGTTGTTGAATTGTCGGCTCCGAAGGATACACGTCTCGGACATAATTTGACGATTGGTGAATGAATTCAACAAGGCTTCAGTGACGAGAGGAATTAGAGCAATATGGGGCAGATATTAATGAAATAGCGGAACATTACGGTGGCCGATTTTATTCTTATCACAAAATGTTCGCCAACAAAGCCGCTTCAGCAATACCGTAATTTAATACTCTGATCAGTTGGGCTAAGGTGGATGATCGTCTATTGAATCTAATCATGCAGGGAACAGTCAGTCGGTCATGTGTACACTGTGGAGAATTCGACCATGCCGCCAAATTTTGCAATACACAGAAATATATGAAAATTAATAATACACCCGTCCCATCCTACTTCAACGACCAAGCTAGTCGTACTAAAGATAAGTACGGTAGACTTATCGGGCGTGTAGAAGGGAAGGAATTGTGTAACAATTTCAACTATGGAGTCTGCAATCGTACCCTTTGCCTTTTCGAACACAGATTCCTAAAATGTAAGATGCCAGAACACGGAATCAAGTCATGCCGGGAACAGAACGGAAATACATCTAGCTACAAAAAAGGGAGATTTACATCCGCAGGTCATAGCCAAGCAACAGAGAGATAAAGCAATAAAAACAATTGACTAAATGACTCGGTACCAGAGACCCCCCGGACTAGTAGTGATGCGTTGTGCCAGATAAACATTGAGAAATTGCGATACGATCTAATCAATCAACCCGACAAGGACTTTGTATCGTATCTGATAACAGGTTTAGAAAATGGTTTTGATACCATGGTTTCGTGTAAAGACATTCCAACTATGGAATGCAGAAATCTGTTATCAGCATTACAAGATAAGGAATCGGTGGATATATTAGTAAGTCAAGAAGTCAACAAAGGTTACCTCGTTGGACCCTTCACAGAACGACCCTTTTCTAATTACCGTGTAAGCCCGATAGGTATAGCAGAAGGGAAATACTCCGGAAAGAAGCGCTTGGTCGTGGACCTATCGTCGCCACACGATAACGACCAGCACATGAGCATCAACAATCTGATCGATAAAGAGTCATGTTCACTAACATACGTTCGTATAGACGACGCAATCAAGTCTATAGTGCTATTCTCAATAAAACAGACATCGCAGACGCTTTTAAACAAATACCCATCAGGGTTGACCAGTATCATTTGTTTTGCGTTAAGCGGAGAGATTTTTATTATTATTATGTGCGTTTATGTTTCGGTTCCCGCTCGTCACCACGAATTTTTGATACTTTGTCGCAAGCTATCTGCTGGATAGCCACAAACAATAACAATATACCTAGCATCTACCCCTTATTAGATGACTTTCTAACCATACAACCAGCTAATACAGCAGGAGATAGGACAATGGCAATTCTCACCATGATATTCAATCGTCTTCGTATTCCAATATCTCCTAAGAAAACAGTAGGACCTACCACCTGTTTGGAGTACTTAGGAATAATTCTAGACACTGACAAAATGGAAGCTCGATTACCAGACGTCAAGTTTCAAAGGATAATCGCTTTCATCGAAGAATTTCTCTCCAAACAATCTGTACGTAAGAGAGAACTTCTTCAATTGTTAGGGCATTTTAACTTTGCGGCTAGAGTCATAATACCAGGGCGTTCCTTTGTAACTTTTCTTATCCAATTATCAACTACTGTTCGCCAGTTGCATTATTATGTCAAGTTTAATCGTGAATGTAGAGAAGACCTGTTTATGTGGCTAAAATTTCTCAAACATTGGAACTGTGCGTCTTTTTTTTATGATATTCAATTTACTTCAGCAGCGGACCTGGAACTTTACACCGATGCTAGTTCATTAATGGGCTTTGGAGGATATTTCAAGGGTCGATGGTTTAGCAGTAGTTGGCCATCCGAACTGAACACTTTATTGAAATCAGACATGTCCATGGCTTTTCGTGAACTGTATCCTATCGTTGTTGCAGCAGTCTTGTGGGGACATGAGTGGTCAATGAAACGTATAATATTTTATTGTGACAATGAAAGTACCGTGAATATCATTAACAAAGGTAGATCGAAAGTAGGAGATATTATGAAGTTGATGCGAACATTGACATGGATAGCAGCAACAAACAATTTCACTGTTACTAGTAGACACATACCAGGTGTTAAAAATGTAATAAGTGATGCACTATCTCGCTTTCAATTTCAGCGGTTCCGGGCAGCAGCACCCCAGGATAATGTGGACCTCGCAAATAGTGTGAAGGACTTAATGAACAACTCTTTGACAGCCCGCACTAGATGCCACCTATTTTAGAAGAAACACTCGTACTTTTTGCCACACATTGTCACAAACATTTGAATTTGAAACATGGAACAATTAAAATGTATCTATGTGGTATTAGATTTAGGTACCTACATTCTTGTAGTGACAACATTTTCGTCGAAAAAACGATGTCGTCCATGAACCTTTTAAAAACAATACTTAGAGGAATAAAGAAAAACACCCCTGCCAGTGATAGGAAACGACTTACAATCACTTTCCCTATCTTGCAGAACATTTGTAGAATTTTAGAACAGGGCATGTTTTCTCTTATAATGATGTGTTATTAGGAACGGTATGTACCATAGCATTCTTCGGGGTTTTAAGATGTGGGGAATTCACCGTGCTAAACGAATTCGACCCTCTCACTCATGTATGCATAGAAGATATTGCCATTAATGACGACCATGCAACGTTGCATCTCAAGGCATCCAAGACTGGTCCATTCAGGAAAGGAGTCGATATCAACCTATTTGCTACAAATAACCAGGTATGTCCGGTCAAAGCTTTAGATAAATATATGCAATCAAGGCCCGTGAATTTGGAAAGTCATTCTAAAGCTCCATTCTTCGTCCTACAAGATGGCGAAGCGCTAACAAGAAATTTTGTATCCAACATCTCAAATTAGTCATGGATTCCTTGGGTTGAAACCCAAATAATTTCAATGGTCATAGTTTTCGCATTGGTGCCGCTACAACAATCGATGATCACATGATACAGACTTTAGGTCGTTGGACATCCCAATGTTATACACGATACATCCGAACGCCTAAGTCTGCTATAAAAGAAGCTCAAAAGGCCCTATGAAACTCATATTCCTGAAGCAGCGGCCCGAGAAATCCCTCTCTGGCCATTGCTGGATTCGCTTCGGATTCTTGAACTTTTAAGTAAGTGTGTCTATTCTTCTCGTTCAATCAAATCTACCACTTACGTACAGTAACATGACAGTCCGTCGTTTAATCTTGGGTCTTCCTTAATATTTTGGACAAAGATTTAAGGTATTAAAAACGTTGAAAGTCTGTTCGTTACCATACAGTAGTGTTTACATTACGTCAAAACCGATAGCCTCGTTTGTCACGCAATTAGTTTTGCTGCAATATCCTGCTATGCGCTGGTTAATATAGCATAAAAAAACGTGCAGCCATGACGTAACGTTATGTAAACACAGTTGCCCTAATTAAACGTCTTGTTTTAAAGGTAATACCTTTGTAACGAAGTCAGTGATTGGTCAGTAATAGGACCACTGACCAGTCATAATTAGTGACAATAATACCCACTCAGTCCAGCAGGGAGTAGTAGGATTAGCTCTAATCAAACGGAACACTGCGAGGAGGATGTATGGAACTAAATGAATCAATATATATTTTATTTGGGCTCACAAACCCCAAATTAAAAGTTTGTAAATACAAAATAATCATAATATTATTCCAGCAGGAGTATCACAAAATCTATTTCAGAGATAATTTGAGGACATAAGTTCTCCTTTAACCCTTTCAGACTACAATACGTAATATTACGTCATAAAATAAACAACCATTGCGACTACTGTACGTATTATTACGTACCCGAGAGAAATTGAAAGTTTCGGGAAAATCTTACCTTGACCTTTTGACATTTCTGATAGGGGACATAACTCTGGTTTATTTATAACTATCCAGACGTTTTTTCGATCTTTTATTAAATGGCTAAAAGAATTGTTGATGAAATTTTAGCAGATCTGTCATTTTTGGAAAGCGATGAATACGTCTGTTTTGACAGAGATGCAAGCTACAATGACTCGAAGAAAATGTAGACGGCGATATCACTATTGCTAATGTAAACAAATCTTTTCCCGATGTTTTTACGGCAAATTCTGATTCCCTTGTGTTGGAAACCGTATGTTTTATAAAATCTGTTGCTATGGGAACCATACAAATTTAGTCATTCTCCCTCAATACCTGAACTTATTTTTTTTTTATTCATACAATAGGAGTAAGTATGTGCACTACTTATGTCTATGAATGAATATCTGACAGATACCTATTAGAATGGTTTTTGATGTTTTTCATGAAATTTGTCAAATTACCAAAGCTGTATTTTGTAATATTGGTTATATTTTTTTACTCATAACTTCTCACCTTTTACATTTATTATTGCTACTCTGATGTTGAAAAATTATTCTGTGATAAATTTTAACATATAGTTTGAGTTTACATAGAGATTAAAGCTTTTTTAAAATTGTAATGATTCACTTCACATTTTTCTCCCTTTTCCCTGTTGTTGTCATGGTAACTGTTGGAATACCACTGAAATGTTTATATCCAAATTTGAGTATTAAGTACATTTATCATTCTTAACCCCAAAAAACATAGTTTTCACATGCCATGCTCACTGGATATTTTACATTACCATGAAATGAAAATCAGCAGTAATTTAACCGAATTTTGCAAATTAATTGGATTCCATGGGTACTTTCCTATTCAGAAAAGTGTAGTCTGAAAGGGTTAATACACCTCTATAGGGTCAGCTAAATATTCTTCGTCAAATTCACTCTCTTGTCCTTAGGTAACCTCCGCAGAGGTTGACCCCGCAGGGGTCCCTTAAATTCACCCAATGTTTTCTATGCTAACCTCCACAGAGGTTGACCCCCGCAGGGGTCATCAAATTCACTCTCTTGTCCTTCGGTAACCTCCGCAGAGGTTGACCCCCGGAGGGGTCGTCAAATTCACTCTCTTGTCCTTAGATAGCCTTCGCAGAGGTTGACCCCCGCAGGGGTCCCTTAAAGTCACCCAATGTTTTCTATGCTAACTTCCGCAGAGGTTGACCCCCGCAGTGGTCTCTAAATTCATATACCCCCACAGGGGCATATACATATTAAGTTCAGAAGGCTATCACCCTGTGGATCCCCTGGACTTAGCCATAACGTCCACAGCTGGTAGAGTTTTTTCACTATACTTAGTTAGACACTTATAGAGGGGTAAAGTGATTATGTAAGCAGTTGTTAAGATATGTATGTTAAACTGAGACAGCCAGATCCCCAAATAAGGTGTTCGTATTAAAGTTTAATTGTTTGTTATTTCATTATTATTATATGTCATGCTGGTATATGAGTTTTAATAATTCATGTATCAAATAAACACTTTGAAACATACCCTAATTGTTGTCCACTTTGTCGGGATATAAATTGAACGATAAACGGGGTGACTTTGACTTTCCGATTGTTAACTTTCTATTTATTAGTAGTAACATTCCAATATCAAAAGCTTATGGAGTGTTTGAATCTGACCTTATTCGTTACGCGAAAGCTTGTTCCTTTTATTCTGATTTTTTAAGTAGATCGAGGCATTTGTCATCTAAGCTTCAACTACAAGGAAACTTGCGCAATAAACTTATTAAAACCTTTTAAAAGTTTTATGGCCGTCGTATTGATTTGATTGGTTAATATAAGGTGTCTCTCTGGGCTTTTATTCTAGATATTTTTAATTGACACGTATAATATTAGTATCTCCCTGATCATGTCTACTACATCGTTAACACAGTTCATCGCGTGCATTTTGCACACCGATAGTTCATTTACCGACATTTCGCCTAATAGCTTGGATGCAGTTATGGCGGGTGTGGCGCTAGGCAGGGTAAGCTTACTCTTCCGGACACCCGTTACCACTGCTTGTCGTGTATTTTGTACACGAGGAGCAGTCCATTTGCTGATTACACTATTTTGCTTGAATACACTTTTTTGCTTATAACGTTTTTAGGACTTCGAATTCTGTCTTATGGTTTGGATTGTTCGTACTTTGTTTTTATTTTATTACAGTACGCGGTGGAGTAAAAGGCGCTAATAGTGCCCAGTCCAAATTGTAATACTACGTCCGATGTAAAAAATAGAGACCAGCGAGCATGTTGCAAACAATTACATCACCTACGTTTTAGATAGATTATTTCTGAATATAAATGTAACATATTATGGAAACCTTGTTGAAAATCATTTGGTCTTCCCCGTTAACTGTAGCGTTTATCGCGTCTGAGAAAGGCAATTAATGGTGGACGGTGCGATGGATAGGGGCCACGACATCATACTGAAAAAATATGAACATTCTCCGTTTTGAAACACTTCAGTATGACTCAAAAATACAATCCAGCTTCGGCAACGACCTGTCGACAATTTACTTTTTAACATAGAAAAATGAATTAATCTGTCTAGCTTTAATGACAATTAAATCTTCGATAGTCGCCATCCAAAATATCTATCAACTACGAAAATATATTTGATATCCAAAACATCAAAATAAAACATTTTGACAATATAAATGGACGAGCTCTGACTTTACCTAATAACTAGTGAGTAATGCACGCGCTAATAACTACGTCGTTCTTAGTAGTTGCCGCACTGCAATTATTGACTTGTCCTTTATTAGATAATTTAAGTCTATAATTTATTTTTGCCATGATCATTACAAATAACATACTTTCAGATAAATATAGATGTGTAGGGTTCAACAAAAGACCCTCAAATTTTAACAGGATCTTAAATTTAATTTGTGAAACCATGGGAGTGGGACTTAGACGCCGCCTAGAACCCAGACCCCCCCCCCCCCAAAAAAAAAAAAATAGTATTGCACACTTTACAGCTAGCTCAAAACGTACCTCTTAACCTACATAATAAGACCAATTTGCGAGAAATCCACGCGTAGTTAAATTTCACTGGTATAGATTGAAATTCATCTCAGAGGACTGCATGTTTGTGGGGAGAAATTCACATTACTACCGATTTTTTCTGTATCGCTGTTGCATACATTTTAACATAAATTTTGTAAATATACAATGTAAACTTTTGCTTAGCCTCACTTCATTTAACCACTAACTTTCACATACAAGGGACCCAAGAGATTCTAAAAAATAATCGACGACAATAACTATGCCTATAGAGAAAAGTTTCGAAAATGTTCAAAATTTCAGATAGTTATTCGCCGTGGGCGGCAATTTGCAAAATTTCTGAAAGGGTGATGGCGTGGATAATAAATATTAACGGGATAAAATAATATGGGTTGCGAAGGCCACAACAAGCATACTACTAAACAGCATTATTTTGATTGAATAAGTCAGTTATAAGGTGAGTCTCATTTCAAATACAAAGCAATTTAAGAGCCCAACTGCCCGCCCTTTACGCCAATGTTAAACTTATCATCGGGATTTTCATCTCACTAATTTGAAAATGCATATAAATATTTTGAAAAGACTTGATTGTAACTATGGCTCCGAGAACGTCAAGAGATTTGTGTGGGTTGGGCATTAGGTGATCTAAGGCGTAGCAATAGATGATAAGGCCTGTTTTCAATGCTTTTCTGAAATTCTCACCTGCGTGCAATATACACAACTGCATAATCAATTGTTATTATTACAGCATATTTATAGTGCGCCCTTTCATAACATGTTCAGGGGCGCTTTACAAATTAACAATGAAATTAAAACGAAAACCCAAACAAGATCATTTACATGTTAACAGTTGCACACATAGTCACAAAGCCTGATTAAATAAATGTGTTTTAAGTTGTTTTTGAAAGAATATAGAGATGTACAACATCTTAAACTAACTGACCTTAATCACGGTTCTGTAAATCCTGGAGCTTTATTAAGTCTATAAATGTTAAAGCAATGCTTCTTCTCGAACATAAACTATTTTAGTGACATGTCAGATCGCAATGGATTATATTAATACAATATTGTTTGCCCACTACTCAACATATCACGTGGTTATTACATAGACCGTATGTGGTGGTATAAACTCATGGCTATATCATAGCTGTTTATTCGTGGCGTAGTTCTGAAGATGGGGGAAAATGTTCATTAACAAAATGAAATATAATAGGGTTTAACGTACTACTGTTCTGCCCCGACTGGGCTAATAAAGACGGACATACAATATACAATGTGTTATAAGGGAAATATTGTCAGGACAGCGGCGCTCGGCTCACTCTTATATCGAATTCCAACTGTATTCTTTTACGTATACACAGGACCTCGATTTATTGTCCTATCCGAAAGACTATTTATCACCATAACAAATTACTTGTCTAAATATTTGACTAATCGACGAGGGGGGGGGGGGGGAGGTGCGCGCTGTATCCTAAAGCCTGCCATTGGGTCAACTCGTGTGTGCTTTCGAATCCACGGCTGTACGTGACATGGAGTGAGGTCGCCTTATCCAACCTCGTGGGTTTTCTCCGATTTCCACTGCTAAAGACCCCTACGCGCAATCGAATTATTGAAATAAGAGTAAATCATGTTTATCCCGGGTTGACCTAGTTTGTGTCGAGTGGACGTTAAACCCCATTCTCTCTCTTTCTCTCTTTCTCGTATTTTATAGTATTGATTCATGTCACTGAATACGCATTATTTGACGTTTTGTAATTCATTTCATTTATGAATTTATATTACACACAGAAAGAACAGGGCTGTAATGAAACAGCCTAATTCGAAAATGACAAATTGATGCTAACAGCTTTTTATAAAAAAAATTCGAACGAAGATGCTCTTTTTTTAAAATCTCGAACGGAAGAAGCATTAGGTTACGACTCGGATTTAATTGGCAAATCTTGTGTAAAATGCTCTTAAAAGTACTATTACTCTAGTCAAAATAGTTCAGGATCTGGGTCGAGTTTAACCCTAAACTTGCGTAAACTAAGTTTGGGTAGCCAATTGGTGACAGTAGAGATAATCCAGAACACAAACAGGCAGGGTACTTTTTATGACAATTTTGAATTTGTGTTTCAAATGTGGTTGTATAAGTTCAACTACTATAAAATGTCTCAATGCACAAAGATACATCTTGACACTTTGAACTGAAAATTCTTTTGTTACTCCAACTTAATTACGCCCATTTATATCTATTTCATGTATTTTTATACGCCCACATTTTCATGTGGACGTATTATGTCGTCGCGCCTGTCCGTCCGGACGTCCGTCCGTCCATCCACAAATGTTTGTGGACTCTCTACAGGTCACAATTCTTGTCCGATTTTGACGAAACTTGAAATATAGGTTTATCCCCAAAAGATCTCGGCTGCTTTCGATATTGGCATGTATCGGATCAAAACTTAATGGATTATGGCCCCTGATTGTACGAAAAATCACGTTTTTAGCTTGTGGACCCTATATAGGTCACAATTTTGAGCCGATTTTGATGAAACTTTACATGCATGTTAACAACCCAACGATCTTGGTTCCTTTCGATATTTGCGCCTATTGGAACGTAAATTCCTGAATTATGGCCCCTGATTGTCCGAAAAATCACCTATTTTAGCTCGCGGTACCTTTGGAGGTCACAATTATTATCCGATTTGAAAAACCGTTCGATTATATAACCGTTACACCCTAAGAAAGGTTGAGTTCAAATTTCGGAAAAATCAGACCAAAATTACCATACAAAATGGCCGCCGTTCGCACGCGAATACTGTTAAAAAATGGTTTATCAAGGTTGTGGACCCTGTAGAGATCACAATTTTAATTCAATTTTGATGAAACTTAAAATGCATGGTTGTAACCCAAAGATCTTGGTTCCTTTCGATATTTGCGCATATCGGATCGTAACTTCCTGAATTATGGCCCCTGATTATACGCAAAATCGTCTTGGTTTAGCTTGTGGTCCCTCTGGAGGTTACAATAATTATCCGATTTAAAAAAAAAATCGTTTGATTATATCACCGTTACACCCTTCGGAAAGTTGAGTTCGAATTTCGGAAAAATTGGACCAAAATTGCCATACAAAATGGCCGCCATTCGTACGCAAATACTATTTATAAATGGTATATCAAGGTTGTGGACCCTGTAGAGGTCACAATTTTAATTCGATTTTGATGAAACTTGAAATGCATGGTTATAACTTAAAGATCTTGATCCCTTTCGATATTTGCGCATATCGGATCGTAACTTTCTGAATTATGGTCCCTGATTATACGCAAAATCGCCTTCGTTTAGCTTGTGGTCCCTCTGGAGATCACAATTATTATCTGATTACGCCCTAAGGAAGGTTGAGTTCGAATTTCGGAAAAATTGGACTAAAATTGCCATACAAAATGGCCGCCATTTGTACGCGAATACTGTTAAAAAATGGTATATCAAGGTTGTGGACCCTGTAGAGGTCACAATTTTTAATACGATTTTGATGAAACTTGAAATACATGGTTATAACCCAAAGATCTTACTATCTTTTTTATTTCGCTAATCCCCCCGTCTCCAATATTCTTTATTTTATGCTTTATTTCATCTTTTAAATTGTAATTAACGTCTACGGACTAACGCGTTTGCCCTGATATTGTTTGTATAGACGGGGATATATAGATGCAAGTAAGCTGGAAGAAGAGAAACAAACAAAATCCTAGATTCGATGTTAACATTAGTTAGTCGAGATGGTGGGTTTTAAAATTTTGGAAATATATTAGTATATTTTGTATCTTTAAACATAGATAAGGAAGCGTGAGCATGACAAAGGGGATTAGGTAGGTCTCCTCTGTCAAACATATTTCCATAGATAGAAATTGCATGTTAAGTTTCTAAGTATATATTATCAATGTAAAAATGTCTTTAAATTTGGATAAATTTTCTTAAAGTTGTATATTTTACTATATCTGGTAACTTTCACATTAAATAAAGGTAGTGTAAGCAAGAAAGGTGCATTACATCAAGAATTTATTTTCAAGTATAAGGTTAACAGTGTCCCTGAGGAAAATAGGCTTTAAATTCAGGGAGTGTTTCTAAAAGGTTCAAATTTGGATATATTTGGTGACTAAAAGCTTAAAGGAAAATAGTGTAAACAATAAACTTTTAATAAATTCATAAATTGAATAGAAAATCTACTTAAAAAGTTTACAATGGGTAGTTGCAATGTTAATTTATGATGGTTTCTGGATAACCAAGACTAAAGGTGTGGACATATACAAAAAAGGTCTGGATACAAAAGCCTTGTATTACTGACCTAGAAAAGAGAATAAATAGTTGCATTAGAAAAAAAGGAAATTACGAGCATATTCTAATCAAAAAGGTTTACATGTTAGATTTAATAGTAAAATAGATAGAAGAGTGACACTAGGCTTTAGATTTATAAAAGTTTTATTTAACGATTCAAATAAATAAGTGTTTACATAAAGGAATTCGTGTTAACATCAGTGTAAAATAGGTTACTCAAGCGTAACTAAGGTCAATTGACACGAAGGTTTACTACTCAGTGATAAGCCGCTGCAAAAAGAGGTCTCGCCTTTTATTATTAGTATAATGACTTCCTCATGTGCGGCAGCTTAGTTTGCTTCTAAAAACACTGTTTTCCGTTCCAAAAAATATAAAAGTAATTTTCTACCAGATGACCATGGTTCTTTTCACTGAGACAAGATAATTTCTCTCGGTGTAATGATATAGCTATGGTTCAAACAAGGTCAATAAATCCGCGGTGACATTGTTGAGAAAATAAACCCATGGTTTGTTTCTTAGCAAATTGAGCGTGAATCAACTCAGTTTGTACTGAACAATTTTGACTGATATGTATAAATTGTCTTCACACATTCGGTTTATAATTAGCGATACACAGGTACAGTGGCAAATGGTCTACTTCACAGACTGTTACCTCCGAACTACCACCGCACGAAATCCCAGATTTTGGGACTTGTAAAAGAAAAAGAAATAGTACCTGTGCGCGTGCCAGTAAAAGAAAACTAAGAGTTCGCGCATAAAAATGCCCGAGCGTACCAGGCGCCAGTTCATCCAGTTGTATTTAACAAATGAACACTGAGGCTGGTGTCCGTAAATAGATGACACTCATTATTGATTACTTGCACATTTAACATATTTATAAAACGTCTAGCATTGAAATTGTTCATCACTCTGTGTAACCTAAGCAAAGAATCTCATTGCAGAGGCGTGCTGGGCAGATAGTCAATCGCCTACCCTGCCCTCATAAACGCAAAAAAAGAATTGGTTGATAACGCTCGAATCTGTTGTTCCTACCAGGGTATAGGAGAGAGCGGCGTGGCTGTGCCTTATATTCCGAAAATGTGCCCTGGAATTTCGACAGTTGCCCCCCAATGACAACACAGTGTCCCCTTTTTCTGCTACCCTTCTCCTGTTCCGACCAAATCCAGAGATACTAAAACAAATCACACTCCATGTACGTACGTAATATGCCCGCTTTTCGTTGATGATGTAAGGTCTCCATACATGCTCAATGACACCCTGATTTCCACGGACGTGTTCCAGAAGAGATACCACAGCCGAATTAATATTTCAATAATATTCGGAATCAATTAGCTTGTCCTAGTTTTATTTATTTATCTCAATGAATTTAGGAAAATTGCAACACGGGCGAAAAGAACGTTTTGCCGATAAGCATACTTAAGATCAATACGTTAACCGTCACCACGAAGTCTATTGACATTATATCTGCGATCGCATATTATTCTGTCGATGCTGAATCTGAGCGCTGCTTTTGATACTTTGGATCTTGAAATTGTGTTGTCTCTGCTGCAAAATCGTTTTGGCATTTCTGGAAGTGTTCTCGGATGGTTTTCGACATCCTGAGAAATAGAAGTCAATCCGGTGTTATTGGAAATGTTGTTTAATGGCACGTCAGCTCCAACCGGGCCATATTTTGCCAAATATGAAGAAATTAACGAGACAAATTAAAACAATATCACATGGATGTATCTATATATGTAAATAAAAAAACAAATATCACAGAAAATATAATTTAAAAAAAATACCAATTCCTTTACATATATAAATATTTAAAACGAAATAAATGATAAATATATACAATTAAAATTTAAAATAAAAGTTTGCTAACAATTTAGCATAAAGCTCCGGTTGAGCAAATAGCTGACGTGCTGACTGGCAACGGTAATATTTAGATCTAATATTCTTGAGATAATAGCACTCCATCAAAATGTGCTTAACTGTCAAAGGAACATGACAGTTTTCACATTCTGGTTGAGGCTCTCGCTTTAAAATGAATATATGAGTTAAAAAAGTATGACCAATGCGAGAGCGACACAAAACAACTTCATCTCTCCTGTTAGATCTATAGGAGTTGGGCCAGTCTCCTAAGAGAGGCTTAATATGGTGAAGTTTGTTTGTGCCTGCAAGATCCCAAGACCGTTGCCAGCGGCCATAAATAAAAGATTTATTGGAGATTTAAAATCTGAAAATGGTAATAAAATTTTTGATATGGGAAGATCTAAAGCAGACTTGGCAGCTAAGTCTGCTTGATCATTCCCTTTAATATCAACATGACTGGGGAGCCAGCAAAGGACGGTGTCCTTGCCGTAAAACTCTTGTGATAGTAGCAGACGATAAATGTCTGCTACTAAAGGGTGTATAAGCTGTTTATTGTTAATTGCCCGTAAAGAGGACAAAGAATCAGTAAATATTATGTGTTTTAAGGATGAAGAGGATTTGATATACATTGTACTCCAAAGCCTGAAAGATTGCCTGGAGTTCAGCAGTAAATATGGAAGCAGCAGGAGGAAGACGAACAGAAATGGTGTCCGATGGCGTGACAGTAGCCGCAGGTACCCGATCGCCATCCTTGGAACCATCTGTATAAATTGGAGCATAATCACCATATTTAGACCTTAACTCTCTGAAGAGAGACTGAAATACTGTGGAACTAGTATCTTTCTTTTTGTTTTTTGTAAGATCGAGATCGATCTTGGGAAGGGTTATAGACCACGGTGGTGTCTCGAAGAAAGGGGTATTCGCAATACTGTCTTGACTGATACCAGCCTGAGACAAAAGCGGTTGAATGCGAATACCAAATGATGGAATAACATTAGTTTTCACTAAATATAGATGTTCATGAAAGGGTCTAAATATGGTGTTAAATGGAATATGATGAGGCAGAGATGCAATATTTGTAGCATACTGCAGTGCAAGTTTATCACGTCTGTCGTGCAATGAACGCTCGTGTGCCTTGACGTATAAACTCTGCACTGGAGATGTTCGAAATGCTCCTAAAGTCCCTGGTTGCGTATGGTGTCAAGCTCTCTGAGATAAGACTCGCGGGCCGACCCATACACAATACAGCCATAATCGAGTTATCTTATTAATGCTCGATATAATCTGAGCAAGACCTTGTGGTCTGCTCCCCAGTCAGTATTTGATAAGACTCTCAATATGCTGAGGGCACGGCAGTACTTGAAGGGTGGTGTACCACAGCGGACAGTTTCAGGTTCCGCTTTTTTCACCCTGTTTAATCCTCTCATAGAAGATGACATTGCCAGACACGGTCTAGAATCCATGATATATGCGGACGATAATCAGGTTTATATAGCGTGTAAAAGTCCTGACAGTGCAACTGCTTCAGTGGAAGCATGTCTAGATGAAATTCGATTGTGGATGTACAGAAATAGACTAGTTCTCAATGATGCTAAAACCGAGGTTATGCACTCTTAAGTCACGATCTTTGGAATTTAGGAGTGATATTTGAATCTAACTACTCGGTGGAGAGTTTTGTGTCTCAAACATGTAAAAGTGTATATTTAGCTCTATTCAAGATCGGCAGAATTCGTAGACGTCTTGACATGAAATCCACCGAAAAACTTGTTCATGCAATGATAACATCTAGATTACAATTTGAAAAACTCAAAAGCTTGCAGAATGCCACTGCCAGAATGGTTACCGTGTCACGGAAGTTTGATCCCATCACTCCGATTCTCTATCAACTGCACTGGCTCCCAATTGTTGAAATGTGAATTTCAAGTACTTCTGACTATTTCTTAAATTGTCATTAATAAAGTCCCTGCGCATATCTAAACGAACTCAAATCGGCGAGACGCCTACTTGTATCAACTAGGTTTACACAAGCGCCGTCTTTGCTTTAACATCAAAAAAATCTAAAAATAAATTTTATGGTGATAGAAAATTTGGTCAATATGCCCCTACTCTATGGAACCATCTTCCTCCTGAAATACGCTCAGAAACTAATATTGATGTTTTTGAATCCACAATTAAAACAATCCTTTTTAAACTACATTTTGTTCTTTCATCCATGCACAGATCTCTTTTATGTTACATTTAATTTTTAAATATCTTTAAACGTACAGTGAAATTTTCATCCATACATTAATTTGTGCTTTAAAAATTTATAGTTAATTGAATTTAATATTTTTAAATGTGCAATGTTATTTTTTTAAATATATTTTGTGTTTTAATAATTAATATATTTTTTAGTATTATTGTAAAGCGCGTTGAGATTTTGTGCCATTTTTATGCTGGTATGTAATGCGCTATATCAGAATAAACTATTATTATATATTTTTATTTTTTATCCGTCACCAGTAAATTCATTGATTTGGCTTAAATGGGACCTTGATCCTCTTTTTGTTGTTGTGCTTTCCAGTCTGCTTTCAATTCTACTCCTCTACCCCTCCCCTCATTGGGAAACATAATCGAATGAAACTTGGCACGTACCCTTTGTAAGGAATACCAGTCCATTTTGATGCTTGTTTTCTCGTAGTTCTTGATTGTAGCTAACTATATGTTCATGTTCAGATCTTTAGGATCATAATCCCTTAACCAAGTGTCAAGGTATGGTATATCATGACCCACATAGACATCAAATCGATTTTACCATGTGTCACAGAACTGAAATTGCCCCCCCCCCCTCCCTTCCGTCCTAAAGGGCTCTGACTTTGGTCTGCCTACCCTCATTCGGAGGCTTCTTGCACGCCCTTGGCTCATTGTCGAAACTTAGTCATGACTTTATACCAAGTTTTATTATGTCCTAAATGATCTGCCATTGAAATTGTTATCTCCGCTCATTATTGAATGTAGGCCAGGGATCTTAATCGGCTCATTATTGTCGGTCGCTAATTACCCGTTATATTCCGTCCTTTTCTGAATGACAGTGGGCAGTTATTTATCAAATGGTTTACTGCATACGCCTGTGTCTGATGATTTGAATCATTTTGTGAAAAAAAATCTGTGTGCTTCAATAGCTTTGGCCATCTTGGCTCAACATCCGAGGTCAGTGATCGAAATCGGTCGGACACGCCCACGATGCTGTGTCCACAATGAGCTGAAAGTCGGTCAGAGAGTCGGTCTGGGACTTTGTTCGGTAATAATACACGTCTAGACTGACCATAAACCGTAGTCGGCATTGCGGCAACTGTCCGGAAAGGTGCGAAATTGAGTTAACATGCCTGGACTGTGGTATAGACGAATAAAACTTGTTCTATACACACAGCTGCGTATCATTTAGTATAATACTGGTCCATTTTCTGAAGTTTTTATTTTTTACAAAAATTGAAAGAGGTTAATAACTTTTTTATAAATGTCCATGATATACTATCGAAAGCTTTCAAGCGACTAAAACGATCACACCTCTTCCTTTGTTTACAGTTACATCATGTAAAATATCGTATAAAAATCTTGTGTTTTCTCAAACATATCGACCTGCAATAAAGCCAGTTTGCATTTTGCTTATCAGTTTTGGTAAAAATATTTTTATTCGGTTGGACAGTATACTGGTTAAGAATTTGTAGCTTATATTTAATAGTGAAATTGTACGTCAGTTTTAGAAATCCTGACCGTAGGGCAACCCGCCTCTGAGTAGATTAATCCAAGAATCCGTGTAACACTGAAAACGATTCTAATAACGCTGTCAGCCGATCAGTCTAATTCAATACTTATTTGAACCAAAATAAAGTTGAACACCTTAAAGAGTTTGTGAGTATATGTTGATGACAAATCGGTGTATTAAATAAACACATTTAATATTTATATAATAAAACTCATGTACACGCCTCTTGTTCATTTCTGAATTTTTTTAGACTCAGTTATGCATTTTACTTTGATAAAATGCAAAATATTACACACATTTCATATTGCAATACTAAAGATAATAAAAACAGTGAGTCGACATTTTGTAATTTTTCGCAATGATGTTTCCCATTGCAATCCTCAGATCTAATAAGTAGACATCTGTCAGTAGTTTGAGAGATAATAACACAAAGACTCGGTAAACTATAGTTAGCGACACAAGAAGGCGGATCGTTCATGTCTAAAGTAGATTTCGCCTTAGAGCGTTTATACGCCGCATTTATATGGACGGAATTATCAAGTGGTATGATACGACACGAGATCAATATATTAATCAATTCAAAAAGAAGACAAAAAAAAAGTGTTTTTTTTTAAATTACCTCACAAAAAAAAGTTTCATTTAACAGTTAACATGTGTGAAAGGAATCAACAAAAATAGCCTGATATATTATAGAGAAAGATCATTCAAACGACAAAATTAAGGCATACCTACACAAATATTTGAAAGCTGCTTCAATTATAATTAAGTCAAAAACCGTCGTGAAATTATTTTGCTCTAAGGCAGAAATTAAATAAATTATCTATCTTTTGAGTCTCTGACACAAAAAAATGAGACAAAGTAAAATCCTGTGTGTAAAAAGATTTGTGATTAGAGAATATTTTTCATATTTTATAGCCCCGAACAAGATTACTCACCCTACTTCAGCGTGTATAACTGTGATGTTAGATTCATGGTAAGTTTCTGAAATAAGGAGGATAGAGATAAGTGATGACTTATATGATAAGAATGCCACAAATAATGTCACCAGGCGAAAAAGGAAATTAATCATTACAATAGTATTTTTTGTTAAAAAATGGTTTCCATAGAGACACAGTCGAAATCAAAATGTAGACAGTTCTGCTATATGGAATTCGGAATAATAACTAGAGGCCTTCGTGAGTTTTATGGGTATTAGAATACATTACAATGTAGAGAACGTAAAATATAGGCACTGTTCCGCGCGTGCATTTCAGTGAATTCGTTCCGCGAAACCAATCTTTCATCTGGTATAAAATAATGTGCAATTGCATGAAAGGGGATAACGTATTAACTCAATATTATCCATATCAATATTGATGTTGTTATCTTAGCGTGAAATATGGGATCCTAATATCCAATATTTAATAGTAAGTGCAGGAAAACCACACTACACGAAAAACAAAAACGATAAGACAAACCTGCGGACAAAACAACTACACAAAGTGAAAAGTGAAAAACAAAATGATTTATAAGAAATATTTATGAAAACAATTTTAAAACCCGTACACGAGGCCGTACTGTATGGACATAATGGTTCCAGCGTCATTTGTAATAAGCAAAGAAAAACTTACAGGAGACAATGAAGAAGTAATTAAAAAAGGCTAATTCACAAACAAGCAAATAAAAAATTAAAAACACTGTCTATAATGGGCTATATTATATACCGGGAAACAGCGGAAAACACCATTTTATACTGAATAGAGGCAAACACCCTAGAAACCCACATACATCCAGACCGGACGAAGAAATCCTCAAATTACTCGACATTTGGAATGATTTCGCATTCAACGATCATGTATACGTCCAGTCTTGTGGAACTGCCATAGGAGAACTATTTGCCCCGTGGTATGTACATCTCTTCATGGCGGAGTGGGAAAGTGAAGCTCTGCCACTCTGCCCATTAAACCAGATTTCTATGGACGATTTCTAGATGACGTTTTCATAGTCTAGACGAATTTGGGGCGTTTTTCTACATTTTTAACAATCATCATCCATCTGTCAAGTTAACCGCAAATGTAAGCCATAACAGCATATATTTCCTTGACACTACCGTCTTTAAAAGTAGCAACATCACAATATCAGGCCAATTTTTCAAAGAAACCGACACACATCAATTATTGATCAAAAGCTCCTTTCACCCAAAACATACGTTCTCTTGCGTCATAAAATCTCAGATTCTTCGTTTTCATAGAATATGTACCCAGAAGACCGACTTTGAGTCATCGTGTACATTGGTATTTAGCAAACTAAGGGAAAGGGTATATTCAAAACGATATCTCCGACGTATAAAAAACAACACTAGCTGAGCTTGCCGCCAAAGAAACAAATAACATGAAATCAGCAGTAAAAACCAAAACTTCTGGCCACCCAAGATATCAAACATGCAAATTATAAATATATCCGACCAGTTGCATAACAAAACATCTGGCACAAAATTCCCAATATAAGACCCACTTTCATGCAGTAGTTCAAACATAATCTATCTAATTTCATGCAGACAATGTGACATGTGTTAAAGTGTAATATTTCATATATTTTATATTTTATTACTATTTAATTTTAGTAAAATAACAATTGACCAATCTCCGAATTGATATCTCGCTTATCTTTTAAGTCTTTTAACTGTTTGGGTTTATACTTAATGTAACTATATATATTACGTAATTATAGGTAACACGCGTTCTTGTTATGTTCATATTCTTCTTATGTATTTAAACATCTGTTGCCTGTGTGTAATTCAACATCTTATCAACTATTATTATATAATTATTTTAATCATAAGCTTGTTTATATGTTCTATATTCTACTGTAACTTTAGTCTTTTTGACCGGCTCGTCCTAGCGATACCTACCTCGTTATTGTGGCCGTTAACCAGTTTTGGACACTCGTATTAAAAGTACAATTTTTCACTTTTTATCTGAGTTTTCGATGTAAGTGTTGGGATACGCTACAACCCACAGAAAGCAGCACATCGGCAATTGGTGGAGATGCAGGGTAGAGTATTCAGTTACTCATATTTTCCGGTGAGTTAAGTTACAGTAACATGGATATGGAACGCTATTTTCCAGCAGCAGCTTTGGCCGTCATCAGGTATATGGACACGTCACCAGTAACTTGGAGCCTGAGACAGGATTACAGTACCACATAAATATGTGGAGCAATTCTACACATCGTAATCCGGAAAAGAAGCATCGTTTTTCAGCAAAGAAAGAGCGTGATCAACGGCGTCGTCAAGAATTTATATCTAAGAAAAGTGATTTTCAGAGGGAATCGTTAATTTCTTCTAAACGAAGTGATACAAAAGGGCCCATAGTGCTTAAAACTGTTGAAGTGGCCGTTGAGACCGACTCATTGCCTTTGGTTTCGGTGGAAACAATGTGTTCTGTGGAAAGTGTAAATCAAGAGTTTTCAAACGGAAATCGGAGAACCAGCGAATACGGACAGCGTTTGTTTCAATGTAAATCGACGGACTAGAAGCAGAAATGTGAATGCCGATGTAAACTTCCTTAGCAAACGGTACACAGCTACCAACTCGACCCAGGAAGTTGTCCAAAGACGAATTAAAAAGGACCAACAGGAATATTAAATTCGTTGGAGGGGTCTCTCAACAACCGCGAATTCGTGGGTGTCCGAGTATAATTTGGATGATCTTGCTGAAGTATACATCAAGGACCCAAGTTACGTGATCCGTCTATCGCGCAATATGACCAGCATGAACGAATGCGACATATTATGTGGCACAATGATCGGACTTATCCGTAATTTGATTCAGAATTTGTGTAAATTTTATCTTTATAATTTTTGTTAACTGTTTTTCTTGCATTTCCATGTACATTTTTACATGATATTCATACTGATAATTTTTTTCCTTGTTTTGACCATTTTGTAAATCAATATACATGTTAATTGATTTATTTGCTTTTAGTTTCAAAAGCTTGTCGAAGTTAAGTTTATTCAATATGATTTATTTCCCTTATTATTATTTTTTATACATTATATCAAATGAAAACTACTCCTACTGCACTGATATTAGAAATAACAATATCAGTTTGAATTTGTCCCTGTTATGTCACTGTCATTATGTCCTTCCTATTGAGATTATTTTTGTGTTTCAATAATATGTTCAACAATTTAGATTTAAAGGACCCAAGTCCGTAACTCAAAATGCTCCAAAATCGTCGACATCGAAAACACGAATTATTGGTCAATTTCAAATCAACATTGATGATGTTAACTTACCGGGAAAAGATGAACTTCTGATATCCGATATTAAAGATAAAATATTTTTTTAAGCATTGGTACACGAATCGTGTACCTTAGTGCGCTTCAGTCCCACTAGTATTGAGAGACTCGAGGGACGAGGCTAAATACATTACACCAAGTCAAACGGAGTTATGTAGACTGTAATAACTAGACGCTAGACTTGCACATGATTGACTTTGCTGGCTAGTTTCGCCAAACATAACTGATTTGAAATTGGGAGTAAAAACGAAGACCATTGAATGTAAATCAGTTTATATACTTTCATATTACAGTATTATATGCGTTTCCAACCGCTTTTGTGAATTTCTAGGTTCCAAATGTTAGCGATTTAGCTCCTTTAAATTGTTCATTTCTTAGTGTTATCTTTAGTCTAACGTATTTTGTATGCTTTATCTTATTAAAGCTGAACTCCGGTTACAAAAATACCGAAATAATTAAATTAAAAAAGTTAACGCCCCCAAGCCGCCATACTTGTTGCAAACTTGTGAAACAAGATGGTGGATATATAGGCGTATGACATGGACAGGTTAGCTGATCTCACTTCCAGTTCGTTTCTAGTCAGTCAGCTGTGTACATCCGGCTTTATTCTTATACCATCTTCACTGATTGCTCTATTCCCCCCCCCCCAACAGTGAGTGACTCACTGACAGTATACCAACTTATCGAAGATTGGAAATTGTCTGATCAGGTAAGCCTATAAAAATTATATGAACTTCAGTTAGTAGGGCATGGTTATGGTTGCACACCAATTACACTGCCAAAACAAGCAGTGATGTTTCTGTGGCATATTGCTACCCAATTTCGCACACTGTCCGATAGATTTCGAATATCTAAATCAACAACGCACTGTGTGTGCCGCAGAGTTTCTAATTAAAACAACTATTCAATGGTCATCACCCCACAAACGTCGAGAAATTTATAACTGTTTTGTTGAATATTGTAAATTTATCGGAATAATCAGAGCTCATGTGGCTATCATGTCCGAGTTTAGGTGCCCAAGATGAGGGACATTCGAATATCATCAACCGCAAAAAGAACACTGTCTTTTCCTCCAACCCGATACCAAATTTTAAGAGGGAGAATTGCCGAGCCTGCCCTCAGTGCCATGGCTTATGACTCCACACAATGATTTGGGGAAAATGACGAGTAATCAAGAAAAAATAAAATAATAAACAGCTGCACGATAAACGTGGCTTTGGGCAGCTGAAATGACGATAAGTGCCCGTTTCTAACTCCTGGATTCGTTGCACCAAGATGTAGAATCACTAAAATAAACACAACAATACTGTGAAACTGAAATACGATATTTTTAATCGGAGAAAAGTGTCAACAATAATTCTTCCGTCGACTAAACAAGAACTGCAAATACAACTTCGATCAACAAAAATATTTGCTGCCATATTAAATAATTGGATTATGGGATACTTCCCGAAGTAACCAGCTCCCGGGGCAGGTTATATTAGTCTAGTGCGAGTAAGCCGTTTCAATGACGTCATCGGTACCCCGAACGCACTCGCGGAGGCTCGAGTAAGCGCGACGCCATCAATTGAACGCACCAATTGTAAATAAAATTGCCAACCGATGTATTAGAGTATTAGATTTGTGGGAACGGGTTTCTAGTGAGTTAACCCAAACACAGGCACAAGGGGTAAAGAGATTGTTGATGAAACATCATGATTTATTTGCAACATCGTCAAAAGATTTAGGAAAAACAGGACTAGTTAAACATTCAACCAAAATCGGAAATTCTATGCCTATTAAACAAAGGCCAAGAAGGGTAGCTTTACACCAGAAACAAGAAATGGATAAAATGCTGAATGAAATATAAGACAACGGTATTATTGAGCCATCCACCGGACCGTAGTGTTGGTGCGAAAGAAATCCGGAGACTTGCGATTTTGGCTATCCACAAATGAACTGGCAAGAGGATACTGACATGTGAAAATGACAAGCCTAAAACCGCTTTCACGACGTTTAAAGGACTGTACCAGTTAAATGTGATGCCTTTCGTGCTATGCTATGTTCCCGGACATTTGAACGTGTGATGGGAAATGTTCTATGTGGACTCCAATGGAAGGTGTGCCTGGTGTACCTTGATGATATTATTTATTCGAGAAACTTGGATGAACTTTGCCATAGGATAGAAGTTGTTCTCAATCGTGATTAAGTCCAATACCTGGGTCATGTAGTTTCCGCGGGTGGCATTTAAAAAGACCCATCCAAGAGTGTGTCCGGAACTGTCCTGTTCCCCAGAATTTAACTGAAGTCCATAGCTATATGGGGCTTTGCAGTTATTATTGGACGTTTATAGAGTGGGTTTCAGAGATTGCAAAACCATTAAGTAAACTGACGAAAAAGGGAAAAAAATTTGTTTGGACCAAAGGGTATGACGAGTATTTTAGAAATTTTTAAAGAAAGTCCTGTTTTAGCGTATCCACCCCTTCTAAAACGTTCATGCTTGATACTGACGCGAATGGATATGGAATGGGAGCTGTGATTTACCAAGTGCATGATAGCGTGGAGCGTGTTATTGCAAATGGTAAGACGCTACCAAAGGCCGAGCGTAAATACTGCGTTACCCGACGGGAGTTACTCGCGGTTGTTTATTTCGTTAAATATTTCCGGTCTTATCTCTATGGCCACACATTCCTTGTTCGCACTGATCACGGTGCCTTAAGATGGCTTCTAAACTTCAAGAACCCTGAATGGTAAGTCGCTCGATGGTTGGGCAACTCTCTGCCTATGACTTTGAAGGGTACCCTCTAACACGGATGCGCTAAGCCACAAACCTTGTGTGCACTGTGGATGGGAACCCCAACACCAGGTTAATCTTATTGGCATGAAACGAATGCAGGAAAATGGTCCAGAAATAAGTGCAATCATCTGGTGGGTAGAGAATTACGTGAAACCTAAATGGGAGGAAGTGTCTCCACATAGCTTTTTTGTGAAGAAAGTTTTTACTAAATGGGACTCTTTGCAGTTAGAAACAGAGTAAAATTGGTGCTATGGAGGTTAGCCGCGCTGTAGTGCCCAATTCTAAACAGGACGAAGTTCTAAGATTTATGCATGATCTTCCAACCGGTCCTCATCTCGGTATAAAACCACAGAAAAGATTAAGCAAGCCTATTACTGGCCTGGGCTGAAGAGTGATTTACAAACTTATATAAATTCGTAGAAAGCACCCATAAGCTCTTTCGCGGCACCTTTTGAACGGGTAGATATTATTGTTGACCCCCCAACTCAGGAAGGGAGCAGATACATAGTAGAGACTTTTGGCAAGTGGGATTTTCCCATCCGTATCGCGTATCCGTATGGTCACGTATACATTGCGTCAATGTAGTTTTTGAGTTTTGGCAGATTTTCGCGCTACGTACGTATGGGTAGCCGAGTTGAGCTTAGTTCTGTTACAGCCTTTCTTGTGGCAGTTATCTACTAACAAATATTCATAATGACGCTACGACACAACATTTCAGCGTCTAAAACTAGCAAACAATGCGGTAAAATGACGAAGTTATACGGACCTTTTTCGTATGGAAGTTGTTCGAAATGTGCTGCCGTATCCGTGTGCCGTACCACACACACATTGTTAACGTCACATGCAAAATCGATACGGAAGCCTACGTGATACGGACCAGAAATTGAAGCTTAGACGTAGGATTCGAGTGGATAAGCAAAAACGACCGCAATAGAGACTTTTGGCAAGGTGAAGTTTGCCCATGCGTATCACGTATCCGTATCGTCGCGTGATACGTTGCGTCAATGTAGTCTTAGAGTTTTGGCAAATTTTCGCGCCGCCTTACGTATAAGAGACAGAGAAATGGGGTTTAACGACACAAACTAGGTCATTTCGGGACATAATTTTTATAATTTTACTTCAACAATTCACTTGTGCATATGGGTCTTTAGCAGTGGGAGGAAACCCGATGACCCGGGGAGACCCACGAGGTTGGACAGGTGATCCTATTCCTTGCCACGTACAACCGGGGATTCGAAACCACACCAGTCGACTTGATGACAGGCATTATGATACAGTGCGCACACGCCACCCAACCCCCCGCCTTACGTTTGGGTAGGGATCACGGTGGCTAGGTGGATAAGGCGCTGGTTCGCTAGCCTGGAGGTCGGGTGTTCGATCCCTGCATTGGCCGAAAAAGTTCATCTCGATTTTCCGACGTGATTTCCTCTTGTCAGTGATGCAGAAGGGGGGCCTGACAAGGACAACTGCCTAGTCGTTCGGATGGGACGAAAAACCGAGGTCCCGTGCACGTAAAAAATGCCTTGTTAGTTGGAATTCGATATAAGAGTAGGCCGTAGCGCCGCTGCCCGGGCAACATTTCCCTCATAGCATACTGTATGGCGTATGCCCGTCTTTAATTAGCTCAGGTTAAGAGCATAACAGTAGGACGTTAAACCCCATTTCATTAATTCATTCTGAGTTGAGCTGATTATTTCTATTACACCAAGATCACCATCAGTACTAGTCAAGTACCTAGCCTATACCAATTCCTGAAGGGATAAAGTCGCTCGACAGTTCGCTGAGCCATTTAAATCTAAAAATAGAATAGTGTCCAATAGTATTAAAACCCGACAGTTTACAGATTTGCAAGTTCCCACCTCCGTAAATTTAGCACGTAGATCAAACAGAATGCAGACAGACAGATAGGAAAAATATAAATATTCTGCTTAAAGCTCATCAAAAATGATGATTAAATTATGTCATTACATGTATCATGGTTAAAAACACATCAGATATTATATACCTTCGTGTTCTAGGATACACATAGATTCATAAAAAAACGCTAAGGCACAACATTTCAGGGTTTAAATGTAGCAAAAAATAAGGTAAAAAGACAAAGATGTTATACGGACTTTTCCGTATGAAAGTTGTTTGATATGTGCTGTATCCGTGTGCACTGTCGTATCACGTATGAGAAATTAAATGCACATGCATTGATGACGTCATACTCAAAATCGATACAGATAAGCGATACGGACAAAGAATTTACGTTTGCCAAAAGTCTCTATTAGTCGTGTGCGATTATTTAACGAAATTTGTAGATACTTTTCCAATTATGATTATTGAAGTCCAAACTCTGGCAATGGTCCTGGTAGAAAAGTGTTTGTTAAGGTTTGGTATTCCGCGCCAGATATCCAGTGACCAGGGGAAGCAATTTGCGAGTTTCCTATTTCATGAAATGTGTAGTCTGCTCGGGATTTTTAAAACACGTACGAACGGAATAACAGGACAATTAAAGGAATGTTATCGTCATTTGTACGTGAAAAGAGTGATGAGTGGGATCGGTATCTTCAATACGTTATGTTAGCATACCGATCAAGTAGGTATGAAAGCTCTGGTGTGGGAGGGAATGGGAATGTGATCAGAATTCGTGGAATACATTATTATTAAGTGCTCGTCTTATTCAGTGTCACGATTTTGTTAGACATCACCTTTAAAGTGAAACAAAACGCCAGAAAAACTATTACATCAACGGATCGGTATGGAAAGGCTTTTTCCCGGGGATAAAGTGTGGTTGCTTACCCCAACTGTGACAGCAGGAATACCTAATAAGTTTGCCAACCATAGCGTGGACCAAACACCGTACTTCGGAAGGTGACCGACATCAATTATGAAATTGAGGATGATCAGAGTCCTCGTTAACAAGTGGTTCGCGTTGACCGACATCGTAAATTTACACAACGATTAGATGAGTGTGATAGCGATAATGCCGAGAACGCCATGGTCTGCTAGGCCAGCATAGAGGATGACGACAATTACGATCTGGACATCCAAGGTTTTGACCGCACATGACCAGGCGTGGTAGAAAGGTCGCGAGACCATCGTACCTGGAGGCTTACTTGATGTCCGGTTTTTTTTGTGGTACCAAAACTCACAAACTAACCATCGTACCTTGACGTCCGTTTCTTTATCTTCCACCTATGTAAAGATACCCAGTTTAAAAGTAAGTCCAAATATGACAGGTACCAAAACTCACAAACTGACTGAGTTGGAGATTGAGAAAGAGAAGCGAGAATAGAGTAGACCTACAGAGAAGGAGAAGGAAAATATGGTCAAGTCCATAGGGATTAAGAAGAACGAGTGTGCAGTAAATCAAAATCGCACGTTCGTGGTGTCCCCATTGCGTTTGAACATAAATAGGGTCACCGTGCAGGAAAGAAACAGTGATTATGGGGATGAACCAAAGTTACAGTTTTCGCTATATTCAGACGTCAGTTCAGAGGAAGAGGGGAAAGTGACTGAACAAAATGTACCGAGTGAGCGTATACCAGCAGAGAGGCCAGGGGAGACAGAGATGTTAGTGGGTAAAGTGAGGAGGATAATGACAACGGAAGAGAATCTGGAGGAAGGTAAATTAAGGAGAGTGGTAATTGAGGAGGAATGGGAAACTGGCGTGAAAGAGTACCAGGGTGCTATTGAGTTGTTGCGGGTGAAGAGGCTGTAGTACGGTGCAAGCATAGAACTCATTTTAATCAACCGTGATTCGACTCATCTGTGATTTAACTGTGATTTATTTATTTTATTATTTTCATCCAACTTTTGTTTTCATTACTGCAATGCGGGACGCACTAGGCGGAAGCGTGGGTAATGTGACGACCGGAAATTTCTATTATATGTCTTGGCGAATGTCTTTAGGTTATTATTTTATTTGTTTTGTCTCTAAATTCTAAATTGAAACTTTTCGCTTACTGTCTCACATTGCTCATTGCTTCCGTCAACGATCACCCACTCATCTCGTTTTTACTAATCAATCGTCAATCATCCTTTTTAATAATAAATATACCAATGTTTTTCTTAACTCCGTGTCTCGTTAGCGAGATTTCCGTTCAGCGAGAAGCTGACGTCACGTCACCTCATAAAACTAGTGGAAACGCAATATTTTGGTGGAGGCGGACGTAAAATAAAGCTATTTCACACACACTATTTCGGCAGAACGGAGATCGAAACTGTGAACTGCGTTTGGGGCAGGTGTCGTGGGCCTGATAGTGTTAATATCACTGTGCATCGGCCAGTGTTGATGAGGTGTGCGCCTTCTTTTTTGATTCTTACGCGCACCTGTGTTGTGTCTATCACGTGTACGTGTAGGGGATAGTGGGGTAAGATGATCCGCGGGGTAAGTTAAACAACTCCCTTAGACCAACCGTTTTTATGTGTTTGTTTGGTGTTAGATAAATAAAGGTCTTTTCGGGCCAAGAAAGTGATATTCTCCAAAACGGTATCCATTCTTTTTAAATATAGACTATTAATAATGGCAATTGTTAGTTTATGTCATCAAGTTGTTGTAACATTAGTCTTTTTCATCCAGAAATGTGATTCAAGTTACCCAGGCATATTTGAATATTTCTGATTACTTTGGGGCAAGATGAGCTAATTCCAATTCCAACACACACTTCGCACTGTCTCCAACCTCTAGATAAAGCAGTATATGGCCCTTTCAAAACAGCTTACAACAGAGCTACAGATGGTTGGCTACGATCTAATCCTAGGAGGACCATTACCATCTACGAAATACCAGAATTGGTCAAGAGGCACATATGGCAGGCATTTCGTCCAATAAATATTATATCTGGATTCCAATCAACTGGGATATACCGATTTAACAGAGATCTTTGCCCCTGCTGTTACAACAGATTGGGCATTAGAGGTAAACGCAGACCTGGCTATTAAGCATCTGGAGCACCGATCCAGTTAAGTCATCAACAGAAACTGATACTAGTTTCAATGATTGCGATGTATTTTCCGGATATGTGTCCCCTTCATAACTTCTTTGTTTGCCAAAAACTGGACCTAGAAAAGCTAATAGACAAGGAGGACGGAAGAAAAGGAAAACGACAGCTTTAACGAAATGATGGAAAGAGACGTTGTAGTAGTAAGGGTTGCGGGAAAGTTACGGAACATAAATTATATTGCTCAACTTGATTATGTACATAATGATGACTAATTTGGAGGAATATTCAAAAGGTTTTAAGCAAGATTGGTGTAGATGACATTGTATTTTTGTTAAAGGAGCCGAATCGCTAATATTTGGGACCTAGAAATTGACACAAATGGTTCACGACGCATATAATAATGTAATATGAATGTATATAAACTGATTTACATCAATCATTTCTGTCTTTAATCCCATTTCAAACCAGTTATGTTCGGCGAAATACGCCTGATGTCTCAATCGAAATTAAATCTAAAGCGTCTGATTATTCCAGTCTACACGTTCTATGTCTCCAGATAAGAATAATGTGTCACCGTCTAGACTCATTCTTCAAGTCCCTCGCTAAAAAAAATGGCCCTGAAACGCATTATGGTGGTACACGTATGGTACACGACTCGTGTACCAATGGTATTTTTTTTTATTTTGTCTAAAATATTGGATATCAGAAGCCCATATATTCCCGGTAAGATAACAACATCGGTGTTATTTTGAATTGACAAATAATTCATGTTTTCATTGTCCAAAATTTTGGATGATATTGAGTTACGGACTTAGCTCCTTTAAATGAAAATGACGAAGCAGCATTTCCTACAGATTACATTATATGCAAGTTCCGCAACCAAAATTAGTTAGTGGATCACAAAGAAGATGCTGCAAATTTATGTTTCCGTCATACATAGACTTAACCAAATATGGGATATAGTTATATGTTAAAGTTAATTTTAAATCCAGTCTGATCTCTATTCATTATTGTCTAATCTTTTAACAAAAAGAAATCGACACGTTTTCCTTTTTTGTTCAGGTATACAAGAAGTATGTATGTTCTTTTTATATTTTTACTGCTCACTGTAGTTTCGGGCAACCTGACTTTTCGGGCAGACGGGAAAAGGGAGAATTTTTTTTTTATTTCATCTACTTAGCAAAATAAAGTGCCCGAAATTTAATAAAACACTAACTTTATGGGCTGGAATAGCAGTAAAATGCGTTTGCGACCGTCAAATAATCCAAAATTTTCTTTGGGGGGCCATACAAAGTCAGAAACCCTGCGCCGCTGTCTATAAACCCGAACTTTTTCGTGTATTTCTAGCTTTAACACTAATTGTACTTTTCTTGTAATTGAATATCACTAATTTGTACTGAGTTGACTTTGGATTAAAACATTTTGTCTAGAGCCACTGGAATTCGGGTCAGCCAGGCCCAGGTAGGCTATATTGGACCAAATTGAAGTTTCTGTATACCCAGGCTGGAATAGCAGGAAAACGCTTTTGCGGCGGTTAAATTTTCAAAATTTTCTCCCAACGGTAACGGTCCCGTCTTTGTGGACTGTGATCGATTGATAGGAATTCGAGTCAGACACCTCAATTAGGCTATATTAGACCACTTTAAGGTTTTTTTGTTCACCGGCTGAAATAGCAGGAAAACGTGTTTGCAGCCGTCAAATATTCCAAAATTTTCTTTGGAGGGGAGTGGGTGGGGTCATACAAGGTAAGTTCCGCTTCTTCGCTTCTCGAGGAAGACCGGCGCCGCTGTCTGTAAACCCGAATTTTTTTCGGGCATTTCGGGTTCTGCCCCCCTAACTGTCATCGAGCCCGTACGCCTATGGTAGTTGCCATGCTAGGTAACAAAGGTTTGAAAAAAATACACTTTTGCCTTTTTTTTTCATGAATGGGTGTTGTTTTATGACACGACGACACTTAAAATCTGGTCAATTTTAGTTTAGGACTGTGCATATATATATCAAAATTCACATGTGTTCATACATACTCGATTAGCCCCTTAAATTGCCTGATTAGTGTCTGATTAGTTGTAGTCACCGCCGGGCCCTTAATTACTTTGGACCAAATCCGGTGGCAGCATGGCCCTGCTTGTTGTTGCTAGACCTTGTGCTGTGTCTCCTCTGGGGCGGTTTCCGGTGCCGAGGTGTAGCCTAGGTATAGGTGTGAGACGTTCCGGAAATACGAGTATACATGGATTAGCAGAGTTCCTGATAACCCCGCGACTAAAAAGGCTACTTTACTTCTGTACATAGTCGTGTGCGTATTTCGCTGTGTTGTATTATTGTATATGTTTCTTTTTATTTATTGTAATAGGTCCTTAGAACTTTGTAATTGGCCGAAACAGGGTATATCGAGCTGCGGTTAATTTCGAGCCAAGACATTGATTCGGGTTAAGGATTTAGGTCCAAGCTAGGGAATCGGTAACTGAATAGTCACTTTATAGCTGACGCTTGCTCCGTTACTCTGTAGAGACGTCGTGGCTCGAGGCGAGGCTTCAGAAAACCCACACACTCGGACAATAACCGGTAGGCTGCGCTGCCCTATTTTGGAGGTACCTGATGCCTTGGTCGGATAAACACCCGTTCCAAATTACTAGATTCGAAATGCGAAATTCCAGCTGCGGAATTCCAAATTCACGTCTTACCAAATTGACAGATTCCCTAAATTAAACAAATTTGAATTGAAATAAATTGTAATTTTAAACAACTTATTACTTAGTGCGTGTTTACCTATCTGATGCCCTGGATTCCAAATTCGACATAATCAAGAGACATTACACGTATATTGTCGTCGCCCCCGTCTGTCCGTCAGGCTAAAGTTAACATCCGATTGACTTTAAATTTACACAGTGTTTAAGGTCATGCGGCGAAGAAGCCTATATATTTCCCGATAATTACTGCCGAAGTAATGGTCATTGATCACTTTGGAAAATCTTGTGGACGCTCTAAAGGCCAACGTTAATATCCGATTGACTTCAGATTCATACAAAAGGTGAAGTTAGGTTCTTAGTATGTTACATAATAATAATAACTTTATTTTCTTATAAAAAATACAAATATACATATGATTTATTGACAAACGATCCAATAACGATGAAATAATGTTTTAAAATTTAAAACAAGCAAATAGCAAATAAAAGAACAAACAAATATATACATACAAGTACAAAATATAAGCATTAGTTGTAGTTAATTACAACTTCAAATATACAATAAGAAGAAATAACACTCCCGTCCAAGTTTCGTACCAAATATATTAGTAATATTATCAAACGAAGACTTCATGACAAAATTGGCAAATTCCCGCTCAACTGATAATATAGCTAGATTTTGTAGCCTGGATTGACCCATCATGCCCCTTAAATAACTTTTTAGTCTCCGTGTAGTGCACTGAATGAATGTTCAGCAGAGCACGATGTGGCTGGAATTGTTGCCAATATTTTGAATAATTTCCATAGTTCAGGAAGAATTTCGAACAATTTTTCTTTGATAAATTGGGATTTTAACGTGGGAATACCTCGTTTGATATCCCCACGGTCAGCCAAAAAGGTTTGAAAGTTTTGTTTTTCAATTTGAAGAAGATCTTTGTCAAAACCATAAAATTCAGAAACTTTAAAGTGAAAAAAATTCAGAAACTTTAAAGTGAAAAAAATTCAGAAACTTTAAAGTGAAAAAAATTCAGAAACTTTGAAGAAATGTTAGCCAAACCATAAAATTCAGAAACTTTAAAGCGATGTTAGCCAAAGCACACAGGATATCTTGATCCTATGTTGAGAATCTGCATTCCAGTTCTCTTAGAATGGTATCCATTGATTCGTTGTAAATGTTCCGAAAGTGTTGACGGAGATTCAACAGCAGTGACACCAATGATCCACTGTTTTATTTTATAATACTTTGTATAGGTTGTACTGGCATATACAAGTCTAGATGAAGCTGATGCTTGAGCCACATTTACTGTAATGGGTTATCATCATTCTATAAGTTTAAAAAAATTATCTCCTGATTTTGGCGAACACAAATTTGTTTCTTTAGAGCCACAGAGTCCTTCATCTACTTTAAGGTCAAGAGAAGTCGTCATTGGGGTACATTTCGGTTTAATTGATGAAGATTTTCTCGGTAGGCATTATCAAACAATCACTAAAATACAGATGTAATGTTACTATACGTCTTACAACTTACTGCATCAATAGCTTTACGGCAAGTGCAAATAAATGTTCTTCCTAGAGGAACGACGTCTTTACTGCACAAAGACAAAACTAAACGGAAATGATTCCAAGAGCTTCAGAACCTCCCACTGAGTCAATGGTTAAAAAGTAGACAATATGGTGGATGCTATCTGAATGACGGGTAATTTAATAATATTAATACAAAATATATAGGTTCGTGTACCAGGCCTGAAGGATCGAAACGAAGCGTGCATATTCTTTTACTAAACTAACGGACCGATACCGACTATATTTCAGATCCAAATGCTGCGTATGAATAAATATGCATTTTAAGTGATTTTTATTTAAAGGCCCATGACAGGTTCTACAATATCTCTTTTGCGATGAATAAGTTCTTAATTTATAAATCATCAATAAAAGAGAACTAAATTTTATTCACTTGTAATATACACAACTAAAAACAGATGTTTATGTAACTGTAACTCGTGGCATACTGTACTCTAAACAATGGAGGGTTCGAGTCTTAAGATTTCTATTTAATTGCCTAACTATAATAGACACTCTGGATTTATATTTGCTGTTAAATTGGATACATTCAAGAACACAATATTTTGTAATACTACTTTTACATAGTACAATTGTCCAGCTCGTACGTCTAGGGTTTCAGCTATCCTTCCGCCATGTACCGTTAGTACCAAAACGTTAAAGTAGCTAAATCGCTAACATTTGGGATCCAGAAATTGACAAAAGTGGGTCGAAACTCATATAATACTGTAATATGAATGTATATAAACTGATTTACATTAAATGCTTTCCGTTTTACTCCAATTTCAAATCAGTTATGTTCGGCGAAACAAGTCATTCAGTCACAACCCAGTGCATTTTTTTTAGCGCCTGGTTATTCCAGTCCACATATGCAGTGTGATACAGTGCAATGTGTCTAGCCTCGTCCCTTGAGTCTCTCAATAAAACTAGGACCAGAGCGAAATATGGTACACGATTCGTGTACCAATGTTAGAAAAATTATTTTATCTTAAATATCGGATATCAGAAGCTCATCTTTTCCTGGTAAGTTTACATCATCAATGTTGATTTAAATTGACCAATAATTCGTGTTTTCGATGTCGAAGATTTTGGAGGATTTTGAGTTACGGACTTAGGTCCTTTAACAAAGTGCAGGTGATCTTTCACCACACGACCTGTCACGTGATCTGTTAAAACCGAATCATCGCACATTGATAAGTAAGGCCGTATTTTTTTACGTTTTCTGCCAAATGTCAAAGAATCTAAAACGATAAGTTGTTTGGCAATACAAAGTAATACTAGAAGAATTCGATGATGTACTTTTTATACGCCCACATTTTTATAGGGGCGTATATTGTCGTCGCCCCTGTCCGTCCGTCCACAATTGTTTGTGAACACACTACAGGTCACAATTTCTTATCCCCTTTCAATGAAACTTGAAATATAGGATTACCACCATAAGATCCGGCCAGTTACTTCATGGATTATGGCCCCTGATTGTACGAAAAGTCACGTTTTGAGCTTGTGAACACGGTAGAGGTCACAATTTTGAACCGATTTTAATGAAACTTAAAATTAATGTTTATAACCCAAAGATCTTGATTCCTTACGATATTTGCGCATATCGGATCGTGAAGTCCTGAATTATTGCCCCTGATTGTACGAAAAATCGCCATTTTTAGCTTGTGGTCCCTCTGGAGGTTACAATTATTATCCGATTTTTAAAAAAAAACGTTTGATTATATCACCGTTACACCGTAAAGAAGGTTGAGTTCGAATTTCGTGAAAATCCGACTAAAACTGCCGAACAAAATTGCCGCCACTTGTACGCGAAAAGTGTAAAAATATGGTATATCAAGATTGTGGACCCTGTAGAGGTCAAAATTTTAATATGATTTTAATGAACCGTTAATACAAGTTTATAACCTAAAGATTTTTGTTCCTTTCGATATTTACGCATATCGGATTGTAACTTCCTGGATTATGGCCCCTGATAAAACAAAAAATCACCAATTTTAGCTTGTGGTCTGAAAGTCACAGTTATTATCCAATTTTAAAAACCGTTTGAATATATCCCCGTCACAACGTAATAAAGGTTGGGTTCGAATTTCGTGAACATCGGACGAAAATTGCCAGACAAAATGTCCGCCGATTGTACGCAAATAGTGATAAAATACGGTATTTCAAGATTGTGGACCTTGTAGAGGTTGCAATTATAGTTCGATTTTGATGTAACTTGAAATGCCTGTTTATAACTCAAAGATCTTGGTGACATTCAATATTTGCGCATATCGATTTGTAAAAACTTCATAAATTATGGCCCTTAATACAGACTTTAAAGATGGGTTCCCAGCAAAGTATTTATCGGGTGGTCATTTCCAATAAAAGTATGGCAAATGTGGTATATATGGAAAGTATAGACACCCAATCTTACTAGAAAAATACTGGATTACGCGAAAAACGCCCATGTGGCAAGCACTGGGCAATAATATGGTTTTAGTACAAATATATCATCAAATCACAAAGTTTGTAACCGGGAATGCATCTTTAAATCTATCGGCATCAATATATATAAAAAGCCAATTTAATACATAGGTAATGAATAAGCTCAACAATTCTTGACTCAATAAAAAAATCTTTGATTGTTCATAGTTTACACAGTCCATAAGCGGCAGATTTCAGTTGTGTTTCGTGACAAATAGTAGGGTCGCCTGTACAGCCACGTGGGTTTTCCTCGGGTCCCCCCCCACTGAGTGGAGGTTACAACGCTTGCTCTCCCCCCTCTCTCTCTCTCTCTCTCTCTCTCTCGTCAAAGCCCGTTATTAAGTCACTGATTTGATATTTTATCGATACGGGTAGCTATCTTTTGTGGGTCAAATACTTTGTATCTGATAACAGCATTGCTCGCTCACTGTTACATGTACTATATTATACACAACAACACAATAGATAAAAGACTTTAAAGAACTAGAATTCAGAGAGTTTGGTTGAAAAATTAAAAATAAGAGTGAAGATTAAATTAATTTGATATAAAAGTATTCTATGCGTGTTGTGATATGATTAGCCTTGCACAATTAATAAAATAAGTCTGTAAAAGAAGACAATGTTGTGATGGCAAATTTTTATTTCAAGTAAAAAGAAACTAGACTAGAATACGTACAAAGTGAAATGTAACCTTATCTGGGTAATTGCATAGAACATGACTGATTGAAATACATATCAACCAACGTCTAATGTGTTTTTAAACTTCGTTCAAACAGTTACGCGCCTTTAAAATGGGTGGTTAAACACTGCCCAACACAAAGTGCGATTGTAAGCAGTAGTTAGCGACAGGTTTATTCAGTACTGACATGAAGACGTCAGTTTATTATATGGGACAACTATATTTCAGACTGGATGGTCGAGACGTATGTACCGGTTTAAGAGAGACTAACACGTTTGACATACATCACCACAGAGTGCATTGGAATCGGTAAAGTGTAAGGAACTGTCATGGATTCGCTTGGGTACCTTATTATAGTTGGATTTATGACCATTATTATTATTCTTGGCCTTACCAAAATATGTTGTGGAAAATTAACACAATCTAACAAGAAAACGGTTGTAATGATGTCACGGTATCCAGTTGCAAATAAAACTAAAACACGTCTAATTCCAACGCTCGGACCTCAAGGTGCTGCAGAAATACAACAGTATATGGTGGGTAATATTTACTTTAATATTTAGACCGAATACTGCCATTATAACCTGCAAGTTAGTCAAAGCAGACATACGCTCAACCAGTGAGTCAAGGGGGTCAAAAAAGTATTCCTAGTCTTACTTGTCATTCGGCAAACCTCGACAGATTCCGGTATTCTCCGTAACCTTCATCTAGACTCGGATGTATGATAGTCATTGATATGTACCTACGACCATACATTTGCGATGCGGCTTATCGACTACCGATTTACTCTAACAGGAAAACGTTCCGCTTTTACAAAAAAGCCCCAAAATCTGGTTAAGCTGTCCACACCCGTTGGTGGAGTCGTCTACACGACTTAGTATAATTTCTGGAACATAATGTATTTGTAAATAGTATAGTTTTTCTGCGTGGTCACCCTTTCTATCGGTAAATAAACAACAAAGTAGATAATTTCTGGATATTGTAATACGTTTTTTGGAGTCGTCCACACGATGTATTTTTAATTAGTATAGTTTTTTCTGCGTGGTCACCCTTTCTCCCGGCAAATAAACAACAAATTAAATCGTTTTATTCCATAAATAACAAATTCATTAACAAATTCATAAACATATTTAGTTGTGGACGACATCACTAATAGTTGTTGACGACATCACCAATGCCTTGTGGACGACTCCACCAACGGTTGTGGACGACTTCGCTTGTGGACGAGTCGTCCACACGATGTATTTTTAATTAGTATAGTTTTTTCTGCGTGGTCACCCTTTCTCCCGGCAAATAAACAACAAAGTAAATCGTTTTATTCCATAAATAACAAATTCATAAACATATTTAGTTGTGGACGACATCACTAATAGTTGTGGACGACTCCACCAACGGTTGTGGACGACTTCTCTTGTGGACGACTTGACTGGCACCCATCTCCTGGGGGCAACCTTGTTTATCCGGGTCCTTTAAAATAGTTCCAAAATGGCGGACTTCATTATACAGCCGAGTCTAGATATAGGGCACCGGAATCTGTCGAGGTTTGCCGAATGTCTTACTTGTGTGTATCCTCGGTTACCCAGTGTACTCATTCCGTTCTACTCCACTATACCCTGGGTTAATCTATGGACTCAGACTAGTAATTATTTGCCCATTGCCTTCAATGGTAAATGGCTGTAACATCACAGGTTGTAGCTTTTTGCTCCACATTCCGTTAGTTCCAATCATTTTTGGGCACAATGATGACCACATTTGGCAATCTCCTCATCATAAACTTGTAGGGAGTTGACCGTTTAGATGTTTTGCTACAGGGATTTGAAGTTGACTGGGGTGAAAATCTCACTTACCATACATTTCCATTTCATTGCTCCGCAGAAAGACATTTTACACCCCCATTACCAAAAACTGCTATAAAATTGAAAATTTGATCCCCTCTCTCCTATTCTAGACCAAAAAGTCACCCCCAAAAATGCAGGAAGATGGGAGAAAAAAAGGGAAAAATTGTCTGTTAATAACTCGCACTAGATTCGTCCACCATCATGAAAAATAGGCAAATAATTACTAGTCTAGTCCTATATGGGGGACCCATGTTTTCAAGTAATCCGCCCTTAATGATTGTGCTATTTTTATCGACCAATCCCATAAATTGTTATTTGAAAAGAAAGTTTGCAAAGGGAAGTTAATCGGATAGTGTTAGGAGTTGGGCTATTCTTAAACTATTAACAACCAATTATACTTTATCTTAATGAAGAGCAGACGTTCATTTATTAATGTAGGGTCTTAGTTTTATTGAGAATCGTTCGTTCGTTCGTTCCCTGAATTTTATGTCCACGTGATATCATAGACAAGATAATGAGAATCAAATTACAAAGTATAAGTTCAATAATAATAAATATAACAGAACGACATGTTATTATTATTAATTCAGATAAAGAACGGATAGTAATAATAATAACAAAAGTCAAACATATAGATGTTGTACATATTTGAGATCAATAACACATTACAGATTTTGATAATGCAATTAAATATAAATAAATTATAAATATATACATTACTTACATATCAATCAGTAAATGTACATGAATATGGTTATCTACACTTATAAAAACTAGGGCGAACCGATTGGTTTGTAAACTCTTTTCTGATTGGTTCGTACATTGTAACTGCATTCTATGAATTTGAAATCGTGGAAACCCTATGGATTAACCCAGGGTAAAGTAGAGTAGACCGGAATGAGTACACTGGTCAACCGATGACGAATTGAACGAAGAAAATATCAGAAAACATTGACGTTACGTTTCTGCACAAGAAGCAGTTGTAAGAGCTTGCTATTTACAATTACAAGAAAAATAGAATTTATACCTACTAGTCGTGCAAATATTAGGTAATTTTGCGCTTTGTAAGGTATGGAAGAGAGAAAGGGTTGTTTAATACTGTAGATAGATATAAAGCCATACTAATCTTACCCTGCCTGTCTACTATTACATGTAGCTCCGCTTAAGAACATACACTTTGCTGGTTGGCAGACATTTTAAGTATATTTAGCGATCGGAAGCTATTTTTAAATATTATTTTCTTCTCCAGAAAGCTCTCATTTTCGGAAAGCTGTACATCGCAGTATTGTAACAATACCAAGTTTTTTTTTTATCAAAATCGGAGAAGAATTGATTAAGAAAGGGTTGTTTAATACTGTAGATAGAAATAAAGCCATACTAATCTTACGCTGCCTGTTTTTATCAAAATCGGAGCAGAATTGATTAAGTTATGTTACTGTTCATTAAGTAAAGCGAACTGGCAAACCCCTTGTTCAGAAAATTGGCCATTGTGCTTCAATTGTCAACCCCACTTCATATCTCAGAAACCAAAAGTTCTAGAGACATCATTATTTCACCAAAATTAAGCACATTTACGCATCAACGCAACCATGCAGACACATTACACATGCCAGGGCAACTATAAAGACACATAAAAACCCGATCAAAGCCAGATTACTAGTTTGTTCTCGTGACTCAGCATTTTATAACACCTCACAACACTTATCAAAACTCCTCTCACAATTATTTAAAGAAGCAGACTCCTTCATTAAAGATTCTGCAACAAATTACAAAACCAGCCCAACAATGTACAGATCTTATCGTATGGTGTTATTGATTTATTTATATTACCCGAGAAGATGCCGTAACAGCACCCCGTCAGAGACCAAACAACCTAGAAACCAGTCCTACAGTCGATGACATCATAGAACCAACCAAAGCGTGCATCTAATCCACATACTTCACATGGGGGGGGGGGGGGATTTCTATAAACAGATACATGGTCTACCAATGGGAAGCTCCCTATCCCAAATGCTTACAGAGATTTATTTGACAAATTTTGAAGAGATTGCCCTGTCAAGATCACCAATCAAACTGGTTCCGAAAGGTTGATGATACTTTCGTTATCCTTGACTAAAGTGATGATCCAGACACCCTTCTACAACATCTAAATAATCAGAATAATAGGATTTAGTTTACCATTGAAAAAGAAAATAACCAGTGCTTACCGTTTTTAGACGTCTTAGTTACCAAAACAGAAACAAGGCTCACCACTGGTGTGTATAGAAAACCAACCCATACCGACCAGGGGTCGGTTGCTCAAAACTAAGTTATTTTAACGATCCGTTAAACCCTAACGGACCTATATCTTGGTAACATGTTGTTTATTAAATTAACGACAGAAAACACTATAGATTACTTTATTTTTTCCTTTAGAAATATTAGCATAAATCTGTAGGAAAAATTTGCACCGCCGAATGTTTTGGGCCTTTATTTCAAACAATAATCTTTCTCTCCGTTAAAGTTAACGGATCGTTAAAGATAACGGAGCTTTGAGCAACCGGCCCCTGTACATTAATTATCATACGAACCACCCACATAGTGTCAAAAGGTCAACCATTTCTACTCTAGCCCGTCGAGCCTTCAACATATTATGTGACGACAATTCCCTCCCCAGCGATCTTAGGCACATACAAAGCACACTTACCAATCTGAATGACTATCCGCCCAGTTAGTTTGGAACACCATAAATGAAACCAAAAAGAAAACCGCAATTGAACAGCCCAAGCCAGATAAACCACCTATACGAATAACTATCCCCTTTCAAGGGAAGTTATCGTACCACATCAGAAGGCTACTCACAACTACAGGTATCCAAGTCATTTTTTCTACGGGACGCACACTCATAGACCACCTAAAAGCGATTGGTTGTCTAATTTAAATAACTTACCCCTATAATTACTTATTAATATCTCGAACGTTAATTAATGATACTTATCAGTGGCCCCACCTTGCCTTTCATCATGTTGTTATAATGCCTTTGATCTTATTGTTGTCATGCATGGTTTCAGAATTGTTGTTATTGCTTGTCTATATATAATTGTCATACACATTTATTGCTGTACTGGCTTGGTAACGTTGAGACAATACTTTTCGAAACGTCGCCTAAATAAATCAGTAATTGTTTTTCCATAAGTATGTGTTATAGTTTAATGCTCTTTCCAGAAACGCCTCTAAAAGATTAGAACATTACACATAGTTTCTAGTGTTTGTAATACTCGCACAGAAGATTATACATGTATAATTGCGTAAACTTGAACTATAGCTACCGGCAGCTATTTTTAAATATTAAATTGGATGTCGATGACCATGTTATTTTCCATAAGCCTCCACCTGGCTCTCAGCATTGTAACAACAGCAAGTTTTTCAAAATTGGAGTAGAATTGTCCGGGTCACTGCCCGCTTAGTAGCTTCAACTGAAGCAGACCCTCTTATTGCGAAACCAGCCAATTTACTTGTGGCTAAGTGGATAAAGCGCTGGTTCGCTAGCCTGGAAGTCGGGTGTTCGGTCCCTGCATTGGCCGAGAAAGTTCATCTCGATTTTCCGGCGTGATTTCCCCTTGTCAGTGATGCAGAAGGGGGGCCTGACAAGGACAGCTGCCTAGTCGTTTGGATGGGACGAAAAACCGAGGTCCAGTGTACACATTGGGGGGCACGTAAAAGAACCCTTGGCAGTTGGAATTCAGTTGCTGCCCGGGCAGAATTCCCATCATAGCACACTGTATGGGCCATGCCCGTCTTCAATTAGCCCAGGTTAGGTGCATAAGCGTAGGACGTTAAACCCCATTTCATTCATTCAATTTTCAGCCCCACTCAATATCTGAAAACGAAAAGAGCTAGATGCATAAGTATTTCCCTACAAATGAAGCTTGATTATGTATCAACACAACCATACGTACACATGTCACATTACTTGAATAGTTTGTTTTCTGTGGTTTGAAATACCGGCCCTCAGAGTACACTGCATAGCGTATGCCCCTCTCCATTAGCCCAGTTCCAGGAATTGCCACTTTTCAAGGGGGGTTTCCGTCCACGGAAATATTTTAGATTATTAATTTAGCGTTTATTTTCATGATTGCAAGTACAATTTTTAGCGTATATGCGCGTATCGGGCAATTTCAATATAAAAAATAGTATGCCTACTTTGATTCATGTACAATCACCAATGTATTTGTATCACTGGGTGTCTTATGCGTTTTTAATTTGAGAGCAAGATTTTGGATGCTAAAAAGGGCATTGACAGATTACCTGTATTATTGTTGCCTGAATATTGAGGAAATACTGAGGATAACCACCGCAAATCTTTGATGCTGAAACTAATCGAGCGATTTTTCGAACAACCGTCAGTCAGAGCCCATAAGGGATTCGTCCAAAGAATCCCGGCGGAGATTTGTTGAAAAATAACCGAGATATGGGAAATCTGAGATTATATTTTGTCCCATCCTGCTGGCCAAAAATGACCCAATTTATATTCAATCAATGAACAGTTTTGGCTGAAAACTAAGATTCCGAAGAAATCAACGCTTACGAAAACGATACGTCTTTACAGGAACAAGTATACTAATAAAAAAAAGTAGGGGATATTTGATTTTTAAGTGTTATTAAAGTCACCTAATGAAACTGACGAAGAAACAAATGACAAAATGAAATGAAGTTCACATTCATCGATTTATTCCAAATGATCGTTAGACTAAGTAGGGCACAGACTGACCATTATAAGGGTAAAATGATAATCGGATTCAAACAGCAAAGTTACCACAAAGTCAGTAACGGATAAATCCTCCTCTGTTTGCCAAACAAGCATTGATCCGACGTGGAATACTCCTAATGAGACGTCTAAGGTGATTTTTATCCAGATTGTCCCATTCCTGTTGCAACTCAGCAGCAAGTTCTTGGACATTGGCAGGAGGTTGTTGACGTTGACGTATCCTCTGTCAAAGCATGCCCAAGATATGCTCGATGGGGGAGAGGTCGGGACTCAGTGCTGGCCAAAGTAATGTGGTGATGTTTTGTTGTTGGAGGTAACCTGTAACGATCCTGGCCTTGTGACATCTTGCGTTGTCATCCTGGAAGATGAAACTGCGGCCATGACGTCGTGCGAGCGGCACAACATGGACTGCCAAGATGTTGTCCCGGTTTTACTGGCCTGTAACACGCACTGCAACAACATGTAAAGCCGTTCTTCCAGCAACAGTGATGCCTCCCCACACCATAACAGAACCATCCCCAAATCGATCATGTCTGGAAGCGCTCGTTTTGACGACGCCACACCATCCTACGTCTGTCCAGAAAATCAACATTTAACCTTGACTCATCTAAAAACATCACATTGCTCCAGCGTCGATTATCCCAGTGTTGACAACCCCTACACCAACGACGTCTTGCCTGAATGTGATGATCTCGCAAACAAGGGATAACGCGAGGACGTCGGGTGCGAAGGTGACCCCTATGCAGTTGATTCCGAATCGTCTGGCTACTCACTCTCACACCAGTGTCTGTTTGAGTTGTCGCCCTTGGTCGACCTGCGCGTGGTTTGTCCTGTACAGATTGTGTATCACGGTATCTGGACCATAGCCTGCTTATGACAGACTGAGAAACATTCATCGTCCGCGCCACAACCGCCTGCGTTGTGCCGATCTGTAGCATGCCAAGGGCACGTAACCTTTCATTTTGGGTAAGCCGACGCATATCAACATTAGTTTTCTGGTCACTAAAACAATTAAACTGATGTTTCCACTCTGGAATTCAATGCCACAATGACTGTAACATTCAAAGTCGTGCAAATCTTGGGTTGGACCCCAATGATGATCCCAAGCATCACCTGCATTCCATGCGGTAGCTATTGGTGCGTTTGGGAGTCACATGTAACTGGAAATGTTTCTTCTGTTAGGTTCTATAGTGACCTTTTTCATAGCCATTTGCATATTTAAGTATTATTTTCTTTAATAGTATATCATATTGAGTGTAAATGGGTAATATAAAATGAATAAACGACAGCATTCTGCCCGGGCCACTTCACGCACCATGTTAGAAAAAGACTTTCGCAGTTCATCTGTGAAACTGATTGTTCAGCGCCCGTAGCCACAATCGGACTTTGCTAGCTTAGTCTCTCGATACAATTGCTAATAATGTAATCTCAGAAATAAACATGAGCTATACCAGCTACATTCGTGAATAAGGATTTAAATAAGGTAAAAAGATAGGGTACTAATACTACACCATGATGTATAAAAGAAGATACAAACTCAACACAGACGTCAGAGAGAGCACCACATTTGTGTTTACAGCTAAAAACTGATTTATTTTCAATATCTTTGACCTGTAAGGCCTATTACCTTTATTACTTTTACTTACGAGTATAGGACCTCTATTGCTTGCTGATATATAAAAACTACGTCACGTAATATTCCGCTATGTTACGATATGCACGGTTGCACTCTTCGTACAGTTTGGTCGGTAGGGAATATGAGCTTGGCTCTCTAGAAAGCGGGTCGGATAGCCGTGGCGATAGAGAGGCGACTTCTCACCAATGCATCGAGGGTTCAATCCCAGCCCAGGGCAAGAACTTTATCGTTGTAAGTGAGATGGATGTTCGGTCTCCCGTCCGATCAGGCAGGTTTCCCCCGAGTTCTTCGGGTTCTTCCTGCAGTAATGATCGAAATCATTCGCACGATCTGTGCCAAGGGCCAAATTGGAAACAAGCCTCAGGCTTAATTTGCTACCCTTGTAAAATGACGAGATTATTATTATTATTATAAACCTTCCAGTAATATCCACTGACTAGTATCGAAGGTGATCACTACACAGTTCCTTGGTAGTTCCTATTATTGTATGTGTACAGATTTTATCCAGTACCCAAAAATATTCAACAGAAAATGATACATGGGAAACAACTCCGCTCAGAACTCGCACTATAAAATTGCGGTAATAATTTCTACCCGAATTTGTTTAAAAATTGTATTTCTATATATTTGGCACTATCGACGATGTCACCCCATGTCACGTGTTGTCACGGCATGCTACGCAAGGTTACGTCCACTATCTAGATACACTATGAAATATTGAGTATAGTATTGTCTAATAGCTATGAACATTGAAACAAGCCATTTTAAACCCTTAATACAACCGGAAGTCATACTTCAAGACCGAACTTTTTGATATTGTTACTGGAACCGGAAGTAAAAAAATAGAAATTCAAAATTCGGCTCCCCGAGAATTGCAGCCACCCGGACTGGCTTCAAAACAAGAAAAAAAGTCTGAATGATTTGTTTTGTAAACTTCAATATGGCGGCAAAACAGTTGAAAAGGTTATGGAACAAATTATCTGAAAATGAAATATAATATCTGGGGCTAACATCACCATATACCATGTTTAGTTTATTTTTTAAGATGGGGGGGGGGGGCTATTCATGTTTAAGAAAAACCTCGTTAATTTCCGGAAGCTGTCACAATTCAATATGCCATATTGAAGGCATCGATGTGTTCCTTTTTCCTACCAATTTTCAACTTGATACCTCAAATAATAAGGCAGAGACACCCTTCTTTTGTCATTGTTACCGCTGCCACAATAATTAACAAAGTCTCGATATCCAGCAGATCGGATTCAAATCCAATGGAAATTTGACGCATAATATGGCATTGCTAGTTGATTATGGCCGTTTCATGTTAATAAATGTTTAATTAATAATTTATATAACACTTCAGGCCTAAAAAAGATACCCGCAATAGGAAGATTTAGCTCTTGCATAATGTATGTTTACGAAAACTTTCGCAAATCATTGATTCTAACACTAATCGAGCGAACTTTCGAATTTCAAAAAAACGTCTTTGAGAGACCCTATGGGATTCGTTCAAATAATCCAAAAATTAAATCCAGATGAGCCGTTGAGAAATAACAGAAATAAGGACAATTGTTTGTCCAATCTGTAAAACTATTTCGGTTTATCAAAAATGACCCATTTTATATTTAATTAATAGTTCCGCGGGGGCGAACAAAATCTGCCATTTCAGAATATACCGAAACACGTAAAAATACAATAATTTTGTAAACAGTACGCCCATTGTAGGTCTTTCGTTAGGCCTAGTTATTAATTAGACATTATTTAATCCCGACCCAAAAATCTACTCTCGGTTTCATCGCTAGTCTGCGATATCTACTGGATTAGGATTCGATTTGCTACTCAACTTTCATTCATGATTTAATCATGAAATGGATAATCTAGAGTATGATGATCGAGATTAGGCCGATGATTCATTCGCTAAAATCTGGGTTCAGAGTGGATCAAATTGACTGAACTTTTAAGCAAATCCCCTTTACATTTTATAGTTTTTAACTATTTGGTGAAAACTGCCAGCTCTCTATCTAACCTCCCATAATGTATCAGGAGATATTAACCCTTTAATTTAAGGCTAGCCTCTGTCGTCATTACTACCATTGGTACGATAATTAACGAAGTCCCTTTATCCATTTTTACGTTAAATCACCCATCACATTATCGCGGGCTAACAATGACAACGAGAGTTGATTACGGTCTCGATAAGTTAATTAATGTCTAATTAATAAATTAGATAACATTTATTAGATATCTATATGTTTTGGGATTAAGGCGCGTAATATGTGCGCTACTGTCGGCTTATTATTATTACCATTGATTCCACAACAAGAGATGTATTTAGATTTTTTAAAAATAATATTCCAGACGGAGCACATGTTAACAAGAATGGCTAAATTATGCCAGGGGAGAACAGATATTAGTGTTTGTGTTCATTATCATGGCGGGGAGCAGTGCCAAGTCGAATACTGGTTAAAAAGAAGGTGCACTAGCCTTCCATTGTCATGGAAGAAACAAACAGGAGGAACGTTGGGAGACCGCATCATTAACGCCGCTGAATATCATTTCAAAAATGGAGATGAATGTGTAGTTTTAATCGGTAAGTTAATTAATGCAAGCATAAACCAGGATTGTCAATTTATGCGGGAAAAGAAAATGAATCAATTCGTGTTAATTGACTATAAAAAAAATGGGTTCGTCAGTCTGTCTGTCTGCTCGTCTGTCCGTCGCCCTTTTGGGACGCAATAATTAAGCTAGAATGTGTGTCAAACTTGGTGTAGGTGTTTATTAGGACAGTCCATTGATGGAGTTTAACGACGAGTATTTTCTGCTTAGGGTAAGCAGAGATAAGCAATTTGATTGGTTAATGATTTGGGACACGATAACTTTAGTTCTAATTATATGAGAGTAGGGACACTTGGCTTTATTACCTTAATGCCTTGACTAAGTTCGATAATGAACATTTGCTGCTGACGGTAAGCAGAGCGATAAGAAATTTGACTGGTCGAGATTTTGGAACACAGGGTAGAGGCAAATTTAAATAATTGCAATATCAATGTATACATTTCGTAAGATATACAGCACAGAGCTAATTTAAAGGTGCACTGAGCTGTAATATATTATATCATACATAATACGTTAGAGTTGTGACTATATTAACAAAAAATAATCACTCTGCCACACATGTATTATAATTATTCGATTTACGATTTTGAAGCAAGGTTTAGTTATCGACAGTGACACTGTCGTAAGAAAGACGATTTTAGTTAAGTCAGATTAAGTAATCTTTTTAAGTAGCTAACATGTAATACTCTCTGTGTTCGAGACTTGTCTCTACACAGGACAATGATTTCTTCCTTTAATGTTGGCAACCTATGTTTTATATTTCAGGTAGCGATATTCCTGGTATTGATAAGAATATCGTATCTGACGTTATTAATACCCTGTCATCAGACACTGCTCATGTTGTGATTGGCCAGGCCTATGACGGTGGATATTATTTGATCGGTTTGTCAAGACAATGCAGGCCTTTATTAGGTTAGTTATTAATTAATTTATTTTTGACAAAACAGAAAGTGTTTAACGGATAGGACAGACAATCGTCTAAGATTACCCATATATCGGTTATTACTCAAACGATCTTCATCTGGTTTTCATTTCTGGATTATCTGAACGAATCCTTTTGTCTGATCGTTTTTGAATAACATAAAGTGTTTGACTGTCCCTGTGTTACAATCTACGTACATTACAACTCGCGATAGTGTTATCTTGCACAAATAATTGGCGAAAGCCGTAAGATATCAATAGATGTCCAACTATATACACGTATCCTCGTCCCTCGAATACTGACTGATTAATAATAATATTTCATATGAATCAGTTTTTAGCTGCGTAAACGAATGGGTATGGTGTTCCCTATGACGCCCGTGTTGTGTATCTCGTATAATTAATCATATTATATAAAGTACCGAATTCGTTTTCCTCTGTATTCGGGTTGTAGTATTTATACCCTTGTTTCCCCTTTTATTACCTCACTCTTATTTTTAACTATCTGGACGTATTATGTCGTCGCCCCTGTCCGTCTGTCTGTCCGTCCGGACGTTCACAATTGTTTGTGGACCCTCTACAGGTCACAACTCTTGTCCGATTTTGACGAAACTTGAAATATACCTTTATCCCAAAAAGATCTCGACTGCTTTCGATATTGGCATGTATCGGATCGAAACTTCATGGAATATGGTCCCTGATTGTACCAAAAATCATGTTTTTAGCTTGTGGACCGTATAGAGGTCACAATTTTCAACCGATTTTGATGGTACTTGACATATATGTTTATAACCCAAAGATCTTGTTCCTTTCGATATTTGCGCCTATCGAAACGTAATTTTCTGAATTATGACCCCTGATTGTCCGAAAAATCACTTATTTTAGCTCGTGGTTCCTCTGGAGGTCACAATTATTATGCGATTTAAAAACCGTTTAATTATATCACCGTTACATCCTAAGGAAGGTTGAGTTTTAATTTGGGAAAAATCGGACCAAAATTGCCATACAAAATGGCCGCCGTCTGTACTCGAATACTGTTAAAAAAATGGTATATCAAGGTTGTGAACCCTGTAGAGGTCCTAATTTTGATTCGATTTTGATGAAACTTGAAAAGGATGGTTATATCCTAAAGATCTTGGTTCCTGTCGTTATTTTAGCATATCGGATCGTAACTTCCTTAATTATGGCCCCTGATTATACGCAAAATCGCCTTTGTTTAGCTTGTGGTCCGTCTGAAGGTCACAATTATTATTCGATTTAAAAAATCGTTTGATTATATCACTGTTACACCCTAAGGAAGGTTGAGTTTAATTTCGGGAAAATCGGACCAAAATTGCCGTTTGTACGCGAATACTGTTAAATAATGGTATATCAAGGTTGTGGAAACTGTAGAGGTCACAATTTTTATTCGATTTTAATAAAACTTGAAATACATGGTTATAACCCAAAGATCTTGGTTCCTTTCGATATTTGCACATATCGGATCATAACTTCCTGATTATACGCAAAATCGCCTTTGTTTAGCTTGTGGTGCCTCTGGAGGTCACAATTATTATCTGATTTAAAAAATCGTTTTATTATATCACCGTTACACCCAAAGGAAGGTCACGTTGAAATTTCGGGAAAATCGGACCAAAAATGCCATACAAAATGGCCGCCATTTGTACGCGAATACTGTTAAAAGATAGGTTGCCAGGCAACGAAACATACGCCCACAGCAGCTAAATCGTCCGGGCAGTCAACAAGAGTTGTCGCATATTTTACTTTTTTCAGTAATGAAACATTTATAATACACTAAAATCATATAACAAGTAACAACTCATTATGTAATTATCAGAAAATTATTCGAATTTGTTTGGCTTTGATAAAGTTCTCCTCCATGCTAACGTTTAGTATACGAAACACTTAATATTCTGAAAATCAATAGGCTTCTTCGTCTCATGACCTTCAATACTGTGTATAAATTTCAAGTCAATCGGATATTAACTTTAGCCTCTAGAGCATCCACAAGATTTTTTGAAGTGATCAAGGGCATAACTCTAACAGTAATTATCGAGAATCGCTGAAAATCCCTAAGCTTCTTTGTTTCATGACCTTCAACACTGTGTATATTTTTAAAGTCGATCGGTTATTAACTGTAGCCTCTGGAGCGTCCACAAGATTTTTTTGAAGAGATCAAGGGCCATAACTCTGACAGCAATTATCGGAAATCGCTGAAAATCAATAGGCTTCTTCGTCTCATGACCCTAAACACTGTGTATAAATTTTAAGTCAATCGAATATTACCTTTAGCCTCTAGAGCGTTAATAAGATTTTTCAAAGTGATCAAGGGCCTTAACTCTGACAGCAATTATCGGAAATCGCTGAAAATCAATAGGCTTCTTCGTCTCATGACCCTAAACACTGTGTATAAATTTTAAGTCAATCGAATATTACCTTTAGCCTCTAGAGTGTTAACAAGGTTTTTCAAAGTGATCAAGGGCCATAACTCTGGCAGTAATTATCGGATATCGCTGATAATCCCTAGGCTTCTTCGTCTCATGACCGTAAACACTGTGTATAAATTTAAATTCAATCGGATATTACCTTTAGCCTCTAGAGCTTTCACAAGATTTTTCTAAGTGATCAAGGGCCATAACTCTAGCAGTAATTATCGGATATCGCTGAAAATCCCTAGGCTTCTTTGTCTCATGGCCTTAAACACTGTGTATAAATCTGAATTCAATCAGATATTAACTTTAGCCTCTAGAGCGTTCACAAGATTTTTAAAAGTTATCAAGGCCCATAACTCTGGATGCAATTATCGGATATTGCTGAAAATCAATAGGGGACTTGCTCTGAAGACCTTAAACACTGTGTATCAATTTAAAGTCAATCGGATAGTAACTTTAGCCTCTAGTGCGTTCACAAGATTTTTTGAAGTAATCAAGGGCCATAACTCTGACAGCAATTACCGGAAATCGCTGAAAATCAATAGGGGTCTTCCTCTCATGACCTTAAACACTGTGTATAAATTTAAAGTCAATCAGATATTAATTTTAGCCCCTAGAGCGTTCACAAGAAATTGTGGACGACGGACGGACGGACGGACCGACAGACGGACGGACGGACGGGGGCGACGGCAATATACGACCACATTTCTATGTGGGCGTATAAAAATGGTATTTAAAGGTTGTGGACCCTATAGAGGTCCCAATTTTAATGCGATTTTTTTAAAACTATATTTTATTCAATAAGAATAGGATTGGGGGACAGGCTAGGCCTATATCACCCCTCTCCCTTTAAGAAAACAATATAATTACAATTGGTTTACTTAAATACATGTATATAGTCGAAACTATTCATATTGTGTTATTAATTAATACAATTCTGGAATTATACAATAATATTTTCAAATAAAATGCTTATTTGATATACATTATAACTAATCTTGGTTTAAGGCCGGTAAGGATATAAATATAATTAAAATTATTTTACTTAAACACATGTCTGTAGTCGAAATTATTCATATTATGTTATTAATTTATACAATTCTGAAAGTATACCATACTATTTTCAAATAAAACGGTTATTTGATATACATTATAAATAATCTTGATTTAAGGCCCGAAAGGATGTAAATATTTAAACAGAATCGAATGATGGTAATGATAAATGACGATTACAGTACTTAAAATCTATTACTTAATTCTATAAAGTTTTGCACTTCAGAAAATATTAGTATATTTTGGTCAAGTGAAATATCCGTAGAACCATGCAATAAAAATTTTGTGTTGATGTATTCTGTTGTTAATGTGTTTATGGTTGTATTTCGTGCTTCTGAATATAAGGGACATATCAGCAGAAAGTGATAAGGATCTTCAAAATCGTGTCCACATCGGCAGGTTGGAGAGTCAGTTATGTGTCTTAAAATGCATGTCCAATTAGATCACTGTTTGATAAACAAAGTCTTGAATGGATGATTTGAACTTTTCTTTTACCAATCTGGTAATACGGAGGTACAAAATGATCATGCATTGCGAGTTTTTGTTTAAAAATGAATAACGTATCTGAATTACGTATTGAAAAATCTAGATTGTTCCAAAGTCGTGTTGTTGAAGGAAAGAAAGAATTATAAAATAGATTAGTTTTACAAAAATAGTATGGTAGGTTTTTATCATTTCTTAATGAATATTTACTTTGTTTTTTATTTAGATTGTCATAAAGGTAATCAGGGGTTAAGTGGTTTATTTTTTTATATAAATATATCATCTTATGTCTTTCGCGACGTTGTTTTAAAGGCAAAATACCGACTTCTTTATATAGCAAACCATGGCTATAGTTCCCTTCACAGCGCCACATATTGTGCGTAATGCGTCTAATTGTAATTGTTCTAACTGGTTAGCTAAGTAACCCTTGCACCCATCCCAGATAATGTCAGCATAGTCAAAATGTGGTAAAATATAGGAAGTATATATTGTTTTAAGTGATTTCCGTCCTAGCCGGTACTTGAGTGTTCTTAAGCAGTTAATAAATTTTGACACTTTATTACAAAGATTTTTTATATGTATCTTCCATTTAAGATTGTTTTGAAAAATGAGCCCCAAATGTTTGTGGTGAGATACTTCATTTATTTTAACCGTGTTCATACAAAGAGGAATCGAATCGTGCTTAGATGTGGTTGGTATGGTTAATGTTTCAGTTTTTTCAAGATTAAAGGAAACTAGCCATGTTTCAGCCCATGTGTATATTCTCTCAATATCTGAATTTAAAATTTGAGCACCTTCTGTAGGATCTTTAATCAGCATATATAAAGATGTATCATCCGCGAATAATTTTATATTTGACTGTAATTTCTCAACAATATCATTTGTGTAGATCAGAAAAAGTAAAGGACCGAGAACTGAGCCCTGCGGAACCCCAGCCTTGAAAACTGAGGTACCAGAGAAGGCATTTTCGACAACGACACACTGTGTTCTATTAGTTAAATAGCATTGAAGCCATTTCAATAAACCTCCTCTAATACCAACAGCGTCCAGCTTTCGACAGAGACCGGCATGCCAGACCCTATCGAAAGCCTTACTGATGTCACAGAACACAATTCTCACATAGTGCCCGTCATCTATCGCTTTTGAAAAAAAATGGTTTATGTCTGTAAGTGGATTTATAGTTGAGTCTCCTTTCATAAAACCACTTTGGAATTTTGTTAGTAGTGAATTGTCGCGCAGGAAGTTAAAAATATGCTTGTGTATGCATTTTTCAAACATTTTAGAGACTAAACTTACCAATGAGACCGGTCTATAGTTCGAACAATCAGATTTACGGCCTTTTTTATGGAGAGCCAAAACGTTTGCATGTTTCCAATTTTGGGGAAAAGATCTAGTATTTAGTGAAAGATTAAAAAGAGAACAAAGTGGAATAGAGATTTCTTCAGCAATTGATTCAAGTAATTTACCACTAATATTATCGGGACCAGAAGATTTGATATATCAATACAACTAAGCATATCTTTAACTTCCTTTGGGTGTAATGTCAGTTCGTTAATTGCGTTCTCTTTGTGACTTGGACAAGGCAGAGCGTGATTAGTATCTTTCAATTCAGTCTGGTTTATAAAAAATGTGTTCAACGCTTTGCTTTGTCCCGTGGTGTAAAAGCCGTGTTGTTGTTGTTGTTAGTGTTGAGTGGTGGGATAGTGTGATGTGATGACTCATTTTCTTTTACAAACAAGTTGACAAGTTTCCACCATGATTTAGAGCCAAAATTTAAATCGGTGTTTATGTTTTGATCTATTTTTTCGTAATAGTTACGTTTACAATTTCTTATTAAAGGAAAATACTAACGCAAAAAGTTCTTTTAATATGAAAAATAACGTTAATATTAGAATATTTTTGACCCTGCGAAATATTAATAGTCACTCTAAATATTTTTACAAAGGAAAAATATACCAAAAAACACCAAATTGACCTTTATGCATATCTGCAGCCTCGTTTTGATTTTTTCCGTGAATGACGTAATAGTTGATCGACTTTGTGAATTTCCCTATAGAAGGCTATTGAAACTGAGCACGGTATGCCGTCAATTTGACTAACTGGGTGCATAAACATAGACAATTGCCTTGCTTGGGGATATACTAATAGCACCAACAATAAATCGGGAAGCGTCTGTCATTTTAAAAAAATTTCCAAGCTAGACAACACACAGAAAAGGTCTGATTCGGGACACAGAGATCAACGAGGCGATGTCAACAAAACACGCTTCTCTTTCAAATTCTTGTTCGGAAAATTTCGAGTTATATCTGCTTATGAACGTGACCAGTGCAAGTTTAATAACTTTATTGTGTCGATAAAGATATAACAGTTGTTTTATCTTTCTGTGCATTCTATGGCGAAACCGGCAAGCTTTCAAAATCTATCTATAGAAACCTCTTATGTAACCATATCAACGAAATGTAAACACCGCTAGAGTGGTAGCCTGAATACTATTGTTAATTACTATCCCCCTTTCGAAGCGTCTTCCGTAGGCCTATTTCGATGATTTTGCAGTTGATCATAAATAGTACTAAATCATGTAAGAAGTTTGTCCGATGTAACTTTGTAAATTATGAGCGTGATACTACTTTTTGTTTAGCGTGAGCGTAGGCTCTACTACTGGACCATGGTCCTATCACTGTATGATGACGATGTGACCCATTTATAGCGACGTTCTCGTATCTAGTATAGGGCATATAATACCATAATTATTAGGTTTTTTTTTTTTATCTAATCTGATATATTTTTTCCGATGAAGTGTGAACACCAATAGGACCCCAATAAAGCCGAAAGTCATTGCGAATCGAGGGACTGAGTGATAGATAGTCTATAGTTCAGTTCAGTCAATTTTACTGGGCAACTTTTCACTGCCAAACGATGGGGTGTCAATCCAGTGCCGGACTGGGCCCAATGGCAAGTGGGCCTACGCCGAAAAAAAAAAATATGGGCCTAAGCCTCAAAGAAAAAAAGAAAAAAGTAAAAAAAAGAAAAAGAAAAGGTAGTAAAAGAGGGGAGGGGAGGAAACAGGGAAAGGAAAGAAAAGAAAAGCTAAAAGATAGATTTCGTTGGAAGAAACAAATTCTAACACCTGGTGAAATTATGCATAAATTCATGAGTTTAACCTCAAGATGGTGACAGCATTATAAACCGACAGTCTTTCTTCAGTCACTCCCAGCTCTTGATAAGTCATAAAAACTTGATAAATGTCCAAAAACTGTAATATTTTGTGAAAAAATAAAAAAAACTTTCGGGTTTCGATTTCACTTTCGATTTTGATGACTGGAGACCAAGCAAATTGAGGTGCTTGGAAAATGGGTTTGCGGCTGTCTATTTTCAACATTTTCTGGGGGAGAACCCCCACAGACCCCCCTCGAGAGCTCGTAGACGGGCTTCTTCCGCCATTTGCTCGTGGGTCTTGTCACAGGTATGGCAAGTGGGCCTTCGGTCCACCAGTCCGGCACTGTGTCAATCCGTGTGGGCGCCTGTACAATGTAAACAAATATCTTAGTGAGAAAATAAAACCTAACTTACTTCGCTCGAGACAGTATGAGCGACACAACACGCTGTTAAAAATACGTCCCCTCCCATCAAGTTACATTTCCCCGCCATGATACTCTAACTGCAGGTCAACGTCCACATTCAGGAATGCCGGTCATACAAAACGAAACGAAATGTACAGGCGTTACATTGTACAGGCTTTCACACAGATTGACACCCTGTCGTTTAGCAGTGAAAAGTTGTCCAGTAAAATTGACTGTTCTCCAATTTGTTTTCGACATTGATTGAATGGGACAATTCCTGAACGTTCAGGGCGAGTGTAATGAGACCGACGTTCAGAGCTGAACTAGATAGGCTAGTGATAGGAAGGATAAGATTAAGACAAGTGAAGGTGTGTCTACGCTGTTTTTAATTTCTAGTGCCTATTTATTTATCATTATTGTAACTAGAATGTTCCAAACCATCATCGTCACCGTTGTTCCTCGCATTTCTAATTCGCCGGTACTAATAGGGAAGAACACTCTGGGCGAAATCAATGTCTGACAAGCTGTCACTTTCTGCTGATACCCTATTGAAATATACATCGACTGCTAAACGTAGATCAACTATTACGTCATGTCACGTGATATAGCTTCAGCTCATTAATTGTCGGTTGTTTCCGTAATTGCGGAAATCCGAGAGTGTTTTTTAACTTTATTTGTTATTAAAACTTCAAAAAAACAAAAAAACTGAAATGAGTTACATAATGAACTAGGTAAATGATAAAATTAAACTTTTACTTTAGCATTCTCCTTTAAACAAATGTAATTATTTCTTATTTTCCAAAATGCATTGCAATGCTCTGATGAATCCGAATTTTTTGCTTTTCTGTGAATTTTGTTCTTCAGTTCACTCATTTTTCTGATTTCATTATTTATCCAGGGTTTATCTCGAGGTCTAATAGTCACATTCTTAATATATTATGTTTTGCAATGTTAATCAACATTAAATCAAGTATGGAATTTCTACCGCATTCGCTATATCTGGTTGGTGAGTCAATTAATTGTTTTAAGTTGAAAATGTTGATAACTTCGTGAATAAAAGAATCTTTTACCTGGCAAAAATCAATATTAAAATCTCCCATAATAAAACATTTCGTTATATCATCTAATAAAGCCAAACTAATAAAATTTAAAATAGAATAATTTAACTGAGAAGAACTACTTGGAGACCTATAAAATGTACCTAATAAAATTGTATTGTTTTTAGTGTGAATTTCTACCAAAATACACTCTGTATAGTCAACTTCCAAGTCAAGGCGTCACTTATATTTAAATGTATTTCTAACATAAACTGCTACACCACCACCCTAGTTAGTTGTGCGATCTGTCCTTATTGGTGCTTGGTAGGATGGAGAGGAGACTAAACTATCAGGTATTTCTGGTTTTAACCAAGTTTCAGATATTGAGAGAATATCATAACTATCTAACTCTGAAGAGATCAAGTCAATCTTACCCCGGATACTCCTTACATTCAGTTGCAAAATGCATAAATAATTATTTTTTTGATTAGGACCCGGATTTTGTTCATTATCACCACAGAGTAATAAGATAACGAGTATGCATATATTATATAAATTACAAAGCCTTAAAAGTTTAAAGATATAGTTAAAAACAGAGTGTATACATCTTTTTTGTTTAGTCTTTAGTGATACAATATTAATATCTAGAGAACCATCGTTATAAATATCACATATGAAAACAGTTATACAAAAATTATCAATAACTATACAATTTCTAAATAATCTAATATCATAATACATATTAATAACACAATTAAGTAAATAAAAGAAATAGTTGAACACAGAAACGTATATACATTCGATAATACAAGTACAGTATGATGTTGTTACTGTACTGATTGCCTGACACACTGTCTGCGTGTGGAGTGGGTCAGTCACGTGATTTTTTACCGTTACTGATGTTATGTGTAACGAGCACGTGCTTATTGTCAGATGAGTTAGTTGATGAAACTTGATTTTGATGAAACTTGAAATGCATGGTTATTACCCAAAGATCTTGGTTCCTTTAGATATTTGCACATATCGGATCATAACTTCCTGAATTATGGCCCCTGATTATACGCAAAATCGCAAAATTAGCGATTCATTTTCTTTAAAGCAACACGGCCACCATAACCTGCGTAGGTTATCTTGTCCAATTCTGTAAAAAAAAATAAAAAAAATAATACAAGTTATGTCAATGAAAAGGTGATAACTTGTATACAAATCTTAAATAAGCGACACATAACTATAATAATGATCATTATAATATTATAAATTTAAACATGAAAAACCAAATAAACCATGTCCTAAAAAAAAAGCCCAAATGCTGAGGCAAATGATTGGAAGACTGTCGTCTTAGGCACGTGTTACCTGTGGCGTTCCGTAGTCTTAAACAAAATACAGGATAAGCAATTAAAAACTATTTTGTTTCCAAATGGATACCACCACAACATTAATTGCAATGCAAGAATGCAGTGTGTACTTACCAATATGAAAATCAAATTTATTCAACGAATTTGAGATCCCTTGAAGACGAAACCACATGGTACCAGCCTTTTTGACAGTTCGTCCCATCTTTCTAAAACAAAACCCACATCTCCAGAGATCGGCTATCCGATCACAAATGACATCGATGCTTCATAATGTCACCGTAACTTTTAACGTTTCTACTTACTAAACATTTCTCTCAAAACATTCACGAATTACAGTTTTTGTCAAAGTTCATAGTTGTTGACATTTGGAGGCCGAATGACACCTTGTGGGTAATTCTGCAGCGAATGGCAATAGTCCAGCACTTCCATAAGTTACACTTCACCAACAATAAATTGTAATACATGCAACATACCCTTATATTGATATGTGTCAAACAGCATGTCCCATATGACATTACAGCAAATTATAAACTTGAGCCAAAAACTCATTGGAAAAAAAAATTCGTTCCGAATTTCCTGATCAAATATTTAGTGTTTTGCCAGAAGAAAAACTCCTCACGGGTTCATTCCTCACAAATTTTTCTCCTGCTTCTAATACAGAACTCACGGATTTGATAAGTAAATCTTCATCTTCTTCGTGCAACCTTGACCCAATAACAACATGGTTACTTAAACTGTGTATAAATGAACTCTTACCAATAATTACACAATCTGATTAAAACACAGATCCAATTTCGTTTCGTTTTTATATAGTTCACAATTTCGTTTATACTTTCCTTTACTGCATTTGGATCTGGAAGACTATTATATAACTCGTGTTCTGCTTGAACATTCGGCAAACCTCGACAGATTCCGGTATCCTCCGTAACCTACATCTAAGTGATATGTACCTACGACCATACATTTGCGATGCGGCTATCGACTGCCGATTTACTTTAACAGGAAAACGTGCCGCTTTTACAAAAAGATAGTAAGCTGGCACTGCCCGGCAGGATACGCCCACATTTTCGAGAGATGGTTAGAGAACAAGCAAAATCGAAAGTGATTTTTCCTACAATCAAAGGCTATAATTCATTAAATTACAATTTGATATGCGCAAATATCGAAAAAGAATCAAGATCTTTAGGTTATAAACGTGCATTTCAAGTTTCATCAAAATCGAATTAAAATTGTGACCTATACTGGGTCCACAACCTTGATATACCATATTTTAACACTATAAGCGTACAAATGGTGGCCATTTTGTCTGGCAATTATGGTCCGATTTCCCTGAAATTCAAACTCAACCTTCCGTATGGTGTAACGGTGATAGAGTCACGTTTTTTAAATCGGATAATAATCATGACCTACAGAGGGACCATAGGCGATTTTTCGGACAATCAGGGGCCATAATTCAGGAAATTATGATCTGATATGTGAAAATAAGGAAAGGAACAGTATTCGCGTACAAACGGCAGCCATTTTGTATGGCAATTTTGTTCCGAATTTTCCCGAAATTCGAACTCAACATTCCTTAGGGTGTAACGGTGATATAATCAAACGATTTTTTAAATCAGATAATAATTGTGACCTCCAGAGGGACCACAAGCTAAACAAAGACGATTTTGCGTATAATCAGGGGCCGTAATTCAGGAAGTTACGATCCGATATGCGCAAATATCAAAAGGAACCAAGATCTTTGGGTTATAACCGTGCATTTCAAGTTTCATCAAAATTGAATTAAAATTGGGATCTCTACAGGGTCCACAACCTTGATATACCATTTTTTTAACAGTATTCGCGTACGAACGGCGGCCATTTTGTATGGTAATTTTGGTCCGATTTTTCCGAAATTTGAACTCAAAATTCCTTAGGGTGTAACGGTGATATAATCAAACGATTTTTCGAATCGGTTAATTATTGTAACCTCCAGAGGGACCACAAGCTAAACCAAGACGATTTTGCGTATAATCAGGGGCCATAATTCAAGAAGTTACGATCCGATATGCGCAAATATTGAAAGGAACCAAGATCTTTGGGTTATCACCATGCATTTTAAGTTTCATCAAAATCGAATTAAAATTTTGACCTCTACAGGATCCACAACCTTGATATACCATTTTTTTTACAGTGTTTGCGTACGAATGGCGGCCATTTTGATTGGAATTTTTTGTCCCATTTTTCTGAAATTCAAACTCAACCTTCCTTAGGGTGTAACGGTGATATAATCAAACGATTTTTTAAATCGGATAATTATTGTAACCTCCAGAGGGACCACAGGCTAAACCTTTGTCAGACAGGACGTGTACACATCCGGCCATATTGCGCTATTTTCCCCTGCTGACTAAAACTGGTGAATGGGCTTTTGTTTGAGCCTCTGCTTACGTGTGGAATGAACTGCCTTGTCATGGAAAAAGCTCTGCTAATGTTGCTGTTTTTTTTAAAAAAATCTTAAAACCAAACTGCTTAAATGTGCTTTTAAAATATGAACATGTTGACATTTTTTATGTTTTATAACTATTTTTGTTTTTACTTTGTATGTACTTTTATTGTGAAGAGCGCCATGGAGTAGCTTGTTGGCTGGAGTGCTCAGCGCTATACAAATTGATTATTATTATTATTATTATTATTGTACGCGGAGTAATGCCTGTAAAGGGTAAAGGTCATTTACGCTGCTTTCGGAACTACAGACTGTATTTAATAGGTGATCAGAGAGAAAATGCAAACGGTTAGGGGTTTGGTTTTTTTAAAATTATATGGGTATATAAATAAATATATACAACTGGTGGTAGTTTTTTTCTTTGATGTGAATAGCAGTTATATCTCATAACAACCTGTCATGACGTGATAATAGGTTGATATATTCTTCATATCAACCGCTGATGACGTCACAACAGGTTGATATTTCATATCAACCGCTAATGACGTCATGTCAGGTCGATGTATTCGACTCATATCAACCGCTGATGATCAAAATAATACAAAAAACACAGAAATAAATTTTTATTATTTTGACAATTAAAAATTATTATGGAACAGTTTGAAACATTCAAGACAGAAATAGACGAGGTACTTATCAGCATATTTAAATCGGTTATCCATATCTTTCAGAATCTTCTTTCCGTCCACACACTCCTAGACTTGAAAGTATTTATCGCCCAAGATTTCCATTATAAACTATTTTTGGGTACAGTCCATGCACTTAAATAAAACAGTCGGCCAAATACTTCTGTCTATAAAACAAAGCAAAAGCCTTCAAACGTAGTTCACTGTCAGAATTTTCGGGAAAGAATGTCTTTTGATCCAAATTTTCTTTAGGCTTTGGATAGATCCTCATCGATAGTTGCATTCACGCCAATTCCATCGTCAGTATGTTGGCTAAAAGGGATTGATTATTCGTCTGACTTCGTATTACTTTCCATTTCGTTTTTGTATGAAATTCAATTCTTCAAAATGGCGCTGTGTTTACAAAAATACCATCTCGTAATTGCACGTGATTAAATCGGTAATCTTCGTTATTTGACGGAAACTACCGAGCCGTTATCCAATCATTGTTGAATATTAATGGAAAAGTCCATTTAATTTTAAGGGTGGGCGTTGTATATGTCAGATATTAACCAATCATACCTCAGTTGCTATATTTATATCACCCTTGGGCTGCGCCCGCGGGTTATATAATATAGCACCCTCGGGTAGGTTAATATCCTATACGAAATCCCTCGATTTGTATCCCGTCAGTAGGATCGATCAACCTGGCGATTTTTCGTGCTTTAGTGATATGTCAACAGTGGGTCACTGGAGCAGAAGGGGGGGGGGTTAAAAAAATGGCGAAATCATGTGCGAGGATGTGCCTAACGTAATGAAATACGTATTACATTAATAGAGAAAGGTTAATTGAAAAGTAACGCCAGACAGTTCAAATAATTGTTGTAGGTGATCAGTGGCAGTAACAAATTGGTCTGTGGGTAATTTTTTTTTTATTTTAGACTTTTCGTCTTTTCAGGTGTTGTGACAAAATGGTGCCACTTTACCTTGCTCTTAAAAACGATATTATACATCCTTTATTCTTTCATATTTTCACTATTGTGACGTAATATGGGATGAGGGCACAGACGAACTAAAAATTAAATTAGAACACTTACAACTAGATGCGCTCAGAACTATATGCGGAGCTTTAAGGGGTGTCATTCATAGGTTATTATATTAAGATATGGGATTTATCTCTCGACAAGAGAGGTGAAATCGTCATAAACTCATCTGAACTTATTAACCATGTTGAGAATGAAAGGAAATAGTATGTCTTTTTATTTGCAGATAAAATATTTGTGGGTGTTGACTGGGGTACAGATAAAGTATTTCAACAACAGAGGCAAATACTATTAAATCTTGGAATTAATCTACATATTCTCCCTCAAGTTTTGAAGGATGTGGTAAATAATACTTTCTAATATTTGGCTTGTCGGTATCTCGTTGTTTGATCTTCGGTAATGCAGTTCCATATTCCCGAAAATGAGCGTGGTAAATGTACTGTATAGATCGAGTGGATGAACCCTAAACTATTTATTTTAATGGCGATCGTTCAAAATCACAACCAGTCGATGATGACGCGAGTTGAATATGGGCTAGACATGTGAATGAATGTCTAATTACAAATTTCCATAATATTTAAGGCCATAAAAAGATCTGCAATAGACAGATTTAGTGCTTACATAATGTATCTTTAAAATCAGCGGTTAAGACAAAAAAGGAGCCACTGTCTAATGCCTTAGATAAAACAGCAGACAACAATAAACTTTCCTGCTACTTATATACATTTTGAAGTAAACAATACAAATACCATAATGGCTTAACATACCATAAATCCTCTATCGTATACGGACTTTATCGATCGTATCCAAGTGCCTCATTCTCACTTTAAATTTCCCAGATCTCAAATCTTGGACTTCGCGACATTGACTTAAAGATGGATCGGGATATGAGATTTATTTACAGACTCGGAAACCAAATCGTGTACGATCAGTAACACAGGGTTTTCCTTGAATACGTTTTTATCAATGCAGAATATTTATTTAGGTGTGCCGCTATTTCGTCATGTTTGCCGCGTGTGCCGTTGGCAAAAAAGATCGAGAACCCCTGTTATAAGATATAAATAAAAAGTTGACCGATCAAGAATTCCTGATTAACCATTTTTATAATCTTGGAGTAATTAGCGGAATGCATAAAAAAAACAATTGGATTCCTCGTTTCACAATTTAAGGTAAATTGTGCATATTATTTCATACAGAATGGTGCATATTATTTCATACAGATTGGATGATAAATATCGGCGTAAGAGCATTCACACAGAGTTCAACAAAGTGAAACACGGGTCATAACTATAGAAGTAATTATCATAAATTGCTGAAATTATATAGGCTTCTTTGTTTCAAATATGATGCATATAAATTCCATACAGATTGGATGATATAAAGTACTTTACTGAAATTCAATAGGCTTATTCCTTTCAATAAACAACATATATGGAGAGTTCTAATAAAAAAGTGTAGTCTGTAGACTATTCACAATAATTTATGATCCCAACGGGCGTGGTGACAGCAGTATATAACCACATTTAAAAGTGGGCGTAAACATGTACTGGTAAAGGTAACGTACCTGATGGGTTTATAATTGCGATCAATGTGCCACAACACACGAAGCCCACCTTTTTTGTTAAGCTCTCTGGGGAATTCGACGAGAAGAGATGAAAAGGCATCGAAAAAATACACCTTGATGATCGGATCTTCCAAATCAAATATGTATTCTTCTTCTAAAGTGACTTCATACCCCAACGGTCGAAACTTTAGGTTTTGAGAACAGTGTACCACCTTCGCTCAGGAATGATACCCCCGATCTTACTCTTACTCTTGATGTAAGTGTATAGTTTCTTGCTCTTGCCTCCTTCGTTACTAGCCAACAGTAGGACGTTAAACCCACTGATGTACTTCTTGTTGGACTGTTTACATACCTTATATTGTATAATACGGTACTTTCCCCAGTCGTTTGCGCTCTGTGTCCTGTTTGCTCTGCGGTGTGCTCTTTTCTTGCGCATGCTGATCTGAGGAATATTATTTTCAGGCCATGGTTGATTGAATCTGAATGAGGAGTCACTCTGTGTCCTGTTTGCTCTGCAGTGTGCCCTTTTCTTGCGCCTGCTGATCTACCGAATATCACTGTCACGCCATGGTTGATTGAATCTGACTGAGGAGTATTTGGTTGGTACATGAGTGGTGATCCCCTTCGTGCTCCTTTGATGGAACTTCTGCCACAAGTCTGTGATAGGGTCTTCGTAATTATTCCGTTGAGTGAACTCCTCACAGAATTGAGCAATTTTCTCTTCCATTGCCGTTAGATTGGCTTTAGACCATAGATAGATTTGTCTCTTGGTCGGTTTCCTACGCTGTGATATTGGTATCAATCATAACAATGGGCGATGGTCAGTTGGTGGCAAATCTATCAAGTATATTGGCGCGTCTGGTCGCAATATAAACTATATAGAAAGGTCTGATTTCTACATTTGGTGTGGTTGTTGCTCACTATGCAGTCCTTCTGTCAATTTATGTCCGACAGGTTGATGATCTTTAATATGGTGTGGAGGTCCTAGGTGGCCTTGCACATTTCCTTGGTGTAGTCTTTGTTATTGATAGTTATCCTGTTGAGGCTGCCTGCAAACTATTATCGATTTCTTATTGCCTGTGGTGCCGCTACCATCTCAGTGTTGGTATCTATAGGGACCTCAGATACACCTATGTCGGCACGAGTGATGATTGCTACCCCTCATCCATGTGTTTTGGTAGGTTTGTCCTTCCCTTCAGCGAATGCATAATTTGGTGTTAGAATTTCACCTTCATGAATAATAATAATAATAATAATAATAATCCGGAAATTTATATCGCGCACAAACACCACAGTAACAAGGTCCCTAATGCGCTTGCAAAGTTTATGATAGTTCGGTTCCAAAGTGTAACTGGAACAGATATGTTTTTACTCTACGTTTGAAAATGTCAGTTGATTTGGACTTTTTAAGGGGATGATTAGGATCGATCGAGTTCCATAATACAGATGAAGCATATCTAAAAGAACGTCTACACATTTGGAGATTCACTTTTGGTACAACAAAGAGGTTTTTGTCATTTGATCGCAGAGTTCGAGAGTGTTGTGGTTTAACAAGTAGATCGGATATGTAATCTGGAGCGGTGCCATTTATTGATTTAAATGTTAATAATAATATTGTATAGTTAATACGTGATTTAATTGGAAGCCAGTGAAGTTCGCGCAATACTGGAGTCATATGATCTCTTTTTCTGGTGCCTTTGATCAACCGTGCTGCAGCATTCTGAACATGTTGGAGCTTTTGTAGGTGGCAGTCTGCGACACCATAAAGTACAGCATTATGGTAGTCGAGTTTAGACATAACAAGGGACTGGACGAGTAGCTTCAAGTTATCGGTAGATAGATACTGTTTAATTTTACCCAGTTGATGTATTTTAAAGAATGCTGATGATGTTGAAGCTGATATATGGTGTTTGAAAGACAAGTTTTTATCTAGGATAACTCCAATGTTTTTGACTTTAGGTGATGGCGTGATAGTTTCGCCTGCAATGGAAAGAGTGCAGTCCCTGATCTGCTGGAGTTTTTCTTTGTTCCTATAAACATAAATTCAGTTTTGTCTGGGTTTAATTTCAGGAAATGAATAGTCATCCAGGTATGAATTTCATCAAGACAGTTTTCAATATTGCTTAATATTGAGTCTTGTGTAGCAGGCTCGAAACTAATATACAGTTGAGTATCGTCAGCAAATAGGTGGATCATAAGTCCATATTTTAATGCTATTTTATTCAGTGGTTTTGTAAAGATGGTGAAGAGAACAGGACCCAGGACAGAGCCTTGAGGAACCCCACAAAGAAGGGTTCGGTTTTCGGAGTATTTACCATTTATGAGTACTTTGTTTTCTGTCAGTTAAGTATGACTTAAACCAATTAAAGGCACATTCCCTTAAACCAATTTCTTCCCAGAGTGTATCCAGCAAGTCTGCAGTATCCAAAGTATCAAAAGCGGCTGATAAGTCTAAAGCAGCTTTTTGTTTGTCAATCTCTTCATATACGTCGTTGACAATTTTAATGATGGCTGTTTCTGTGCTGTGAGATGGTTTATATGCACTTTGGAGTGGATTATCTAGTCTGTTGTCATTGATGTGTTGATTCAACTGGACCAGGACACACTTTTCAACCAACTTCGATACATAACTACGGTTACTCACAGGTCTATAATTTTTCAAACAGTTTTTGTCTAAAGTTGACTTCTTGATTAGTGGTGTAACTATTGCCTGTGTGAGTTCCTGAGGAAATATACCTGTTTCCAGAGATGCGTTGACAATGTTTAGGAGAGGTTGTATGAAACTTTTGATGTGCTGCTTCAATAACCATGTTGGTAACGGATCAAGTGGGCATGATTTGATTTTAGTCATCTTGATTATCTCTAGAAGTTCAGCTTCGGTATAGAGACGGAAGTGACTGAATGTAGCAGTTGTTGAATCTTTGTACGATAACGGGAGAATATTCGTGTACTGTTTTCCTATTATCTCAGATCGAATTAGCGAAATCTTATCATGGAAATATTGTACGAACACATTAGCCAGCACTGATTCTGATTCATAATCAGGTAAGATGCTGTTATTTTTAGATGTATTTAGTAGATCATATGCTGTTTCTTTGGATCAGATTTTGATTCTGTAATCTTGTCATTGTAATATTTTATTTTTGATTCTGTTACTAGTTTCTTCACCTTGATAATTTCGGTTCGAAAGATTTGCATGTGAACATGTAGCCCAGTATGCAAATATGTACGTTCTGCTTTCCGGCGAACTTTTCTTGCATCCCTTATGTCATTATGTCATGAATGAATGGGTTAAACCATGTTTCACCAGACAATATGATGTCAGGGTCGCAGTCTACCAGCATAGCCCACAAGGCCCTCACGTTTTGGCGTGACGTGACACTCTGAAAGTTTATGCTGAGAATGCGCACTTTTCTCCTACTAATAGGCATCTTTCGCTGGCGGGAAGGAAATGATGTTGAAGTGGGTTGAACTTTGTTAAAATTTACTGACGATGATGAGTGAAGTTAATTTTCCATGTTTCTATACCTCGTTTCACTTTAGCTACGAGAACGTAGCTAAAAACGTTGAGATATTTTGATGTGTTTGTTTTTAGCTACGATTGCCACCCATCATTTTCACGTTGCAAAATGATAGCTGTCAAAATATTAGTCTCGGTCACCCAGAACCCCAGTCTTCAACGTACGTAGAATATTTGTCTGGATGATAGAGACTATCAAAATATACCATTTAAAAACATGGAGGTCTTGAGGAACGGCTTAACGCCTCGATTTTAAATACGACGATTTGTACCCGTTTCAGGTAAGACAAGGTTCCTAATTGCAGTGGTGTGTGGCGGAAATATTATTAATAACAATAATCAATCTTTGTTTCGATGTAACATGCTGTCAATTTTGTATAAAACGCCCCGTAATGAATCAGAACGGGGGTTGCAACGTTACTTGTAATGGGAGCCAAAGTCATCTCGAAACACAGAGGGTTGAGAGATGATTTGTTATCTAGTTTCACTTATGCTCTGGTCAATTTTTAAACAGGCTTGAATAAAGGTTTTGTATACCACAGCTGCAACAATACCAGCTCAATTATGTCATTCTACAGGTTTAAATACACAGCTGTACACATTCTTTAAACAGTCTATATGAAATCAAGTTCCACAGTCTGTACAGACTACGGAGAGCGCTCTGTTTGAGCATCGAACAGCTTGATTGCAAACTCCACAAGAATGTTTCGCAGTTCTGGGACCTGGGTTTGGATGACAGTCGGATGCATTTTTTTTTAAAAAAACATATTTTATTCAGAAATTGAAAGGGATTGAGAAACAGACATTGCCGATATATTCCCTCTCTCGGACGCATTCAAGGTTAGAAGGACGAATAGGTATAAAAAGTACCCTGTGGCGAATTGTTTTGGTGTTTTTAGTAATATATTCCTTACCTCCAGATATGTATGTTCATATGTGAGAATACCTATTGAAAATTGTAAATCTTCTCATGGTACCCTATGCGGTTCGAATGGTGTTCCAATATTGTCAAATGATGATATGTAGCACCACGGGCCTTTCTGTCTGACATGGAAAGCGGGGTAACCAGAAACAGGTCGCCACATCCTACCCATGCATCTTTTCTTACTACATATTTCTGTAGCCTTGTGAAAGTCTAGAATTTGACTCTAACTGTCTTTGCCTCTACTTCACGTTGTGTGTTCCGGTTTTCTTAAGACGTTTGTCTTCTCAGTTATATCAATGCAACCGTTCCCTTTTACATTTTATATATCATATAGCTGCTTACATATGGTACAATGCACAGTACATATTACAATATTAACTTAAGTCATTCTCCAGCCAGACTCGATTTAGGCAAGTCTGCTGATAGAAGCTGTTACATCTTTTCCCTTCTAGTCTTCTAGATGGAACCTCTCTGGAATCTTGGAATCTAATGGAAGTCTGCTTGACAGTTTCAAATAGATATCTTAAATATATAGGACTCCCGTATATCACGCATAACAAGAGTGTGTGCATGGCCTGAACTTGTGTAATTAACAAATTGATTGGTTAAATTAAACCAAATGATGCTATAGTAATTTTCCTCACAAATGTAATCTCGTGGTTGACTATCTAACTGTTTTTATGTGTCAACCTGTCAATTATATTTTCAGTGATATTTAGTACCAATTTGCCAAGATATTGATTAATAGAATATAAAGCCATCTTATTTCTCTATTCTTTGTCTATACATTTAAAACAATGTCACCACGACTATTTTGCCACGACATATGAAGGTCAGTACATTGGCAAGATAAGTTGAAATTATATCACAAAGTTTACTGTTTACGTTTTTGAAACCGGAAGTGGAAATCCTGCTATAGCAAGATTGATATTTGCCACTAATAAAGCAAGAACCATTGTCAAAGACAACTCTTTTTGGTAAACCGTACGTTGCAAAGATACTACGCAATTTAGTAATCGTTACTAGCGCTTATATCTACTTTGAATGTGCGTCAACTACCCCTAACCCCTCCACTGGTTCTGCGTAATAAATATGAAGCCTCCGGAGACCCGAAAGCCATTTTTATGGGTTTAGTTGCATGATTGATCCTATGAGCTTAACACAGACATAAGTACGAGCTAAACCCTTCATCTTATTAACACCAGGGTATGTTTTATGGAGTTCTTCTAGAACTGGTTACGTCCATTTGGTAGAAGTGGCGAAAGACAATCAGACTCAACCCTTACACCAGTATTTTTCTTATTATAAGGTTTGAAAAAATCATCAACCTTATTAGGCCAACCCTTTGGTACAAACTGATGAAGACGTGACAAACTGGATTCTCTGATATCCAAGTAGCAAACCTTTTAATATAAATAGTTTTTTCTAAAGACTCAAATAGTTTTTTTCAGCAGAAGTGAGAGTTCTTGAAGCAAACACAATAAATGTCATGAGCTAGCACTGAAACAAGCCAATAGGGTGAAACATCACACTTGAGTGTCAAGAGTTTGATTAGGTCAGAGTGAATTAGGAAATTAGAACTCAACAATTTTTCTTTTGGGCATTTCCATCTTACATCCTTCATCAATAATGCATGAAGTGGTCCCAGAGCTTTGGAATGATCGATGATAGAAATTAAGAAGCCCTAAATAAGCTTGTTATTGTGTAGGCCTAGGGACATCCTGTATCTTTTTAACAGTATGTTCTATAGTAGGAATGCCAGATGAATCGATACAATTTTCCAAATAGCTAACTTACGACAACTGGAAACAACATTTTCTTTCTTAAGACGCAGATTGACTAACTTTAATAACATCGTGAGCACTGCATCATAATTAGCTAGTTGAGACTCATCAGTCTCGTCTGTGATATGTATATCATTCAGGTAAACTGCAGATTAAAGTATATCATCGAATAAATTTCCCATCGTCTGTTGGAATATAGTCGCGCTGAACAAACAACCCAATGTATACCTTAACTGTCCTTTATACAAGATCGCGTCACGCTAAGACACGGTGAATAATTTATCGGCGTGGATTTTTGCTTGTATATGAAGTAATTCTTATAGAATCAATACTAAAGTTTGTAGACGGTCTTCGTAGTGGTGTATGAAATAATAACGATACACTTTACTTGCAGTAAAAATGACAAAACGGGTGAGTTACGTATACGATCGTGTTTATTATCCTCTGACATGTTTTCAATTTCAGTTGTCTTGCCAATAGGTTTGCATCAAGTTGTTCTGAATCTGTCCCGAAAAAAACAAAACAAACTATTATAAAATCAATGTCTACTGAATCCGGGAATGATAATTACTAAACATATTCATCTGATCACGAATATGAGGATGACCACCCCAGCTATGCTTTTAATAGCTTCCTTGGTACTGTTGATAAAGAGCAGACGCATATTTTTTTAAAACAAACATCACATCCGCTTTTCCAATTCCAGTCGATCAAAACAATGCAAACGGCACACCTACATTATCTATAAACACTAATTTTGAATCGGAAGATTCATTCTTTGACTAAACTGTGGGGACAAAAATAAATCGAATCTCTAAAATTACGGTTAGCTTCAACTCTTCACAATATAGTCGTAAACTCTGCATTCTATTAGTAGAATAAAAAATGTAATTGATGAAAATTTTGCGAGTACCTACATTATGAAAATGACTAATATAGTAGTAAACGATGTGTACATTAAGACCTCACAAGATATAGAACATATGCAGCTAGTATAATGAAATGAAATGGAGTATAACGTTCTACTGTTCTGAGTAGCTAGTATAACACGATGTTCATATAGAAATGGTAAAATCTTCATCTAACTCGCAAACTAACAAGCCCGCTTGAAGTGTCCGGTAATAAACCAACAAGCGAAGAATTAATTAATTTCCAGCTAACCACATTTCTTCAACAACAGACGAACTCCTCTCAAACCACTGAAATATAATATAATGTAAACAGATTTTTGTATATTATTGATAACAGTATTCCCCGAGAGAATAATCATACCCCATTCAATAATTAAAAACAACCCATATGGTTTAAAGTTTAAATGACTAAAATGATTTGGCTTTCAAATTACCATGTAAAATAATATCAATAATAATATTCTAATTCAACTTTAAGCATTTGAATAAATGCTTATTTCCTATATATGAGTTATTCTAGAGCATGTAGCCAACAATAAGCAAATGGAATATCTGCTATCCAATAGTGATGGGCTCAAACTTGCATAACCAATTGTATATAGATCTTATCCATGATAAATATTTACATGTATTATCAGAATTTTTTCCCTGTTGTGTCTTCTATTAGTTAGTGCAGGGGGACTGCGCCACATATGATTTACAAAAATATATCACCTGCAGAGTAGTATACAATCATAAAAAATGTTGCTTTCAAAAAATCACTGCTAGTGCAGTTAACACTACAATGTTTAACTTAGCATGATCAATACCATGATCTACTGTGATTTACAAAGTCATGGGGCTGTCACACATTGACGTATAGCATCAGCGTATGCCGACCTATGAGAAATTTAGCAAACACGCTGATGTACGTTGAATACGCTATGTGTACGCTTTTAACAAGTTACGAGAACGCTGAAATACGATGGTGTATGTTGTTATAACGCCGAACGCGGCACAAAAATTTTGTTCATGCATTAAATTTTCGGCGTATGCCGACGTATTTCTAACACGTTAGGCGTAAGTTAGAAGAACGCGACAGGTTAGTTATGCACGCGTTAACGCAGGTTACATTTAAGTTACTCATACGTTGACATACACGTCGGTTATACAAGCAGGACACACTATGACTTATTCCGATGTATGAAAAAAATATCCAACACGCTGGCATACGCTGAAGCAGAACGTGTACGGGCGTACTTCGACGACCACGTGTCGTCGCAACCTCTCAGGGTCCGCCATGATTGTAGACTTCTGCACATGCTCATCTCTACACACGCTTCAAACACGTCCAGTAAGTTTTAAGGACGTCAGAAGTACGCTGCCTTTAGGTTAGAAATGGGTCACGCGTACGCTGCTCAATTACCCAACTGGTAGCCGACGTGTATGTCAACTTATGAGTAACTTACATGTAACGTGCATAACGCGTGCATAACTTACCTGTCGCGTAAGTTAGAAGAACGCGACAGTTATTTTATGCTCGCGTTAACACAGGTTACATGTAAGTTACTCATACGTTGACATACACGTCGGCTATACAAGCAGGACACACCATAACTTATTCCGATGTATGAAAAAAATATCCAACACGCTGGCATACGCTGAAGCAGAACGTGTACTGGCGTACTTCGACGACCACGTGTCGCCGCAACCTCTCGGGGTCCGCCATGATTGTAGACTTCTGCACATGCTCATCTCTACACACGCTTCAAACACGTCCAGTAAGTTTTAAGGACGTCAGAAGTACGTTGTCTATAGGTTAGAAATAGGTTACGCGTACGCTGCTTAATTACCCAACTGGTAGCCGACGTGTATGTCAACTTATGAGTAACTTACATGTAACGTGCATAACGCGTGCATAACTTACCTGTCGCGTACTTCTATCTTAAGCCTAACGTGTAAGCAATACGCCCGCATACGCCGAATATTTTATGCATGCACAACATTATGGACTGCGTTCGGCGTACAACAACGTATACCATCTTATTTCAGCGTTCTCGTAACTTGTTAAAAACAAACCCATAACGTATTCAACGTACACCAGCGTATTTGCTAAAGTTATCATACGTCGGCATACGTCAATGTGTGACAGTCCCATAATTACTTGTGGTTTAAGCGAGCCTCAGTTTTTATATCTGATCTCACGTGGTCGTCGAAGTACGCTCCAACACGTTATGCATAAGTTAGGCATAAGTTTGACTAACGTTGTGCATGAGTTCTGCAGAAGTCGACAACGCTAAAAAAATCGTTTGGCCCACGCTGTCACATATTTGTATAAGTTATGTTGACGTTGGGGATAAGTTATGAATAAGTTACTCATACGTTAAACATAGGTTATATATTCGTTCAGCGCGTTATAAGTACGTTATATATGCGTCCAAAAAAGCGCCCTCTTGATTTTTAAAGTCAACTTTAACGTATGCCAGCGTGTTGGAACTGTTTTTTCATACGTCGGATAAGTTGTCTAAAACGTTATAGTGTGACAGGCCCATCAGTGGGGCTATCTTGCATCACAATCCAGGGTAATTAAATGTATACATTTATGAAAACAGCTGATCTAATACGATACATTATGCAAGAGCTAAATCTGATTACTGCAAGTCTTAATTTAAGCTTCAGATGTTATATGAATTTATAAATTCGATCTTTATTTTAACAAGCCAAAAATCAACTCTGTAGACACATGGATGACTAGGCTACAGCATGGATTTAAATAGGATTTCACAGATTAATTAAATCAAATATGGCGCAAATAGTGATGATATTATTAACTGTTATGTTTAATTCATCAGATAGATCAAGGCTAAATGATAGTGTGCTTACTGCTTAGCGAGACAGCTGTTGGGCGATATTCCAATGGCATTTAAAACTTTACTTGATCATCGGGATTGTGAAGGTGGAGTTAACGCCTGTCAATCAAACGATAGGACAATAAGGTGAAGACATTATTTGGCCCCCATTTCGAGTAAAATATTATAACGCTAAAACGTTGGTACAGAATAAAGTAATTTGACTGAAATTTTCAATATTTTTTTTCCATCATCTACTTTTGAACTGTTATAGCAAGAATGGCCAACTCTCTATAAATATCTCCCATAATGTATCTTTAAAACCTTGATGTTGGCGTATCATTATTTCAAAAAAATGATACGGGCTATGTGCCAAGCGTACATTATTTATACCAGTTAAAATTTTGGAAACGTGTGGTGTTTTATAATAATAATAATAGTCTATTTATATTGCGCAATATCCATGCATGAGCATGCTCAAAGCGCAGCCAAAAATGATCACAACTGTCATAAAGTGAATGCTTTCTTAAACAAAAAGGTTTTAAGTCTGGATCTAAACACAGCAATATTTGGAGAGTTCTTTATTTCCAGTGGCAGATCATTCCACTCAGTTGGGGCGGAGTAGGAAAAAGTCCTTTGTCCAAAACGGACCGTTTTAGGCTTAGGCACTACAAGCAGTTTCTTATCTTCAGATCTTAAGGTCCTTGCAGGAGTATATAATTGTAAGAGATCACTCAGGTATTTTGGGGCAGTGCCATTTAAACATCGAAATGTAAAACACAGAATTTTAAATTTGATTCGGTAACTAACAGGAAGAAAATGGAGTTCTTTAAGAATTGGAGTTATATGACTGTAGTGAGGAGCCAGAGATATTATTCTAGCTGCTGTGTTTTGGATCTTTTGGAGTCGCGAAACAAGAGAAGTAGGAGAACCAGCCAGTAAACTATTACAGTAATCTATTCTGGAAAGAATCAACGAGGACACCAGTATCTTTGTAGAATCAGCATTAAGATACTTCCTGATGCACCCAATGTTCCGTAGAATGAGATAGCACACTTTAGATATATGGTTGATATGGGTTTCCATGTTAAGGTTACTATCAAACATCACTCCAAGATTTCTTATACTATTTGAAATCGGAATAGACAGGTTGCCAACATGGACCTGGGTTATACCGCAAAGATCACGTCTAGATACAGGACCAAGAAGTAAAGCTTCAGTTTTCTCACCATTAAGTTTTAGTTTATTTGCTGTCATCCACAACTTAATTTGTTCATAACATTTTGAAAGTTGTGATATGGTTGATGCAGCTGACATCGGGGTAGGCTTGAATATAGACGTTATTTGAGAGTCATCAGCGTAAAAATGTCTAAGGAGATCGTGGTCACTAATAAGTGAACCCAAGTCTTTAGTGTACAGGGTAAACAGTACCGGGCCCAATACAGATCCTTGGGGAACTCCACAGGTTAGGTCAACAGGAGCAGAGACACAATCGTGAACTGCAACACTTTGACTTCTGTCTGTTAGATATGACCCAAACCAATTTAGTGCATTACCAGCAAGTCCATAGTCATCTTTCAGCCTCGAGAGTAGGTTATTGTGGTTGATGGTATCAAATGCTGCGCTCAAATCAAGTAGTACCAAAAGAGCAGCATTGCCACTGTCAATACCAGTACGTATATCATTGGACACACGAAGAAGAGCAGATTCTGTAGAATGGAATGGGCGATAGGCAGACTGATAAGGCTCGAACAGTTTATGTAGTGATAGATGTTCCGAAAGACGAAGACAAACTGCACGTTCTATCACTTTGGAAATAAAGGGAAGGTTTGATACTGGGCGGTAGTTCTTCAACTCCTCAGAATTAAGACCTGGTTTCTTCAGCAAGGGCTTAACGAGAGCTGTTTTGAATATTGTAGGCATTCTCGCTTCAGTAATACTCAGGTTAACTAATTGTGTAATGACTGGTAAAAAGAGGTCGAGATGATCAAAGATCAGTGTTGTTGGAACAGGATCAAGCTTACAGGTTGTTGGTTTTGACCTTTTTACAATGGGCAGTACATCAGCCTCAGTGAGAGTTGCAAATTCAACTAAGGGGGGAGGGGCGGAGGTAGTACTTGATGATACAAATTCCATGTCGTCAAGTTGTCTTCTGATACTATGTATCTTCTCTGTAAAATAATTTGAAAAAGCCTCTGCTATCGCTTGATGTCCATCAAGATCAGGAAGAGTTGTATCTTTGTCTTTCTTACCCATAAGCCGAAACATCAATTTATAGAGAGCATTGGAGTCCTTCAATGATTCAGCTATCTTGGTATTCATGTAACTTTTTATGCGAGTGTCTGTATATTTTATACGCCCACAATTTTATGTGGACATATATTGTCGTCGCCCTTGTCCGTCCACAAATGTTTGTGGACTCTCTACAGGTCACAATTATTATCCGATTTTGACGAAACTTTTAAATATAGGTTTATCTCCAAAAAGATCACAGCGCTTTCGATATTGGCATGTATCGGATCGAAACTTCATGGATTATGGCCCCTGATTGTACGAAAAATCACGTTTTGAGCTTGTGGACCTTATAGAGGTCACAATTTCGAACCGATTTTGATGAAACTTGTCATGCATGTTCATAACCCAAATACCTTGGTTCCTTTTGATATTTGCGCCCATCGTAACGCAACTTCCTGAACTATGGCCCCTGATTGTCCGAAAAATCACCTTTTTAACAATTATTATTCGTCGTTTGTACGCGAATAGTGTAAAAATATGGTATATCAAGGTTGTGGAGTCTCTACAGGTCACAATTCTATCCAATTTTGACGAAACTTTAAATATAGGTTTATCCCAAGAAGATCTCAGCTGCTTTCGATATTGGCATGTATCGGATTACGACCCCTGATTGTATGAAAAATCACGTTTTAAGGCTTGTGGACCCTAAAGGGGTCACAATTTTGAACCGATTTTGACATGCATGTTTATAACCCAAAGATCTTGATTCCTTTCGATATTTGAGCATATCAAATTGTAACTTAATGAATTGTGGCCTTTGATTGTAGGAAAAATCTCTTTCGGTGTTGCTTGTTCTCTATCTATCTCTCGAAAATGTGGGCGTATCCTGCCTGGCAGTGCCAGCCTATCTTTTGAATTTTTTAATTGGTCTCGAGCTTAAGAAATTACTCTATGTGTCGCTCTCGACCATTCAACGACATGTGTATTAATATTAATAATTTGTTGTATTTGGTGCAGGATGAAGCCGGGGATTTGCTGGTGTTTGAAAAGGAGACGGTCATTAGTAGTCGTCAGCTGGTTTATCCAACTTGTAGTATAATTATTCCTGTATTAAATGAAGAACGCTCGATACAGAAAACACTTAATGGCATCCTTCGAGTAAGTTTATTTTTTTATGCAGAACGATCTTGTTTAAAGGTTATGTTAACCCTGTTCAGAATGGGGAGAACGATCATCCCACTAATTGGTTTTGTCTAACATCATTCGGAAACGATAATAATAATTGTGATGTAATACTGTATATTTATAATGCGCTTGATAATCCATCCATGCCCAAGGCGCTATATATAAGTAGTATCTCGTCTATAATGTGGATAATAGAGTTTGTTAAATTTTGAGATTCTCTAATGTTTACTGGCAACTATTCAAAAGGCGAGGTGCAGCAGCACTGAAACTTTTATCACATATTGTTTTAGTTTTGTTTTAGGAACCGCAAGTATATATTTGTTATGCGAACTTGGATATCGTTTTTATACGCCCACATTATCATGTGGACGTATTATGTCGTCGCCCCTGTCGCCTATCAGTATCAGAACGTAATTTCCTGAAGTATGGCCCCGATTGTCCGAAAAATCACCATTAGCTTGTGGTCCCTCTAGTAGTCACAATTATTATCCGATTTGAAAAACCGTTTGATTATATCACCGTTACACCCTACGGAAGGTTGAGTTCGAATTTTGGAAAAATCACACCAAAATTACCATACAAAATGGCCGCCGTTCGTACGCGAATACTGTTAAAAAATTGTATATCAAGGTTATGGACCCTGTATAGGTCACAATTTTCATTCGATTTGATGAAACTTGAAATGCATGGTTATAACCCAAAGATCATGATTCCTTTCAATATTTGCGCATATCGGATCGTAACTTCCTGAATTATGGCCCCTGATTATACGCAAAATCGCCTTTGTTTAGCTTGTGTTCTCTCTTGGGGTCACAATTATTATCCGATTTAAAAAATCGTATGATTATATCACCGTTACACTCTAAGGAAGGTTGAGTTCAAATTTCAGGAAAATCGGACCAAAATTGCCATACAAAACGGCCGGCTGTTGAACGCAAATACTGTTAAAAAGTGGTATTTCAAGGTTGTGGACCCTGTAGAGGTCACAATTTTAATTCGATTTTTATGAAACTTGAAATGCATGGTTATAACCCAAAGATCTTGGTTCCTATCAATATTTGCGCATATCAAATTGTAACTTAATGAATTATGGCCTTTGATTGTAAGAAAAATCACTTTTGGTTTTGCTTGTTCTCTATCCATCTCTTGAAAATGTGGGCGTATCCTGCCTGGCAGTGCCAGCTTACTATCTTTGGTTATAGTTATAGTTATAATAAGGGAGCGAGATCATTTTGACATTGATACACTAATTACAGAACCTTATACTTAATCCGACAGGCAACCGGTAAAGAGAATTTAACATCAATTGTATGGATGGATATTTTGAAGTTCTTGTTACAATCCTGGCAGCGATGTTCTGGATTTTTTGTAATTTATATATAATTCACTGATAGATCTAATTTTAACAAATTTTCCAAATTTCGTAAACAATATCACCGTTTCTGATAACTTTTGTAGTGATCACTGTCCTGTTTCGTGTACACTCTCGTTTAATACTCCCGAATCAAAGTGTTTCAGACGAATGATATGGGATTACCAAAACATAGATAATGAAAAACTAAAACATGACGTCATTTCCACAAACTGGTACGATCTGATACAAGATGACGACATTGGTGACTCGAGTAGGAAATTTACAAGTGAATTAATCAATTTAGCTAAAAGAAATATCCCAAATAGAGTAGTAACTATTAGACCTAACGACAAACATTGAATGACAAGCGAAATTCGGAAAATTAGAAGGAAAAAGAATACAATTCATAAACGTGCCACTAGCACAAATCATGACAACCATTGGCAATCTTTTAGGAACATTCGGAACCAATATATAAACAGATCGTACCAACCCCTCAAGAAGTTAAAGACATTATTGACAGTTTAGACACCTCAAAAGCCTCCGGTCCGGACGACATAAGTGCCAAATTACTAAAGACAATATCCACCGAAATTTCATCTCCACTATGCTCTTTGTTTGAACTGTCATTATAAGTAAGTAAAGTACCCAGTATATGGAAATTTGCAAATGTCACGGTTATTTCCAAAAAAGAATCACCAAACGATTGTGGTAACTATAGGCCAGTCTCTCTTCTGAGTATCATTATAAAAGTATTTGAAAAGGTTATATACTAACTCCGCCATATTTCAACTAATAGAACTAACACATATGTTTTGTCAAGCCATTGATCAACATGCTTCTCCTCGAGTTGTTTTTTGTGACATCAGCAAAGCGTTCGACAAAGTTTGGCACGCCGGACTTTGTTGGAAGCTGGATGAAGCTGGGATAAGGGGTAACGTCTTAGAATGGTTTAAAAATTATCTTTGTAATAGACAACAATCAGTTGTTTTAGAAGGCTTATCCTCTGATCCAAGAACCATCCATGCTGGTGTACCACAAGGATCTGTTCTGGGACCTCTATTGTTTTTAATTTGTATTAATGATATTGTGAACAACCTTGACTCCAATGTTAGACTATTCGCAGACGACACTTCACTATTTATAAAAATGGATGACCCTAGTACAAGTCGGATATTCTGAATAATGATTTAAAGAAAATAAATGACTGGGCAGACTTGTGGTTGGTAACCTTTAACCCTCTAAAAACGGAAACAATAACCATAAGCACAAAATCACTAACAACAAATCCACCTTTGTTCTTTGGCACAACACAGATTAAAGAGGTCTCCTGTCACAAACATCTTGGTTTAATTTTTCAAAGTAACGGAAAATGGAATGTCCATTTTGAGAATTTATGTAAGAAAATTTCAAAACTGACAAATTGTCTAAAATCGCTAAAATACAGACTAAAACGGAAAACTCTACAAACAATATACACTTCCTTTATTTTGCCTCATTTTGACTACGCGGATATTATTTGGGACGGTTGTCCAAATGTACTAGCTGATAAATTAGAAAGCCTTCAACTTGATGCACTTAGGACTATTTGCGGGGCGGTTAAAGGAACCAATCACGAATCACTGTACAGGGAAACTGGTTTTATTCCCTTGATGGAGAGACGGAAGCGTCACAAATTGCATCTTATGTACAAAGTCTTCAATAATATTGTTCCCAAATACCTTTTAAATCTTTTTGAAAAATCTCCAACATAACCATATCCATTAAGGAACCATAATGATTTTACGGAATTTAAATCCCGAACACATCTCTTCTCTAATACATTTATACCGTCCTCCATCAGGGAATGGAACCAGTTTAGACACCTCGTATCGTAGAACACCATCACTTTCTGGCTTTAAACAAAAACTTTCCAAAAATGACACAAAGATTCCGATATATTACTTTTGGGTTCGCGAAAAAATGAAATTATTCATTCAAAATTTTGACTCCGATGTAGCGATCTTAAAGGCCACATGTTCTTGAGACATATATCAGATGATCCAACTTGTACTTGTGGTCATCAATTTGAAGATATTGAACATTTTCTATTCATATGTACAAACCACTCAGATGCACGCCGCAGAATTTGAAATTTTCATGGCACAAAAATTTGAACCTGTGCAGTGCTATCCAGAAATGTATTAATTTCGGAAATTATTTCACAGCCGTTAATGCGGATTTTGCACGCTTAAACAACTTTGTTTCCGGCACGAAAAACGTCAAAGTGAAAATTCAAAATTAAGATTCTAAGCAAAATCAATAAAATCTGATGAAATGTAATGTAATGTCTTGTCGTTACGGCCGATTTAATCTTTAACATCCGAAATCACCCAACGAAAAGATATCAATGCATAGTCGTAACTTTGTGGGGGGGGGGGGTTGTTGCATTTTTTATTTATTCTTTTTTCTTCAAGTACCCTGAATAAAATCATTTTCACCTTCAATTTCCGAAAAATCACCGTTGAGACGAATTAGACAACTTATTTAATATTTGCACGTGGTTCATGAAATTTGGAAGGTAAGTAGATATGACTGAGGTGACTTGAACGTTGTCACAAGACATTTTCTAACTTATCCCCCTTTGGGGTAATTAAGGATCAAATTTTTTTTAATTTTTTTAAAAACTAGGTCAGATTGACTTGAAAATTATTTTCTTTGCAAGCCCAGACACCACTGATGTGTTCACAGATATCAAGTTTTTCGATCGACCCGGACGTGCCTCCATCTTGAAACGTGAAAGTCTCATACGCTTTTACGATATTTTACATACAGACGTGGGAGTTACACTTTCTGAATGTTTGTAAGATTGCCTAAATAACGTTAAGAGCAGAATTTTGATTTCGGCCAATGGTCACCATTTTAAATTGAATATGAAAAATTGTGAAAATTCCACATAAACGCACTTAAAAATAAACACAATAGCCCATAGACTGAAGAATTCGCCTCCTATTTCCGTTATTGATACATTTCTGGATAACCGGTCTCTGGGTCGAAGTTCTGGTATTTGTATATCAAAATTTCTAATTTTCACTTTGACGTTTTTCGTGCCGACAAATTTTTTTAAAAGTGAAAAATCCGCATTAACGGTTTTGAAATATCTTTATTCATAATTTGTCAGCTGTAAGTAGGTCCTTAAGACCTTTTAGCTGGTCTGTGTGATTCTTGAAAAATGTTTTTTGGCAGTTCAGAAATGGGAGACTTAGTAAAGTTCGAATTGTTTTTCTAGAGGTCAAAAGCATTTTGTGAGTCAAGGGTAGGCCTAGATTTATGGCAGCTCAGTAAAAGCTTGTGTGCTATAATTTCGAGTTCACAAAAAAATCCTCTAAACTGAATTTGTAGCAGTAAATTGGTGGCATGGTCGGTATATATTCTTAGTTGGTAGGTCTTGTCTTTTATTCGGAGCGTATTCGGGGAATGATCCATATGACGTGTCGTATCTGCTGAAGAAATGTGCACGTGCAGGCATATAGGTGATATGTTTAGGTCGTGTCATGCTTAGTATGCCCATTCTTTTCAATCTCTCTGTGTAATCTTATTTCTTTAGAATTAACATGGTAGCTCTGTAGAGTACATTTCACTTTCTGTTGATCCCCTTTCCTCATGGGGCGCCAGACACTTGCACAGTACTTTAAGTGTGGTCTTACTAGTGCTTGGAAAGGCCTCTTCATACAGTCTGTGTTTAGGTAGGCGAAAGAACGTCGGATTAGCCAAAGAACGCGGGTAGCTTTTGTTACCTGCTCATCGACGTGAGAAATTGAATTTGCCTCCTATTTCCGTTATTGATACATTTCTGGATAACCGGTCTCTGGGTCGAAGTTCTGGTATTTGTATATCAAAATTTCTAATTTTCACTTTGACGTTTTTCGTGCCGACAAATTTTTTTAAAAGTGAAAAATCCGCATTAACGGTTTTGAAATATCTTTATTCATAATTTGTCAGCTGTAAGTAGGTCCTTAAGACCTTTTAGCTGGTCTGTGTGATTCTTGAAAAATGTTTTTTGGCAGTTCAGAAATGGGAGACTTAGTAAAGTTCGAATTGTTTTTCTAGAGGTCAAAAGCATTTTGTGAGTCAAGGGTAGGCCTAGATTTATGGCAGCTCAGTAAAAGCTTGTGTGCTATAATTTCGAGTTCACAAAAAAATCCTCTAAACTGAATTTGTAGGTCTTTTTCATTGCTTGCTACACCCAGTGTCGTCTTACCCATTGTGTAGTCCAGCTTTGGGTTATTCTGACCTATGTGCATCACTTTGCATTTGTTATTGTTAAATCCCAGCTCATCATGGTGGCTAAGTGGATAAGGCGCTGGTTCGCTAGCCTGGAGGTTTCGTGTTCGATCCCTGCATTGGCCGAGAAAGTTTATCTCGATTTTCCGTCGTGATTTCCCCTTGTCAGTGATGCAGAAGAAGGGCCTGACAAGGACAGCTGCCTAGTCGTTCGGATGGGACGAAAAACCGAGGTCCCGTGTACAAATTGGAGTGCACGTAAAAGATCCCTTGGCAGTTGGAATTCGATATAAGAGTAGCCCGTAGCGCCGCTGCCCGGGCAAAATTTCCCTCATAGCACACTATATGGCGTATGCCCGTCTTACATTAGCCCAGGTTAGGTGCTTAAGTTTAGGACGTTAAACCCCATTTCATTCATTCATTCCATTTCATTCAAGTAGTTTGTGGATGTCCTCCTACAAGATGTCGTTGACGGAGTCCCCGTCCATACGTCTTAACACTTTTGTGTCGTCCGCGAACATCTCACAGCTAGATAGGGGGTATCTGGTAGGTCGTTGATGAAGCACACGAACGGGACAGGCCCTAGCACACCCCCTTGAGGAATTCCACTTAATACATGGGCCCAGCTGGACTTCTTTCCACTCACACATACCCTTAGCCTTCTATTGGATAAAAACTTAACCAGGTATATGGGGATATTAGTGCTGTTTAAAAGGGCTGCTCTAGGATCTTGCAAGGGATGCTGCTAAGACTCATTGGTCGGTAATTTCCTAAATTAATACATTTTTGAATAACCCTGCTTAGGTTCAAATTATTGTGACAATGAAAATTTCTAATTTCCACTTTAATTTCCTAAATTAATACATTTTTGGATAACCCTGCTTAGGTTCAAATTATTGTGACAATGAAAATTTCTAATTTCCACTTTGACGCTTTTCAAGTCGCTCACAGGACACATTTTTCTGCTAAGTTTTCAAAAACTTTGAAATCAGGTTAGTAGGTGCTTATTTTAAAAATTTTGCCAAATCGGGTTGTAAACAAAATGTTTTAAAATGTCAAATTTTGCCCGGTTGAATACTTAACATTACAGCTAAGATAATAATTGTTTTATGTTAAGATTATTGACAAAATATAACATCTGTCAAATTGTTCCCGGTTTTATCAGCTAAGATAATGATTGTTTTATGTTAAGATTATTGACAAAATATAACATCTGTCAAATTGTTCCCGGTTGAAACGTTCCTTGTTATAACTCGGCGATTTCTTTTTTTCGTTTTAAGATTCTTGATAAAATCGACGATTTTCAACGATACATATGAAAGCTCTGATGTCTGCCGGATCGATCTGATATTTTCGGTTTTACTCGGATAGTGAGGTGTGACTTAGAGATTAGAGCTATTTCGAAAATTTTGCGACAATATGAAATTTCGAAATCACCGATGTTGTCGATTTTTGAAATATTGCCCTACTATTACCAATAATCGACGGATTTTAGCACGGGATACATTTTGACATAGCTACAGAACTAAAGGTTTTGATTGTCGACGAATCTTCACAGATATTAGGCGCCAAATATTGACAAAACCCTTTTTTCATTTATAAAAAATTTTTATGAAATTTTATCAAGGGTTAAAGGGTCATCTGATCTGACAAAAATGTGTCGTTAATTATTTATTGCACGATTTGTATAAAACAAAGTTCATGTGCTCCATGGTGCAACCCGTATTCAATTATCTAGGTAAAGTGCATAACAGTAGGACGTTAAACCCCATTTCTTTTCATTTCATTTCATTTCCATGGTGCAAATTCTCTACTTTTTTTTTATTACCGATAATGTTATCTGTCGGCACCGAAAGTGGAGTAATTTTGCCAAAAACTACAATTTTGACAGGTCGCAATGTCTTTTCAAAAGGAAATATTTTTTTACAAATCTGATAGATCAAGATAAATGCCCCTACTAACGGTTTTTGTATTCGCGCCACTTCGATTTAAAGGTTAAAAGGGGGTTTAAAAACTAGCTATTTACAATGCATTCAGGCTTTCCATATTTAAAAATATTGTTTCGTAACTTTCATAAACTTGTAGCATTTATACATACGACGAAAATCTTTGTCAAATATGCGATTTTACACAGCCATTTTCGGGGATTTTGTCCACAAAAGTGTCAACCATTATTCGATTTTTAATTTCCCTTTCACCATTTGGTGTCCAATGCTACTTTGACTAGGTCAAACCAATTAAACATTTTCACTGTCACCGGTAAGTGTGCCCTTTGGCGAAAACTTATTTTTGGCCTTCAAAGCAAATATTTTATTCAAATGAGTCGTATTATGATATTTGATTCCAATCAACAAATATAATGGACCCATACGATCACATAGATATCACAAAAAAATGATTTCTAACTTATTCAGTTCATAAAAGTGTCAATTATTATTTTATTGTCATAACATTTCCATCATATGATTCCTAATGCCATTTATAATTCCATTCAACTAATTAAACATTTTCATTATCACTGTAAGTAAAGTCATTTTGGCAAACACTGCTTTTTTAGCCTCTAAAACAAGGTTTTTGATTCATAAAAGTGAGAGAGAAAGCGAGAGAGAGTGAGAGAGAGAGAGGTCATTTCGAGACTAACATATGGTTTAATTTTATTTCAATAATTCGCTTGCGCGTAGGGGTCTTTAGCAGTGGGGGAAAACCGGAGTGCCCGGAGGAAACCGACGAAGTTGAGAAGGCGCCCCTATCTCCATGTCACATACACACACACCAGAGCTCGAAACCACAGCCGCAAGCCAGAGGCGGCCGGCCAGCTAGAAGTCGATGCGCGGCACTCTAGACCACTAGGCCATCCCAACCCCACAATTCGTAAAAGTGTCAATTATTATTCAATTGCCATAATATTTCCAACATGTGATGCCTAATGTCATTTATGATCTCATTAAACTAATTCAACAATTTCATTATCACCGTAAGTAAAGTCATTTCGGCAACAACTGTAATTCTATTCTCTAAAACAAATGTTTTTTAGAAGAAAGTGATAGTCATTATTCGTATAAAATTCTGATATTTTTTTCCAATGGGCAAATAGAATGAATTAATACGATCATATAGATCAATGGTTCTCGACCAGTGTGTCGCGTAATTTTGAACGACACACTAGAAAAATGCGAAAAACCGTGTGATTCCTATTAGGTACTCACTGGTAACTAGTCCCGCATTTTCATGTGGACGTATTATGCCGTCGCCCCTATCCGCCCGTCCACAATTGTTTATGGATTCCCTACAGGTCACAATTCTTACCCGATTTTGACGAAACCAGAAAGATAGCTTTATCCCCAAACGATCTCGGCTGCTTTCGATATTGGCATGTATCGGATCAAAACTTCATGGTTTATGGCCCCTGATCGTACAAAAAATCATTTTTTTAGCTTGTGGACCCTATAGAGGTCACAATTTTGAACCGATTTTGATGAAATTTGACATGCATGTTTAAAAGCCAACGATCTTGGTTCCTTTCGATATTTGCCCCTATCGGAACGTAATTTCCTGAATTATGGCCCCTGATTGTGCGAAAAATCACCTTATTTAGCTTGTGGTCCCTCTGGAGGTGACAATTATTATCCGATTTATAGAACCGTTGATTATATCACCATTACACCCTAAGAAAGGTTGAGTTCAAATTTCGGGAAAATCGGACCAAAATTGCCAGACTAAATGACCGCCGTTTGTAAGCAAATATTGTAAAAATTATGGTATATCAAAGTTGGGGACCCTGTAGAGCTCACAATTTTAATTCGATTTTGATGAAACTTGAAATGCATGTTTATAACCTATAGATCTTGATTCTTTTCCATATTTGCTAATGAATTATGGCCTTTGATTGTAGGAAAAATCACTTTTGGTAGGTATTGCTTGTTCTCTATCCATCTCTCGAAAAGGTGGGCGTATCACGCCTGGCAGTGCCAGCTTACTATCTTTCTTTATTAAGTTTGAATCATTCTAGATGTGTATATGACTACTATGCCTACGGTTATATGGCGTCTATGACTTGCCATGTTTTTTTTTTGAAAAATTCAAATATACTATTCAAAAAAAGTAGGGGATATTTGATTTTTAAGTGTTATTAAAGTTACCTGATGAAACTGACGAAGAAACAAATGACAAAATGAAATGAAGTTCACATTCCTCGATTAATTCCAAATGATCGTTAGACTAAGTAAGGCACAGACTGACCATTATAAGGGTAAAATGATACCCGGGGTCAAACAGAAAAGTTACCATAACATCACAAAAAAGTCAGTAACGGGTAAATCCTCTTCTGTATGCAAAACAAGCATTGATCCGACGTGGCATTCTCCTAATGAGACGTCTAGGGTCATTTTGGTCCAGATTGTCCCATTCCTGTTGCAACGCCGCAGCAAGTTCTTGGACATTGACAGGACGTTGTTGACGTTGACGTAACCTCTGTCCAAGCATGTCCAAGAGATGCTCGATGGGGGAGAGGTCGGGACTCAGTGCTGGTCAAGGTAATGTGATGACGTTCTGTTGTTGGAGGTAACCTGTAACGATCCTGGCCCTGTGACATCTTGCGTTGTCATCCTGGAAGATGAAACGGCGGCCATGACGTCGTGCGAACGGCACAACATGGACTGCCAAGATGTTGTCCCGGTAGTACTGGCCTGTTACACGCCCTGCAACAACATGTAAAGCCGTTCTTCCAGCAACAGTGATGCCTCCCCACACCATAACAGAACCACCCCCAAATCGATCATGTCTGATGACATTAACGTCTTGGAAGCGCTTGTTTCGAAGACGCCACACCCTCCTACGTCTGTCCAAAAAATCAACAGTGAACCTTGACTCATCTGAAAACATCACATTGCTACAGCGTCGATTATCCCAGTGTTGACGATCCCTACACCAACGACGTCTTGCCTGAATGGGATGATCTCTCAGAAAAGGGATCACGCGAAGACGTCGGGCGCGAAGGTGACCACTATGCAGTCGATTCCGAATCGTCTGGCCACTCACTCTCACACCAGTGTCTGTTTGAAGACTAACGCTGATCTGATTTGCTGTGATGACACGATTTCTCAAGGCCAAGGTACGGATAAATCGATCCTGGGCTTGAGTTGTCGCCCTTGGTCGACCTGACCGTGGTCTGTCCTGTACAGATTGTGTATCACGGTATCTGGACCATAGCCTATTTATGACAGACTGAGGAACATTCATCGTCCGCGCCACAACCGCCTGTGTTGTGGCGATATGTAGCATGCCAAGGGCATGTAACCTTTCATTTTGGGTAAGCCGACGCATATCAAAATTTGTTTTCTGGTCACTAAAACAATTAAACTGATGTTTCCACCCTGGAATTCAATGCCACAATGACTGTAACATTCAAAGTCAGAGTCGTGCAAATCTTGGGTTGGAGCCCCATGATGATCCCAAGCATAACCTGCATTCCATGCGTCGCATGTAAATGGAAATGCTTCTTCTGTTAGGTTCTATAGTGACTTTTTTCGTAGTCATTGCATATTTTAGTATTATGCCCCCCAAAATAAAATATCCCGTACTTTTTTGGAATAGTATATTTTTCATATATTATTTAGCCAGGTGTGCCACTGTTTGTTCATGTGCCCCAATGTGTGTCGTTGGCAAGAAAGGCTGAGAACAACTGATATAGGTACTCCCCCAAAACACGTTCTAACATCTTCCCTTGCAGAGAAATAACCAATATTGAATTTTGTCAGGATCATTTTTAAAGATTTTTCACATTTTAAAGGGTTAATTCTGACTAATTTTAAATCAATTTTTTGTCATGCAAAGGACAATCTAAGTGGTTATTTCTATATTCAGTTGATAACTGAAGTGATGGCATTGCGTCAAATCTTCGTTTGCTGTAATTTGCTAATGGCACGTATATAAATAGAACTGATATTGCTGGATTTATTGCCTAATTCTGCGTGGGAATCTGTTTAACTGTTCTATTGTTACGGGAAGTTACGTCAGTTTAAGGGTAACGTGACCCCGGTGAAACCCGTCATCACTGCATCACAGTTCTAGTTATTATAATTGTCCCCCGCCTTTCGAAGAAAGCAGGGGGCTATTAAAATGGATTCGTCCGTCTGTCCTTCTGTCTGTCCGTCCGTCCGTCTGTCTGTCACACTTTTTGGGACACAATAACTCTCAAATGTTCAAACTTGGTGTAGGTGTTTATTATGCCAATACCTTGATGTAGTTCGAAGATGAGCATTTTCTGCTTAGGGTAGTTTTAATCTGTAAGTTAATTAATTCAAGCATGTTAACCAGGATTGTCAATTTATGCGGGAAAAGAAAATGTATCAATTGTCGTGTTAAATGCCTATTAAAATGGGTTCGTCAGTCTGTCTGTCTGCTCGTCTGTCTGTCTGTCTGTCCGTCACCCTTTTGGGACGCAATAATTAAGCTAAAATGTGTGTCAAACTTGGTGTAGGTGTTTATTAGGAAAGTCCATTGATGGAGCTTACGACGAGCATTTTCTGCTTAGGGTAAGCAGAGATAAGCAATTTGGTCGGCTGATGCTTTGGGACACGATAACTTTAGTTCTAATTAAAATGGGTTCGTCCGTCCGTCCGTCTGTCTGTCTGTCCATCTGTCTGTCTGTATGTCTGTCTGTCCGTCTGTCACACTTTTTGGGACACAATAACTCTCTTTCTAATTGAGCTAGAATATTCAAACTTGGTGTAGGTGTTTATTAGGTCATTACCTTGATGGAGTTCGAAGATGAGCATTTTCCGCTTAGGGTAAGCAGAGATAAGCAATTTGATTGGTTGATGCTTTGGGACACGATAACTTAAGTTGTAATTAAGTGAGAGTGATGAAACTTGGTATATAGTTTTTTTTTATCAATACCTTGACTAAGTTCGATAATGAGCATTTTCTGCTTAGGGTAAGCAGAGCGATAAGCAATTTGATTGGCCGAGACTTTGAAACATAATAACTCTCCTACTTATTAAGCTAGGATATTCAAACTTGGTGTAGGTGTTTATTAGGTCAATACCGTGATGAAATTCGAAGATGAGCAATTGCCGCTTAGGGTAAGCAGAGATAAGCAATTTGATTGGTTGATGCTTTGGGACGCGATAACTTGAGTTGTAATTAATTAGAGTGATGAAGCTTGGTATATAGTTTCATTTCATCAATACCTTCACTGAGATCAATAATGCGCATTTTCTGCTCAGGGTAAGCAGAGCGATAAGCAATATGATTGGCCAAGACTTTGGAACATAATAACTCTCCTTCAAATTGAGTTAGGATATTCAAACTTGATGTAGGTGTTTATTATTAGGCCAATACCTTGATGGAGTTCGAAGATGGGCATTTTCTGCTTAGGGTAAACAGAGATAAGCAATTTGATTGGTTGATGCTTTGGGAGGCAATAACTTTAGTTGTAATTAAGTGAGACTGATGAAACTTGGTATATAGTTTTATTTCATCGATACGTTGACTAAGTTCAATAATAAAAAATTTCTGTTGAGGGTAAGCAGAGCGATAAGCAACTGATAGGTCTAGACTTTGAAACACAAAAATTCTCCTTCTAATTAAGGTAGAATGTTCAAACTAGGTGTAGGCGTACATTAGATGAATGCCTTGATGGAGTTCGATGATGAACAATGTCTGATTCTATCTGGTAGAGAGTGATGAAACTTAGTGTATAGTTTGATTGCTCAATACTTTTGAAAAAAATAAATGTGCGATTAATTAATATGTGTCATCTTTTTATTTTGGGATTTTTGCGGGGGACATCAGCCTCACTGTTGGCTTGTTAAGAGAGTGATGAAACTTGGTGTATAGTTTCATTACATAAATACCTTGACTAAGTTTTATAATGAGCATTTTCTGCTCAGGGTAAGCAGATCGATAAGCAATTTGATTAGTCGAGACTTTGGAACTGAATAACTCTCATTCTAATTGAGTTAGAATGTCCAAACTTAGTGTGAGTGTTTATTAGGTCAATGTCTTTATGGAATTCGAAAATGGGCATTTTCTGCCTAGGGTAAGCAGAGACAAGCAATTTGATTGGTTGACGCGTTGGGACACGATAACTTTAATTCTAATTAAGTGAGGGTGATGAAACTTACTGTGTAGTTTATTACATCAATACCTTGACTGAGTTCGATAAGGAGCATGTTCTGCTCATGGTAAGCAGGGCGATAAGCAGTTTGATTGGTCAATACTTTGGAACACAATAACTCTCATTCTACTTGAGTTAGAATGTTCACACTTGACATAGGTGTCTATTAGGTGAATACCTTGATGGGGTTCGAAGGTGAGCATTTGTTGCTAAGGTTAAGCAGAGATAAGCAATTTGATTGGATGGTTGATGCTTATTACGTTATGATTAAGTGAGAGTGAGGACACTTGGTGTATAGCTTTAGCTTTATTACACCGATACATTGACCAAGTTCGATAATCAAAATTTTCTGCTGAGGGTAGGCAGAACGATAAGCAATTTGATTGGTCGGGACTTTGGAACACAATAACTCTCCTTCTAATTAAGGTAGAAAGCTCACACTTCGTGAAGGCATTCATTATGTGAATGACTTGATAGAGTTCGATGATGAACGTTGTCTGCTTAGGTGTATTCAGCTAAGTAGGGCTTGTATATAGTCTATCTTCTGCTTATCATCAGTAGCATATTTGTATTGTAAATAGGGGTAGGGGTCTTAAATAAGCATTTAGCCCGACCCTCCCCATTCGTTTATATTTTTAAAAAAAGGAAAACCCAATCGAACATTGGATATTAAAAATGCCTATTACACACAGTCTACCAAATTATCGGAAACAATTTTGACTCGAGGGAAAAGTTGAGGCTTTGGTAGAAATGCTGAAATTAAAATGTTGACGAGAATCCTAATTACCGTGCTAATTTTATCTCCCCCCCCCCCCCAACCCCCCAAAATACAATTTTGAACGGTTTTTGTTTGCTCAAATTTATTGATCACAACTCCCAAAACGTACCCTTTGTAAATAGTGTTTTTATTATTTCAAAATTGAATGCTTTCTTTTTCATAAAGTCACAACGAGATTTGAAAGTTCACAATTTTATCTTTTAGAGCAAATTTTGGTATTGTATATATAGCACCAATATTATGAAATGTATACTGTCGTATTGGAAGGAAGAATCCAATCGAATTTTGTTTATAACTTTTAGAGTTGTTTCTCTGTGTGGGGATCACGGTGGCTAAGTGGATAAGGCGCTGGTTCGCTAGCCTGGAGGTCGGGTGTTCGATCCCTGCATTGGCCGAGAATGTTCATCTCGATTTTCCGACGTGATTTCCCTTTGTCAGTGATACAGAAGGAGGGCCTGACAAGAACAGCTGCCTAGTCGTTCGGATAGAACGGAACACTTAGGCCCCGTGTACACATTGGAGTGCACGTAAAAGATCCCTTGGCAGTTGGAATTCGATATAAGAGTAGGCCGTAGCGCCGCTGCCCGGGCAAAATTTCCCTCATAGCACACTGTATGGCGTATGCCCGTCTTCAATTAGCTCAGGTTAAGTGCATAACAGTAGGACGTTAAACCCCATTTCATTCATTCATTCATTGTGTCTCTTTGTAACGTAACCGTGTTAGCGCTGTGGATACTTTACTAGTGATCCCTTTTTTTTTTCTAGAATTGGTATAAATTGTTTTGTTTAATCCAACCAAGGAAGAAACCTTGTCGATTATAAAGCCCGTAATTATATCCCTTTTGTTATCTTCCATTTTATAATATTCATTTAGAGATGTGGAGACCCCAGTTTGATAGAAGAAATAATATTAAGTGATGGTGGCAGTACTGACAGTACATTGCAGATAGCAAAGAGGATAGCTAAACTTACTGCTATACCATTTCATATTGTACACAGCCATCCGGGTAAGTCTCAATTATATTCAAGAATAATCTTATAGTAAATGCAGGGGACTGCACTACACGCAAAACAAAAACAACAAAAAAAAAAAGAAAAAAGTATGACTAGTCGGTAAGGCGAAGCTAAAACATAAAAAAGGGTGGGTTTTTTTTTTGGGGGGGGGGGGGGTAGGGAGGGGTGTCGCTTATTCCAACACTAAGCACGATAGTTAAATAAAAATGTTAAAATGCACAAAAGAAACAGATGTTTAAATATAGAAGATGGTACGGACATAGCTAGCACGCGTGTAAACTATCGTTACATTAAGTATAAACACAAACAGGTAAAAGATTCGAAAGATTAGTGAGATATCAATTCGGATATTTGTCAAATGCTATTTTGATAAAATTAAATAGAAATAAAATATATACAAAGATAAACTATAAAACACACTTTCGCCTCGACAAGCTTTTGCCCCTAAAAGCAAATAAATGAATTTATATGGATTTAAAAAATTGGTTAAACCAAAGGAGCGCACTCATTTTTAAGAGAAACAAAAATCTTACAATACATTCACACAAATTGTCTATAGATAGATGAACGACATATGTCAGCCAGTGAAAACTTCCCCTTACACCTGTTCTGTGGTTCTGTTAATTTTTTTTAGCGATGACTTTGGTGCGCCTGATGCAGATACAGGGATTAAAATGAGGTGAAAGAGAGAGAAATAGGGTTTAACGTCCACTCGACATAAACTATGTCATTTCGGGACTAACATGGTTTAATTTTTTTCAATAATTCGCTTGTGCGTAGGGCTCTTAAGCAGGGGGGGGGGGGTCGGAGGACCCGGAGAGAACCCACAAGGTTGGACTGCCGACCCCACCCCTTGTCACGTACAACCGGGGATTCGAAATTAAAAGGAGGTGGATGTTATTATTTATTTAAAAAGATTAGTGTTTTAACACTTTTAATGGTAAACCAATTAACATGATCTATAGATAAACAGTAATATAAAGAGATTGGTGTATTGGCCTAAAGATGTTTTCTTCTTGTGGTGATGTACTGCAAGGGTTCTTGTTTGGTCCCACAAGATTGTATGAATATCGTTTGTTTCCCCTGCATACTTTTGGGCGGGGTGGGGGGGGGGGGGGGGTATGTTGATCTACTATTGGCTTGCAGTATGGTGTAAGCCTGTCTTTGTTAGCCCAGTCGGGACAGAACAGTAGGGCGTTAAAGAGAGAGAGGAGGAGAGAGAGATCACCTTCCTGAAGCAACGGCCGCGAGTTTAACAACATCTAACCCTTGCTTCAACACTTGACTATTCCTAACATTTTACGCTGGTTGTGTTTACACGTGACTAATTAGCATTCAAATCATTGTCCAACCAGAGGTCGTGGCACATAACACACTCACATTGTAGCACGTGACTGTAGTAAACAAATATGGCAGCCTCCACAGAATAAGAACGAGACAAGTTTACAGCCGTTGAAAGTTTTTATTTCAATTGAGAAACTCACAGAAAACCAAAAAAAGGCAACTGAAGCAGTTTTAGGACCTTGACATTAATCGAACCTTGACCTTTGCATCTCGATTGTCACATAGACATTCTATTTAGAAGCGCGAGACTTGATAATCGTGACGATTTTTTTAAGGAAGGATAAATAAAATAAATTGAAAGTAGTCTTATTTTAGTAACTCATTTAACGAAGGAATCTGATTGGTTCATGGTTGGGGCCGGTACCCAATCAAATTTAGTGCGGAAAAGTGTAGAGTGTTGAGTAAAGGGCTTGAAAAGCTGTATGTAGTTAAGGCGAGATCAAGCCTTCTATTGAAGATAGAGAGAAGTGGGATGTAACGTCTAATCGACACAGACTAAATTGTTTTGAGACTAACATATGGTTCAATTTTATTTCAATAATTCGCTTGCTCATAGCGGTCTTTGGCAGTGGGAGAAAAGTCTCTAGGTTGGTCAGGCGACTCTACTCTTTGTCAACCGGTGAATCGAAACCACTTCATTTGGCTCAATGACAGACCTCTGATGAAACGCGCCCGCACTAACCATTCGGCCACCCACCCCCAAGCTTCGAAAAGACGATAACTTCCGGACATATTGGTACTTATATTATAATACTGATTAACCATGACAATAATATATTCACCACAACACACAAAACAGTACTATGTACATGTTCACAAATGCATTTATACATGTCCCCTCGTTCTCCATGTTCCCCAGTACAGCATCAAATTGTAATAACCATAAAGGTACATTTATACTGAGCGCAAACGTGAATGCCACGATAGACCAGATATGCGTGGTACAGAGATGTAAATGACCCTTTCAAAATTTGATAATGCATGCCTCTTGACCTCGCACTCTGATAGGCTAATCAAAAAAGTTCGCGTAAACTGTTTGCCTTCAATCAAATGTTACGGCCTCCTCATGTTCCTGAAGAAACGGCCGCGAGTTTTACAACATCTAACCGTTGCTTCAATACTGTGCCATTCCCGACATTATAGCTACATTATCTACAGACACGTCAACAGTAGCATCCATTCAGAGGTTGTGACATCGCGACCTCCACGGAAACCTTAACATTGGACGAACTTTGAACTTTGGAACTCGATTATCACAGATATTCATTTTAGCTTGAAAGCGCGAGACTTGGTATTCGCAACGACATAGGAATCTGATTGTATCATAAGCTGGGCCTATACTTAGTGTCGAAATATGCAGAGTGTTACGTGAAGGGCTAGATGTATGTAGTTAAGGCGAGATAAAGCCTTCTATTGACAATGCCGTCTCCTACGCGCTTAGTTTAAACGAATCTTAATACTTTCGAATTTATACTGTGCGGGGAATTGGTTGACTAGTGCATATTTTTTGTGTTTATGACTAGAAAAACAATAGAAAACTTAAAAGTTATTTTTATTCTATATATAGGTAGAGGTTTTCAACTCAATTCTGGAGCTAAACTTGCGAAGGGAAGTTTTTTGTTATTCCTCCATGCAGATACCACACTTCCAGATAACTTTTTTCAGTTAGCTAAGAGCTGTCTTACGATTCCAGGGAATTACCTTGCGGCATTCTCATTTCAATTAGATTTGCTGACGGAAGAAACTAAGTAAGTTATAAACTATTTTATAGTGGATAATAATTATTTACATAACTTAAAGATGCATTATGCAATAGCTCCATCTGTCTATTGCAGGCCTTTTTCTGGCTTCAAATGCTACATAAATTAGTATTTAGACAGTTGCGCACATGACAAGCTAGAAATGGTTCCACTACTGATGTCTTCCGCCCACTTCAGACGACAGTAGTGGCAGTGGCGTCACTAGGGGGTGGCACAGGGGGCACGTGCCCCGGATCTTTTCATATGTGCCCCGGATCTATTTTGAGCAGACAAAATCGATAAATTACAATAATTTCACTACTTTTCCTTATCATTTTTTCTAATGTCCCGATTACGGAAGAGAAGCTTTCCAGTGCGAAGGTTTTCTGGATTGTCCTTTCTGGCCCTCCGTAGATTTTCTCAATTGCCTGCACGTGTACAGTTTAATACAGTATTATATAACTAAATTAAAATTTGACTGAAAATATTGTAGAAACGATCGTGCATGACCTAGTTTACCCGCCGTGTATGTTTAGCGGGACAACAATATCACATTAAATTTTAATCCGCGGTTTGCAGGCCCGTATTTAGCGGGGGGGCAAGGGGGGCAGCAGCCCCCCCTGGGAAAAATCGGCGCCCCACCTCGAAAAAGCGGGCGCCCCTAATGGGCGCCGAAGGCGCCCTTTCCATTGAAAACAATACGAGGTCATCAATTGACATGCCCATATCAGTATGGGCGCCCCATAAAGCCGAGTGACAGGGCGCCCAACCAATGTCACTTTGTTTTATGGGGGCGTCATCAATCATGTCGTTATATATGAGGCGCCCCTCAAATGGTGGGGCGCCTCACAATGAGTCACACGATGAACATCCCAACTTGATGGGGCCTCAAAAACGGTGTGATCTGTGTGCACCTTATCCCAGAGGACCTTCCATAATGACATGATTGGTGGGGCGCCTTATTATGACAATATATGATTGTTTGGCCGCACATAATGCATAATGCCTTTATCCATTGCGAGAAAAATGTAATGGGCGCCCTTTCTATTGGACGCAATACGAAGCCAGCGACTAACGAGTCCATATTCAGTATGGGCGCCCTTTAAAGCCGGGTGACTTTGGTTGGGCGCCTACTATAACTAGATTGATGGGACCCCTAACCAATGTCACTTCTATTCATGTCGTTATGTATGAGGCGCCCCACCACCCAAATGATGAGGCGCCTCATAATGAATCACACGATTAACACCTAACTTGAGGGGGCGTCCAAAAATGTGTGAGCTGTGGTGTTACTTATCCCATGATTGGTGGGGCGAATTATAATGACAATGTATGTTTGTCGGTTCGCACATAATAAATAATGTCGAGCTAGAAAGGTTGGGCACTCACGACCTGGTCAATGCGGCGCCCAATATAGCATGATTGGGCGCCTCTTGGAGGGATTTTGTTATATGTGCCCGTTATACAGCGCACCCCCCCCCCCCCCCGCATGATCATGGGGAGACAATTCATTTTATCTTGTGTTTATAGACTTGAAGTCGCTTCGTTTTGCTCAGCTAGTATCATAGGTCAGCAGGGGTTGTTTATGGTCTGACACTCGAATTATTAGCGAATCTCACCAGTTATTAATATTTCACTGTCACCCTTCGTATATTAGTGAAATCATTACAAACTTTATTCTAGATATTGAACTCGTTCAAGGTACACACCGTAGTTGTTGCCGTTTATAGCACATTAGACAATGGATCTCGCAGGGTTGCGCTCGATCTTTTTCAAGGGTGTCAGATACTGCCGCAAACCTGGGCGCCTTGTTTTAAGTATAGATTCAGCGCGCCCCCTTTTCCGGATTTGAAGCGTCCCTTTCGTATTAGTATTTCAGATATTATAAAACTTACTTTAGACTAGAACCCAATGAGTCCTTACCCGTTCTCCGCGGCATTTTAAGGAATTTTTAGAATTCGCGTTTATTTTTCTGCCCAGAATCTGTCGTTAAGTGTAAGGTAGCAGGAATTAAACTTTTTATTACTGTCAAGTATATAACGGTTCCCGATACATACAGCATCGATATTGTATAACGTGCGATACTAAACAGTGTGAAGACATGCCCCCGAAAAAGAATTCGGGCAGTGTGGCGGCAGATATCTACAATGACGGAAACGCGACTAAACGACCACATACCGACGCCCGAAGAAATCCACTATAAGAAAGCCAACTGGAGATTGTAGGAAATGTTCAGGTTAAATTTCCGATGGTGATGAGATTGATTCAAGCCCGCGCCAGGAGTGATAATCTTCAAAATTCAAACAAGTCGCACTCTAACCCTATTCAAAACTTTTCGTTTTTCTCATAAATTAATATTGGTCCCCTGAAGTCGTATTCTTCCTTCAAATTGTTTTAATCTTTATAATACGCCAATATCGCAAATTAAAATTTCTGATATTTTCATAATTCGTCAGGTGCAAACCATATTTTCTTAACTTTTCTGAGCGAACGTTGTCTCGCTAACAGTTCCTCACGGGCCTTATTATCAATTGGTATGAAAATAAGGCTTTTCTCCATCTCGGTTCTAAGGCTATTTTAGATCCTTACCGTCTATTTTGCACCGTGAAACTTTTTTGATCACCAAAAGAAATCATTTCCTGACACAACCGACACAAATTTATAATAATTCAACACTATTTCCATGTAGAATTCGACTATTAGTGATGTCGTCCACAACTAAATTTGTTTATGAATTTGTTAATGAATTTGTTATTTATGGAATAAAACGATTTACTTTGTTGTTTATTTGCCGGGAGAAAGGGTGACCACGCAGAAAAAAACTATACTAATTAAAAATACATCGTGTGGACGACTCCAAAAAACGTATTACAATATCCAGAAATTATTTACTTTGTTTATTTACCGAGAGAAAGGGTGACCACGCAGAAAAACTATACTATTGACAAATACATTATGTGTCAGAAATTATACTTAGTCGTGTGGACGACTCCACCAACGGGCGTGGACAGATTGACCAGATTTGGGGACTTTTTTTGTAAAAGCGGAACGTTTTCCTGTTAGAGTAAATCGGTAGTCCACAAGCGGCATCGCAAATGTATGGTCGTAGGTACATATCAATGACTATCATACATCCGAGTCTAGATGTAGGTTACGGAGAGTACCGGAATCTGTCGAGGTTTGCCGAATGACATCGTTCGCTCAGAGACAGTTCATGAAGGAACTAACTAATGACAAGCCCATAAAAAAATCTCCAAACAAACAGATGGCTGTGATATTGAACGGAAAAGAGCATTCGCGCCATATAATTGGTTGATGTTAAAATGAACGTCACTCAATAAAAGGGCTGACAATCGAGACCATGTATTATCGTTGCAGTTGAACTTGACAATCATTTATTTCTAAAGTACTAACACGAATTCAATAAGATAGACATCCTCGGTAACCCCAGTCGTATCGTTCCGTTCTACTTCACTAATCACCGGATGTATTTACACATAATCAAATTGTGCTATTTTTATCGACCAGTCAAAAAATTCAATAAAAAGAAAACGAGTAATTGAAGGGAAGTAACTCACATTTTTTTGCAAAATATTTTAGGACATCTTTTATGTACCTCACCCAATAACCAAACTCAACACTCGGTCAGCTGTATGTCATTTATTACTGACAATAAATAAATGACTAGAAAACATTGTAATTAAAACATTAATTACATATTTTTTTCAATTTTCTAGAAGAAATATTTTATTCACTATAAATGAATGGGGAAATTGGGGAACAGGCAAAATGCCTATGTCAGACCTATATCCCTATTTACAATAAAAATTATATACTAATAATGAAAAGCAGTATATATAATATATACAACCCCAACTTGGTTTAAAACTCCTAAATTAGTACATGTATATTATGTAATAACAATAACAACAATAACAATAACAACAGCAATACTTATTTTAAATCATTTAGTTAAATTGAAATATGATTGAATTGTTGTAAAGATATGGTTATTAATTTCGTTGTTGGAGTCGTGCAGGCCATGGAGTAGAGTTTGGCTGTTCTTATACTCATCAGATAATGTAGAAATGGTTTGTTGTCGAAAAGTATTGAAGTTTGGACAGTGTAAAATAATATAGTGATCGCTACCCTCGAAAGGATGGCCACTATTGCAAGCAGGATTTTCAGAGATGTGTTCTAAAAAAACATGTGACCATTTAAATCACTGCATGAAAGTCTTAGTTTGCTATGGATAATTTGATTTAACCTAGAACCAATGTAGAAATACTTTGGGTGTTTAGAGTCATGTTCGAAGAGTTTTTGTTTGAATGAAGAGAGACTTGTTGCATGTTTTGTTGACTTGTCGAACCGGTTCCACACCTTTATTGCGGATGGTACAAATGAGTTGGAAAATAATTTTGTTCTACACCGATATTCAGTGTAATCATTTATGTTTCTAAAATTGTATGAAGATTTTTTAGAGGGTGGAAAAAGTGTGGAAAGATAATTGGGTGTAGTGTTATTGAAAATTTTATATACAAGAATAAGTTTATGTCTTCGTCCAAGTTCTTTTAGAGGTCTCCTTGTAAAGAGAATCGTGGCTCGTACCTTTAACCGCTCCGCAGATTGTGCGTAGTGCATCTAGTTGTAAGTGCTCAAGTTGATTTGTTAGTAGTTCCGAACATCCATCCAAAACGATATCTGCGTAGTCGAAGTGAGGCAGAAAGTATGTGTTATAGATAGTCAACAAGGATCTAACTTTTAAGCGATATTTCAGGGACCTCAAGCAGTTTACTAGTTGTGATACTTGTTTGCATACATTTCCTATGTGGACATCCCACTTACCGTTAATTTAGCCCTAAATGTTTGTGGAAAGAGACTTGGAGATGGGTTCCCAGATCAATATTTAACGGGTGGTTATTTCCAATAAAAGTATATGGAAATTTGGGTATATATGAAAAGTAGAAACATCCCCTGGAAAACACTTATGGGACAAGCACTTGGCAAAAATGTCAGGGTATCCCAGATTGACAACCCGATGATTAGTGGAACACCCATGCGTAACGTGAAGGGGTGCGCGCGCCGGTTGTATGAGGTCATTGTATGAGGGAGTGCTCAATGTAACAGTATACTTGTTATTAAACGATACATCGTCTTTTATATATTCAACGAATTCTCCCTTGGCTTGCTTCCCTTTCGTGACGTTCAATCACGTCACAAACATGGATCTTAAAATAGATTTTTTACAGCTTCTTGTGTTTCCCGTGGACAGCAGTGTTTTGAAAGCGATTTAGAGCAAACTTGTGATTGATTAATTAGTTTGAGTATGTTTTTAGTCCAATTATATCACCAAATCACCTGGTTCGAACACAGGAATGTATCTTTAATTTATTTTAACAGAATTAAAGTTAGTGGTGGCTTAGTAATTTTCGTTCTACTTCTAGTGCTGATAGTCCAAGTTTCAGGTTTAAGGGGGTTAAAGGTAACCAGCCAAGTTTTTTTTAGCCCAGTCATTAATAGTTTCGAGATCAGCATTAAGAGTATTTGCGCTTGCAATCATGTCATCGATTTTTAGGAAGATCGAGGTATCACCATTTTTTTTTTATTAATTTAAGGGGCAAACAGAAAGAATTTTCATGGTGGTTCTTATGTCAACTGAGATTTATAGCTTACTGCACAAATATTAGATCAGAAAAGCTAGGTACGTACACTGCTTTCTTCCACTAAACAATTAATTCTTACAAGCAAAAAGCATAACCATTTTTTTTTAGAATAAGATATTGCAATCTTTAGTGTGAAGTTATCGTTTGGTTGTTGATCATTAGACAGCATTTTGCGGACATAATCTCTTCTCAGGATTTGTAGGTTTAGTGTTTATGCGCCAGGCCCGTTTTATGAATGAATGAAATGTTGTTTAATGGCACGTCAGCGCAAACCGGGCCATATTGCGCCAAAGCCCGTTTTATGGTAACCCCCCTCCCCCACTCTATAGGTTAGGGAGGCATCTCGCCTGACCGTGACCCTCTCTTACTCCGCTATCCTGCTAATATGTAAATGTTTTCTTTGTAGGCACTACGGCCTACCCTTATACCGAATTCTTACTGTCAAGGCATCTTTTACGTGCACACCCATGTGTACATGAGGCACGCACCGGTTTTTCGTCCCATCCGAACGACAAGACAGCTGTCATTGTCAGGCCCTCCGTCCTGCATCACTGACAAGGGGGAACGATAATAAAGCTATACATAATTGATTTTTTTTAATAAGCAATTTCAAACATTTCTTTGGATGAAAATCTTTGTACGTAAACGATAAAATTCACCTGATAGCCAATAATTCCCCAGTTAGATTTTTAAATAGGTTACAATCCCAAAATGATTAATTTACAATATTGGTCAGACTATGAGACTTTGTTATCTATTTTCTACAGAATTGCCATATGGGGACCAGGCATTTACTATGAGAAAATCAACATTTGACAGTGTTGGTGGGTTTGATGAAGTGTATCTATTAGAAGATGTGTTAATGGTTTGTATTAACGTTTGTACGAATCTACACTCCCCCCCCCCCCCCACACACACACACACACACACACGGAGAAAAGAAAATTAAAGAAATTAAAAGATTAAAGGTTTGTGTTATGTGAATTAGCACAACACAATCCCGCAACATGATCCTCCCTAATAAACAAACTATATATTTTTGGAAAGCTTATAACACCAGGAACACAAACCCAGATAGTTCCAAGCAAAAAGTCTGCACTAACTCGATTTACAGCATGATGGAAATTGTGATAATTGTCAAGTAAATGCTATCTTTATACTAATAATTTTGAAGTTGACATACAATAAAATATTGGCGAAAACACACGATGCCCTAATCCTATGCAAAGAATATGCTATTGGTTCAATTTTGATTTAAACTAGTGTTCGGCACGAATATTCGCTCGTGAATATAATATTCGAATATTCGAATAGCAATCACCACATTCGAATAATTTCGAATATCTACATTATTTATTCTATTTGCGTTCAAATATTATTAAAGGCGACTTTCCTTGCCACATTTATATTCAAAGTTTATTTCGATTACCCACAGTATATATTTCTATGGATTATCTAACTGCAGATTGTATGTAAGGTTGGCGTGTGCGCGATGTATCATAAGATTTGTCATTGGTTAAACTGTCGTTGTTTCGAGTCGCCGGTTGCACGTGGCAAGGAGTAGGATTACCTGTCCAACCTCGTGGATTTTCTCCGGGTCATCTGGTTTAATCCCACTGCTATAGACCCCTACGCGCAAGCCAATTATTGAAATAAAATTGAACCATATGTTAGTCCCGAAATGACCTGGTTTGTGTCGAGTGGACGTTAGAACCGATCTCTCTCTCTCTCTCTCTCTCTCTCTCTCTCTCTCACTCTCCCCCCTCTCTCTCTCTGCTTGTAAGAGTGATACTCCTTCAGACAGTTATTCGGTAATTAGCCAGGGACCCAGATGCTGAATTCTGATTCTGGGTGAAAACTAATCATAAGTGTGTGACATCCTTGAAAAACTTTACATTATATCTGAACACATGTGTAGCGAAATTAACTATACGACGTCATCTGTATGACATCGTGATGAATTTGCTTGGATTCGTCATGAAGAAACAGCTGGGTGAACCCACTGGGCCACATTCATCACCAACATGAAGAGACTGTTTTCTGCTTATATAGAAAAGCCACTAGACGACAATGATTTTCGTGAAATGCTGCAGTGTTAGACCCACGAATGAACGAGATGCCCTTTGTTTCGGATGCAGCGCGGAAGAATTCCTATACATTGGTAATGGAAAATCTTGCTTTGATGTCGTGGAAGGCCGAGTTCTTGTGTACAAATTGGCAGTTTACGTAAAAGATCAACTGGCAATTGCAAAAATATTTTTTGTGCGTTGTTCGCGAGTCAACAGAGATTTCACGCATTTAATGGATTAGGAATTATGATAAATTGAAAATAAACAACTTTCATTATGCTGAAAATATTCGAATAGTATTCGAATAGAATACCAATTTCAAGACCCGTCGAATATTCGAATAGTATTAGTGTTCGAATATCCGAACACTAATTTAAACCAAAATGCAGAAAACATAATGGGCAAGGGAACATACAGAATTTTGGAAATCCATTACATGTACTTCAGGTGCGTGTTGACTGCTTATGCTGTATGACGCACAAGACCATGTGTGAACACACAAGCCCAATATTTATATCGTTAATGGGGTCACAGGGGACTGCAAAGGTTGATGAGCGGATGTTTACCCAGACATTAAGGCGGAGAGCCAAATCTAGTGAGCAAGGAGATACATGTATGTATGATATTGGTTGAGCAATGTGTATATGAAGTAATGGAGGTTATGTCCATAGTTTTATAAATCACATTGGAACCATCAACATACACTTCCAATTCGACCCTATGTTGTTGTTACTACAGGTAGCTGTAAACCTCTAGTTCAGATATTTAAGGCCGAATTACAAACATTTAAATTCAAACTGTATCCATAATTATGTAATTTGCTAACAAATATAAATTTTTCTAAAAAAATCTCATCTAAGTTAGACTACACGTATAAACATCAAGTTCGGTTTCTTTAACAGTCTGTTTGGTTAATTTTCACATTTACTACATGTACAAGACAACCCATGTGTGGTTTCACCCTGTTAGTGGTACGGGATGGGAGTGGGCTGGAAGGACAATGTCCAGTCGTTCGATGGGAGGGAAAACAATAGTTTAAACAATATTTGATTCAACAAACCGAATTCGATTGAACAACAGATAAAGGGCTTGCGTGGGTGTAGGGGCTAATCTTGAGTGGGGGTGGGGTGGGGGCTGAGCCTATTTGCCTGATCAATCATCAACTTAAATGGATTTTCAACAAAGCTGTAGTGTTGTTTTTTTTTAATAATTACACAAATATACAACAAATATTTGAAACAAAGCCTCTACAGATAATTTTTGTCTCTAAAATAGATATGACAAAACCTAAATAATACTGTAAGGGAGTGGCAAACGTAACGTTCTAAGAGAAAAAAGAATCAACTGTCATAATGAGATGTACATACATTATGCTATAGGGGGAATTTTGACCAAACAGCAACGTTACGATTGACTCGTTATTTCGAATTTAAAGTTCTTTACGTCCACGTCAACGTGTGTACGGGACTTCAGTTTTATGTTTAATCCAAATAACTAGATGCTTCCCGGCCCATCACAGACAGCCCCCCCCCCCCACTTCCTGCATCAAAACGCTAGAATGTTTGGGGAACTGTCAAGGTCATCACAGGGAACAAACCCCAGACCTCCTGATTAGTGAGCCAAGGGTATGGGGGAAAAAACGCAGGACTAGTATTAAACCCTTGGCCGCCCGCTTAGTTAGTCAGCCCTTAGCTGAGTCACCGCGGCTCCCTGATGATGACACTTGCACACTAGTTGTACACGTACAATGCCCTTCCCCCCCCCCCCCATCAAACAATAATGTATGACGTACGCCCATCCAGAGGCGGACCCAGGAAATCCCGTTAGTTTTTGAAAACATCGGGGTGTCAGTGGTGATTTGTGGCGCTTATCTATTTTTTATGCTGTTATTTAGGGGGGCCGAACCCCTAGCCCCCCCCCCCCTGGATCCGCCTCTGCGCCTATCTTCATTATACAGGCGGTTGGTAACAGAACAGTAAGACATTAAACTCCATTTAATATGTTTTCTCTTCATTACAATATTGTCACCCCCAATACAGTATTATTTATAGTTTTGGCAATATCTAATGTAGCGAGAAAACTAAATATCTGTAGATGCTATGTTTCAGGTTAAATATTTTGTTAGACCTTTAGCCTCAAATCCTATCTAAAAATAATGTTGAACTTATATAGGCCCTGTAGTTAAATCATGTTACCAATTATTGATATTTTCAATGAAGGGATTTCCGAAATTCTGTATATTTCCCCTGTCCATTATGTTTTCTGCATTTTGCTTTAAATCACAATTTAACCAGCCGCACAATTATTAGTATAAATATAGCATTTACTTAACAATTTTCACAAGTTAGTGCAAACTTTTTGCTTGGAACTCTCTGTGTTCGTTTTCCTGATGTTATAAGCTTTCCAAAAATGTATAGTTTGTTTATTAGGGAGGACCATGTAGCGGAACTTCACGCTAGAAATTTTGGCTGAAGGCCTAAACAGATACCGAATGCCGTATGACCCTATATATTAGCAGTCTGGGTGTTTTTACTCGGCTTTATATACCAATAATACATGTTTGTAAAATACCTCGTGTCACTTATATTTGTTCCGACCTTCGAACTCACTTACGCGGGACTAAACTTTGCTCACGTCAGAAAATTTCTCGAAAATTAAATGAAATCAGACAGATAAGTGGGTCATTTTTTATAAGGACAAATATTTGAGTCTCTGTATCATATAAATACGCACCCATACACACACACACACACACCCACACACACACAGGCGTCTTTGATTTCATTTATATAGATTACTAATTCTCGCCTTTAGTCATTAATATCATTAGAACTCATTAGTGTTCTTCGTTCCTGATACATCAAATGATTAAAAATGAGCATATTATATTAATTAAAGATACATTATGTTAGATTTAGATAAAGATCTGGACATTCTTACTATAATAATTCAAAAATAGATAATATAAAGGTAATTTGTTGAAGATTTCAGTCAAATTGATCCATTATGAACGGAGATTTTGGGCATTACTAAAAAATAGTACGTTAATAAGAATAGTCTCGATTATCCATTGTTTTGATTTAATTATCAATGAAGTATATACGCATCGAGAGGTTATTATGGTCTGGATAAGTTAATTAATGTCTAATTAATAATTTAGATAAGATTTCAGGCCCAAGGAAAGACATGAAAAAGGCATATTTTGCTCTTGCATAATGTATGTTTAATCTAGTTTCTCTTTGTTTCATTAGGTTAAGAAGTGCAAAAAGCTAGGTCATGTTGCAACTCTTCCAAAAAACATTGAGACAAGTTCCAGGCGATGGGAAAAATGGGGAGGATTAATGGTAAGTTGCAAGTTTACTCAACTTCAATATCCAACAAATTCAACACAACAAACTTTTAGCGTACGATAATCTTATATTAAAATACAGATATGACGTCATCATTTGATGTTGGCGTACCATTATTTCAAATAATGTACGCACAACTTGCCAAGCGTACTTTATAACAATATTAGACTGGCACGACGTTTTACACTGTATACGCACATGCGGAATGTCTGTATTTTAAGTAGTTTAATCGTCTCGGGCTTAGACATTGCGTAATATATTTTTAAAAAAAACACTCGGACCTACGGTCCTCTTGTTGTTACAATATATTACTTAATGTCTCGCTCTCGACCATTAAACCACACTTATTTGAACAGTTGATGACATATTACAATTCTTATCTTATGTTGAGCATTACGTTCATCATTTATACGTTGAATAATATACACGGAATAATAATACATGAACGTTTAATAATAATTTATGGAATTTGAATATTTCATAATTTCGGTATTTCAACTTTGAAATTTATCATGCATACAAAGTTGGTCATGGGAACATTTCTTGCTTAATTTTCCAAAAATATGAAATCAGGTCAAATGTTTTTTTTTAAACGATTAAGTGAGTCGTTTTGTGCCTTTTTTGAAAGTTTTATTAAAATCGGTTGTTAACATATGGTTCTATGCAATTTTTAAAATGTTATCACGGGGGAATTTTTCTTTGTCCGGTTGGAAATGTTTATAATTCAGTCATTTTTGGGCATTTATTTTTAAATCAACGTTATAATTTTTTTTTTAAAAAGTGCAAAACTTTTAAATCGGGATAAATGTTGATAGCAAACGATTAAGTATGTGATTTGGGTCTTATTTTGAAAGTTTTATCAAATTTGGCCCGAAGCAAGGGTTCTGCGCAAATTTTAAAACATAAATTTTCCCGGTTGACATGATTACTATTACAACTAATAGTTAGTGCAGGGGGACTGCGCCACATAATATGATTTACATAAAGGACAAATATAACGACAAGACATCATACTCCGAAACAACAAACAAACAAATAAACAATTCAAAAAAGAGTGAATGGATCCGGGGGCTAGCCGTAAGCGTCCACTGTGTTTAAACGGGAAATGTTTCAAAAAAAGCATCCCTTCACGTAAATTTTTGTTTAAGATTCTGGACAAATTCTGTAACATTGATGCCTTGATGGGACGTTTCTCGTTTGGCTGGATTGTTTTGAAAGTATAACGTCTTAAATTAAATTTTTTTACGAGCAAGGAGTGTTTTACAGATGGGACAAAACTAATCCCAAATTGCCCTATCTTGATTATTTCTCAACGGATCTTCTTTGGGTTTTTATCTTGGGATTCTTTGGATGAATCCCATATAGGCTCTGACTGACGGTTTTTTAGAAATTCGGAAGTACACTCGTTTATTGCGAAACCGCGTTAGAGGATACGAAAACGTAGACGAACATGTGTTCGTTTTTCTTACCGATGCGAAAGGTTCCTATTAGCATCATTGATTTGCGAAAGTTTTCTTCGTCAATATTTCAACATTCAAGATGGCATATCCCATTCTCTATTTGATATATAATTATTATTCTAGAGCATATATTTTAGAAAATATAACCTCCCTTCTCTCCCGATTTCTGTTCTAGAGCATATTTCATTATATATGCAAAGCAATCTTTTTAAAACTTTACACAAACATCAAACTATTAAAGTATTTTATTTTCTGGTGCATACGCTGACTGTTTATCATACAAACCTTACGGGGTGTAGCGAATGTGCCTTGCCGAGCTACTATGATCAGAGTATGAATCGTCTAACTAGTCCCATTGGTATTTCAAGAAGTCATCTTGGTTTTTTTAATTATATTTGAACAGTGAATTATGATTTTTGTTATTTGTTGCCGATTTGAATAGATGGATTGTAATACGTCTAATTGTCTGGTTCCCAGTTTCGAAAACTCTATTTTTACTTTGAACTTACTCAAAATGGCAGCAATTCTCAGGGAGCAGATTTTTTAAATTCAGTTTTGTTTACTTCCGCTTTAACTTTGATTTTTTTTACTATCTGGTGAACTAGCCCTTCAAATGATCCTTGACCTTTGCATATATGGTGACCATGACGTCTACTAACAGCAAATACTAAAAAGTTCAATTTCCGGTTTTATTAACAAGTAGTTCCATTTTTATTAGGTATTAGATGTGACAAACTTGACTGTTGACGTTGAGTTCAAAATAGCAAAATTTTCAACTTTAATAGGTACTGGATGTTACAAAACTCAATAGTTCATGATGTAACTTGACTGTTGACGTGACGAGGCGTAACCTGGCGTACCGAAAGACGTTAGTACACCTTCGGAATTACAATTCTGTTTGTTTCTGGAACAGGACATCAATAAATTTCAACTTGAGTTTAACGCAACTGCCTCCACAGCAAGATCTATCTTCGTTGAAAAATGTGATGAACGTGACGCAATTCTTTGTGGCGATACTTAGAACTTGGTTTTGATTGTTTGAGAGTATGTAACATACAGACAAATGCCCGTGGGGGGCGGGGGCTAAAAAAATAAATTATACCTACGCCAGACTTACTAAAAGGCTAACAATTATGTCCTATAAAATATATTACATAAAATAGTTGGAAGCTTGAAGGCGAAAGGGTAGAATAGTTAAAAGTTAAAAACGATAAAGAAACAGTAGATCATCGGCAACGCAGATCGTTGGGGTGTGTGTTTGCCCCCGGTCCGGTTCTCGAGAGTTACACGCGTTACGCCACGTTTACTAATACCTGTGACTTCAGAATGTGGCAACCCTACTTATAATTAATATTAAAGGACCTAAGTCCGTAACTCAAAATCCTCCAAAATCGTCGACATCGAAAACGCGAATTATTGGTCAATTTAAATCAACATTGCTGATGTAAACTTACCGGGTAAAGGTGAGCTTCTGATATCCGATATTTAAGATAAAATATTTTTTTACCATTGGTACACGAATCGTGTACCATAATACCCTTCAGCTCCAGTTGTATTGAGAGACTCGAGGGACGAGGCTAGACACATTGCAGTAAGTCAGACGGAGTTAGTAGACTGGAATAACTAGACGCTCGACTTTTTCACATCAAAACTCAAAATCCTCCAAAATCGTCGACATCGAAAACGCGAATTATTGGTCAATTTAAATCAACATTGCTGATGTAAACTTACCGGGTAAAGGTGAGCTTCTGATATCCGATATTTAAGATAAAATATTTTTTTAACATTGGTACACGAATCGTGTACCATAATACGCTTCAGCTCCAGTTGTATTGAGAGACTCGAGGGACGAGGCTAGACACATTGCAGTAAGTCAGACGGAGTTAGTAGACTGGAATAACTAGACGCTCGACTTTTTCACATCATTGACATTGCTGGCTTATTTCGCCAAACATAACTGATTTGAAATTGGAGTAAACACGGAAACCATTGAATGTAAATCAGTTTATATACATTCATATTACAGTATTATATGCGTTGCGAATCACTTTTATGAATTTCTAGGCCCCAAATGTTAGCGATTTAGCTCCTTTAAGAATATATCAGTAATAGTTAATATACTGATTCGCACTTAAATAAAAGAAAAAATATGCATTTAAGAAGACTTGAGATTTTTTATTCGTGATTATTGGCTGCCGTGCTTGATCCCAGGCGTCGAGAGATCGCGATTTATAGCGGTAGTTAGTAATATGTATACATACTAATAACAAAATACTAATAACTTTTTGATTGACCGCATTCAACTAACTTACAGTTTCGGATTTACACCCCAACCCCACCCCCGTTATCGAAAGGTGTTAACTATATAGATACAATTTTAATAGATTTATTTTCTTTCGATTCTATTTTTAAGCATTGCTAGAAAATTTAACCAATTGATTTTATATTTTGGTATGGGATCAGACATGTTTGCTTTTAGCAAATGTTCTTTGAAGGATTGCATTAAAGGGACCAGCCCGAATTTCAAAGAATCTGAAAATTACACGTTCATGAACGTATGAAATTTAAACGCCAAAATATAGAGGAATAGTGTCTTTACCTTGTCTGAAAATTTCAGTTCAAAATATTGAGTAGTTTGGACGTGAATGCAAAAAAAGCTTAACAGGACACTAGCTCTTTTAAGTTTTTCTTTTAAATTGTTATGATACCAATTTTAACTTAATCAAAAGAGAGCTTTAAAGTGAGTCAATAGGGTTAGATTGAAAGCTGCACATAATATAGACTCGTTTTATCCAGACACTTCTGTGTAATGCAAACAGAACACAAGTCTTCGGCCACCGAGCCGTACCGGCGATTGGAAGTTGTTTGAAAACGTATCACATAGCTTTTCATACAAAATTAAGCAGTTTTAACCCCCAAAATGTTATCGGGATATGGGGGATGGCCCCTTTAAATGATACCAAATTCTTTTTTTTCTCAGGTGACATTTTGGAACATCTTTATTATGACAGCATATCACTGTGGTGTTAGTCCAGATACTTTAGCAATATGGTACTACGGAGAGAAAATGAAAACTTTCATGAACAAGAAGATGAAAAAAAATGTTTAAAATTGCTGTAATTAAGCTAACCTTTTTACCTTTAAATTTAATTGAAATAAAACAAACTAAACAATTATCGGTTTATTACCTATAGTGATTTTTATGATCATTATTACTAGGATTATTAAGACTGTTTAATATATATAGCGCTCGCTTCACAGTAAACATGGCCGTGGTCGGAGTGCTGAATTTCCGGGAATTTAGTGTTGGGAAGATGGTTCTTGAACCATGGTTTGTTATGATCTATTGGTCCAGAACTAACCCTCCATGGAGTTATCCACCTTTGCCCCTTGGGGGAAACTTTTTGGATCCATTTTGAATTTGTGCCTCGCCCAATGGCGTTCGAGAGCACTGATTCCTAAATAAAGTCGTCACTCTGGCGTGAAATTCGAAACAGCGAACAAGATGGCCACCATTCCGTATAACGGACCATAACGCCCTTAATATTCATTTTAAAGTTTGGTGCCCACACCTAGGTTTGAGGGATAAATAATTCCTATACAACCACCCGCTAATGCAACGTTTCAACAAGAATCCTCTCTTGTCGTTATCAAGTTCAAGGTAAACGATAATATGATACAATAAATCTGGGAGTGAACATTTAAGTATGAAACCACAAAGACAAGAAATTTTATATTTTAAAAGGACATGATTTCTGAAACGTTGCATTATTAAAGTTGATAGTGATTGTTATCCATAAATTGGTGTTTGTTCAAAAATATGATTAAATCCAATTTACATTTGAAAAGGTTTACGTTAGTTAGGCTTTTAAAATCGTGTAGTTGAATTTTTCTTATTTTAAAATTAGGTGTGTTAAGATGAAATTTGTATCACCAATTATTGGAATAGTGTAAAATAGTACAATTTGTTGACCAGAATAAAGATTAGGCCATATTATTCAGTTACAACAAGGGTGTTAATGGGCCTTTAACATAACATCCATTCCACAGTTTTTCTCAAATTTCCACTGGCATTGATATTAGAAAAATAATTCAGATGAGTTAGAGTGGCGATAGCATTGATTACGTCAATTGAAAGTTTTTTCAGGGCGTTTTCTCAGTTATCTTTGGACCATTGATGATCTTGGTTACGTATGCTCTGGCTATTTTACTAGGTGAATCATATTCAGTCGTTAAAGCAGTTGCGTAGATACTTCCGGACGATTCCAAACCTGAAAAATTTTGGTTGATTCCCGCTAACTCTTAAATTGCCCCAACTTGACTTATTCTGTAAGATGTGGCTTGTCATGTATGTTTGCTCTGTACCGTTGTATGAACTCCACATACTCAAGGGGATTATCAATATGTTTGGCTGACTGTATTGTGTTTGTGTGCTGAACTGACTGTGTAAATTTAAAGTCAATCGGATATTAACTGTGGCCTCTAGATAGTCCGACGGGCGGGGGCGACGACAATTTACGACCACATTACAATGTAGGCGTATAAAAAAAACAAAAAGGCACAATTCCTAATTCGTCAAATAATTCCATATAATTCATATTGTATTTTTTACATATCATGATAATTTCATAAAAATAAAGACAAATACTATAATATAATGTGGAAGTCGAATATGAAATTATATGTATGAAAAGACACACTGTTGTATCGTAGGTGGCAGAGTTGTAGCAGGCATGATATTTTCAGTCAACCATTTGCATAGCACATGGTTTCGATTCCCCGGTTATACGTGACAAGGATTGAGGTCGCCTGTGCAAACTCGTGGGTTTTCTCCGGTTTCCTCACACTGCTGAAGACCCATACGGGCAAGGGCATTATTGAAATAAAATTTAACCATGTGTTCGTCCCGAAATGACCTAATTCTGTCGCTCACACTATACTTAGTTCCATACTATTAATGGATAGTGAACAATGGAAGGGTTATATGTAAAATGTACAGTGTACAAATTCCTAATACTGGTAATAATAAAGTGAAAAGGCCAAAGTTAAATGTAAAACGTTAATTAATGCAATGTGTCAGATGAAAGATGTTTTATTGGAAAGGGCTGTTTTTGATCTTGACGTGTCTATTTTACATTTGCACTCTGCCACATCTCATTTTTTATTCTCACTTTCTACATAACATCTTCATGGGCGGATTGGGGCCGGAGAGACCCCTTTTACTGACCGCAGAGCCCCAACGGGAATATTTTGAAAAATGAACCCAAAATATGCGATTTGGTGGCATATCGGATTATAATCTTTGCCAAATAATATATCTCATAAGTCGAAATTAATTTACAACCATCACCCTGTAAAAATTATCATATCGTCATATTATTAATTAACGTATTATCATTGTATCGTCAAGAGTCAAGAAAATTTAACTGGTTAAAAAATGGGACTACTTGTTGAGAACATTTTGACCATTTGATTAACCAGTTAGGAATATTGAATAAGTAGGAATATTTCCATTGAAAAAACAGTAAATTTGCGGGCGACAGTGTTAAACCCCATTTCATTCATGTCGGAATCGGATGAAATTCGGAATTCCCATAGCAGAATTCAGAATTTCGGCCAACACCCAGCATACCCAGCCCAGAAAGTCTATTATACCAGCCCATTCAGACTCAAGTGATGGCGTGGTGGCCAGTTAAAGCCACCGGCCACATAAAACATGATCATCATCGCTCAATGGAGATCCAATACCCCCCCCCCCCCTATAATCTTCAGCAGAAAAAGGTTTTTTTAGGCGAACTAGACAAAATTAATTTTTTCATTGTTTGTCCGCACCTGACATCTTGCGCAGAGCAAGTGTAACTGTAGATATCACGTGACTTATTAGAGAGGTTTCGCAGCTTAACAGTTACACTTACATTTAGATAAGTGTAAGTGTAAGTGTACAGTATGACGTTTCGCTAAATTCACACTTACACTTAGTAGGTGGCGACACTAAGAGTAGCAGACGACAGGCACGCGAACATGGACGCTGACGAAATTTTAAGGTTAGCCGTGGAAAATGATGATGAAGAGACAGCAAACTATGCCATCCTATTTAATATATGCAGTCATGTCTCCAATTCAACGTACGACCCCGACTGGCCAAGATTTAACCTAAATAACCTCTCAGACGAACAGATTAGGTGTCATTTCAGATTTGACAGGAATGGAATTCACCGTCTTGCCACAAGTCTTCATATGCCGGATGAGATGGTTTGTGAAAACCGGGCACGTGTAAATGGGGTTGATGCTTTATGCATTTTGCTACGGCGTTTGGTCTATCCTAATAGGCTTGTGGACCTTGAGAAATTTTTTGGATGGCCGAAATTAACCCTCTCTTTAATAATAAATACAACCCTCGACTTCATCCATAATACATTTGGGGAATTACTCAGTTCTTTAGATCAACCATGGTTAGAGGAAGAAAAGCTACGAGAGTATGCGGTTGCCATACACGAGAAAGGGGCTCCACTTCAAAATATATTTGGTTTTATTGATGGAACTGTGAGAGCTGTCTGTAGACCAACAGAGAATCAAAAAGTCTGCTACAATGGCCACAAGCGCGTCCATGCCCTCAAGTTTCAGTCGGTAGTCACTCCTAATGGACTCGTTGTAAACATGTTTGGACCTGTTGAGGGAAGGCGACACGATTGCGCACTTTTAAAACATAGTAGATTACTAGAGCAGTTAGAAACCAAAGATTTTACAACTTCAAATGGTCAGTCTTTGGCATTATATGGAGATCCAGCGTATCCAGTAAGGAATAATTTACTGTGTCCCTTTAAATGTACTAATCTTACGGCGGCTGAAAATAACTTCAACATTCAAATGTCAAGTGTAAGAGAATGCGTGGAATGGGAATTTGGAAAGATAATAAATTTGTTTGCCTTCCTAGACTTTAAGAAGAATTTGAAGCTCATGCTGCAACCCGTCGCGAAATACTACTTGGTTGGTGCACTGTTTTCTAACTGCCACACGTGTCTTTATGGAAGTCAAACAAGCAGTTTTTTCCAGTTACAGCCGCCTACTATCGAAGAATACTTACAAAGAAACTGATGGTTTAATAAACAAACACCAAATTGTGATAAAGATCTTTATAATAATAATAATATGTATACAAAACTAGAGTATAATAAATATATATACATGTAAATAATTTATTTTGTGTTATTTATCACTTTTGATTCTGACTAAGTCTTATTAATAATTCCATCATCTCCTGGTCCCTTTGTAGTCTTGCCTCCCTCTCTACTTTCTCAAATTCAAATTTCTTTTTTTCAAGCTCTAGTTGTTCCCATTTTAACTTGGATTCCTCCGCGTGTTTCTCCCTAAGAAACGTGATGTAGTCTGCAGCTGGTGTTGACATGTTTGACTTTCTTTTTTTGGTGGGTGTTACAGTGTCATCTTCTACAAAATAAATACTTAAAGATAAGGAACCGTAACATTTAATCATTAGAATTCAGGGCTGGCGGAAGTAATTCTTGATTGGGGGGGGGGGGGGTGCTTCCATTCCAGGCCTTTATAGGTGAGGGTCCAGGGGCCGCAATAACCTGGAGAAAAAAGTACTTGCGGCCCCAATCCCCCAGAGGCCTGCAGTGGTTTCTTCATCTGATTCCTATCCACAATAAAAACAATTTTCAAAAATTAATAATCTATAGATTTCAGACGAATACAAAACATAAGTTTACCCTCAGTTTCCATAGATGCCCGTTTGGTCCCAGTAAGAGTCTGCATTGCCAGCCGTCTCACGTCTTCCCCCTGTTCCTGTTTCTGCTTCTCCGATGCTGAAGCCTTTCCCTTCTCTTCAGTTTCAAAACTGCATATTTCTGTTAAAAGTTGTTCCCTCTCCCCGTATTCTTCATCCGTACCGGATCTACCAATGAATAAATGATTGAATTATGAAAACGCTTACATTAGACTTACTTCCGAAATCACAATTTCTAGTTTTTGTTTTATTTTCATGAAAGTATACATAAACAAATAAAAAAAAATATGGTGTGGCTTATTGGTCTGTATACTTACGCTCTAAGTGATGATAATTCATCCTTATTAAATTTCTGCAATAAATCTTGCTTCCGACTTCTGCAAGCTCTAACTGAAACTTGCGAATTTGGCCGTATCATCTGCAGAACCTCGTTGACGCTTTTTGCCACCGATTCCCATGACTTTGAGTCGTTCGGTCTCCTCGAGATCACTTCTTTAAGTAATAGTATATCCAATGCCGGCCAGAATCTAACATTCTGGGGCTCATCAGGTGAAGACGACGGCATTGTTGTTCAGTTGTTTTGGGAAGATGATCTACTTTTACTGAAAAATATAATATAAATAGATTAGATATAAAATGGATTTCATGCGCAGTACGGTATTATAATTATTTATAGGCTAGCCTACATCACCTGAACTAACACCAAAGAAATATAATATGGAAATATTTGGAAATGGGTGGGGGGGTATCTAATGCTTACCTGATCTAGATCATAGTGGCTAGTCCCCTGAGGAATTTTTTGAAAAAATAGGGGTGTCAGTGCCAGTGGTGATTTGTGGCTCATAGGCCTATCTATCGGGGTGTCAGTGGATCCGCCTCTGTGTAGGCCTACTTAATGTTAGGGTCCACAGACTAGGCCAGGTCCACGATATTGATAGACCTACATTAACAATTAATAACATAGCATCATATATAATGGGCTAGGCCTAGGCCTATTAAGTAGGCCAATCCAATCAATAGGCAGTTCTCTAGAGCACATCCCGGATAGATCATTTAAAACCCTTTAATACCCAGCGTATCAGATATGCACACCTACATGATATGCATATTATTATAATCCCTATGGAGTATTTTAATTATTTAATGTAATAATATGAATTATTATTTATTCCCCGTTAAATAAAAATCGGTCACCGGGTGCAACTGTACAACTTCAAGGACCCTGGCCTCAAGTGCCTGGGACCAACTCTACACTTTCGGAAATGTCAATAAAAGCTATGTAATGATTCCAATTAAAAAAAATACACCGTTAGTAAATCTATTTTTACTTATATGCTATTTGTTGCCAGAAAATATATATTTTTACCAGTCTAATTCAAATTTAAAAATAAACAATATGTTTTCTGAAAATCAATGTCGAAATTGAGTGTATCATATATGCTACAATGGGTCTGGGACATACTTTATTGATATATAGAAATGAAGGCATTGTTCTTATCATGTGTTAAAAGAGTGCCAGAAATGTCTTGAAATTCAGCCATCTGTGTATCTACATCAATTATATGTGTGTATTAACCTGTTTTAGACCACAAACAATTAAATGAATTTTTTGTCAAAATTTGGCTTTTTGGTGTGATTTTTTGTTATTGCGATTTTTCTTTTTATGTTATGCATTTGTTTTAAAATTATCAAATATTGTAATGAAATGACAAACAATATGATAAATTCTTTGTTAATTCAAAAAAAAAATTGTTTTGATATGAAATTTTATGTTGGTTTAGAAATTTTTTTGTTGTGATTAGCCCACTGTATCATATATGATACACATTGAAAATCAAGGTCAAGGTCACCCGATCCTAAATTTTACCCTGGGATATTTTTTACTACATGTAAACCTTCAATAATCCAAAGTATCATAATTTTCCAAAACTCGGTTCATGGTGTGGGCATTACAGGGTTAATACTAAAGCACGCACATTTTATCATGGTCTCTTCCTTTTTGTCTAGGAGAAGGTCCTCTCTGTGGATGTAAATTGTAAAAATCACGATTCAGAGAACAATTGTGGACTGGATTATAGAAATTAAAAAAGGTTTAGCTAAGTGTTGTTAACTTACATTTATGGAGGCTGCTATCCGTCTGCTACACTTTTATGACGTGCGCTTTACGTCATACGTCACAAAAACCGATGACGTTTTACCGTCTAAATGTAAATGTAAGTGTAAATGTAAAGTTGCGAAACCTCTCTATTAACATATACAGAAACGAGGCCGAGATCCAAACCTCATAATATTGTCGTTTATTATCTTTTCTATTGCAGTATTTAAATTAACCAATACTCTTCTCCATCGGTACTATCCAAAAGACTGGTACCATTGGCGCTCATGTTTGTGAACTTGGTGCTTTATTCTTGATACAAGATCATTTTATTGAAATGTAATGAGCAGATTTAGTTTCTTTCGTCGATAGTTTTGGGTGTGATAACCTTACTGTGAATGACAGTTCATCTAGAATGCTCTTTCATCTATTCGGCATCCTTCTCTGTTATTACTTCTGACATAACTTCGGTTGATATCTCTTCAGTGCATTGATTCATATACTGAGTAATATCAATTGCCATACGAGATAATCCACCAGCATCATTGCTGTTTTTTCCGCGTTTGTAATTTATTTTAAAATTGTAATTCTGTTAACCATCTGTGCCCGAGGCTGTCTAACCTTGCACTGCTTAAGTGTTAAAAGATTGTCATCCGCATAACTGGTTGCCGATAGAGCATATTACAAGCAGTCTCTGAATTTCTTACATATTGACCACTTTAGTAGGTAGTAGTTTTTCGCTAAAGAATTGTGGCTCCACAAACCATTGCCAATAACTTGCAATTTACCATCATCACCATAGTCCTTTCCGCGATGCTTCACAATGTAAAATATATGGTTTCTCGGAATCTGGATATGCCATCACATGGCGTGTCTGTAATTCATCGATGAGTTCACTGGGTGTCTGCTGGTGATCTGGAGTCAATTCAATTTTGGTAGAGGATTGTGCTTGAACCGTTTTTTAGGGGGGTGGGAGGTTTTCTGGTATATCAACATGTTTCTTTAGTAGCTCATATAACATTTTAGCTATTCTTGAAAAGTCTTTGATTTAATTTATATAAAAACTGACAAAGCCTAACATTTTCCTAGCATCACCATTTGTCAATGTCTTAACTGACCTAGACTTCAGTGCTTTTAAAGCTTGTTGATCAGCGGGATCTATCCGGTATTCTTCCTCGGATAACATATCACCAAGGTATCACCATTTCTTAGGCTTTAGGCGTATTGCCTTACTCTTCAGACACAGAAAATGTATCTGAGTAGATCATGACGTCATTCAGATATGGAGAGAAGAACTCAACTTGTAATTCCATACGTCTTTCGGACTGCCCCGGAGCCCCCTGTCAATCGAAATGGAATTCTGTTAAATTCGCACAGTCCCCAAGGACTTACATATGCAGTTATAAGTTTACTTGTTTTACTCGTACAGCCCTAGTGTATTGCCTATCCTTGATCACACAAACTATACCATGCCTTATTAAAGCATCGACAATGCTGATAATTTTGCAGACAAAAAACACTGAAAATAGAGTGGGAGTTGTGTTTAATATTTAAAGATCAGATGCCAGGAAATCGCATATATTATGGTGTCTTATTTTAAAATCAATTCTCAAAGTACGCCCCCCCCCCCTTCGTAATATCCTGGATCCGCCCCTGTAATGGTAAATCCTTTCGGTACTTCTGTTTCCGGCTCAACTAGTAGCAGAATCGACTGCAATTCCTGTGGGTTTCATGTGTTAAATTTATTTGTATCCTAGCACCATGTTTCCCTAAGAGAGCACCAAGCTCAAAAGTCCGTTCTTGTCAAACTAATTAATATTGACAGGGATTGTGCCTTACTATTTGGCAGTCCAGACAGAACAACTTCCAAATTAGCCTCTAATTTTTCACTGGAACCAGATTTGATGTAATTGAATGACATTGCATCCATTTATAGGCTGTTTGCAATTATAGGAATGGAATTTTAAAATGATGGTTATCTCCCCTTAATAAACTGAAGTTTATTGAAACCCAGGGTGAATTGGTCTCTATAGTGGTAATATGTATTTTCACAGCCTTCAGACAATTTTTTTGCTGATGGTGTCTCCTAATCCACATTCCCCTGTTGGTCTGGTTTTTAAGGCTTCATCCTGTGGCATCATTGTCTTGCCTCTAGCATTCATCTTCCGACTTGAGTTTTAAATATTTGCAGCCAGCTATGAAATGTACATTCGATTCACAATTGAACAGTGTTTTCGCATCTCGAGTAGTTTTGGCCTTGTTGATTGTTTTTTATTTTTGACTGTTCCTTCTATTTATCAAGTTTTTCTTTAGATGACTTACTTCAGCTTGGAGCTCCTTTAATTTCACAAAACTTTCTGTCTTTGTGTCATCCTGGTGTAGAGAAATGCTTGATTTCATATTTGTTACATTATGAACCATTAGCTTACTTTCATTTTATTCTCACGTTCTATGTGTTGGTTTACTACCATATTCAAGTGTTGTGAGAGTTCATCATCTGTGGGGTAATGTCTTTCAAATAAGTCGCAATTCCCTGACTTCTAAAACACCATACCGTTTCGGCGAAATAAATCGCGCATAAGACTAATCAATACTCAATCATAGTCAGTTGATATAATTTATTTACTTAAAATTCTTACGGTATTCGAGGTAATAATAATGTTACTTACCATCCGTTTTCCATACGATAGATATGCTGCCCTTTTCCACAACCAAAAGTGCAAATTTACTGGGGCAAGAGAATAGGTTGACACCTGTCGTTTACGTCATTGAAATATTGGCGTCATCAAGACGTTGTCATCATATACTTGCGAATGTTCCAATTAATGATCCCTCACGTTGAAACGAGAATTTTGACAGTAAAAATGACAGAATTTTATTTTCGAAATTAATTAAAACCACGAAACAAATTTATTATCAAAATTAAAAGCAACGTTTCCTGAATGAAAAAAATATATAGACATTCATTTTTTTTTTTAGAAAACTGTTAAAGCTCAAAGCTTGTCTGCCTAATGCCCATAATAATACGTCAAGAAATATACTGAGGTTAAAACTTTTAGTAAAAAAATACATTTTATTGATTTAAAAAAAAAAAATCCAAATACCCAAAATTACTGTGAGGGGCAACTTAAATCTATTCCAAATAGAGAAATGTGATATCTTAGTTTTTAACTTGTAGAATTCATCAGTTAAAATATTAGGCATGCCGGTAAATTCAAATATTAATTAATGCGTTATAAAACTCATTTCCACCGGAAAAAATAACACACTTACCTCCCTCGTTTTCCTATTCCCCACCATGAAAAAGCTATCTTCAAACGTTTGAATTTGAAGTTGAAAATGATAATTTTGCCAATTTCTCAACTGGCAATAGTGAATTATAGGATTATTCTTTAACAAGGTATGACTATTTATAGAAATCATCTATTTAAGGGCTTTATTTTAATACATTTTAAAAATAATTATAACATAACAATAAGAAATTGTAACTTTAAACATCAAACATAATTAAAATAACCACCTTTTAGCATTCAAAATTGGGTTATATTTCCAAGAGATCATTATCACTAATATTAAGCTTGTACATGTACAAAGGAAAAATCTTGAATTAACTCTTGCCACAAATATCCACATGTTCGTTCACCGTTTTATATTTGAACGATATTGGTTAATTTGTAAATTAAACTGATCAGTAGTTTTTCCAATGTACGCGCCACTACAACATATTTATTAAAGTAAAAGTAAGTTACATATTTCGATTTGAAATTCATATTTTGTTTTACATCGAATTTAACATCTTAAATAATTTTGAGAAGTGTTCCTTCTAATATATCGGAACATGTACGATCATACGTCGTAGACCCCACACTTTGATACACTGGTACCGAAATATACCCCGTTTTACTTTTATTTTAATATAAATTTTCGATTTTATATATTATCTTTGATGATTTTTTTTATTTATAGATATAAATATATTTCTTTGATTTCTTTTATTGGAATAATTCAAAATATGTTTTGCGCAATATAGCCCGGTATAGATGACGTCATTTATTCATTAAACAACACTTAGCTGTCATATGAATTATGGAAGCTTAATAATATATGAAGGAAATAGTATCTTTTCTAGATGGTATAGTTCTATTGCCTGACCCTGAAAATGTAAGTTTAGTCACCAAGTGGTTTAGAAGCTGAGATATAGCTTTTATCGCAGCTTAATTCTAGAAGGTAGTAAGTGGCATTTATGGATATCAATAGACATTACAAATCTTGCGCAAAGGCACGACAGAACACATGAAAAATGGAACTATAAAAATGTTAATTTATATATATATATATATATATATATATATATATATATATATATATATATATATATATATATATATATATAATTAAAGATCATCGGAATATTAAAACCAGCGGCTGCCATACTGCCAAATTTTCAAGAGATGGATAGAGAACAACTAAAGAAACTGAAATCTTTGGGATATAAAGATATATTTTAAGTTTCATCAAAATCGGATAAAAATTGTGACTTCTAGAGGCTGTACAACCTTGGTATTACTTATTTTTTACACAATTTGCGATTATCTGAAAGAACCAAGATCTTAGTGTGTATTGGTGATAAATTCACACACTTTTTTTTAACAACGGATCACAAGCTAAAAACGCGATTTTTTGCACAATAAAGGACCATAATTCAGGAAGTTGCGATCCGATATGCGCGAATGTCGACAGGAACTAAGATCTTTGGGTAATAAAAATTTCAAGATTCATCAAAATTTCGACCTCTGGAGAGTCCACAACGTTGATATACCACATGTTTATAATATTTGCGTACGAGGGCATCCATTTTGTCCGGCACTTGTGGCCCAATGTTTACACTATTTGCGTACGAGAGGCGATCTTTTTTCTGGCAGTTTTAATAATCCGATTTTCACGAAATTCGAACATAACCTACCTTACGGTGTAACGGTGATATATTTGAACGGTTTGTTTAATGAGATAATAATTGTGACCTCTAGAGGGACCAAAAGCTAAAAACGCGAATTCTCGTACAATCGGGGGCCATATTCAAAAAGTTACGATCCGATATGCGCGAATATCGAAGGCAATCAAAATTATAATCATGTATTTCAAGTTTAATAAAAATTGAATTAAAATTAAAATTGTGCACTCTACAGGTGCCACAACCTAGATATACCATATTTTTTACATAATTCGCGTACAAGCGGCGGCCATTATGTCCGGCAGTTTTGGTCCGATTTTCACGAAATTTGAACTCAACCTTCAGTGCGGTGTAACGGTGATATAATCGGGCGGTTTTTTTTTAAATCGGATAATAATTGTTACCTCCAGAGGGACCTCAAGCTAAAAAAGAGGATTTTTCGTACAATCATTTGAATGTAAGGAACATCGTAGAAGTTAATGGTCGGGATCTTCAAAAATGTGACCGCAGAGGCACGCGGGGCTGTCGGCTACATGTCTTAAGAATTTGTGACCCTGCAGATCAGAGCATCGAATTCGTAATTTACAATGAATTTTTGGGGGTTTCCGGTGACCGTATCGGATTTTGATAGATGATCGGAAAATGTTTTTAGAGTTTTACAATTCCTCGCTGGGGTACTGAGTTTTTTCCACTCTCTTATGCTGGATGGGATAGATGATTTAGCAAATATTTCAGTATGACATCGAAATTCTTACAATTTGTCTTCATTACGAAGGGAATATTCATTTGTCGGTTCAAGGTTTATGAGATTCTTAAGATAAGGAGGGGTAAGATTATTGATAATTTTGTAAAGTAATTTTAATTTATGTCGATTTTGTCTTTCTTTGAGTCGAATAAACCCAGTTTCTGCGTAGAGGGAAGCATGGCTAATACCATTAACTGCCCCGCAAATAGTGCGTAGTGCGTCAAGCTGAAGGTATTCAACATTATTACTGAGGTAGTCAGTGCACCCGTCCCATATAACATCGGCATAATCAAAGTGCGGTAGAATGAAGGAAGAATATAGGGTGTGTAGCGATTTTCTGTTTAGACGATATTTTAGGGAGCCCTTTTTGATAACAAAACCCCATCCAGGTGATACCTAAAACACCCACTCCCCCAAGTCGATATCCAATGATTTCCTTTTCAAAACTGGGTTCTTTCCTATCAAACTGAACTGACGAATTTAGCGTTCTTAAACTTTCATTTAGATATTTAGCATCAATCAATATCCTTATACAATGTAGAACGAAAAGATATTAATCAATATCATTATAGCACGAAAGGCTATGAATAAATATTAATCTCTTAAGATAAGGGCAATTTGGAAATAAAATCATAAAGTTCACTCAAATTACAAACTTCATAGATCTTGAACCAATGTGTATATTCCCTAGAACTGTAAAGTTGAGTCCATAACAAAATAAGCATTACATCCTCTTAAAAGTTATTTGTATCTAAGTTTTCAAATTGAAAATAGACAACACGGGGTATTTATTCAACCTATAGGACTTTGTTCTCTCTAAATAATGTTTTCCGCCTCTTATAGTAACGTAAAATATGCAATATTATGAATGTGCAGGGTAAATGCCATAAATTTTCACCATTTATTCCCCATGATTTGCATTTGAACAATTACCTGGACAGACATTTCTTGCAAAGTGGCTGGGCATGTGTTCATTAATTTCCTTGTAATGATTTATTTCCATTGCCTTGGGTGGGTGTACGTGTTGTATTTGCCCTGGTGTTTTTCGTTACTTGGGGTGGGTAGGTGTACACTGTACAGGAAATATTTTTTTGTCATGATTTATATTCATTGCTTGGAAATATTTGGTTATTTTTCCAATGATTTTCTTTCCAGTACCGAGGGATAATGTTTATTACCTTTTCTATTCTCTTTGTCTGTAGGTGGGTAGGTGTGCAGAGAATATTTTGTCATGATTTATTTTCATTTCTTGGATTCCTATTTGTTTGTTTTTTCTCAATTGTGTTCTTTCAAGTACCCCTGGGTTATCGTTTATTACATTTTCTATTCTCGCCGCCTGTCTGGCCAGGCAGTCCACTTAAGCAAAGAAAGATTGTCCTAAATAATGTCACATCATGATTTGCTGCAAGCTGAAACCACTTTTATTTGGTGAGGGAATTGAATCATGATGAAAGTCAACAGTTATACCATTTCAGTAATTAGTACAGCCATTAAATGTTTGTGACCCGTAATGTTTAAATCAAATACATTATGAAGTATTTGTTTCAAGGAAAGAAGATCCGAATAAGGTTTATACAACATATGCAACGTTGGAGTGTTCAATAGAAATGTTAGCAAATTACAAGCCTACAATCTCATGACTTACTATAGTACTAGTAGTTATCATGCTCTGGTCCTAATAATCGAATTCTCAGTAGCGCATCGACCCACACACATCTTGGCCCTCAGAACAAATGTAAGTCGCATAAAATCCAGTGGATACAGGTTTGATCTGGGGAGTTTCGAACGAATCCGAGTGAAGTCAATGAGCCCACATCATGTTTCCTCTCTTGTACCGGACTATTAGGTGTTGGGAATGGCCCTCTTGATGAGGCCAATTTGTTTTCATCCGAGAGTTGCATCCGTAATGCTGAATGTTATTGGGCCCCCACACGTCTGAGGCCCTGAACCCCCACTTTGTTAGAACAATAAATGGTACTTTCCTATGGCTGTTCAATGGTCCACCTGATTGGTATAGAGAATAGTCGATAATATACCAATACTCACTGAACACCGGGTGAATTTAAAAGATATCAATATGAACTCTCAGCAAATCTTGTAACATGGATTTCACAATTTTCAGCGATGCCCGGGAGCGCTAAGAGGTCGATGGCTGATCGCAGTACAGTGTGTAAACTTGTGTAAAGTTTATCTTCAGAAGCCACACGCCTGTAAGAAAAATGTATACATGTACATGGTTAATGCGAGGCCTCCAATCTTAGCTTAAACAACTGACGTTTGCACTGAACCTTCGTGGGTAGCAACACGTATGTAAGCTTGTTTTTGTATGTGTCCATATGATTCAAGAAAGTCATTTATTTTAATTAACTTGAATAATATTAGGCTTTATTATATTTTAGCCATGAAGACACCGTTTTTATCGACAAGGCTATTGCTTGGTCATGTGACTCGGAAAATATAATACTGCGATTACGACAGGCGTACATGCAGTGGTTTTCTGTATAGCTAGGATTTTTCACTTGAACGGAGAGTCATTTAGCTTCTCTTTTTGTTCTCTTGGCAAAACATGCGCACTTATTAAGCTAGTGATAGACTCGTTAGCGCCTATACCTCTATTCAATCTTCTACCTTTAACTTGTTCATTGATTCTAAATCTAGTGATTTTGTGGAGTGTTGGATTTAGAGAAAGTCCCATAAGTACCGGATGGAGGTGACTGCAGCTCTCATTATCTGCGCTAATCAACGTGCTTTATTTTATCGTTCCGTCTTATTTTCTACGCAATTTGTACAATTATCATTAAAGACTGTAATGGGATTCAGGGAATTTAGTTTCTTCATTTCTTCAAGTCAATAATGATACTGACGGAGAAGTCTCTGCCAGCCTGCGAACGTGATTATTAAATAACCATTACTCTGTAACTAAGATCAATAAATAAAAAATAGTCATTCTTATGAATAATATATGATAACGTCAAAACCTAAACAACCCCGCAGACCAATAATCATTTTCTTTATCTAAATTTAACAAAATTTTCGGGCTTAAAAAGTAAATGCAGGGCGACTGCGCAACACACACGTGACAACATTTACAGACATCACAAACAACAAACGTACAAATGAATAGATCAGGAGGGCTAGCCGTAAGCGCCCACTGCACTATACAGACTTCACTCAAAATATAAAAAAAATGATAGTAAGCTGACACTGCCAGGCAGGATACGCCCACATTTTCGAGAGATGGATAGAGGACAAGCAATACCGAAAGTGATATTTCCTACAATTAAAGGCCACAATTCATTTAGTTACAACTCAACCTTCCGTAGGATGTAACAGGAGTAGAGTTAAACGTTTTTTTTTAAATCGGATAATAATTGTGACCTCCAGAGGGTCCATAGGAGATTTTTCGGACAAGGGTCCACAATCTTGAAATACCATTTTTTAACAGTATTCGCATACAAACGGCGGCCGTTTTGTATGGCAATTTTGGTTCGATTTTCCCGAAATTTGAACTCAACCTTCTTTAGAGTGTAACGGTGATGTAATCCAACGATTTTGTAAATCGGATAATAACTGTGACCTCCAGGGACTACAAGCTAAACAAAAGCGATTTTGCGTATAATCAGGGGCCATAATTCAGGAAGTTACAATCCGATATGCGCAAATATCGAAAGGAACCAAGATCTTTGGGTTATAACCATGCATTTCAAGTTTCATAAAAATCGAATTAAAATTGTGACCTATACAGGGTCCACAACCTTGATATACCATTTTTTTAACGGTATTCGCGTACAAACGGCGGCGATTTTGGATAGCGATTTTGGTCCGATGTTTCCGAAATTCAAACTCAAACTTCCTTAGGGTGTAACGGTGATATAATCAAAAGCTGAAATAGGTAATTTCAGGGGGCATAATTCAGGAAATTACGTTTCAATGGGCGCAAATATCGTCAGGAACCAAGATCTGTGGGTTTTAAACTCTATAGGGTCCACGAGCTAAAAATGATTTTTCGTACAATCAGGGGCCATAATCCATGAAGTTCTGATCCGATACATGCCAATATCGAAAGCAGTCGAGATCTTTTGGGGATAAACCTATATTTCAAGTTTCGTCAAAATCGGGTAAGAATTGTGACCTGTAGAGAGTCCACAAACAATTGTGGACGTCCGGACGGACAGGGGCGACGACATAATACGTCCACATGAAAATGTGGGCGTATAAAAACTAACCCAAAGGGAATATTTTTCAAACGTTGTATAATACCAGATTATCAGGTCACCCAACGAAAGAGTTGACCCGAAATCTTCAAAGAGTTACGTGTTCCGATAAGCAGTTTTGACGTTCACGTCCAAACGACTCATTATACTAAGCTGACATTTTGAAACAAGGTGAATACACCATTCCTCTATATTTTGGCATTTAAATCACATTCGTACACTGATTATTTTATTTCTGATACCATGTTAAAATTGGGATGGTCCCTTTAACGTCGGATTTTCACATTCAAATTCGTTCAGTTTTCCCTAGCGGTAGAGATAATGTTTACAGTGAACCTGTTGTCGACTGTCACCATTCCAAAATAAAAAGATGGCACATTGTTTAATTGTACATGTACATTTATCTTTTTGTAAAGCATCGAGCAATCAAACTTTGTGGAAAGGTGTCGCTGCCAACATTAAATGCGCTGCTAAAATTTATTTTCCATTGGTCATACGTAAAAAGTACAATGTACAAAGACTTAACACCGGTAATGATGAAACGTCAAATGTAATGTCTCAATTTAAATGATAATTATTGTTTTATTGGAAAATGCTGAGGTTTTGTTTTTATTTCTATCAAATTGTAGCTTAATGAATTATAGCCTTTGATTGTAGAAAAAATCACTTTCTGATTTGCTTGTTCTCTATCAATCTCTAGAAAATATGGGCGTATCCTGCCTGGTAGCAGCCGGCTTATTTCTTAGCTTGTGGTCCCTCTGAGGGGTCGCAATTATTATCCAATTTACAGAAAAAAAAAGATTATATCACCAATATTGTAAGCGCCTAAGAGGCAGCTGTGTGTAATTGTGCTCTACAGATTCTGATCTTTTCTGTGTGTTTCAAGTATAGGTTTGTGACAAATATTAGCATGTAAATGCAACTAACTGTAAGGAATCATTTAGTTAAATTATTTGAAAAAATCTTTTGGATTTCAAAAGTTATTGTTGAAATATGGTTTCAAATGAAAATAGTATTTTGATCAAGTTGTGTAACTGAACTGCTGTTAATCCCTATTGTTCTCCTGTACTCATCAATACACCCATTGTTGTAAACAGAGAGGTGTGAAGGGAAACAAACAAAGGATGTTGTTCAAGTCACTTTATACCACTAAAGAATAATCCATATGATTAAATACTCAAGTAGAATTTGGATATTAAGCTTTAAATTTTTGCATGGAATTGTAACTGTTATAATTGTTGCAGATATGGCGAAAATTATTAATAATTTGGACTTTATTTTATGAAATTTTGCTAAAGTAAAGTACATTAGGCGACCAAGGTGTTAATCCCTATTGTACTTTTCTACCACTTATACTTATCACAATCAAAACACTTATTGTTTATATTTGTTTAATGGATAGTAATGTTGTTCATCAACCAAGACTTCAATACTCTATTCAACAGCTGACTAAAACTTAATCAAGGAGCTCAGAGGATTAATCCTGTTCTTTTGTCTCGTCTTAGTGAACTGACAATCAGCACTTCAAAACCAACAACAAGGGGTTGTCGAGCTGGGAACAGAAAACAAAGATCAATATCAATTATTAATAATGTGTATTTACGAAAGCCTAACGACTCTAGAGGTGTTCAATATTCCAATTTATTGACAGTTAACTACGTTTCCAAACAAGATACTGGCCAGAAGGTGAATTTTGCTCTATGGACTGCTCGCTCTGTGGCGAATAAATTTCCCACCATTATTTCCGCTATTTACGCCAAGGAGGTGGATTTATTTATTGCTGCAGAAACCTGGTTGTCAGATGGGCCTAAGCAGAAGTCCACTATCAATGAATTCATTTCACTTTTATCTGGATACGAATTCCACAGTCGTCCCCGTTCTGGTCGTAAAGGAAGTGGTATTGGGGTAATTTGCAAGAATAACCTCATAGTGAAGCGGAATCGCTCTGAAAGTCATAAATCATTTGAAGTCATTGATATGAATATCTCTATCAGATCCGACACCGTTCATCTGATATGCATCTACGCCTAGTTGGAGTTGGAGATTTCAACTTTCATATGGATGACGGATCAGCACTAGTCGTCAGACAGTTCAATGAACTGCTCACCCCAATGAATTTCACCCAACGTGTATCATGTCCGACCCTTGAAAAAGGTCACACGCTAGACCTAGTGATAACAAGAGACGAAGATAATACTTTCACAAACTTTGAACACGAAAATGGACTCCCGCCTGACCTTAGTCTGATTCAATTCCGCTTGGACTTACTGCGCCCGCATCCTATGAAAGTCGTACGCTTTTGTCACAAGTTGTCAGCTGTAAATCAAGCTGACCTTCTCGGGTCAATGGCGGCTCATCTTTTTAAAGCGCTTGAACACTCATACGTTGACCTACTCCTTGCAGAGTTTAATTCCAAACTGGAATCCGTGCTTGACGAAGTGGTCCCTATTGAAGAGAAGGCTTCCATCGACAAACCAAAGGCTCCGTGGTTTGCTGACGACGTTTTCAAGTCCAAGGTGGAACTGGGATCTCTTGAAAACCACTGGAAGCACACACAGTTGGAAGTGGACAGGCATATTCTTCACTCTGCTAGGATTCGGTACAATGGACTAACCAAAGAAAAGTGCAACTCTTACTTTCGGAAGCGTATTGATGAGTCCGATTAGTTGGTGAAAAGCAGGCTTTGAGTAAAATTTTACGCATTTTGCGCAAGAATTCATGAAGTTTTTCAACGAAAAAATTTTGAAATTTCGGCAACAGTTAGTCGAAGCATGCGCAATTCAAGATTCATTTGTTGATTATGGATATAATTTCTTTGATTTTTCAGTGGTGAATAGTGAATATGTTCCATGAATTCTAAATCCTGTCAATTAGATCCAATTCCGACTGCTCAGTTGAAATTGATTCTGTCAGAAATCGTTCCCCTTTTGACGAATCTTATCAACACGTCTCTCACGTCTGGCACCGTTATGTCGACATCGAAACATGCTATAATCAGGCCATTGTTGAAGAAGTCAGGCTTAGACCCTGGAAAAATTACAGGCCTGTATCAAATTAAGCGTTTGGTAGTAAACTTCCCGAGAAAGTGGTATTAATAATAATAATACTAATGTATATTTATAAAGAGCATATATCCATCCAGAAATGCATGCTCAAAGCGCTACACAATTATTAACCCGGTCTCTAGGATACAGGTAAAGCCTGATTACCTCCCTTTACCTCGAACTCTTAGAGAGAGCCCCAACACATGCAGCATCAACTTGAAATTCAAGGAGCGCATTAGTTTTTTGTGTAACACATACACCATCCTACCGGTACCCATTTTCAACTGGGTAGACTGGAATACAGGGATAAAGTGTCTTATTCAAGGACACAAGAACTCGGCGCACAATTCGGGTCTCGAACCTGGTTTCGCGCTTACCTTTAAAATCGCACGCAAGAAGTTAGAATAAGTAATACCGCATCAAAGTCATCTACGCTAAGTTTTGGCGTTCCACAAGGAAGTGTTTTAGGACCGGTACTTTTTACTCTTATTGTGTTCCTCTCGACAATATTATTGTGAAACATGGCATTGACTTCATGATTTATGCAGATGACACCCAACTGTATTTAACGTGTGACTCGGCAATGAGTAGCAAATCGAAGATCGAAGTCTATATTTTAGAAATTCGCGAGTGGATGTAAGCAAACAGACTGCTACTCAATGATGCAAAAACAGAGGCACTACCCTTCCATTCGAAGTCCAGAGACTTTTCCGATTTTAATTCCTTGCTGGTTGGTGAAGATGAGATTAGTGCTAGTCAGTCTGTTAGAAGTCTTGGGTTTCATTTTGATTCGGTCTGTTCTCTTTTTAGTCATATATCCGCTGTGTGTAAATCTGTTTCATTGCTTTACACCGTGTAGGTCTAGTCCGTCGTTTCTTAAACAGCATCTCTACTGAACGCTTGATTCATGCTTTTATTTCCCCTTGCCTCGATTACTGCAATAGTCTCTTAATTCACACCCCTCTCTTCCTAACTAACCGCTTGCAAAGAATTCAGAACTGCACGTCTTGTCACACTATCTCGAAAGTATGGGCACATCACCATGACATATGATGATGCTTAATGTGATTTGAGTCGGAATATTTGTAGATTATTGTGTATTTTGGTCGATTTGTGTTTGTTAGGTTAAATTGTGCTGTTGGTGGCAATCAACCAACATGCGTACCAATTGAAATTCCAAGGCGAGAAATCAAGAGAGTGAGAACGCGAAGATATTCAAAGGCTAGAAAAGAAATGTGGGAGTTCGAGGTAACATAATCTCGCGTTCTCGGGGCTAGAAGCTCACAAGGCGTCCCATTTCTTATCGTTCTTGCACTCACTTCTTGCCCTCGAGCAGTTGAGATTATGAAATTGCCGCTATTGGCTTCCATACTGATTCCATACTGAAGTAGTTTTGCTTGCACTGATTTTGTTCCAAGATAATCTTTCTCGGGATTTGAAGGCAACAAACCCCGGCACGACAAGTCGAGAAAATCTGTTTTCCTTGACTTGTCGGGTTATGAAGGCGACAAGTCGACATAACTGACCCGGCGATAGCCGAATAATATCCCCGCGTTGTCGGAAATTAAATGAAATGGGCTTTAACGTCCCACTGTTCTGCTCCGACTTGCTAATGAGATCGGTCGCGTTATCGTGTTGATTTTGTCGTGCCGCTACTTGTCGCCTTTCAACCAAACAAGTCGAGGATTTAGAATAGCCGCTAACAGCCACCATCCACACTAATAATATATTTATAAAATAATTGTCTGGGTGATAGAGAATATCTGTGTTAACTGTTAAGCCTATTCTTATCTCATACTTTTTAATGGGGGATTGAAAATTAAATAAAATGTTCATATAGCGATTTCTGGTGGAATAGGCTACACATATCAACTTAATTTAGAGAGTATTTTATATTTACCAGAATACAACAGACTAGGCGTACCTTCCTTTGATTTTTTTTATCAATATTTTAAATCGTGTTATTCTATTATTGTAGACAAAAATATACAATTGAAAAAAAGGACAATCATTGCTAATCATTTGAAATACAATGGTTTTGCAAGTCGCTTTTAAGTTTGAACTGTCAATTTACGCACAGAAATACTTGACTACAAACAAAAAAATAATTTACAGGATATTTGTCAATGCCTTTCTGCATTTTCGGAAACTTGTGCATGGGAATCCTTTGTGTCTTTTTCTAAGCTACACAACAATTATATGACAAATTATGAAACCACAACAAACGTGTCATTTGAACGAAAGATTCATACTGCCTGCAGAGCAGTGACTCTAACACAGTGAACAACCATGATGTCCACATGGCGTTATCTAAACGTCCCAGGTCGTGAGTTCAACGCACATAAGTTAGTTTGTAAACAAAAAAACGAAAGTACAATGACTTCGACGAACAAAAAAACTGCGTCGTATCAGGGTTGTATGTGCAATAACACGGACACAACTCAAGATTGAATAATAATCCCCAGAAGAAAATGGGATTTTAACAGAATTAGCAAGTTTAAACGGACATTTGACACGCGCGGGGGCCGCACTATTGGCACTATTTTGTGCTTCGGTCGGGTCTATTTCACATATACACAATGAATTCTGCTAATGTTTTAGCGCGGGGATTGACTAATAGTTAATTTATTTCAGTTCTAAAACAAAAAATTAAACTTTAACGCAATAGCCAAATTCTGGCTGGGATTACTGAGCAAAATGGCCATTCACTGGATACGTGCGAAAAAAAGCCAGCTACCATCAATTTCGTCACGTTAGTTACGTACGGTGTCATTTGCACACAAATGTCAAGTGACTGTCATTAGCCAATCACAGCTGCCATTAAACAACCTTTCATTTTATATGTCACACAGATAACGCTCAACTTTTTAAAAAATTATTGCTAACCAGGTAAAGCACAGCAATGACACAGCAAAGATAACAGACAACGAGATATCTTAAACTGGATACGGGGAGGCTTTTGAAAATTTAATTCGGAACATCGAGATTGATAGCCACCTATTTAAGACATGACATTTATCCTAAGGACTTACCAACGACAATTTTGTAGTTAAAAGTTTTGCCGATATTCCAATTAATCAATAACACGCGATCTCAGGGGTTGAAAATCTGTCAATCATATCCGTATACCAACCGACGTAACGGACAAATATACGCCCTCGTTTGCCATTTCCTATGTTCCAATAATCTGAAACGTGCTAGAGCAATTTATGTCTGCTATGATATATTGACAATTATATGTTTATCGAGTGGATCTCTATATGTGTGGTCTTTTATAGACCACCCCTCTAAATATTATATCAGCAAGCACCTAACTTTTAACGGTTATAGATCGTAGAAGTGTGTGGGTTTATAGTCTGATGATAGATCAACCCCCATACACACAACATGCCAATCTTCTGATATAAGGTGGAGTCCTATTTACATTTATTAGTTACTTTAGAGAAAATAGTCAAAGAAAGATGTGGTCAAGACTAAATGTGCTGTTCATATTAACAATAGGAATATTATGTCTAAATGAAATAGTGAAATCAGAGAACCAACGTGAAAGAAAATTTCAACGATTTTTTGTGGATGAACGAGCTGTTAAAAAAGAAGGGAGCGGTCAGTTAATATCTGGTGAGAAAAGGCTGCGTAACTTTGTTGGGAAAAGATTGCGTAATTTTGTGGGTAAACGTTACAGTGATGAGCCTGATTTTGAATCTTTCCGTGCTGAAAAAACAGGAATCGTGCAGAAGGAAACAAATGACAAAAGATTTACGGAAGATTCAAAGCTGGCTGAAAACCAAATATTGCGTAGCCCTACAGAACCAGAAAATAATAACCCGTTTATAACTTTTATTCGAAAACGCTTGCGAAATTTTGTTGGAAAGCGTGATGTAGTTCAAAGCAGTAAAAATCACATTTTACGAAATGTCATTAGAAAACGCTTAAGAAATTTTGTAGGAAAACGAGAAGAAAGTTATGGCAGTGGCACGCATTTTGTCAATCCACTAAACATGATTGAAAATGTAGACAAAAAACGTTTGAGGAGTTTCATTGGAAAACGATACCACAATAGTAACATATTTAATAGTTTTCTCGATAAACGAATATCCACCAAAAATGAGGAAGGGGTAAAGAAAAGACTTCGCAGTTTTATTGGTAAGCGAGGGTTCGGGATTCGTATGACTCATTTAAATGAAGATAAGCATGTTCAAAATGGAATGACGAAACGTCTTCTCAACTTTTTATTTGAACACCTACGCAGCAGAAGTAGCGAACGGGTCGGTAATGTCCATATAGGAAAAAGATTTGGCATGGCTGCTGGAAAACAAGGCAACAAGGATGAAAATAAAAGCAATGAAGAAGAAGATGAACGAATATCTAGGACACAACCAAATTATATGTCGAAAATACAACACAGTCGAAGAAAGAGATCTTTATTTCAATACTCTAAACAAGAAGTGGTTGAACCAAGCAAACGATGGTGTAAAACCTGTGGTAACCAATACGTGAAAGATAACTGGCCTGAAATTCAACATCAGAAATTACAAACACGGATCCTGGGCAACAAACATCAGTTAAATCAGAAACGAATTAGAAATTTGGTAGGCAAAAGATTGCGGAATATTGTTGATAAGAGGATGGTGTCATTTTCTCCTGAAAAGATATCCGAGAATGGTTATTTTTTCCATAAACGATCTGTGGGACGGGGAGACTCCGTGGAGTACTTGGATAGACCGGTCACATATAACAACGACTATCCAGCAGTCACAAAGCGTCTTCGCGATTTTCTTGGAAAAAGACGTGACAGCACTTTAGAGAAAAACGGCAAAATAGTTATACACCCTAGCCGTATGCTGCAGTCAAATAATAATAAACCTGGCCAAACAAAAATAACTGATCTGATAATTAAGCGGTTTGCAAGAGCTGTATCTTCGCAGATATTTCCGGTTATACATAACAATAAAAGAATTCGTGAATTTATCGGGAAGTGATTATTTCCCAAAAATACATTTTATATGATACGATAAAGATTCCTTTATGTGAAAATATGGAACTTCTATATATAAATATATACACGTATTGTTACAACTGGTCGGAGTGTGAGTAAAATACTGAGTATTTCAATTGTTTTGGGTTTTTTTGTTGGTTTTTTTTTCTTTAAAGATACCTTCCCGCGTGAGTAAAATACTGAGTATTTCAATTGTTTTCTTTTTCTTTAAAGATACCTTCCTGCGTACACAGTGATTTTATGATCTATTTGGACTAAAAATATGTTCAAACTAATTAATCTATCAAAATTTTGCTTCAAAACATTGTTTTCTTGGGGGAATATCCCTACTATGAAAAGCAGTCTTTGCGTGCAGCCTTTGACGTCACTCGAGCAGACATTGGGGTTGCTGGTTAGGGACTCCCTTACATTTTGTCCTGTATGCGCTCCATTTTTGTTTTGCAGGGAATCCCGTATTTTTCTATTAAGATTGGATGTTTCTTTTTTCCATATATACCAAATTGTCATGCTTTTATTGGAAATAACCACCCGATAATTACTTTTGTTGGAAGGAATCTTTAATATTATAAAGAATCGCAAAATATTGCATATAAACATAATTTAATTCTGAATGCTGGAAACATATCCAATAACGTATATTTTAAAGCACATTACAAAAGTTTATGTTAAAAGGGGAATTTGAAAGTAGTCGATAAGCAAAATGCACTGATACAAAAGTGCTACACAGTATGCAATATTTGTTTAATAAGGGCCTACAGGAGTTTTCAGCATCATCATTGGCATATGCTTTCCCACATTCGCCAAGAATTTTTTTCAAATGTAAGTTTTTGTAATATCTTTTGAAAGTAGAAAACTGGCGTTTATTTCTTTGAAAAAAAGTGTCAGTAAATTAACATTCCAGTGTACCAACAGAAAGGTCATACAATGACAGTGGACCATTAAGAATTCGGGAGCCGTTGGTCTAACACTATGCGTAACCCGTACGCTGTGTCAGGAAAATATCCCCTGTGGGACTAATGATTATCCTATAACACTTAAATTTATTAATTATTAAAGCGCTGGATCCACTTCCCATATTATACAACCCTAGATCAGCGCTTAAGAGTTCGTGGTATTTGTATACGGTTTACTATTATGTCTGGTTTGAATTACATATATACTCTATTGCCGCATAATATGTGTTCATTAGATTTTTTTCAAACCCGATTGTGGCTTGTTACGCAAACGCGAAACCCCAGCCCTAAACCACGTGTGAATTTCGTTCCGACTGGCGTATGTTTTAAATTACGTTGACATAACTTCACAAGAAACAAACCTTTTTAGCTTACCTTTTTAGTTCTCTTCAACCTCTTAGAAAACTAAGTCTACATAATGGAAGTGGGAGTTAGATGCCTAATGATCCCCGTAGAGGGTGAAAGCGCTAGCTAAGATGAATTGAGTTTTTTTCTTTCTTAAAGGGACTATCCTAATTTGAACAGAGTCTCAAAAATAAAAGTTTAGAGTACGAATACAATTTAAACGCAAACATTTAGAGGAATGGTGTATTTACCCTGTCTAACATTTCAGCTCAAAATATTGAGTCATTTGTACGTGAACGTCAAAACTGCTTATCCGGGCACATAAACCTATCAAGGTTTCGGGTCAGTGTTTTCGTTGTTTGACCTGATGATCGATCCCTGTTCCTTTGGAGGTCTTTTCAATAAATGACCCATGTGCTGTACTAGATGACGAAAGGCACATTTCGCGTACACATTATTATTATTTTTTTTTAAAAAGTCTGGTTTTACCCAGACACCACATAACACAGCGTGGGACACCGGCCTCCATTTCCAGACGAGGACTGATGGGTTTAAGTTGTTTGAAAACCTATCACATATATTGAGTTACTTGCGGTTGATGATTTCAAGGGATTTTAACACAACATTAAGCAGTTTTATTCTCCAAAATATTATCGGGATGTGCCCTTTAAAACCTCATATTTTCATATACTTTTACATGAAAGTAGAATTTTTTATTTATTTTATATTGTCAAAAATAATGTTTACATCGGGGAGACGGGAACGCATCTACGGGACAAAGTACGCAACGATCGACGGGATTGTAATATTGAAAATGGGTCCTTATTTGTAACAAGACATATATCTTTAGATGTGCACAACACCTACAAGTAAAATTCCAATTTTTACCTTTTTAAAAAACGGATAAGGATAGGGATGTCTCGTTGACCGAGACTTCCCCAACCTGTACACGTCATATTGGCCTAATGATAACGCTAAGGAACATTTAAACCGCAACGCCGTAGTTTAAAATTTAAAATGGTATATTGTCAATTTCTCAACTCACAACAGTGATTTATACGATTAACAGGATTATTCTTTCACAGAAATGAAATGGGGCTTAACTATCGCCCTACTGTTCTACCCCGACTGTGCTAATGAAGACAGTAATTCTTTAACAAGGTAGGACTGTGTATAGACTCTATGTGTTTTAAGATTCATTTAAACAAGTTAGGTGTCTCTCTAAGAACAAAGACTTCTGTTGAATTCAAATTTACCTAAACTTACGTTACTTGTGTGGGAATGAACACACCACTATGGTCAATATTTAAGAAACTTGTGTTGACCCATGGTATAGCTTGTGTTTTTTCCACACACAAACTTTATATTAACATATGAATACTAAATTAAAATGTGGGCAGTTTATAATTGCATGAAGTAAATAAGAATATATTATGGCTGGGAAAATAAATGGTTTTAGAAACATGTAAATAAAAGCTAAAAGGCGGGGAATCGAAACCACTACGTTTTTGAATGAAGTAAATAAGAATAAATTATGGATGGCAAAATAAATGGTTTAAATATCAATGCCATACCTTATGATCTTTGGTATCAGTATTGACTAAATACTCCATCAAGGATGTTCCCATCTGAAAAAATATAAAGTGGGTGGTTATAATCACACTTTCTACATGATTAATCCAAAGTTAATAAATTTACAATTCATTTTAACAAAACACGAGTGTTTATATGGTCTTGTTCAATTGTGGGGAGTTTTTACATCAAAGAAGAAAAGTTAAATACGGAGACCTTGAAAAAAAATAGAATTTATATGGTTTAAATCGAGAGTTCATTTTGAGATATTCATGGGAGCGTTTTAAATATGTCAATAATATATTTACATACTATAAATGGATACAATAACCAGATTTACTGCTTATGTAAAATCGCTTCCATAGAGATTGACAATTTTGACGACTGGGTGTAGCTAAAGGGTGGAAAGGGTAAAATCCCCTGAAAAGAACATATAAAACACGGTCGGACTATTTAACCAATAATACCCTTTATAGGCTACTACTACTTCCTCTACTACTACTAATACTAATGTATATTTGTAAAGCGCCAATTTATCCACAAATGCATGCTCTAGGCGCATACTATGTACTCTATGATCACTATTTACACACAAATCGTGATCCACTCCAACTAAAACGCAGTGGATAATTTGGCCGCAAGTACTCTTTTCGCCATGTTACTGCACTAAAGTCACTACTGATTTTAATATGGAAGTGACTAGAAGTAAGTGAGACTTCTAGAACATAGACTTTCAGAAGAAGAAAACTAATAAAAAACTAATTTTACTTTTCTTTTAATCGAATACAAAAATTTGTACTGAATTGACAAAGGATTAAACAATTTTCGTCTGGAGCCACCCTTCTTTGTGCAACTTTTTCCGTGCATCGATTATTATTTGTGAATGCAGCTGCAACAGTGTGATTAGATGGTTGGAATTAAGGTCGGCACAGAGTAGGATTTTGGTTACAAAACTATTAGATTACTTTTAGAATTACGTAACTCACGGGCTAAAGAAGCAGAACAACGCATTTGCGGTAGTTAGATTTTCAAAATACTTTTCCGGGAGGGCGAGACCCCCATACCCCTAGACGATTGATTGGTTCTTTGGGAGTTCGGGTCAGACACTAATTGGACCACACTAAAGTTGCTGTAGGCTATTCACAAACTCAAATAGCAGTTAAATTTTCAAAATTTTCTCCCAATGGTGAGCTGTAAACAATTGATTTGTTGATTGGTATTCGAGTCAGTCATCTCAATTAGGCTATGATATTATTCGACCACTTTGAAGTTGCTGTATTCAGATACTGGTATAGCAAGAAAATACGTTTGCGGCCGTCAAATTTTCAAAAAAATTCTTTGATGGTTCCCTGTACCCCCGTTCTGGCGGAAGACCTCTGCATGCCACTGCCTGTAACCTGAAATATAACAGCTATCGAGTCCGTACGCCTACGGATAAGATTGTGACCTAATTAATATGTTGATTAAATAATTATTGTGTAGCGGTGATATATTTGAAAAGTTTTGAAAATAAAATAAAAATTGTGATCTCTAGAGTTCCCATAAGCTAAAAACTTGATATTTCGTACAATCGGGGGGTTCATAATCAAGAAAGTTACGATCCAATACGCATCAATATCGAAAGGAACCCAGATCTTTGAGATAAATATTGAAACCGGCACAATCCATGAAGTTAGAATCCAATATGCGCGAATATGGAAAGGAACCAAAGATACATTTCAAATTTCATCAAATTATGACCTTTACTGGCTTTAGAGTGTTCGTAAGCTAAAAATGAGATTTTTCGTACAATCAGAGGTCATTACCCATGAAGTTATGGCCCCATACATGCCAATTTCGAAAATAACATCTTTGGGAGATAGACCTATATTTTATAGCTTCGTCAATAACGGATGGAAATTCTGACCTGATATAATTGAACGGAATTTTACAATTAGTGAAAGACTATTAATACTACAGGGTCCACAAACTAAATTGGGATTGTTCGTGCTATATTCCAAGAAGTGGCGGTTCTATGCGACAATATCAAAAGGAGCTAAGATCTTTCGGTAATATACATACATTGCTAGTTTCATCAAAATTGGATACAAATTATGACATCTAGAGTGTCCATAACCTTGGTTTAATTATGCATTTCTTTTGTCAAGTTCAGCATCACAGAATTAAACCACCATAGATTACCGAGATTGTAGTTTTAGGCCTAACATGTCTCAAGCTAGCAAGACGGCGTCGTTTGAAACTACAGCAGCGAGGAGAAGTCGCGGTCAGTGATATGCACGGGTCAAGAGATTGTTAGGCAGTGCTCGAACGCAAGACTGAAAATCTACACTTAGCGGTGAACTTTCTGGAGCCGAGAATTTGGTTGACACTTTAGAAAATGCGATGCAGAAGCATGCCAACTACGTAATATTAAGTGTTGGAGGACATGACCGACGGACATGCAACACAGGATGAACATTCCCGGACTGGGTGTGAGCTCTCACAAAAATTTGATGACGTCATTATAGCGATTCGCTCTATCCGAGGCAGGTCCTTGAATGTGACACCGTCCCCAGGTCGTTCACAGCCCTCCGCTGCTCATCAGACACAGAAAACGTTCCATATCTCATCCTTGAATCCCCTACCGCAGGATTCCACGGTTAAGCATTTACGTGACTGGCGCAAGACTTGGAACAACAACGCAATGATTCAGAGGTTAAATTCTTTTGAACGGGAGGTGCAGGTGTACGCAGTCGTAACGGCCATCGGATCTCATGCAAGTCAGATCGTAGAGGTAGATTGTGGAATCGATCTCAAGTCTCCTCAGACTACCGTCGAACTCATCCTGGACAAACTCCAGACGTACTTCACGGCCAAAACGTAAGCAAGGTCAAAATGAAACGTTCGATAAATTTCGGTTTGAACTCACGGTATTAGCTGAAGACGCTGAACTATGCATGCCCACAATGTGTCGATTCCCAATTGGTAACACAAATCATCGTTGGAACCAAGGACGATAAGACAAAGCGTGATCTTCTCGACGAGCGAGCATTCCCAACTTTGCAGCGAGCAATTGAAATTTGCCAGGCCTCATAGGCCGCTTCCGCGAATCAAGCAACACTCAGTGCCTCTACACGCAGGCATCGATATTTCCGCGCACATGCGCACGGCGTGCGCAGGCACATTTGCCTTTAAAAAAATTATTAGTCACATAAATCATGTCCATAAAGTGAGTCACCGAGGACGAATCCGTTCTCGGGGTCGCAGTCGTGCTCGCCCACCATCAGACCAATGTGAAAACTGTGGTTACAAAAGGCACCAGGATAAGAAAGATGGTCCAGCATATGACAAGGCCTGTGACAACTGTGGCAAACGCGCCCATTTTAGGAGCGTTTGTCGTTCCGCTCTAAAACAGCTGAACGATACACCGGCACCAGCCACCAGGGGGCGTGGTCGGAATGTCGAACGAAACGCCATGGTGTCATCCATTTTCGGCGGAAAGATCCACAAAACAAGTAATACATATTGCGAGTTGCTCAAAATTAAACTTAAGTTCTACAACTTACAATCAGGGGATGTGTTTGGATGCTTGGGAAATGTTCTCCCGTACACTGGAGCTGGTGCCAACTTGATGTCAGTTGAACACTACAGAGAACTTGAATTGGATCCACGAACACTATTCAAGACAGATGATGTGATTCTCACTGCGAATGAATTTGAGCTCGAGTATTTCTGATTTCGGACGAATTCCGTGGTACCCTCATCAATTGTCGGGTGTTCCAGGATCTCCGATTAGTACCAGCGCCGTTTCCTCAACTGATAAAAGTCAACCATGCATTACAACATAATCCGGCAAATGACAACTTGGAAGCCACCAAAACAGCGCTTCTTGAAGAGTTTGCTGACGTGTCTGATGGTGACAAACCGTTACGTGCGATGGAGTGCACACCTGTCCACATTGAGCTGACGGATGGCGTCAAATCTTTTCAAGTCAATGGGCCACGCCCTTTACCGATTCCCTTGAGAAAGAAAACAAAGGAGCTTGAGAAGAAAGGTGTCATTGCTCCAGTCACCGAACAAACTAATTGGCTCCACCCATTGAGCATTCAGATCAAACCTCGTAGCGATTCTCTCAGATTGCGCGTCGACCTTCGACATCTTAACAAGTTTGTCAAGCGACCACATCATCCAGTTCGCGCACCACATGATGTCGTTACCGTCATACCCCCAACAGCGAGATGAGATACTTCTCCACATTTGATTCAAAGCCTGGTTATTTCGTACTGCCACTGGATGCGGAGAGCCAGCTTCTGACAACATTCTGCACACCTTGGGGAAGGTTTAAACACAGCAGAGCCACAATGGGACAGCACTTGCAGACATTCCATGCATGAAAAAATAGTCGACTATGTGCTCTTGTATGGAACCGATCTTGATGAACACCTTGACCAAGTCAGGGTGTTTCTCTCGAGTTGTCGTGACGCAGGCATTACTTTAAATCCAAACAAAAATCGCCTTGCACAGGACCAGGTCCTTTTCGCAGGTTTGTTGGTCGCGAGGGGATTATGGCCGATCCATCCAGAATCAGGGTGATCCAAGACTTCCCGAAGCCCAGCAACATTACGGACTTACGATCCTTTCTCGGGCATGATGTGGAACAGCTTGCCGGTTTCTCCGCTGGTGTATTGGGCACCATGCAACCACTCCGCCCACTACTGAAGGCGAGTTCAGACTTTCGCTGGCTTCCAGAACATGACAGAGCGTTCGAAGCAACGAAAACAACACTTCTGTCAGGGTGTTTTTCTCCAGATGTCGTGACGCAGGCATTACTTTAAATCCAAACAAAAATCGCCTTGCACAGGACAAGGTCCTTTTCGCAGGTTTGTTGGTCGCGAGGGGATTAAGGCCGATCCATCCAGAATCAGGGCGATCCAAAACTTCCCGAAGCCCAGCAACATTACGGACTTTCTCGGGCATGTGGAACAGCTTGCCGGTTTCTCCGCTGGTGTATTGGACACCATGCAACCACTCCGCCAACAACTGAAGGCGAGTTCAGACTTTCGCTGGCTTCCAGAACATGACAGAGCGTTCGAAGCAACGAAAACAACACTTCTGTCAGCTCCCGTACTTGCCAACTTCGACCCAAGACGCCCTACCGTGTTACAGACAGAAGCTTCTCGCACGAAATGACTTGGCTTGGCACTCCTGCAATGGAACGATGAAAGTCATTGGCGTTTAATTGCCGCTCACAGTCGATTCATCACAGAAACAGAAGCACGTTATGCCATGGTCGAGCTACAGTTGTTAGCGGTCAGATGGGGCATGAAGAAATGTCACACTTATCTCTATGGGCTACTTCATTTCACTTTGATTGTTGATCACATACCTTTACTTTCAATCCTCGATCATCAGACTATCGACTGTGTTGATAACGATCGAATTCACGTTTGAAAGTCGCCACAGCGCCATACACTCTCACCACAACATGGAAGAAGGGCAAGGGGATCATAGAATTCCCGACGCACTCCCCCGAGCCCCCGTCGACAAACCCACTGTTGACGATCTAGAGGAAGAAGAGGAGATTTATTGGTACGTGTGTGCTCTACAACGCACTACCGCCATTGCTATTTAGCGGGAAATCGATGATTTACAGGTAGATACGCTGGTCGACCCTATTCTAGAAGCGATCCGGGTTGCAGAAAAACAAGACTCAGAGTACCAGTCTGTACTCACAGCACTCAGCGATGAAAATAGGGGTGTCACTGTAGATGTTGAGTTGCGTCAGTATTCAAAAATACTTTATTGCCGAGTAATTTTATTAGCCGGACATCGCTCAGAAAGCGTTTCTGACGATTTAGACTCCAAGGAGCGTCTGTGGCCTAGGCGGACCATGGACCCCCGCCTTAAGTCCTAGGGTGGTAGATCCCCCACCCTTGTCGATCAAGAATTGCTTCCGCTGGTCCTGGTGACTTATATCTGGCCACAATTCCTTTTACAATATCTTCTATCTTCTAGAGCAGGTGGGGCTCGGCTGGATCTATGATTACTCTCACAAATATTGTCACCTTAGGATGACTAAATCCATCCAGTATATATACCCCTTCTGTGTCATTACATAGGGCTGAATATTTTCTCTTATAACTGAAAAAGAAAAAAATGTTAGTAAAAGAAAAGGGTGACTAGGAGTCAAATGGGGTTTATACTTAAAGGGTAGCTAACGAAGATGGGCAGTTTTGCTTGGACAGTGGTGCCACGGCTTACGCTTATTTCAACTGTCAGGGGATCTTGAGCGTACTGTCAATATTATACACTGGACCTCGGACCCCCACTCCCGAAAATGGGAAACAAAGCTCAAACACCTTGGGAAACTTTGGAGCTCCAAAGCACGTAGGGTTCTTCACCAGTGGAACGAAAACGAAAAAATATCTACGAGCTTGGGATCGAAACCACCAATCTTGACCCAGTGACCACTTGAGTACAGACCACTTGACCACATAACCCGGAAAATGACGACGGGCATGGGCGGTTGGTATGGGGCTAAAAAAAAATTCGGACAACGCTGCAACGGCCTTTTCTTATTGCCATCATATTGCTATGGTTCTCTTACGTGCATGTCCGGTCACCGATGCATACACAGGGCCTCTGGTTTTCACCCCATCCCAACGACTAGATAATAATAATAATAAGGAGTCTTATAATGCGCTGAAATCCACATGACAATAGGGACATGCTCACTACAACACAAAACGCACACGATAATGTCCTATTTTAAATATAATGGGAAAATCATGTCGAATAATCCCAAACAACGGAATCAAACCCGGGACCTCCTAGTTAGCGAGCAAACATGTTACTCACTAAGCCACCATACCTCCGGGTCGCAATTTTCAGACAGTTGCAAGGGATCAGAGGGTGTGGGTCTTTATTGTCTGTAATTACCTGTAATTTTGTCTTACTGTGAAACGATTTGATATATCATATGTACTATGCCGTACCATGCCCCTGTAAAATAATTAAGTGTTTTTAATGTTATTTCTTTTCATGTTGGTTATGGCCTCTCTAAATTACCAACTATAATTATCTATTTGGTCCCACAAAATTTAATTTTATGTCATAAGCTCACAGTTTAATAGCCTAGTTATGCCTATTAAATAGGTGCTATCTGATCAGTTACATGTATAGCAACATCATCTATTCAAAACTACTTCAAGAGCCAATTGTAAAAATATATACTCTCCCAAAAAAGAAACGCAACGTGACATTTCGTCGTCGGTATACCCTTGCTCTGCCATAGCCTTGTCGCAAAAGGAATCGCGACACGTGTTACTGTGGCCATATCCCAGTCTCTGAACCCACTGAAGTTGAATTTCACGGTTTCGGTGTATTTCAAAACCGCGGCTCTATCGGGGACGTCTGGCTCGTTATCCGGTTTCACGTAGGCGTTTACCGACTGCCTAATCTGCTGTTGCAGTAGAGGTCGTTGTTGAGAATTTTTTCCGCCAATTTCGTAACCGGAAGGGACGATGCAGGACAGGTGGGGTCACTCTTGTTTGGCCTAAGTTTGTGCGGTTACGTGTTGAACTTCGCTGTCGGTACCTATCCCAAAAGCGAGAAATGGAACTCAGGGAAACATTAAGCAGTCTGGTTACATCTGTCAGAGATTCACCTGCTTGTAATCGACCAATAACGTAGTTGTGTTGGTCTTCGTTCAGATGTTACTTCACTTGGTTTGTTGAATATGTACATGTACAACTGATTTGGAAACCGAGAACCCCGGGAATTTAAAGGCCTTAGATTTAGGTTCCCTGCGAAAAGCTCGCAAAGTTGTTAAATTCATGTGTCTTGATGAAATCAAGCGAAAACAAATTTCGACAAAAAGGATGACTAGTCACAATTAGTGACCCTACATTTAAAACCAATAATGAATTTCTTTTTATTATTACATTATGACATTAAAAACAAGTAATATTTATGGAAATAACACCCTCGTTCAAATAAAAAAATGATGAAAAATCGGCTTTGCGTTTCTTTTTTTGAAGAGTATATAATATATGTAATATTGGACATACCAAAACAATGTTCAACGCAAATAACAAAATAAAAAAGTCCCTGTAAATAAAAAAGTTACCTTAAAACACACTTATTAAATCGCTGTCGCGAAAAGAGAGGGCGGGTCATATTCTCTCTTTGTCTAAACAGGAGGTCCTGGTGATTGATGTTTGGCGTCATCAGTGCGGATAGAAAAACATAGTCCCCCCCCCCTCCCGTTTTATGTGGAAACGCGATGTGCTCGCGGTAAAACCCACATAGCCTGACAAATTTTTCGTCCAATAAGTTTTACATAGTTAAAAGTTAGTTAAAGCTGAACTCCGATTACAAAAATACCGAAATAATTAAATAAAAAAAAAGTTAACGCCCCCAGCCGCCATACTTGTTTCCTAGTTTCAAAAACCAGATGGCGGATTTGGAGGCACATGACGTGTTCTTTTTTTTCATTATTTTCCCTCGATATATTATAATAAATCATACAAGCCGAAAAAAAATATCGGCCTAAGCCTCAAAGAAAAAAAGAAAAAAGTAAAAAAAAGAAAAAGAAAAGGTAGTAAAAGAGGGAAGAAGGAAACAGGGAAAGGAAAGGAAAGCAGAAAGATAGATTTCGTTGGAAGAAACAAATTCTACCACCTGGTGAAATTATGCATAAATTCATGAGTTTAACCTCAAGATGGTGACAGCATTATAAACCGACAATCTTTCTTCAGTCACTCCCAGCTCTTGATAAGCAATAAAACCTGATAAATGGCCAAAAACTGGAATATTTTGTCAAAAAATTAAAAAAAACTCCCGGGTTTCGATTTCACTTTCACTTTTGATTTTGATGACTGGAGACCAGGCAAATTGAATGAAAATTCAACTTTTTTCGTAAGAAATCCAGATTTATTTGGTCTGAGCTTATCAGGAATGCGTCAAGATAATGATAACGAAATAAGGGTTCTCTGAACGTTATTTTTCAGTCAGTGAGCAGGGCAAAGTTAAACGGAGGTGGTTGAAGCCAAGATGATAGGCTTTAAAAAATGTTATGGGGTCAAGGTCGTAAGTCAAGGTCAAATGTCCAAAAATTGACTTTGAAAAGTTTGAGCTCAGTTTTCCGTAACATGACCTTGACCTACGACCTTGACCCATATACCTTTTCTGAAGGACGTCGTCTCTGCTTTCACGTCGCACTTTAACTTTGATAATACGGCAAGAAATAAGGCCACGGCAAGCATAAACGCAAAGGCCCCGATATGGATTAGAATTTTTGACTCGAGGTCAAAATCAAGGTCATGGCAATATTCACACCTAAAGGCCAATCCACTGATCAAAACCAAATAGTATTTTATAAAAAATGGTGGCTTCGCGCAAAAATTAAAGTTTACGAAATAATATTAATTTTTATGAACTGCAGTGTTAGGGAGCTAGTTCAGTGTGTCAGTTTCCGTTTTAGTGTCTTGTTATTCGAGTCTAAAGTGTGTGAATATCTATCATACTAATTTTCTGAACAGTGAATATCTATCATACTATCTGTACTGTTGAATATGACAAATTCTGTGAATTCTTGACTATGACAAATTTGATTTCTCTATTCGTATTCGAGGATGTGTGATTAAAGTGCTCGCAGGTCACCATATAACTTCATCCGCTGCTCTGGCCTGAGGTGCTTGGAAAATGGGTTTGCGGCTGTCTATTTTTCAAATTTTATGGGAGGAGACCCCCCCCCCCGACCCCCCTCGAGTTCTCGCGCCTGCCGCGCTCGTAGGCGAGTTCGCCCGCAATTTGCTCGTGGGCCTTGTCACAGGTATGACAAGTGGGCCTTCGGCCCACCAGTCCGGCACTGACTGTATAGCCCTGTATACTGACCCAGTGTTTTCCTTCAAGGTCAATTTAATAAGAGCAGTTTTTTTTTTAAAAGTCACTTTTTTCTTAAACTAAGTGGTTTCTTTAAAATAAAATAAAGTAGTTCCTTTTTGATCGACCAATCAAATTTATGTAAAGTGATATCACCACACTGTGTATATATCACATTTAACACACAAGCGATATCTACTGTCAAATGTATTATTGGGTGATAATATATTTTATGCGATGGAAATTGACACAGACAAATAAAAATATTAGTTTAGCTATTTGTAGCAAAAACAAAATCAACAGCAGTAGCAACAACAGATTGCATCACTTTGACAATTAAATTTCGCTTTAAAATTATTCCAGCTTGTTATCTCTCGGCATACATACACACAATCGTCTTGCATTTGTACTTAACTTGTCTCTGTAAATCGGTAACTTCTCGCTCTATTTGACTATCCATGATGAATCAAACTCCAAACTCAAAGGGGCTAAATCGCTAACATTTGGGACCTAGAAATTCACAAAAGTTGGTCACAACGCAAATAATACTTCAATATTAATGAACATGTATATAAACTGATTTACATTCAATGGTTACCGTTTTTACTCCAATTTCAAATCAGTTATGTCCGGCGAAATAAGCCAGCAATCTCAATCGAGTGCAAATTCCCAGAGCGCCTGGTTATTCCAGTCTACATACGCCGTTTGATTTGGCGCAATGACTGTGTCTAGACTCGTCTCACTGGGACTGAAGCGTTTTGTGATACATTATAGAATATCAGAAGCTCATCTTTTCCCGGTAAGTTTACATCATCAATGTTGATTTAAATTGACCAATAATTCGATGTTTAAGATTTTGGAGGATTTTGAGTTACGCCGTTACGGACTTAGGTCCTTTAAATTTCAGCCCGAAAGACTCTCTGTATGGAACTCTCCGATGAAAAAGATAACAAACGGTAAAGACTAGTTGCGTTTATCATGTCACCCAACGAAGTGTTATGTGACACAGTGAAGCGGTTTTGACGTTCACGTCTAGACGATTCAATAGTTTGAGATGAAAGTTTCAGACAGGGTAATTACACAATTTCTCTATATGACGGCGTTTAAATTGTATGCTTAAACGGACTTTTATTTTCCATGAACAGTTTTGGCATAAACAAACTTCAGTTGAAATTTCAACATGGTCAGACGTCAACTTGGTGAACTTGACAGAGGAAGAGCCATTGCGTGGTTTCCACAGGGTTTTACACAGATGAATGTGGAACCGAAAGAGAATCGGTTGTAGCATTGAGTGTGGTTGGGAAACTATGGCAGCGTTTCCAGGCAACCAATTCAATTCAGAATCGCTCACGGCCTGGTAGGCCAAGATCAACGTCACACCGTCAAGACCGGCATGTCATTCAAATGGCCTTACGTCCTTATGCCAAAAATGTTCATGAAAAAAGCATAGAGCACGTGCAATGACATAATCAACTCCAAAAAGTCGTACCCCACTGCGTTTGGGCGATACAAACAGTTTTGTGGAGCCTGGTTTTGGACTTCAGTTTATGGTTTCTAAAGGGAAAGTGAAAATCGTTTTGTTTGAAAATGACATATGCCTTATACACAGGTTTTGTCGTCAGGATTTCGTGAACCAATTTTGACATGAGTTCCACCAATAATTTCATTTATAGTTGGGCCAAAATAAGGTAAAAATAAATGACTTTTTTGTCATCACAGACATCTATGATTAATTAAGAAAAACCTTTCTCTCGTTTTTAAAATGACTAGATTTGTCTAATTTGGTTAAACTAGGTTAGGTGTGTCTAACCGTTCTTTGAAGTGGGTATCTGTCTACATGTAAAATTTCAGGTCCACAAGAAGAAGCAATGTTGAGATATGACTGATTTTTTGTACGTCGGCAATTTAAGGAAATAACGAAACTTATTTTAACCTGTAGGTCGGGTGTTCGGTCCCTGCATTGGTCGATAAAGTTTATCTAGATTTTCCGACGTGGTTCCCCTTGTCAGTAATGCAGGGCGAATGGCCCGACAATGATAGCTGTCTAGTCGTTCGGGTTTGACATAGAACCGAGGATCTGTGTACACATTGGCGTGCACGTAAAGGATCTCCTGGCAGTTGGAATTCGATATGGGAGTAGCCGAGTAACTGTAGACCGTAGTGCGTGCGTCCGTCTTCGTTAGCCCAGCTTGAAGCAGAACCGTGGGACGTTAAACACCATAATGACCCAATTAAATACTTTAGTTAAGACAAGGACCGAAATTTTTAGCGTCTTTTATATAGAAATAATGAATACAACATTAAACTAGAATTGCGATGCAGTAATGACGGGATTCACCGGTGCCACGTTATCCTTAAACGTATGTCACTTTCGGTACCAATAATAATAATAATAATCTTTATTCATGTATTGAAGCCTTACGGCCATAGTACAAAGTTAGCATATTTGAGTGAAAGTTCTGTACACTTAATTCAATTTTAATCATTAAATAACACTTTATAGATTTATGAAAAAAACAAAAAAAACAAAAAAAAACAAAACAAAACAAAACATAGATACAATAAAAAGAGTGGTGCATAAGTAAAGGTAGGGAACAGTTTAGTGTAGAAAGTGACTACTATTTACAATGTTGTAATAGTGTATAAATAGCTATACCTATGACAATGTGGTTAGTAAAGAAAGGAATAATATCTACAATTTGAATATGAAAATGAACACTTTCATGTGATAATTGACAAACTGTATACAAGATTTATGCAGAAGTTGATAATGTTTTACGTATTTTAATTGCAAAATATATAAATTTTGAGATATTTTTAACGACAGTTTGTTCATTATTGGACATTAGCTTAATAAACTGGTACTTTGTATCATACTTATTATCTACGTGGATATATTTTGATCTAAGGCTATCGTATGCCGAGCATCTTAGTAGAAAGTGACACTCATCTTCGCACTCATGCAGATCACATAGACTACATATTTTGTACTCCTCTGGTAATTTACGCCATTTACAAAGCGTGTTCATAAACAGGTATGATCCACAACGAAATTTAATGAGCGCGCGCTTAAATTTCTTGTCATAAGTTGACAACAAATACGGTTCTAGACCAAGCATACTTTTAAATTGGCTATAGTAGACAAGCCTTGAGTTTTCATGTAAGGAATAGTGCCATTCTTGAGCACAACATTCACGGACTCTCTGCGTGAATAGGTAGATAAAATCAGCACAATTTCCTATTGTTTGGGAAATCCATACTATACCAAAACCATACCTAAATAATAGATTTTTAACATCGCTTGCCCATGTTTTTCTACCATTTATATCCAAGTTATGTAGCATTACATACGTTTGTTTGGGAATTTCTATGTTCTGGCATGCATACAAGTTTAACCCAATATCTGATACATCTATTTGCAGAATTAACAAAAAGGTAGGATCTCCCGAGTTCACCCAAGACAGCAGAGTTACTAGTATGAGGAGGCAGTTTTAATACATATTTGAAGAATTTTAAATGGACATTTTCTATCTTAGTACAAAAAGAATGTCCCCATATCTCGGAGCCATACAATAGAATTGGGAGGATCATTTTATCAAATATTTGTACAGCACAACTAAGATTAATACCTTGACACTTTTTGTCTATACATTTTATCATATTAATAACTTTCTCGGATTGTACAATCTGAACTTCTTTTGTTTTCGACCATTTAAGTGTTGTTGAGAACACAACCCTTAGATATTTGTAGAAAGAAACAGTATCTATTGGGACATTATTGTAACTCCATTTTTCATATGATCTCAGTGGACCACCGTTTCTAAATACAAGTATCTTGGTTTTTTGGGTGTTGATGGACATTCCATATTTCTCACAAAATGATGCTAGGCAGTTTATATCCCCCAGGAAAACGAGTTGGATAAAGTTTTAACTATTTATTATAAAGTATAACAAAATGAAAACCAGTAGATTAACTATCAAAAATACGAACATTTATACATATTGTAAATACACGTTATATAGACTTACGACCGTCTGACTAGAGTTCGAAACATGAAATATAACGAGGATGAAAGAATGATAATAAACATATTTTATGTACACATTATATAGAATTAAAACAAATCAAACATTTAAAACCTAAAATATAACTAGAATGATAAAAGTAAATAAAACAATTCAAATGTGGGGTACGGGCTGTCTCGGCCTAATGTGTCACAATATCGAAGAAACTGTTAGGAATTACCAAAGACCCGCACAGAGGTGTCATTGGAGGTTGAGACCGCACAGAGGTGTCAACGTGTATTAGTATCACCACACGGAGGTGAAAGTATTAGTAAGGTTGAGACCGTACAGAGGTGTCAACGTTTATTTTATCACCACACAGAGGTGAAAGTATTAGTAAGGTTTAGACCGCACAGAGGTATCAACGTGTATTAGTATCACCACACAGAGGTGAAAATATTAGTAAGGTTGAGACCGCACAGAGGTGTCAACTTGTATTAGTATCACCGAACAGAGGTGAAAGTATTAGTAAGGTTGAGACCGCACAGAGGTGTCAACGTGTATTAGTATCACCACACAGAGGTGAAAATATTAGTAAGGTTGAGACCGCACAGAGGTGTCAACCTTTATTTGTATCACCACACAGAGGTGAAAGTTTTAGTATATGAAAACATAGTATAGCGAGACTAATTAACGTATAAAAGAAGAATATTGTGACACATTCGGATATGTTTTTAAATTATGGGGTTTTATAAGTATGAATAAATACTTAAATAAATGCCATAAGAGTTGTGGACGGTTTGTGCGACAAGAGTGAGACAACTCGACCCCATAATTGAGAAAGAAGAGGGAACTAGTCCGGAAAGGACACATACGTTTTTGGACACTACTGCATGTCTATCTGAGCTTTCTTTATGTTGGCCAATGAAGTATGAATATATCTCGTGTAGCACAGAGAAGACCATCTGCCCAGGGTCTGTATCATGTGGTCTTCTACTTTGCCTGCCGCTGATGTAGCGGCGCCTATCCTAAAGCTGTGGCCGTTAAATAAGTCGGCATTGAAACCCAGAGCATACAATAGAGATTTCAAAGATTTTAAAAAGAAAGACCTGGTTAGGGCCTGGTTTTTATCCATAATGAAAAAGGGTTCTTGCCTTTGTAAGGGAGTACGAGATTGGATATATCTTTTCAAAGATGCCACAGGGCAAATATCTGAATTTGTTTGAAACAGATTTATATCCACTCCTCGCCTAAATATATCGGTTTTAGATGCTCTGAGTCTCAAAACTGCCCTATCTTCGAAGAAAACTATGTCTTCACAACAAATGTTCGACTCTGGGCAGAAAGTATGTAAAACTGTAAATTCTCCGCATCGAAGAAACCCTACAAAAGCTATGACACAGGCTGCCTCCATGAGTTGATCGATATTTGATTTGAAATAGCCTTTTCTAAGTAGGGTGACTATGTCCTTAATAATATTGTTCGTCAACGGAAGTCTTTTTTGAACGGTTGTATGTTCAGATTTCCTTATACCTTTAAGCATTGTTTCGACACGGATAAGTTTGGTATCACTTGTGAATAAATTGTCTGTATCATGTACAATATAGTGAAAACGGATCGCACACAAGTATAGTTTTATTGTTGTTGATTTTACCCGTAAAATATCATGGCAATAGGACACAAACTTCAGAATAATGTCTTCGTTTATGGAAGGAAAAGTTGTTTTCCACACAAAACCGCTCATAACCATGAATCTTTTATAGGTGTTGAAACCGCATCTATACTGGTTTAAGGTGGATGGGGCCACTGACTGTTCCATTAGATAGGGAATTCTTACGTCGGAATCTGCCACATCAGGTCTTCTCTCTTGGGTACCTGTGTGGGGTATAGAGCTGCTCGTTGGGCTGCCTGGCAGAACCTCTGAAATTGGAAGCGAGAAAGTGCGTCGCTTATAATGTTAAATTTTCCGGGAATATGGACACTTTTAATTGTATAATTATTCACAGCGGCTGACCAAATTAATGATCTCATAAGTTTCATGATATCAGAATTTTTGGATGTTCCCTTATTAATAATATGGACTGTTGCTTCATTGTCACAATGGAACATGATTCGCTTCTTTGTCCATGTGTGACCCCACAGAACGGCAGCTACAACTATTGGATACAGTTCTAAAAACGCCATTGACAAATTATCGTCTAAAAAGTTAGGTAAATCGTTAGGCCAATCTGAGCTAAACCAGCTGCCTTGGTAATAGCCCCCGAAACCACGAGTCGAGCTTGCGTCAGTATAAAGGTCTAAACTAGGAGAGGTAGATACTTCTGTGTCATAAAAGAAAGACACTTTGTTCCAGTGTTGTAGAAATCTAAGCCACATTTTAAGGTCGTTTTTGCATTCTCTGGTAAGTTTAATGAAAAAGTGTAGTTTTGGTACAGTAGCCGATAAAGAATACATGTACGCTGAAAATGTTCGTCCAGGTAAAACTATTTTTGCTGCGAAGTTGAAATGTCCAAGTAATTGTAGGAGTTCACGTTTTCTGACTGAGTTTTTGTTTAAGAATCTTTCGATCATCGAAATTATGCGGTCGACCTTTTCTTTTGGTAATCTGGCCTCCATCTTATCGGTATCCAGGATAATCCCCAAATATTCTAGACACGTAGTTGGTCCGATTGTTTTCTTGCTTGACAGAGGAATGTTAAGGTTAGAGAAAATACTGGTCAGGGATGCCATCACTTCGTGTCCGTTAGTTTGACCTGACTGAATCGTTAAAAAATCATCTAGAAGGTGAAGGATAGATGGTATTTTATAGTTTGTTGTGGCGACCCAACATATGACCTTAGAAAAATTGTCAAAGATTTTTGGTGAGGATCTGGACCCGAAACTTAGTCGCACGTAATAGAAATATTGTTCTCTCCATTTTAGACAGAATAAGTGATACTGGTCTGGTGAAATGGGAATTTGCTTAAACGCGTCTGTAATATCGGTTTTGTTAAGGATAGCTCCTGGTCCATAACTCTTGATTAGATCAATGGCGTCGTCGATGGTCACATAGGATAGGGAGCATTCACTCTTGTCGATTAAGTCGTTGATGCTGGGTATTTCGGGGTTGTCGTGCGGCGATGAAAGGTCTAGAATTAGGCGAGGCTTTCCTGAATATTTCCCTATAGCTAACCCTATAGGGCTTACTCGGTATGATTTGAATGGAGGCTTTAGGAAAGGGCCCTTAAGATACCCTTTATGAAGTTCTGATTGTATCAGCTCGTCTACTGTATTTGGGTCTGATCTAGCTGAAAGTAAGTTTTTGCATTCGTGGAGCGGAAGGGTTAACTTTTCAACTAAAGTATCAAAACCATACTCAAAACCATGTAGTAGGTATTGTACGAAAATTTTGTCGGGGTAAGTTTGTAATTCAAATTTTAATTGTTCCGTATTAATTCCGGATAGAGAACGAATTTTATCACTGTCGGGATGATCGAGTCATTGTTGATTCTGTTTAGATTTAGTGGATCTAGTAGGGAATTTGTTCCATTTGTCCGAAATACAATTTTTCATGGTATGTTCGGTAGAGAAACACGTTTTGCAGACATGTTTGTAATAACACTCAGGTTCTGTGTATCGGCATCCTGCGTCGTTGAAGTTGTTGCACACCGTTGAGCCTTGGTGTCTAACGAGGGATCTGCCTCTTTTATCGTTTACGATTGAGTTATTGTTCTTAAAGTTTTGTCGGTCAGGTTTGGTAGTTGGAACTAAAGTTGACAGAGATGGCGAGTTTCGTGGGCAAAAACGAGTTGAGTGGTTTATTTCCTCGCAGATATTGCAAGCACGCGTTGGAATGCCATGCATGACGAGGTTCAACAAGCTTTCGTCTATTTCCCCCCATAAACCGACAGTATTATGTTCCTGGATTCCGGCTGCAGCCTTTTGCGAAAACATCTTGTGGTACAGGTAGAAACGGGGGCCATAATTTCGAGAAATTGTATTTATATCTCTTTGATATTGGTTGAGGTCCTTCTCCCTGGTTATGAACACGCTAGTAATTATGCTCTTGTATTTCTCAAAGGCCAGATAAAACTCTTCTATTGACAAGTCTTGAGTCAGTTTGGGGTCTTTGAGGGTTGAGGAATATGTGGTAGAAGCAATGCCAGATTGTGCTGTCAGGTCGTAATTTGGGATAAGGAGACTTGAAAGATTTACATCCTTACCTTCCAGAATTTGCTTTCTGAGGGTTCCGGAGATCATGTCTGTTTTCGGCAGGTTTTTGACAGAAATATGTGGCTGACCGAGATTTGCATCTGCAGACGTCTGACCTCTGTATCCGGAGTTCACATCTGGGGTAGTAGCGGCACCAAAGGTTCTTTGCATAGCTGACATTAGATCGTGGGGTCTGTTTTCCTCCTTAGAATTCCGCTTTAGTAGATCGTGTACGACATCTACCATTTTCGCCAGGGCACTGGTCGCTGAAACAATTTCGTTGTGGGCGCCGCCATCTTGTGTGTTTTGGTTCTCGATACACGCATGCGTAGTAGATGGGGACGCGTGAGTGAATGGTGACGTCATGGCTTCTTCTTGTTCGAGAGTGGGTTGAATAATATCTTCCGTGTCGGTTGGCTGAATAGCTGTTACGTTCGGTGTTACTGTTGGAGGAGACGTATGTCCTTCTTGACTTCGGGCGATGGTCAGTTCGTAAGACTGACGTAACACGCTCAGATTCCATGAAGGATGGGCGACTCCCCCGAGAGCCTCGATTTCCATCACGAATCGAGATTTTTTCCAATTCCTGCAATTAGTCGTGTCCAAGTTTGATCTTTTTCGCGTCACCCTCGCGGAAGTACTTGGCTGGCTCATGATTGAGTAGAAATTATAACGTCTGTAGCGAGAAAACAGGGATTTAATGCAGAGTCTGATAAGACGTGTACTCGGTGGTTAATAGTTCGGGTAGTTGTCCAATTCCGACAGATGACAATAATGGCGTGCGCCGCGTTGTCCTTTCGAATCCAAAAGTTAGTTTAAAGTTCCACAGTACTTTTACGGTTTCTCTACTCAAACACAAGATCCGTCTTGAAATAAACAGTTGTATATCCAAAGTAAAATTCGATGGTTTTAGAATAGAACCAAAGGAATTTAAAAGAGATTGTTGATAATATCGGCTAAGAAGTAACTAGGTACGGCTATCGTTCACACCAATATGGTTCCTAATGCAGGTCAACTAAAATCTGTCACGTGGTAATAGTTCCTGATGCGGGTCAACTGACCAGTCACGTGATATAGATACTTAGCAACGGTCTATCATGCATGCCGTGTGTGTGGTGTTATGTTGAGGCATGAAGGGAAGAATAGCTCCTCTGTGAGATATAAACCAACTTTTAAGCTTGCAGCTTAAAACTACAATTAATTTGGTGTTGTAGATTAAACACAGTATCTGCCATATTTCCGATGTCATCAGCAAATAGCAAAGAGAATACATTGGGGAATACATTTGATACAAAGATACCATTACATGGAACATTGAAACAAGTTTCCACATAAGAATTGCACACATCAAATAAAATGGACGCAGAAACATCCAAATCCAGCAATATCAATTCATTTTATATATTTGTTACGTGTAAGTGTACAATACTTCCGGTGATAATGCAAATGTTCAATTAGTTTTATAATTTCTGTGCCTTAACATGGCACGCCCTTTCAGTCATACCAGATTTTAAAAAAACATTTGATTTAAAAAAATGGTACAGAACTATCCATATTGCAGTTTTTGCTGAATTTACCTACCGATAACAATAAAAGTGACTTTTTGGACCACGTATCATATGAACTTTGTTTTATACAAAATCCAAAAATAAATAATTAATTCATGTCTGAAAAACTGAATTAGCCAATGGAGGCCAACGAAAAATACGGTGACAAAAGGTGTTGCCATATTTGGTCAGATCAGGCGACTCTTTAACCCTAGGTAAAATACAACATAAAAATATTTATTAATAAAAAAAGTTTTCCGTAAATATTTCAATTTTCAAAATTAGGCGCCATATATCTCCGAAGATTTGTTGAAAATAAAAAAAATCTAAAGACATGAAGATATGTGCCTTGTCTCCGACTACGTCAAAGAAGAAGAAGATAGTGTTTCACACAAGCTGGGCAGTGTGAAACCCTAATTATGACAGCAATACCGCTGAAACCGACAATAGTGTTATGTAAAGTAGAAAATTATCTTAATGAGAGGGAGATTTGTAGCACAAAGAAGACAATACCCAGATGCTTTTAGACACAAAATACACATGAAAGAAGCTTTGCGAAACGGGGCTTTTGTTCTAGGCATCACAATGATTGAAAGATACTTGGAAGCAAAGACAAATAATTATCAATATACGTCGATTATCTCGTGTTATCTTATTTGTCAAACTGTATCCTTTTGTCGATATAGAGTAAATAGGACTATACACCAACATTTAATGTCATTTGTAATGCACTCAACGGGCTTTTGCTCAGGAAATTATAATGATGCGATTTATCTTTGTGCAGGTTAGCATAGAGTGATTTGGACGATAAAGTCCTTGCGGATTTTTGAAAATAACATTTAGTGAAAAGAAATGGGGGCTGACACATAATCAATATTCCTACCATAAGTGGAATGTCTTTTATTCAGTAATTATACCCAATTGATTAAGTCATTGTAGCGTCTGAATGAATACATCAGTATAAACAAGGGCCAATAAACCGGTTTACTTATGAGGACGATTTGTTACTTTTTTGTAACTCAGTCTAACATTTCTTTTTTTTAATTTCAAAGGGGAGAGAGAGGGGGAGAGTGAGAGAGAGATAATCCAGAGGGAGAAGGTAGGCATTGTCACACGAGTGGGGGCAAAATCTGAGTTAACTTTTCTAGAGGCATTTTTCGTGAGGAATCCGAATCTGGTAGGTAATAAGCCAGGTGAGGGGGCGTTCCCGAGATAATCGAGGTCAAAGGTCACGAAAGGTCAAAAAAACGAAAGAAACGTATAGAATTTAAAATCTGTTCAGAAAAGGTCCGAAATTCATTGATAACAGCAAGGCGGGAAAGAACGAAAAACAACATTTCAGAATAAAATTTATCGAAACTTTTGACCTAGGATGACCTTTGACCCTGGAAAATTCAATTTATTCAAAATGGCGGCCAAATTTTAAGCTTTTTCATGTTTTTTCGTCAAATATACTACACATACTGTCTAATCCCTCTACATCTAGGGTTAAGAGGGTGGAAAGCACGATAACAACATTTCAGAACAATTGTGAAGCATCTAAGCTTTCAAACTATCAAAAAATTTACATTTTATTGAAAACAATACTTTCCAGATACAAACGCTTGACTTAGTTAACATATTTTCACACAACAGTTCAGTTTATATCACCAAGTCATTTTCTTGCATTAAAGCATTCTTTATATAGTTTCGTAATTATACCAAGTTGAATTTCTTCATGTTGAAATGATATCCTGTAGTAAATCCTTTTCAGATGGATTGTCAAGAAGTGAAATACTGTAGCTGTGTGTGGTCCATCATGCTCTTTGTGCTGATCAGTGATTTGAAATAATCGTGTGTTCTTTTTATCCTTGAATTGTGTCTTTTTAGACAATTTCAGGGTAGGAATAATGCACTTCTCCAGCTTTCTTGGTAGCGTCCGACTTATGGGCTTCACTCAAGGACTGTACAGATTATGTACCCCACTTACTTTGACCCTGTTGTCAAACCACGCGAACACTCACTGGCAGCCTAAATTTGACAACGGTGTGTAGCTCTCTATCCTCTGTAGCTGGAAGAGGGGCATCTTCTTTGATATAGTCAGGGATTCTACGCTCTCGGCTATCAATGCGGACATATAAGACGATCTTTACCATTTCCAATTTTGAGGTCATCTGGAGTGACTCCCTATTTCCGGCAATTTTGTCTTTCACACCATACAAGTCTCTATGATCCCTGAGTGAAGAAGAGCAGCAAGTCGGACGCTAGTACAGTGGCAGCAAGGAAATTGAAGAAGGGCTTATGGCTAATTTTGAAAGTGTCTAAAAGTTAGGCTTGACGAAAAAGACGCAATTAAAGGATAAAAAACACCCCACTATTTCAAATCATTGATCACTGCAAAGAGCATGATGGACCACAAGCAGCTAACAGTTTTCCACTTCTTGACAATTGCACCTGGTAGTAGACAACAGCAACGTGTGAAAGACCGCGAAACGGGCATTTCAATTTTAGAAATGAAGAAATTCAACTTGGTAGGATTACGGAACTCTATAAAGAACGCTTTAAGGACAGAAAATGACATTGACATTGCTATTGACACTTAAAACTTCTGAGAGGAGTATTTGGTGATATAAACTGAACTGTTGTGTGAATATTTGTTTACCATGTCAAGCGTTTGTATCTTGAAAGCATTGTTTTAACAATGTCAAATTTTGCTACAAAATGAAACTTTTTGATAGTTTGAAAGCTTAGATGCTTCACAACTGTTCTGAAATGTTATTATCTTGCTTTCCTCCCTCTTAATGCTATTTGTAGACGGATTAGACCGTATGTAAAGTACATATTTGACCAAAAAACATGAAAAAAGTTAGTCTCTATCATCCAAACAAATATTCTACGAATATTAGTCTGGATTGGTCCTCAAAATTTGACGGAAAGTCGGTCATTGTCTGGATTATCCAGTCTTTTAAGTTACCACGTACTGAATCTATCAAAACATCTCGCTTGTCAACAATGACACTCTCTAAAATTTTGTTTGTAAAGGTTTTAATTGAAATGGTAATTTTCTTTCGTCATGAATCAAACGTACGGCTTCTCACAATCTTCTTAATTCTTCATCGCGATTCAAGATATTTTCTCGTCTATATTTTGTTTCTAATAATAGATGATATATTTCTGTCCCGCTCTATAGAATCTAGCAAAATCGGCCCGGCTTCGTATTATCTATCACTTACCGAGGCTTTAGCCAATAGAATCTCGCAAAATCGGCCGCACTTCACAATATCTATCACTTACCGAGACTTTAGCCAAAAGGTTCCATTGCCCATGCGTAACCGGGAGTTTGTTTGGTTTGGGGTAGATTATCCAGTAAATTTTCGTCAAAAATTGAGAACCGACCCAGACCCTCCGTACGTTGAAGACTAGGGGGTTCTGGGTGACCGAGACTAGAAAAAAGTATGAAATTTGGCCGCCATTTTGAATAAATTGAATTTTCCAGGGTCAAGGGTCATCCTAGGTCAAAAGTTTCGATGAGTTTTTTTCTGAAATGTTGTTTTTCGTTTGTTCCCGCCTCTGAAACCTATGTATAGAGATATTTGAGGTCGTTTTTATCAATGATTTTCGGCCTTTTTCTGAACAGATTTTGAATTCTATAAGTTTCTTTCGTTTTGTGGCCTTCCGTGACCCTTGACCTCAATTATCTCGGAAACGCCCCCTCACCTGGCTTATTACCTACCAGATTCGGATTCCTCACGAAAATTGCCTCTAGAAAAGTCAACTCAGATTTTGCCCCCACTCGGGCATACTCCGCGCAGCGTTTCGTTTGATTCGAGGTAATCCCACTACACACTGCTATTCTGAGTGGATATTGTTGTTTTAAATTTTGATTGGTCAGTAGTCCATCTACCAACCAATCACTAGCTGCCCTACAAAAGCTTTACATTTAGAACGAGTGCCAGTATTGGACCAAATATGTTTAGGTAACGTAACGTCATGGCTCACGATTTTATTATGGCTAATTAACCAGTGCATAGCAGAATACTCCAGTAAAACTAATTGTGTGACAAGCGAGGCTATCAAGTCGAATGAAATTGAAACAATACCGTTTGGAAACGAACATACTTTCACCGTTTTTAATATTGTCCAAAGTTTTAGGGAAGACCCAGAATAAACGAAGTACTGTCATGTTGCAGTACTTAAGTGATAGCTTTCATCGAACGGTAAGACTAAGAATAGACATATTCCCGCATAAGTTTAAGAAACGGACGCTATTCCAGCAATGGCCAGAGAGGGATTTCTCGGGACATTGCTTCAGGAATATGCCACTCGGGTGACAATGCCCCCCTCCTCCCTCTGGTCTAATGGGTTTAACGTCCACTTGACACAACTATATAGGTAATTTCGGGACTAACACATGGTTCAATTTTATTTCATTGATTTGCAGTAAGAAGATTTAATGAAATACATAAATATAATAAATTCAATTTCGCATCAATAGAAGTAATTTGTACTGCAGCAATAACAATAATAATAACTACTGTCGGAACCTTGGTAAATTTTAAACTGATTTCTTGGATTCTGAACAAACTACTGAATAATTGTTATTAAAAACTAGCATATGCCATGTTTTTGAAATCACCTCCGGTTGAATAAAATCAATTGTATAATTAAATATCCCAACGAATAGAAAAGTCAATGTCTTCGCTTGTATTTTCGACAATGTTCATCACAATTTTGTACGTAGAAGTAACATGATGAGCTAAACCCTCGTAATATTTTGAAGGGGGTTAAGGCTGACAAATTTTGACAATAATAATAATAATATTAATAAGGACTTTATTTGAGAAGGGTTGAAGATTAGGCTATAATAGCCTTTCTAATATCCTGCCCTTTATACAAAAATATATTACAAAAGATATAGACTAATGCATTAAATAACACACCACAATAATTTACAACAGAAGAAAATATATACAAATCACTTAAAAGAGCTAAATCGCTAACATTTGCATTAAATTAACACACCACAATAATTTACAATAGAAGAAAATATATACAAATCACTTAAAGGAGCTAAATCGCGTACATTTGGGATCTAGAAATTGCCAAAAGTGGTTCGCAGCGCATATATTACTTTAATATGAATGTATATAAACCGATTTACATTAAATGGTTTCTGTTTTTACTCCAATTTCAAATCAGTTATGTTCGGCGAAATAAGCCAATTAGTCTCCATCCAGTGCAAATTTTAGCGCCTGGTTATTCCAGTCTACATATGGCGCGTGATACAATGCAATGTGTACTAGGGCTGAAGCGCATTATGGTACACGATTCGAGTACCATGTTGAAAAAATTATTTTATCTTAAATTTCGGATATCAGAAGCTCATCTTTTCCCAGTAAGTTTACATCATCAATGTTGACTTAAATTGACCAATAATTCGTGTTTTCGATGTCGGAGATTTTGGAGGATTTTGAGTTAAGTACTTAGGTCCTTTAAAAGATTAATTTAAGTATATATATATGACAATCACGTGTGTAACGTGTGTTGCAATAACAACAACGCGCGACCTTTCCGATAGTTTGAGTTTGGACAACAAATATAGCAACTGAAGACAATAACATTAATTTGGACACAATTAACTGTCGGTCTAGTAATTTTATTCTCAATGAATACATCACCGATTATACGAATAGTCATAAAATATAATACTGCTTTTCACATTATCATCACCCCATAATTGTAAATACCTCGTATTATTATTTATATTTTTTTATAAATTATATTATGCGCTACATCCCTGTCAAATCAAGGTAACTTTGTGGCTAACATTTATAAATAAACACACTTTATGTCATAATTTTGATTGATCACCTTTCATAACGCGGGGTATAATCCCAATGCTCTGTGGTTATTAGTCCATTTTCAAAGTTTTATGATTACCACAAGAATTATGAATAAAAGGGCCTCCGCTTCTCAATAATTTCATATTTAATTCACGTTGTAATTGTTCATGTTAATAATATTCTTGAACTCGAAACATTCTTGATAAGAACAGTTCGGGATTATTTCGTATATTATTGTGTGTTAATTGTGCAGACTGTGGGAAAAACGCGTGCAAGTTTCGCGCTAAATTTAACTATTTTCACTGCATCTTTGTAGCATGCAATAACTCATATGGCATGGTACATTTTATATATTAATCCAAAGCGTTGATTGGCTGAGGTATGATCGCGATCTACGAAATGTCATCCGTGGAGTTGTTCTTGTGATTAATATATAGTTAACAACCGAGAGTACAATCGCATGGATACATTGCCCTTTGAATTTCAAAACAAAGTTACCGAGACGCACGATTATAAAATTCTGAACAGTTTTTGCACAACGGAAATATTATTCAGAGAGAATTAGAAAGACATGGAACTATCTGTCGATAAGTAAACCATGATTTGTTGATAATAATTTTTGGTATTACATGTATATAAAAAAAATAACGTTATAAATCATATACCTATTCATTAATTCAATGGCTTCGACTATCAATTTTGCCGAAGCCAATATAAAATACATTTACGGATTTACAGATTTACCTCGGCTACAGCCGAGGTTAAATGACAGGACTGCTTAAGATATTCAAGGGCGAGTCTGCAATGCCCGTAAAACGAATGTTGTTCTGCACCTGTGTTCAAAAGAAATAATCTCACCCAACTCTCCAACCGAATAATACAAGACGGGAACAAAATAACGGACTACGGGCGTATTTATGTTTGTATGTCCTTACTGGTCAAAGAGGAATAGACCGTTTCGATAAGCAAGCCTTGCTGTGGCCCCCTTATACGAAATGATATATCGCGATAAGTGACGTAATTAGCTTCCATTTTCGTATTTCTTGGTGTCAATGTTTGTGACGAGTTCAATTTTACAAGAGATAAATTTTTTATTCGCTGGGATATTTACTTGTACAATGGATTTTATTTAACCGGAGGTAATTTCAAACACACAGTTAAGTTTATAATAAACGTTTGTTCATAATCGAAAGAAATACGTTATAAATTTACGACTGTTCAGACATTTAACTAGGGTGGTTTCGATTCCTTACGGTTTCAACCTACTGCTACACAGACCTCTACGCGCAAGCGAATTATTGAAGAAATTGAACCAAGTGGCCGTTAAACTCCATTTCTCTCTATGTCTCTCTCTGTCTCTCATACACTAGTGACAACAAGGAACGCGCCAGTGAGAAACTCTATCGATCAATACTGGTAGCGAACTTCCTGGTTAGCGACGAAACCCATTTTGGCTGACCAAAGCTAGAAAGGGCATTTCGCATTAAATGACACCTACATAATATTATCTTCAAAGTATAACACAACCGTTTTATTTTTAAAACAACAGGACATCATGTAGGCCTAGACAAAAGATATAAATTTAATAGCAAACAATAACTTACTTACTGATTTCATGACTTCATAAAATTGAAAATACAAATTAAATGGCCAACACCGGGATCGAACTCGTGACATCCTAGCTAGCAAGAGAGAGAGAGAAATGGAGTTTAACGTCCACTCGACAAAAACTAGGTCACTTCAGGACTAACATATGGTTTAATTGTATTTCAATAATTCGCTTGCGCGGAGAAAACCCACGAGATTGGACAGGCGACCCTACTCCTTACCACGTGCAACCGGGGGCCTTGCTAACAAATGCTTACCTTACTGCTACGTCGACTAACTGATCCAGTCATATAAATTCGATGGCAAACAATTACATACTCAGATGACATGTCTACTGCAAAAAAACAAAAGCACATATTTTGGTAAACATTTAGAGTAAGCATAACCAATATTAAAGGCGCGTGCCGTAATCTATCATATTAATATTTTTTAAAAGTTGCACAGAACATTTGATTACATTTGTGTTTTTGATAAAACATTTAAAATATGCACCAAATGAATCAATTTATCTTTTGTCATTGACACTCTACCTGATTTCAAAGTCTTACACTATTTGTGATGTATTCTGAAAGTTTCTAGACGAAATCTTAAAAAAAAAGGTTCAAAATGAGAAATACAAACAGCTACAAATTGGTGAAATCTGCATTCAAATTGGTCGAAAACCTAAAATGTTTCCTTTGATGTCTAATATTGGTCTATTTTTGTCTATGACGACACTTCCTGTTATCATTTTAAAAGTTTTAGTTATATAGTGACGAATCCAGTTAAATACCTATCGGTTAGTATATAGTTTAATTCTGAAGAACTTGTCCTTTTTCAAAAACGCGATGAAAAAAAAATAAATAATAATAATCTTTACAATAAAAACAAATTTTTATACTACGTGACAGTACGTAGTAGCATAGAAACTAAGAATCTTTACAAAAACAATACATGGGATTTACAACACAATATCTGTATCTGTATCTCATACGACGCAAGAACGAACCACTTCTGGTATAACGCTTCGGGAGTACGGGGGTGGAATTGACCCAGTGGTCTAGAGTGCCGCGTTTCGACCGCTAGCTGGCCGGTCACCTCTGGCTTGCGGCTGTGGTTTCGAGCCCCTGTGTGAGCGTATGTGACATGGAGATAGGGGCGCCTTCTCAACCTCGTGTGTTTCCTCCGGGCACTCCGGTTTCCTCCCACTGCTAAATACCCCTACGCGCAAGCGAATTATTGAAATAAAAATTGAAAACCTTACGTTAGTCCCAAAATGACGTAGTTGATGTCGAGTGGACGTTAAACCCCATCTCTCTCTCTCTCTCTCTCTCTCTCTCTCTCTCTCTCTCACTTCGGGAGTAGGTCTTGAGAGCTACTTTCAAACTTTCCACTGACTGTTTGATGTCACACTCTCTTCTAGTCTGTTCCAGTACTGCATTGCATTTTAGAAAACAAGAGTTTTTAAATTGTTTTGTGTTAGAGTCTTTTACTTTAAAACAGTTTGAATGATTCACACTGAATTTTTCGACGATATTGGTAGTTTGATTATCACTGATTTTTTTGGTTTGATGCGTCTTTGGCTTTTAATGGGTGTCAGTTATGTTGAATTGTCTATTGTCGGCATCATACCCCTAATAATCTTGAAGAGGAACACTGACCTTGGGTGACGTTCTCGGTTTTGCAGCGTGTCGAGGTTGAGTTCCCGTAGCATATCTTGGACGCAACCATCGTTTCTGGACGCTGTACCTTTTCCAGGGAGTTAATGTCCTTCACTAAATAAGGGTCCCAAATAACAACAGCTCTGTATTCTAGAGTAGAACGAACTAACGAGGTATATGCCAACCTTCTGCAGTCTTGAGGATAATGTTTTAAATTACGTTTCAGGAAGCCGAGTGTAGAATTGGCCCTTTTGCAGATGTTACTTATGTGGGTTTCCAATGTAAGGTTTTCCGAGATATTCAGGCACAAGTATTGGTTTGCGTCAACTTGTTGTAATATGGTAGTATCTAGTTCATAGAAAAAAAACCTTGACTTTTGTTGGACGCTGAGGATGTAACATTTTTTGGCGTTGAATTTCATGCCCCAGAGTTCAGCCTATTTTTCCAGTTTTTGGAGGCCCCTTTGTAATGCCAGGTGATCGTCGTTATTTTCTTAAACTGCCGACGTATAAAAAATCAGTCATTTCTCCACATTGATTCTACGTGCTGACAAGGGGGGAGCAGGCCGGGTTCGAACCCGCGACTTCCAGACAAGCGAGTCAGCGTCTTACGCTACGCAAGAGCTAGATCTGCCTATTGTAGGTCTTTCTTTGGGCCTTAAATATTATCTAAATAACTAATTAAACATAAATTAACTTAACAAGACCACAATCAACTGTTTGCCTGCAATATTTAGTTGAATTAAATACGTTTTGTGATGGATGAATTAACTTAAAAATGGATACTTGAAACTTTGTTTATTATCGCACCAACGGTAGTAGTAATGACGATTGAGTCCAGACTACAATTGAATCGTAAATATCTCGGTTCAGAGTGAAGCAATTTGAGTGAAATTGTCAGTATATACTGTTTTCATTCTTTATTTTTTAACTATATAAAGAGAACTACTAGCTCTTTATCCTATCTTATAAACGTTGTTTAAACAATACAATCAGTTTCTGTGCAAATCCAGTATTCAGTCAAACAATCTAGAGTGATAACAAAATTAATATGACTTGGGCAGTAACTTTGGTTAACAGTCCATTTGCTGATTACACTAATTTGCCTATACCGTTTTTTAGGACTTCGAATTTTGTCTAATGATTTGATTTGTTCATACTTGGTTTTATTTTATTAGCACAAAATTGACTAGTAAATAATTATGTATATAGACAACGGAGGAACTTGCTGGGTATCCAAAGAGTGAACAGGCGTGGTCCAAATCTATGCTTTAAACTACATTTACTTTTGTACCCATCCGGTCCGGCTCCGGTCCGGTTGGGGATACGGAAAAAAACACTTTCATAGAATTTTAGTAGGAGTATTTCCTTTTGTGCGGGTGCGGGTATGGTTTTGTATGCGGCGTCAAGTACGGTTTTACGAAACGAACCATGTAGCGTTCGGTACGGAAACGCATGCGGAACCGTGTCCGTAACGCACATAAGGAAACACAGTTTGGGTAGCCCATACGGTAAAAAAGCTAAAAATAGGTAGGGAAATTCCAATTTCAGGCCTTTTTTGGACACGTGTCTATGGTATGAGAAAAAGAAAAGATGGAAATCCGCTTTAATAACCGCATATAAGGATACATAACCTGCCGTGTGCCATGTCTGCTCCCGGACCGGAGCCGGACAAAAGGAATTGTAGCTTTATTTTTTCTCATTTTAACCTACCGTATAGAAAATTCTGTAAAAATATGTTTTGGTAGATCTGCTAATAATACTGATGCGCATGTGTTGATTCACTGGCCAACAACTGCTTTGTGTTTTTAATCTGGGATATAATCTGTGGACTATAAATTCGCCCAGACATAATCGAGTGGTTATTGCTATCAACCGCCTGAACACTTGAAAAGAAAGCATTTGGTTGAAAAATTACTGTGGCATTCAATAAAATAAACTCGCGCTGTATTAAAATAACGCATTTATATTCGTCGTGAACAGACGGTACTTTAATGTAATGTTTCGCTATATAAAAGCTATCTAGCGTGAAATAAAGTCTAACGTTAAGTCGGAAAACAAATTGACCCTTTTAGTTCATTACAGACTGTGTCACTAAGAAATGTTTAGCGTCCTCGAGGGGACCGTTTGCCCAATTCATCGGCTCAGCAGGCAAACTTCATTTACATTAATGTCGTCAACTTTCCCGAATAATGATCTGAAGTGAATCAGATAAAGCAATAAGCTACAATAATTAAGTTCTAATACAAATTTATTTCCGGCATTTCCCTAGGGATGCGATTGGCACACACCGTTTCATGTAAAGTAATCCGTTTTATGTCGCTGATTTTAGCTAGATCTTGCCACAACCATGACGTATGTGAGAGTCGTCGAAAGTATGTTTAATAGTGTTTTTATTGTTTCCATAATAATTGCTGCAATTGCCATACCTTGGTTAAAACCATAATAAATAAATCATAGACTAATAAAACCAAATTTGGAGACACACTGTAAGTTTTACCGTTCATTGTTTTAGTCCGGTGACTCGAGAGAGGGGGGGGGGGGGGGCCACTCGAGAGGGGAATTTATGAGTTCATGTTTTTAGATAGTTTGCGTATATTTCGATTCTGGGTGGTGAGCCGGTGTTTAAATGGGTTTTTCCTAGATACGGGGGTTGGATTTGTGATATTGTGGGTCCAATGACTTAAATTGGGTGGAAATGTGATAATGTTAATTATCATTTTATAGCACTTTACATCCCTAAATAAGTATATTGGACCCTCTTGGATATTTTGTTTTGTTTTGTGTGGGGGCCCGTTGAAGGAAGATCTGTAAACAGGACTGTAACACGTTGCTCATGAGAAGCGAATCATTACTTCCATCCTCGGTTACCCACTATACCCTGGGTTGTTCTATGGGGGAGCCACGTTTTCAAGTTATCCGCCCTGGATGATTATGCTATTTTTATCGACCAATCCCATAAATTGTTATTTGAAAAGGGAGATGGCAAAGTGTTTAACTCTCATCGGACAATGTTAGGAGGTGGCCAATCTAAAAATCTAAATGCGTAATTATTAACAACCAATTATATTATGTTAATGAAGACGAGACGTTCATATAATAATGTAGGGTCATTAGTTTTATTAAAAATCGTTCGTTCGTTCCAGGAAATTTATGTCCACGTGATATCGTAGATAATCTATTGTAAATCCTCTTCTTATCTTGGAGTTAACGTCCACTTCCAAACCGGACCACTCTATACTATCAATGAGAGTGTCGATATTAGAGAAAATTTACCACCATACTAACAGCCCTACTCTGAGTACTCCCTTTCGCAGAGACCGAGAGGAATATTGGATACGGACATTAGGTACTGCCACCCCTTATGGATGCAATGACAATGTAGCTAGTATTGGGAATTTATCTAGCCCTGCGTATAGCGATGTTAATGCCATGACGTTATTCCCCAAGTTTCGTCGTCGAAAACGCAGTCACGGGCATCGTCGCTACACATCACCTAAGCTCAGCACTATATCATTGGATGCCCTTGTAGAAATTATCCAGGAACCACTAGGGCCACATCATATCCGTACTAAATTATATTCTATTCCACTTACTATTTTGAAATTACTAAAAGCTGAATGTTTGGATTCAAATTGTACTGACCCTGCATCCACTGAATACAGGGTTGTATCAATTGTTCTTGACATTGCCCACCGTCGTCTGGACATTGCAACTGAGTCTGATGTGTCACACACCACAAATAGTTCATTTCTAAAATTGAAATTTGCTAATAAAGGCATTGATGCTATCGGATTAAGCCAAATATTGCACCATAGGCAAGTCACAGCACACATCCCTCCTTACTTCAAAACTGTTACTGTTCCTAGGATTTCTTATACTTATACTAAACCCATTGCATCCAAAATATTTAGTTACAGAAACGCATTATCTGACATCAATGCACAAGACTTATACAACAACCCTCTACCATGTTCTTGTTCTACGTCGTCCTTCCTTTACCCGCCAGCTGGACATGTGGTCACTGGTGATTTGAACATAGTCCAGAATAATAAGCTACGTGAAATTTTGTCCAAAGGACCCAAATACCGGGAACCGCAACCATTTTCATGGGATAAAAATTTCAAACTTATTATGGAGGATGCCGTAGAGGACTACGCTAGATCATGGGCTAAGAGGGAAGATGTTATCTCGGATACTCTCTCTGATTGGACTAAGTCTATCAGTCGTTTACTTGAACGAAGAATATACATGCAACGTTTGTCAGTTGACACTAGGCCTAAGTCTATTTTCAATGATGTTAGCATTGTTGAAAATCTGAATGCCTTGCATGACAATTATGTCATTGTGCCAGCTGACAAAGCGTCCAATAACATAGTGTTTATTTGTAAACGACATTATTTTGACTGTCTGTTCAAAGAACTTAATTTCGGGAAACCTATTGACAGTGCTACATATAAACTATCTACTTTCAGTAAGGATGAAATTATATCCAATCACAAATCTGTACTCACTTCATTTGGTACTCCATGTGGAAATACCTATACAGATTTGCCCTTGTTGTATTGGATACCTAAATTACATAAAAAATCCTTACAAGCAACGTTTTATAGCAGGTTCATCCCGTTGTTCCACAAAACCACAAAATAGAATGACATATTTCAGACAAAGAACGAATAGTAATAATAATATCAAAAGTCAAACATATAGATGTTATTAATCAACAACACATACTACAGATTTTGATAATACAATTAAATATAACAAATTATAAATATATACATTATTTACATAAATCATTTAGTATAATATGGACATGAATATTGTTATCTACCCGTATAAAAACGAAGGCGAAACGAATGGTTTGTAAACTACTTTCGGGCTGGTTCGTAGACAAAAGCTACGTTCTAGGCATCCTCGGTTACCCAGTGCATTCATTCTGTTCTACTCCACTATACCCTGGGTTAATCTATAGGGCTTCCACGATTTCAAATTGCTAGAATGTAGCTATACTGTAGGACCCAATCAGAAGAAAGTTTACAAACCAATCGTTTCGCCTTCGTTTTTATAAGGGTAGGTAACCTTATCCATGTCCATTTACTGATTGATTTATGTAAGTAATGTATATATTAATAATTTATTTATATTCAATTGTATTATCAAAATCTGTAGTATGTGTTGTTGATTTCAAATATGTATAACATATATATGTTTCACCTTTGTGATCATTATTACTATTCGTTCTTTGTTTGAAATAATAATATGTCGTTTTGTTATGTTTATTATTAATAAACGTTTACTCGTTAATTTAATTCCCAATTACTAATCTACGATGTCACGTGTACATAAAATTCGCGGTACGAACACACGATTCTCAATAAAACTAATGACTCTGCATGATTAAATGAGCGTTTGGTCTTCAATAAAAAAAACATATAATTACGCTTTTAGAATAGGCCAACTCCTAACACTGTCCGAAGATAGTAACTTCCCTTTGGGCAATATCTCTTTCAAATAACAGTTTATGGGATTGGTCGATAAAAATAGCACAAGCATCAATAGTGGATAACTTGAAAACGTGTCTCCCCCATAGATTAACCCAGGGTATAGTGGAGTAGAACGGAATGAATGCACTGGGTAACCGAGGATGTGTCACGACGTGACGGAATATGACAATATACGTTTTAAATATTCAAGTTACAATTAATTTATATTTTCGCCACAGGCAGCAGTATTAAAACGGGTGGCAGTAAAAAAAACCAAAAAACCCAGGAATATTTAACTTACCGATTGCTCAATTTTAACGGCCACTTGGTCTTGAGACTTCCAGTTCACCACTGATTTAGACCCGATCTTACTACTATCTTACTATCTTACTCTAAAGTAGCATTTAATAAACTCGACAAACTATAAAAAAAAATCCACCCAGATGCTTACATAAATTAAAGCATATTGTTAGCTAACCTATTTGCAACTTAAGTTTCGATGCTTCTCTTTAAGCAATATAGCTACGTCTAGACTAGCAGCATTCACCGTCTACACTAGCCTTTTAAATGCCATTTTTTTCCTAAAAGCCGTTTTTTTCAATTTCTCAATCGTAAAAGCCGGCTTTTTAAAATCCGGCAATAATTGAGGGATTTTTCAGAATCAAAAAGCAGACTTTTTCAAAAAAACGGCAATTTTATGTGTGTAGACGGTAAAAACCGGGTTTTATCGGGTACCCGGATGTCATCCTTCCCGAACTTCCGTACATTCATAACATTGGCACAAATAACGAAGGTCGGTGTTCATCGTCTTTTACCGTTACAAAACTTCAGTCAGTGTAGACGCTACACTTGAAAAAGCCGGGTTTTTAAAAAGCCAGCTTTAACTAGCCTAGTGTAGACGAAGCTTATGAATCCCTTTCAAACTACAATATTGTGAAGATGTGTCTCTTATCGGGATGTCGGCGAACATGGCGGGGATTCAGGAGCGAACAATTTCATATTTGCAAATGATACATCGTTACTATAAAAAAAAATCTGAACGTCTCTATTTCTGAAAATGATGTGCTGATTTTTCAATATAAATATGTTCGATTTAAGAGTTTATCGAAAGTGACTGCCCCTCTTCGTATACGTAGTTCTATTATGTTTATAAATATTATTTGGGAGTAGCGAAAATGAGCGTTTTTATCTTATAAAGTGGTCCCCCTTGCACTAGGTAGCAGCAGAACAGAGCTTTGTCAAGTTTTTACAACTAATTATACCAGGAATAAAATCTTCCTTAACCGACTACTTAAAGCGACAATTTCAAATTTTTTAAGGAAGTCAAAGCATAGTTATTTCTATGTATTTTGCTCAATAGGTTATCAACTCACTATTATACGATCATGGGCATCCCATCCTTAAAAATCTTTGACACAGGAAATAAAAGCACAATTACCTTCCCTGTTTTACTATTGACAACATGGGGCAGTCATTTTCCAACGTTTAAATTTGAAGTTGAAAATGATATTTTTTCCTATTTCTCAGCTGGCAATAGTGAATTCTAATAATAAAATAATAATAATGAGTATATTTACAATGCGCTATATCCATAAACCAAGTTTATGCTCAAAGCTCTACACTATTATCCCGGTCTGTAGGATAGAGGTAAAGCCTGATTACCTCCCTTTACCCCCGAACTCTTAGAAAGAGATAATCTTTTAGTGGCATTTAGCGATCGGGAAACACATTTCTTCTTCTTCTTCTTTTGGTGTTTAACGTCTGCTTCCACTTAAGTGATATCACAGACAAGACATAGGAGAGCCGAAGCTGCTTCCTGATTTTTAGAATATGATTTTGCAACCTTTCCATTTTGGCCTTAGGCCATGGATTAGGTTTTAGTGAGAAGCTCTTCCCTTTATTTAATAAAAACACATCGTTGGTAGACGATCTCTTCTGTTTCTGGATTGGTAGATGTCTTCTTTGTGGGATTTGTGTTTTTAGGTGCCAGACCTGTCTTCTCGTGGTCTCCCCTTACTCCACTATCCCACTGGTATTTGTTTTGGCAGAATAGTGTTTAGATGCCGAGCCCGTCTGATCATGACTCCCACTTACTCCACTATCCCGCCAGTTTAGTAGATGTAAGTAGTAAATTAAACTAATATAAAATTAAATAAATAAAGAGAGTATAATAAAGTTGTAGTCAAATAAATTAAAGGTAATAAAATAAAGTAAATTAAAGTAAAAGTAAAGTAAAGATAAAGTAAAAATTTATAAAATAAAATAAAATAAAATAAAATAAAATAAAATAAAATAAAATAAAATAAAATAAAATAAAATAAAATAAAATAAAATAAAATAAAATAAAATAAAATAAAATAAAATAAAATAAAATAAAAAAGATAAAGATAAAGATAAAGTAAAATGAATAAATTAAAATAAAGTTGTAGAGTGGTTGGGCTTCCTTCGAGAGGACGTTTTTACTTCCCCACACTACGTCGTATAAAAAAAAGTTAAGATAAAAAATAAGTAGAAAAAATAAAAAATAAATTGAAGGTAATAAATAAAAATAAAATAAATTTAAGTGAAAGTAAAGTAAAGTAAAGATAAAGTAAAATGAATAAATTAAAATAAATGTATAGGATGGTTGGGCTTCCTTCGTGAGGACGTTTTTACTCAACCATCCTACGTTGTATGGAGATTTTATCTAGCCGTGACCCTTTCTTATTTCACTAATTTACTTAGTCCAACTGTGTCCATTAGGGTGTGGATTTCTTCGAAGATTTGTAGCTTCAGATCTGGTCTAGGGAAGAGTAGGTTCTTAGTGTTGAATGGTATGTTATTGGTCTCCATCATTCTCACTAAGTCCTGTCTCTCTTCCTTGTAAACCTCGCAGTCTACCAGGACATGGTTGGTGGTACACTCTTCTCCGCACTCACAGACGATGACTTGGTGTTTGTAGTCTCGCAGCCGCTCTTTCACCCCTAGTTTCGATATGAGTCTGCATATATCTCGTCTAGGGTGATTGGTCGCTGTCTTGGTGTAGATCTCGTCATCCAGTCGGAATCTGTATGTGTCAAGTTCAACGAGATTTAATTCCCAGATTGAATTGACCTGTCTTTTGACCATACTGTAGATTTCCGTGGTGCTGTAGTCTATGAGGCGGGGTGTAGCTGTGTCCTTGAGACCCTCGTTGGCGAGTCGGTCTGCTTCCTCGTTTCCTTTAATGTTGACATGTGATGGAATCCACACGAGTTCTAATTTGCTTCCCTTCTCTAGGACCCTCTGATATAGCTGCCTGATTTCCAAAATGACTTCTGGTCTTGATTCCGAGTTGTCATTTTGGATTGAAATCAGACTGCTCAGAGAATCGCTTGGAATGACGAACTTGCCAGTCTTTTGATGGGAGATCCATGAAATAGCGTCACGAATGGCAACAAGCTCTGCAGTGTACACCGAACAGTTATTGGGCAGTTTCCTGCTTATTCCCTGTTCCCCGTTTGGCAGGTATATTCCAAACGAGCTGGTGCCCCTTTCAGGATTGCGTGAGCCATCCGTGTAGACATGGTCCCAGTCATCAGACGGCCAGTTGTCTTCCAAATGTTCTAGAGAGAAAGCACGTGCAGCACTGGGGTTATTTTTCTTGTCGGTTTTCTGTAGTAGATCTAGATTGACCAGCGGTATAGGGAGCGTCCAAGGGGCGACAACTGGGGGGTCGTGTTTATTTATCACGAGCTACCCCAGTCGTAGTTCCTTGATCGTTTCTCTGATACCCTGGCTGAAGGTTTTCTTTTTGGGATCTCTTACATATTTTGTCTTTTGTAGACTGACAAATGTTGGGGATCTTTCACCTAGTTGTGATATCTTGACCCAATACCTTGTCGCCAATTCTTTTCTTCTTAGGGATAGGGGCAACTCCCCGACTTCTTGTAGTAGTGCCTCTCGCCTAGTCCCGAGCCCTACGCCAGTCGCAATACACAGAGCTTTGTATTGGATGGTGTCAAGCTTGCTTAAGTGTTTTGGCGCGCAGTTCATGAAGGCCAAAGAGCCGTAGTCTAATACAGAACGTATTAGAGCACGATATACCATCATTAGTGTAACTCTATTGGCGCCCCACGTACTGCCCGTTAATTTTCTCATTAAGTTTAGGATTTTGGAGCATCTATCTACAGTCAGTCCAGTCGATGTGCGGTTTCCAGGTCAACCGTCGGTCAAAGATTACGCCAAGGAACTTGGTTTGGTCTTTAAACTCGATGGTTTTCCCGTTCATACACAGAGTCATTCTGTTTATCCCTCTATCCCTGCTCACAAGCATGCCGACCGTTTTCTTCTCCGAGACTTTAAATCCCCAATCGTTTGCCCATGTCATGAATTTGTCTAAGGCTTTTTGCATATTCTTTTGTAGTTCACAGAAGCTCGTCCCATTTCTCCATATGGTACTGTCATCGGCAAATTTAGCCAAGTCAGTTCTGGAATCGAGGTAGGACGATTTGTGAATGTCATTGATCATGATGTTGAAGAGAGTGGGACTGATAACAGACCCCTGAGGCGTGCCATTTTCTAATGTTTGCTCGGCACTCAGGAATCTGCCAACATTCACCTGTATCCTTCTATCACTCAGAAAGCTTTTAATCCACCGAAACATTATGCCCGTTATACCGATACGTCCTAACTTGAAGAGCAGCCCGTCTAACCAAACTAGATCGAAAGCCTTGGTCAGATCTACGAACACGGCACATAACAGGTTTCCCGAGAGAAGTGCCTGCGACATGACTTGCTGTAGCCTAACCAAGTGGTCCATTGTTGATCGTCCTTTCCTGAACCCACTTTGATTTTCGTCGATCAATCGGTTGCTCTCCAGATAGAACTGTAATCGGATATTAACCATCGTTTCCAAGGTTTTGCATAGTGTGGATGTCAAACTTACTGGTCGATATGACTCTGCCTTGTTCTTCTCTTTCCCAGCTTTCAGTAGACGGATGACGTTTGCTTTTCGCCATTCTTTAGGTACCTCTCCTGACAGCCAAGATGTGTTGAAGAAGTTTAGTAGTATCGTTTTGGCGTTTCTTGGTAGATGTTTGAGCATGGAGTACTTTACTTTGTCCTCCCCAGCCGCACTATCCTTCTTGAGGGAAAGAGCCTTATTTAACTCTCCCTCAGAGAAGGGTAGGTTGATTGGTTCAGCCACTTCATTAGATTCAATTACTAATGAAGGGTGCTGCGAGTAAAAGATTTCCTTCCTCTTCAGAAACTCTGGTGATTGGTTTTCGTCTTTGCTTGCGTCAGCAAAAGTTTTTGCTAGTAGGTCTACCTTTTCCTTGCCGTTCGTAACGTACTTATCTCCATCTTCAAGGTTTGGTATGTTGAATGATCTGCGTTTCCCGTTCATGGCATTCAGCTTCTTCCAGACGGCACCCGTTTGCGTGTTTTTATTCAACGCATTACAGAATGTCATCCAGTGCCCACTTTGTGCCTTTTTAATGGTGTCTCTTGCAGCGTATTTCAACTTAAGGTAATTTTGGTGGTTGGCTTCATTGTAGTGGCGTTTCCGTAGGCGGAGGGCCTTCCTTCTGTCGTTGACCGCCTTCTGACATTCCGGTGACCACCATGGTTTTCTAGTCCTTGGTTTTCCACCAGAAGTCTTTGGAATGGAGTCGTTAGCAGCACCTATAATAGAGCTTGTAATGTTGGTAGCGTACACATCAATGTTGGTATCGATGATATCTTCTTCCTTCCACTCAAGGCAGCCTACACGGAATTTAACCCAATCAGCTTCTTTCATAATCCAATTGGGTCTCCCGTTATAGACTTCCCTGGTTGCTTCGGCCTGAATGCAGAATTCTATCAGGAGATGGTCACTGCCAAGTGTTTCGTCTTCGTGTATTTGCCAGTCGCAGCGGTTTGCCAGACCAAGCGTACAGAACGTGAGATCTAGGTGCGAAGGTGGGGCATTTCCTCCGACAAAAGTAGGGCTCTCATCGTTTAGCATGCATAGGTCGTTTGCTTCTATTATTGAGCATAGGCTAGTCCCCCGGCAGTCATTCCTCGGCGACCTCCAGAACACTGATTCGCCCTGTGGAAGTTGATCGAGAAGTGACTGGAAGTCAACTGGTTTTTTCGTGACATCTGGGGGTACATAGACATTCACTATTGTCAAATTCGTATTATTGCTCAATGTGATGGATATGCCCATTGCTTCTAGAGGTCCTTCTACGTCCAGTGAAACAGAAATATAATTTAGGTTATCACGGATATAGATGGCAATGCCGCCGCCACGTGTCGTACTTCCTGGTCTGTCCCTTCTCTCACAACTGTATCCGGGTATGTAGATGTCTTTCGAGGTTGGTAGTAACTTGGTTTCTTGGAGGCAAGTTACATCCCTGGGGTTGCGTGTGATGTATTTTCTCAGCTCAGCACATCTGGGGGCCAGTCCATTAACATTAAGTTGTAAAACTTTAACCTGGCCCGCCATGATGACTGTCCGGATGGGTGCCTCTATGTATTGTCTTTTTATTGTTCAATTGGCGTTTCACATTCCATAGGAGGTACCTCATTAGTGTTCGTCTTTGGTGTTAAAACCGGCAAGCAACTGGGCATATCGCCAGTGCTGTAGTGACGAACATGAGATATCCTTCTACGGAGTGCGAGGTTTGCCGTTTGATCACCTTTTGTGGTTTCTTCGTCGTCGTCTTCTTCTCTTGATCTTTTTTTTACTATGTTGATTGAGTTAATCATGACACACAGGACATCGGCATTGACCATGTGTGTCCTTACTTTGCCGAGTAAGCTTTCCATCCTGAGGAACTCGATCATAAAGTTCATGAAGCCACTTTCCGTTTTAAATTTAGGAATGAAGTGTTCTTCATGACTCTTCGTTTTCGGTTCCTCATTTTTTTTCTTGGGTGTCTTCTGTTTGACCTCTGCAGGTTTGGAAGATAAGTTCCTCTCTTTCTTTTTCTTGTCTTTACCTTTAGGGGTGAGGGTTACATCGGATGTCAAGAGAGTCGGTGCTGGAGTTTGCTTTGGTTCCACCACCGGTTCTCTGACTACTTTTGCTTCCCTCTCCTTGTTTTTTACTTGTTGGGTTGCCTCCCTAAAGGTAAGTTTGTCTTTGCTTTGCAGACGTAGGGCTGCTTTGGTCGCTAGAATTCTTGGGCATTGCGGGGAGTTGGCTGCGTGGCTGCCCTTGCAGTTTGAGCAGTTAATTTTACTACCCACCCTACACTCAGCCACCGCGTGTTCTCCTCCGCATTGGGCGCATATGGCTTTTCCTTTACAGTACTTTACCGTATGTCCCAGTTTCTGGCATTTGGTACACTGTCTCACCCTTTGTACATAGGGGTGGGTACGGCGGTTGAGGTACACGATTTTAAGGGCCTCAGGTGCAGAACCTTCCCCTGGGCCACATTAAACCGGTATACCTCGGTAGCTTGGTACCCCCTCTCTGTTAAATCTTCCAGAATTTCCTCCCCGGTATATTCGGCCGGTATCCCATGAACAACCACCTTATCAATAGACAAGGTGATCGGTTCGGACACCGTCACGGTCATACCGAGAAGTGCGTTCTGAGCTAGCGCCAAATCCATTTCAGACCTACTTTTTAAGGCAAGTCTAGTTGTCCTGACACAGTGATCTTTAAGTCGGGTATGTTAGTAATACCCCACTTACTCTTTAGTTCCTTCCCCACTGCCGTAAGTTTGGCTCCTTGAAAGGACTTGCCTTCCAGTGGTCTCACCAGTACGACGTGAGTCTGTTCCTCCCTCCTTTTTGCTGCAGGAAAGAACTTTGGTGCAGGGCTGCTGTTAAAAGCGTCAGCCATGGACATTGGTGAGTTAGCCTCTGTCGCCATCGTTCTTATGCTGCCAAAATATATAATCGAAAACTAAAGGAGGGAATGAACAGTGTTGATCAAGGTTATATTAATTAATGACGTAAGTTGATATACCTGTTGTTACCCCTTTCCACAAAGAACCGCTAGTCAATCAGTGTGATTAATACTAATTAACTATGGGTTCCTATTGCTTGTATGAGTGTACTTAACAGTTATCAGGCTTATTAGCTATAGAAATAAATTAGCTTGTTATTGTTTTAAGAAGCTTGTGATGAGCTAAATCAGTTGGCTTGTACACTGAGCTTCTTTGTTAGTTGATGATAGAAAGAAAAGTAAAATGACCAAAAAATAAAAAAATAGAAATATAAAAATAAATAAAAATAAGAATGTGGTATATCCTATATAATATATAGCTGAAATAGGGGTAAAAAGTATAAGTAAAAAAAATAGATTATATTAGAGTTGAAAAATATAAGAGATAGAAGGGAATTTAAGAAAATAAGCTTGTTGAAGTAAATTATTAAATTAAATAAAATAAAATAAAATAGTAAATTAAAGTAAATAAAGTAAAATAAACAAAGAAAATAAACAAAGAAAAAAAACAAAGAAAATAAAGTAGAATAAAAAAGTAAATTAAAGAAAATAAAGTAAAATAAAATAAAATAAAAGACTGATGAAGAAAGCAAAATATAAAGAAAGTAAACCTTATACCCCGTAAAGGTGTAAAGATAAAAATAAAGACAACCTTAAATCTACTTTTGGACTAGATGATCTTTGTAGTATCTAGTAGTCTTTCTGGATTTGAGAAGTCTTTTGGAGTCTTAGCTAGGCTACTTTATCTAGGATAAATTTAGTCGATAGCTATGGAGCTCTGATGCTTTAGGTGTTGTCAGTACGAAGACTAATTAACAGAACACAGTTTTTATGGGATACAATCACTAGTTTATTCTAAAGCACGACGTTTCGACAAGTATCCTCTTATCGTTATCAAGCACAATGACATTTAGTAAACTTGAGATCAATATATATGAAATTTATAATGAAACCATTTAGGTGGATTGACATAACAATAACAACAAGAGTAAAGATATTTAACAAAGAACAACAAGCAACAACAAGGTAATTAGCTTACTAAATAAACACTAATACACGATTAGGGGGTTATTAAATAGTGTGAAGCCCTTCAAAGGGTACTATAAATAAGCGCCCCAACATATGCTGCTTCAACTTGAATTATATGAATAATAGGATTATTCTTCAACAAGGTAATAATAATAATAAAGTCATTTATATAGCGCCTAATCCATGCCGAGGCGTTTTCTAAGCTCTTCTAATGTAACTCTGGATACGCTTGTCGAAAAGGGTGGGTTTTTAACTTTTTTCTAAAGTCAAATAATGTTTGGGCACTTTTGATGGAAGTGTCCAAGTGTTTGTTATTCCACAAAGTTAGAGCAGCAATGCAAAATATAAGATCACCGTTTGATTTTGGCTATTTTAGGAAATCTTTGCTTGATGATCGTGTTTAAAAATATAAGTTCAAATGTTGGCAGGATTGTATAATTCTGAAATACGAATTATGGTCTTTAGAAAGTTCAAAAATTAAGTTACATTCGTTTTGAATTGGTGCTGCCATCATCGCTTTTATGAAAGGTTACTTTCGGGTTGCTATTAGAATTTTGAGCAGATGAAAGAGCAATGCGGTTGGATCATAAAATCACCAACCATAGTTATGTAAGATATTAGATGTGAATCGACTACAAGGGACAAAATTTGTCTTTTTACCTATACCGCAAATTCTGCAAAGCAGACATTTGGAAGAGAATGTTTGACGCGATCAGAACAACGAGTGGGTTTGATTACAACCTCAAAATGATGTTTTACAAGAACCGTAATTACCAGTACAACTGGCTTCAACCATTTCTGCAATTTAAGGTCAAATAATTGGTCGAGATGCTTGGTTCGATGTGACTCCGATCGTTTTGATCTGAAATTTATTGTTCAACAGCAAGGTTATACAATTAGCTACAAGATGGCGCTATTAACTGGGGTTTAATAATAATAATAATAATCGCGTCATGGTTTGTTGAAAAAGTGACTTAGATCGTTCTTCCCATGTTTGTTATCGTGTTTTGGTAATTATTATATGTATGTGCCTATTCTTTGAAAAATGCATAATTGAGACTATCCTTTCTTTTGAGTTTTTCCGGTTGATATTATGTAAATACAATTGACTCTGGAACACTGTGTTATTAAAACTATGTCTGTATAACTTTAAAACATCCATAATACAAAGGTTATAATACTAGAATACGTATTATGGATACAATCATTTGGTTTATTATACTGCAACGTTTCAACAAGATGGCCGTACCATATCCAATGCAGCTGCCGTGAATCCTACGGAGGAGAAACGCGAGTCCCTCTAAACAAACGGGTGGACCAACACAAACCTACACCCTCCAACAGTGACTCAGCAGTCGCCACCCATCTTCTAACCAATCGTCACCACAAAGTTAATTGGTCGAAGGTAAAAACATACAGAATACACCAATATGACAAAAGAACGAGGAAAATTCATGAGGCCATCCAGATACGCCGATATACCCAAACACTCAATCGAGACAAAGGCGTCTATCTTCCAAGAGCCTACGACCAAATCATTTAAGTTACGACCACCAACACAACCAATAGTGTATTTATTATGATTGTTAACCTTTGTATTATTATATTTATCAAACTATATATGTCACCAATTAACAAATTTTCCAACAATAAAGACACTGCATGTCTGCATATCTAAATTATTTGGTGTCCAAAAAACATCAAATATCTGAAATACTGTAATCATTGTTAAAACTTTATTACCAAACCTATTATGATAGGATTATAATGATTCAAAATGTCACTCTTGAGTTAACATAATGGTCCTATATCACTACAATAACTCAAAACTTACTCCAAGTAGACTTATATTCTTATAAAAACATTAAAGTTATCTTTGTCTTCTGTCTATACAGCTCATCAATTAATGATATTGTTGATTGTACATATATATATTTCATCCATGATATGTTTCATTTCAACAACATACCATTCACTACTAAGAATCTTCTCTTCCCTAGACCAGATATGAAACCGCAAATCTTCGAAGAAATCCAAACCGTAATGGACACAGTTGGACTAAGTAGAATAGTAAAATAAGAGAGGGTCATGGCTAGACAAATTTTCAATACAACGTAGGATGGCCGAGTAAAAACGTCCTCTCGAAGGAAGCCCAGCCATCCTACAAACCTATTTTTATCCTTTTTTTTTCTTTCTTTATTTTTTATAAACGTCCTCTCGAAGGAAGCCCAGCCATCCTACAAATTTCTTTTTATTTTACCTTTAATTTACCGATTTCTATTTATTATTAGTAATATCCCTAATTTAATTTATTTTCATCTATTTGTTTTAATTTACTTATTTTAATTTATTTACTCTAGATTATTTATTTTAACTTAGGGTGGCTGAGTAAAAACGTCCTCTCGAAGGAAGCCCAACCATCCTCCAAATTTATTTTATTCCTTTTATTTTAAATTATTTTCATTATTTTATTTATTTTTAACAATAATAACAATATAAATAACTGGCGGTATAGTGGAGTGAGAGGGAGTCATGATCAGACGGGCTCGGCATCTAAACACTATTCTGCCAAAAATCTACAGAGTGGGATAGTGGAGTAAGGGGAGGTCACGAGCAGACAGGCCTGGCACCTAAACACAAATCCAACAAAGATGACATCTACCAATCCAGAAGCAGAAAAGATCATCCACCAAACGATATGCTTTTATTTAATAAAGGGAAGAACTTTCCACTAAAACCTAATCCATGGCCTAAGGCCTTAATGGAAAGATTGCAAAATCATATTCTAAAAAAAATGAAGCAGCTTCGGCTCTCATATGTCTTGTCTGCGATATCACTTGAGTGGAAGCAGACGTTAAACACCAACTAGATGACATCGCGCCTGGTACGTTCGTGCATTTTTTATGCGCGAACTCTTAGTTTTTCTATTACTGGCACGCGCACGGGCACTATTTTTTTTGTTTTACATGTACCAAAATCTGGGATTTCGCGCGTAGCTACTTTTGAGGTATTAGGTCTGCTTAGCATAACACTTGCCACTGTACCTGTGTATCGCTAATTATAAACCGAATGTTTGAAGACCATTCATATTTATTACGCACAGAATTTTCAGTACAGTGTTGATTCATGCTCAAATTGTTACTAAGCAAACCAACGGGATTATTTTCTCAACAGTGTATGAACTTATTCATAGCCATAATATCCTTACACCGAGAGAAAGTATCTAGTCTCGGTGAATAGAACCATGGTTGACTGGTAGAAAATTACTTTTGTATTTTTTGGAACGGTAAACAGTGTTTTAGAAGCAAACTAACCTGCCGCACATGACTAAGTCATTATACTAATAATAAAAAGACGAGAACTCTTTTGCAGTGGAGGCTTATCACTGAGTAATAGGTCAAGGTTAAAACATACAGTACGCGAATCGCGGTGGTTTGATGTTTTTTATCGTGGAATTCTGTGAATTACCGAGTGAATATCGAGTGACATGATACGACTGACAGTGCAGCCCGGAGTCGAACAATCGCCGCCCGAGCTGTCTTCGTCAGCTAGTTTCAAAATGGCGTACAACCAGTGCAAGTGGGAAAAGACGACAATAAAATCAGAAATATGTTATTTATTATTGTCGGACTTATTACATCACTCCTGTCTAACAAATCATAAAGCTGTGGTGTTACGGTGGCGGCATAGTATTTCACCGTAACACCGCAGCCACTCTAACCATTCATAATACATCTAACTATCACTCCCTACACATTTACCCTCGTCTACTTTCCCAAACGTCAACAACACATCTCATATATCCATTTCGCTGATTAATCCTTGTACCATGTCTACTGGATAGATAAATGTTTCATTTGTACATTAGGTATTTGCTTGAAAACGACATGTAAACCTTGTTGAAACGTTGCAGTATAATAAACCAAGTGATTGTATCCATAATAAGTATTCTAGTATTATATCATAATCAATTGCTAAATGCCTCTCAAGGAAAATACAAAGGTTACAATGTTAACAGCCACGCCCAAAATGCATTGGACCCCAACTAGAAAAGATTATCCCGAACTGTTCCCATGCTCCAAACAGTTAACACTGATACAAATACCTAGCACGTATGGAAGGGGCGATGAAGTGCGGTTGTAGAAACGCATTTTAAGCCCCATACGTTTTTTCCCCAAAAAATCAATTTCTTGTAACCGCAGTATACCGCTTCTCCCATACGTGCTAGGTATTAGTATTCTACGCATCCTGGCTAAAAATTGAATTATTTAGATGGGGTCCGTGGCATTTTCGGCGTGTCCGTTAGGGGTAACCCACCGCACAAACTGTCTGGCAGTGGTCATTCCTGATTCCCGTGGTGATACTGAACAACTCAAAATCTGTTTTAGGTGGTACAGATTTCAGCTAATCTAGTCTAGCTGTTGACTGGAAATTAGTTAACTCTTGTCAGAGATACTCAACGACTACAAATTTCTGGTAATTACGTAGTTCTGCCAGGTGTAACCCACCACTGAAAATGTCTGTCGGAGTGATTATGTGATACCCGAAGATGTATTGTACACTGCTGTGCGAATTACATGTGGTACACAGTAGGTCTAATCTAGACTAGTTTAGAGGCATGGCATTTTGAGTGTGGAATACCACACCTATCACTAGAAACTCGACAGACTTACATTTTGATGATACTAAATATACATGCTTTGATACTATAACGGAGAAAATTGGTACACTTTTTTCGGCTGGGTTTACCCCCTGGGATCCCGGTCTAGATGTTGAGAAGGCGCCCACATCTCCAAGCCACACACGCTCATACCAGGAATCGAAACCACAACTGGAAGCCAGAGGGGCCCGGCCAGTTAGAGGTCTAAGCATGGCACTCCAGACCAACAAAACACCCCTAAGCAAATTTGATGATGCGGTTTACCATTTTGGGGTATTTCATTTGATCACCCGTTTTCATCAACATTATTTTTTTTTTGATTTGACTTATCTGTGCACGACATGACTGGACCTCAGTAACATCCTTCCAGAAATCAATGGTGGCAGGAACTGTCAGTCTAATAGTTAGTGCAGGGGGACTGCGCCGCATATGATTTACATAAAGGACAAATATTACGACAAGACATCATACTCCGAAACAACAAACAAACAAATAAACAATTCAAAAAAGAGTGAATGGATCCGGGGGCTAGCCGTAAGCGTCCACTGCGCTGTACGGTCCCGGGTCTGAAGTAACACAACAGACTTTACTTAAAATTGAAAATGACCAGGAAAAACATTATGTGATGTCAGCATGAGTCATGGTCTGCATATGCTACAAGAAATACAAATACAAGCATACTGTAGGAAAAATCCCGACTATACAAGTAACCACATCGGTGAAATGTATAGAAAAGGTAGTCTAAAACATTAAAGAAGTGTTTAAATATTCAATAAAATAGATGTATAGTGAATGTATTGAGGGAACATATTTCACTTTTATATTTATTGAAATTTCTATTATCATTGATGGGTGTTATGTCATCAATGTAACGGAAGGTGTAGTTCAGACTTTAAGCTACTTTGTAATCTGTTTTTCTTTTATGGTCCTGAAAGTAGAATTCATATTTATGTAAATGTGTATTTGCCATAAATGGGGCGGGGTCAGTTCCCATTGAATCTTGCAAACTACCTACATAGCCCAGTTCTCGTTGTCATCCATTTAATTGTTTTCCATTTTAATATATTAAAGGGGCAATAACACTCTTGCTGGCTTGACAGGTCCAGAAAAAATAGCCTTTTTCTAGCTACTAGATGTTTAAGTGTCCTACCTGTTGTGTAAATTATCCATTACACACATTTTACTTGTCCAGGGGGTTTGAAAATATGTTTAAATCCAAGTTTCATTTGAAAGGGTTTACGTAAAGCTTTTCCAAACGTAGTTGAATTTTTCCAATATGTTAAATTCGGTGTGTTCAGATGAAATTTGTATCGTCAATTAATTGGAATATTGTAAAATAGCACAATTTGTTGACCAGACTTATTATTGGGGCATATATTATTCAGTTACAACAAGAGTGCTATTGTGGCTTTCAACAGAGCACCTTTTATTGAACTAAAAAACTCCTATATGGTGATCAGTTGTTTCAATATTAATTACCTATGTCATAGCGGGCCCGTATCTACAGGGCGGCGCGGGGCATGCACGCCCCCCCCCCCCGCTTAAAACCAATATGAACCATATTTTGTATTTATCTAAACTAGTTCGCCCCCCTACCGAAAGGTAATGCCCCCCCCCCCGCTTAATGGTGTCTAGATACGGGCCTGTGTCATGGCCTTCACTTTATTCATTCCCCCGTCTCCTGCAATAGGTTAAATTGGTCTCGTCCGAATGCTTTGTGTCGGGGCTTTATTTAACGATAATCTGATTTCCGGCATAGTTCTATAGTCCGGGTTTAAATTGAGGGAGGTGCCACCTGGAGAGGTAGAAATTCTCATGTGTTTTTTCTAGACCAGTTTTTTTATTCTGAACAAGATATATGAGGTAAACAGGCCAAATCCTGAGCCATTTTACGTTAGGGCACTTTTTCAAAATGGCCGCCAAAATCCAATATACATAATGACTATATGGGTTTAGTAAGTAACAAAGATGCATGTTAAACAACTTTTGGCATTTGTTTGTATTAAAGTTATTCAAAAAAAAGCTGCAATTGTAGTCCAGACTCTTGAAAGTGATGAAAAATGAGGACGCTCTTTACGTGGGCGCCAAAAACATAGATAAACTGTCTATCTCTTTTAATAAACATTTATTAGGCCACGCAAAGGTCATTAAGCTTTAAATAAGCATTACAAAGCGTAATAAGCATTACAAAGCGTAGTACATGTATGTTTATATGTCGAGATAGTAAGTTAAAATTTGGTTAGTTGTTTCTATATGATCACCGAAAAAATGTTTTGACATCTCATTCTTGAGGGAGGTTTAAGGGTAAGGGCTTATACTGAATTGTCCTTACAATGTATCCTCCTGGTATGACAAATCACTTACAATGTTTTAGCAATAATTTTCAAAGTCGTTCAAACCACTACATTCTGAATAGTCTCCGCAGGCATTGTCAATAGACTCATAGAAGAATGCCTTAGCAAACCTGGGCTTGGTCCCCAACACCTTCCAACATACCCGCAGCTTCAGACACTCTACCATCAAAGGTGTGCGAGGGCCTTGAAGAATACGTATCACTGATGTACGGGGTAAAGACCAAGAACGTGAATGAAGCAAGGTATGTCATCTTTGACCGTTAACAAGGGAGCAAATATCAAAGGATATAGCATTGCCACCACCCTGTTGTCAAACACTGCAACTCCATAAACTCTGGGCGCATTTCATAGCTCGAGATTGGTGTTCAGCAGACATCAACGATTATGAAGACACCGATGCCTGTGACAATGGTTGGAATGAAGAAATTGAGCCGAAGTGGATGGCGACATTGACGCCTGAAGAAGATGTGCAAGAACTGTTTATTGACAATGAGTGCGAGGGAAATTCAGAATGCAGTGATCTGAGCGACTTTGAAAATAAATGCTATAACATTGTGAGTGATTTGTCACACCAGGATACATTGTAAGGACAATTCAGTATAAATCTTACCCTAAAGCTCCCTCAAGAACAAGATCCCAGACATCTTTTCAGTGACCATATAGAAACGACTTACCAACTTGGCGTTTAGCGGTAATTCTGATGAGCACCCGCAATTTTCACCTCCATATTGATTATTTGTCACACATGTAGATTCCTTTCAAAAAACTTTATGTAAAACTAATGCAAAAAGAGGTCAATTAAGCCACAGTTATCTTTTTTTAAAACCTACACTGGCCCATATCCTTTTCTCGCGTATATTGCCAAGAGCACCGCCATCGTGTTATATCTCTATAAAATGTGTGATGCATAATCATAAAGATGCTTTGTAAATAACTCTAATCACAATTAATGCAAAATGTGATCATTGCGTGGCCCAATAAATGCTTATTAAAAGATATAGACAGTTTATCTACGTTTTTGGCGGCCACGTAAAGAGCGCCCTCATTTTTCATCACTTTCAAGAGTCTGGACTACAATTGCAACTTATTTGGGAATAACTTGAATACTAACCAATGCAAAAAGTGGTTAAGCATCCATCATTGTTACTTACTTAACCCATACAGTCACTATGTATATGAGATTTCGGCGGCCATTTTGAAAAAGCGCCCTGGCGGGAAATGGCTCAGGATTTGGCCTGTTTACCTCATATATTGTTGTTCAGAATAAAAAAACTGGTCTAGAAAAACCACATGAGAATTTCTACCTCTCCAGGTGGCACCTTCCTCAATTTAAACCCGGACTACTAAGCTTGTTTATAGTTTGTCATTTTCGAGGCTCACTCAGTCAAGTCGGGTTTTTTTTAACGGCGGTGGGGGGGGGGGGTGTCGACAGGCAGGATATGCCCACATTTTCGTGAGATGGATAGAGAACAAGCAAATCAGAAAGTGATTTTTCCTACAATCAAAGGCCATAATTCATTAAGTTACAAATTCGAACTCATCCTTCATTACGTTGGAAGTTGGGATCCGATAAAAGCCAATATCGAAAGGAACCAAGGTCTTTAAGTTATAAACATGGATTTCAAGTTTCATCAAAATCGGATTAAAATTCAATTGTGACCTCTACAGGGTCCACAACTTTGATATACCATATGTTTACACTATTCGGGTACAAACGGCGGCCATTTTGTCTAAAAATGTGGTCGGATTTTTACCAAATTCGAACTCAACCTTCATCATAGTGTAACGGTGATATATTATAACGGTTTTTTTTTAATTGGATAAAAATTGTAACCTCGGAATGGACCACCAGCCAAAAACGCAATTTTTCGTACAATCAGGCCGGGCCATAATTCAGGAAGTTATGATCCGATATGCGCGAATATCGACAGGAACCAAGATCTTTTGGTTATAAACATGTATTTTAAGTTTCGTCAAAATCTGTTACCTCTAGAGTGTCCACAAGCTAAAAACTCGATTTTGCGTAAACACAAGGGCCTTAATTAATGATGTTACGGTCCAACACATGGAGGCAGTTCACCATTAAATTCCCCATTGACTTCAATGTTAATTCTGGTCTCTTTGCCAACCTCGAACTTTTCCCCAAATTTTCGTTGGGATGAATGCTTTTCACAATAGACAGAGGAACAAATGACCATGTCGTTGCACCATTTTTTTTTAAAGATACGCCAACTTGAAGAAGCATACCCAAAACGTTAACAAGTTGCTGTACATATCACCGTAGCCATCCTGATAACACCGTTATCCTTCCGCCTCAAAATCATGAATATTTACCAAAACCTGGCAGAAAATATTAATTCCAACCCTCTTCTTCAATTCTATGCCAAAACATCTACAAAGATAATAAGCTGACACTGCCAGGCAGGATACGCCAACATTTTCGAGATAGAGAATAAGCAAAACCGAAAGTGATATTTCCTACAATCAAAGGCTATAATTCATTAAATTACAATTTGATATGCGCAAATATCGAAAAGAATCAAGATCTTTAGGTTATAAACATGCATTTCAACTTTCAACAAAATCGAATTAAAATTGTGACCTATACTGGGTCCACAACCTTGATATACCATTTTATAACAGTATTCGCGTACACGCGGCGGCCATTTTGTATGGCAATTTTGTTCCGAAATTCATACTCAACCTTCTTTAGGGTGTAACGGTGATATAATCAAACGATTTTTTAAATCGGATAATAATTGTGACCTCCAGAGGGACCACAAGCTAAACAAAGACGATTTTGCGTATAATCAGGGGCCATAATTCAGGAAGTTACAATCCGATATGCGCAAATATCAAAAGGAACCAAGATCTTTGGGTTATAACCATGCATTTCAAGTTTCATCAAAATCGAAATTAAAATTGTGACCTCTACTGGGTCCACAACCTTGATATACCATTTTTTAAACAGTATTCGCGTACGAATGGCGGCCATTTTGTATGGCAATTTTGGTCCAATTTTTCCGAAATTCGAACTCAACCTTCCTTAGGGCGTAACGGTGATATAATCAAACGATTTTTTTAATCAGATAATAATTGTGACCTCCAGAGGGACCACAAGCTAAACAAAGGCGATTTTACGTATAATCAGGGGCCATAATTCATAAAGTTACGATCCGATATGCGCAAATATCGAAAGGAACCACAACCTTGATATACCATTTTATAACAGTATTCGCGTACACGCGGCGGCCATTTTGTATGGCAATTTTGTTCAGAAATTCATACTCAACCTTCTTTAGGGTGTAACGGTGATATAATCAAACGATTTTTTAAATCGGATAATAATTGTGACCTCCAGAGGGACCACAAGCTAAACAAAGGCGATTTTACGTATAATCAGGGGCCATAATTCATAAAGTTACGATCCGATATGCGCAAATATCGAAAGGAACCAAGATCTTTGGGTTATAACCATGCATTTCAAGTTTCATCTTAAATCGAATTAAAATTGTGATCTCTACAGGGTCCACAACCTTGATATACCATTTTTTAACAGTATTCGCGTACGAACGGCGGCCATTTTGTATGGTAATTTTGGTCAGATTTTTCCGAAATTTGAACTCAACCTTCCTTAGGGTGTAACGGTGATAAAATCGAACGGTTTTTCAAATCGGATAATAATTGTGACCTCCAGAGGTACCACGAGCTAAAATAGGTGATTTTTCGGACAATCAGGGGCCTTAATTCAGGAAATTACGTTCCGATAGGCGCAAATATCGAAAGGAACCAAGATCTTTGGGTTATAAACATGCATGTCAAGTTTCATCAAAATCGGTTCAAAATAGGGTCCACAAGCTAAAAAAGTGATTTTTCGTACAATCAGGGGCCATAATCCATGAAGTTTTGATCCGATACATGCCAATATCGAAAGCAGCCGAGATCTTTTGGGGATAAACCTATATTTCAAGTTTCGTCAAAATCCGACAAGAATTGTGACCCGTAGAGAGTCCACAAACAATTGTGGACGGACGGACGTCCGGATGTGTCCGGACGGACAGGGGCGACGACATAATACGTCCACATGAAAATGTGGGCGTATAAAAATGTCCATGCAAAGGGGGAGAAAAGAGGAGAGAGAATTACTATAACTAGACGAACTACAATTTGTGAGTGAAATTTAATGGTCGTCTGCCTCCACATGCCAATATCCAAAGGAATTGAGATCTAAGAGAGATAAAGCTATATTTAAAGTTTCGTCAAATTAGAACAAATATTGTGACCTGTAAAGTGTCCACAAACAAATTGTGGACGGACAAACGGGGGCGACGACAATATACATGTGAATCCAAATAATTATAAAGCGAGAGGAATCCAAAACCATTAAAAAAAAAAACACCATCTTAGATTGGATCTCTAAGTCATAATAAACTTGATACAGTGACACCAGTAGTAGGGGTGTATATACAGGAGTTTATTATACTATTCAAAAAAAGTAGGGGATATTTGATTTTGGGGGCATAATACTAAAATATGCAAATGACTACGAAAAAAGTCACTATAGAACCTAACAGAAGAAACATTTCCAGTTACACGTGACGCCCAAACGCACCAATAGCTACCGCATGGAAGGCAGGTGATGCTTTGGATCATCATGGGGTTCCAACCCAAGATTTGCACGACTCTGACTTTGAATGTTAAGTCATTGTGGCATTGAATTCCAGGGTGGAAACATCAGTTTAATTGTTTTAGTGCCCAGAAAACAAATTTTGATATGCATCGGCTTACCCAAAATGAAAGGTTACGCGCCCTTGGCAACCTACAGATCGGCACAACAAAGGCGGTTGTGGCGCGGACGATGAATGTTTCTCAGTCTGTCATAAGCAGGCTATGGTCCAGATACCGTGATACACAATCTGTACAGGACAGACCACGCTCAGGTCGACCAAGGGCGTCAACTCAAGCCAAGGCAAAGGCCTTGAGAAATCGTGTCATCACAGCAAATCAGATCAGCGCTCGTCTTCAAACAGACACTGGTGTGAGAGTGAGTGGCCAGGCCATTCGGAATCGACTGCATAGGGGTCACCTTCGCGCCCGACGTCCTCGCGTAATCCCTTGTTTGAGAGATCATCACATTCAGGTAAGACGTCGTTGGTGTAGGGATCGTCAACACTGGGATAACCGACGCTGGAGCAATGTGATGTTTTCAGATAAGTCAAGGTTCCTTGTTGATTTTTTGGAGGGTGTGGCGTCGTCGAAAAGAGCGCTTCCAAGACATTAACGTCATCAGACACGATCGATTCGGGGGTGGTTCTGTTGTGTTGCTGGAAGAACGGCTTTACGTGTTGTTGCAGGGCGTGTTACAGGCCAGTACTACCGGGACAACATCTTGGCAGTCCATGTTGTGCCGTTCGAACGACGTCATGGCCGCCGTTTCATCTACCAGGATGACAACGCAAGATGTCACAGGGCCAGGATCGTTACAGGTTACCTCCAACAACACAACATCACCTTGGTCAGCACTGAGTCCCGCCTCTCCCCCATCGAGTATGTCTGGGACATGCTTGGACAGAGGTTACGTCAACGTCAACAACGTCCTGCCAATGTCCAAGAACTTGCTGCTGCGTTGCAACAGGAATGGGACAATCTGGACCAAAATGACCTTAGACGTCTCATTAGGAGTATGCCACGTCGGATCAATGCTTGTTTGGCAAACAGAGGTCTGGAGGATTTACCCGTTACTGACTTTGTTGTGATGCTGTTGTAACTTCGCTGTTTGACCCCGGGTATCATTTTACCCTTATAATGGTCAGTTTGTGCCTTACTTAGTCTTTATGAATGTGAACTTCATTTCATTTTATCATTTGTTTCTTCGTCAGTTTCATTAGGTGACTTTAACCACACCTTTTTTTAATTATAAAAAAACATTATAGACTTGTGATGTGGCAATATGTTTTTTATGAATCTCAAGAGGTTCTTTCTCCATATAAACAATATTTTATTCAGATAAGATACATTTTAAGTACATATCATGTAAAAACTGAAATTTTTCTTCATCTTCAAACTTATATGTCAACATGGGAACACCCCAGATTTGCTTCTTAAATATACATTATGGGGGATTATAACTTGAAGCACAGACAGTTCTCACTATAATAGTTAGAAACTAGACAATGTAAAGGGGATTTGCTGTAAAATTCATTCAAATTGATCCACTATGAACTAAGAATTAAGCGTTTGAAATTTCAGCCTAGCCTCGATCATCATTATTCAAGTCATTATCATCATTAATCAGGTATTACGATAAACATCATAGTATTGATTATCCATTTAATCATTAAATCGTGAATGAAAGTTATGCAGTAAAACGGCTCATAATTCACTTAAGATCGCAGGCTAAGGATGCCATCGAGGGTTGATTATGGTCTGGATAGGTTAAATTAAGTCTAATTAATAATGTAGATAACATTTCAATAGACAGACCTACAATAGACAGATTTAGCTCTTGCATAACCTACGTTTAACATGATGCTTTAGGAACACCCCGCAGTGGGAATAATTGGCAAATATTGTGCCCTTAGCTAAAAAAAATTGAAAATATTTGATATTCATTGCCGTATATTTATGTATACAATAACTCAACCTGATCTCCTTTCATTTATCATAAGATATATCCACCTAAAATGGACCGAGTTTGATCATTTAGCATTCCGTGGTGTAATGGTATTTCAAATTGTAATTATTAATTACATTGTAAATATAATATGTGCTTTTTTTAGTTTAAATTTTGTTACATGACTGCTATCTGCTAGAGCCATGACATTTTATGTAATGATTGGGTCGGGGGCAAAAAGTAATTACAGCGCCACAATGGATGTTTTAATTAAATCAAATTGTCTAAATTTATTAATTAGGCTGTTTTAGACCACATAGGAAAATAAAGAATTTTTTAAATTATGAGTATTTAGAATTATAATGGCCAGAAATATATAACAAAGTTGTTGTTAATTATATCTGATATTATAAAGACAGTTGCCTATTAAATTCTTCAACAGTAAATAGTGACAGTACACATAGCTAATTACAAAATAAATTATAGTCTTGTAATTCGACATAAAATTCGGTAAATAAATTAGATCTGAATTCTGGATGAAATACAAAAAACAAAACAACCATATTGTCAACAAGACTATAACCTGACAATTTGTGACATAAACTAGACGATATATTACTTGGGATGTGATGTGATCAATTCGTATTGGACATTACGACATTTTGTTGCTCGGTCAGCCGTATTGTGTATCAAAAAGTGGGTGTCAAGTGTGAAATAGTCTGTTTGAATTATATTTCGATCAGAAATTTCGTCTCCAGTAAATGAAAATTGATATCAACCTAGTGCGCGCCGTTTGTTTTGTTGATCATGTGCTTTTATTTAGGAAGTGGCAAGCAGCATTAGCGTCTTCCTCGACGCACTGGGGTGTTGTACTAATTTCTAGACGCGAACAATAAAATGTTTCCAATAAAAGAGTAGGTTGAATAGACATACTATAACTTCAGTTAATGGCATACCCAGGGTCTGACGAAATATTGTGTACGGCAGATTCATTTACCCATATGTCAGGCGGTATACGCAGTATAAATGAAATGAAATGTGGTTTTATGGCACGTCAGCACACACTGGGCTATATTGCGCCGAACATATGGTGATTTATGTGAATGTGAGACAAGTTAAATGAATATCACAGAAAAAAAATTATATGCATAAATAAAAACAATATCACAGTATATAAAATTAAAAATGCATATTAATATTTAAAATACAATAATGAAATGATAAATATACAATTAAATTTTATGACAAAACATGTCTCGTTTAAAAAGTCAAGTATTTTCCAATACAAACCCGGTTGGTAGCAGTATAAACACGTATTCCGTGTCGTATTCATTAACAAGAAGAAACAACGAACATCTATAAATATACCACGTGTAAAACCACGTTTACATAAATACCTATCCATACAAAGACCGGTTTGTACAAATATCTTTAGTGATTTTTATCTGACTGTGAATATTTGTTGAGATAAGGCTGCTATTACATAGGGGTATATGATATACGGGCACGGCGGTTTACACGGTAGAGTGCATCTATACGTGTATAGTCCAATGTAAACCGCAAATTCGTGTTGTTCGAACACAAGTTTTCGCGTATACCTCTAAACCAGAAATTACGGATGACAGGTTGTGTGACATACAAATGGAATGAATGAATGAAATGTGGTCTAATAGCACATCGATGCCAACCGGGTTATATTGTTCAAATAATAAAAAGCATGGTGATTTCTTCGAGACATGCATATCAAATTTGATTATTCCTGGCCGATTTTACAACATATAGAATTATAACAGATACCCCCTTCAAATGTAAGCATAATAATAAATTATCAATTAAATTTAATAATTTGATTTTCTAGCGCTTGCTGGACGTGCACCAAACCGAGAAGTTCGGGATGATGAAGGCACAATCTGAGCTAAATAAGGACTGCGGTGATACTGAACAGGTAGCGATGAAGCAGAAACCGGACGCAGGTTTAAAGATATTCTTGAATTCCCGTTTTTTTTCTTTGGACTCCCCTTATGTCTGTAGCACATTTTCTCGGAACCAATGCTGATGTCAGAATATCCATTATTGTAAGAATCGGCAGGTGGGGAATTATTTCTAGCACCAGACATAGAAGAAGAATCGTAATTTTCACAGGTTATACGAACATTTTTAGTAGTAGAGCTTTTTGGTTCATGGGCCAGAAAACCTGAAATAACAGAAAAAAGAAATCAAATCCAGTTGCCAAATAGCGGCTGCCAGGCAGGAAACGCCTTTTTCGAGAGATGGGTAGAGAACAAGAGAACAAGTTCCATTAAAATCGGATAAAAATTGTGACCTCTAAAGGGTCCACAACCTTGATATACCATATTTTTACACTATTCGTGTTACACCATTCGTGTTACACTATTCCTGTACAAGCGGCGGCCATTTTGCCCGGTAATTTTGGTCCCATTTTCACGAAATTCGAACTCAACCTTCATTACGGTGTAACAGTGATATAATCGACAGGGTGTTTTTTTTGTAAATCAGATAATAATTGTAATCTCCAGAGGGACCACAAAAAAAGCGATTTTTCGCAAAACCGGGGGCCATAATTCAAGAAGTCCGATCAGACAGGTTTCCCCCGAGTTCTTCGGTTTCTTCCTGCAGTAATGATCGAAATCATTCTCACGATCTGTGCCAAGGGCCAAATTGGAAAAAGGCCTCAGGCCTAATTTGCTACCCTTGTAAAATGACGCAATTATTATTATTATTATTATAAGTTAAGATCTGGTGGGCGCAAATATCGAAAGGAACCTGACAATTTTGAAAAATGAACCCCAAATTTTCGATTTGGTGGCATATCTGATTATAATCTCTGTCAAATAATATATCTCGTAAATCGATTAATTTAGGCCAAACCCCTGACCTGCAAGTGATTTACAATCATCAACCTGCGTATCACCACAAACAGGGTGCAGTTGACTTAATAATTAGTAAATTTGTGGGCGAAAGAATGGGGTGAAACCGATGGAATTTTCGGTTGAAATTTGGAATCCCCATTGCAGGATTCTGAAGTCCGGCCCACACCCAGCCTAGAAAGTCTATTATACCAGCCCATTCCAGACTCCAGTGATGGCGCAGCGGCCCGTTTAAGCCATACTGGCCACAAGCAACCTGAACATCACCGCTCCATGGCCGTTCCAATACCCCCCCCCCCCATATACATGTAATGTTTAGCAGAAAAAGTTTTTTTTAGACGAATTGGACAAACTTTTTTTTTCCATTTTTTGTCCAGAAATATTAGCACAACCGTAATGGTGCACTACTTTGTTTCACGGTAGACAATGAAAAGATAAAAGGTTTGCCAACACAAACTCATTTCAACAAGAGTTTAATAGTCTTGGGACTATTCATGTACACACGTGTGTTAATCTGGGGTCAATTTAGTAACAATAACCATGGGATAGATTTAAGAAAATTAATGAAGCTAATGGCCAATTATATATATATATATAGGGGAGACGTCCACGCATCTACAGGATAGAGTACACAACCATCGAGGACAAATCGACATAAATGTGGGAAACACCTACAAGTAAAATTCCAAATTTTCACTTTTTATTAAATGAACGTCGATGACACAACGTAAAGGAAATTAATGGAAAACAATTTTATTAAAAAAAATACATTCCTCGACTCAATGGTCAATAAGTAACAATGGGCCATTATATTTAGCTTCATTAATTATCTTAAATCTATCCCATGAGTATCTTCCACTCAATGTTCCTAAATTGAACCTATATACTACAGATTAATACACGTGTGTACATGTTTTCTTTTAGTTAACGACATACTTTGTAACCATAGACAAAGGTAACTATAGCCAATTAATACCAAAGTGTTACTATGTAACTATGTATAAATATATACTGTCCACCTTTATATATACAATGACATTATTTATGGATAGTGTTGAAATCAGTTGGTGTTGGCATACCTTTTATCTTTCCATCGTTTACCGTGAAAGAAAATAGTGCAGCTATACCATTGTGCTAATATTTCTGGATATATTGAGAGAGAGAGAGAGAGAGGGGGGATAACATATGGTCCACTCAGCACAAACTAGGTCATTTTGGGATTAACATATGGTTCAATTTTGTTTCATTGATTCCATTGTCTATAGCAATATTTGACCAAATTACATACCCAAGGCTTCTTCATCAATAGACATATTATTCTGACAATTATCACAGTTATAAATTGGACAGGGTTGACATAAGATCTCACTGAGGATGTGGCGCATAAAACCAATAAATGCTGTATAATCAAAGGCACAATATCTACCATGCCACACCAGATGTCCTAAATCAAAAAAAATAATAGAACATTTAAATAAATTCAAGTGGGCTTAATCCACCAACATATTTTAAGAGAGAGAGAGAAATGGGGTTTAACATACACTCAACATATTTTAAATAGCACAGATCACCAATGTTGTTCCCTCAATTTACAGTCTTTCCCCCACAAGCTGTTGCCATGTAAGATTGGCCCACATTTTGAGATAAATATAGAACAAGCTCCAGCAGCGATTTTCAAACAATATCTATTAAGGGGTCAAAATCTAGGAAGTTACAGTCCAACATGCCTCAATATTTAAAGGAAAATGAAATGTTAATTTATGGCACATCAGCTCCAACCGGGCTATATTGTGCCAAACATATGGTGAATTTAACCTGACAAATTAAAACAATATCACAGGAATGTATTCATATATGTAAAAAAAAACACAGAAAATATAATTAAAAATAAATAAATCAATTCCTTTACATATATAAATATTTAAAACGCAATATATGATAAATATATACGATTAAAATTTTTAAATAAAAGTCTGTCTCTTTTAAAATGCTAGCAATTTATCATATATCCCAGGTTGAGCTAATAACTGATGTGCTGACTGGCAATGGTGACTTAGTTCTAATATACTTGAGATGTTTGCACTCAATCAAGATGTGTTTTACTGTCAAAGGGACATGACAGTGAACATATTTTGGTTGAGGCTCTCGCTAAAAAAGTATGACCAATGTGAGAACGACAAAAAACAACCTAACCCGTCATGTTGGTTCGATAGGAGGTTTGCCAGTTCCCCAAGAGAGGGTTAATGTGAGTTAGTTTGTTTGTGCCAGCCGTCATATATAAAAAAAATTAATAGGGGGTTTTAAAATCGGTGAAAGAAATTGTGATATGGGAAGATCTAAAGTGGACAATATCAAAAGGAACTGAGATGATTGGGATATAATTCTATACTTCAAGTTTCTTTAAAATCGCATAAATATATATTAACAACTTCTTCATCTCATTAACAAAAACAATGTCAATAAATCTGGAGTAAATTTGAAAATATCATTAGTCTCTAAAGCATTCATTGAAATGTGGATGAACCTACCTTCAGGATGTACAACAAATAATGTAGGTACACCCGCAACACCTAGTAATTCTGTTAAATCCATACGTTTTTCTTCCGCAATATCTTCAATGTTAGAACCTGTGATAATTTAAGATAAAAATTGTACGGCTTGGTAACAAAACATATGTTCACTAGAGGCAGAGACATCCGTATCATCCTGGAAATTGGATTTTTGAGTCAACGACAAGCCAAATATTTTCACTATACATAAATAAAGACGGCAAAAAACCCCGTTAAAATACACCCACAAAGCACCTATGTCTAAAAAAATAAAATATGGTCATAGAAATCTATTTTTTCTACCGTGACGTAATTTTAGTAAATATTTCTATGAGCAGAAGAACTGAAAATACGCCATAGCTTCTCTTCTAGAATTTAAAGACCTATATGGGGAGATACCTTCATAGGAATGTCTGCCATAGATGGTGATTTTTGGAGCATTATATTAAGAGTGTTCTGTTCTGAAGTTTTTAATAGTCCAAGCCAGCTATCCCCCCCTCCTTGGCTACTTTGCTATTAAAAATGGTGACACTTTTGAAAGGTCTCTTGATGGACTATCAATTAAGAGAAAATTCACCCCGACTTTGACATTTTACTATTATTTTTAAATCTATTTGATACGTCCTCTGAATTAGGATGTTTCACGTTTCTGTATCTGTCTTGCAGTTGTTGGGGTTGGGGGGGATTGGCCTTGTTGTCTCCCAGGTTACTTGCGCATGGCGCCAGGGCTCGACAAGGGGTATACTCAAGCCAGAAAGTGAAAATACCTTTTTAACCTGATTGACTCCAACCAAGGCTCTGTAGAATGTACTTAGAACACACAGATAGGTAATTGCTAAGTGAATAAACAGAGCATTAAACTGGGGAAGGGTACATACTACAGAGACAAGTAATTTGTCACAAAAAACACCAATAAATTAAATGCCTACCTGATAATCCATTTTTCTTATCAAAGTTAGGTTGGTACATGCTTGATGAACACTCACTTGTACAATGCCATATGCTGCTATCATCCCTCCATCCCTTTGATGATATGAGGTGAACTAAATTATTACGATCAGATGCAGATATTCCAGAAACTCCACTAGTTACAGCAATAAAATTAAACTAGAAAATAATCATACATAATTAAATAAATTTGATTTCTGCTGAACACATCAGGTTAATTATTTTTAAAGGCTTATAATTATAACAAATTGAAACACCTAATATTTTGTCTATCGTAGTTCTTTTATGCTTATTTAATGTATTTCTAACATTCTTGGTGTTATTTACATTTTGAATGTATGTTTTTGTTACACTGTAAAGTGCCCTTGAACACACCTGTGAAAGGGGCCCTATATAAATTTTGTAATAATAATAATAATCATTAATAAAAAAATCATAGAAATATATTTATATCCATAAACAAAAACAAATATCAAATATTTTATGAATATAAACAATTAAAATGAAAGAAAACGGGTTAGATATATACAATTAAAACTTATAATAAAAATATTTTGTCTCTTTTTAAAAGTTTCAATATAGCTCCGGTTGAGCAAATAAATGGTTTAATGTCTGACAACGGTAATATGTTGATCTAATATGTCAAGATACTTCCACTCAATCAAAATGTGCTTCATCAGCAAATTTGGTCTAATTGTCACGAAATTCCAAATAAACCGCCATTAAGGTGTAACAGTGATATAGGGTCCACGAGGGGTATACTTCAGCCAGAAAGTAAAAATACTACTCCAACCAGTTTGACCTAAGCCGCCACACTATAGAAAGCAGTAAGGACACAAAAGTAGGTAATTGATGAGTGAATACACAGAGCATTCAACTGGGAAAGGGTACATTCTTCAGAGCTAAAACGACCAAGCCGATTGATCAGAGAGGGCCAGTCTGACCTCCAGTGTAGGTGAACCATGGGCCAAAGAAATGTGTTGCAAAAGAACGGATCGCAAGCCAAATCCCCACTCAATTACCAGGATTCCACTCACCACCAACACGAGTTGCAACACACGGCAAACATGTAGACCCATTACCGGATCTTTTAAGTCGCCTTTTAAGACACGCAGGAAATACGAAAGGTATATTTTTATCACCCCTACACCGCAGAGGGGACGGGGGGGGGGGGGGGGATTTTTAATACTGACAGTGCAAATGAATCTATATAATTTGTATTTAAAAGTTTAATGTTTAAATTGTTCTGTGTTGCTGCTGACTTTTCTTTTTCCGTTTTAGGTAACTTTTATCTGGGAATGAAGAGACATCCACAACACGGAAAACTTTTATGAAACGCAAACCATATATGATTTTAAAAGTTGAAGTGGTGAACTGTTTTAAAAATGACTTGGAATTTATAACTGGAACTAGAGCTTGGCGATTTCCCTGGAAACGGATATCGCAATATTTTCAAAAAATATCGCGATATTTTATAAAATGTCAATACTTTCAGTTTATCACTTTTTAAATGTAAATAAACATGCATAAAAAGTTGGAAATACCCCTGGAGTATTCACTTGACTCTTTGGAATCAATAGACGTAATATTAGGCCTATTAGCATTGATAATACGCCTGCTACAGTAGTGTCAGTGGGCCTACTGAATTTACAAATAAAATTTAATGAGCTGGTTAAAACACCGAAAACTTGCTAAAGTTGTTGTTTATTACAATTTTAATTTCAAAAATATTGATTAGATCTATAATATTTTATTTAAATCAAAAATGTTTTCATGTGAAGGAGGTACAAAAAACATTACGGTAATTAAAAGTTTGTGTTATTTCGGCCGTGCATATTTTTACAGCTAGGTGCGGTTTACCCTTGCAAACTTGTTCTTTCTTTGGAGCGTATACATTCTTGAAAATGCATTATACAATACAAGGATACTAAATTAAACTATAAAATATAAGTACTATGTCAAAGGGTGTCCATTTATTTAGTCAAATATTTTAATCCGAATCACCGACTGCCATGACACTTAACGACGCTGAATGATAATCAGTCCAGCGAAACTCTCGATATAGTTGTTTTTTTTAGATTTGTGTTTTATTAAAATTCATTTCAATGTGATAAGCAATGATTCCTTTGGAAAATAAAAGTATCGGTATAAACAATTAGGCAAGATGTATAGAAGTTGAACAGAAACTGGGATAATTCTAACGTCACGGTGGGTGGAAAGGTGAGCGAGAAGTCACGTAAACAAAGCTCCTTATCGGCATTTGCAAACTTCGGGGAATGAATACTCGGGAGTTTATAACAGTATTTATTCATCATTAAACAATAAAATATCGTAAACAACATAAAAAGGAAAACATTTTGTTCAATATTTATGTTAAATATCATCCAGAAAAATCAAAACCGTGATATATCGTGGTATGTTTAGTTTTTCGATATTTTTTTGAAGACGGTATTTTTGACGGTTTTTATTTCTGTGACGGTTTTATATCGAAAAGCTTTAACTGGAACTAATAATTGCCTGAACAGTTTTAATAATTAAATAATCCACAGGTCAGACTATGTGGTATTTACTTTGAGAACTTTGCTTTTCCACAAAAAATAAGAGGATTGTTTTCCCCACAGACCAAACAGCAACAAGCCAACAGTGAGGTTGATGTCCCCCGCAGAAATCCCAAAATAAATAGATGACACATTTTAATTAATCGCACATTTATTTTTTTCAAGAGTATTGAGCAATCAAACTATACACTAAGTTTCATCACTCTCTACCAGATAGAATCAGACATTGTTCATCATCGAACTCCATCAAGGCATTCACCTAATGTACGCCTACACCTAGTTTGAACGTTCTACCTTAATTAGAAGGAGAATTTTTGTGTTTCAAAGTCTAGACCTAACAAATTGCTTATCGCTCTGCTGACCCTCAACAGAAAATGTTCATTATTGAACTTAGTCAAGGTATCGATGAAACAAAACTATATACCAAGTTTCATCACTCTCACTTAATTACAACATAAGTTATCTCTGCTTACCCTAAATAGAAAATGCTCGTCTTCGAACTCCGTCAAGGTATTGACCTAATAAACACCTACATCAAGTTTGAATATCCTAGCTCAATTAGAAGGAGAGTTATTATGTTCCAAAGTCTCGGCCAATCATATTGCTTATCGCTCTGCTAACCCTGAGCAGAAAATGCGCATTATTGAACTCAGTCAAGGTATTAATGAAATGAAACTATATACCAAGTTTCATAAATCTCTAACTTAATTACAACTCAAGTTATCGCGTCCCAAAGCATCAACCAATCAAATTGCTTATCTCTGCTTACCCTAAGCGGTAAATGCTCATCTTCGAATTTCATCACGGTATTGACCTAATAAACACCTACACCAAGTTTAAATATCCTAGCTCAATTAGAAGAAGAGTTATTATGTTTCAAAGTCTCGGCCAATCAAATTGCTTATTGCTCTGCTTACCCTGAGCAGAAAATGCTCATTATCGAACTTAGTCAAGGTATTGATGAAATAAAACTATATACCAAGTTTCACCACTCTCACTTAATTACAACATAAGTTATCGTGTCCCAAAGCATCAACCAATCAAATTGCTTATCTCTGCTTACCCTAAGCGGAAAATGCTCATCTTCGAACTCCATCAAGGTAATGACCTAATAAACACCTACACCAAGTTTGAATATTCTAGCTCAATTAGAAAGAGAGTTATTGTGTCCCAAAAAGTGTGACAGACAGACAGACGGACAGACAGACAGACAGACAGACAGACAGACGGACGGACGAACCCATTTTAATAGTCCCCTGCTTTCTTCGAAAGGCGGGGGACAAAAAATTAAATGAAATGTTGGTTTATGGCAGGTCTGCTCCAACCAGGCTATATTGCGCCAAACATATGGTGACTTTTATGAGACAAATTAAAACAATATCACAGGGCTGTATTTATTTATGTAAATAAAAACAAAGATGTGTTGTGTTTATTACATGCCTCAATTGCTATCCATGTATGTCCCTCAAAGAAGATATTTGCGTACAAAGTGCAACCATTTTATAGGGCAGTTTGGTCCGCTTTTCACTAAATTCAAACTCCACTACCATTAAGTTATAACGGTGTTATGTTTGAATGGTTTTCAAAATCGGATAATAATCATGACCTCTAGAGGGACCACAATCGAGGCCATAATCCAGGAAATTACAGCCAAATATGCGCGAATATTGAAAGGAACCGAGATCACTGGGATATAAACATATATATGTGAATTTATCAAATGAGGATTGGCATCAATCGCATCATTTTCTACGCACACAAGGGAAGTTTATTTTAATTAAACACATCTGATTTACTATACAGAGTGTTCATAATGTCAAGAATACCTCTTTCTGTGTTTCTCTGGCAAATCTAACGTAATAGTCAAGTAGCTTTACAGATGATTGGCACCTGAAATGAAAAATGAAAAGAATATCTTTATATCACAATTATGATGGGGTTATTATAGTCAATCCCTCTAGCCAATTTTATGTAATTTTGTCCGTTAAGTCTGCCCTAGACCAACTAACAACAAGTATTTTATACATTTTTCTTATTTCACGCAAACGTAGAATGTTCAATGTGTAACTGACCAACATTTGTTCAAAAAAGACCCACGTTAATGTCACATGATAGACCCAAATATCATTTGGTCACATAATGTCGACGTCAGTCATTTCTGTAACATGTGATTGTTGATGAAATACTGATTGAATGTCTGTCGGTCAAAAGCTGGACTGTGAATGTGATAGAAGCTCCAATTGGCGATGGTCATGAGTAGGCTATTAATGAATGAATGAAATGAAGTATTATAGCACGTCAGCTCAAACCATATAGCCACAGATCACTAAAGTATTCCCCATTTACTTATGGAGTAACATGTGGCAACCTCTTGCTCAAAAGCACATAAGGTTCACAATGGAAAACTTGAGATACACCAACTGGAAGTAAACAATAAAAAACATACAATTTTCCGCACAACATTTCAACCTAACGACTATTGGGGCCTTATGATCTCAGGGCATGTCTATTGCACAATAACACCCATCTTAAATTCGAAACAGGAAGAGTTTATCTTCTAAATATTCTCCATGGACGGATGATTTTCAAGGTGACATAATATACGATCATGCTCTTTACGATTTTGAAATGCTTGGGCTCTGTAGTGGTTTTTGGAATCGCCTGCTCAGCTACATCTTGTAGAATTGAAGTGAATAAGACCATGGGCTCATCTTCATCTTCCAACTCTTTTGCATCAAAAGAGATGAGGCACAAAGATTTAAACAGAGCCCAATCGGCCTTATGCAACATTGACCTCTGGGGTCTTTTGACCAGAGACAGACCATTATTATCAATTATGATAGGAAAGTGGTCCCTACCACACATATCTCCATTTATCCTCCATGTCAAATCCTGCATTAGGACCGGGGTTAAATTATAAGATCAAGGGAAGAAAAAGAATGTGTCAGGACGCAGATAAGAAGGTGAGTCATTATTTAATAAACACAAATTATTATGGTTATTAGAGTCTGCTATTTGTTCTTATCATCTGGACTACCTCAGAGGGATCAAACTGGGAACTAGATGGCAGGATGCAGATTAGTAGACAAGTCATCATTTAATTAACACAAATTATTAATGTTATTTAAGTCCTCTATTCATTTACTTCTGTTGTTGTCATCTGGACTCTACCAGAGTGAATGGTGACCATTGACATCTCTCGTAATAATAAACGTGAGAGGAAGTTGTGCAACAAGGGTGGTGTCACTCAGAGGGATATCTCCATTCGGCATAATAGAAACGCCCCCATGAGCTCTACCATTATTATTTGAATATTGATGATAGCTAACAAAAATTCCTAAAAGAAGAAGTGTAAGAATTCCGTAAAAAGTTTTCCTGTAAACAAATAGGCTTGAGCTTTTGAAGTAATAAGTAGACTTCATCAAAATGTGTTTTTAAACCACGACAATTCCATTAAGTAATAGTTATTAGCACACTTTCCTCGGTGTATCGGTGAATATCAGGACAGTTTTGGTTAGGGGCCCAGCCGAGGCTAATCCAACACCAATTTATTATGATCTGATATGATATGATAGACATTTTCTCTTTATCTGGCCAGGTTAAATGTGTTTCAACTGAGATGCTTTTTGAAGATATTCTTATTGTGCTTGCAAAAGACTTCCCTTGAGATGGAACGGGAGAGACCGCAGTTAGGTCTACTTGCTTTAGATGTTGGACATTCGCGAGAAAAAGCAAAGTACCTACCCTAGCAATTTATACAACACAAATCGACCTGGCCATCATGACCACAGCGAGCGCAGGTGTCCTTAGCTCTACAGAGGTTTTGCTATGTCCAAAATCCTGACATTTCTAACATTGAAGAGTTTACTAATGACAGTAATGTACAAATCAACAGGTATGTTCAGATAACCTGCCTCTTTGGAATGTCGTTTGCCTGTTCGATCAAATTAGGACCCTTTTTTAAGTTTTTTAATAGCCTTAGGCTATGCGGCCAAGCCAGTTATAACTTGGTTATTAAGAATCAGAAACGTCCTCTGTATTAGGAGGCTTCTGTTTCTTTTTATTAATTGGAGAATCCATGAAATATTTTTAAATTCACCCCTAATCGTCCCCAAGGTTACTTCACTGCCTGTTAGGGGAAGAACTAGCACGGATTACCAGTACATTGCCTCAGGGTTCGACGAGGGGTATATTCAAGCCAGTAAGTATAAATACTAAGCCAACCGAATTGACCCAAGCAATGGAATTGGAAAAACGTTCATTCTACAGAGCTAAACACGACCAAAAGTAATGTGTTGCAGAGAAAGGGTTCGCAAGGCAAATCCCATCTCAATTAGCATGATTCCACTCTCCACCGACACGTTTCCCCATTACAGGGATCCTTTTAGTCGGTTTGGGGAGTTAAATATCGATATACATCTGCGTCAAATCAAGAACCATAACAGGTCTGTTTAACGTAGTATACCATTACAATCAAAGCGATGACACCAGAATATATATAGGACCTCAAATGTCTTACCATGGTGTCCAGAACAATATGACTGTTGGAAATTGTGGCTTATGTGTGGTCATCAAAGGTTTGTATTCTCCCGCAAATATGTCAAATATACTACATGCTGGTGGTGGTACATGTTTCTGTAACAATCCTTGATTAGCTAGCTTTTTTCCAACCTGTCTTTCATAGGCAGTAGAGTCTTCATATCTGCAACATCCTGGATTTGGCCACCTAAATAAACAACAAAACCATTAGCTATAAGAAAGTCATTGCTGTCAGCTTAGAGGTGAAATGAAATGAAATGTTGTTTAATGGCGGGTCAGCTGCAACTACGGCTATATTGCGCCAAACATATGGTAAATTTAACCAGACGAATTAAAACAATATCGCAGGGATGTATCCATATAGAAAAATAAAAAAAATATCACAGAATATATAATTAAAAATAAATATATTTGACATTCTACTTGACTTCATTGGTATTAAACTCAAACGCACGATCATAAGACTGATACAAACGCTGCTCAGACAGTAAAATATAACAAAATAATCTCTCATCAACAATCACTGCTATTTTAGAGCTCCTCAACAATCAGTGTTTCTGAGGAAATGGGTCAGAAAATATTGATCCCAGGCGTACGTCAAATGACCGATCTTTAGTACAATCAGGGGCCATAATCCATGAAGTTACGATTCGATACATGCCAATGTCAAAAAGAACTGAGAACTTGAGGATATAAACCTTTATTTACAGTTTCGTCAAAATCAGATACAAACTGTGACCTGTAGTGTCCACAAACAAAATTTGAATGGACAGACAGACAGGGGCACCGATTATATATTTATCCACATGAAATTGTTGGCTTATAAAAATCAAACGGGGTCAGACTTCGATTGCTGATGAACAGTTTTTAATGGTTAGTCTTTTATATGCTTAAAAAACCTCCAAATGTTGTCTGTTTGTTGTATTTTTTCTGACCATGGACCACCCTAATAAACCTATACTTACTTGGCTTCTTTATTATGGATGCTGTGATAACAGTAGAAGACAAACGGCTGAAAGGGTGATGTTAAAAGTTCAACCACATTAGATTCCTCACTGGTACCTTGTGGTTTATCTGTCATGGCAACCATTGTTAATCTATAGCTAGGTTCACTTAAATCCAGCTGTAAATATAAGACCAATATCCACTTAGCACAAGGACAATGGTTTAAATTATAATTAGACATTCATTCATGTACAAGCCAATAATGAACTCTCTAGGCCATTGAATGGCTTAGATATTAAATGTATTAGAACAACTTCTTCATTTAATATATGAAGGATAAAATAGATAATCGCGATTTTGTTCATTATTGTAGCAATCGTACTTAACAATCAAGACTCTTGTCAAAGCTACAAACACTCATAACTTCGCTCAGAATAAAGTCATTTGACTGAAACTTTCGATATATCCATTTCTTGTTATCTATTTTTTAACTATTCCAAGTTAGAATTGCCAGCCCTATATCTAAATCTTACATGAGAATTGCTTCCCAAGTACACATCTATCACACATCAACGAAGAGGATCTGGGGGTTTATACATTAGACAAAGTACCTTAACTTTAACTGTTTTAACACCAGCATGTAGTGCATTACCATACTGTTTACCATCTATAAGTACTTTGTAACTGCTTATAAACATGTCGGGATTGGACTGAGGACATTGCCAGCTGACATGAACTATAAGTTGACCTGTAATTGAAGGAGAATTATTAGGTTACTGAAATACATTGTTTCTATGTCAGATGTCCTCCAGCTAGCTATATATGATTGAAACTGTTTGTAGTGATGTTCTATTTAAACCAAGTGTTCTAATGCAGCAAAATATTCCTCCAACAATTTTATAGTACAAACATGGCGACTGATTACGGCGTGTAAAAAAAACAAAGCTGGCTACGACCACTTCTTGTCTACGATATCACCCCGTTGGAAGTGGACGTTAAAACTGCTCACATCCAGACATAATAATTGTGTAGCAATAATATTTTCAATGACATCGAACTGTTGACGCAATTTAAAGCTAGAATTTCAAATTCTCTAAGATAGTCAAAACATAATCATTTCTGTCTTTTGCTCAATAGGTTATCAACTCAATATTATACGATCATGGGCATTATTTCCCACCCTTAAAAATCTATGAAACAGGAAATAACAACACAATTACCTCCCCTATTTTGCTATTGACAAAATCAGGCAGCCATTTCCCAACATTGGAATTTTAAGTTGAAAATTTGAAATTTTCGCTTTAACCTGTTAAGCGCGCCCTTTTTAAAACGTTTACTTCCCCCATTGCATAATTAATGATTGTGTCAGTGTCAAGAATCGAGCTTGGAAAAATTGTAAATTTGAAGATAATTCTTAATGACTGGTCTCATTCCAATGCTTGTTAATTGGAGTGCACCTCATTATATTTCATATTTAAAACCTGTACGGTATTCAAATTTATGTCAATAATATTCCTACATGTACAAAATAACATGACATCAAACTCCCCAAAAATTACCATATTTTTAGGGTCATACGTCGGTACATTTTTAAGAAAAGTCTGACGTTCGTCTGATACTACACTTGTCAATCCAGCCTATTGCCAACGATAATCGGGTTGAGTTGTAGTTACACTCAATACACTATATTAATTTTGGAATTTTGAATATTATTCACTAAGTCTCGATGTCCGATTGGGCATATTCCCGGTTGGAAAATATTGTTCATTTGGAAAAAAGATTCGGACAAGTCCGGAATATATGGGCAGAATCCGTACACTGGGGTATACTCATGTCAGAAAGTATAAATAGTCAGGGCAGAAAACAAACAACAAAGCATTGGAATTGAGAAACGTACATTCTACAGTGCTAACACGACTAAAGCTGATTGATCAGAGTTGGTCATTCTACAAAGCTAAAACGACCAAAGCCGATTGATCAGAGTGGGCCATTCTACAGTGCTAAAACGACCAAAGCAGATTGACCTCCTGTCTAAGTGAACTAAGAGCCAAAGTAATGTGTTGCAGAGACAGGGTTTGCAAGCCTAAACCAGACTCAATTACCAGGATTCCACTCCCTACCGACACCGGAATTAACGCAAGGCAAACACGTTGCGCTTTTACAGGGATCCCTTTAGTCACCTTTTACAACATACGAAGGGTATCTTCTTATCGCAAATACACAATTTTTTGATTTTATAAACAGTGTTCAACTACTCTCAAACGATAATTTGCAAGAAAACCATATATATAGTTTTTCAGGTCAAAAACCCAAAAGAAAACGGTATCTGGGTAACATTGTAATCAGCTAACTGCAGTACATTTATCAGTTGACTCTTTTCAAATCCCATTAGCCCAGGTTAGGTGCATAACATTAGGACATTAAACCCCATTTCATTTCATTTCTTTTCAAATTCGACATCGTACGGGATCATTATATGACGGATTATGCAGAGTGTCCTCGTTTTTTTTAATACAGATTAAATTTTGGCTGAAGTAATAAGGAAATAAATCAGGATTTCACAGAATGTCGTAGTATTTAGATGTCGGATGTGACATGAGTCCACTATCTAACCTACCAGTATATTGTTCTAATACAGCAAAACATTCTTCCAACAATTCTTCTACTCTGGTAAGTGTATGTGCCCCAATAATAATGTCCTGCAATGTATAATCAAGCATTTATTTAATCAAAAAGATGGACGAATCCCTGATACAGCTACAGTCCCAGCATGACAATTCTCACTTAACTATAACTATAATCGATAGATACAGGTACAATGCCGGCACAACGATACTCAGTGATGTAGTTAGGGATGAAAAAAAAATCTACAGGTAGCATTCACAAGCAATTGCCATCCAAGATACCCCCACATTTTGCAAGAGATGGACGGGAAACTGACTTGGGGTACTGTAGGTAGTTCACCTATTTTATGTCAAATCAATTACTTACCTCATCCTTTTCTGCTTTAACTGGATGGGACAATGCCCCTATCTTTTTTAATTTGTATCCTACTGCTCGGATTAATCTGTTTAACAATAAACAAAAATATCAAGCTTCAGAAAGAATACAAGGCATTCCTGAAACCATTAGCGTTTAAGTTCAAGGCATGTTTTTAATTTCTCTAATTAATATTGAAACTTTCTGAAAATAGACCATGTTGCGAATGCAGCCTCATTTGCTATCACATAATCTTATTATTCTTAATATCAATGAAAAAAGCATTCACTGGGCAACAAAATCTGGTGGTTATTTCCAATAAAAGTATGGCAATTTTGGTATATATGGAAAGTAGAAATATCCAATCTTACTAGAAAAATACTTGATTCCCTAAAAAACACTCATGGAGCGCATACAGGACAATAAGGTAAGCTGCTCCCTTATCGACAACCCGACGATAAAGGTGTCCGCACGCGTGACGCCAAAGGTTGCACCAAGAGAATGAGCGCTTGATGTACATGTTCATAAACTTTATGTATAGGATATTAACCTACCCGAGGTTAATATGTTATAGAACATGAGGGAGCTGGTTTATATCCTACATATACAAGTTAAAAACGCCATTACTCTTAAATTGAATGGACTCTTTCATTAAAAGTCAACAATGATTGGATAACTGCTCGGTAGTTTCCGTCAAAAGCAATTATGCACATGTTTTTGTTTATATGTTGCCATTTTGGAGCAACGAATTGCAAGCAAAAACAAAATGGATAGTAATTTGACGTCAGAAGAATAATCAATCCCTTGAGCCAATATATTGACGATGGAATAGATGTGAATGCAAATATCAATGAGGATCTATCCGATAATTCTGACAGTGAATCCTGATTGAATGTTTTTGCTATGTTGAGACTCTAGAGAAGGATGAAAATGAAATGAAATGTGGTTTTATGGTGAAATTAACGAGACTGGCTAAATTATATGTGTTATTGAGACGCACAATTATAAAATTCTGAACGTTTTTTGCACAACGGAAACATTATTCAAGGTGAAATAGAAAGACATGGAACTATCTGTAGATAATTAACCCTTAACCAGTCATTGTCGACTATAATCACCACAACGATACAGCTAAGTGGTCACGGTCGACTAAAGTCGACCACAATAAGAACCTTTTTTATAAGCCGCATTTGAGTATTTAGTTTCGTATTTAATTTATATGGGCGCAAATGCATGTTAGACAGGAACTTGTCTTGTCAAGGGCATTGAGATAAACATCATGTCTTTGTTCAACATTTTTTGACGAAGAACGTAATTAACGATGTCGGGAAGTATTTATGTTTGTACACGCCAAAACCCATTACTGTCTTGCGGCGGCACTTATTGCAAAAACATATGTTCCGATAAGTTACGTAATTAGCTTCCATTTTTGTAAATATTCTCTATGTCCAAGATTGTGATGAGTTCAATTTTACCAGAGAGATCCTTTTTATTCACTAGGATATTTAGTTGTACAACCAGATGTAATTTCAAACATAAGGCAAGTTTATATTAAAACAAAACTAAGTAGTAGGTTCATAATCGATGAAATCTGTATAAAAATATTTACGCAGTTGAGACAGTAGTCATCAACCATATACACACTTTCTGACAATGAACCTATTTTTTAATTATGTTGGTATCTTACCTATCGCGCTTGTTAACCAAGTCACAAGATAATTTTTCAAGTTGTCTTCTTTCTTCTAAACCAACAATAGTTACTGTTATTTTGGGTGCATCTGGTGATAAAGATGGTTGCATTCTAATTATATCTGATCTAACAACATCTCCAGTACCATACAGCTGAAATATACCAATAATAAATAAATTATTTGCTGCTCAGCTCACCACTTCAAAAGTGCTTTACTTGTAAATCGAACTGAGAGTTAGATCTTTTATATATTTTTTTCTTCTGATGAGTGTGGAGTACCACATGTAACTTTAAGTAAAGAACTTACAGATTTTATATTTTTAATTATTTATATTTGCTCTGAATTTATTCATCAAGCACTCGGTCTGAAGCTTATGCAGCGCTCGAGGCCACGGGAAAATGCCACTGTGAATGAAATTTTCTATATATAGATAACATCAGCGTATTGCGTAAGTGACTCACAGCATACAGCTTCATAGTAAGCACTGCCTAATAATATGTTTAGCAATATTCGTGCGGCGCTCGAGGTCAAGGGAAAGTGCCACTGTGAATGAGAATTTCTATATGGAGGCTTAAAAGACTGATTGTACTAAAGATAGGTCATTTGATGTATGACTTGGATCAATATGCGGGGGTTGGAACGGCCTAGTGATCTAGAGTGCCACGCTTCGACCTCTAGCTGGCCGGCCACCTCTGGCTTATGGCTGTGAGCCCTGGTGTGAGCATATGTGACATGGAGCCTTCTCAACCTTGTGGGTTTCCTCCTGGGACTCCGGTTTCCTCCCACTGCTAAAGACCCCTACGCGCAAGCGAATTATTGAAATAAAATTTAACCATGTGTTAGTCCCGAAATGACCTAGTTGTGTTGAGTGGAGGTTAAACCACATTTCTCTCTCTCTCTCGCATTGATGTCAAGTCCGAAAAATACGGGCAAAATCCCATCAATGATATACATATATATTAAAGTAGATAAAGTACAAGTACTTCTTTGTTTTAAGTAGTGTAAATTATATAACACAGAAGTTATGTGATCACATTTCTTAGTTAAGGTAACAAGTCTAGCTGCAGTATTCTGTAGTGAATTAAGTTATCTAATTGTTAGGGGATGATGATGGCTAAATGGGTAAGGCGCTGGTTCGCTGATCCCTGCATTGGCCGAGAAAGTCCATCTCGATTTTCCGACGTGATTTCCCCTTGTCAGTGATGCAGAAGGAGGGCCTAGTCGTTCGGATGTTACGAAAAACCTAGGTCCCGTGTACACATTGGAGTGCACATAAAAGATCCCTTGGCAGTTGGAATTTGATATAAAAGTAGGCCGTAGCGCCACTGTCCAGGCAAAATTGACCTCATAGCACACTGTATGACATATGCCCGTCTTCCATAAGCCCAGGTTAGGTGCATAATAGTAGGACGTTAAACCCCATTTCATTCATTCATTATCTAATCGTTATGAGTCGAAGAAGAAACATGTTATTCAACATTTCACAAAAGTAAACCGTGGTAGTCGTTGGAATCATCAAAATTAAAATCCCCCCTAATTGTGGAGGAGCAGACGGACAAACATGAAAATGTGGGTGTATAAAAACTTACATATGTTTCAAGGTACACTGAATAACTTCCTTTCTTCAAATATTTTATCTCTGCCTCCCTAGTATCAGGATGGATCGGACCTACAGCTTGAACTAATTTTTCTGTGTCCTCTTCAATGCAACACAGCTGTAATAAATTAAATATCCCGTAATTAAATTACAAATTGATAATCAAAAGAAAGTATATTACAATATGGTAGAATCTAGAGCAGTACAATTGCTGCGGGCAAGGACAACTGCCGGTGGTATCATTTGTTTTTACTGTATTTATGTCCATTTTGTTGAACATAACCAATACTTAATAATTGAATATTCTTTATTATCATCACACAGACTCAGTTTACTTTGTCTATAATACACACAAAACAATAAGCGGTTGGCATGCAAGATACGCCTACATTTTTCAAGTAAACAGAGAACGAGCCAAAAAAAATAATATGATTTTTTGTACAATCAGGTGCCATAATTCAGAAAGATATGGTAGAGTGGAACCAAGATCTTTGAGTAATGAACATACATTTCAAGTTTCATCAAAATCGGATTAAAATTGTGACCTCCACAGGATCCACAACCTTGATCAACAGGAACCAAGATCTTTGGGTTATAAAAATGCATTTTAAGTTTCATCAAAATGGGATCAAAATTTTGCCGCATACATTTTCTTATATCGAGTATTTAGGGATCAAACAAGCGGTTGCCATGAAAGATATGCCCCCACATTTTGCAAGAGGTGGACTAAAAACAAGCTAAACCAGCGCAAGAGACGACCACATTTTGCAATGGGTGCATAAGGAACAAGCTAAAAAGAAAATCGATTATTTCTACAATCAGGGGTCATAATCCAGAAAGTTAGGGACTGAGATTTTCATCAAAATCAGATCAAAATTGTGACCTTTAGAGAACCCATAACCTATACTTATAGACAGTTTGCAAACAAAGAGCGGCCATTTTGTCGAATAGTTTCAATTTGATTTTCCCAAATTTTGAATTCAACCTAGAAAGGCGATATATCTAAACAGTTTTTAAAATCGGAAAAAAAATTGACGTCCATAGGAACCACAAGCTCAAAACACGATTTTTTGACAATTAATGGACATAATTCAGGAAGTTACAATCCGATATGTGTGAATATCGAAAGGAACCAAGATTAAGTTACAAAACATGCATTTCAAGTTTCAAAATCCGATCGACATTGTGACCTATAGGAAGTCCACAACCTTGATATACCAGATGTTTCCACTAGTTGCGTACACAAGGGGCGGCCATTCTGTCTGACGGTTTCGGTCCGATTTTTACGAAAATTGAACTCAAGATCTTTGGGTTATAAACATGGATTTCAAAGTTTCATCAGAATCGGATCAAAATTGTGACCTCTAGAGTGTCCACAAGATAAAACCGTGGTTTTTCGTACAATCAGGGACCTTAATCCATGAAGTTATTGCCCAATACATGCTTATTTCTAAAGGACCGGAAATCTTTGGGAGATAAACCTATATTTCCAGTTTGGCCAAAATCATTCAACTTGTGACCTGTTGATGAAATTGTGGGGGTATAAATTAATTTGTGTTTAAAAGATTAATTAACATACCTTAAAATGTTTGACTTTAACCCCTTCAGTAAGATATGGTTGCTCCCATCCTACACATAATGTTGAACTACTTACAGATGGTATTCGATGTATAGGGGGTGGTTTAGCTCCAGGCCAAGTTACAATAAGTGGATCTGATATCCTACTGTTCATTTTGTCACCGCCTGTTAAAGCCTACAATAAAATATTATTGTAACAAAATAAACTGTAACAGTTAAAATAACTTTTCTGCATATCGCAATTGATAAATGCTTTCAGTTATGGTGTCTATTTGAAATGAATTAAATTTGTAGGTAGTCATATACACTATTTTTGTAGTCTAAACTGTCCATAATACACCAAATTTCAGTTCACAATCTCAAAGTTCTGAAATCAAAAGTGTTGAAAACTGAAATTCCAATGACGATAACTCAGTTAATTTAATCCAAAAAAATATCAAGCACATACCTGCAACTGGAAGGAATATTCATGACACCATTTACCCATGGTAAATGTATAACTTATTTGATCTGATGCAAGATTAGATTCAACGATCCCATTTACAAAAACTTTATAACCAGTACACAAAGCATCACCATATTCTGTAGGTTTTTCCCACTGTATCACCAAATAACGAAAATTACTAGCTCTTTAAATAGAATGTAAAAAAAAATACTGTAAAAATACTGGTCACACTAGGATAAAAGATATTTATAACAAGTCATTTCAAGAATTATCACCCAAATCAAAAATGTCTCAAGCTGGATGCTGCTGGGTTCAGAGGAGGGTTATTATTAAGGTTCAAGAATTATTTAGATAATCGACACCAATAAATGAAACCTCCTTGAGCTTCGGGTGCAACCCTGCTGATGTTCCATAGGGCAGTGTATTGGGACCACTTATATTTCTATCATATTCATTTATTAACGAAATTGTGAATGATATACAATCAAACATTAGACTATTTGCAGATGACACCTCTCTGTACTTAAAAATAGATGATCCAAAGGCATGCGCAGTTACCCATAACAAAGATCTACAAACTATGAATATATGTGCGGAAACGTGGCTAGTGACATTTAACCCTTTCCAGACAGAACCTAAACGCAACATTGTGAAACACCCTTATTAAACCTTGTCCTGTGGGACCTGGATTAGTCCAGAGCCCTCCATATACGACACCCTGCATATTCCAGGATTACCGATTGTATTTATTTCTGAGCGTTTTAATAGAGGTAACTCCCATGTTCGATAGGTAGCGTTTCATTTTCATTACATTTTTTTCGCTTATTTTCAACCCCCCCCCCTCAGCGTAACGTTATAGGAAGTGTTGGACGTATTATTTAATGATCACAGCTGTTGACTCAGATTTTTACAGTGTCAGTGCTAAAAATCTGTTTTGCAGATTCTGGCGGCTTTATCAGTTTTAGTAAAGGCACCCAACGTCATGCATGTATTCCCAAAACAATTCAGTTGACGACATGACATTAATTAGAATAAAGGAAGTAACTGAACACAAACATCTTGTACTTACTTTTCAAACCAATTGTAAATGGAACAGTCACATTGATAGTATAATTAGTAAAGTATCAAAATTAGTAAACTACCTATGCTTCTTGAAATATCACTTAAACAGAAAATCGCTGAACACCTTATATTCTTTATTCATTCTGTTGCACTAGGACTATGCCGATGTTATTTGGGACGGATGGACCGAGTCAAATCCCCACTTAATTATCAAGATTCAACTCTCCACCAGTGCTGGGATTTTGGCTGTATATTCTGGACTTGTCCGAATTTTTTTCCAAACGCACAATATTGTCCAATCGGGTATATGCCCTATCGGACATCAAGAAATAGTGAATAATATTCAAAATTCCAAAATTAATATAGTGTACTGACTAGTACTGAGAGTATAACTACCACTTAACCCGATAATTGTTGACAATAGGCTGGATTGATTAGGTAATTAAGTCATCAACGTATTTATCGTGTTATACCATCTATACACCTTCCTTGATTAACTACTTAATCTAACATGTCTGATGTCGGATTTATTATCATATTTTGAATGGGGTTTATTTTTTTAAATAAATAAATAAACACGTTAAGAATTGTTGACGTACATTTTGATTGGAATGACGTAAGTAGTTAAATTTTTTTAGACGATAGCACGTGCTACACAGTCAAGTGTAATTATTTAGCAGTTGGTCAGTTGGAGGCACTCCCTCGTTGTATTAGAGTGACGTTAACTAGTAAACTACGGCTTACGGCCAAATAAATTCCAGGAAGTTATTTTTTTACTTTCCGTATATAAGTTAAAACGGAGTATCAGATGAAAGATGGCCTTTGTTGAAAAATGTACCGTCGTTTAATGTCATGTAATTTTTTAGGAATATTTTTTACATAAATTTGAGTACCGTACGGGTTTTAAACATCAAATATAACGTGATTCTTAATTGTATTTTGAAAACGTCTGCTTAAGTTACAATAAGAGTTATGCCCCTTTATTTTCGGGAAAATATATCCGACAAGAAAATTTTAGAAATCCATCACTGCTCTCCACCCACACGGCAAACATGCTGTCCCACTACAGGGATCCTATTAATCGCCTTTTACGACACGCGCAACACACGAAGGGTATAAATCTTATCCATCACTTCCTTCACCCTAGGGGAACGATGGCTAACAATGAGATAATCAGGGTCATGAATTTGAAATATTAAGAACTCACCTTAGCGATAATACCGGTGCATCTGGTTGTGCTGATGTCTGAATTGTCATTTGTTTTGATTTTTCCATTATTTGATTGTTTTTATTATAAGCTAATAAGCGTACAAAATGGTTTGTTCCTGGGAGACATTTATTGATCACACAGTTGGAATCTTTAGATGAAAGTTTGACTTCTCTTTGCTAAAAATAAATATACAGCATTAAAAACTTTGATCAATCTGATTAAAACACACATACTTTTTTGTAAAAAGTTGTTATATAATTCTGGTTGATGTGAGGGATTAGTTAATGAAACAGTTTGTTATGGCAAGTTCTTATGATCAAAAGCCGCTCGTATCAAACCTGACGGGACCATCCAATACAACCGGTTAGATTTTCATAATATCTATCTATTATTAATATCCTAGTATTATACTTTCCATGTAGGCCATTGAAAGTATAATAGATAGATATTATGAAAATCTAACCGATAGATATACTTGTTCGTCTTAAGACCTTAAACTCTTTGTATCAATCTAAAGTCAATCGGTTGATAACTTTAGCCTATAGAGCGTCCACATGATTGATCCAGGGCCATAACTCCGACAGTAATTATCTGAAATTGCTGAAAGTCAATAGGCTTTTTCGTCGCATGACCTTAAAGACAATCGGATATTAACTTTAGCCTCTAGAAGCGTACATGAAATTGTGGGCCTTTATTTACAGTCTCTTCTTGCTCTTGTTCGAATTTTGATCGACGGTATGAATGAATGAATGAGATGGGGTTTAATGTCCTAGACTTGCACCTAGCCTGGGCTAATTGAAGTCGGGCATACGCCATACAGTGTGCTTTGAGTGAAATTTTGCCCGGGCAGAACTGAATTCGAACTGCCAAGGGATCTTTTATGTGCATGCCAATGTGTACATGGGACCTCTGTTTTTCATCACATATGAACGACTAGGCAGCTGTCCTTGTCAGGCCCTACGGCTGCATCAGGCCGGAAATTCGAGATGAACTTTCTCGGCCAATGCAGGGATCGAACACCCGACCTCCAGGCTAGCGAGCAAGCACCTTACACACTTAGCCACGTGATCCCCCTTGATAGAAGGTACCACCCTCTAAAATGTTTGTTTATACTTATATTTCTTTTTTTCAATTTTTTTCCACCAATTCCAACATAAATTGAGGGTAGCCCTTTAACTTTTGAAATTTTGCATGTGCCGTCTGGATTGGTGTAATGTGTCTTGCCCACTTATCTCTATAAAAAACACAGATCAGTGGTCGAGCCTCGTCCCTCGAGTCTCTTATTACAACTGGGACTGAAGCGCATTATGGTACACAATTCGTGTACCAATGTTAAAAAAATATTTTATTTTAAATATCGGATATCAGAAGCTCATATTTTCCCAGTAAGTTTACATCATCAATGTTGATTTAGATTGACCAATAATTCTTGTTTTCGATGTTGACGATTTTGAAGGATTTCGTGTTACGGACCTAGGTTCTTTAAATATGATTTAAGTTAGAAAATACAACTTACTGCTGGCTGGGCTACCGAACTCCATTGTATTTTATAGAAAGCAACTTCATCAGTGTCTAGAAAATTACTCCAATCTAACTGGATGGCAGTGTCCAAAATCTTAGTCACTTTGACTGGTATTTCATGATCATCACCTGTTGACGACCAGTCTTCAATTGCTGCCTGTTCATCATTTCTAGGAGAGGTGTTTGATGTGTTAATCAATAACGAGTTTGATTTCAGAGAATCACCAAACCTGACACTGGAACTTAAGGCTATTAGATGTATACGGTAGGTTCTGTAAATATTTAAATATTGAAATAAATTTTAAACATTTTTTTTCGTATAATAATAATAATATATTCAATTATCCAACAAAAAATGTTGCTCTTTGGTTACAGTTTGTACAAAGTAAAATAGCACATATACAAGTGTATGTAACTGGACCAATCACTTTGTTTTGTAACAACATAGGTCTTATGGCTTCTTTATTGTAGCACTACAAATATTACCTTTTAGTTTCTAATCATTTCTGTACTTAAAAACGATAAGAGAATACTTGTTTAAATGTCATGCTATATGTGTATAAACCAGTGATTGTGGAAGTTATTAAAATTGTTGAGACAAGATATGTTAATATAAAATGCTTGTATGATAGTAGTTTGTGAGTGTTCACAAGAAACATGCATAACCACAAAAAATTCAGCATACAATATAGCTCCAGTTGAGCATATGATGTAATGTCTGGTAACTGTAAATTCATAAGCCAGCCCATCTAACTTGTGGGGACACTTTGACCTCGATAACTCCTGAACGCTCCCTCACCTGACTGATCACCCACCATTTTCAGATTTCTGAGGTAAAATGCTTCTAGAAAAGTCAACTCCTGCTATTTGCCCACCTTGAAAATAACATTAGTTTTGCCCCTAGTTCCAGTGCATCCTTATTTCTTGCTTATTTGACGTAAGTGACTTTTTGACTTTTTCAATTATGTCATAATTTGATTTATTGGTTTCACAAATTTTCCTTCGTCACTTATTCAATGATTCAGCTGCGTTCCAACAAGAAATCTGCGACAAACAGCATCAGGTGGCTAAATACATAAGCAAGCCCATTTAAATCTGGTGACCTTTTGACCTTGATAACTTCGAATGCTCTCTCACCTGACTGATCAGCCACCATTTTTGGATTCCTGAGGACAAATGTTTCTAGATAAGTCAACTCCCGTTTTTTCACCCCTTTCGGATAATACCTCCCTTCTCCCATAACCTCTGGTGACCTTTTGACCTCTATAACTCCTGAACGCTCCCTCACCTGAATGATCACCCACAATTTTCGGATTCCCGAGGAAAAATGCCTCTAGAATAGTCAACTCCTGCTTTTTGCCCACAATTCGGATAATACCCCCCTTCTCCCTCTCGTCTAAAAATGCAAGATCCCATGACAATTGCCAGCTGCCATAAAAGAAATGATTTATTGATGATTTGAAATCTTTAAAAGGCAAATAAAACTGAGATATGGGAAGAAATGAAATGGGGTTTAATATCCTTCTGTTCTGCTTTGAACTGGGCTTATGAAGACGGGCATGCGCCATACAGTTGTGCTATGAAGGAAATTTTGCTACCATCAACAACTGCAGTCTGGATCTGCAAGGCCAGTCGAGCTCTTGGTCAGAACCAGCATAACATCCAGCTCTCTACAAAGCTCAAGATGTACATAACCGTCGTTCTCACTAGCCTCCTCTATGATGCAAGACATGGACTGTGTAGGCTGTGTACAAAAGACATTTGAAGCAGCTGGAGAAGTTCCATATGAGAAGCCTGCAGTTAATTATGAACATCCACTATAAACAACCACTGCCAAGATCGGATCACAAACCTTGAGGTACTGGACAGAGCTAAGATGACCTCGGGAAAGCGGAACCAAGGCAGACCAGGCAAAAGGCGTGTGACTTCTTCAAGGGTAAGAGGCAAGCTGATGTGACTGCAGAACGGGTAGAAAGAAAGAAGTCACACAAGACAAGTACCTAGCTCACGAGGACAGTCATAATCTTATTGGCTGATGATCAAGAGATAAATGATTTTCTAGCTGTGGAGTCTTAAAGAAAGGTATTCGCAATACTGTCAATGCTGATACCAGTCTTAGGCGAAAGGGTTGGTATGCAAATACCAAATGGTGGAATAACTTTAGTCTTGAGCAGATATATATAGATGCTCATGATATGATCTAAATATGGTATTAAAATGAAATATAATTTGGTAGAGACGCTATCCCATTCACAGGCCAATTATGACGACACTGAAACGAAGAATCTTCCCCTTCAAATCTGGAAGGACTGTCTGAGAACTGGAACCAGATATTATTGAATATAGAAAAATAGACATACCTATTTTGACGGCAAGGTATAACAGCTTTTCTATGAGAGCTACTTAATTCTCTGCCTACTTTTTTGTCATTCATATACACCTATAAAAATAAGTACCACAGAAAAATACTAAGCAAAGAAATACATCCCTGTTCAAGCGGTTGTCATGCAAAATACACCCACATTTTGCAAGAGCTGGACTGAGAACAAGCTAACAAAAAGTGATTTTATGTACAATCTGGGGTCAGAATATAAGAACTTACAGTCTGATATGCACGAATATCAAAGGACCCATGATCTAATGAATATATACATATTTTATGTTTCATCAAAATTGGTACAGGTATTACATACTTTTAGACTATTTGCGTATTTTTTCAGGCAGTTTTAATGAGATTGACACAAATTTCCAGTGCCATTATGTTGTAACAGTGATATATTTGAACTGTTTTTAACTCGCATAAAAATTGTGATCCTAAAGGAACAACAAGCTAAAAGAGTGATTTTTTCGTTCTTTCAGAGGCAATATTCCAGGAAGTTACGATCTAATATGTGCGAATATCTAAACAATCCAAGATCTTTGGATTAAAATCATACATGTCAAATTTCAAGAAAATCAGATAAAAATTATGACCTCTAGCAGAGGGTCCACATGCAATCTCGGTAGTACATACTTTTACACTAACTGAGTATGTGAAGCGGCCAATTTGTCTGATTTCACAAAATTTGAACTGAATCATAATGATGGTGCAACGGTGATATATTTGAACGTTGTTTTAAATCGTATAAATATTGTGACCTCTAGCAGTTACCATGAAAGATACACCCACATTTTGCAGGAGTTGGATAGAGAACAAGCTAAAAACAATGCAACTTTTGGTACAATCAGGGGCCATAATCCGGGAAGTTACGGTCCAATATGCACAAATATCGAAAGTTTCCGTCAGATTTTTACAAAATTTGAACTCACCAATCATTGATATGTCACGGTGATATATTTAAAAGTTTTTTAAAATTGAACACAAATTGTGACTTCTAGCGGGTCCAATAACTAAAAGACAATTTTCCTGTACAATCAGGGACAATAATCCATTGAGTTACAGTCTGATATGCGCATATAGCGCAAGGAACCGAAATATTTGTGACAAACATATATTTTAAAGTAGCTAAGTCTCTAACTCAATATCATCCAAGTCTTTGACATTGAAAACACAACATTGATGTTATGATCTTACCAGAAAAAGATGGGCTTCTGATGATATCAAATATTTAAGAGAAAATTAACGATTTACCATTCGTCTTCCATAATGCATTTCAGCAGCATTTGTAAGAAACTCGAAAAATGAGGCTAGACATATTAACAAGTCATGTCAAACGTTACGGCATATTCTTATCTGTAGAGCATACGTAATAAATACTCTCGGTGTAGACTGGAATAACCAGACCAGGGAATCTTAATCGACTGTTTTTTGTTGGACGATTGGTAAAACAATCAACGGGCCACCTATGGTATCATACATGTATCAATCTACCTCCTGATTTACAAAGAGTTAACTATCATGCTGATTGGTAAAACAATGAACCGTCCACTATGATGTCATACATCAATCTACTTTCGAACGATTACAAAGAGGTAATTATTACTCGTTGATTAATTAACCCATCAAAGAGTCAATCAATGCAATGAATACCTTTGGTGTGAATCCTTATCGACTCATTTCGTAAATAAACAGCTTAGTTTAGTTAATTCATGCCAAGTAAATTAATAGCCGAAGATAGCGATGCCGGCATTGACCCTGTACTCAAGCACGCACGTCGTCATTGGATTTTGAAGATCCACCCACATCCAATATAGTTTAGGCCAACCAAAGTCCAAATCCAGAAAATATTTAAGAACCGAATAATTAACTACTTTCAAATGGCTTTCGCTTGGCAAAAATTCACAAAAATGTTTTGTCTCGTAAGTTAATAAAGCCTACTTTTTTTATGAGTAACACTTGGTTGGATGAAAGCAAAAGTAAGAATATGTATCATGCAAGTTGCTGAAATTTGACTATAAATTTTAATATTTATTATTGATTTATGAATACAAGTATGCAATTACAAGGTTTTGTTTATTCGATGTTTCAACTATTATTTGCAATTTGTTATGCAATAATTGTTGTGAATAAAGTATGCATAAACCAACATGTCTGTTGTTGAAAATATGACTATCCGATAGGCCTAGCCGTGGCCGGTTCATTTCAAAAAGGATTAAGAACCCTGAACCAGACGCTAGTGATTGTCATTTGATTGAGACATCTGGCCTATTTGCCAAACGTAAGTGATTTGAAATTACAGAAAAAACGTAAACGAGTGAATGTAAATCAGTTTATATACATTCATAATACATTATGTGCATTGCCACCATCTGTGTTTTAGGTCCCAAATATTTGCCATTTAGCTCCTTTAAGTTTCATCAAAATATAATAACCAGCGGTTGCCAGGCCTATACGGCTAGATTTTGAAAGAGATGGATTGAGAACAAGCTAAAAAAAACCCATGTGATTTTTCGTACAATCAGGGGCCATAATAATGAAAGCTACATATTGTACGATCCAATATGCGTAAATATCAAAAGGAACCAAGATCTTTGGGTTATAAACATGCATTTCAAGTTTCATCAAAAGTGGATTAAAATTGTGACCTCTACAGCAGGGCTTCCACTTCAAAATTTTCCCAAACGGTCATTTTTCTCACGTAGAAAGTGGTGCTTTTTTTAGCACATAGCATGAAGTTTTTGGCTTCTTATTTTCTGAATGTCGATCAGCTTTAATTGGGTCAAGGACAGTCACACAAAAATTCAATCTCACATCAACATTTATAACCACCCACCCATCTCCATAATAAATAAAAGAACATATGTAATCAATTATTATCATTTATTTATTTATACATTCATAAAATATAACAATGTACATTTATTCATCGATAGGACACTATTTTCGTAATTTATTTACAACACCACTCGTATGTACTGGGCGGTTTTTTACACGATTTCCATTTCTGTAAAGCACGTGCTGGTTGAACTTCGGCACGTTTGGGTTCCTCCGTAGAAATCCTCACTAGTTAGTCAAAGGTTTCCATGCTCAAAGAACATCGCAACTTGGGTTTTATCACATTTTAGTGTACGTGACAAATTCGACTGTTGACTATTTCTCCATACACGGGGAAAAAGTAGTTCCGATTGATTAGCTCATGTAAATAATTTAAAGTCATAAAAATGTACAATAATTAACATAATTCTTAAACTTATCAATATATTAACTCGTATTGGTAATTTGTGAGCTCAAATAATATCGAGCTAGTATTTTAACTCTATAACATGTAAAAACATTAGCACGTATTTCAATATGGCCGACACCGTGAAAGCGCATTGTTTCAAGCAAAATGACGTCTATCAATTGTGATATAAAAGGAAAATATGGATTAAAAATACACCCGACAATACATCTTTTGTGTGGGAATATCATTTCTTAACCACGGGAAATATTTGTGAGTGACCATTTAGCAGAGAATTTACGGCTAACTTTGTTTTTTGAAGCGGAACTGTGATTCTCGTGGGATTTATTGACGGAAATATCATCATCCCACTTTCGTTTGTTATTTTCGGAGGTGAGAAATTTCAACATGTTGAAATGATATAGAGAGTGCTAACATTTCTGATATTCGCGACGTTGACATGATTAACTCTTGTAGGCCTAATCAAGAGAAGACATCATAAGAAAAAGGTTTTAATTTGTTTGATGTTGATACAGTAAATGTGGCCGCACGGCTGATGAAAGTCGGCAAATATGCTGTAACAACTCAATTTAAAGAATGATCACAGTATTACTAATTATAAAACAAAACACACCTAAATAAATTGATTAAATGTTGAGCGTTAATTTGTTTGATGTTGATCCCCCGTTGCGTTGATTGTGAGTGCAGCAATATACACAAGGATAATTGATTGGCAGTGGTTTCAATTCGTGGACTACTGAATACTGTTAATTTTATTACACCCTACAGTTTACACCACGACACGCACAGAGTTTCGCCGTGTCAAGGATTTTATGATTTAGCACAAAATATGCTATTTTTTCGGCATGCAAAATGACCTACGGGTCAGCTCGGGTGTAGGTCATTTTCCAGAGCCGTAGGTCCCGACCGGCATATACGGCCGAAATGGAAGCCTTGCTCTACAGGGTCCACAACCTTGATATACCATATTTTTTATGCTATTCGCATACAAGTGGCGGCCAATTTGTCTGGCAGTAGAATGTCCGACAGGGGCAATGACAATATAATGTGGACATATAAAAACATCTGTTATGAATTGTAGCCCCTATCGCTTTCACAAGGCTTTCAGCAAAAGGAGGGACAATTTCGGAAAGAAAAGTCTCAGAACGATCATGCTAAGACTTATAAAACTGAAATTTTCAATATATTCATTTGTCATATCTTTTTTAAAACTATAAAATGTCAGATAATGTTTCTTTAAAATAAACAGAAACAATTGTGTGTATATGTAATATTAAAAATGTATGTGGCCTTTCTCTCACCTGGTAAGCTTTGATCTTTACACCTCCAAACAATTTTGGTTCACCCCATTCAATTACAAATTCCTCAAGATCAACAGAGCGTAAGTATATTTCTGGTGGATCAGGTGGGCCTGGGATCATTACTTGAACATCCTGTAGTGTTGGTTCTATGACATCAGTATAGTAGCCTGGTTCAACTCCAATGTTGTAGATAGTTCTAGAAAACCGACCAAGCAAAACAGTGAAATAATTCTCAATATGGGTCAAAATTATACGAGAGTATAGGCAGTGCTTATTTGTATGACTGCACCATTGCAGAGATTTTCTCAAGTTATATACCAAGTGCAGGCACGGCGGAGTAGGGGGGCTTAATAATTTGGCCTCAAGTACTCTTTTCTCCAGGTTATTGCAGCTCCTTGATCCTCGCCTACAAGGACCTATATTGGGAGCTTCCCCCCCCCCCCAATCAATAATTTTGGAATTTTGAATTTCATTCACCATATCTTGATGTTCGATTGGGCATATGCATAGTCCGACATTTAGAAAACAAGGTAGGACATGTCAGGAATATACAGGCAAAAGAGCATCCCTGGTCCACAACCTTGGTACGACATACTTTTACACTATTTGTGTAAGGGGAACAGCCATTTTGTCGAGCAGTTTTCGTCTGATTTTCATGGAATCCAAACTCGAATTAAGGTGCAATGGTGATATATATCAACAGTTCTTAAAATAGCCCAAAAACTGTGACAGCGGGGAGTGGCCATTTTTCACAAATTTTATATTAAGAACCCTTTATTGGTTTTTTATTCGATATAAACTCCAAGAGATGAAACAATGTTTTCACTTTGCAGAACCTTTTCTCTGGAAATCTTAGTTAGACATCAAAGAATGAATGTCCTAACCACAGCACCCTCTTATTTTTTTTATACTTACTTGAATTTATTGATTGGTATTGTACTCTTTCTCTGATCAGCTGATATATATTTACATTGAATAACTCTGTCTTCTATACAAAACCATGTTATTGTAAACTGTTTAATCAGATTAGTTTTGCCTTGAACCTGCCAAGTGACGACTACTTCCCCAAATGCTTCATTATCTTTTTCTCCATCAAAAATATAACCAGCTTGAAGGTTGCATAGGAAACCTATAAAGCAAACAGACTATCTTTTATATTGTTTTCGAAATCGCCGCTTGGTCATTATTGTAATTACATGAAAATGGTGAAATACAAGATTTCTCTATTATATGAATTATTTGTCACATTCAATGTTTATTTAGTGCTTGTTCATTCTTATAAAGGGTGATATTACATGTCAGTCAGGGGTATTTACATGTTTCATGGGTATTTTAATTTATAAATACTACATATTTAAGACTAGACAAGAATTCTATTTCAAATCTTCAGGAGAAAACTAGAAATAGTTTGTGCATTCCCTTGTTTTTATTCATTCTTTACTTAATTTATAAAAACATGGTAATGCACAGACTTTTTCTATTTTTTTTGTTTTTCTCTTATGTAGTGACAGTCAATTATTTTTTGAATTGTTAGATATCCTCCCACAATCTCTTAACAAATTTTGGTCTTGGAAGGAATTATAAGTGAGAAGAATTCGCCCATGTATCTGTTATCAGTCGCCGATGTATAGTTTTGTGACCGACTGCAGTGACTGCACTTATTTTGAGACCAGCCTTTTTTTTCTCCCTGGAGTAAATTTTGTTCTTAGACCAACATACTCACAACAGAATAAGAATGAATGAATGAATGAATGAAATGGGGTTTAACGTCCTACGCTTAAGCACCTAACCTGGGCCAATTGAAGACGGGCATACGCCAACAGTGTGCTATGAGGGAAATTTTGCCCGGGCAGCGGCGCTACAGCCTACTCTTATATCGAATTCCAACTGCCAAGGGATCTTTTACGTGCACTCCAATTTGTACACGGGACCTCGGTTTTTCGTCCCATCCGAACGACTAGGCAGCTGTCCTTGTCAGGCCCTCCTTCTGCATCACTGACAAGGGGAAATCACGCCGGAAAATCGAGATGAACTTTCTCGGCCAATGCAGGGATCGAACACTCAACCTCCAGGCTAGCGAACCAGCGCCTTATCCACTTAGCCACCGTGATCCCCCAACAGAATAAGAGTGAAACACAACATTTTTTTCAAACATGATAAGTTGTCAAGGTTATTTTATACTTAAGTATTGTGCTGTCAGCACCTATTTTGAGACCGACTGCACTGATTTTGCAACCAACTATTTTTTTTTCCTGTGGGGGGCGGTTCGGGGGGGGGGGGGGGGGGGGGATTTACACCTCCTCACATTTACGCCCCTGCTCTGAACCTCATTCTGCTTCGTAGTAATGCAGACATTACTTTTTCCAACGTTGATGCAGAGTACTTTAGAAATTCCATTTTCGCAAACTTAAAACCATTAAAGACAAGACTTTCGAAAAAGATCTCAGCGAAGCAGTTGTAATCTATATGATTCTGAAGTTCCAGGCTGGTTAAACAAAAAACATTGCATTGTTGGAATCGGTATATTGTTATTCAATGGACACAGGAAGCACCTTGATGGATCCAACTTTTCACATATACCTGATCCCGTTTCTGACTACGAGCTTGCACAGGAGTTTTCAGACTTATATTTTTTGACTAAGTGGACAAAATTTGTTTTGGATTTAAATCACCATCCACTTTACTATCTGTTTAAGCCTCATTATGGAAAGTTGCCATTGTCAAAAAATCAACATTGGATCACAAAAAAAAATGAATCTCTATGAAAGGGTTGATCACTTTCACTTAATTAAATAATAGGGCTTATTATCAATTCAATCAGGATAAGTAATAGTTATATCCTCAGGACAGCTAATATTTTGAATATGATTTACCATATCTTTTCGTCCAATTTGGTACAGTCATGGTTAGACATTTTTTCAACTTGCGTACAACAATTTATAGCATATATGGTAAAACAGCAATCCTGCTACTCTGAGATTGTAGAACTGGAATAATGGATCCATGAACAAGAAATTCAAGTAAATAGCCTTACTTAAAAAGTATAAATCAATATGAATGAGTTATATTTACCTTCTTGATCTTTAGGTAAAGAAATTTTTACTTGGTCCGATAAGGATTCGTCTAAGTTTTCATCATCGTCCAGTATAGCTTCATAGTTCAAATCTTGTGGGTTAATGTTCTTGAAGAAACCCTTAAACTTAATAGACAAAATCCACAAAATAAATTATTTCAATCTACTTTAGGCAATTTACACCTAGAGGTAACGTTTTTCTTCAATCTTGACTATTATTAACGTTATCATCAGTCATTTTATAGGTTCATTGAAAAGCTGAATACAAAAATCAACGTATTAGGGATCGAACAATATCTGCCTGACTTGTTTTTTAAAACCAGCACATTGGCATTTATTGGTGTTTTTCTCTGTATATTTCTGACTTTTTCTTGCAATATATATCTTCATTTTAGTCTTTCTGAGGGATTGCTGAATACGAAGATTGTAGTATTGGGTAGATCCAACATAGTTATGTTAGTGATTTTATGGTCACCCATCAGTTATGGACACACCTTGCAGGAATATAGGGTACCCATGAAACAACATTATGCAGCAGCATTTCTCACAAATTGTCCATCCTATAATTTTGCAGGTTTGAAATTCGACCTTCAGATATGGTGGCCCAGCATGGCTCCTATCTATATGCTGTTGGTGTAGAGGGCCCACAGTGAAATCAGGGGGCCCCATTATGGTCAACTTAAAGTTACATTATTCAAGATGTAGATAAGAACTAGCCATTCTTGCTATAATAGTTCGAAAGTAGGTGATGTAAAATGAATAATTTGAAAATTTCATTCAAATTACTCAATTGTAAGCGAAGATATTGGCATTTGAAGATTTGGCCGACGTGTGCAGTAATTTCAACCACGGTCCTGATTGATCAAAGCTAAGACTCAAAGCGTCTGGGGCCGCCATATTTGATTTATCACTGAAACGTTTTAATCTGTTTAATAACGGAGCAATCTGATGCCATCCAAAGTTGATTAAGGCCTGGATCAGTTAATTAATGTCTAATTAATACTTTAGAAAACATTTCATGCCCAAATAAAGACCTGCACTAGGCAGATTTGGCTCTTGAATAATGCATGTTTAATCTATGTAAACCAAATAAATAAACATGTAACAGTGACAAATAGGAATATTACTATACTTTTATGCATAAATAAATGTATAAATAATATGAAAATAAATTATAAACTTTTCTAAAATATGGTAGCTTCTTTGTCAAGATTATCTCGTAATAATACACCACTGAAATTTTAAACCTAATCACCAGCTTAAGCTGTTAATAGGCAAATCCAACTTTGAATACCGGTAATGTCTTGTGGTAGAAATCTAGATATTGATGGAAAACGAGCTGCGTTTCCGTTATTATTAAGTTTATAAATATTTGTCATATAATGTCAGCTCACCAAACCAGAAAATTGGTTATATTTTGTAGAATATTCAACTGATTTTTGAGCCAGTTACATATTTGAATAACTGATGTGGAGGCAATTCCAGTGATATGAGTTTTTTTGAGCTTTATTGAGTTCTATTATACTAATGCTTAAGGGCGTTGAGTAGTCTAAGATACGCACTAACTTTTCAACACCAATCTTATTAAGATTTTGCACACTTGTTCCATATGTAAAATAACCCAGAGGACACATAAGAGTCCGATCGTTTGATGTGAAATAATTAGGTACAAGCGGAGAAACTAAAAAAACTTAAATGAGAAGGTTTACCCGACCTTGATTTGTTCTCAAATAAATTATGACGTCATATACACCGGTCACGTCATCCACTGTAAACAATCATGGCTGTGTCAAGCAGCAGTTTGACACTGGACCATTAACGGCTATCTAGATATGACGTCAGAAGGAATTCCCTCTACTATCTATCGCGATAGGAACGTGGCTGAATTTAATTTTTTGATGGTCAAAGACTGCTATTTTTTAATGTATAAGATAGGTTGCCAGGCAACGAAACATACGCCCACAGCAGCTAAATTGTCTGGGCAGTCAACAAGAGTTGTCACATATTTTTACTTTTTTCGGTAATGAAACATTTATAATACATTAAAATCTGATTAAGAGTAACAATTCATTAAGTAATTATCAGAAAATCATTAGAATTTGTTTGGCGATTATAAAGTTCTATTCCATACTAACGTTTATTATACAAAACATATTAAAATATCATGGATTTATCTGCTCAAATTCATTTTTGAAGTGATCAAGGGCCATAACTCTGGCAGTAATTATCGAATATCGCTGAAAATCGATAGGTTTCTTTGTCTCATGACCTTTAACACTGTGTATAAATATTAATTTCAATCGGATATAAATTTTAGCCCCTTGAGCATTCACAAGAAATTGTGGACAATGGACGGACGGACGGCACGACAGACGGACGGGGATGATGGCAATATACAACCACATTTCTATGTGGGCATATAAAAATGATTTTTAGCGAGGCTGAATAGTGCACTTAAGTAGATATTTACTTTTTACGTTCGAATCGATGTATTTTAAAACTTGTTGTGGACGTATTCAAAGAATTAACCCCAAATCACAAAATCTCGTTTGAAGGTAAATAATGAACAAAGATTTGTGTTGATATATTACAACGTTCTTGTTGTCGAAATGTAGCTTATAACCTCTACTATTCATCTACTGGTGTGATTATCGATATCTCTTTTTAGCATGTACTAATATTATTTCCAAGAAAAGTCATCATGTTTTTTGCATTTCCATGGATACCAGATAAACCACAGTCTATAGCCCAAAATTGACCAGTAGCTTTTTTGGACTTGCAATTAGCATTGTTCATGCCAAATTTAAAGAAAATCCATGCAGGCATAACTGAGAAAATTTAACCTTTATTGTCATAAGCACCGTTTATTATCATGCTTTTGGGCTAAGTTTGGAATATAGTTTGTAAATAAAACTGGTTTTATTTTGGTTAAGAGCATATTAGGGAAAAACTGGTGTGGGGTGGTTTAGTCTGTCTTGTATTCGCTCACCATAACATTTTGGTATCGTGAAATCTTTCACTGAAATGTAGGCAGAAAAAAACATTTTTTTCTAAAAAAAACATTTCTATGACAGAGTGTATAATGATAAGATGCACAGACAGGGGCGACGACAATGTACTGTTGTACTTAAAATATACTAACGTGGTAAATGACTATGGTTATTATTACCTTTTGTTTTCTGGATTTCTTGCTCTCTTCAGTGCAAGTTAGAGCTACTAAAACTACACAATAAACTTTCCCTGCTTTACATTTAGTTAATGTGCAGTTCTGGGAAGAGGGACCAAGATAACACTGTAATTTACCATTGACTTCAAGCTTGTATCCTTCAAGGTAACGACGGAGATACTTTGGTTTACCCTGATCATCTTTCCCTATTACTGTAAAGAGGGGAGGTTTTTCCCAATAAAGATTAGCATCAGACTGATTATATGATGTAACAATTAACTTTGGACTCTCTACTGGTGCCCTTGTTCTAGCTAATAATGATTTGGACATAACATGAGCTGTTCTTCGATACTTATCAATTCCTAAATCTTTCTTCTCAGCATTCAATGACGTCTTTATACTGACAACAGCTTCTACAACAATCTTATATTGTACTCCAGGACTCAAATTCTCCATCTGAAATGTGTCTTCTGTTGTAGCAACATTCACATGATTAGCAACAACAAGGTCTTTGTCTTCATTTTGACAGGTCTTCACATCGTACCAACGTACAATTTGACCTAGTAATTTGTTTGATCCATAAACTAAAGGCGGTGTCCAATGCAATGTCACTGATGTCATTGATGAAGTAATAATTTTCAAGTTAGCTGGTTGTTCAGTACCAGCTGTTTTGGCAAGTATACTGTTATTGGGTAGCCAAATGGAATCCTCAGGTTTAATAAGAATTTCTTTTCCTAAATTTCGTGACTTTTTAAATGGATGATTGTCTGGAAGACGGTCAAAATATTCATCTGTAACAGCTATTACTCGCACGGTATAATCTTTTTTTTCATGCAAATTACATATGTCCATTTTCTTAATATCTGGCATGACGTCAACAACTACATAGTGTGGATCACTTATATCAAGAGCAACACACTCAATACGAATACCTGTAATAATAATAATCAAACATATAATTAATAAATTTGTAGGCGAGATTTGAATGTTTGAGAAAATATATTTTTAAATGAACACGAGTATTTCTACGAATATCGGTCAAATTCTTATTATCGAAACAATCTAATACAAAGAAGATAAAATCTGTAGATACAGTGTGTTATTACTGTTAAGTAACAGGGGTGAGAAATGAACTGAAAGGTGAATTATTTATCGATAGCGGTGAATAACTCTGTGACAGTGTGTTTTCTGTACTAAATGTGTTGACAGGTTAACCAGCGGCTGCAAGGCAGTATACGCCAACATTTGGCAAGAGATTGGTAATGAACAAGCTAAACAAAAAGCAATTTTGCGAACAACAAGGGCCATAATTCATGAAGTTATGATACAAAAGGCAGCAAGATCTTTGGGTACAAAGATATATTTCAAGTTTCATCAAATTGGACCAAAATTGTGACTTGACCTATTAAATTGCTTATTGCTGCTTAGTCTAAGCAGAAAAAATTCTCGTCAAACTTTGTCAAGGTAATGATATAATGAATCTAAGTTCTTGTGACCAAAAAGCATCAACTAATCAAAATCTCTGCTCACCCCAAGCAGACAATGTTCATCATCGAACTCAATCAAGGCATTCACCTAATGAACGCCTACACCAAGTTTGAACAGTCTAACTCCATTAGAAGATGAGTTATTGTATTTCAAAGTCTCGACCAATCAAATTGCTTATTGCTCTGCTTACCTACAGCAGGAAATGTTCATTATCGTACTTAATCAAGGTATTGATGTGACAAACTAGACATAAATTTCATCACTCTCACCAAATTAGAACTAAAATTATCGTTTCCCAAAACTTAATTTATCAAATTGCTTATCCTAAGCAAACAATGTTCATCCTCAAACTGCATAAATACATTCACCTAAAGCTTGGTGCAGACGGTCAAGTTTTTTCCCCGGATGTATTCGGAATGCCAATATCACGTGAGCATTCAAAATGGCGCCGTACATACAACTACAAAAGTAATACACGATACAATACTGGCCCGCTCAGCCCACATTTCCACCAACATGTCTTCCATCTCCACGAACTATGTTAATGTTGTTAGCTGTTCCATCTTGAAGTATCACATGACAGTAGAGCCCTCGCTGTTGCTTTTTGCCTGTTTTTGCCTACCGCCGCTGATGAGCAATTTTGAAGCAACAATTCTCGGCGACGAGAAATTTTCTGTTGTCGAATATCAAACATGTTTGATATTTAGCAACGAGAAGCAACTCAGAGCAACAGCAGTATGTGGCGCAGCTGAGTGATTTTTTCTTTCAACGACCAGTGATTTCATGGTTGCCTGAAAGTCGCTTGAAAAAGTTGTCCGTCTGCGCCTGGCTTAATGAAAGCCAAACCAAGTTTGAACATTCTACCTCAATCATAAGGAGAGTTCAAAGTCTCGACCAATCAAATTACTTATCGTTCTGCTTACCCTGTGCAGAAAAAGTTCATTATCAAATTTAGTCAAGGTATTGATGTAATGAAACTATACACCAAGTTTCATCACTCTCACTTAATCAGATCTAAAGTTATTGTGCTGATCTCTGCTTACCCTATGCAGAAAATGCTTGTCTTCAAACTCCATCAAGGCATCTGTCTAATAAACAAATACACCAAGTTCGAACTTTCTATTTCAATTGGGAGAGTTATTGTGTCCTACAAAGTGTGATGGACAGGTAGAACAGACAGACGAACCCATTTTAATGATTTCCCTGCTTACTTTGAAAGGCAGGGGACAAAAATGTAGAAAGTTAACAGTCAGAAGACAGACAAGGGGCAAAGCATAAAAAGCTGAAATGATCCATTATAGGTAATATGGTCAAGCATAAGCAACCTTATTCTAATATAAGGCTGTATTTATTAGCTTTTGTATACATACCTATAACCTCTACCCCATGTTCCTCTGGAGGGTCCCAAGCTATGGTTAAACTATTACACGTTGTTGCTGTTATCCCCAGATTACGAGGTGGATTAGGAGGACTGGCAGTGATCACACATATTTGATCTGATGAAGCAGTTAAAATAAATGCATTTAATCCATTTGGAGTCTCATTATTGTCTGTAAATATACAATAAGAAGATACTGGTAAGTGCCAATAAAACACAAGGCCAAAGGACCATTTGGGGTTAAGTGTTCCAGTGGGCCTCAAGTCCAATCAAGAAAGACAATACATGTCTACCTAGCAATCTGAAACTGGTAGCTTTCTACATATAAGCTTACTTATATATTTAATTATTTAATTATCTCTTTATTGATGTCAATGAGGTTACAACATGTGTGATATGTTTAAAAGTTTTAAGAATACCAGTATTGTTTTGGCATTGAGCAATAAAGCTACATTATGGATGTGATAAAGAGCTGGAGTTCTCGCTAGAATAGTTAAAAACTAGATAATGTAAATGGAATTTGCTGAAAATTTCAGTCAAATTGATCCACTCTGAAACAAGATTTTACCAATTGAATTTTCAGCCTAGCCTCAATCATCATTACTAAAGTCAGTATGATAAAAAACATAGTCTCGATAATCTATTTCATGAGTCTATCATGAATGAAAGTTGAGCAGCAAATGGGATCATGAGTTAATTTCAGGTGATTGTAAAAAAAAACAATTAGCTTTAGTGTGTATTACAGATGAGATTGTCCGTTGTATTAACTGGACGGGTAGGCCTGTTCACCTTCTATTTTGTGTCAATGTTGAATGAGCTGCTTCCGGACCAGTTTGATTCTTCATACCTCTCATTAGCTTACAGAAAAAAGAATTTTTAGCCGAGAGAATATCTTCTGTCAAAAGGGTGGTTGTGATTCCCCCTTTTGCCTGAGAATGACAATGAGGAAATAACTCCCAACATCCAATTAGAAAAATAAAAAATGTGTAGAAATCTTTTTGGGAAAAAACCTGTCAATTTTTCTAAAAGATTTATGGCCATAATAAATTACCAGATTTAAAGTTTTATTGCCAAAATTATAGTAACATCACAAAACGTAACCTTTAGTAAGACTGTGTCCAGGTCAAAAGGAGCATAATATAAAGTACTCAAGATTATCAAATCATATACCAATAGGTATTTGAACACATGAAAAATACTTACTTGAGCTTTCATCAATATCTGTATATTTCTCCATCTTTCTTGCTTCAACTATTATGGTATAAGTTGTACTGGGTTTCAAGTTGTTGATTAGAAGGTGATCCTCTGTACATTAAAAACGTTTCAAGATATACATACAAACCACTGCTGGGGTAATGGTAATGATAATGGTTAATGGGCTAAACGTTAAATTATGCCAGGAGAGGATATGCCTCAAAATAACATTATTTAGTTTAAAGTCAGTACTATGGATTTTACAGAAAAATCTGTCATAAAAGTCCCAAAGGTAACAGAACGATAAATCAACAAAATGCATTAATATATATATCTTATGGGGCAATAACTCCATGACTTGCACTTGAAATCTTCTAAAGGCCAAAAAACATTGGCTGGTGGATTCACATGAGCTATGGAAAAACGGTTGGAACAAATGATTCTTACTTTTAAAGAAACGTCTTTTTGAGTACAACTCCCGAATTGTCCTTGAGCAAAAAAGACCCATATACTTCTAAATCCCACCTTTGTAGAAATCTATTGCACTTTTCGTCACATTTTTCAGCATGCATCACAAATGCTTTTTTGCTCTTATGCCATTGTCAAAATGGTTATCATCAGATTTGAGTAAATTCCCATGACAAATTCTTATTATCAAGCCTTCCCTAACTGCGCCACCCCAAAGTCTAAGCTAGATTAGATCATTTATTAACCACATGAAATATGTTCAGCATGTTAACATGCATTCGACAACTGTCAGATATTTTCAGTACACTCCTCCCCTCAAACCTGCCAACTTGACAAAAATCCATTTACAATTTACAATCCACAATTTTCAAATTCTGTTGACAAGGATGGAACATTAAAATATTTTGGCTACACTATCCCGTCCTTTCACTCAAAAACTGTTGAATGTCCAATTAGGTTTTTTAAAGATAAATTTCCATTTAAAAGTTAAGATATTTACTCTAGCTGTAATAAATATATTACCTGTTGTACTGTCACTGTTAATATCATTTAGAGGATTATTACCAGGCCACCAAGTTACTTGATAGCTATCAGCTGTTACATAATGAGACTTGGATCCATGTTCTGTAATATTGTAAACAGTTATGTCAATGAAAATTATATGTTAGGCTTTGATTTAGACCATTTAAGAACATACTGTTGCCTTACAATAAAGGTGCCCCCACTTTTGGGACAAAATGTAGCTAAAATGTCCAAAGCAAAGTCCACAATGCCATGTGCTAGCATATCAGGCGAAGAAATACGATATCTGTATTTTAAAAAAAAGGTCAAAGCCCTTATACAATTGCTGGAATCTGTCATTCATATCGCACAACCCACCATAAACAAAACACAGAATAGAACACAGACTGAGTGGCAAATGTAAATTAGAATGCACACTGCGTAATTGCAGAATTAAACGTTTGATATGACGATCTGAACCACAGGAAATGTGTCCTTATCCAAATCTAATTATGCCAAAGTTGCACCATCTCACAAAGTCGCCATTCTAAAAACAAAACAAAGGAATCCGACATGTGGTATGCAAGCGAAAGTTTAACCAACACGGAGCACCACAGAATTAATTGCATCAACAAAGTTGTGCAGTCAACACTTTATCCAAGTTTTCTCTGGAGTAAACAAATGCCTAATATCTATGCTGCCATATCATAGAGTCACCATTTGGAACAGAATAAAGGAATCATGCCAGCGTCATGGAAAGCAAAGGAGAAAATCTAAATGACACGAAGCACTACGGAACAAATACATAAAACAAAAGTTTGCACCAAATGCATTATAATAAAGTTACCTCTGAAGTAAGCAAAGCAACAAAGAAGTTGAAATTAAGCACACTGCAGACAACACTATTACAAGCACAATTCCTTCCCCAAACAAGCATGTGCAAAACAATAGCTAGAGTGCCGCAGTTCCTGTTGTCTCAAGTATGTAAATCATGTAACCTAATTAATAGCGTCATTAGACCGAGGCAAATGATTATGAAGATTCTGATTGGCTGAATCACACAAATGATATTATGATCCGTAATTTATATTTGTGAAGGGAGGCAAGAATATCCCAATATGCTGTAGTTATAGTGTCAGTCAGATCAACAAAAATATCACCTCAAAAGTTCTGATCCGTTATAAATGTAAGATTTATTTGAGTTTGTCCTAAAGAGGTATTGAAATAAATCATTTAAATTTTCAATAAAGAACATGTACTATATAAGTCATTAGTTCTGTTATTTAGTTACACTGTTGAGCTGTGTAAGACATTCCCACGTTCTGACTTATCCCTCCTACTGCTTTAAAAATCTAATGCTGGCAATAGATTCCTATTAACTAGTCCAACAATTCCTTTATTGATGCCATCAGTACATAATATTTTAACACATATATTGGTAATCATGAGAAACAACAAGAGAAGTCGTTAAAAAAGCAAAAACATATGCTCAGGAGGTGAATAGAAGAGCTTTCTGACTGGAAATGTCAGGTTGATGAACACGTTTATTTGTTGTCTGCTACAGGTACAGTTATGTCACATTCCAATTGTGAATTAAATAATAAAGTAAGATGATTATTCATCACCATCCCGCGCCCTTAAATTTCTTTGGAAGGCATAAGGAAAAACAACTTCTTAAAATATCAATGGGACTGGTCAGAATATTCATACTCTGATCATAGTAGCTGGGAAAGGCACAGTCTCTACTCCCTGTAAGGTTTGCATACCAACCTTTGCCTACCTCAATGAGCTGCTGTATGTTAAACATTAAGCTTATACATCACAAATAAAATACTTTAATAGTTTGATGTTTGTATAAAGTTTTAAAAAGATTTCTTTGAACAGATAATGAAATATGCTCTAGAAATGAAATCAGTACAGAAGGAAGGTCATCAAGAAATTAAATAGGTTAATTGATGAATGTAAAAGTGTTATAAAGGTATCTTGAACAATTCTGACATATGCTCTAGAATAATAATTATATCCCAAAAACTAATTCAAATATGTAGTAAAAATCATTCAACCAAGATTTTTTTATTTCATGGAAACGCAAAAATAATTAATTCTGACAAATTTCTAATTAGAAAAGGCACAACTACTGTAATAGGTTGATGTGTGTACAAAGTTTCAGAAAGATATCTTGAACGATTTATGAGATATGCTTCGGAAACGAAATCAGACAGACAGATGGGCAGACGGACAGACCCCATTTCAATATCCCTCTCTAACTTCGTTCGACAGGGGATAATTATATTGGGAGGAATTTCTGATGGAATCTTTCGATTATATTGATAGTTAGTAATTAAACCGATGTTGCAGGAACAACAACTAGCCAAAATATGAGATTTGGCGAAGCTCTCGGTTTCTGCACCACCAACCTAAAGAATCAGATGTTTTGACAGGCAGCGAACAAAATTGTGCCAATTCATTGACTGTGGAAATAGTATACGTGTAGGTCACGGATTCCAGAAATATAAATCAAAAAATATTTCTAAACAAAATTTGTAGAAAGCACAACTTTAAAAATTATTTTTTAATAATATACATAAGATCCATGCCAGAGTCAACAGTGGAAGTGGATGGAAATGAGGTAGCCTACAATATTAAATATTACAGGGACTAAATCTTATTGTATACTCATTCAATGTGAAAGTTCTTAAGTGTAAATCTTTTTTGATTTAAATTGGTTCCAATATTATCCAATGTTTGTTAAAGTTGTGACAAGCCCAAATACTTGTGTGTCCTGATGAGTTCAAAGTGAACAAAACTAGTTGCTTCATGAGAGATATCTGGGACGATTACTCCCCACTCAGATTTCTAGTTCTTATAATCAGCCGTGTTAGTAATCTTGTGTATTCAGAAGTAAATCCCTGCCTGCCTATTCACATTTATAGCTGGATTCCAAATTATTTTAAAAATTATGTGTGATAAACTTAATATTGAATTTTATAGCTTCGAACACTGAGAACTAATAAGGGGTTAATATCTGTACACAGACCTTATGGAAATCTATGTCTGGGTTGTTATTTGTATGTCAATCGAAAAAAAAATGTTTTCCTAACTCTTACTTGGCATTACCGCATTAAAATTGTTATTAAGATTGGATAACATGTTGTTATTACTCCTAAACATGTTCTTGCAAATGTTCAGGCAAAGATTTCCATCTACTTGCGGCTAAATTACAATGGGTTAATGAATCCTTGTTAATTAGGTAGTCAATCAATTTGCTTGTCAGCTACAATAACAGTCATACCTTAGTGAGAATCGGCCATTGGTTCATAATCCCAAAAATTATGGAACAGTAATTTTAATAATCTGGTAAAAAAACAAAACAAGCTTTCTGATTATTCATAACAGGTCCAGTAAGTTGCCTTTGTGTATCTCGACATGGATTGTGTATCGCACTAGGGAATCGCGTGTCTGATATGAACCGTATGAAATCTAGGTACTGGTAGATATTAAAATAATAATTTCACGAACCAGTTTTTAGCTAAATTTAAATCTTAGTTGAATATAATTCTCAGATAGAACATCGACAAACCGAGAAACCGTCATTAATAATCATTTTTTCTTACAGAATCTCAATTATCCTGATGACATTGATTGGAATTAGGTCAATCAACCAGCGATGATAGCTTTAGTTTTAAATAGCGTTTAACAACAGGGATGTCGCGCAAAATAAATTTTCGGGGGAGCCCAATGTGTTCATGGTAAATTAAATTTGCTGGCTGTGTCACTTTAAATGTCACAGGCATGAGCATGCAAGGGGGGGGGGGGGGAAATTTTCAAAATTAGAAGCCGGGAACCGCAATTTCAATGGATTACAGACAATAAAGTTATGATTGATAAATTGTCGTTATATTTAGTTAGATCTATTTGTATTTTAATAAAAAATAATTTCAGTCTTTATTTTTGTATATTGATCAATGGTAATCGGAAAAATTTGTGTTGTATTTGGAAAGCCAATAAAATTTTAAAATGGCGTCGTGCGCGGAGATTAACCATTATGTTGACGTCATACTCCCAGAAATTTTAGATCGGGCTAAATGATAGAGTGTACTAAGTGAGGCCACTGTTGAGCAAGGCCTTAACAAATGTCAGTGAAATCCCTATAAAAAGTCAGTGGAATCGCAATGAAATTTCAGTAGGATTTCAGTGAAAGTTAAATGAGATATTTGATAAAATATTACTGAAATTTCGGTGAAATCTCGGTAAAATCTCGGTAAAATCTCAGTGAATTTTCAATAATATTCTTACCAAATCTAACGCTGGATTTCACTGAAATCCCAATCAAATTTCAGTGTGTATTTTCACAAGGGAGATACTAAATTGTGAAGATTAGAGAAACCATTAAATTAATTATAACCTACCTTTATTCCACACAATAAGAGCAGAGTGACCTGTAACTCGTTCACATGCTACTTGTGATGGAGGTTGAACTAACCCTGTGTAATGAATACCTAGCTTAGGTCCTGGTTTACATCCTGAGTAACGTTCCCCCATCAACACATCTAGATCAATAAAAATACAAAAGGAAGATTTGTCATAAAATTATCCAAGAAAGATTTGCCCAGCATCATATGCATGTCTCAAAACAGCTTTGTCAATTATGTTATTAATATATATATGACTTATAGTATTATGCACCTATTCCTATGTATGGCTATTATTCAAGTGCCCATTCTGCAAAAGACTACTAATTTCATTTGAGATTGCCTGAAGCCTGTTGCTCAATAAAATATTGTTTAAATCAAGTATATTGATATATATTTTGTTTCAAAAACTCATCAGTAACTCATGAAACTCATTTGCCTGTATCTGTCAATTTTCAATCCACAGACCACAAATTTTGCACAGTTTCTAGTTTCTTCAATGTACAATAACATATTGTTTCCAGATTTTTTAGAGGGGTCAATTCCCCAGCCCTGGCCCACTTGACATGGAATGAGCCGATGGTTTATCCAGTCATGCTATGAAATAAACATGTTAACAAGGTTTTTGGGGAAAGGGCTCGGGGGAAATTCTGGAATAGAAGGTCACAGAATGCTGTTAGGGTGAATATCATAACCCTAATATGCTTCACACCAACTAAAGCCTTTATCGTGTTAACAAGCCAGATCATGCAGCTGTCATCCACAAATGACATGCAGGTTGCTTTAACTTCGCCAGCCCCTCTGAAAAATTATGAGGGCTGTTATTATTTTCTAGTTTATATTTACTTATAACTTACCTCCTTTTGCATCAGGGTTGTTTGAGCCACCAATTCCAGAATCTTTTTCTCCATTGAAGCTGCTTCCAGCAGAACTTTTATCATTCTTACCTACTGGATGTTCAGTCAATGCAATCAACTGCAAGTCTAATTTCTCTCCCAAATTGATGTCTTTTATTTTCAGACTATTGACATCGGGAGGAATGATGGCTCCATAAAGTCTACCATTTTTCAACATTTGATACCCCTATAAATGAATATTTATTACTTTAAATAATAAATGCATCTCAATGTATTTATCAAACAAAGCAGTGATTATTTGTTTCTTCCATACATGATATCAGGGATTCTAAAAGGCTTCTTCTTCTTTTGGTGTTTAACGTCTGCTTCCACTTAAGTGATATCACAGACAAGACATAGGAGAGCCGAAGCTGCTTCCTGATTTTTAGAATATGATTTTGCAATCTTTCCATTTTGGCCTTAGGCCATGGATTAGGTTTTAGTGGGAAGTTCTTCCTTTTATTTAATAAAAACACATCGTTGGTAGACGATCTCTTCTGTTTCTGGATTGGTAGATGTCTTCTTTGTGGGATTTGTGTTTTTAGGTGCCAGACCTGTCTTCTCGTGGTCTCCCCTTACTCCACTATCCCACTGGTATTTGTTTTGGCAGAATAGTGTTTAGATGCCGAGCCCGTCTGATCATGACTCCCACTTACTCCACTATCCCGCCAGTTTAGTAGATGTTAGTAGTAAATTAAACTAATATAAAATTAAATAAATAAAGAGAGTATAATAAAGTTGTAGTCAAATAAATTAAAGGTAATAAATTAAAGGTAATAAAATAAAGTAAATTAAAGTAAAAGTAAAGTAAAGATAAAGTAAAAATTTATTAGTTAATTAAATTAAAGGTAATAAAATAAAATAAAATAAAATAAAATAAAATAAAATAAAATAAAATAAAATAAAATAAAATAAAATAAAATAAAATAAAATAATAAAGATAAAGTAAAAGTAAAATGAATAAATTAAAATAAAGTTGTAGAGTGGTTGGGCTTCCTTCGAGAGGACGTTTTTACTTCCCCACCCTACGTCGTATAAAAAAAAAGTTAAGATAAAAAATAAGTAGAAAAAATAAAAAATAAATTGAAGGTAATAAATAAAAATTAAATAAATTTAAGTAAAAGTAAAGTAAAGTAAAGATAAAGTAAAATGAATAAATTAAAATAAATGTATAGGATGGTTGGGCTTCCTTCGTGAGGACGTTTTTACTCAACCATCCTACGTTGTATGGAGATTTTATCTAGCCGTGACCCTTTCTTATTTCACTAATTTACTTAGTCCAACTGTGTCCATTAGGGTGTGGATTTCTTCGAAGATTTGTAGCTTCAGATCTGGTCTAGGGAAGAGTAGGTTCTTAGTGTTGAATGGTATGTTATTGGTCTCCATCATTCTCACTAAGTCCTGTCTCTCTTCCTTGTAAACCTCGCAGTCTACCAGGACATGGTTGGTGGTACACTCTTCTCCGCACTCACAGACGATGACTTGGTGTTTGTAGTCTCGCAGCCGCTCTTTCACCCTTAGTTTCGATATGAGTCTGCATATATCTCGTCTAGGGTGATTGGTCGCCGTCTTGGTGTAGATCTCGTCATCCAGTCGGAATCTGTATGTGTCAAGTTCAACGAGATTTAATTCCCAGATTGAATTGACCTGTCTTTTGACCATACTGTAGATTTCCGTGGTGCTGTAGTCTATGAGGCGGGGTGTAGCTGTGTCCTTGAGACCCTCGTTGGCGAGTCGGTCTGCTTCCTCGTTTCCTTTAATGTTGACATGTGATGGAATCCACACGAGTTCTAATTTGCTTCCCTTCTCTAGGACCCTCTGATATAGCTGCCTGATTTCCAAAATGACTTCTGGTCTTGATTCCGAGTTGTCATTTTGGATTGAAATCAGACTGCTCAGAGAATCGCTTGGAATGACGAACTTGCCGGTCTTTTGATGGGAGATCCATGAAATAGCGTCACGAATGGCAACAAGCTCTGCAGTGTACACCGAACAGTTATTGGGCAGTTTCCTGCTTATTCCCTGTTCCCCGTTTGGCAGGTATATTCCAAACGAGCTGGTGCCCCTTTCAGGATTGCGTGAGCCATCCGTGTACACATGGTCCCAGTCATCAGACGGCCAGTTGTCTTCCAAATGTTCTAGAGAGAAAGCACGTGCAGCACTGGGGTTATTTTTCTTGTCAGTTTTCTGTAGTAGATCTAGATTGACCAGCGGTATAGGGAGCGTCCAAGGGGCGACAACTGGGGGGTCGTGTTTATTTATCACGAGCTCCCCCAGTCGTAGTTCCTTGATCGTTTCTCTGATACCCTGGCTGAAGGTTTTCTTTTTGGGATCTCTTACATATTTTGTCTTTTGTAGACTGACAAATGTTGGGGATCTTTCACCTAGCTGTGATATCTTGACCCAATACCTTGTCGCCAATTCTTTTCTTCTTAGGGATTTCTAAAAGGCTGATTTTTGTCGACTTTAGCTACATGCAGTTCAATTATACCGATTGGTAAAACAATGAACCGGCCACTATCATGTGTAAGCTGATACCATTGACTAATCAAGCTAGGCCTGTTATGTGTCATTAAATCGATAGAAACTGGTTATAAATTATACAGTTGTCATTAATTAACAAGTGTGTAACTAGCTCTAAAAAATGTGACTATTTATAACACCCATCACTATTGAATACACAAACCTAGCCAATAGTGGTGTATATCATTCAATAGTCACAGTTTTAACACCTTAGTGGCAAAACACCTACTTAATGACTACTGCCTGATTCAATATTAACTAATACACATATGTGTATAAACTAATAAACTGATGACTTTGAGCTGTAAGTGTCGTATATTTTTATTTATAACGGTTATTTGTTGCCTAGTCAACGATATCAACATACATGTACAGTGATAAATCAATCTACTTTCTGCTAAAGTACAACGGGTAAATTATTACTTGTTGATTAAGTAGTCAATCAACTTGCATGTCGGCTACCTTAGTGAGAAATGGCCATTATATAGTTCCTAATCCGAGTAATTAGTGTATATGTAACGGTAAAAAAACTAAACAAACTTGCTGATTATTCAGAACAGATCCATGGATTGTGTGGAGTGATTCGCCAATAAATTAATGGATTATGTTTAAAAATAAAATTATACGTACAGATATGACAGCATCCCCAAACTGTTGCGGAACTTGCCAAGTAACATCTACACCCTGTGGATGTAATCCCTCCAGACGAAGCTTTGGTGACATTGGTGCAGCAGGTGCACGTACGGTTACAATATTTGACATTGGACTGTCACTCAAACAATACACATGTTGACTTTCTGGATCAATACTTCTATAGCCAGAAATAGCCTGTAATAATCAACCACTTACATTAGACCATGTTCCTGTTACCCCAAATGAATATCAATCAAGAGGCAGGTTATGCTTAATGTTTTCCCAAAAAATGATACTACTTTACATTGGGAAAGCTAGTTTCTTTGGCATATTACTACAGCAGAATCTGTATGAGCAGTCACTCCTTTTAAGCGGTCACAATAAATTCCCCCCATAAAAATTATTTTGTTTCATCTCTTTATTCAACGGTCACTACTCTAACTCGGCCAGCAGTCACTATTTTACCAATAAAATCAACAAAACGATTATTGTTGTATGTGAATAATAGTTAATTAACTGGACCCCCACTGATCAGATAAAAAGAAATGTAAAAATATCAATGAACCTGGGATTATCTGTTAATTAATCTTTTGTTTTATTAAACGACTAACCTGATCATTGTTTTCACGCGTAACAACACAACACATTATTTGCTACTGATTGAAAAAAAAAGTACAGAGTTTTGTCACGATTACCTAGTATCTTTTTTCCATTGCCACTTTTTTGTTAAACAGATGTTTTAGAGCCTCCTATAATATTACATACAGAGTTACACCCCCTGCAAATCGGTGATAAATCATTGTTGGTTTTTTGTTCATCTGCTTTTTAGATAAAATAAAATAAATTCCATTGATTTTCTTTAAAGCCCCAATACCACTCTTGTTGTAACTGAATAATATGCCACAATCATTATTCTGGTCAACAAATAGTACTATTTTACAATATTCCAATTAATTGATGATACAATTTTCATCTTAACACATGCATCAGAATGGTAGACATTAGTATCAAAGGTTGGTACAAATTGACAAAGTTTACAGAAGTTATGTCTGGGATACGAGTAAAGAATTTTCACACGGCGCAAGATTCAGCAACAGTCAAATTTATCAATATGCAAGTTTTGATATTTACTTCCAATGCATCCAAGGGTAATATTTAATTCCCTTAGGTGGCTGCTTAATACAGATTCTACTGTATGTTAATAATTGCCGAGAATTACTTTCATATTTCTTGTCAAATAAAGCAGAAACAAAACGTTGATAATCTATAAGGAATACAAGACAGATCTTATATATGTAAATGGACCTCTAATTCCGTAAGAATTACAAGAGTTGACAAGTCTGGGAAGGAATAGAAGAATTCATACAATACCTTGACAGTAACATCATAGCTTTGTTCTGGAGACAAATCTGTTAAAAAAAATTGGTAACCTTGTTGATCACACACTTTATTGGCTTTAACCTCTCCATTCCAGCTACCGTCAATATACACACTAAAATAAAGAAAAACAAGAATCAACATACATTAAAGATAGGTTCCCAGAAAAGTATTTATCGCGTGGTGATTTCCAATAAAAGTTTTGAAATTTTGGTATATATGGAAAATAGAGATATCCAATCTTACTAGAAAAATACTGGATTCCCTGAAAAACACTCATGGAGTGTATACAGGACAAAAATATTAGGGTTCCACTAATCGACAGCCCGAAGATTAGGAATATCTGCATGCGTGAGTTCAAAGATTGCACGAGGAGATTGAGCGCTTGATGTACACGTTGATAAAGTTTATGAAGAGTTGGACGTACAACACTTTGGGCTAAAAAAAACAGTAAAAAGATGCAGACAGTGGATAAACTGAGAATTTAATAAGGATTCGATATTTGTAATAAATAATCAGCGATTACAGACAGCATCGTCGGTACCGAGAAAGGTCAATCACTTGACATCATAAACATGACCACTTTTGATGGATTTTTTATAGCTGGGGTATTCACTGGCAATTTCAATGTTTTGAGGAGGATTTGAGGCAAAATTATGATAAATTAATTAGTTTGAATATGTTTTTAGTCCAAATATATCATCAAATCACCCAGTCTGTATGCGGGAATTCCATCGAGACATTGACCTAGTAAACACTCACACTAAGTTTGAACATTCTAACTCTATTAGAATGAGAGTTATTCAGTTCCAAATTCTCGACCAATCAAATCGCTTATCGCTTGGCTTACCCTGAGCATAAAATGCTCATTTTCTAACTTAGTCAAGGTATTGATGAAATGAAACTATACACCAAGTTTCACCACTCTCACTTAATTAGATCTGAAGTTATCGAGTCCCAAAGCATCAACCAAACAAATTGCTTATTTCTGCTTACCCTAAGCAGATAATGCTCTTCTTCGAACTCCATCAAGGTATTGACATAATAAACACCTACACCACGTTTGAACATTCTAGCTCAATTAGAAAGAGAGTTATTGTGTCTCGAAAAGTGCGACTGACAGACGCCAACAGACAGAAGTACGGACAAAAAGACAGACAGACGGACAAATCCATTTTAATAGTCCCCTGGTTTCTTCGAAAGGCGGGGGACGACAAAAGGTATTTCACAGAGGAAATTCTCGGCTTTCGCTCGGTAAATAGCTAGTATGTTATGAAGTTATTTTAAGAACACGTTATTTGATTGGTCGTTCACAACACTTTCCCGGTCGGTTTATCACTAATATAATTGATCAATACGTCATTGTTTGTTGTCAATTTTTTTTAAGATTTTCAAATAAAATGGCTTTAAAAAGTTTAGATCTCACAATAAGTTTGACAGACACCCATAATACACAAAAAAATAGTTATACCATTACTAAGTTCCGTATAACTATATATGTTTATGTTGTAAATTTACACTCAATCTCAAGAAATAAAATAAGCCAAATATTGTATAACTTATAATACAGTGAAATCCTGCTTAACGACCAACTCAGTACTACGGGCAACTCACGTATACGACCACATATTAAAAGAACCAATTTATTCCTTCTATATTCCTTATAAATTGAACTCAGTAATACGGAGAACTCAATATTAGGGATTAGGACCACCAAAGCCAGTCCCAATCAGTCAGTTTCATTGTTTTTGTGACTCGCAATAACGACCACTGATTGGGATTTGTCAGCCCACGACCGATATCAAAGCGATAACAACCACTGATTTGGATAAGTCAGTCCGCAACAGATATCAAAGCAACAACGACCACTGACACTGACAGGGATTAGTCAATCTTACGACCAAGAGCAAAGCAATCAAACGGTCGTGGTAGATGGATTTTATCGCAGCCACTTAACGAGCCGCTAATCGTTTCCTTTTTTAAACAATGAAATTTCTCATTGGCTGTTTAAATTAAAGAAAGAAATTAAAAATGATTAGGTGATTAAAACTTTTAATTAATAATTTATTTATTTACTATTTATACAAGTAAATTGTGTAGATTGTCATTTCTTATTCAGCCTTCATGTACATGTAAATTTTGTCAAGTGTATTATTAGTCTCGGTCACCCAGAACCTCCTAGTCTTCAACATACGGAGAATATTTTTCTGAATGATAGAGACTAGTGTATTATTTCTTATTCAACCTTCACCTGCGTAATGGAAAAACCCGTAAATGTGTCAATCTCCGGTCGATGCTTCGTGAAAAAGCTTTGCTATTCGCCAAAGAACTAAACATTCCAGAATCTGATTCCAAAGCATCAAATGGCTGGCTCTGCAGATTTAGAGAAAGACACGACATTTCGATTTTGAAAGTCACAGTGGTAGTGTAGATGGCGGCGTTGTGAAAGAACGGTCTGATAGGGTACCTAACATTGTCATTGGTTACGAGGCCCTGGATATCTACAACATGGATGAGACAGGAGTAAATTATCGCGACCTCCCTGATAAAACGCTCTCTGTTCGTGGTGAAACTTGTTCTGGTGTTAAAAGACCAGAAGACAGACTAACTGTTATGCTTTGTGTCAACATGTTGAAAGAATTTGAAAAGCCCTTTGTTATAAGCCACAGTGCTTTAGAAATTTGAACATTTCTCGTCTGCCGGTTACGTGGAGATCTGATAAAAAAAGCATGGATGACAGGATGTTTGGTATAAAATGGTTACAGGATTTTAATCGAAAAATGAAGATAAATAAAAGATTTTTGTTTAAAGAATGGTTGCAGGATTTTAATTAATCGAAAAATGAAGATAAATAAAAGAAACGTAAAGTAAATCTAATGTACATGTGTATAATTATTAAAATGTTTTTTTATGACGTATTATTATTATTTATGTATATAATCATTATTAGGTTTTCATGATGTGTAATTATTATTTATGTATATAATTAGTATAAGGTTTTCATGATGTGTTTTACCATTACATCTGTTATTAGTAATAAAGTACACATATGTCTATATAATTTACCTAACACTGCTTTTCTTTCAAATTGCCTCAAGCATGCTCACTCATTTATTAGACCAACCCACTATTAAGATCACACCTAGACAGTCCCACGTACAGGTGGTCTTAAAAGAGGGATTTCACTGTACATTGTAGATAAGACATAATATGAAAAGTCATTTTATTAAAATAAAATAAATCAATTGAACAAGATCTGCCTAACAGATCTTTAATCAAGTTTTTTTTTTTCTACAGTTAACAATTTTAGCCATGTTATATCTCTGAAAGTTATGGTCAGATTTGATTTAAACTTGGAACAACTTCTAAATGTAGCAATATAGTCGTGGCGGCATTGTTTTAAATTTATAGACAAAGAAAAGAGAAATAAGATTGGTAGATTTACATATTTACATACATTGCGCAAAATTGTCAATTATTCAATTAACCCTTGGGAGATATCCATGATAATCTCGAGAATTATGTGTACCAGAACACTTTAACGATTGGTGAATTGCAGGCAGCAATCACAGCAAAAATCAGACTGAAGCTTAAGACAAGCAAATTTCTTGTAGGATTTAATAAAATTGTTATGGGTTCTGTTTTTATGGGGTCACCCTGTATATAGACTCATTTTTGTGAGAATCTCAATTTGCTCATTTAGACTGTGCAATCTGACTCATTTTACATGTTTTGAAATAGTAAGCAGCAATCAGTTGTACATTACAACTTTTGTATTACCTGTAAGAAGATATTGCTTCATCATTACTTGAATTGGTGTGACCTTGTTGTTTTTCCCAAGCAATTAGAACACAACCTTTTTTATAAGATGGTTGTTGTGTTATAAATTGAGTTGGTGGACGTCGTGGGCAGGTTATATGGATAGTTTTTGATGGTTCACTCTCCTGGCTAGCTTTAGAAGTAACAGCAACAACATGTGCTCTGACCGTCTTACCTGTAATAATAATACATTGTAACTGTAAACTATTTGTAATAATGAAAATTCCAATGCTACTCACCAACTTTAGAAGGCAATTTTGTTAATCTCATAGTCCTAATGTAATGCACCAAATTTGAAATAGATACTTTATATGATTCGATTGCATTAACACTTACTTTTCAGCACCTTTGGGTAAAAATATTCATTCAAATCGGAAAATTTTTTCTACCTCTAGAGCAGTGCTTCCGCTTCAATTTTTTTAGCACATAAAGAAGTCACAAAACAACATGTTATGAAAATGTAGATCAGGTTGAATTTGATCAAGAACAGTTAAATAGAATTTAAATCTCACATTGGCATTTATACCCAATCCCCCCCCCCCCTTCATAAATAGAGTAACACCTAATCAACATCATTATTTATGCTATAATAAAATATAACAATAACAAGAGACTTTCATTTATTCAATTATCGCCAGTACACTGTTTTCCTACTTTATTTACAACTTCACCCATATAAACTCGTTGGAATTGTGATGGAATTGTTGTTGTATAACATGTGGTATAACATCTTTAAATAGTCAATCTTCGTGTTCAAGTGATGTTTTATGTTCATTGGAGGCAGCATGCTCTACCAGGTCCGACTTTCTAAAATTCTGGGAATCGGTCACAAAACTATTCTTTACGTTTTGTTTCTGACAAAATGATCTTTTAATTAACCAGTGCTTATGCGATGAATTAGACTGTTGACTATTTCTCCAATCATGGGTGAAAAAGTAGTTCCTAATGATTCACGCATGTAAATAATTCAAAGTCATAAAAATGTATAATATTAAAATACTTTTTAAACTTATCAATATATTAACTCCTATTGATATTTGGGGAGCTCAAACAATATGATGCTAACTAGTATTTTATACTCAATAACATGTCTGGGTCCTCCGGTTTCCTCCCACTGCTAAAGACCCCTACGCGCAAGTGAATTATTGACATGAATTTAACCATGTTAGTCCCAAAATGACCTAGTTTGTGTCCAGTGGACAAGAAACCCCATATATATATATATATATATATATGGAGGAGATGCAAAAATGTTCGAAAAACGGCATTTTACAAAATGATTCAAAATAAGGAAAAGGCAGAGGTATACCAACAGTTTCTAGAATTGGAGACTCCTTTTATCCCTCGTAAAATCAAGGAAAAACCAAGATTGAACGAATCGGAGAACCAAGCGAAACGCAGAAACGAAGTTGACATACTCAAGATGCAAAATGAAATCGACTCCCTATTTGAATTTTCTGCTAAACAAACCGAAGTCATTAATAAAGCAGAGACTGAAATTTTGACACATATTGAAGGACACCAAGACCAAGAACTAGTGGAGCTTCTTAAAACTATGTGGAACAAAGAAATGTCTACGGAAGAAAATAAATCACACGATATATGGAACAAGAAGAAGGAATTCTTGTTAAGCCTACCTACGCGTGCTGAAGAAATGGAAGACACCCATGCCGAGGCGAATGTTAATCACAACAGAGAGACACCTAATTCACCTACCGCACCTCCTCCCAGAGACACCTGGCAAACGGTGAAGAACAGAAAGCGGAAACCAGGGACTAAAACCAAAGAACAACCTAGGGCACAGAATAATAGATATAAAAGATCGAATACACAGAAGAAAGATGGGAGAAACGTTGCCAATGTGTCTAGCACCAACCAAGGGAATACCAAACAGCGGCGGTATGGGAACAATAACCCAAACCAGGGTCGTTTTTTTCAGAAAGGCCAATCCCAACTGCACCGACCACCCTCCCAAAACCAATCGCAACGACCGCCACAACACTACACCAAGAAAACTCAGCGTCGCTCCAACAACGTGACCACAATACCCAATCGCGAGAACCAGTACACCCGAAAATAATTAATATATCATCCACAGTTAGAAATGATCAAGAGATAAACCTCCTACAGAAAGGCCTGAAATTCACACCGACGCCTAGAGCCAATATACAGGAATTAGAGTGTGATATAAACGCTTTCTGTAGGAAGCTACGACTGAAGGAATTTTTCGGTGAAACAGATGGAACTGCTTCAGAGGATATTGTGAGGAACAAAAGCCACTTCAACCCCAGGCGGGGTAAGGACGTGACGCTGGACAATTTCATTGATTATTTAACCAAGTTGCCACTTCCTACAGACCGCAACGCAAAATCGAATGTGTCGAAGGGGGAACAGTGTGCAATAAATTCTTTGAAATCGGACGAAACGATCGTTATCAAGGAAAGCGATAAAGGGGGTGCAATAGTTATCATGGATAAGGAATATTATCAGAGAAACGTCCTTAAAATACTTGACGACAAACGGGTATATGCAACTATAGATTCTAACCATGATAAAAGAACAATGGGATTAATAAACGGCTTAATCCAAGATCATAAAAACGAACTGACGGACAATGAACAGGACTATCTCCGGAAATTCGAATATAAAACAAGTCAGTTTTACGGTCTTCCAAAGATACACAAATCCAAGATGATCAAGGAATCCATTCAACACCAAAACGCCGAAATTATCAGTATTTGGCAGCCAGACGATCTCCCTTTCAGACCAATAATTGCCGGTCCATGCTGTCCTACTAACAGGCTATCAAATCTCATTGATATCTTACTCAAGCCGTACGTGCCAAATGTGAAATCTGTTATTCGGGATGACATAGATTTTGTTAATACCTTACCCCATAATCTAAATGATGGCGACTTTTTCGTAACCATGGATGTTTGTAACATGTATGGCAATATTTCCCATGACTTATGCACTCAGGCCGTAGAATATTGGCTGGATAAACATCCTGAATGCAGTCATGAGCGAATTTCAAAAAACTTTATCCTCAAAGCCATACGTATCATCCTGACTAACAACACTTTCACATTTGGCGAAACAAATTACAAACAAATTCTTGGTATAGCGATGGGTACCAAGGCGGCACCACAATTAAGTAACTTAACAATGGGATTTCTTGAGGAGAAATTATACTCAATTGTAGAAATTAACCATGGCGTGGAATACCGACTATATTTAGAAAATCAGTTGAAACGATTCCTAGACGATGTATTCTGTATTTGGAATGAACGAATTGGCAACATTGCAGATTTGCAACATATAATGTATGATTTAGACCTAAATATCAAATTCACAATTGAAACGAACGATCTGCAAATCGCATTCTTGGACGTTCTAGTGAAACGAAGGGGAGAGCTCCTCATAACGGATATGTATTCTAAAGAAACAGATACCAAAAATTATCTCTCTTATAAATCATGTCATCCACGCCATACAAAAAATAATATACCCTTCTCCTTAGCTAGAAAAATATGCACAATTGTGATAGATGAAGACCTGCGGATTATCAGATTAGGTGAGCTAAAAAGAAATTTATTGAAGCAACATTACCCCCTTGAGGTAATAGAAGTTGGGATAAATAAGGCGTTGGCAATTGATATCCAAATGTTGAGGACTACTAAAGTGAAAGACAGTTCGGATAACATCATTACTTTTGTCTCTACTCACAACCCTCAACATCCCAACTTCTTTAAAAGAATGTACGAGAGCAGGACAATCCTGGCATCAAACGACAACCTCAGAATGAAGTTTAACAATGTACAATTCATTAAATCACAAAGACAGCCACCTAATCTGAAACGTCTTTTAACTAAAGCAAACTTCAATTCATCTATCACAAGGACCGGCTTTTATGTATCGAAATGCGCGGATCTTCGATGCAAATGTTGCGACCATATAACACCAAATAACAAATATAATTTTCATAACTCTACCTTTAGCGTCAATGACAATATGAATTGTGACACAAAAAATCTCATATATGTCTTGACTTGCAAGGGTTGTGGGTTTCTTTATATTGGGGAGACATCCAATCATCTACGGGATAGGGTTCGCAACCATCGGCGGGATTGTAATATTGAATATGGGCCCTTATTTGTAAATCGACACATCTTTAAATGTGCGAAACACTTACAAGTTAAATTTCAAATTTTCCCTTTTTATAAAATGAAAGTCGATGACACCACGAAAAGGAAATCAATGGAGAATCATTTTATTAAAAAATACGCTCCTCGACTTAATAGTCATTAAGTAACAATTGGCCATTAATTTCATTTATTAAAAGTCTTAATCTATCCCGTTAATATCTATCATTCATTGTTTCTAAATTGTATTGTACCCAATAAGCAACCGATTAACACGCGTGTATACATGTTTTCTGCTTGTTACCTATATACTATGTAACCATAGACAATGGTAACTATAGCCACTTAAAACCACAGTGTTACTATGTAAATATAAATATGTATAAATACACTATATTGTCCATCTATATGTTATGACATTATTTTATGAATAGTCCCAAGACGGACGAAAAGTACTTTAAAATGTTAAAATGTTATTAAACCAGTGTTGAAATCAGTTTGTGTCGGCATACCTTTTTATCTATTCATCATTTACCGTGAAACAAAGTAGTACAACTTTGCGGTTGTGCTAATAATTTTGGATATATATATATATATATACACATATAAAAATAAAAAAATACGTCCAGGTAAAAAATTCTCCACTTTACTTCATTCCGACATACATTAAGTCATATAAGCTAGCTATCTGTCCTCTATAGGCGTCTTCAGATATTAATAATGCATATATATATATATATATATTTTTTTTTTTAATGGGTTTATGATGGAGAGAAATGTGTTGGCTTTTATTTTACTCATTTCTAATTTGAAGAAGAGCTTACCTGGTATCATATTATTGACAATCATTTGAAGTACATCACTACCTCTCAGTTCACCTAAAGGTTTATTATCAATGTAGATCTTATAGCCTTTCAATCGAACATCTGGATGGACATTTGGAGGATCCCATTTAAGAGTTGCCTAAAAAATAATTTAGTTAATTTTTGATTATAAATAACACATAGAAAGTTAAGTTGACGATCTTAATTGGCTGATTACAGCGGGCTGCTGTAGTTTGATGTTTGTCAAAATTAGCCATTGAGGTATTATAAATCAATATTTTTTCGACTCACTTTCAAAGCGTTTGTAATTGTTGATTAAGAAGTCAATCAGCTCACCCATAACCCTTGTGAAAATTTGCCTCACCAGTTCTCGATCCAAGCAATTACCACATTTAACAATAATTTTCATAATCATGAATATCAATATTATGTCACTGATAACAATCACTAGCAAATTTAAAAGTACAAAATGTTTCAACAGGTATCCTATTGTCATTATCAAGTTCAGGGTAAACAATAATATTATTTTATAGCAATGGCTTACGAGAAATACTCCGGATCAAAAATTGTATAGCAAAAATTAAGTAACATTAAAAATTTCATAAAGATATCTTGAGTGGGTTTAGACATAAAGATGGATAGCACCCATATCAAAAGTGGTATCTCTCATTTCGAGACAGTTATCAATTCACAAACTTTTCATGATTTATGAAATAGTTAAATGAAATAGTCAATCTAAATTTAAAGATAGGTTGCCAGGCAACAAAATATATGCCCACAGCAGCTTAATCATCTGAGTTGTTCAAAAGGGTTGTCACATATTTAATATTTTGTAGGTAATTTACAAGACAATTTCATTCTATTAGATTATAATTTTTTCGTCCCTTGAGGGTACACAAGATGCTACAAACTGAAACAAGGGCCTTAACTCTGGAAGTAAAATACAAAAATTGTTGAAAATTCAATAAGCTTCTCTAATTTTAAATAATGCATATAGATTTCATACAGATCCAATGAGAACTATTGTCGCTGGAGCATTCAGAAGGTTTAACAAAGTGAAACAAGGGCCATAACTCTAGATAGAATTAACAGAAATTGCTTAAATTCAATTGTTTTTTTGTTTCATTAATTTAAATAAATAAATATGTAAATTTCATACAGATAGGATGATGACTTTTGTCGTGCGAGCATTCATAATGTTCAACAAAGTAATACAAGGGCCATAACTCCAAAAGCGATTGATGGAAATTACCGAAATTTAATTGATTTCTTCGTTTCACTAATTTTGTAAATTTCATACAGATAGTCAACAAACAAAATGGCGTCTGTCAGATAAACCTATCAACAGAAGCTAAAAGGTCGGTAAAATATAAAGTTATAGATCGATTCGGCTGAAATATGATGCGAGGGCATGGATGGTCCCCCTAAACATGTCCTACAATCACAGGAACTGTCTGTGGTACGTTCCTGAAATACTAACGAATCAGTTACCACTAATCTCATTAAACTATTACTTAAGGCTCCAGGTAGGGAGGTGGTCCTTGAGGATATATTTATGACAAAACCCTTTGGATTTTCATAATCACAAGACAAATTCAGAAGAATTACAAAATAATTGGGAGTGTAGACATCCAATCAAGTTAATTCTTGTGGAATGATCATAGTCTAATAAAATTGCTACAAACCTGGTAAAAATCAACTGTTGTTGCTCTAATTGGTGGTGGTTTAGGAGGTCCGATAGTGGTGTAATACAGCACAGAAGATGTTGTCTGAATTTCACATGGCTGATCACCATGTAATAATGTGTAATTTGCAATTACATAGATTCTGAAAATAATGGGAAAATAAATGTTAAAATAATGGAAAAATATACGTCCACATCCCTGCTGTCAATGATACAGTACTTTTTAAAATGAAGAGAATGAAATATGAAATGGCTGTAATAACTGTAATATGAAAAGAGGCAAAGAAGGCTTGTGGGTTGTTTTGCCAAATTTTGTTTTGTGTAAATATTAGTAAAAGTGGGTGTGCCCCCGCTTCTAGGGGTCAGGCATGCACCAAAATAAGTAGTTGCTGTCGTTACAGTATAAGAAATAAATATGCATAGTTCCAAGATGATCCATTCAGAATTGCAGCCTATAGATGATAAACATAAAAATCGGGGGTTGGAGATGGAACATTATAAATAGGCACAACCCTGTTAGAGAAATGTCTGATATATGCTAAATTTGAACAAAAACGGTAGAGTATTTACAGACATTTAATTAATAAAAAAGTTGGGCGAGATACCACACCTCTGGGGGTTGAGACATGCACCAAAATAAATAGTTGCTATACTTAAGGTAATAAGGAACAAGATGACTTGTCATCACCATCCCACACCCTTGAACTTGTTTGGAAGGCATAAGGAATAACAACTCCTTGGAATATCAAGGGGACTACGATCAGAAGATTCATACTCGATCATATAGTAGCTCAGAAAGGCACAGTCTCTACTCCCTGTAACCCTTGCCTTCCTCAATCAGCTGCTGTATGTTGAACATTGAGCTTCATACATCAGAAAATAAAATACTTTAATAGTTTAAGAATAACGGCCACCTAGATCCCTTACTATAATCTTTCGGTGCCAATAGGCTTTTTAAGAGACATCTCAGGCAAAGGTTATAGGATGAATAATTTAGTCAGATCAGTGCCAATCAAGTGTCAATGCTTTTTTTCATTTATGGCTTAAAGATTATTAACTGATTCTATTAATTATTTTTTATTATGAAACTCTAATAGTTAGTGCAGGGGGACTGCGCCACATATGATTTACAAAAAGGACAAATACAACGACAAGACATCATACTCCGAAACAGCAAACAAAACAAACAATAAAACAACAATTCAAAAAAGAGTGAATGGATCCGGGGGCTAGCCATAAGCGTCCACTGCGCTGTACAGTCCCGGGTCTGAAGCAACACAGACTTCACTCAAGATTGAACATATTTACTCGTACAAGAAAACGCACAAACAACCCAACACAAATAAGCAAAGAAAATGTAGACCGCCTCCGCTGGCAGTCGTCTGCTAACTGAATGGTGTGACGTAAATACGTCGTAATGTTATCAAAGACGTCAATATAATTTCTTAACAAAAAGGGCGATAATCAAGATTTAATAATGCTAAAAGCTATAAGTTTAAACAACCAATCAGAATTTTTAAGTTGTATAATTGCACAAAACATAATACTAAATACCCCATACAAGCAATGCAAAACAGGAATGTAGAAGAAAGCATACAATGTAAGTGTATTTATGAAGTAATAAAATAATAACAATAAGGGCGATAATCCAAACATGGCTACGTAACTATACAAATTAAACTAAATTAAATTGGATAATTATCCAATATGTACTCGGTTATATACTTATAAGAAATGTTAAACTTGGTATATTGATGAAACGGAAGTTTCGAAATTTCTTTAAATATGCGTGACTGTGTACCACCTTTGGCAGTGCATTTCAAAAACAGTTCTTTGTTGTTACATACGGTCAAAAATCGTAATGCCTGGGAATAGAAAACATTATATAGTGTTGTATCTGGTATGTTACTATAAATTGACGGATATTTTACTACTTCAAAACCGAATTTGTCCGTTTTGTCGAAAATACCAACATTAAATCTATTGTTAATGATATTGATGTCCAGGTCAAGAACAGATGCAATTTGGGTGCCGGAATTTTCTTTATTTAATATTAGTTCAGAGGGATATATTTCTCTTTTATATTTATTGAAATTTCCATTATCATTGATGGGTGTTATGTCATCAATGTAACGGAAGGTGTAGTTGAGACTTTTAGCTACTTTGTAATCTGTTTTTCTTTTATGGTCCTGAAAATAGAATTCATATTTATGTAAATGTGCATTTGCCATAAATGGGTCGGGGTCAGTTCCCATTGGTAAACCAATAGTTTGCTGTATTATCTGATCCCCAACCTCAAATATGGCATTGTCAATGAGAAAATGTATTATGTTTTGAAATTTTTCTTTATCAAAAATTACAGTTTCGGCATTGCGAGGTTTTATAATCCATCTAGCATCTTGAGTGTAAATGGCCATCAAGTTTCTGCCTTTTCCGAAACTCCATTAAAGGCTTTATCTACAAACCAATCCAAATTATTTTTAAGATCTGCATGTTGGAGCATAGTATACAAAGTAGAAAAATCGAACGTTTCTATTGTTTTTGCATTATCTTTATTATTGATTTTATCTATAGTCTCTACTATAGGTTTATTTTTATCAATAATGAAAAAACTATTAATACCAGTGTAATTTCGAAGTGTTTTGCACCAAATTGCATGTTGGGTTTGGCATAATTTAAGGCCTTTGGTGATTGTCTGCGCTAGAGGTTTTGTCTGGCAAACACTGGAGGATATTATATATCTAAATTTTACTGGGTTTTTATGAAATTTGGGTATCGAATAAATGTACGGTAGTGCATCTATTTTCACATTGTCTTTAATATTATTACTCCTGTTAAAAGAGTATTGGTTGTGCAAGATATCTTGTTTAGTTAAATCCGTAATGCATTTATAAGTGTCATTATTTGTGTTGGGCCAGAGTCCAACTTCAGTCAGAATATTTTTAATATAGTACTTTTTACAGATAAAGGCAATGTTATTACTGGCCTTATCGACAGGTGTTAGAACAAATCTCTCTTGGAGAGTGGTAAGACACTCAACTGCAGATGCATTTTTTAGAACCTCTGGTGGCGGGTGTCTTGGTTTAAGTTTGATATATTTGATTCTTTTTGACAAGAGATCAAACACAGTATTTTTCCACTCTCCAAAAGACTCAAGAGGTGCACGAAATTTATCAGACTATGCTACAATGCATTTTCTAATTTGGGATTTGAGATCATGTAATTTTTTAAAATTAGTCCTATTTGGCTGTTCCCAAAATTGTGGTCCCAATCTGAAGAGATTTCTAAGATTTTTATCTTCGATAATGTCAAAGTTTCCTGTCAGTATATGGTCATGAAATGTATCTTTAAAGGGAGAGTTGGTGCATTGACATGTAGTATTATCGTAATTTTCAATAAATTCTTGTACGTTTAGGTTTTCGATAGTTTCATGGTAGTTAAATATTTTATTACGGATAGGAGGTAAAAATTTGTATACGACTGTAGGTGAAATTTTAGGAATAGTACCTGGTATAGATTTTATAACTGAACGGTCTCTGAAGATTCTATTCAGTCCAATGTCTTGTATATGTTTATCCGTGAAAAGGATTTTACATAGCACATCAGGTTTGATATATTTGATTCTTTTTGACAAGAGATCAAACACAGTATTTTTCCACTCTCCAAAAGACTCAAGAGGTGCACGAAATTTATCAGACTAGGCTACAATGCATTTTCTAATTTGGGATTTGAGATCATTATGTAATTTTTTAAAATTAGTCCTATTTGGCTGTTACCAAAATTGTGGTCCCAATCTGAAGAGATTTCTAAGATTTTTATCTTCGATAATGTCAAAGTTTCCTGTCAGTATATGGTCATGAAATGTATCTTTAAAGGGAGAGTTGGTGCATTGACATGTAGTATTATCGTAATTTTCAATAAATTCTTGTACGTTTAGGTTTTCGATAGTTTCATGGTAGTTAAATATTTTATTACGGATAGGAGGTAAAAATTTGTATACGACTGTAGGTGAAATTTTAGGAATAGTACCTGGTATAGATTTTATAACTGAACGGTCTCTGAAGATTCTATAGAAACATGGTAGCATCTACCAGTAACAGAGCTACTAAAAGTGTGGGCTTCATTGTAATCAGTACACAATTTACATTGTCTATAGTGACAAGCACCGATAGACAGTTGACAAAATTCACAGTTTACATATAAATTATTAGAATTATCAGAATTTAATAGGTTACCCTTATGGGTAATTTGTTTTGTCACGTTAGTCGAAATTCCTCCCCCCGCAGCCAATTCACCAGAACTACCTGCTAGATTCTTATTGGTGAGATTAACATGCGGAGTCACGTGAGGTGGTCCGTGTAGAGGGATAAAATTTCTCATAGGGGTGTTAGCCCCATGGCAGGCTACTCCATGTGGGGACTGCCCACTGGTGCTTACATTCATTTTTGTAATAACTATACTATAGTAAAATTTAATAAATCGGATATAAGTAAAATGATAAATGATGATGAAATGAGGATGATAAATGTGGTGAGCGAACAGGAGCAAAACCCGACAACGAGAACATTGTACAGTACGGAGGGTTAAGACTCGACTCTAATAGTTAGTGCAGGGGGACTGCGCCACATATGATTTACAAAAAGGACAAATACAACGACAAGACATCATACTCCGAAACAGCAAACAAAACAAACAATAAAACAACAATTCAAAAAAGAGTGAATGTATCCGAGGGCTAGCCGTAAGCGTCCACTGCGCTGTACAGTCCCTGTACAATGTAAGTGTATTTATGAAGTAATAAAATAATAACAATAAGGGTGATAATCCAAACATGGCTACGTAACTATACAAATTAAACTAAATTAAATTGGATAATTATCCAATATGTACTCGGTTATATTTATGCGAGATTTTTATAAAGAGTTGGCCATTCTTGCTATAACAGTTCAAAAGAAAATGATGAAAGAAAAATATATTGAAAATTTCAGTCAAATTACTTTATTCTGAACATAGTTATCATTGTTGGTAGTCAAATGTATCTTCACCTTGGCCGATCGTTTAATTGACAGGCGTTAACTTGATTATCAAGTAATGGCATGTGGAAACGCTCAACAGCGGCCTCGCTAAGTACTCTCTATCATTTAGCTGATGACGTCAACGTAAAGGGTTAATAATCTCCACATGGGGTGCCATTTATGATTTAATCATTCAGCGAAATCCTATTTAAATCCAAGCTGTAGCCGAACCATCTGTGGGCCTACAGAGTTGATTTTGGGCTTGTTGTTTAAATAAAGATCTAATTTATAATTCCTATAACATCTGAAGCCTAAATTAAGACTTGCAATAATCAGATTTAGCTTTTGCATAATGTATCTATAACCAATGAAATTTGTATATTAATTTAACTTCTTCAACTTGATTTGTTATAAGAATTTTGACTATCCCTATTTTATCTTTAATCTTATTTGTCAAAATGATTGTCATTTTGTCTGTATGAAAATAAGTTTCTTTAAATGACCCCTACTATAAAGGAATATTGAAAAAGATTTCGAATTGGAGTTTTAATGCACAGTAACCACCTTCATCAGAATACTGCCCATCAGTAATGAGCTACACCCACCCCTACTCATAGTTCATCCACGAAGAATAGCTCTGTATACATACAGTTCATTCTATCTATCCCACTTCTGTACAAGTCTAACCAGTGTAGCTATCTAACCAGCGTGGTTAGATTCAGGAAACCACTACATAATTTATTTACTTCATAGAATGGACATGCACCATACCCGCATATCCCAAGATAACAATATTGTTTAAGTCACCATATGGAACAAATGTGGACAGTTAGATTGACAGGGACAACAACAAAATATACAACCATATTTAGCAGATAGCTTAAAAGATGACCAACAGTTTTTGTCTGACCGAATGCTAACAAAATTTTGATGTTAGAGAGAAGTTTAATGAACTTCAATAATTCTATCACAATAATACTCTACCTGTATGTTAGGCCAGGTAGCAATCCTTTAATATTACATTTGTCTTCTCCTTGTACATTCCAACAATGTTGAACACCTCTAACTGGTTCCCCTTTCTCTACTAAGTTACATTCAAAACTACAAAATAGATTAAAAAACAAACCAAAAGTTTATAATCATCAAAAGGTAACTCCGGGAAAGAACATTACACAGTGCCCCATCTCGATAGGGTTTATCCTTTAGAAATGAAAGGTCGAATAGCGCTGAAAATCAATACGATTCATCTTCTTTATATCACCTAGATGCTTCACATCAAATTTGAAAAAAAATTTCCAACGATTATAATAGCATCAATCATGTTAACAAGGTTTTTTTAAACGGGAAATAACTCATGTACATGTATATTGTTCATCCCCTTATGACAAAATTTGAACTGATAGCCACACAAAGCAGGAATACTCCTACACAGCAGCTTTTGGATATTGAGTAATTTTTATAAGGACCTAGGATTCAAAATGTTTTTTGATAGCCTCTATCACTTTCGCTCTGTTTTCAGCAAAGATAACTCAGGAATAGATTATAAATATTGATAGGGATCGACAGGGGCACTGGAACGGCGCAAAGGCCAGGGTACCGAAAGATAAGGGGGCGTTGGTCCCTCTAAAAAATTTTGAAATATGTAAATTCCGAGAATGCTGTTTCGAGCGCCTCTAGCATTCCCAATTCCAAAATAAAACCCTTTAAAAAACATGATAATGAGAGCAATTACATATCTATCTTTTAAAAATGAATAGACTGAAAGGTTGAACACTTTCATCATTAGGGCATGGGTATATATGTATACCCCAGAAAGGGTAGGGTACCATTTGTATACCCTGGTACCCGGGTTCCGGCGCCCCTGGGGATCGATGAATTCAAACTAATTATGACCAGACAGGATATGACAAAATTTTGCAAGAGAAAACAAACAGGATTTTTTGTACAATCAGGGGGAATAATCCAGAAAGTTATGGCTTGAAATGTGCAAATATCAAAAGGGCTGAGATCTTTGGGTTATAAACATGCGTTTTCAGTTTCATCAAAATCGGATTAAAATTGTACCCTCTACATGGTCCACAACCTTCATATATATATATAAACAAGCTATACAAAAAGCAATTTTTTGTTTCAATCAAGGGCCATAATTCAGGAAGTTACGATCTGGCATGTGCGAATCCTTGGGTTATAAACATGTATTTCAAGTTTCATCGAATTGGATCAAAATTGTGACCTCTAGAGGGTCCACAAGCTTGATATACCATATATATACACTATTGGTACCAGATACAGACATTTTGTCTGAAAGTTTTTGTCCAATTTTCATTTGAGAGAGAGAGAGAAATGGAGTTTAATGTCCACTCGACACAAACTAGGTCATTTTGGGACTAAAGTGTGGTTTTCAATTTTTATTTCAATAATTCGCTTGAGCGTAGGGGTCTTTAGCAGTGGGAGGAAACCGGAGTGCCCAGAGGAACCCACGAGGTTGAGAAGGCGCCCCTATCTCCATGTCACATCACATACGCTCACGCTGGGGCTCGAAACCACAGCCGCAAGCCAGAGGTGACCGGACAGCTAGAGGTCGAAGCGCGGCACTCTAGACCACTAGGCCATCCCAAACCCCCCCCAAAAAATTTCATGAAATTCGAACTATAATTACAGTGTTAAGGTGATATATTCAAACAGTTTTTTAAATCATACTAAAAATTTTACCTCCAGAGGGACCACAAGGGTCATAAATCAGAAAGGTAAGATTCTATATACGCAAACATCAAAAGGAACCAAGATCTTTGGGTTATTAACATGCATTTCAAGTTTCATCAAAATCAGATGAAAATTGTTGCATGTAGAGTGTCCACAAGCTAAAAATGTGATTTTTAGTGCAATCAGGGGCCATAATCCATGAAGTTATGGTCCGATATATGCAAATATCGAAAGTAATAAGATATTTGGGAGATAGACCTTTATTTTAAGTTTCGTCAAAATGAAATAAAAATTGGGGACAGATGGACAGGGGTGACAACAATACACGTACACATGAAAATGTCGGTGTATAAAAATTGGCTAACTGATTAATGGAACAGAAATCAACTTCACTCGCAATTTAATTAAATTAAAGATTTTACCTTATATCACTGTTGATTTCTTTGGAAAATTTCACACCAACAACATTAACAACATATAAAAGTAGTTTATATTTGGGGTCTGGACTCTCAGGTAACTCCCACATCACTTGAACTCCCTTTTTCCCTCTTGATTCTACCATTATGGATGGTGCTGGTAAAATACCGTCTCCATCACCCATTATAAACTAACAGATAAGATAAAATACTGCTGGTTATTTATAGTTATTTAAGATATAGGATTGTATATGGAAATCTTATGTAAGCTTGTATTTTCTAAGCAAATACAAGCAATCTCCCATTTAACACTACACATTGGAATAAAGATAGGTTGCCAGACAAGATAATATACACCCATAGTTATATCGATACAGAATATAGCCATATCAAAGAATCTTTTAAACTTTTTAACAAGTTCTAAATAACTCTTAAATTATCATTAATCTGTGCGCTATGCCATCTCTGACTTTGTTGCAATCAATTTGTGCTGGTAGTGAATCTCACTTTGTCACGTGATTGTGACGTGATGTAAACAAACTGGTAATAAACTTAAGTTGGAAGTGTTTCTACCTCTGTTACCTTGCTCAGTGATAACTTAAGGTACTTCATAGTTTTACTTAATTTATCCAAGAAAACAATTCAATTATCATAACTTAAATCTTTAATAATGAAACAAAATGATATCGCTTTCACAGTTTATTTCCTTCACCGTGTGATTTTAAGTCAGTTTCTTGACTTGCCCAGTGCACTATTGATTGTCATGTCACATACAGTAAAATCTGCATTAAGCAGCCACCCAAGTGAATTTTCACGACTGACTTTTTAACGGGACTGGCCTCTTAATATAATCTTGGTGTTTTTGTGTCTACATCAATTAAATATTATGCTTGGATCCATCAATACTTGCATAGGCAAATTTGGCTGTGACTGAATTTTACTTGGAACGAAAATTCTTTACTCAAATCTCGGACAAAGATAGTAAGCTGGCACTGCCAGGCAGGATACGCCCACATTTTTGAGAGATGGATAGAGAAAGGCTATAAATCATTAAATTACAATTTGATATGCGCAAATATCGAAAAGAATCAAGATCTTTAGGTTATAACTATGAGTTCAAGTTTCATCAAAATCGAATTAAAATTGTGACTTATACTTGGTCCACAACCTTGATATACCATATTTTAACACTATTAGCGTACTAACGGAGGCCATTTTGTCTGGCAATTATAGTCCGATTTCCCTGAAATTCAAACTCAACCTTCCGTATGGTGTAACAATGATAGGGTCAAGCGTTTTTTTAAATCGGATAATAATCGTGACCTCCAGAGGGACCATAGGCGATTTTTCGGACAATCAGGGGCCATAATTCAGGAAGTTATGATCTGATATGTGCAAATAACAAAAGGAACCAAGATCTTTGGGTTATAACCATGCATTTCAAGTTTCATCAAAATTGTATCAAAATTGTGACCTATACAGGATCCACAACCTAGTTATAGTCTATAGTCTATATTCCTTTGCTTCTTGTAATCAGTTTTGTTTTTGTTTCTGTGACGGTTGTAATGTGTGTCCTAAATGCATTTAATATACTTCAATCCTTTTATTGATTTGATTTAGTTTGAACTAGGCCTACTTCTGATACATTTAACTATGTGGTTACTTGTGTAGCGGAATTTATACAACAATATACTTACATTCGTAATTCTTACAACATATAATAGATCATGACTCATGCTGACACTATATAATTATTTCTTTGGGTTGCATTCCCAGTTGTTTTCAAATTGAGTGAAGTCTGTGTCACCACAGGCCCGGGACTGTACAGCGCAGTGGACGCTTACGGCTAGCCCCCGGATCCATTCGCTTTTTTTGAATTGTTTGTTTGTTGTTGTTTTTTGAGTATGGTGTCTTGTCGCTATGTTTGTCTTTTGTGTAAATCATATGTGGTGCAGTCCCCCTGCACTTACTATTAAAACAGTATTCGCGACACGCGGCGGCCATTTTGTATGGCAATTTGGTTCAGAATTTTTCCAAAATTCGAACTCAACCTTCCTTAGGGTGTAACGGTGATATAATCAAACGATTTTTTAAATCGGATAATAATTGTGACCTCCAGAGGGACCACAAGCTAAACAAAGACGATTTTGCGTATAATCAGGGGCCATAATTCAGGAAGTTACGATCCGATATGCGCAAATATAGAAAGGAGCCAAGATCTTTGGGTTATTACCATGCATTTCAAGTTTCATCAAAATCTAATTAAAATTGGGACCTCTACAGGGTCCACAACCTTGATATACCATTTTTAAACAGTATTCGCGTACAAACCGGCGGCCATTTTGTATGGCAATTTTGGTCCGATTTTCCCAAAATTCGAACTCAACTTTTCTTAGGGTGTAACGGTGATAATGGTCACCTCCAGAGGGACCACAAGCTAAAATAGGTGATTTTTCGGACATTCAGGGGCTATAATGCAGGAAATTACATTCCGATAGGCTCTATTATCGAAAGGAACCAAGATCTTTGGGTTATAAACATGCATATCAAGTTTCATTAAAATCGGCTCAAAATTGCGACCTCTATAGGGTCCACAAGCTAAAAACGTGATTTTTCGTACATTTAGGGGCCATAATCCATGAAGTTTCGATCCGATACATGCCACTATCGAAAGCAGCCGAGATCTTTTTGGGATAAAGCTATATTTCAAGTTTCGTCAAAATCGGACAAGAATTGTGACCTGTAGAGGGTCCACAAACAATTGTGGACGGACGGACGGACGGACGGACAGGGGCGACGACATAATACGTCTACATGAAAATGTGGGCGTATAAAAATCTTCCTTCTTACATTATTTACAATAAATTGTTCCCGTTTTAACTCTTAATTTCAAATCAGTTATGTCCAGCGAATTCCCTTTACATTATCTAGTTTTAAGAGCGTGTCCACGAGAAAACCACGCAGAAGGTGCTAAGGCTTCGATCACAGATTTTGACCAAATTTGGTTTATAAGTCATGATAATCCCAAAACACATAAATGTGTCATGTTGTTATAAGACCGAATTAACGGAATTTTAGATTTTATGAATTTATGTTCACCAATTAGCCACTAATGATGAATATCATTAAATTACCCAAGTAGTTTTCACTGTGCTACTCATAAGTGGAACACAGAACTAACAACAATATGGAAGGATGGCATTCAAGGATCAAGAAACTTATCCGAATGCTATTTTGAAATATCGCATGGAAGTGACATAACAGATTCACAGGCAGATTTCTGCTCACTAACTTTTCCTTTGAAGACCAAAAGTTGTTATGTGAACCTGTGAGAGGATATCTGACAATTCAAAAGATAGGTTGCTAGGCAACAAAACATACACCCACAGCAGCTAAATCGTCCGAGCAGTCAACAAGAGTTGTTGCATATTTTTACTTTTTTTCGGTAATGAAACATTTATAATACACTAAAATCTGATTATGTAATTATCAGAAAATCATTAGAATTTGTTTGGCTTTAATAAAGTTCTCCACCATGCTTATGTATATAAAAGCTTACCTCTCCTTCACCAACAGGTAACATGTTTGATTTTGAGGATACTGGAACAGCCAGCTTCTTCTGTTCTCTATTTTCTTTACCCTCTTCAACTAATCCACCATCTTGAATATCAAGTTCTACTGTTTGTTGTACTTCAATGATAGCAGTTGTGTTTCTGCGATTTTTTCTGTCTGATAATTTAGTGCCAAACTGACCAGATGTCTGATGATAATCATCCATATCATTTCCATCAACATTTATATATTTTCCTTTCCTTGGTGAAAAATGCTTTCTAGAAGAACGTGTTTTGTCCTTGTGTCTATCATTTCTTTTCTTCTTGTTCTGTTTACGATTGGTAGTATCTGTAGTTGTGTTATTTGTTGCATCCAAAATAATGAAATTCTTTTCTTTAAATCTATCTTCTTCATCTGTTGCCCAGTCAGAAGAATCTGTTTCTGACTCAGAATCACTACATTCTGTAGGTTTGTGTTTTATTGCATGTTTACCATTTTGATACTCAACATCATGAAGGTCTCGTCCTTTATTCTGTGACCTCTGGGTGTGGCTAGCTCCATCATTTTCTTCATCTGCCATTCAAAAACGACATGTTCATTATTAGTTATTTACCTTATGAAACAAATAATGATGGGGGTTTTCAGACTCTTTGTACCCACCACCAGCAAAGTTGTTAGTGCTAAAGACATTGTCAACCATTTCCACATACCATTTCCAAAACTTTTAATGTTAAGATAGCCACACAAAGTTTGGAATAAACCCACACAGCAGCTTTGTCTCAATTGCAGCTTTTCTGAAATGAAAACTTGGATGTTGAGCGAAATTGATAACGATCTGGGATTGAATAAAACTATAAACTCTATCGTGTCCACAAGGGTAGATATCTCCGGAACGGAATATAGAATGGTTTCATCCTCTCATTACCCCAATGCTTCTGACCAAATTTGACAGAAATCTGTTAAAAACTAAAGCCTCTATTAGAAAAACATTGAATGCCGAAAATCAGTAGGGTTCATCCTCTCATGACCCAAATGCTTTCAACCAAATTTGAAAAACATATGTTAAATTCTACAGCATCTATTGTGTTCACAAGATTTTCGGCAATCACAGTACAGTATATATTAATAATAGGGTCTGTCTTCTCATGACCACAATGCTTAAACCCAAAACATCTGTTAAAAACTATAGTCTGGAATGGAATATCGCAGAGGGCTGAATATCGAAAGGATTGGTCAACTAACGCGCCCAGTGCCTAACACCAAATTTTAAAACAAATCCATTCAAACTGTAGCCTCTATCACATTAACAAGGCTTTAGGAATAGAATGGAAAGTCAAAACTGTGAATATTGATAGGGTTCGTTCTCTCATAAGCCCAATGCTTCCCACCAAATTTGAAAAATATTTGTTCAAAACTACACATGGTTTTTGGCAAATGAAGTGGGGGTGTCGATAACTCCCGAATTGAAAGTCACAGTACGCTAAGGTTTTCCTGTCATGACTACAAGGCTTCACACTAAATTTATAGTTGCCATTAGTGAGCCACTACAATGGTAGTTTAATGAGTTCAGGTGAAAAGGTTGAGCTCCTGATTTTTAAAAATGTAATTGTTTCAAATAGACACATTAAGGTCCGTCCATAGTTAAACGAAATTTTAATTTTAAAAAAGACTAACGTCTAACAATAAGATTAGGTTATAATAATGTCAGACTAATATTAAAATAAAATACCGGTACTTAATTCTTGGTCTGATGGCAATGACATGTTTTGATGTGACGGATTAAATTTGGATATGCAGGTTTGGGATGCATGACCATTCCATATTTAGAATTTAGTCATCAGTCTTTACATAAACACCAGAGACAAAAGAATAGGCTCAGACAATGGAATAGGCACCTATATAAAGTCGGGAGTGAAGACTAGAATAGACAGACAGGAAGTTGTGATCCTATATGCGCAAATATAAAAATATCCAAGATCTTTTGGTTATAAACATGCATTTCAAGTTTCATCAAAATCGAATTAAAATTGTGACCTCTACAGTGTTCACAAGCTTAAAATGTGATTTTTAGCGCAATATAAATTGGGACGGACAGGGGCGACGACATTGAAATGTGAATCCAAATAAATATAAAGAGAGAGACTAGCGCCCGTCTGTCTAACTGTTGGATAAATCAAAAATCGTAATATCCCAGAAGAAATGCAAGACTATTGGTAAATTGATACAAGTGAATAGACTTGAGAACACCTGAAGTGCCTATAGTTGACAGTAATTTTTATAGAGGATGTTAACCCTGTAATAGACCTAGATGACATCACGCCTGGTACGTTCGTGCATTTTTATGCGCGAACTCTTAGTTTTTCTATTACTGGCACGCGCACAGGCACTATTTTTATTGTTTAACATGTACCAAAATCTGGGATTTCGCGCGTAGGTACTTTTGAGGTATTAGATCTGTTTAGCATAACATTTGCCACTGTACCTGTGTATCGCTAATTATAAACCGAATGTTTGAAGACCGTTCATATTTATTACGCACAGATTTTTCAGTACAGTGTTGATCCATGCTCAAATTGTTGCTAAGCAAACCAACGGGATTATTTTCTCAACAGTGTATGAACTTATATTCATAGCGATAATATCCTTACACCGAGAGAAAGTATCTAGTCTCGGTGAATAGAACCATGGTTGTCTGGTAGAAAATTACTTTTGTATTTTTTTGAACGGTAAACAGTGTTTTTAGAATCAAACTAACCTGCCGCACATGACGAAGTCATTATACTAATAATAAAAAGGCGAAAACTATTTTTGCAGCGGACGCTTATCACTGAGTAATAGGTCACAAACTATCATTTATGACTAATAGATGCGTGCAGACAGTCAGCAAGTTATACACTATACTTTTGTGTCGAGATTACTCGCTTTCAGTTTACTCTGTTGTCACCGATAACCAATTATGTGAGAACTACTATACAGACATTCGGTTTTTAAAGTTGTACGCGAACTAACAATCGCCGCCCCTAGCTGTCTTCGTCAGCTACTTTCACAATGGCGTACAGCCAGTGGCGGTGATAAAAGATGACAATAAAATCAGAAATATGTTATTTATTATTGTCGGACTTACGGTATTTATTAATAGGCTACATGTATATCTGAAGAATACTGACATTCATGTTTGATACGACTCCTCGGTCTCCTGTTACCCTTACCAGTAAACGGAAGGAGTCGGATTTACATTTGACTATTTCACATTTGTTGGAAATGTAGGTATTATATGAATTATGACCACAAAACTAAAAACCATAGCCAATATAAAAATTGTTGTTGAATTTGTTCCCCCCTGTATATACTTCGTCTCTCCTTTTACTTATTTTAACAGAAATTATGATTATTTAACATTCTATCTGTATAGAACTTGTACATATCCCAATATGTTAAACAGCACCAAGAATATTTCCATATTGTGACAATTTCTGAAGAACCTCTACAACTGACCCCCCTCGCTTTGCGAATGACGGCCCTCCAAATAATGTCACCTCCACCATAATAAACTTTAAAACGCCCCTGACTATCACAGTAATTACTACTGTTGTGTACAATTTTTATATTAACATATCAAGGGTATAGAACATCATTGTGATAAGTCAAAAATAACAAAAAACCAGCGGCTGCCAGGCAGGATACGCCCACATTTTCGAGAGATGGATAGAGAACAAGCAAAACCGAAAGTTAGTTTTCCTACAATCAAAGGCTATAATTCATTAAATTACAATTTGATATGCGCAAATATCGAAAAGAATCAAGATCTTTAGGTTATAAACATGCATTTCACAACCTTGACATACCATATTTTAACACTATTAGCGTACAAACGGTGGCCATTTTGTCTGGCAATTATGGTCCGATTTCTCTGAAATTCAAACTCAACCTTCCATATGGTGTAACGGTGATAGAGTCAAACGTTTTTTAAATCAGATAATAATCGTGACCTCCAGAGGGACCATAGGCGATTTTTCGGAAAATCAGGGGCCATAATTCAGGAAGTTATGATCTGATATGTGCAAATAACGAAAGGAACCAAGATCTTTGGGTTATAACCATGCATTTCAAGTTTCATCAAAATTGAATCAAAATTGTGACCTATACTGGGTCCACAACCTTGATATACCATTTTATAACAGTAATCATGTACAAGCGGCGGCAATTTTGTATGGCAATTTTGTTCCGAATTTTTCCAAATTCAAAGTCAACCTTCCTTAGGGTGTAACGGTGATATAATCAAACGATTTTTCAAATCGGATAATAATTGTGACCTCCAGAGGGACCACAAGCTAAACAAAGACGATTTTGCATATAATCAGGGGCCATAATTCAGGAAGTTACAATCCGATATGCCCAAATATCGAAATGAACCACGATCTTTGGGTTATAACAATGCATTTCAAATTTCATCAAAATCAAATTAAAATTGTGACCTCTACAGGGTCCACAACCTTGATATACCATATTTTAACAGTATTCGCGTACGAATGGCGGCCATTTTGTATGGTAATTTTGGTCCAATTTTCTCGAAATTTGAACTCAACCTTCCTTAGGGTGTAACGGTGATATAATCGAACGGTTTTTCAAATCGGATAATAATTGTGACCTCCAAAGGTACCACAAGCTAAACAAAGACGATTTTGCGTATAATTAGGGGCCATAATTCAGGAAGTTACGATCCGATATGCGCAAATATTGAAAGGAACCAAGATCTTTGGGTTATAACCATGCATTTCAAGTTTCATCAAAATTAAATCAAAATTGTGACCTATACTGGGTCCACAACCTTGATATACCATTTTATAACAGTAATCATGTACAAGCGACGGCAATTTTGTTCCGAATTTTTCCAAATTCGAAGTCAACCTTCCTTAGGGTGTAATGGTGATATAATCAAACGATTTTTCAAATCGGATAATAATTGTGACCTCCAGAGGGACCACAAGCTAAACAAAGACGATTTTGCGTATAATCAGGGGCCATAATTCAGGAAGTTACAATCCGATATGCCCAAATATCGAAATGAACCACGATCTTTGGGTTATAACAATGCATTTCAAATTTCATCAAAATCGAATTAAAATTGTGACCTCTACAGGGTCCACAACCTTGATATACCATATTTTAACAGTATTCGCGTACGAATGGCGGCCATTTTGTATGGTAATTTTGGTCCGATTTTCTTGAAATTTGAACTCAACCTTCCTTAGGGTGTAACGGTGATATAAACGAACGTTTTTTCAAATCGGATAATAATTGTGACCTCCAAAGGTACCACAAGCTAAACAAAGACGATTTTGCGTATAATTAGGGGCCATAATTCAGGAAGTTACAATCCGATATGCGCAAATATTGAAAGGAACCAAGATCTTTGGGTTATAACCATGCATTTCAAGTTTCATCAAAATCAAATTAAAATTGTGATTTCTACAGGGTCCACAGCCTGGATATACCATTTTTTAACAGTATTCGCGTACGAACGGCGGCCATTTTGTATGGTAATTTTGGTCCGATTTTCCCGAAATTTGAACCAAACCTTCCTTAGGGTGTAACGGTGATATAATCGAACGTTTTTTCAAATCGGATAATAATTGTGACCTCCAAAGGTACCACGAGCTAAAATAGGTGATTTTTCGGACAATCAGGGGCCATAATTCAGGAAATTACATTCCCATAGGCGCAAATATCTAAAGGAACCGAGATCTTTGGGATATAAACATGCATGTCAAGTTTCATCAAAATCGGTTTAAAATTGTGACCTCTATAGGGTCCACAAGCTAAAAACGTGATTTTTCGTACAATCAGGGGCCATAATCCATGAAGTTTTGATTCGATACGTGCCAAAATCGAAAGCAGTCGAGATCTTTTGGGGATAAACCTATATTTCAAGTTTCGTCAAAATCGGACAAGAATTGTGACCTGTAGAGGGTCCACAAACAATTGTGGACGGACGGACGGACAGGGGCGACGACATAATACGTCCACATGAAAATGTGGGCGTATAAAAATATTCTATTAAAATGAAGTGCTTGTATTTGTAATTCTTTTTCTATTGGTATATAAATCAATACCATCGCTCATTTCAAAATGTCTGAACATATCGATGAAATATATTAATAAATGAAATTTGGGTAGTGATTCAAAAGTTTAAATTGCAATTTTCTCAAAATCAGGCATTTTGCCTTATCACAAGTGTGTTCTAAACCCTCGATATGTAACAGTCATTAAAAAACGTCTGAATACGGCACCCCCTTACTTAAACATGATACACGTTGCCTATTCATTGCACCTTCATGGCATGTCAAAGGTTAATCGGGGATAGATGATAAAAACACCAATTGAAGCGTCTAGAAATCAAAACACGGTTGATTCAACTTCATTAGTTATTGAATACGTCGTTAGCCACGAATAACCTTTCACACGTCCAATCACAATATCGTGCAATAGGTGTATTAATTTGATTTTTAGGTTTAACTCCGCAAACAATGCCACAATAGTGTTTTCACTGCTCATGACTGGCACATACTGTCAACATAGTAGGCCTATATTTTTCCGTTTCCGCCCTTCACCCCACAATATATATTCCACGGCTACATTGCGACGGTACCAGCACACCCAGTTGTTGACACCCATTAAATCACTCCTGTCCAACAAATCATAAAGCTGTGGTGTTACGGTGGCGGCATAGTATTTCACCGTAACACCGCAGCCACTCTAACCATTCATAATACATCTAACTGTCGCTTTACAGCACTTACTCCCTAGTCCTACTTTCCCAAACGTCAACAACACATCTCATACATCCAGTTAACTGATTAGCCCTTGTACCACGTCTACTGGATGTAAAGTGTGTGCTACAGTTGAAACCACCAGTCACATTACCAGTATAAACTTCATATTAAGGCTAACTGTTTAAATTGCCATAGTTCTAATGTCATATATTGTATAACTTGTGATTTTTGGTAAGATACAGTATGTTCGCCAAACTATCACCCCCTTTAGTACCAGACTTTATTCATAGTCCTAGAAGTAATATTAAATTGAATAAGATTGGAAAATCACCTCACTTAGCCCCACCACTTGGTGATGAATCTTATGTCTGCACTGTGCTGGGTAAAATCCCTCAGAATGATAGAGCCAAACTTAATATTGCTAAATCACTTTGGATATAGGCCTACAAATTAAACACTATAGGCATATAGACTAGTGGTTTAAATGAAATGCCTGTAAATTAATTTTTTGACTATACATCATTTAGTGTATAATTATTTTTATAATGTCATCAAAGTTGTGATTACCCCCCCCTCCTTTTTTTACTTTACATCATTTAGTGTATATAAGTGTATAATTCTTTTTATAATGTCATCAAAGTTGTGACATCATATTTACATTATGACATCACTTGTTACCATGACTAACCATGCACTTCAACTGTATCATTTGTTTAGTTGTCTTCTCTGAAGAAGAAAGTTTTTACTTACCAAACTTTAGATGGTATAAAAGATGGTTTTGTGATACCCATGACTTTATTTTTAAATACATGAAAATGTGGGCTTATAAAAAACACCTAATTTAAAATGAAAAAACATCTACTGCTTTGGCTAAGCCTACATTTAGGCCTACACTGTCATAGCAAATCTTTGAATATTCATTCATCCGAAAAATAAAAAAATAACCAATAATGTTCGAGTGTTTGGAATCGTTAAAAAAAACCCTGAATGATATGCTTTTACTATTAACATCACCCAAGAAAGAATTTTTACCAGGCTTCCACCACTTCTTTTTACTTTCACTTCCCACAATCGATGCCTTTTTGCATGTTTGGGAACCTGTGCATAGGCCTATGAATCCCTTGCCCATGTCTTGTTTGGCAATTTACGGTCACACAATATACCTTTTATGTCATATAAAACCCCTCAAATTATAGGCTATCCCAAATCATTAAAAAAAACAGTTTAACTGATTGTAAGGATTTTTCTATGAATTTTTGCTTTAGACAATTCAGACATTAATCTTAGAAAACCCAGTTAATAACCATGCATATTCCTACCTGCATCGCGATCAACCTCTTTTCCCTGGTATTGTAAACATTCCAAATAACGATCTAACATTCCCCCATATTCTTTTGGGGGCAGTACTTTTTTTTCATCATAATTTATTTGGAGTGGAAATCCGTTCATTTCCTTATGCTGAAAATTGTCTTTTATAATATTATGTGTTAACTCTTGTCTCCTGTTAAAATAACGTTCTAATGCCTCTTCATGAGAATAGTTATCTTGATAGGCTTGATACTGCTCAGCATAATGTACTTGTTTCAGTCTTTCATACTCCCTTTTTGCTTGCTTTACCGGATGTACATTTTTAGCATATTTGTAAGAATCATACAATTGGTTTTCTGTTTGTTCTTCTTTCCTCCAAGTTTTATGAGAATCTATTTCATTTTTTTCAAAATGAACATGTTCTCTTTGGTTATGTTCATTACCATAAGATCTTTCTGTCAAAATATCAAATTCTGAATCAAAGGTAACAGAATCAATGTCATCTTGGTAAAGTTCTTGAGCTGACTTTGGACTAGACTGATCCTTTGGGTGTTCAGGATGTGTCTGTGGTCGAGCATATTTGGAATAATCCAGACAACCATGACCAGATCTGATTCTCTCTGGATGTCTACGATTTAAAGGTGGTTTTGAAAATCTGGCATCATCTTCAGACGAAAGAGTCTGTCTCATGAGTACAAAGTCTTCTCTTGATTTTCTTGCATCACCTGACAGTGGATGAGAATTCTGTCTTGGCACAGTAGTAATGTTAACTTGCTGTTTTTTCAAAGTGTCTGTCCAAAGCTGCATGGCATTAACATTGTCTGACTCCTTCCTCTGAGGATTAGACCATAATTTCCGTATATTAGGTTTATTTTTTTGTAATGGAGGTCCAGAAGAATATTTTAGAGTGTCTGGGGAGATCAGAAATGAGTCTATGGATGATTTTCTGGCCAACAAAATTCTATCATGATTTGTATGATCATTGACACTTACATTTCGGGTTTGAGCTAAATGCGATGTATTTTCAAACATTCTTGCTTTGGAAAAAACATTTTTTAACATACCCCACTGTAATGGTGGCTTTTGATCACAAGAAGGTCCTTTTAACTGAAGTAAGCGTTTCTGGGCTCCAATGAAATTTGCAATAAAACGAGCAACTGCATAAAAAGATCTTTTATATTTGTTAGAATTAACAGATTGCGTAGCTACTAAGTTTAATGGAATGTTTTTTTTTAAATCATCCTCAATATAAAATTCATCTCTACTTTTTTCAAATTCATGAGATTTTCTCTCGTCAACAGCTTTAGAATAGTTTTCAATTGATGGCCATGTTTGAAGGACTTGTTTTCTCTGTGATAAAGGGGTACAGTCAATGCCTAGAAGAGGAAGAAACAATATTGTTATATTTTTAAAAACCTTACTGTATTATTCATGCCATGCTTGCTGCATAAAATATGTGTCAGATGAACCTGTGTAAGTGATAGTGGTTTATATATATAGTGTCTTCTGGTGATTTCTGTTGAGAGTACAAATGTTATTTTTGTGTAGTAATTTTTCTAAATATCTACCCCCAGTTAAGGTACCAGTTCAAGGTACCGGTGATAATCAATTTTAGATGTAAAAATCAATGAGACATTAAAGAAAACTCTTTTTGTTTTTCAACAAATTTGAATCCGGGTTTCACTGATTTGCAGCTGTTTGTATTTCTCAACATTTATTTTCGGACATGGTGGCCTCAACGATGCATGCGTTTGGCTTAATTTTGAACTCAAATGTGAAAAGAGTGACAGTTTTATGAGCGTAACATTTTTACTTTTAAAGATTTCGACTTGAAACTTTCAGAATACATTACAAATGGGTGGATAAGGCAATAATGTCAACCAAATTTTTCCGATTATCTCCCCTTGTAAGTTGGTTCCGCTTGTCCCCAGTGCAGATTTTAGGGCATGGCAAGGTACAATGTTCAGTCGTTCAGATGGACAAAAATTTTGCCCCTCTCTGCGTAAATTTCCTTAAAGCACACAATATATGTCCTCATTTCGTTCACTCAGCGGGAGGGAAAAGGTTCACTACCTGAGTTGGCAATTTATCTATTTTTTCATTTTTTCAATTTTATAAAGTCAAGGTCAACAACACACATTACATTACTGTATTCATTCACTGTGTTGTTGTATTATACTTGCTTTGATCAAACTAAGCAAGATACTGTGTTGGCATTAATTTATAATTTACTGATAATCTAGTATAAAAACTCTCCAACTTGACACTTTGCCAAGTCTAGTTTATATCTTTATTTATTACACATTAAAAATTTAAAACCATTCTTGTGTGCTGTTGAACCTACTTCTAGGTGTAGTTATATATATAAATTCTAAGTTAATTACTCTTGGACATTTGAATATACAAGCGTTTTGGAAATATACTGCCAAATCATGGTTTCTACTACAATTTTTGTACTACCCTACTGCATTGCAGCTCTAAGGGGTTGACAAGTTTGACAAGGTTCCACAAAATGAGCTACGATTCCTAAGTTTAACGGAAATTGATGGAATTCAGTAGGCTTCTTCGTTTTACCAAATCAAATGATGCATACAAATTTAATGCAGATCTGGTAATAATTTTTGTCATTAGAGTTTGACAAGGTTCAACAAAGAAAAACAAGAGCTACAATTCTAAAAGTAATTAACGACAATTGTTGAAATTCAATACACTTCTTCGTCTCACAAATTCTGTAGATTTTAACAAGATCTGATGATAACTCTGGAACGGAAAATAATGCTGTGTCCTCTCATGACCACACACAATTTTAAAACATAAATTCTATTGCATTCACAAGGTTTTAAACAAAGGGGGGATAACTCCAAATGGAAATTCATGGAACACTGAATATTGACAGACTGTCCTCTCATGACCACACAAAATTTGAAAAAACCTATAAAATAACCTAGCACATTTTGTGTTCACAAGGTTTTAAACAAAGGGGAGGGGGGGGGGGAGGTAACTGAACGCAAAGTCACAGAGAATACTGAATATCAATAGGATTCATCTTCTCATGACCCCATTACTTCAAACCAATTTGAACAAAATTGTTTTAGAAAATTTACTTTGTATCACACTTACAAGGCTAAGGCATTGGAGGGTTAACTCTGGTACGGATAGTTGCGTAACACTGATAAAATCGATAGGGTTTAATCTCTCATGACCTCAATGCTCCCCACCAAATTTTCAGAAACATTCCGACATCCATAGGCCTAAAGGTGTCAATAATTAGGGAATTATATTGTAATGACATAATTTATTAGGATTTAATAAATCATAATCTCGGTCATTTTATTAATTAATCATACTACAAATAATTAAGTTCTAAATATATGGTGTGTTTTTTGAACTCCGTAGGCAGCACAACCCAATCATTTGTGTTTGAATCACAAGTTAAAATAGTACCCTGGTTTTCCCGAATAACACTGACATATCTACATCAATTTTCATGGCATTTGAGGCATTTAATGGGTACTATTTTTATATCTGCCACTGTCAGTAATTGTATCTGTATCAGTCAATGTGTTTCGATAGTACCCATATCGGCAAAGAACTACTTTTATCCCTGAGGAACCGTTGCCCCCCCCCACCTTAAAAATAAGGAAATGATATGATTTAAGGAATTTTACAATAAACTAAAATGCACACAAGAAAACTATAAAACATTCATCAAAACAAATAAAGATACATGCAATAAGAAACTTGATGATTACAATTTCATTTAAACATGCAACAGAACACACTCCCACCACCCCCATACCTGAGGGTAATAAAATACAATAGTGCAAATTTTACTTGTAATATGTTTGAAGCAAATGGATACAACTTTTAATGAATTAACATCCAACACGTTGGACAAGTTATGGAGGTATAGATAATCTTGTGTTATGTAATCGACAACCAAATGTTACTAGGTTCATTTGGACAAAAATTGGGGCTTCTATAGGGTCCACAACCTCTGTACATATTCTACATTTTTGCATAAAAGAACGGACAGGGGCCATAATATAATGTTAAAAAAAAAGTAGCCTCTATAGAGGCTATCAGGAAAAGGAGGTCAACCATCGGAAGAGAGGGTCACGGAATGCTGAATGTGATTGTCAATAGGGTTCATCCTCTTATGACCCCAATGCTACAAAGAGAATTCGATAAATTATACTAACAACTAAATGTATAGACTTTACATCACGTTAGCAAAGTTTTTTGAAAAGAGGTGTTAACTCTTGAGCAATAGGAAAAAAACTTTTAAGTGCTTACCATAGACTGCTCAATTTAAAAACAAAAATGACAATAAAGATGTACAAAATTAGTAACTGATGTACAAAATTAGTATCAGTAAACAGTAGTATGATTTGGGGTGCTAAATACTGCATATGACACCATTTATACCCAAGGCTCAATGGCTAGTGATCAGCCCTTGGGGAAACATATAGTTTAAAAATAAAAAAGATGAATTTCAGAAGAATTATGTTTTACCTCTCTTTTCAACTTCAATAATTGGATGATTTTTAGACGACTTCTGGTGTTGATCTTCTAAAATATAACCAAAACAGGGTCATTAAAACTTGCTAAAATATTTTGTAAAAAGATAGTGTTCCTCATTTTAAGAACCAATATAATCTTACTGAAAACACAAACTAATGACATAGTACACATTCTAATCAATTATGTCTTACAAAACACTGGAAGAATTGCATCAGAGATACATCTTCCCAGTTGCTCAAAATCAATCAGAACACCAAACGTCGTCGACTGAATGTTTGAGTAACCAATAGTAACAACATAGAAAGTGTACCATGTAGTTGAGTATAAATTTATCAATTATGTATACTGCTTGATTTAACTAGAAGGTGTTAAACATTAAAATATTTATCTACCAAGTTACTATTTTCATTATATTTAATTACACGAATATGTGTTAATTATTGTAATAGTATTTGATCTCAGTGTGTATGTTAGATCAGTCTCCCACCCCCACATCCAGTTCAAATTTTAACTTTATGTAATGATAGTGAATTATTTCTTTCAAAACAGAACCAAAAGAAATTTCTAAACTTGCTTTTCTTCCATATACCAGACTAAGATTGACATATGTCTTACTACCAATCCTATTCTGTACAGTATAAAATATTAAAATATTTGTAAATTACAGCCATCTTTTTTAAGTTTTACATTTGGGAATTAGTTCTCTTTTTGTTAATTCTCCAAATCATGCTAAATCACATGCCACATGTGCCGAGAACAGTGTGTCCTTCAAGAAGCATTTTGTTACAATCCCCTCCATGATTTTTTTCATTCATCATTAATGAACAGGTTGCATCTGTAATTGCACAATGGGGACCCACAGGTCCAAGGCCTCAGGGTTATCATCAGGTTAATCCAGTCCTGTGGTCAACCCAGGAATGCTATTTGAAAAGGTTTGCTTGTCGGTCATTTTTTAATAGAGGCAACAATTGGATCACCAGGAGTCGTTTGTTAGCTTCAGGAAATAGCATCAATAAGCATTCATTCCCTTTTTGAATAGACTTCAAGTATAAATATTTATATGTTGATATGGTGTTCTGAAGACAACAAAAATAGGTGCACCTCACGATTTTTCATATTTAATTCCTGTACGGTTTTCAAATTTATTCAGTTATATTTTTACAAAATTACGGGTTTCCATAGCAAGAGAGAATTCAAATTCACATCAGTAATATTTTCCAAAATTATGTTTCTTCATTTATAAGACAGACCATGAAAGCAAAACGTCTGTGATGTCGAAACATTGTTTGTCTTTTTTATAAAATGCTATTTTAAAATTCCATCATTATAGCATCAACACTTGTTATTTTTTTTGCCAAAATCATCATAGAGAGAGAGAGAAATAATTTTTTAACTTCCATTTGACACAAACTAGGTCATTTTGGGAATAACATGTTTTCTTTAATTGTATTTCAATAGGGAGGTTAGCAGTAGGAAGAAACTGGAGGACCCGGAGAAAACCCACGGGGTTGGACAGGCAACCCTACTCCTTGTCACGTACAACCAGGGATTCAAAACCATGCCAGTTGACTCAATGACAGGCACGTGCTAACCATTCAGCCATCTCATCATAACAAGGTTTTGTAGGTAGCAATGCCAGCTCACAGGAATTGCCAGTTTAGCCTCGATGCAGTTTGTTAAATGGAGACAAATTAAACTGGTGTGTCCGATAAACGAGCAAATTGTTTCAGGATTAAGATATAAAGGAAATCACGTAGATTAAGAACTTAAACAAAAGGCCTATTAGCGATGAATAATAGTTATACACTCAGTACAGTCAAATATAGTTTGTAATTTTGAATATTATTCACCATATCTTGATGTCTGATTGGGCATATTCCTGGTTGGCTGTCCAGAATATATGAGCGAAATAGCATCCCTGGGTCAACCCCAACTTTGCCAGGATTTGAGTTATGCAAATTTGATTTCAAAATACTTCTGCTAAGAGGAAGGCGTACTTTGACATCACTTTTTTTTTCACATAATGTGATTTGATTTGATTACACAATTATAAGGGTTCATTATAAAGTTATTTTGAATATTAGCAATGATTAATACTTTTATTTTTTAAAATAAAGTGCTAAATTAACTTTCTAATGTGTAAATACATAACTGCATGGGTGATGTGATAAAAGTCGCATGCAGCAAAATAAAAAGGGATAACATAATGATATAGTATGACTATTGTTAAGATATTTAGTGCACGTAGAGTATAATACGGTAACTATTTATAAATATATACAAGCCTACTGACGTGTCAGCTCCAGCTTTAGATTCACTGTACCAATGTGTACCAGGATAAAAACAAATGCGAGTGGTCAGGTTACACATATTTTCTTAATGTTAATAAATATAACAGAAAATTTCACAAATAAATGAGTATTTTTCAAACGATTTGATGCTTAACATGAATGAAATTGACCCTTCCTTAGCGCATAAATATTCACTGAGGTAGCGCAATATTTTTAGGCAAAATGTGCCAAATACTGTATGCATTATTAGAATTAGTCCAGCTAAGTAACTAATGAATATAGAACTTTCAAATTTTCAAGGACTACTTATCACTATCCCAGGTTGGCAAGTTTTGACCTACTTCTATCAAGATGCCATGGTAACCAGGTAATCCAAGATGGCCGCCACTTTTTAAAAAAATCATATTTTCAAGATAATCAAGTGCTGTAGGCTATAAAATATATATAAAAATAGTGCCAATTGTATAGAATATGGGGCCTAACATGTTTCCAATATTTTACCACCAAAAAAGGGGGATAACATCTAAAATTTAAAAAATAATTGTGTGATAACTAATTAAAGACAGATTTTTCGAGAATTTTTTTTTTCGCACAAAGACTTACAAAAAACTTTTTTTTTTGCCATCAATAAACTTCTAAATTGTTTTTTGAACAAAATGTATTACTATCTCATTGTGAACAAAGAGAAATATAAAATATGTTATGGGACATGTTGGATCATCGCCAAAACTAACCTCATCTTGGGGGGAGTTGGCGGGGAAGCGAAGGTCGGCTGATCAACTTGCATCGGTCCAGGAACATTGTCAGCTATGTCATCAAGCGCCTCATTATCTGAGCTTTCAGGAGATATGTCGTTTGTCGGTATGTCGTATTCACTGCCAAAACTATCGGGCCCTCTATCTTCGTCATCTGAGCCATTGAAAATGAAATCTAGGGCGTGTTGAAATGCGTAGTATCTGTTGATATTTTAGTCGGATGTTATGGTTGTGTTTGACCCGGATGTTGGCTATATTCGGTCGCTAGTAATACTAACACTAGTTACACACTCCCGAGTAAGATTTCACGTGATACACGGTCACTGAACCATGCATTCTAATTTCCCGATATTTGTCGGCAGACGCTACCAGCGGTCAAAAACGTTGCCGACAAATGTCGGCAGACGCTAAGGAAGGGTTAAAACTTCATCAAAATAATATCATCATATGATTATGATCTTAATAGAGTTTCATCCAATGCGATATATCTAATTTTGCAAGAGATGGATAGAGAACAAGCTAAACAAAAAGATTTTTTGTAGAATCAAGGGCCATAATTCAGGATGTTACAATCTGATATGCGTGAATATCGACAAGAACTAAGAACTTTGGGTTATAAAGATCAATTTTAAGTTTCGTTAAAATCGAATCAAAATCATGACCTCTACAGGGTCCACAACCTTGATATACCATATATTTACCCTATTTGCGTACACAGGGCCTCTAGAGGAACAACAAGATCAACAAATGATTTTACGTACAGTCAAGGGCCGTAATTCAGGGCATTATGATCCAATATCGACGAATATCAAAAGGAACCATGATCTTTGGGTTACAAACATGTATTTCAAGTTTCATCAAAATCGGATCAAAATTGCGACCTCTAGAGGGTCCTCAACATTGATATACCATATTTTTGCACTATTTGCATACAAGGGGGTCATTTTGTCCTGTGATATATTCGAACATCTTTTAAATTGTATAATAATTGTCACCTCTAGAGGGGCCACAAGCTAAAAACGTGATTTTTCTTACAATCAGGGGCCATAATTCAGGAAGTTACGATATGTGCAAATATCATAAGGAACCAAGATCATCTGGTTTTAAACATGCATTTCCAGTTTTATCAAAATCAGATGAAAATAGTGTCCACAAGCTAAAAACGTGTTTTTTTGCACAATCAGGGGCCATAATCCATGAAGTTATCGTCCAATTTATGCCAATATCGAAAGGAACCAAGATCTTTTGGTGATAGACCTATATTCTAGAGTGTCTACAAACAAATTGTGGATGTCTGGATGGACAGGGGCGATGACAATATACTTTCACATGAAAATGTGGGTATATAAAAAACAGCTAAAAATTACCTAATTTGTATATTTTTGGTCTTTCTTTTGTTCCTTTTTTAAAATTATTTTCATCGGATTCGCTTTCCTCAAAATCATCTGTTGTTACATAGTCCCCACTGTCATCTTGCTGCAAATTTGGAAGACCATTACGATGTCTCTTGTCTTGTATATTACCTGTATTTGGTATTCTTTCTGTTTCAAGTATATCTTTTTTCTCATCACTTATTTGATGATTACCACTCTTGCGGACATCACCTTTTCCTTTTTGTCTACTGGGAGCTTTATCAATATTTTCACCTACCTTCTCTGACAACCCTTCCTTCACTGGCACACCATTAACAATAAACATCTGATTACGTTTTTTTTTACTCTTAATCTTTCTTTTCCTATATTTATATGTACTTTCATTATCGGTAGATACATCTGACACTAAGTGTTTATTACCCTCTTTTTCCTTCTTTGCTGGATGTTGCAGGTAATCTTCATGTTCAATTTTATTAAAAGAATCAGTGGCTTTACTTTTTTTCTTTAACTGTTTCATGTCATTGTCAGATAATCCACCATTACCCATGTCATTTCCATTTTTATGACAACCTCCAGAGATATCATTTTTGTTGGATGATTCTAAAAGTTGTGCAAGTTACAAATTTATAACACATGATTGGGCGTTTGCAATTGTATACCCAATAAATATTTACATCAGCAACATTACTTTCTTGAAGTAAAATAAAGGCAAAAAAAACAAACAAACCGAAATTGGTATCACAAGCCAGACCTGTAATGGAGTAATTAGGAAAAGTGTGACTAAAAAGGGTGATTATAAGAAGTTTCTTTGCCAACACCAGAATACATGTCACGTTAGTAAGTACCATACGATTTTCATCAAGTTTAAACTCATGTTTCTCAAAAACGGAACCTAAGATATTTTTTAAACATTCTCAATCGTGAGTCTAGTTTAGTTTTACGATTAGGAGCATGTTTAGTCGTTTTTTTCTCAAAAAGTTAACCTAAAATTTTGTTTAAACATCTTTTTTAGTGAGTCTAATCGGTATTTCTGTGCATGTAACTACCGTGTTATGGTCCGAAATAACAGGAGTAACAAAAACGGCACTGTATATCGACAAATGTCAGAAATGGTCAAATTCTGTACGTATTGCATACAGGTTTAGCGTATATATATATATATATAGAGCTTTTTTTTTTTAAAGTGGCAATATATGTAAATTTATTTAATTTTAGTTTATACAAACAGCCATGCCTTTTATATAATATTAATTCATTCCTAAATTATAAAGAACCAATTATCTAAGCAAATCTATTATAATATGTTTCAATCTATTTGGTGGTCCCAACTAAACGTTATCAGTAGAAGACTTAGATTATGTGGATATAAAGCAGCCAATCGCTGAGCTTGATTACATACAGGCTATCTACCCTAATTAATATTCAGTATTTTGAGATTGCCATTGTTATTACACACGCACGATCAAGCAGCTCGGATTTTAGCTTTACCCACCATCCATCCCCTTGAATCCACCAGTAACGATAGGTTATGTTTTCATTTACTCAATCCAATAACGCAATTCAAATGGGTCATCATAACAAGAACTATGTTGTAATAAGGCCAGTTTTAAGTAAAAAACTTTGTCAGGTGTCAGAGTATTTTCAATATGTTTCAACAATAGGAGCTACTTGTTTAAGACTTTGTCCAACAAAATATTAATTGATTAAGTTAAAGATCCATTTTTATATATGTACATTTATACATACTCCCACGGATCAACAATCCGGGTGACATGTTCATTATATATGGAGGCCGCAGCCACACGAGGCCGCAGCCGCAGTTTCCTTCTTTAAACTACATGCCGCAGCCCCATTTTCCTTCTTTAATAGTATAGTACTTGGAGGCCGCAGCCCCAGTTTCCTTCTTTAATAAAATAACACATGGAGGCCACAGCCCCATTGTGAGACAGATCCCCAGAGCATTAAAATGTAACCTGGAGATGTGTCAATAACAAGTAGCTCCATAAAAATGCCAAATTTAATTAATTCATTTTGTTCTTTTTTTTAGTTGTATAGTATGTTTAATTTGTATTTTGTTATAGTTAGTTATATGTTTTTAACATATCATTGATGTTGTAGAATGTTTAATAAATATTGCATTGTAACCTATACTTTGTTTTGTTTGTATAAATTGAATATGTATGCTTTACTGTTAACTTCATATCAGTGAAAATAAAGCACTCTGATGAAGCTATTTATAAGCATTAAAGTAAATTGCCTTTCTAAAATAGTAAAGAAAAACAGGTGATTTTCCGAATGTTGCAAGCATTATAAATTTGAAATACTTTTCACCACTTTCATAAAACTGTTCTTTTCTTCTTTTCTCATTTCGCGTAGATTTTCAAAACTGTAAGAGACAGTTTTGAATATTGGTTTGTTGTTAATAGTTAGTTCTTATATATTCCAAAAGTTGTGAGCAGACTGAAAGTGATGTAAACCGGAAATCGACCATAATTTTGTAAACTCCTAACTGATTTTAAAAAAAATTATATTTTTTTTGTACAGCCGGTGATATTGCAGATTAGATTTTTACCGAATTTAGATACCATGTGTTGGAATCGGAGAGAGAGAGAGAAAAATGGGGTATAACTTCCCCTCGACACAAACTAGGTCATTTCGGGACTAACATATGTTTAATTTTATTTCAATAATTCGCTTGCGCGTAGGGGTCCTTAGTAGCAGTGCAGGGTGGGGGGGTGATGGTGTGTGTGTGTTAGTCTGTGTCTAACATTTTGGTATTTTGAAAACCTCTAGCATTGTGCGCAATTCTAGTTTAATAGTGTTATTTATATCCTTCTAATTTCAGGCCAAACAGAAGAGGTAAAGAAAATTTAGAAGACACAATACAGAAATTTGAGGGACAAATGTATATTTAAGACCTTAAAATATCAATAAGATGTCGGTAAAATTTCAATGTGTTTTCTGTAAAATTTTAATGAGATTTCAGCGAGATTTCAGTAAAAATTTCAATGAGATATCAGTGAAATTTCAATGAAATTCCAGTTAAATTTCAATGAAATTCCAATGAAATTCCAGTTAAATTTCAATGAAATTCCAGTTAAATTTCAATGAAATTCCAGTTAAATTTCAATGAAATTCCAGTTAAATTTCAATGAAATTCCAGTTAAATTTTAATGAAATTCCAGTTAAATTTTAATGAGATTTCAGTATGAGATATGGCAAATATATTATTGAAATTTTAAGATCTCAGTGAAATTTCAGTGAAAATTTTACTGAAATTTCAATAACATTTTGACAAAATTTCTCACTGGGAATTCACTGATATTCCACTGAAATTTAATTGAGTATTTTCACAGGGGTATGTTAATCATAACATCAATTTAGCTGTTCAATTTAGATCTTATGCCAATTTCTTGAATAAGTAATAAGTACAAATTATATTGAATGATTTCATGGTCAGCTGGCATCAGCTATAATTATTAATGGGAACTGGTAGTTAGACCTATATAACTAAAATAGTGACACAATCGTCATAAAAAATTTTTAGCAAATAAAATACATTTTTCTAGTGCCGTCCCGTTAGAGTTATCTGTCTTGAAGTACTCAAGTAGTTCCATGATCGAGGTTGCGCTGTATTCCTCATATGGCGGGATTCTAAGTAATGTGCTTAAATAATTATTACTAATGTTTTTACGATAATTACCCCCAGAGAAAATGATACTGAAGTGAAATTTCAGTGAAATTTGAAAATTTTGCCCAATCTCACTGAAATTTGAAAATTTTGCCCAATCTCACTGAAATGACCAAAATTTCACTGAAATAAAAATATATTTTGGTCTATTACTGGAATTTCAATGAAATAAACCAAAATTTTGGTCTACTGAAGATTCACTGAAAAAAATTATTTTGGTCTACTGAAATTTTACTGAAATATTCTGGTCTACTGAAATTTTACTGAAATATTTTTATTGCAAATTTCATTGAAATCTCACTGAAATTACAAAACATAAAATTTTTATTTTTTCATTGCAAATATTTTAATAACTGCATATAAAAATTTGAAATTTGTGCAAGAGAGCACTTCGAAATTATGGCCTTATAATGTCAGAAGACGAAATGTTTTTAATTTCCTTTAATTAATCACGTTATTTCCTGAAGTACTAAAGAAAGTAGACAATTTTATTGACGTTGATTTTTATTCGTCCAGCACCTTGCGTAATCCTCGAACACGTGCAAACATGCCAAGTAATATTAACTACTTTAAAATGATGTCTTAACTTATGAATGACTCAATATATCAAATTTCTTTTCCGATAATCATTGTATTTTATTCATGATAGAATGACTTTTTTCTCAAACATAACAGTAACACACGTGTTTCAATAGCCGTATTTCACTACCGGGTATTTGGCAATTTACGGCTCCAGTAAATTTCATTACGGCATATATCTTACGATCAATTATTGTAATATATTCATGTTTTAAAATCAATCTCTTTTATTGTGAAACAGAGAATACATCTAAACCATCTTATAAATTCAAATATTGAGGTCATTGTCGATTAGCGTAAACAATTCACCTTTTCGGTATGAGTGTCGGGTTACGCGAGCCCGCTGATCTATATAAAAATTTGGAATGGAAAACAAACGAAGTAATTTTTAATTCTATAATGGTTGTAAATTATATGAAACTCCCGTGCAAACAAAAAGGGATCTCGCGTGCATTATTCATTGCTAAATTGATAAACTGGTGCTATATTTTATACAGTTTAACGGGTGAATTAACCTAAGTTCTTTTCACTGTTCCGCATTTTGAATCAAACGTTTAAATTCCTGGAAATGGGCGCGTAGTTTTGAGATAATATATTTGTGTACGTTATTTTCTGGATTACACGACCCCCAAAACACATTAGTTATTTATAAGAGGAATGTACGGAATTCAAAAGCCGCCATGGTGAGTAAGCCTATCTATAGTTGTTTAAATTCTATGTATTGGTATTTGGTCATGCAAATTATATACACTAGTATTAGTATTACACATGTATGTATGACCTGGCTATGTTTAGTTTTTAAAAGATACGGTAAAACCTTTCTGTCTATAATTACGGATCCACTAAAAATAAATCAAAAGATATTTTAAGCTTAAATTATCCACTGTTATAAATTTGTGTATTCAGACGTAAATCATAAATACCTGCCACTTAGTGCACTGGCACTCCTGGGCACTCTAGTTCTAGCCTTGTGACACTGACAGCCGATACACATTTCATTTATCCCCAAAACTTATATTACCTGTATATGCTTTGTTTTTGACAGAATAATTTTGAAACTGCTGAATGATCTAACAGCACACTGCATGGCACATGCCTATCTTTATTTAATATTATTTTGATTGTGTCATTTCAGGCCGTATATTTTTATTATCATTGAAGAAAAGGACAACACTCTAGAAGAAAAAGAAAATTTAGAAGACAGAAATTTTAAGGGATAAATAGTAATATTGTAATTGTTTGGAGTTTTTTTTTCAGAAGGCATGTTAATAAAAATAAAGACTTTGAAATAGTAATTAGTATTAGTATTGAGATTTTGATAAAATTTCAGTGAGATCCTAGTAAAATTTCAGTGAGATTTCAGTAAAATTTCAGTTAGATTTCAGTAAAATTTCAGTGAGATTTCAGTAAAATTTCAGTGAGAGATTTGGTCAAAATATTTCACTAAAATTTCAGTGAGATTTCACTAAAATTTCAGTGAGATTTTACTGAAATTTCAGTGAGATTTCAGTGAGAGATTTGGTCAAAATCTCACTGAAATCTCACTGAAATTTCACTAAAATCTCACTGAAATTTCAGTAATATTTTGACCAAATCTCTCACTGAAATTTCAGTGAGATTTCAGTGTGTATTTTCACAGGGGACATGTGTTAAAAACTTCAAAGGGCTATTCTTTTAAGGACTTCCTTTGTGTGGCGTGGGGAGTGTTCCATTCACTGTAATGAGCTTTGATTAAGTGTTTTCTTCTCCTGCAAAAAACATCGCTGAAACGAGTCGCATGGCGGTCGGTGCCGTGTGCAGAGCAATATGTCGGATACGAAGGTTTTGGTATTAGGCAGTTCTCACATTCGTCGGCTACACGAGTTCATGACTGTCAATGCAGAATATTCTGAATTTAATTGGCGCCCACAATTAAGACGCATTTCTACATATATGTATGGAATTGGTGGAGGTAAATTGTTAAATGGATGTCATTGCAGGCGGTGGGAGAATATAATTTCCACACAACGCCCTGATCACTTGCTTGTACAATTGCTAGGCAATGACCTCCACCATAGAAATCTAAGTGTTGATTTGGTGCCTGGGGGAATTTTACCTAAATTTTTGGCGGTGTTAAACCCCCCATCTTTGATCAGACATTTACTAATTTTGCTCATTTATGTAAGATAGATATTTTGTTAGCATGATTCTTAAGTATATTAATGTAAATATTATATCTTTTAAATGATTTAAATATATATGTCATTTTATGAATAAATGGCCTTTTCAATGTCAATATATGTGTTATAAATTTATCTAGTCTGGGGGGGATGTATTAGGCATAATTTATCTAGTCTGGGGGTAAAGGTTAGGCAAGAAGACAAAAGTCACTTTAACCTAATTATTCCCACCTGGTCTGGCTTGTGAGGTATCAATAAATTTTACAACAAACTTTGCAATGCATATGGTTCACAAAATTTAAAGATGAAAATGTAAACATGAGGAATAAAAATAACTAGGTGAATCGTTTTTTTGAAATTTGTGATTCAAAACATTTGTATTTTGATCAGTTTCTTCATAAAACCAAAAGGAACAATCCAAAAGAGTTTTTAAAAAAATTCATTCAGAATTATCAACTTTTAAAATCAAACCCAAAACTAATAGATAAATGCAAAATTTGAGAACCTGTCCCATTTTAATAGTTTCTGCTTTTTTCAAATGGTGGGGGACTGTAATAAGATTGCAAAATATCACATTGAACACTCTGGGTATATCAAATAAAACAGATTAACTGCAGAGAGGCTTAACATTATTACTAAAACAGTTATTGACCAGTAAATGCAGCTGTGGATAACAGTCTTACTAAACATGGCAATGAGAATGACCACATTAAAATGTGGACATTTAAATATACATGTAGCATTTCTTTAAAAACAACATTTGGATCGACTACAGTGGTTTTAAAACAACAATAAATTTCCACAATTTGGAAAAATGTGCAGTGACCATGCAAAATTAATAATGGGTTGATTGACTAATCTAGGTGCCATTCAAGAACTGTACAACAAACCTAAGATGCATGCATATGGTTATCATAACTTACCTTCCATTTCAGGTAAATAACCTGATCCTTCATGTACCTCAACAAATTCACAGTACAATTCCTCATCTATATCATGATCTTGTGGTAATGATATACAACTTGTATCCAATGGTAATTCTACTTGAATAACATTTGACATCTTGGTTTCTACACAATCTAAATAAACACGATAAAATACAAAATGACCAACTAGATTTTCTTTATGATGGAGTTCAAATACACAAGGTAAGCAATATCATATTACCTCGTTTTAAGGTTATTATGGTAAATATATAGAGTATTAGGGGACCCTTTGGGACTAAATCTTATAATAATAATAATATAATAATAATTTATTTCTTATATAGCGCATTACACAGAAGTTTCAACGCGCTTCACATATAAACACATGCTACATTAAAACTGATATAATAACAATACTGTGTAGAAGTGTTTAAAAATATGATCAGGTAATATACGGCATATGTTAAACTGTTGCATATACACACAGAAATATGATACAGGAGTATAGAGGTGGCAATATACAGTACTGGCCAAATTAATAGCATTTTTTTCTAAAACGTTGCAGAATTAACTCATTAAAATTGAAGTATGGATAAAATTATGCACGGTGCATATATTGAACTTAATTTTCTAACACATAACCAAATTGACATCCACTTCATATTGTATGGTTGGTCGACGTATTTGATGACGTTATGACGTCATATCGGCTGATGACGTCATTGATGTCCGTCATGTTGTTTTTTGCCGTTTTTGGAATACAATCATTAGGGAATTTCTCTAATACAAGAACATCAGTTACGTTTTGGGGGATATTACAGGACAGACACACTCAATAACAAGGGTTTCAATGGTCGTGCTTGACGCCATTACGACTGTGTGACGTCACAATGACGTCATCTCGCCAAAACAGGTGTTGTACGAGAAAACGCTTCAACTTGATTGATTTCCATGTTTTTGGTGTCGATTTATATCTTTTCTGGGACGCCAAATCGAACTAAGACTTTTAAAATGTTAAAAAATTGACATTCATGCATGTACATGCATGATATGATATTTTACAGCAGTTACAAGTTTTTGGTGTTATAGGATTCTTTAAAAAGATGTGTTTTCAACGGACGTTTGAAAGATTCAGATTTTGAAATTGTTCGAAGAGAGACAGACAGAGCATTCCAGAGCTTCGGAGCACAGTGCTTGAATGCTCGATCGCCATAGAAATTGGTTTTGGGATTTTTTTCGGATTGGAGAGTATAACCTTCTGAAGAATGCGTATTTTGGAGTGGACTTATTACAGTCACTAATTCGTTTAACAGGTGCACAGCCTTGAATTATTTTAAAAGTTAAAACGATTATTTTAAACTTGATCTTTGAGAGACTGGCAGCCAATGAAGTTCACGTAGTACAGATGTTACAGAGTCAAACTTCCTAATTCTTGCTATGAGTCGCGCGGCAGAGTTCTGTAAAGGCTGTAGTTTATGAATTTGAAAAAGTCGGAGGTTGTGGTAAAGGCTATTGCAATAGTCAAGGCGAGAGGTTATCATGGCATGAACTAGTTATTCCACAGAACATTTATCAAGAAGGTGTAGGATTCGACCTATTCTGTACAGAGCATATGATATACCTTTGCTGGTTTGTTTCACAAAAGCGTCCATAGAGCAGTCCATTTCAAATATAATTCCAAGGTTTCGGACTGTATCTGCAGTAGCAACCATCGTATTGCCAACTCGTAACGAATCAAGGTGATCGCCAGTTTCACCAACGGTGATGAGAAATAGATTACTTTCGTTTTTCCGTCGTTAAGCACTAATTGGTTCTGCTTCATCCACACACGAATCTCACTTACACAGGAAATGTATATCTGCGGGTCATCAGCATAAATCATTGACTCGAGACCGTGTTTATAAAATTGTATAGCCGTCCGATGCAAACGTTCTTATGTGAATCCATTTCGATTAAAAATGGTTCAAAGAACATCCTGCCACGTGACATATGATTTATGTCTCAGTCGAGATCAGTCATTGAAAGCCCCATTATTTGTATCGTAACATTACCTACATATCAGCCTTCTGAATGATTTGATTGGACTTTTCAGAGGATGTAGGCTACTGCAAGGGCTATTTCTGAGTAGGATAATAGATGCCATTTCTCTTGGGAGGGCTTACTGAATTGAACAATGGTAAATTAACCGTTATATAAACGATTAAATTTCATTTTGATAAGGTACGGTAAAAATAATTTTCACTCGCTTTGAGCGCTCATATTTTTATATGGCTTATATAAGGACCAGAATAAATTTTTGGTCTATAAGATTATGTTGATCCACATGGAATCAAAATCGTCAAAATTTGCTATTTAAATTCCCGAGTATTTTGAATCCGGTATAACGGTATAAATTTGTTGTTCAATTGCGAAGTCGTTTTAAAAAAACTTTTATTTGTACTTGTGTGCAATGATACATATATATAGATCATACACTTTCCTTTTCTATTGGATTATAAAAACTCCTACACTAAATACATATTATGAAAATAATTAAATTTGTGTACTTTTATCCAATCAGTAGCTTAGTTGTTATTAAGTGTGGTATGGGGACGCTAGTTATCTAGGTCACACAACTTTTATCCAATCAAAAACTTAGTTGTTATTTAGTGCAGAGTAATGACGCTAGTTTTCTAGGTCAGCAGAAAACGCGCCTCATTACAGCTTCCAAACCTGGGAAAGAGCCATAGCAATTATTTTAACCAGCTTTATATTTTGTGTACATATTCGTATCCCTGCAGAGGTAACTTTTGTTTTACAGGTTGTTCGTATACGACCTGCGCTAACTATTCTGAATTTCCCGATTGTTCTGCATGTGCTTGTTATTATTGTTCATAACTCTGTGTTTTCATCTTGGCGTTCCCCGTTGAAAATGGCGCCTTCCGTTCGATAACCTATTATATGTGAATTGTGTGGAGAAATGGCTTCGTGTACACCGCTTACCCCTGTGAATTTAGAACATTCAACATTCCCGAATGTGCCGATAATTATTGAAGTGTTTGGTTCGTCGTACATCGAACGTCTAATTACAGCCGTGAACGATGTTTACCCTAACCTACATTTGCCATTCGATTTGTGTCAGATATCGTGTTCGGGGTATGGCGGTTTATGTGTCGTGAACGATCGTTTTCAACGACTTTATAAAAACTTTGACCGTTTTTCAAATGCTGACATTGTCTTCATTCACATGGGATCGAATGACTTGTGTGATGTTACGGTCTTACGGGAGTTTTTGGCTAATTCCATTGTGGAATTTGCGTTAGACATTTTGGCAACATACGCTCCGAGATGTGTTATTATATCTCAACTCCTTAAACGTAAATCGGTTGTTGATAATCAGTACAATCAAAGAGTGTTTGACACAAATCGCCACTTACAGAACATTTGTGAATCCTTCCCTAACATTTCTTTTTGGAGACATCGGTCTGCTGGCCTTTGCCAGCCAGTCAGCAATGTCTATGCACCAGACGAAATTCATCTATCTGACGACCGAGGTGCTGTGTTTTTCATGAAAAGTATTTGTGATGCGTTGCTGCGACACATGAGATGGTGTCAATTGTTGTTACCCGCTGCGTGAGTTTAGTGTCGGTATTTTCCGGATGTGTTTAGTTCAGTGTATCAGACTTTATTTTTCACCTTGGGAAGAAGTACAGATTCACCACTGATGAAAAAGGATTGCCTGGACGAGCTGGCTTTTAGAATAAATGTAACCTTTAACACTAACAACTTACTTGCCTGTCACACGGTAAACCAATGGTTAAACCGGCATAAAATTACTAACAACTTATTGTTAATTTTCCCATTAGTCTAATGTTAACTTAATCCTTTCCAAAATTAATGTTTTTACGTAATGATCTTTAGGATCTTTGCTATGTTTTTCCGAAAGGATCTTTTGCTGCTATGCTTTTCCGAAAGGATCTTTGTCTTTGTTGCTATGTTTTTCCGAAAGGATCTTTGCCATGGTTTTCCAAAAGGATCTTTGCCATGGTTTTACGATAGGATATTGCTATGTTTTCCGAAAGGATCTTTTGCTGCTATGCTTTTCCGAAAGGATCTTTTGCTGCTATGTTTTTCCGAAAGGATCTTTGTCTTGTTGCTATGTTTTTTCCGAAAGGATCTTTGCCATGGTTTTCCATAAGGATCTTTGCCATGTTTTTCCGATAGGATATTGCTATGGTTTTCCGAAAGGATCTTTGCTTGCTTGCAGAAAGGATTTCTGCTATGGTGCCTTTCCAAAAGGAATTTTGCTATGTAGTCTTTCCAATAGGAATTTCTATTATGCTTTCGAAAAAAATTTTGCTATAGGAGCTTTTGCGCGTGACGTATTTCCGATGTCTAATTTTAGCCTGGACTTTTTGTTTACGTGAAATACATGTACATGGTAAATGCTAGGGAAAAGGGGGTTTCTTCTCCTTTTCTCTTTACAGAAAACATAATTTTGAATGTCACTCCTTTTGTAAGGACTTTACTCCTCGCAAGTTATTCGAATTTACTATGGTTTGTGTAGGACTGGATCTTGCTTGTCGCAAGCAAGTACGCTCTAAGAATAATTTATTCATGTCCACTATGTAATTTGTTGCTGGTTGGAAGCAATAAATCAATTATATGTTGTTACGGTATCAGCATTAGTTTCATTTTTTCAGAAACATGCCTAAACGAAAAGCCAGTCCATGTCCCTCCAGTGATGCTGAACAACAGGACCCGATTGAGTCCCTTCCGGCCATGACAACAGCGGAGGAATCGATTAACTGACATCCTGATGAGGAAACTGGTGCAGCATGGTTTGGTGTCGAAAGCCAAAAAAGTCACAGCAATCCCAACCGGCACACCGACTCCCAGCCCAAGTTCAGTTCCTGAACAGACAGAGTCGCCGACAGAACCATCACCACCAACAGACCCATCACCACCGACAGACCAGGGTATGTATCAACCCCATGTATCTACAGGGCCGTCTGTATTTTCTATACAGGCGAATGACATTTTTCCTCCAGAGCAAGGTAGTTCTAACGATGTGGTACAAATGTCAAATAATGCAAATATATGTGCCCCAATATCAAGCCACTTGTTGGACAAAATTAAGTCTGACATTTGGTCTGACAAATATATTGATTTCTCTACCTTGCTGCCTGGGTACACGACCCCTGCAATGTCCCTCAACATCATGGAGGTTGATGATACATCTACCTATCGCATATCGTCTGTGCCAAAGCAGAAACAAATTAGCTTTGAGCAGTGGCGTCGGGCCTTCCTCATTTTTATGGATGTTTACATCCAGCGTTCCCCCCATGCGGCATCAGGTTTATTTTCATACATGTCATCCGTTATGGACTTGTACTCGTCATTTGGCTTTAAGGCTGCACAGTTCTATGACAGCCAATTTCGATCCCTGCGAGGCACCCTGTCTCTAACCTGGAACCAAATCCATTCAGAGTTGTGGCTTAAAGCATCGACTGTGCATGCCACAAAAATGAGTGGGTCAGACCCTCAAGCACGAGTTTACCCGCGGGCACCTGTCAAATTGGTCTGCTATGACTATAACTCCATCAAGGGTTGTGGTAGACCACTATGCAAGTACCCGCATGTTTGCCGCCTATGCCACTCCAAACATCCAGTCATGTCCTGCTCTGTGAGGCGCTCCCCGGTACAGAGTACATACAGAGCTGAACCCACAGGACAATTCCACCCACAGCCTATGCCAGTAATCCCTCCAGTACCTGCGTATACCATGCCTCCCCCAGCTGCTTTGTCTGTCCCTCCTGTCAATAATCGCTATTCCTTTCGTAGGAGTGGTGTTTCCTTCAACAAGAATGCCAACACCGGTCAACCCCGTTAAACTTAATATTGCTTTAGATGGCTACGATCCCCAGGATCGATCTTTTTTAGTTGATGGCTTTACGAATGGTTTCCGGATTCCCTATACAGGCACTAGACAACTGTCTGTAGCAAAAAATCACTCCTCCTGTTTAGATAATTATGGTATTTTGCATCAGAAAATAAGTCATGAGCTAGCCCATAATCGAGTCATGGGTCCCTTTCTGGCCCCCCCCCCTTTTCGAATCTCATATGTTCCCCCTTAGGTGTGGTGCCAAAGCATGAGAGGGGTGCCTTTAGGCTAATTCATGACTTATCTTTTCCTAACCGTAATTCGATTAACTCCCATATTTCCGAAGAATTTACCACTGTGTCTTACGATACTATTGATGACGTCATCTCCATCGTTAAGGAAATGGGCAGTGGAGCTTTAATGGCAAAGGCTGATATTCAGGATGCCTACCACTTGCTGCCCATCCGCCCTGACGACTACGAACTATTAAGTTTCACCGTATGCCATAATCAAAAGTTGTTATATTTTGCCGATATGTGTCTCCCTATGGGTTTAAACATGAGTTGTCAGACTTTTGAAAAATTCAGTACATCCCTCCATTGGGTCATGACCAATAAATATGGGGCTGTCATGAGTCACATGATCGATGACTTTTTCTTTGCGGGCCCTGCGAATTCGTCAAAATGTCTTAATTCCCTTAACGCTTTCCTCGAGTTAGCAAAATTTTTAAATATCCCTATAAAGAGTTCCAAGATAGTGTTGCCTGTTACAACTTTGACTATTTACGGTATTGAGGTTGATTCCGATTTAATGTTGGTACGGTTACCTGTCTATAAATTAGAAAAAACTCGACTGGCGGTTAGTGCCTTAAAGTCTTGTCGGAAAGTGACATTACGTCACCTACAATCGGTGTTGGGGTTACTTAATTTTGCAACTTTAGTAGTAGTACCTGGTCGTACCTTTTTGCGACGTTTGTATGATTTGACCCTCAATATTTTAAAGCCTCATCATAAAATTCGTATTACTAATGCAGCCAGGCTAGACCTGCTAGTGTGGTCTCAGTTTTTAGATAATTTTAATGGCCGTTGCTTATTCTTAAATGATAGGTGGCTTGCCTCAGATACTTTGAAACTTTTTACTGATGCGGCATCGTCCACTGGGTTTGCTGCCGTCTTCGGATCGAAATGGTTTTCCTACCCCTGGCCGGATAGTTGTAAAGAATTATCAATCAATGTGATGGAGTTAATTCCCATTGTGCTGGCCATTGAGACTTGGGGCCCGTTATTGCGCAATCAAAAATTGTTAATTCTTTCAGATAACCAATGTGTGACCTGGGTCATTAATAAAGCGACCGCCAAATGTTCACACCTCATGAAATTAATTCGCCGTCTAGTCACAGCGACTATAACCCATAATATTCTTATTAAGGCCAAACATATTCCTGGAAAAACCAATTTAATTGCCGATAAATTGTCCCGTTTTCAATTTCAGACAGCCAGGAAATGGGCACCATGGTTGGACCCGGACCCTCAAGTGGTGTCCCTCACCAATTTAATCTTCTGAGTTCTTCAGCCCGCTGCCTGCTTGCGCATGCGTTGGCTCCTACATCTCGCGTAGCCTACAACCGGGCTTGGAATAAGTTTTTAAATTTCTGCTCAGAGAAAGGGATTAACCCAAACTTTCCTATTCAGCCCATGATAATTGTAAACTTTTTGGCCAATTTATTCGAAAAGGGCTTTGCAGTAAGTACCATTTCGTCACACGCTTCCGTCTTAGCTTATATCCATAAAGCCTTGGGTTTTCCTGACGTGTGCACTAATTTCCTAGTACACTCCCTATTAAAAGGAGCAAAGCGTCTATCCTCATCAAACCCTAATTCACGTCTCCCTATTACATTGCCGATCCTGTATAAGCTTATTAAAGCGATACCAATTGTATTTAGAGGCCGTTATCAACAAATTTTATTACAATCCTTGTTTTCCCTTACTTTTGCTGGATTCTTTCGCATCGGCGAATTAGTGGTAAAATCTCAGTCAAATTTAGCTCTGGTTGTGCAAGTATCTCATGTTCGCTTTAATTTTAACCAAACCCGCCTAGCGTCGCTTGAACTCTCCTTGCATCATTTCAAACACAAACCGACCATAGGTCCTGTCATATTACATTTTAACTGCTCTTGCTCTGCGTGCTCCATGTTTATTATTAAAATATGTTAAGTCATGTCCCCATTCGTCGGGCCCATTATTTCAGTGGCACAATGGGTCGTCTGTCGTACAGCTTTGTGAACGCTTGCTTAACCCAACTTGTTTAATTTATTGGTCTCGATACCACATGTCTTAAACTCAATTCTTTCCGTATTGGTGCTGCAACCTCAGCTTTTTTAAAGGGCTATTCCGAGAACCAAATAAAAACCATGGGCCGCTGGCATAGTAATGCAGTACGAAGTTATATTTGTCAGCCTGCCCTCCAACTCTAACATCCCGGTTTAAAATGCTCTGAGTAGGCTGGTTACGCATATAAATAGCTGTTACATTGTTCTATCTAGTTTGTATTAGTTTCATGTATGGGTTGTGGGACCATGACTTAGTTTTCAGTGTAGACTGGGACTATCTTGTCTGGTTCTGTTGCCTGACTATGTATGTTTTAGGGTAACATGCAGGGTGTTTTCTCTTAAGGCCCTCCCACCACCCATTGTCAGATTCCTGTGTTGGGCTAGTCATTCCTTACTGTTCCAGTGGGAATGCATTTGGCAGAATTGGGGGCTCTAATTTAGCCCAACATGAGTATTGTGGTGGGGTCAGGGAACATAATTATTGTGACCTTTATTATGTGTATTCTTACATAATTATTGGTGTTTTCTTATGATGTGTGTTTTTATATAATTATTGTGATTATGTGTATTTTTTATAATTAATATTTTAGTTAATAATGTTTTCTAGTCATTGTGTTTTTATATGATTATTGTGATTATGTGTATTTTATATAATCAATAATTTAGTTAATGTTTTCTAGTCATTTATTATGCTCCCATTAATAAATGACATTTTACACTTTATCAATTGTTGAGTTCAGTTATTGGGTGAGGGACACAAATACATATTATGAAAATAATTAAATTTGTGTACTTTTATCCAATCAGTAGCTTAGTTGTTATTTAGTGTGGTATGGTGACGCTAGTTATCTAGGTCACACAACTTTTATCCAATCAAAAACTTAGTTGTTATTTAGTGCAAAGTAATGACGCTAGTTTTCTAGGTCAGCAGAAAACGCGCCTCATTACAGCTTCCAAACCTGGGAAAGAGCAGTAGCAATTATTTTAACCAGCTTTATATTTTGTGTACACCCTCCTCCTCCCCATCACCTCCTACATTTGGGACTTAAGTTTTGTTTTTTTGAATTTGAAGCACTTGGCAGAATTGGGGGCTCTAATTTAGCCCAACATGAGTATTGTGGTGGGGTCAGGGAATATAATTATTGTGACCTTTATTATGTGTATTCTTACATAATTATTGGTGTTTTCTTATGATGTGTGTTTTTATATAATTATTGTGATTATGTGTATTTTTTATAATTAATATTTTAGTTAATAATGTTTTCTAGTCATTGTGTTTTTATATGATTATTGTGATTATGTGTATTTTATATAATCAATAATTTAGTTAATGTTTTCTAGTCATTTATTATGCTCCCATTAATAAATGACATTTTACACTTTATCAATTGTTGAGTTCAGTTATTGGGTGAGGGACACAAAAATAAATACATGCTTATTTCTATTAGAGTTCATTTCTACAGGGAACTTTCTACTTTCCCATGTTGACAATTGTCTATCTCATTTATACCTAAATATTCTGGAAAGTAGAAATTACTGATAACTAAAATATGAGTTTCTCTTAAGTACAATGGAGAGAGAGAGAGAAATGGGGGTTTAACGTCCAATCGACACAAACTAGGACATTTTGGGACTAACACATGGTTCAATTTTATTTCGTAGAGGTCTTTTGGGAGGAAACTGGAGGACCCTGAGAGAACCCACAGGGTTAGACAGACGACCCTACTCGAAACCATGCAGACTTTATGATACAGCGCACACATGCTAACAATTTGGCCATCCAACCATCTGTTAAGTTCAATGGATTGGTGTCGCCATTTGATTATGTGTCTTACTTGCTATCAAGGCATCCACGTATATCTTATATGGTGTATGTAGAACACAACTTCCAATAATAACTTTACATCTGTTACTGTTAGGATCTGGTACCAACTGAAAATACAAACACACCAAGCCAATACTTTAAACACTGTGTTCTCCATCGTGTTAACCCAGTTTTCAGAGTAAGGGGTAACCCTAGAACTTAATGTCATGGAATGATGCACCAGCTGCTGCCAGGCAAGATACGCCCACATTGGGCAAGAGATGGATAGAATTATGCTAAAAATAAAACACATTTTTTCGTACAATCAGGGGGCCATAATCAAGGAATTTATGGTATGAAATGCATGAATATCAAAAACGACAGATCTTTGAAATATAAAGATATATTTTAAGTTTCATCAAAATCAGACAACAAATGTGACCTCTAGAGGGTCCACAACCTTCGCATTACTTGTACACAATTTGCTTGTGTCGGGCAGTTATAGTGTAACTTTGATACATACATACATTTTCTTAAATCAGATAAAAATTGCGACCTCCAGAGGTACCACAAGCTAAAGACGTGATTTTACATAAAAAAAAGGGCCATAAATCAGGAATTTACAATTTGATAGGCGCGAAGATCGAAAAGAAGCACAATCTTTTGGTTATAAACATTTATTTCAAGTTCCATCAAAATCGGATCCTAATTGTAGCCTCTATATGGTCGACAACCTTGATATACCATATATTTACACTATTTGTGTACAAGGGGCAGCTATTTTGTCCGACAGTTTTGGTCCGATTTTCACGAAATTCAAATTCAATCACCATTAGGGTGTAACAGTGATATATTCAAACGTTTTTTTAAATCGGATATAAATTGTTACCTCTAGAAGCACCACAAGCTGCAATTTTTCATTCAAGGAAATTACGATCCTATCTGGGTGAATATCAAAAGAGTTTAAAAGTGATATATTCAAACATATTTTTTGGGAATCGGATAAAATTTATGATTTCTAGAGGGCCTTTTTATTTCAAAACCATGTGTCATAAGAATTTTTCTGCTATTACAGTCACAAGGTTATTATGATCTTCGAAATAGGGGCAATTGATATGAAGTACTGCTCTGTATTATCAAATAAAAACAGCAGTGTTGGAATACACTGTGAATTCGAGCATCCCCAGGTCGTAGTCACACGTTTTGAAGAGATCTATAGGGTGACCAAACTTATAGGTTATTCAGGTACAATCAGCATGCGCAAGGAACGTTTCCAACACAGACCGGCGCTAACGAGTTTCAATCTCATAGATAATTGATTGGTGATTGCTTGTTAATCTTTTGTGGTTCACACCAATCCAGTTTTAATCTCACCAATAATTGATTGGTATGTGTTTGCTTCACACCTATTGATTGAAGGCCAGATTATACGGTGTCGATTCAATGGAAATCATATGATGGGACGGCTGATTGATGTCATAATCCGGAAGGTACCAAGAGTTTTTTTGGCTGAAGTAATAAGGAAATAAATCGGGACACGACAATGGTGTTGGATCTGACAGAGTGTCGGAGTCATCAGAGGTTGGATGTGACAAAGTGCACTGTATTAATAAATGCAGGAGGACTGCACTACACGCAAAACAAACAAAACAAAAAAATCTACAAGATAAACCTGCGGACAAGACAAAAAATAGACATTGCAAGAACTAAACAATTATCAAATCAAGTGAATGGATCCGGGGGCCAGCCGTAAAGCCTGGTTTACACGATACAATCAATCCATACAACCGTCGGATGCAACATATCGGAAGGGGGTTTACACGATACAATGGCCCATTCGTTGTATGGCAAATTGATGTTAAAAGTCTGTGCGCGCACTGCGTCATTTTTTCGTTCGTAGTAACTGAATATAATGTTCATATCCGCCTGTCTTCTTGCTTTTTCAGCTCTCATTTATATGTGGTATTTACTTAGGTGGTTCTATTAATAAACTGGCAATATCTTTGGGAGTTAGATATATAGCCTACTTCAAGAAAGGGGCGAAGGCAAAATACGACATATAAAAATGCGAATGTATTATGTATTGGCCTGTAGTGTCAGACTGTGTTACTATTAATTAGAGAAAGACATGTTGTAGGCCTAGGCAATGGTTTTGCCGTATGTTTTAATAGGCCTAATAATGATACAAACAGTGCGTCAGTGCCTACCCTGTCCAACCGTTTCCTAAACTGGCAGCAATAGACTCAGGGATAGGCCTACACTTCTCATCCCCATATTTGAGTGCCACAATAGTTCATGTTCCCGTTAAAGAGTTATTAGACACACTAATTCAGTTGTCAAGGCAGATGTGACGTCATACACCGTATGACGTCTTCTCATATAACTCAATTTGATTGGGTATTGCATCAGTTGGTCGGATGAGAATAAAACTGATCCTATTCATACAACCAGCCATCCATCCGACCATTCACCGGATGAGTTGGTCGGATGCGACGGTTGCATCCGATGGTTGTTTAGGTTGATTGTATCGTGTAAACGGCACTTAAGCGTCCACTGCGCTGTACAGTCCCGGGCCTGTCTTGGTACAGGCTTTACTAAACTGATTTACATAAAAGACGTAACAAAAAAAAAATTATGCGACCGATCTTGTAAGTGGTCGTCTCTTCAATGGCGATAGTCAGCCAATTGACGTCAGGTGTTAGAACGTCAAATAATTTTAACAATAAGGGCGATAATCCGGACAGAAACTCGGAAAACGCTAAAAAAATAAATGTAGTGAGCTAACAGGAGCAAAAGCCGACAACGAGAACATTCTGCAGTAGGAAGGGCTAAAACTCTACTCTAATAATAAATGCAGGAGGACTGCACTACACGCAAAACAAACAAAACAAAAAAATCTACAAGATAAACCTGCGGACAAGACATATGGCTACTCTTTTATACATGATAATATTCTAAGGGGCGCTAGTGTGAAGTTAGTTATCCGTTAGTTAATTAGTTATACATTATTTGGATTGACATCACAATTCTGCGGCCAATAATGCCATAAGAAATGGTCTAAACCAATAAATGTGAGACACATGTTGTTGTGTATAATTATACATTTATCATCATTTAAAAGTTATTGTATTACAACTCAAAATTATCCAGGTCAGTCTGTTTTCTACAGAGCACGTGGTAATTTCGTGTGAGCTAGTGGAATGGTTTTTCTACAGCAAATTCAGCTATTTTGATTATTTAAAGATGCATTCCCCGGTACAAACTTTGTGATTTGAGGATATATTTGGACTAAACTCATATTTAAAGTAACCAATCTATCAAAAATTTGCTTCAATTCCCTTTCAAAACTCTGTTTTCGCTGGGGAAACCTATAGCTGTAAGTAAGCTGTTGTTAAACGCAATGTCTGCCAACTTAACTTCATTGTGGGAGGGTTCATATTTCAAAATGTATCTATCATTACTTACTTTACATTTACTATATTATTGAGGCCTAAATAAATTCTAAATTATTTCTGTCAACTTCTTTTTATACGCCCACATTTTTTTCATGTGTACGTATTATGTCATCGCCCCTGTTCGTCCGTCTGTCTGTCCGTCCGTCAACAATTTGTTTGTGGACCTTCTACAGGTCACAATTTTTATCCGATTTCACCGAAACTTAAAATATAGCATTATCTCTCCCAGATCTCGGTTCCTTTCGATATTGGCATGTATCGGACTGTAACTTCATGGATTATGGTCCCTGATTGTACGAAAAATTGCGTTTTTAGGCTTGTGGACCTTATAGAGGTCACACTTGTGAACCGATTTTTATGAAACTTGACATGCATGTTTATAACCCAAAGATCTTGATTCCTTTTGATTTTTGCACCCATCGTAAAATAACTTCTTGAATTATGGCCCCTGATTGTCTGAAAAATTACGTTTTTTAGCTTGTGGTCACTCTGCAGGTCACAATTATTATCTTATTTGAAAAACCGTCTGATTATATCACCGTTACACTGTAAGGAAGGTTGACTTAAATCGGACCAAAATTGACGGACAAAATGGCCGCCGTTTGAATACGAAAAGTGTAAAAATATGGTTTATCAAGGTTGTGGACTCTCAACAGGTCACAATTCTTATCCAATTTTGACGAAACTTTAAATATAGGTTAATCCCATATAGATAGCGGCTGCTTTTGTTATTGGCGTGTATCGGATTTGAAACTTCATGGACTATGGCCCCTGATTGTACGTAAAATCACGTTTTTAGCTTGTGGACCCTATAGAGGTCACAATTTTAAAACAATTTTGATAAAACTTAACATGCATGTTTATAACCCAAAGATCTTCTTCCTTTCCATAATTGCGCCCATCAGAACGTAACTTTTTGAATTATGGCCTCTGATTGTCCGAAAAATCACATTATTTAGCTTGTGGTCCCTCTGGAAGTCACAATTATTATCCAATTTGAAAAACCGTCTGATTATATCACTGTTACACGGAAATGAAAGTTGGGTTCGAATTTCGTGAAAATCGGACCACAATTAACAGTGTAAAAATATTGTATATCAAGGTTCTGGACTCTCTACAGGTCACAATTCGTATCCAATTTTGACGAAACTTGAAATATAGGTTTATCCCGAAATTATCTCGACTGCTTTCATTATTGGCATGGATCGGATCAAAACTTAATGGATTATGGCCCCTGATTGTACGAAAAATCACGTTTTTAGGTTGTGGACCCTATTATAGAGGTCACAATTTTGAAACGATTTTGATGAAACTTGACATGCATGTTTATAACCCAAAGATCTTGATTCCTTGCGATATTTGCGCATATCAAATTGTAACTTAATGAATTATGGCCTTTGATTGTAGGAAAAATCACTTTTAATATTGTTTGTTCTCTATCCACCTCTCGAAAATGTGGGCGTATCCTCCCTGGCAGTGCCAGCTTACTATCTTTAAACCTTTAAATTGCAGAGTATTTTGTACGTTGACAACCCGCAATGTTCCAAAACCGCCTAACCATTTGAGCAAGAAATAACAACTGCTCCCTGACCTAAGCTAGCAGACAATAAGCCAGCAAATCCTGTCGGGTTGACAGTGATTCCCTGACAATATTGCCCAGTCCTTGCCCCATGGGCGATTAAGATTGTGTGTCTATACTTTTCATAGATACCAAATTTGACATACTTTTATTGGAAATAACCAGTCGATAAATACTTTGCTGGGAACCATTATTTAAGTAGCCAACACGAAATATTTAATTAATAAATAATTATCATAAGCCTTACTAATATTTCAGTTTTAAGTCCAATATATATTTTTTTGTGTACCCCATGTTAACAAAGTAGTATACACGTGTATTCAAAAAACAACTTTAAATAAACAACATGATATGCCATATCTTTACACTATTTGCTTAGGAGGAGCGTCCATTTTGTCTGGGAGTTTTTGTCCGATTTTCACGAAAATTTGGACTTAACTGTAGTGTCTGATGAATATGTATGTATTCCATATAAGGTTACTTATATACACGTCATTACACGTGATCACTATTTCAATTGTTGTACCCCTCTATTGTTAGTATAATTAGAGTTGCGTGTATAAGACTAACAGGAATAAAACGTGTTTGATTAGATTCGAATGTCTGTGTTTTAATCTGAGTTAAATCCGATACAATCCTTGAGATATATGACCGGGGAGATATAACAATTGGCGACGAGGATAATTTTCACCGAAAAGAAGACGTATGGTGGGCTATATTCCTACAGAAATTGGTGGAATTCCAAATTTTGATTGTTCGGGGGATCCAACGTCCGTGGGAACAAGATGGCGCAAATGGAAGCGTGCTTTTGAACTTTTTATTGATGGGAAAGGAATTCGTAGTAATGCACAGAAGAAATCGTTATTATTGCACTGTGGCGGAATACAGATGCAAGATATTTTTTTCACCTTTGACGTTCCCGCGCCAGCAGACGATGACAACGTATATGCCGTGGCTTTGAGGTTATTGGATGGCTATTTTACTCCACAAATAAACACCCCGTATGAAAGACACTTGTTTAGGAAACTTTATCAATTTCCTAACGAAACCGTGGACCAATTTGTAACTCGATTACGTTTGCGCGGCGACGCCTGTGGGTTTGACCACATTGAGGAAGAAATTCGGGATCAAATGTGCACATCGCACGATTTACGGAGAAAATGTTTGGAACGAGGGCAAGGATTACGTTTGACAGACCTACAAACACTTGCCAGAACCATGGAAGCAACCCAGAGACAAGTGGAAAATTTTGATAAACCTGCAAATGGCGGAAAGACCGAAATAAATAGAATTTTGTACAGAGGCAGAGGAGATTTTAGAAGACGTCAACCTCCGCCTAGATCGAACTATAGACCGAGTAATTTTGAAATGAGGTGTTATAGATGCGGTAATATGGGACACAGGCAGAGCGATGGAACTTGTCCAGCGATGCACTGTAAATGTGATAAGTGCCACGACTATGGTCATTATGCTAGCTGCTGTAAAACTAGGTCAAAATCTACCCCACTGCTGATACGTGGACGACCACGCTACCAACAATCTAGTTCACGACCCAGTTTTTCAGGTCAAGGACGTCGTGATTATAGATACAGGCACCATTCTGAAGATACGAGAACACACCGATTAAAATTCCTTCAGTCGGAAAAAGACAGATACAATGAAGATAGGATGACAGATACATTTCGATATTTAAGAGTACGCGAAGATGAAGATGATTATATATTTAGTTTTGAAGATAATAAACAGCCGAAAGTGTTAGTTGATATTGGCAACGTTCCCAGTGTTGAAATGATTCCGGATTCGGGAGTTAGTTGTAATGTTATGGATCAAGAACATTGGGAGGAATTAAAAGATAAGAAGATAAAGTGTCAATCATCATTTTCAAATAAGAAACTTTATCCTTTTGGAAGTGATAAGCCATTGACAGTAATTGGATTTTTTCCAACTTTGTTGACAGTTGGAAACAAATCAACGGAAGCCACAATTTATGTCATAAAAGAGAAGGGTCAAACTTTATTGGGAAGAGACACAGCCATAGAACTAAATGTGTTACAACTAAATTATGTTAACTCTGTAAGGGGAAAGGTTGACATTTTTGATAAATATAGTCCATGTTTTGGGGCTTTGGGGAAACTTAAAAACTTTCAGTTAATATTACCTATTGATAACACAGTAAAACCTGTGGCGCAACAGTTAAGAAGAGAGGGATTTAACCGGAGACCTAAAGTGGAAGCTAAAATAAAAGAACTTATAGGTTTAGATGTTATTGAAAAAGTTCAAGGTCCTACACCTTGGATTTCTCCATGTGTGGTTGTACCTAAATCGAAAGGAGAAATAAGACTGTGTGTTGACATGAGGCAGGCGAATACTGCGATTGTTAGAGAGAGATATCCGACACCTACTGTAGACGAAATTTTGCATGATTTGAATGAAAGTACCATTTTTAGTAAACTTGATATTTTATCTGCGTTTCACCAGATAGAACTACACGAAGATTCAAGACCCATAACAACGTTTGTAACCCATATGGGACTATATAGATACAAAAGATTAATGTTTGGAATATCGTGTGCTCCAGAAATGTATCAACGGATTATTCAACAAGCTCTCCAAGGCTTGGAAGGAGTTAGAAACATTTTTGACGATATTATTGTGCATGGGAAAACAGAAAAGGAACACAACGAGAGACTTGAAAAACTTCTTAAGAGAATCGAGGAACTGGGACTTACCTTGAATAAAGATAAATGTAAATTTAATATGCCACAATTAGAATTTATGGGACACTTATTATCAGCACGAGGTATAGGTCCTACAAAATCTAAAATTGAAGCTGTGACTGAAGCGAGACGACCTCAGAGTGCTTCAGACGTGCGTTCATTCTTAGGACTTGTCAATTATAGTGCCCGTTACATTAAGAACTTGTCAACTATTGCAGAACCTTTGAGAAAATTAACTAAGAAAAATGAACCCTTTGTTTGGGAATATGAACAGGAAGAATCGTTTAATAACTTAAAGCAATCTTTAGCATGTGCATGTACATTAGGTTATTTTAATAGGCATGATAGAACTTTTGTTATTACTGATGCTAGTCCTGTGGGTCTAGGCGGAATTTTGAATCAAGAACAGCAAGGCGAACATAGGGTTATTTGTTATGCAAGTAGATCACTTTCCGAAGTCGAAAAGAAATATTCACAAACTGAAAAAGAAGCGCTAGGTATTGTTTGGGCATGTGAACGTTTTCATATGTATTTATATGGTACCAATTTTGATTTGCTAACTGATCATAAGCCTCTTGAATTTATATATTCCAAGCGATCTAAGCCAAGCGTAAGGATAGAACGTTGGGTATTAAGACTCCAACCATATACATATAATGTTCATTATATTAAGGGCTCAGATAATATTGCTGATTGTCTATCAAGGTTAACTCAAAATCATAATACTAAGAATAGTTCAACGGAAGATCATAATTATGTTAAATTTTCGCAGAAATGTCTACACCAAAAGCTCTATCTACTCGTGAAATTGAACGTATTGCTTCTAAGGATGAAGAATTGTTAAATTTAAGAGATTGTATTAAAACTGGCGAATGGCATAAGCTTAAGAAAAAATTTTATTTAGCAATTAGAAATAAACTTTGTGTAATAGGATATTTAATATTGAGAGGTACTAGAATTCTTGTTCCTTACAAATTAAGAGATATTGTATTAGAATTATCACATGAAGGACATCCTGGTATTGTTGTTATGAAAAGACTTTTGAGATCTAAGGTTTGGTGGCCAGGTATAGATAAAGATGTAGATAATTTTTGTAAATCATGTAAGTCATGTCAAATTGTTAGCGCAACACAATCACCTGAACCATTGAAAACTACTGACTTACCTAATGGTCCTTGGCAACATGTAGCAGCAGATTTGATGACTCCATCATTACCTTCAGGTGATCATTTATATGTTGTCGTAGATTATTATAGTCGTTATATTGAGGTGGAATGGATGAAATCCACAACGTCTGATAAAATTATTGCTAGTCTTAAGAGAATGTTTCTTATGCATGGATTACCATTATCTATTACCACTGATAACGGTCCTCAATTTATTAGTGACCAATCTAAGGATTATTTAGAATGTAACGATATTAAGCATAGGCGCACAACACCAATATGGCCTCAAGCAAATGGTGAGGTTGAACGACAGAACCGTTCATTGCTTAAGCGACTGAAAATTGCACAAATTGAAAAACGAGAGTGGCATGAGGAATTGATTAAATATCTTATGATGTATAGAACCACACCCCATAGTACTAATGATGTTTAAACGTAAACTTAGAACAAAATTGCCAGCATTGGATGATTTTGGTTATTCCCATGATGATTTAGCTGTTAGGGATTATGATGCCGAGCGAAAAGGGAAAGGGAAGATATATACTGACTTTAATGTTAAAGAGGGTGATTTAGTTTTATTGAAACAAAAGCCTGAGAATAAGTTAATGTCAAATTTTGAAGCTAATCCATATCATGTCATATCTAAACATGGTAATAGTGTAACCGTAGAAAATGAACAAGGTGTGAGGTATAAGAGAAATTCTACGCCTGTTAAAAAGTGTATTGATAAGTTGAATCAAAGTACTAATGATTTCAATAATGGTGAAAGTACTATAAACTCTAAGTCTTAAAATAATACAATGTTTGATTTTGATGATATTATTGTTGAAAAGCCAACTGGTCAAAATGATAGCAGTAATACTTTATTAGACCAGAGTGATGTTAGTGAAAATGTTGTACATCAACAAGCTAGGTAGTATACCTAATCAAGATAATACTCAATCTTCTACCGATTTACACAAAAAGAATAATTCAGAACTTGAATGTAATTTACGTCCTACTAGTACTAGATTTAGAAGAATGCCTAATAGGTATCAAGATTTTGATATATTAAAATGAGGATTGTTAATTTGTATGTTGCATGTTTGTATTTCAATAGTCTTATAGTATTATGATAAATTTTAATCCAAGGCAAGGATTTTTCTACAATATTCATTTACTGAAACTTTATATTTTATCATTATTATGCATGTAGTCTTTTCTTTATAATTACAATATTTGTTTTCAATTAGTTTTATTATTCATAGGTAAAATATTTGTAGATTTAAAAGCAATACATGTAGATTACTTTTAAAGTAAAAAGGGAGGAATTGTAGTGTCTGATGAATATGTATGTATTCCATATAAGGTTACTTATATACACGTCATTACACGTGATCACTATTTCAATTGTTGTACACCTCTATTGTTAGTATAATTAGAGTTGGGTGTATAAGACTAACAGGAATAAAACGTGTTTGATTAGATTCGTATGTGTGTATATTAATCTGAGTTAAATCCAATACAATCCTTGAGATATATGACCGGGAAGATATAACATTATTATTATTATTTTATTATTTAAACATTTATATAGCGCTAATTCCACCAACGGTGTTCAGAAGCGCTTTACAATCATATACCAGTAAAACAGAAAATATATAAAACAACTTAAAGACTACAAAAAGATGCAATATAATAAAATAATATATATCTAATTAAAAGCCTTTTTAAATAAGTAGGTTTTAAGAGCACATTTAAAAGATTGTACTGAAGGGCTAGAACGAATATCAGTATCAGAACCAGATGGTTTTAAATCATTCCACAGGTTTGGGGCTAGAAATGAAAACGATCTTTCACCATATGTAACCATTCTGGCAGATCTTGGTTTGAGACGATAAATGTCATTTGAACTACGGAGACTGCGAGCATTTGTTTGTTTTTCAATTAGATGACATAAATAAGATGGGGCTAAGCCATGAAAACATTTATAAGCAGTTAAAAGGATCTTAAATTGAATACGATATGGAATGGGAAGCCAGTGAAGTTGTTTAAGTATGGGAGTAATATGATCATGTCTCTTCGTAAGGGTAATAAGTCGTGCAGCGGTGTTTTGAACTTTTTGCAATTTGTATATTAATTTATTGGGTAAGCCGGATAAAAGTGAGTTAAAAGTATCAAGTCTTGAAGTAATAAAAGCATGAACAAGCGTTTTAGTTGAATCCGGGGAAAGAAATTTACGAATTTTGCCAATATTACGGATATGAAAGTAGCAGGATTTACAAATATTGTTCACGTGATTAGACATGGTCATTTTACTATCAAAATAAGCTCCAATATTGCGAACAGAGTTACTAGGAGTAATTTCATTTCCATCAATCTTAATCGAATTGGAATCAGTTATGGTGTTGAGGTTATGATTAGATCCAAGCAAAATAAATTCAGTTTTATCACCATTTAAGCATAGAAAATTTACAGACATCCATAATTTAATTTCATTGATACACTGCTCAATATTAGATTTGCTCAAAGCATGCTCATTCGCATTTAAAGGATTAAAACTTAAATACAGCTGGGTATCATCAGCATAAATATGATAGTCAAGACCATGTCTTTTAACAATTTTACCAACTGGAGCAGTATAAAGAGTAAATAAAATGGGTCCAAGGACCGATCCTTGTGGTACTCCATATAAATTCTTGTGATAGTCTGACGTCACATTACCGATAACAACCCTCTGCTTTCTATCAGTAAGATAACTTTCAAGTAGCTGAAGTGCAGAGCCTTTGACACCAAAGTCTGTCTGAAGTCTTTGTAGCAGGACAGTAGAATCTATGGTGTCAAAGGCTGCGGACAAATCTAAAAGTACTAAAAGAACACAGTTTCTATTGTCTATTGACCTTAATATATCATCTTGCACTTTAATAAGCGCCGTCTCAACACTGTGAAACTTACGATATGCACTCTGTAGACTATCATGAAGGTTGTGTGTGTCAATATGTTCAATCAGTTGTTTGGCTATACATTTTTCAAAAATTTTGGAGATAAAACTTAAGTTTGATACAGGACGGTAATTTTTTAGCACATTTCTATCTAAAGTTGATTTTTTAATAACTGGAACGACATTAGCAACTTTAAAATAATAATAATAATAATAATAATAATAATAATAATAATAATAATAATAATAATAATAATAATAATAATAATAATAATAATAATAAAATAATAATAATATGTATTTCAAGTTTCTTCAATCAGTGGCCATAATCCATGAGATTTTGATGCGATACATGCCAATATAGAAAGGACCAGAGATCTTTGGAAGATAGACCTATATTTCAAGTTTCGTTAAAATCGGATAACAATTGTGACCTGTAGAGTGTCCACAAACAAATTGTGGATGGACGGACAAGGGCAACGGCATAATATGTCCACATGAAAATGTAAGCTTATAAAAATCAAGAGGTCGTCTTTTAATGATCCCAATACTTGAAACAAAATTAAAATACAACATATTTTTAAATGTTGACTTGGGACTTTCTGAAAAAGAGAATAAGTCTGAAACTTGCAGAAGGCTGAATATCAATAGGGTTCGTTATCTCTGATGCTTCACCCCAAATTTGAAGAAAATCTGTTAAACACTGTAGCCAATTAAAAAGACAACTGTTGACAGACATATGGACATGGGAGAGAGAGAGACATGGGAGAGAGAGAGAAATGGGGTTTAACTTCCACTTGACACATACTAGGTCATTTCGGGACTTAAATATGGTTTAATTTTATTCCAATAATTTGCTTGCACGTAGGGGTAGAGGGAAACCAGAGGACCCGGAGAAACGCCAGGAGGTTGGACAGGCAACTATGGACATGGGTGATGATATAATATGCCGGAAGAATCCTTTAACACAGTTTTCAGAAAGTAGGAGGGGGGGGGTCCAACACTGAAAATTGATAGGGTATGACCCCACTGCTTATTACCAAATATGAAATATATGTGTTTGAAACTGCAGCCTCTCTACAGTGTTAAGAAGCCAATTGTTGACTGATGGACTGACAATCATTGGTTATTACATTAATACATGGACCCACATGAATTGTAGTCGTATTAAAATTGGCTATGAATTAACTTATATAATTTTACAGTATTTATTCATAGTTAATTCTAGAAACGATTGAACATTCCCTACAAATTTCAAAACAATCTGTACTCAAATAGATCTACCTTACCTTTGGTCCACATTGCTGATTATTGATGTATACAATATAACCATCTACTGGACATTCTGGAGTATCTATGGACATCCAGACTATTGACAAAGAATCATCTATTTGTGGCACTTCAAGGGATATGACTGGCCCACCATCGTTGTTTATAATTGGACAGCGTAAATTCTAAAATACAAGGCAAACTTTATAACGTTTTTCCTCATGTGTAAATGCTGGTAGAGGCATTTCACTGTACGATGTTGTAACACAGAGTTCAACAATATTTGAAAAGTTCCAACACTTTCAGGGTGATGATTGAATCCTCAAGAGTTGTTGATTCTTGCACAATCTGCTCTTCTAGATTGACTGATCATCTACATTTTTTCCAGGAAACTTTGGGCTATTACAGCAGGCTAGCAGCCTATTGAACTTTCCCGGAAAATGAAATGCATCTTAAATTGGCAGCTTCTAGGAGCGAGTTGATCGAACCGGTTTTGAATAAAAAATCATGTACTGTAGTATCTTGGGTTGCCATAGTGATAAAGACATACACTGTTACGTTACTGCGTTTGAAATGGGCATTGTAACATTGTCGCTATCAAGAAGAAGTTACAGAACCTCATTTTCTAAAATAGGTTCGAACAATGGCCCCCAGGTCCAGATACTTGGTACAGGGTGACCCGTAGCAGTCAAGGTTTCTGTCAGTGGCCCATTTCATAATTTTTCTTTTTTTATGTTTGTTTTCTTGTGTTTAGTAAACCAAAATTGAACAGTAAATAATTAATAAATAATGTTAATTGTTAATTATTTCAAAAGCAGTCTATACAGTATTTTGATTATTTTTATTTTGGTTGCTGATGTGGTTCCATTTTCAGAAAAAAAAAGATTACCCCTTGAACTTTTTGTTCACTCTACCGAAAATTCACCATATACATGACTAGGGTACGACTTTTTGAAGTTGATTTTGTCCTTGCAAGTGCACTATGCATTTTCCATGAACAGTTTTGGCATAAGAACTAGACTGTGGACGCTTCTGAATTGAATTGGTTGCCTGGAAACGCTGCCATAGTCTCCCAATCACACTCTGGCTACAACCGATTCTCTGTGCCCCATTCCTCTGTGTAAAACCCTGTTGAAGCCACGCAGTGGCTCTTCGATCCTCTGTCAAGTTCACTCAGTTGACATCTGACCATGTTGAAATTTCAACTGAGAGCAGCACAGTCATAATTTTTCTTTTTTTATGCCAAAACTGTTCATGGAAAAAAGTCGTACCCTACTGCGTTTGGGCGATGTAAACAGTGTTGTGGAGCCTTGTTTTGAGCGTCAGTTTATGGTTTCTAGGGAGACTGTCAAAATCGTTTTGTTTGAAAATGACATATGCCTTGTACACATATTTTATCTTCAGGATATCGTGAACCAATTTTGTCACGATTTCCTCAAATAATTTTATATATATCTGATATGTGCACAGACAATTACCTGGTAGAAAAAAGGTTTGACCCTTAACTTCCTTTTAGTAGTATATTACGATCACAAAGAAACCATTAGAGATTAGATAGTCTAATATCACTACGAAGTCTTGTATTGTTTGTGTTGTATTATTTATCGCTATACAGATTTCTGTTTTATGGAAATTGCTTTTGAAGGTAAGATGCACATGTACGCATTCTGGTGCTTTTTTATAAATTTAATAAATGGGATTATTTATCCCTATGGAGATTTCTGTTTTATGGAAATTGCTTTTGAAGGTAAGATGCACATGTACACATTCTGGTGCATTTTTATAAATCTAATAAATGGGAAACAGTAAGTGCACGTCTTTTAGTAATAAAGCCAAAATATATTTCGGTTGTAGAAAAAATAGTTTTTACTGGATTTACTCTCTATATTCCGGTGGATATTCAAAGTGGCCGCTGATTCTGGGTATTTATAAATGACGACATTACATCTGCCTCTGTATACGATAGATTATAAAGGTCCATATTTTTATTTCAATAAATGCAACTTTATATATATGGTACATAATACAAAAGACACATTAGAACAGAAAATATGCCAAATAAACAAAACACACCATTAAGATTAATTTTTTACCGAGCGGTTAATTAACACACCTCTACAGAAAACGCACCGTCACAGTTTTTTCACTCCTAGCATTAATTAACTTGCCTCTCAGACAGTTTTTCACCCTTGTTAATTAACGCACCTTTTAACAATGTCAATGCGGTAATAACAAGTAATAGACGGGAAATTAATTTTCTTTCGATAGACGTATAAAAAACACGCGAAACAGAGGTTTATATAAGGACTACATCCATATCAACCCTTTAGTGGTTCTCAGTGAATGGCAAGTAGACATTAAGCTCCTCAAACAAACAATCGATTGACATCTGTAAAATTGTCAGCAATCTTTTGAGCTTCATCCATAAATAAGTCAATGTCCTTTATGCTGCAGGAAATAAGTATCGACATCCATAATATACAGTATGCTGCAGGAAATAAGTATCGACATCCATAATATACAGTAACGTACACGTATTGATTGTTCCACTTAAAGAATATAAATTATTACAAACTACAGTGGACTCTGTCACATCCGACATCGTACAGTCCCGTTACAATATGTCGGATTACACAGCGTGTTGGAATCTCCAAAACCTGAAATAGTGTAACTTCGAAAACCGGAAGTACTATTATATTGTAGCTTCGAATCACCAGAATGCTATTCCCCTTAAAAATGATAAACTCTTCTGTACCTTCAACATTTTATTACATTAATTAATCAACAATAACAATAACAATACATCATCTAATAATTCACGTGTACATTATGTTTATCAATGCATATACATGTAATTAATTCATGGGTAGCCTACACAATACAGTCATAAAATTATCTAATAATTCACTGCATAAAATCTTTTATGGTCGTTTGTTTTCGATTACCGATAACGTCCTGCACAACTTCTTCTAAAATATTTATCGTCGGTACCATCTTGTCGTCCCTAATCAGCGCAAAGTTTTTAATTTCTTCTAGCATACGTAGACATTTAGAATATGATAAGTCTGTAGTTATTTGGTTCTCGTCTTCGTCGTCCCCGTCTTCACCCAACTGTCCACTTGTCTTCTCTACTTGTTCATTAATGATCATTCTGTCGGTATGTCGCGGTCAACATTTAAATAATCGTCTTCACTACTAGCGTCGGTCTCAGGTATTAATGTCTCGATCAGTCGTGCTAGCGGCACATTGTCATCTTCGTCATCAGTAATTACGTCAACACTTATCCCACACCTATTAAAACAGTTGGATATCGTAGAAATTGTAGTCTCCCGCCAAGCCTTTGCCGTCCAATTAATGGCGTGTAGTACAGTCACGGACTTCACCAAATCGCTGGCTTTCGTACATTCGTCGATTCTTGTTATCAGATGACTCATCATGTGATGTCTGTATCGTGCCTTAAAGGCTCTTATAATGCCCTGGTCTAACGGTTGTAAAATTGAGGTCGTATTTGGTGGCAAAAATTTTATATTCACATTGCTATATGTGTCACATATATGGGATGGGGCATTGTCCATGAACAAAAGAATGTTTCGTCGTTGACGCCTCATTTGACGATTTAGTTTCTCCAGCCAATCAGAGTAGATGACACCTGTCATCCAAGCTTTTCAATTGGCCAACCAACTGACTGGCAGGTTGATCTTGTCCACTCCCTTAAAACATCTCGGGTTCTCCGCTTTGCCGATCACAAGAGGCTTTAGTTTTTCACCGGTCGCGCTACAACAAAATAGGATTGTTAATCGTTCTTTAGAAATTTTACCACCTTTAGCGCCCGTTTTTTTATCACACAATGATTGGTCTGGTCATGCTCGAAAAAACAAACCCGTTTCATCACAATTAAAAATGTTTTCAGGAGAATATCCTTCAACAATAGACGGGATGCGCGCGCGGAATTCTTCAGCGCTATCGATGTCAACACCTGCACTTTCGCCACTAACTTTAAATCCTTTGATGTTAAAACGTTCTTTCCACGAAGTAAGCCAGCCATCCGATGCTTTAAAATCACCACAATTCATTTCACTCGCAAAAAGTAACGCTTTACTCTTTATTATTGGGCCTGAAACGGGAATGTTTTTACTTCTGGCGCGTACAAACCATTGATGTGTCATTGTGTTGACGTCTTCATATTTTGAGTTAGTGTAAAATCGTTTCTTACTGCAGTTCAAATTATCGGCAAACTTCTGTTTAAATTCATCTTTCTGTTTTAATATGTCTGACACTGCAGTTCGGCCAATTGAATACTTAACGGCTAATTCCTTCTGTGTAGGTCGTGGAACTTTCTCGAAATCTGTTATAAGTTGCAGCTTTACATCTAATGTCAAATCTGTTCGGGCACGCTTTGCAGGACGTTCAGACATTTTGAATAAAATATTGTATAATGATTCTTCAATTGCGGCAATTTTTATATAATCTTGCAGTATTTGACATGAGTAACTAAAATCAAATACCAAGCGACTATTACAAAGAGATTATAAATTGTCAAAATGATCAACAAAGAATGTTAACATGATCAAAGTAATCAACACAGACCGGCGCTTGCGAGTATTAATCTCACTAAAAATTGATTGATAATTGATTGGCATTGCATGTTAATCTCTTCTGGCTTCACACCCATTGAATTTTAATCTCACGGATAATTGGGTGCTTCACACCTACCGTTTGAAGGACGGATTATGCGGTGTCGATTCAATGGAAATTATAGTGACGGGACGGCTGATTGTTGTCGAAATCCGGAACTGACAGAATCCGGACTTATCAGATTTATTTTTAGCTGAAGTAAGAAGGAAATAAATCGGGACATGAAAATCATGTCGGATGTCACAGAAATCCGGAGTGATCAGACATCGGATGTGACAAGAGTCCACTTTAATATAAAAAGAAAACTTACAAGCATATTAGACTTTAATGTTTTATGATTGTCTTTTGAGGAAGCTTCAACCCATACTTGATATATTCTACCACCAGCAAGGCCTGTGATATGTAGACTATTATTGTGGACAGGAAACATTGGACAATAAACTACATCATTCAACTTCACCTAACAATATAAAAATACCAAAATAAATAGATGACACATTAAATCGCACATTTATTTCTTTCAAAAGTATCAATCAAACTGATTATCATTTATACACTAAATTGCATCACTCTTATTAAAATAATCTTGTCCCAAAGCATCGACCAATAAAATTGCTAAGCTTTAGTTTGAAATGTTAATCATTGAACTCAGTCAAGACCAGGGCTTCCACTTCTAAATTTTCACAACCCAACATTTTTCCCGTGGAGAAAGTGATGGTATTTTTAGCATAAAATAAGAAGCCATAAAACAACATGATATTGAAATGCCTTTCGGGTTAAATTTGGTCAAGGACAGTCACAAAGAAATTAAATCTCACGTCGGCATTTATACCCTCCCATCCCCTTAATAAAGGAACACATGTAACCAATTATCATTTATTGATTTATTTTCGTACTTTTTTTTACAACATCACCCGTATAGGCTATACTCGTCGTATCTCAATGGAACTGTTGTGGTATAACATCTTTAAATAGTCGATATTCGTGTCCATGTGACGTGTTATTGTCACTGGAGACAGTGTGCTCTACGAGAGCCGACTTTCTAAAATTTTGGGAACAATCATAAAACTATTCTTGGCGTTATTTTTCTAACAACGATCTTTTAATTAACCTGTTCGTATACGGGACAAGTTAGACTGTTGACTATTTCTCCATACACGGCGAAAGGTAGTTCCGAGTGATTAATGCATTTAAATTATTAAAAGTCATTCAATGTACAATAATTAACATACTTTTTAAACTAATTAATATATTGATAGACGGAAAAAAGTGGACGGCGAACACTCCCTTTAAAAATTATAAAAGCTGGACAGGCTTCGGCATCTATCTGGATACTGGATCAAAACTGATACTGTCGGGGCGATAAGAAGTAGATAAATTTTTTAATTATTTAATTAATATATTATTAACTCGTATCAAAATTTGGGGAGCTCAAAGAAGATCGTTCTTGTATTTGCACTCGATAACATGTAAAGATTGATTCACAGTGTATCAAAATGGCGGCCAGCGTAAATAGTTCATTGTGTCAAGTAAAGTAACGACAATCAGTTGTTACATAAAGGAAACAAAAGGATTAAAAAAAAACAACCGACAATACATTTTTGTGTAGGAATATTAAATCTTAACCACAGGAATGTTTGTGACAAGATTTTAAGACAGAATTTGTCTTCCACGTGGGCCGATGTTGAAAAAAGGCGGTCAGATTCATTTGACGACAATTGTTATTCTGAGAGGTTTGAAATTTCAACATTTTAAAATGATATAAAGCATGCAAACATTTATGCTTTATATATCATTCGCATGCTGAACTCTAGTTCTCAAGTGAAGACATCAAAGTAAAGTTTTTAATCTGTTTGATGTTGACATAGTAAATATAGCTGCACGAGCGATGAAAGTCGGCAAATATGCTGTAACAACAACTCGGTTTTAAGAATGGTCACACAGTACTGATTAAAAAATAAAACTCAGTTAATTAACGTGATTAAATGTCAAGCTTTTAATCTGTTTGATATTGATCCTTCGTTGATTGTGAGGACAGCAATATACACAAGGATAATTGATTGGCAGTGGTGTCAATTCGCGGACTACTGAACACTGTTAATTTGATTATACCCGACAGTTTACATCACGACAAGCACAGAGTTTCGTCGAGTCCAGGATTTTATGATTTAGCACAAAATATGCTATTTTTCCGGCATGCAAAATGACCTACGGGTCTGATCGGGTGTTGGTCATTTTCCAGAGCCGTAGGTCCCGACCGGCATATACCGCCAAAATGGAACCCCTGGTCAAGACATTCACCTAATGAACATCTATGTCAGGTTAAAACATTCTACCTAAATTAATTGCTCAACATTGACTAAATAGGCAACATATAATTCAACAGTGTGCTGAGCTACAGAAATCACAGACAGCCTGGTGCAAGCGCAAAAATCCGTAAAACATTTAAGGTGTGTCCGGTATGTACCAAAAGTGGAGACGGCCCATCCCTTGTTTCCGAGGCGTGCAATCAATTACACTTCTAATTGTTGTTGGTCTACACCACCTAAAAGTATACCCAGTGGCTGCCAAGCAGTATATGCCCACATTTTCGAGAGAATGATAGAGAACAAGCTAAAAAGAAATTGATTCTTCCTACAATCAAGGGCCATAATTCATAAAGTTACAATTCGATATGCGCAAATATCGAAATGAACCAAAATCTTGGGTCATAAACATGCCAAACTGATTAAAAAACAGATCCAATTTCGTTTTGTCTTTAAAGTTCAAAATTTCATTTTGTCTTTAAAGTTCAAAATTTCATTTTTACTACACTTGGATCTGAAAGAGTTGTTATTTAACTTGTGTTCTGCTTGAAAAGAGGGGTCAGCCAATCAAATGGTCTGTCGAATCGAGCATTTGACCTTTTTTGAGCGGAACTGCGGGTAGACAATAGCAGCGATAGAAATTTTAAAAAAAGCAAAAGTAGATAAAAACCAAAATGACGGTCGTTAATTGGTTAATCGAATGACTGCGTTATAAGGTCAAATGTTGCTTGCTTGGTACTTGACGTCATAGAACACTATAATTTATTTCATCAAAATCGGTTCAAAATTGTTACCTTTACAGTGTTCGCAAGCTAAAAAGGTGATTTTTCGTGCAAACAGGGGCTTTAATCCATGAAGTTACAGTCTGATACATGCCAATTATATAGAAAGGAACCGAGATCTTATGATAAACCTATTTCAAATGTCATTGAAATCGGATAAAAATTGTGACCTTTAAGAGAGTTCACAAAAACAATTGTGGATGTCCGGACGGACAGGGGCGACAACAATATACGTCCACAAAATAATTATAAAGTTTAGCAATCAGTGGATTTTAATTAAGTTTCTATTGCTCATTTCGAATTATTGATAAGAATAAGAGGTCTCGAATAGCGTGGGTCAGAGGTCATGTAAAGAATTAAAGATGGCGTTTAAGTCCAATGAAGAAACCGTTAATCTCGTTGTGTAACTGTTTAATTGACAAAATTAGCACAACAGTTGTTTGTTTTTGGATTATAATGAGGAGGAAATTGGGATTGATGATATAAGATGTGATTACCAACGATTTACAAAGAAAATTTATGATCATGTTTACACAGTCATGTTGTAAGTATCTGATCAAGCCATGGGATTACCCAATCAAACTTGAACTGGAAGACATGAGTATGGCAAGTGCTTTATTGTGTGTTTCATGTGTTTTGTTAAGTTTGTGTAATTATAACAATCAAATGATATTAAAATATATAAAATATGTAAATTAATTTGTCTTTATTCATGGTGAGTGGGTAATTTTAATGTGTTATAAAGTCTCCCTCTTTTGACCTTAATTATCCTGACATTTTTACAAAAATCTCCTGCCATTTCTTGTGACCAATCACATGTATGTAAAAGGACAAAATTTGCAAGACAGTAACACAGTAAACACATGACTTATTTAAAGAGCACATGAAATTGGTATGAGAATTTTTTTATGTGTGTAGCCAATAGTTACTATATCCATTTTACGGCAAGTTCAAACCAATTAATTCAGTTATTGAGGTTTTTCAGTATCGGAAAGCCAAAAACGGTGTACAAATTTTCAGTAACAACCTTTATCTTTAAATTCTTTCTTACACTCATCTATAAAGCAGATTATACTATATTAAACTCCTTGTGTTCTTAAAACTTACATTGTAGCCTTTGATCAAATGGCGTTTATTTTCTGGTGGCTGCTCCCAGAAAATCTCCATTTCTCCAGGACCAGTAAAACAACCTTTAAGATTAGGAGAACAGTTCAACCAATCCCAATCAGTAGTTTTTGCCTAAAAAAAAATCATATTTAAAATAATACAAGTGGTTGCAATGCCAGATATTGCCACATTTTGCAAGCGATGGACAGAGAAGAAGCTTAGATAAATGCGATTTATCATACAATTAGGGGTCACAATAGAATAAAGGAAGTTACAGTCCGATACGCACAAGTATTGCCAGGATCAGACATCTTTGGGATATAAACATATATTTTAAGTTTCATCAAAATCTGATAAAAATTATGACCTCTGAGGGATCCACAAGCTAAACACACAATTTCTCTTCCAATCAGGGGCCATAATCTTGGTAGATGTAAGTGCATATTGAAAGTAACCGAAATCTTTGGTATATAAACAAGCCATTTAAATTTCATAAAAATATTTTCAATACATTTTATCACAACATTTCTGTACAATGTTATATGATTCTTAAGCTTTATGCAGATTTTGGCCGGATTGGACAATTTGGCAAAACTAGAATATACATTTTTGATTCCCCACCAATGTTATTCATTTCTTCACTAGCCCCTGTGGGTCTGACATGGACCAATATATATATATATTATATGTACAACACAATACTCGACCATTCCAAATTGGATTCAAATCTGTATATCATAAGGCAACCTGTATATCAAATATAAACAAAATATCAACAAAAAGTAGGTGTGGAACCGCCGAAAAGGCAGGGGGGCGTGCACCAACATCAATAGTTGCCGTCCTCCGGGTATAATAAAAAAGTATACTAGTTCCAAGATAATCCATTCAGAATTATGGCCTTCGGGCGCTAAAGGCAAAAATTGGGCGTGGCTCTACACCCTGGGAATTATGGCCTTCGGGCGCTAAAGGCAAAAATTGGGCGTGGCTCTACACCCTGGGAATAGGGGTATTCACCAAAATCAATGGTTCGCACCCTTAGGCTATAAGGAATACATACATTTAGTATTGTGGCCTGTACACGATAAACACAAAAATTGGGCGTGGCTCTTCCCCTGGTGGTGCTTGGTGGTGAGGACATGCAGTTGTGGCTATAATCAATACATATCCCAAGTTCAAAGACGACCCATTAAAAATGTGGCCTGTAGGCAACACACAGAGAGACAAACAAAAAAATGGCCGTGGCTCTGCCCCCGTGGGATGAGCAAGAAACAGTAGGGATCATCCTTGGTGTATAAGGAATAGTTATGAATATGGATGTATAAAAGTCCATAAAAGGCAATTTCTGTATTATTTTTCAACAGATGTAATCAACAATTGACAAATGTATAAATGTTATAAATAAAATATCTTTAGACCATAATGCATAGCGGAACTTCCCCTTTTCATGGATATGTAAAACATGGTGACTAAAACAATACAGTTAACTGAAAACAGGGGGATATTTGATGATTTAGTAATTCGCGTGTCAAAAATATATATTTTAATAACATAAAATTAGTTATTTATGTTTTTATATTGTCAATGTAATTTTTGGTAATGACATAAGTAGACATAATTTAGCTGCCGAAAATTATGAAATGTCAATCTCATAGACATTTTCTTGCCCCTTCTTACCTTAACCAGCAGCTACCAGGAAGGATACACCCACATTTTGCAAAAGATAAGAACTAGCTAAAAACAATTGATTTTTTGTACAATCAAGGGCCTTAATTCAGGAAGTTACAATCTAATATACGCAAATATCGAAAGAAACCAAGATCTTTGTGTTATAAAGATATATTCATCAAAATTGGATCAAAATCGGATCAAAATATGTCCTCTAGTTGGTCCACAACCTTGATATACCATATATTTACACTATTTGTGTACGAGGGGTGGCCATTTTATCAGTCAGTTTTGGTCTAATTTTCACGAAATTCGAACTCAACCATCATTATAATGTCACGGATGGTGATATATTCAAACTTTTTTTTAAATCAGTTAAAAATATGATTTTTTGTACAATCAGGGGCCATAATCTAGCAAGCTACGGTCTGATATGAAAAAACATCGAAATGAACAAAGATCTCTGGATTATAATCATTCATTTCAAGTTTCATCAAACTTGGATAAATATTATGACATCTAATAAAATGTCCACAACCATCGGTATTACAAAATTTTACACTATTTGTGTACAAGGAGCGGCCAATTTGTCTGGCAGCTTCAGTCAGATTTTTACGAAATTTGAACTCAACCCTCATTGATGCGTAACGGTGATATACTAAAACATTTTTTAAATTCTACGAGCATGAGCTAAGAATGCGATTTTTCAAACAATCAGGGGCTATTATGTAGAAAATTATGTTTAGATATGCGCAATTATGGAAAGGAACCAAAATCTTTGTGATATAAACAAAATCGGACAATAATTGTGGCCTCTAGAGGGTCCATAACCTTGATAATGATACAACATATATTTACACTTTTTGTGTACGAGGGGCGGCCATTTTGCGCGGCAGTTTAGGTTCAATTTGACCAAACTCAAACGTCATTATGGTGTAACAGTTATATAGCTGAACGTTTTTTAAAATCGAATAAAAAAATTCAGGCATATGAAAGGGTCCACAATCTAAAAACATGATTTTTCATTCAATCGTGGGCCATTATCTAGGAAGTTACATGTTTGGTCTGTTATGCCTGAATATTGGAATGAACAAAGATCTTTGGGTTATAAACATACATTTCAAGTTTAATCAAAATAGGATAAAAATTGTGACCTTTATAGAGTGTCCACAAGATAAAAATGTGATATTTCATAAATTCAGGGGAAAGAATCCATGAAGTTACGATAAGGAAACATGCCTATATCGGAAGAACTGAGATGTTTGGGAGATAACCCTACTGTAAATTTCAAGTTTCATCAAAATTAGATAAGACAAAATCTTACCATTAATACAACTTGAGACTTTGTATTCATCAAATCTTCCGATCCTGATTCTCCAGAATGATCAACATCATCTTCTTTGGATAAAACCCAATATCTCCTTTGAAAACAGCAATAATATATTTCATAAAGGAAGCAACACAAATAGTGGAAGTAAGCCCACACGGCAACTTTATCTTGATCAAAGAAGCGGTTATAAACATAAATTTCATCATAATCTGATTAAAATTTAAATTGTGACCTCTAGAGGGGCCACAACCTTGATATTGCATGCTTTATCACATATCTGCGGAGGAGCTGCAGTTTTGTGATCAGGAGTGCAGTGAGTTTTGTAATTGTTTTAACTTTTTGCATGGAATTTCCTAAGTGAAGTAGTTCTTCCATGTGGTATCGTAGAATGCACATTCTAGTCGCCATTTTATTCGTCGGGCCATCGTGCTTAAAAGTCTAGTGTTTGCACTTTATCTCATAGAATCCGTGTAGGCCAGGATGGCTTATCACTTCAGTTTCGAAACCGGGATCTAAATTTCCTCAAAGACCTGTACAAGTAGCAATTTTTGAACAGTAGGCGGGATTGTAGAACTACCACAACCTACGTGTATTCATATTTTTACTGGAGGGCCCTCACTGATCTCAGTTTGGCACTGTTCCATTATTTTGCAACATTTGTGATTTAGTTCTACATTATGTACAATGATCTTTGTACTCTAATTTTTAGGGTAGGTGTTATTTTTATCCATGTTTGGGTTTTGGTCTAATGTTCATGTTTGGATATATATTTTCATCCATGTTTGGATATTCATTATGTTAGTATTTATTATCTTTCATGTTTGGATATTATTTTTCATCCATTTTTGGATAATTTTAATCATCCATGCATGGATTTTATTATGTTGGTTATCATCCTTGTCTGGATAAATTTTTGTCATGCTTGGATTAATTTTCTCATCTATGTTTTGTAATTTTAGTCCAATCCACAATTGGATATTTAATCTTATCCAGGTTTAGAGTTTAATCTTATCAATATTTGGATCTAATTTAATCCATGTATCTAGTTCCATTCCAGTTCAGATAACTTTATTATGTCAAGCGTTTTTTTTCTTCAGATATATCATCATGCTAAAGCGAGGTTTACAGGTAGAAGATGCTCAAGCTCTAGTGAAAAGGAGGTATACTAATACTAAAATCCGCCTGGTTCAGAAGACAAGACTTTCAGACATCATTTTGCAGAAAATGATTGACAGGGGCTTGGTACCTTACATCCTTCAAATCAACCAGTGGGTCCAAGTGATGTAGTTACTACTATAGGATAACTTTTTCCACTGCAGCAACCACCCTGGATTGAATGTATTTTCAGTGAATGCTGCCAATTTATTTGGAATGCATCCGGTCATTCATATTTCTCAACATGTTTCTGACAAACTTAAGGCCATTATTTGGTTCAATATTTATGTTGATTTCTGTCACTTGCTGCCAGACTCCTTGCCAGATAGTTTTTTGAAGGACATACAGGACACCAAGGATTAGCCGGTTCTAAAATTATCTTCAACGCCAAGGTCAAAAACTCTGATACTTGTCCTTGATGACAGAGCTGGCACAGGCATATGGCATAAGATCCTTTAATATTTATGATACTTAATTAAGACCACTTCACCTGTCAAGTCCCTGTGTCTGGGAATAGATCAATTGTGTCAGGTCAGGCCACCTAAGAAAACTAAGGGGGTTTGTTTGTCTTTTAATAGGCCTTTCGGTTTAATAGGCCTAACAGGTTTTTCATGTTTTTTTGATTTATCATAGTCTTCACAGCGATTTCTTATATCGGGTAAATTTCAAGGAAAGCTTTACACTGCGGAGAAAGGTTTTCTTTGTGTAGAATAGGTTTGCACCATGGAGAAGAGGTTTCCACCGCAAAGAAAAGTTTGCTCATCTGTTTGAATTAGGGTTTTCACCTAGTTCTGTTGCTTCCGCATTATTTTTGTGCAAAAAATATTAAGATTCGATAAATACTTTCCTGATTTAGAATTTAGTGAAAGGGGCTCACCGTTCCAGGTCCGCAGTTCCATCCCGCTTACCAATAACATTAAATATCCTTTGACAGTTGCTCAAGGCTATATACATAGCAATTTGTGTCGAATCTCACCACTCTCTCTTAACCCATTTTTGACAATAGCAAATCAACTCGCACCAAACATTTGACAGTAGCGAATCAACTCGCGGACCCATCATATTTGGCAACGGCATTAGCAAAAAAATACGCTGAAAAAATCATCACCGATTCCAAACGAATCAGAAAAAAAAATAACACTTACTTTGATGTTAAAATATAACTGATAATAAATTCATCTGCTACTGATATAGCTCTAATAAAACACAACCCTGGGTGACGTAGCTTTACACCTTTTTCTGATTTATATTTCTGGAAAACAAAACGGTTACTATCATTACTGTATTATCACATTAAGGAGTTATAATGTAGGCAAAACCACACAAGTCGGAAAATGGTCTAAAATTTTAATCACAGAGCTCAGTCACCTTGGATCAAATCATGGCTAAATTTAGCAGAACTCTATGACATTAGTTCAGATCCAGGATTGCAATTATTGAACAAGAAATTTACATATTATATTAATTAAAATTTGTAAAGGAAGAATCAAGACAGTTGTTATAAAATTGCACAGGTCAAAATTGTATGGAATACAATTACTGCTCTAATGCTGACCATCCAGAGACAGGCCTTACAGGCATTATGCAAAAGCTAAATCTTATGGAGGGGGATCCTCGCCAAAACTCTCAATTTGTGAAAATACATTTGTTGATTTGTGAAAGTACATTTGTTAATTTGTCAAAATACAAAGTACATTTGTCGATTTGTGAAAGTACATTTGTCGATTTGTGAAAGTACATTTGTTTATTTGTCAAAACACAAAATACATTTGTCGAACCTACAAAGTACAAATTTTGAAATAACACAGCTTAACTTTATAGTTTCAAGATATGTAATTTCAACATTTGTATTTTCAAGAGATGTAATTTCAACATTTGCAGTTTCAACATTTATTGTTTCAACAATTGTATTAACGACACTTGCATTAACGAGCCTTGCATTAGCAAGCCATGCATTAGCGAACTATGACCATAATTGGGTTATTGTATGGTATGGAAGCCTATTGCGGCCATTTCAGAATCTCGACAATTAAATAGTCCAAAATAATTGTAACCTCTTCTGGCAAAGATAGTATTGTATTCTGTAATCGATTTTAAGTCTTCAATCGAAACTTTCTTTGCTCTCCAACTTCAACAACGTTCATCGGATATTTTGATGTGTGGTCTTGTCAGTACTTTCGTTTGGGGAGTCTGGCAAGGGACAACGTATAGTCGAACAAATGGGATTAAAAATAACGATGTCAACTGCTTGTCAGTGGTTTAGGGCGGAAGGCCTGGCAAGGGACAACGCATAGCCGTTCGAATGTTATAGATAAAAAAACTAGGTTCCTTGTCCGGAATCGAAATGAAGTGGAGGCTACGGTGGCTCAGTGAGTAGGACGTTTGCTCTCTAGCTTCATCGAACTGCATCAGAATTTATCTTGAGATATCTTCCCTTTTTCGTTGTGTAGATGGAGGATGGAGGGTCTGGCAACGGATAACGTGTAGTCGTGCGGTTGGGACAAAATAACGGGGCCCCGTGTAAACATTGGTTTCGATTCGCCGCTTGAACGTGACAATGATTAGGGTCGTCTGTCCAACCGAGGGGGTGAACAACTCTCTCTCTCTCTTTCTTTCTTTTTTTCGCATACATTGACGTCCACGTAAAAGAACCCTTTACCGTGGGAATTCGAAATAAAAGTAGGCCCTCGTAGCACACTGCATGAAGTACATTATTACGTTAGCTCAGTTGGAGAAGAATGGTTAGCGCGTTCGCAATTGATCATAAGGACTGTCATTGAATCCACTGGCGCGGTATCGATTCGCCGCTTGTGCGTGACAAGGGATAGATCGACTGTCCATTCCGTGGGTTTTCTCTTGGTCCTTCAGTTTCCTCCTACTGTTAAAGACCCTTTACCTTTAGGTGTGTTTTTGTATGTAGCCTATGTATGTATGTATGTTCGCCCATCACGCTGATATCTATAACGGAAGTTGCTGAAATTCAATAGGAGTCTTTGTTTTACTAATTTAAATGATGCATATACATTTCATACGAGAGAGAGAGAGAAATGGGGTTTAACGTCCACTCAACACAACTAGGTCATTTCGGGACTAACATATGGTTTAATTTTTTTTCAATAATTCGCTTGCGCGTAGGGGTCTTTAGCAGTGGGAGGAAACCGGAGTGTCCGTAGGAAACCCACGAGGATGAGAAGGCTCCCCTATTTCCATGTAACATACGCTTACACTAGGGCTCGAAACCACAGCCGCAAGCCAGGTGTGACCGGTCAGCTAGAGGTCGAAGCGCGGCACTCTAGACCACTAGGTCATCCCGACCCCCACATTTCATACGGAGCGTCCACAAGATGCAACAATGTGAAACAATGGTCATAACTCCAGAAGAAATTAACGGAAATTATTGAAATTGAAAAAAAGACTTCTTCATCTCACTAATATAAGCATCATATTTCAATTTAAAAACAATCAAATGATAAATGTAGTCTGTAGAGTGTTCACAAGAAATTGCGGACGACGGATGGACTGATTGACAGACGGGCGGACGGACGGGGTCGAGGGCAATATACGACCACATTCCCGTGTTGGCGTATACAAAACACGTCCACGTGAATGTTTTAGACTGTCAAATCTGGGCCACAGGCGAATTTATGCCCGCGGCGAGAAGTCGAGATTCTGAAATGGCCGCAATAGGCTTCCATACCATACATCAACCCAAATATGGTCATAGTTCGCTAATGCATGGCTTGCTAATGCAAGACTCGTTAATGCAAGTGTCGTTAATACAACTGTTGAAACTACAAATGTTGAAACTGCAAATGTTGAAATTACATCTCTTGAAACTATAAAGTTAAGCTGTGTTATTTCAAAATTTGTACTTTGTAGGTTCGACAAATGTATTTTGCATTTTGACAAATTAACAAATGTACTTTCACAAATCGACAAATGTACTTTCACAAATCGACAAATGTACTTTCACAAATCGACAAATGTACTTTGTATGTTGACAAATTAACAAATGTACTTTCACAAATCGACAAATGTATTTTCACAGATTGAGAGTTTTGGCGAGGATCCCCCTCCATAAAATCTGCCTTTTGCAGGTCTTTCTTTAGGCCTTAAATTTTTATATAAATCATTAATTAGACATTACAGATACATTAGTTAATATATAATCATAATAATTAAAAAATAATTGATAAAAAAAGAAAGTATTGAATATTTCATTCAAATTACTTCATTCTGAGCCAAATTATTACTGTTTATTGTTAACAAGATGTGTGCATAGTGGTAACTAGCGCACTGGTATATTCAAGACTAAGCCTTGCTTTCCCATTTTTAAATTAAATTTTGAAATGGCAAACTGTTCTAATCTAGTTAATATCACGAGTATCTGATTATTGTCTTATTGATAGTTTAAATAAAATTTCCGGCCTAAAGAAAGACCTGTTATAGGCAGATTCAACTCTTGCACAATGTGGGTTTGGCATACACCAAAACCAATAGTAATCAAGTAAATATGTAAAGTTTCAAGATGATCACTTAAGAATTGTGGCCTGTAGGCGATTAACAGACACATAAGTATAAAAGATAGTAAGCTGGCACTGCCAGGCAGGATACGTCCACATTTTCGAGAGATGGATAGAGAACAAGCAAAACCGAAAGTGATTTTTCCTACAATCAAAGGCTATAATTCATTAAATTACAATTTGATATGCGCAAATATCAAAACCAATCAAGATCTTTAGGTTATAAACATGCATTTCAAGTTTCATCAAAATCGAATTAAAATTGTGACCTATACTGGGTCCACAACCTTGATATACCATACTTTAACACTATTAGCGTACAAACGGCGGCCATTTTGTCTGGCAATTATGGTCCGATTTTCCTGAAATTCAAACTCAACCTTCCGTATAGTGTAACGGTGATAGAGTCAAGCGTTTTTTAAATCGGATAATAATCGTGACCTGAAGAGGGACCATAGGCTATTTTTCGGACAATCAGGGGCCATAATTCAGGAAGTTATGATCTGATATGTGCAAATAACGAAAGGAACTAAGATCTTTGGGTTATAACCATGCATTTCTAGTTTCATCAAATTTGAAAAAAAAAATTGTAACCTATACTGGGTCCACAACCTTGATATACCATTTTATAACAGTATTCGCGTACACACTGCGGCCATTTTGTATGGCAATTTTGATCTGAATTTTTCCGAAATTGGAACTTAACCTTCCTTAGGGTGTAACGGTGATATAATCAAACGATTTTTTAAATCGGATAATAATTGTGACCTCCAGAGGGACAACAAGCTAAACAAAGATGATTTTGCGTATAATCAGGGGCCATAATTCAGGAAGTTACGATCCGATATGCGCAAATATCGAAAGGGACCAAGATCTTTGGGTTATAACCATGCATTTCAAGTTACATCTATATTGAATTAAAATTGTGACCTCTACAGGGTCTATAACCTTGATATACCATTTTTTAACAGTATTCGCGTACGAATGGCGGCCATTTTGTATGGTAATTTTGGTCCGATTTTTCCGAAATTTGAACTCAACCTTCCTTAGGGTGTAACGGTGATATAATCGAACGGATAATAATTGTGACCTCCAGAGGTACCACGAGCTAAAAAAGGTGATTTTTCGGACAATCAGGGGCCATAATTCAGGAACTTACGTTCCGATAGGCGCAAATATAGAAAGGAATCAAGATCTTTGGGTTATTAACATGCATGTAAAGTTTCATCAATATCGGTTCAAAATTGTGACCTCTATAGGGTCCACAAGCTAAAAACATGATTTTTCGTACAATTAGGGGCCATAATCCATGAAGTTTTGATCCGATACATGCCATTATCGAAAGCAGCCGAGATCTTTTGGGGATAAACGTATATTTCAAGTTTCGTCAAAATCGGACAAGAATTGTGATCTGTAGAGAGTCCACAAACAATTGTGGACGGATGTCCAGACGGACAGGGGCGACGACATAATACGTCCACATGAAAGTGTGGGCATATAAAAAGGGCTATAAAATGACTTACTCTAGTAGTGTCAGAATATAACGTAGGAGGGGAACCATCTAATGTATAATATATATCTGCTCCTGGTGTATCACAGCCAATCTTAATACAAGTAAAACGATTCGCTGTTCCACCATTCATGTCAATAATGTACGGTGTTGATGATCTATTCGCTGTTAAATTATACAATAATTATCATTGAGAACTAGATATAGTGTTATTTGTACGTCCTCCATATATGTAAAGGAACGGCATCTGCAATCGTTTCGTTGAATGAAAATAGTAAAGATGATTATAAAAATTGGACAATTCTGTTGTGTCATGTTGGATAAACATGAAGAGCTTTCATTTATAGACATATTTGCTATGATATTTTATTATATAGCAATTTAGAAGTTTTTAACTCGTTAATTTTGTAACGAGTTAAGCCAAAACTTAAACTCCCCCAGCCCTGGCTGAGGAATATTACTGACGTGAACATGAATTATCGTAAATGTTGAGGTGCACCTATTTTGTTGTAGTAGATATAAGTATAATTGAAAATACCATTAGCCTTCATAAATATCTAAATTTGAAGTCTACTAAAAGGGAAAGGAAGCTTTAATCCTATTTCCTGAAGCTGACCTCTTTGTGAACTAATTCTAGCCTTAATGTCGATAAGTGTTTTAGTCAATAAATGTTGTTCGCCAATAACGAACAACAAACCAGCTCGTTGTTCGTTATTCACCAATATGAAACTGCTAGTTGTTCGGGTAGAAAAACAGACTGCTAGAATCTTTTTCCCAAGATTTTGAAGATTTATTAACCAATTAGACTCCCGGCATATTCTCTCTAAAAGTGCCTTTATTATGTTACTTATTCCATATCTGGTGAATAACGAACAACGAACACAGGTAAGAAATAAAATAAGAAACATTGTGGATAGGCTAGGATTTAGTTTAGATTCGGTATATTTAATGATATATTTGTCAATGGCGGAATTGCTTTTTTGAATGGATAATAATACTACGACCACAGTAAGGTGCTCTTATTTTTAATATTCACCTTTTTTATCTGACTTCATATGTAAATAATCGTAATCAAAATGAACCGATCGGATAAACGACAAACGGGAAAATAAACCCTTCATCTAATATTTTTAAAAACTGCAGCTTAATTAATTGGGTAACTAAAGTGATCAGCTAGTAATTAAAGGCTTTGGATAATTGAATGGGTCGTCAATTTATATATTAAACAGTGTACCATTAAACTGAGCCATAGTACTAATTAAACCAATTTTTAAAGCGTTATTATCAATTATCAAACAATGTTTTGAAATTGAAGGCTATGCATAGTTACTAAGATGTAAAAACACCATTATAAAGGATATCCGTTTTCCAGTGATCAACGGACCATTCCTGCATCAAACTATATACAATGCCTTTCATTGATTTCAGAAACTGACCTGATTCTTTGATATAAATACTGCAAGAATATCCTGGTGCACCCTGGGAGGCTACACTAAAGGCAGCCTCTTCATCAAACGTGTATAGAAAACTGTTGTTCTTCATGAGTTTACCACTGTTGAAAGACTTTACACCTTCAATAACATTTAATGGTTCCTGAAAATCATAAATTAAAGACTAGATATAGTAGATGGAAATTTGACAGCTAACTGACATTCGAAAACTGACTAGGACTGAAAAAACACTTGATGTTCATGACCCATTTGATATTGACAAGAGCGATGGTTCATATTTTCAAATATGAGATAAAGTGTCTATCAGTGATCCGCTAGCTTATACAAAGTTGCGTTGTGTGTAGAACTGATCTCTGAGTATATTGACAACTGGCAGGATTTTATATGCATGCAGTGCTCACTCTGGGTTTCTTTTTTTTCCGCCAATTTTTCATTTTATTTTATTAGCCATATAGTTTTTCCGCCAAAAAAGAGCAATTTTTATGCATATTATATCACAGTTTAAAAAATTCTTCACTGCTTTGCAGAAGCCCATTTTTTGAAAGCTTTTTCAAAATCTGGTGTAGGCCTAACCACTTTTAGTAACATTAAATTACACAGTGTATTTGTTTTTAATGAATATTTGCTGTTTGAGGTAGACTAGTACATCCAGGCCTATTGTTCAAGTTGATATCGCTTCAACATTTTGGTGGTGAAAAATATTAAAAAGTCTGACATTCTGACTTTTGTTCGTTTCCGGAGTTTAACTTCCACTTCTCACATGTTATTTTCGTGATCTGATATTTTTACATTCAGAATTGAAAGATGATATGTTCCTCAAAAAAGATTTACAATCATCCATTTGTAAAAGTGTTTCATTTTCATAGTAAAAGTGTTTCATTTTCATTCTTTTATTAGATAAAATAACAGTAAACACAATAAAATACTAAATATACATACATCTGAATTGGGAGAATTAACATGGATAATATTATGTTCTTCATCTGTTCCTTTCCAATTCCACAAAACAGATTCACCCTATTTAAAAGAATATACTGCATTATTCAAAAGTACAATAGTCTCTCATATTGGGAATAACATTGGCTGATTGAGTCAGAGGCTGGTTGTTATCTACCATATTTTTGGGGTATGTGTCAATACTATTTCTCGGCTGTTGAGTGACATCATCGGCTCAATATTAGCACTTATACAGTCCAGTCAAACTACTTAAGGTATGGCAACACAAATACTGCTCGACATTTCTAAATATTTACAAAAGCTTGCATAACTTTTATCTAAAAGCATTTTGCGCACCAAAATCAGACTCATCCCAAGATCTTGTCAACCAGTTGTACCGATAGCTAATCAGTTCACACCCTGTCATAAGCCGGTAGAGAATAAACCTCTGACTAATAATTCTTGGCATAGGCATCAATAGGCGTACGAGCCAGAGGGCAGGGTGGCAGCTGGCCCCCTAATTTTCGAGCAATCTGACTTTTCGGGCAGACAGGTAAAGAGAAAAAGTGCCAGAAATCTAATAAACACTAATATTTACTTTTGAATAAATAACTCTGTATAAAATAACAATGCCAATTAATATATACTGGTGACATAAGGGATTGATAGCAGGCAAAGGCCACAACATAAACAAATGTAAAATTCTTACTGTGTTTAGATAAACTTTTGATGGATGAAATCCTTTTTTATCTACACGTATTGTTGTGTTATCATAACGATCATCACATATAACACTACTAAGTTTCACTTGTTCAGTAATCTAAAATATAGTGAACAATTCAAATATAAGGTAAAAAATAAGTTTAAACAGGAGCTATAATTATAAGTTACTGTTATATATCAGATGTGATTGTATATTCTGGCAGTCTCTTTAGTCCCACTTTAGGTCATCTGACAAAACAGGTTTTAGACTTGGTTGTTCTTAATTTTTACACTTAGCTGAGTGTGTTACATTAAAGCGGTATTCAAAGGCAGGGGTATAAATGTGGGGGGGGGGGTCGGCAGGGCCGGATTAACCATGGGGCACCATGGGGCACAGGCCCCAGGGCCCCCCACATTAGGGGGCCCCCCACAAAATTTTTTAGTTGCGTCCAGTCACCTGCTCTAGAAATGCCATCATTTCATAGCACTCGCATTTATCACCACGCCCGGATTAACCATGGGGCATAGGCCCGAGAACCCTCAACATTAGGGGCCCCCCACAAAAAATCTTAGTTGTGTCTAGCCCCCTTCTCTAGAAATGCCATCATTTCATAGCATTCGCATGGATTGGTCCACTGAAATAACGCCAGAATGCGCTAATTTTATTTTTTTTCTGGGGGAGGTACTCCTAAATGGCTCCACACAAGTGCCTGAAATGCCAGGAAATCATATTTCCGGCCTCCAATTTATGAAAATTTCCAGAAAAATAAGGCGTCCCCGCCACAAAAATTGACAACCTTTCAAGTATAAAATAATACACTTGATTATGATCAAATAGTGATGATCCCAAGGCACTGATGAGTCGGTCGGTTTTAATAGCGCCTACACCTGATCCAAACTTTCTTATATCTCTTATAATATGTGGAGGCTATCGGGCGCCACCACAGGCGCGGACTCAAGGTGCGGACACCAGAAGCGAATGCCTCTCACAAAAAATCTGACGCCATATAAAATACAAAATTGACACTCAGATATCACCCAAATGGCAGAAAAACGTGTTTCCTGCATCGTTATTTTTAAAATTTTCTGCTGGAGGACCCCGGACAAGGGTGCCGTCTCCAAAAGCGAAGGGCCTCTCCTATCACCTATTTCTGGATCGGTGTCTGACCCACCACATGACATTAAAGGGTTCGTTTTGGTCGCCCTTATTCACATTTGACTGGACCTTGTTGGTCTTTGGGGGCGCCGCCACCAAATTACATGATTAGATATTTTCGTTCTGGTCGCTCTATCCACGTCGCCTTATGCCTTATGGTGTTTCGGACTAGTTCTAGTTTAGAGGATACGGAGTTTTTCATTTTGGTGTGCTTAACATCAAAATAAGAAATAGCGCTGCCGAAATTGACATACGGGAGCGACGTTGATTGCAGCTCCAAGCCCCCCACCCCAACGTACACACACGCACCGTTCCGCACTCAGTAACTCGGGCATTATATTGGCTTCACCAACACTCAGCTGCACCCCCACTTTTATAATCCTACATACGGCCCTGCCCCAGACCCCCTTGTGGGGCTTCGCGCCTTCGGCGCTCGCAATCGGTGATCAGGGGCCCCCCACATGTTCCAGGCCCCAGGGCCCCCACCATGGTTAATCCGGCGTTGGGGGTCGGGGGTGTTACATCCCCCCCCAAGAAAAAAATTAGTCGGTCACAAATTCAGTGCAGTCGTTCTTAAAATCAGAGCAGTCAGTATCAAAAAAAGTACTCAGGCAAAACGTTAGTATAACATTTTTATGTCAACTTAATATGTTTGAAAAAATGTTGTGTTTCATTCTTATTCTATTGTGAGTATGTTGGTCTAAGAACAAAATTTTCCACAGGGAGAAAAATAAGCGATCTCAAAATTAATGCAGTCACTGCAGTTGGTCTCGGCGACTTAATGAATTAATGAGGTAAACAAATAATGACAGAACAGACCCCATATACTAGTCGGCCGCAAAATCAGTGCAGTTGGCAAGCATCGATATCTCCGCGCAGGCACATTTGCTTTTAAAAACAATTTGCAGGCACATTTTTAAAGAAAATTTTTTTTTTTTTAAATTATTTCTGTCACGTAAATCATGAAAATAAATTTCTTCGGCTGAGTCCAACCCAAGAATCATACTATATCAGGTCGAAGAAAGCCGCCCAAAAAAAACCTTTGACTTCGTCCTTCCCTCACTCTGTTGCTTACACAAACCTAGCGCTCAAAATTTATCATCCACGGCTAACGGCAAAGCCATGCCGTAAGTAAAAGCCCACGCAAACCATGTGTGCCACGGCATTATTTTTTTTGTGTGCTGTAGTAGACCCTATCATCCCAAATTAGTTTAAAGAAAGAAGTATCGGTATATTGTTTATTTCTATTTAGAAGTTTTGCTGTTCCATTCATTTCACGGGTCACCAAGACCAATTTACGGCACTTCAATGTTAAGGGTTTGAATGTCGTAAATGGTGCTGTACATTCTGTTTTACGATCAATTTGGTATGTACTCATTCTACGGTTAATTCTACCGAATCTATACTAAATCCTAGCCTGTCCACAATGTCAATGTTTCTTTTTTTATTTCTTGCCTGTGTTGACCGTGGATTTGCTACGACCCGGGAGTAGGACTAGGAGGGCGATGAGAGCTTTTTCAACTTCTGTCTGACCTGATTCTCATTCCACCGTAATAATAATATAATTCGTGAGACAACGTGTTTTATACTTTTAATTACCAATATCTACCTGTTGTCATAAGTCGTTGTACTCAAATAAAATACAAACACCGTTTTAAGAATAGGCCTATATAAATTTGAATATATAAATGGAAATTAATTTGCACTGAAGCAAAAAAAAGACAGCAAATGCTCTGAAAATACACCAATAAGGGTTGAATTTTCATAAAAGACCACGCCCCCTTCCCAAATTTTTTTTCACTCGTTTCGCTTGCTAAAGATTTCTTCCAACACTCAGCAAATCCTGGCTACATCCCTGCTGTATACCTGGCAATTGAATACCCTCCTTATGAGTATGACCCTGCAGGCACATTTTCAAGTGTGTGCGCAGGCACACTCAACTCTTATAGAGCCCTGGCAGTTGGTTGCAAAATAACAGCAGTCGGTATCAAAATAAGTGCTCACTGCACACGTCATGCTACTCACGAAAAACTTTAATAAAAAATAACCTTGTTAACTTATCTTTTTTGAAAAAAATTGTTGGTCACATCTTGGCAAAAAAAATAGTCGGTCTCAAACAAAGTGCTCACCGCAGTCTGTCTCAGACTAAATAAATTAATGGGCATTTTAGAGAGCAAGTTAGCGTCCATTTAGATAAAGTGCCCCCAGGCCTAGTCCTTAAAGTGAATCACCAAGTTGGTAGAATTGTTAGTTCTACTCTCACAAAACAGGCGACAATGACAGATAGGCCGCTAGTTCCGAAAAGACCAAGTGCATGTCGAGGGGACGTTAAACCCCATTTCTCTCTCTCTCGGATAGGCTGTAAAATTCTGTTCAAATTCTTATCCTCTCTCTAACGAGAATTTGGTTCCATTTGCCGTGACATTGACTTAACTTTTAAGGCCCAGTCCTAAAAATTAAAATCTTGGTTACACTTCGGAATTTTATGCGCACTTGCGGTGGTCGATTGCATTATATCATTCTTCCACTCCTCTGTTTTCTTATACTGTCTCAGCACTATCATATTCACAGATAAAGTGACCTGTACTGTTATACTAGTGAACCACTGGTGTGTGGGTCGTCAGGGGTCAGCCTATAAAAATGTTATGTCAAAACAGGCGGAATTTAAAGGGACAGATCTCAAGATTCTGTCCCATTGATTCACATTTTTGGTCCTCTCATCTAAAATATTTTCTCCCAGCGATGACCTTAAGTTCCAGGACATTGACTCAATTTTTCAAAATTTTCTCAGGATGCTCAGGGCACAATCATATATGACATAAACTTTATGTCAACTTAAAAGATAGTAAGCTTGCACTGCCAAGCAGAATACGCCCAATTTTCGTGAGAAGGATAGAGAACAAGCAATACCGAAAGTGATTTTACCTATAATCAAAGGCCATAATTCATTAAGTTGCAATATGATATGCGCAAATATCGAAAAAAATCAAGATCTTTAGATTATAAACATGCATTACAAGTTTCATCAAAATCGAATTAAAATTGTGACCTCTACAGGGTCCACAACTTTGATATACCATATTTTCACACTATTTGCATACAAACGGCGGCCATTTTGTCTGGCAATTATGGTCCGATTTTCTAGAAATACGAACCCAACCTTCCGTAAGGTGTAATGGTGATATAATCCCATATGTGCAAATAATGAAAGGAACCAAGATCTTTGGGTTATAACCATGCATTTCAAGTTTCATCAAAATCGAATCAAAATTGTGCCCTATACAGGGTCCACAACCATGATATACCATTTTTAACAGTATTCGCGTACAAACGGCAGCTATTTAGTCTGTCATTTTTGGTCCAATTTTTCTGAAATTCAAACTCAAACCTTCCTTAAGGTGTAACGGTGATATTATCAAATTGTGACCTCCAAAGGGACCACAAGCTAAATAGAGGCAATTTTGTGTACAATCAGGGGCCATAATTCAGGAAGTTAAGATCCGATATGCGCAAATATCAAAAGGAACCAAGATCTTTGGGTAAAAACAATGCATTTCAAGTTTCATCAAAATCAAATTAAAATTGTGACCTCTACAGGGTCCGCAACCATGATATACCTTTTTTTAACAGTATTCGCGTACAAGCGGCGGCCATTTTGTAGGGCAATTTTGGTCCGATTTTCCCGAAATTTGAACTTTACCTTCCAAAGGGTTTATCGTTGATATAAGCAAACGTTTTTTTAATTCAAATACTGAATATAAATAGGCATCTGCGTCTCATGACTTTAAACAATGTGTATAAGTTTAAAGTCAATCAGTTATTAACTTTAGCCTCTAGAGCGTCCACAAGAATTTTTGAAGTGATCAAGGGCCATAACTCTGACAGCAATTATTGGAAATCGCTGAAAATCAAAAGGCTTCTTCGTCTCATGACCTAACATACACTGTGTATAAATTAAAAGTCAATTTGATATTAACTTTAGCCTTTAGAGCGTCCACAAGCAATTGTAGAAGCAGGACGGACGGGGGTGACGACAGTATACGACCACATTTAAATGTGGGCGTATAAAAAAAGGTAAAGCATTGGTGTAATCACTTCAGTTCCATTCATCATCATTTGATAAATTTATATACAAACGAATACAAGAACATGTTGTAAGTAATACTACCGCTTAATCTGCACAATAACGTGAAATACAGGCCCTATTTTTTAATCTGTGCTTTGAAGATCTGAAATCTGTGCTTTGAAAAAATGGTGTATATTCTCGTAAATCTGAAAATATTGTATATTGATCCTGAACTAGAGAGCTATCAACCTCATTATGATCATTGATAGTGTTGTTGGGCTTAATATCCAGTCTTGTGATTTCTGTTTATTTACCCTTCTGTTTCTCAAGTTTCGTGTTTTGACGCCCCCCCATACCGTTTAACCATATAAATAACAAATTCATTGCGCTTATCAAAATGACATAAATACAACTCATTATGACCAAACTTACTGTGACTTTCTTCTTTTGGAATGATTTACTAACTAGATGAATAGAACCACTAGTATTGACAGCTCTACCAATACACCGTCTACAAAATAAACAAGATATGCTTTATAAACAGTTGCCAGGTACACAATGCATACGAGAGGAAGAGGAATGGGGTTTCACGTCCACTTGAAACAAAATAGGTCATTTCGGGACTAACATATGATTTAATTTTTCATTTTAATAATTTGCTTGCAGGTAGGGGTCTTTAGCAGTGGGAGGAAACCGGAGGACCCGGAGAAAAACGACGAGGTTGGACAGGCGACCCTACTCCTTGTCACGTACAACTGAAAATTTGAAACCACGCCAGTTGACTCAATGACAGGCTTTATGATACAGCATACACGTGCTAACCATTCAGCCATCCCCCCCTCCCCCAATGCATAAGACACTTGTCGTTTAAAGGGACAATAACACTCTTGCTGGCTTGACATGTTCCGAAAAACAAAAATTAACCTTAATCTAACTACTAGATGTTTAAGTGTCCTCCCTGTTGTGTAAATTATCCATTATAACCTATCTTACTTGTCCAGAGGGTTCGAAAATAGGTTTAAATCCAAGATGCATTTAAAGGTGCTTACGTAAGGCTTTTCAACCCATGTTAAGGCATGTTGTTGAATTTTTTCAATTTTTAAAATTAGATGTGTTAAGATGAAATTTGTATCATTTATTAATTGGATTATTGTAAAATAGTACAATTTTTTGACCAGAATAACGATTGGGACATATTATTCAGTTACAACAAGAGTGGTATTGGGGCTTTAAAAATCTCGGTAGAGCAAAAAATATACTCCTCGCTTTAAAATAGATGTAATGTAAAAAGTATTGTATTGTTCTCTGGCAATTATGTATCTTGGGATATTTTGCTAATTTAATTGAATAAAGATTCCAAAATCTGAGAGGTTTTGTACATTTGTATTTCATCATATGTTAATAAAATTAAAATGACTATACTTTATTAACTTAAAAAACAGCAATAACTTCAACATATGGATAACAAAATTACTCTTCATGCTACCGAGCAGTAAAATGTTTTATTTCCCGAAAATTCAAATATTATTCCAACATTAGTTCGTTTTTTGGCATCGCTGAGAAAATTATTAGGAGATAAACACCTCCTGTTTTGCAATTAGAAGGGTGATATTGTCCAATAGACATGTCCTAAACAAAGGCAAGGAATACACAAAGGAAATAAAAATTCTTTGCAACATGCATACCGCTGCACATACATGTGATACCTCCCGCAATTCGCGGGAGACAGATACTCACGCTTTTTTCAATTCTTGTAATTTTATTTTTTGGGAGTCAAAATTGTAATCAAATAGCCCCTTGCATCGAAATAAAACAAGACTTTTCTTTGTTAACGAGACAATCGACCTATCTCTCGTGTTGAATGTTGTTACTATATTTAGTAACACGACCTGATACATTTCCGATGTTTTCGTATTTGGAACAATACTATTTAAATAACGAGATAACTATTGTTTTTATACGAAATTAATAAAGTAGCCTAATTTCCGATTTCATTTTCATTCCTGTGCACATTACATACTTTAAATTAGGCATGAATAACAGAGAATTTATTAATTTAGAACATTGAACCACGTGTCCAAGTTACGCAATTTTTAATTGTCCAGATGTGCGTGAGCTGGGAGGAAACTTCCCTTCGACTTAGAGAATGTCCACATTCCTATTAAAAGCGCGCGAATATGAGTCACGTGATGTAAACATCATGGGCTCCCACGAGTCTAGAGGCGTAAAAATAATGGAATTATGTCTTTCCAGGCAAGTCCTTTATTCATGTAACACAATGCTTACTTCATAAATGAACATTGAGTTGCATTTCGACGTAATTAACCGCGAATATGGGTCTCAAGAACTTGTAATTTAATTTTTACTTTTCGTGTTGAAATGACGTCATGTAATGCCAAATAATTATCCATAGTATACCAATTTCAAGTGCTCGGCGGGCACACTTACCATGCTCCGATTTTGTTGATTTTAATAGCAACGAAACGACAATAAAACTTTTGATCGGTCGGGGGTGCGATATTGACAAATCGCCTCAAAAAAAATATTTGTGAATTGAATTGTTTAACTTACAAAAATTGCCTGATACTTCGAAATGCCAACAACAACAAACAAAGCACCCTCGACCGATTGAAAGATCGTTCATTTGATGATTTGTCTTTCTAATGATATTACATGTAGAATGAAATAATAATATTGATAATAATAAGTGTGCCCAGCGAGCACTTGAAGCGGGTTACCCTCATTTAAGTTTTTAACTTACGTTTATGAAATTGATAAAATGAACACATACATAAAATTTATATCAAACAAAAGAACAAGATATCTGCTTCCAAAATATTTTAAAATTATTAAAAAGATAGTAAGCTGGCACTGCCAGGCAGGATACGCCCACATTTTCGAGACATGGATAGAGAACAAGCAAAACCGAAAGTGATATTTCCTACAATCAAAGGCTATAATTCATTAAAGTACTATTTGATATGCACAAATATCGAAAAGAATCAAGATCTTTAGGTTATAAACATGCATTTCAACTTTCAGCAAAATCAAATTAAAATTGTGACCTATACTGGGTCCTCAACCTTGAAATACCATATTTTAACACTATTAGCGTACAAACGGCGGCCATTTTGTCTGGCAATTATGGTCCGATTTCCTTGAAATTCAAACTCATCCTTCCGTATGGTGTAACGGTGATAGAGTCAAGCGTTTTTTTAAATCGGATAATAATCGTGACCTCCAGAGGGACAATAGGCGATTTTTCGGACAATCAGGGGCTATAATTCAGGAAGTTATGATCTGATATGTGCAAATAACGAAAGGAACCAAGATCTTTGGGTTATAACCATGCATTTCAAGTTTCATCAAAATCGAAAATTAAAATTGTGATCTCTACTGGGTCCACAACTTTGATATACCATTTTTTAAACAGTATTCGCGTACGAATGGCGGCCATTTTGTATGGCAATTTTGGTCCAATTTTTCCGAAATTCAAACTCTACCTTCCTTAGGGCATAACGGTGATATAATCAAACGATTTATTTAATCGGATAATAATTGTGACCTCCAGAGGGACCACCAGCTAAACAAAGACGATTTTGCGTATAATCAGGGGCCATAATTCAGGAAGTTACAATCCGATATGCGCAAATATCGAAAGGAACCAAGATCTTTGGGTTATAACCATGCATTTCAAAATCGAAAATTAAAACCAAGATCTTTGGGTTATAACCATGCATTTCAAGTTTCATCAAAATTGAATCAAAATTGTGACCTACACTGGGTCCACAACCTTGATATACCATTTTATAACAGTATTCGCGTACACGCGGCGGCCATTTTGTATGGCAACTTTGTTCCGAATTTTACCAAAATTCGAACTCAATCCTCCTTAGTTTCTAACGGGGATATAATCAAACGATTTTTTAAATCGGATAATAATTGTCACCTCCAGAGGGACCACAAGCTAAACAAAGAAGATTTTGCGTATAATCAGGGGCCATAATTCAGGAAGTTACAATCCGATATGCGCAAATATCGAAAGGAACCAAGATCTTTGGGTTATAACCATGCATTTCAAGTTTCATCAAAATCGAAAATTAAAATTGTGACCTCTACTGGGTCCACAACTTTGATATACCATTTTTTAAACAGTATTCGCGTACGAATGGCGGCCATTTTGTATGGCAATTTTGGTCCAATTTTTCCGAAATTCAAACTCTGCCTTCCTTAGGGCATAACGGTGATATAATCAAACGATTTATTTAATCGGATAATAATTGTGACCTCCAGAGGGACCACAAGCTAAACAAAGGCGATTTTGCGTATAATCAGGGGCCATAATTCATAAAGTTACGATCCGATATGCGCAATTATTGAAAGGAACCAAGATCTTTGGCTTATAACCATTCATTTCAAGTTTCATCTTAATTCGAATTAAAATTGTGATCTCTACAGGGTCCACAACCTTGATATACCATTTTTTAACAGTATTCGCGTACAAACGGCGGCCATTTTGTATGGTAATTTTGGTCCGATTTTTCCGAAATTTGAACTCAACCTTTCTTAGGGTGTAACAGTGATATAATCGAATCGGATAATAATTGTGACCTCCAGAGGTACCACGAGCTAAAATAGGTGATTTTTCGGACAATCAGGGGCCATAATTCAGGAAATTACTTTCCGATAGGCGCAAATATCGAAAGGAACCAATATCTTTGGGTTATAAACATGCATGTCAAGTTTCATCAAAATCGGTGCAAAATTGTGACCTCTATAGGGTCCACAAGCTAAAAACGTGATTTTTCTTACAATCAGGGGCCATAATCCATGAAGTTTTGATCCGATACATGCCAATATCGAAAGCAGCCGAGATCTTTTGGGGATAAACCTATATTTCAAGTTTCGTCAAAATCCAACAAGAATTGTGACCTGTAGAGAGTCCACAAACAATTGTGGACGGACGTCCGGACATCCGGACGGACGGACGAACAGACGGACAGGGGCGACGACATAATACGTCCACATGAAAATGTGGGCGTATAAAAAGATTAAATAGCCAGTGTATGACGTTAAGTTTAAAAGGGGTTACAAATTGGGAAAAAAATACTTTCTTCCAACACGAGCAATAGAGCTGTGACATCTACCGGTACTTTCAGTAAATATAGACATGAGTTAGGGCCTATGACAAGTTCTATATTTTGTGTTTTCATGTTTTTGGTTAAATTGCGTCATTATAACAATCAAATGATATTAAAATATATAAAATTTGTAAATTAATTTGTCTTTTATTCATGGTGGGTGGGTAATTTTAACGTGTGATAAAGTCTCCCTCTTTAGACCTTAATCTCCTGACATTTTACTTGTGGCCAATCACATGTATGTCGCTGCATTAAGTCAATTTTTCTGCAAAAAAGCTTTGCTCCTCGCTTACTCAACTCTATTCTTTAATCATTGATCATTCGGCTTTAAACTCCATTGTTTACAAGAAGAAGAAATTTAATACTGTTCAGCACATTCTCACAGTGCAAAATGACGTCTAATAGAACTGTGATGGTGTGAAGCATGGCACCACCTGGACAGGTTACCCCCTTGATCAGTTCAACGGTTTGGTAGTTTATAAGAATTTAGTAATAGCAATAATATTTACATACCGAGGTGAAAATAGATTCTCTGACATCTGACCATCTAACAGTTGGTCTAATGTCTCAATTTGATTAATGTCGTAAAACTGTGGTTGACGGAACACCCAGCAAACTATATCATTGGTTTGTACCGTAACAGGATCAGGATACATTTCAGTGTTTGATACTGTTACTTCATGCACCTACCAAAAAGATAAAAAAGTTAAAGTGGTGAACCATTTATAGATATCTATATGTATCCTTATAATCATATATTATATTTAAAGTATGTTTAATTAAAGATGGGTTCCCAGCAAAGTATTTATCGGCTGGTTATTTCCAATAAAAGTATGGAAAATTTGGTATTTATGAAAAGTATAGACACTCAATCTTACTAGAAAAATAATAGATTACGCGAAAATCGCCCATGGGGCAAGGACTGGGCAATATTGTCAGGGAATCACTAAACTGTCAACCCGACAGGATTTGCTGGCTTATTGTCTGCTAGCTTAGGTCAGGGAGCAGTTGTTATTTCTTGCTCAAATGGTTAGGCGGTTTTGGGAACATTGCGGATTGTCAGGGTACAAAATACTCTGCAATTTAAAGGTGTAAAAAGAAGTTGACAGAAATAATTTAGAATTTATTTAGGCCTCAATAATATGGTAAATGTAAAGTAAGTAATGATAGATACATTTTGAAATATGGACCCTCCCACAATAAAGTTAAGTTGGCAGACATTGCGTTTAACAACAGCTTACTTACAGCTATAGGTATCCCCGGCGAAAACAGCTAGAGTTTTGAAAGGGAATTGAAGCAAATATTTGATAGACTGGGTACTTTGAATATGTGTTTAGTCCACATATATCATCAAATCACAAAGTTTGTACCGGGGAATGTATCTTTAAAGCAATATGTTGCCGTCATGTACACACTAGTGTTGGGTATTGTAGTCACATTCAGGTATTACAATACGATTCATATAACCAGGTCAAAATTTATTACCAAGATAACAACAGGATAAATGAATACATTTCGGACCCGTCCAAGTCAAAGAAATAAAACTGTTTAATATTACGATATTCATATGGATCAAAAATTTAAAGATACATTAATTTAGATAAAGAGCTGGCTGTTTTTATTCTTTCTTTAATAGTACAAAAATAGATAATACAAAATGAAAATATTAAAAATTTCGTTAAATTATAACTGCATGTTTGTAGTTTTAACAAGATATTGATTGTGTATTATCATAAGCATGGCATTACTGGTATATTTCCCATTTTTAAATCAAATCATTAAATGTCTGAACTGTTCTAATCTAGTTCAAATCTCTGAGTATCTGATGGCATCAAGAGTTGATTATGGTCTTGGCATGTAATGTCTAATTAGAAATTTGTATAACATTTAAGGCCTAAAGAAATATCTCCAATAGGCAAATAATGTATCATTAAGGACATTAATTAGTTACTGAAACGACCAAAAAAAACCCCAACATAATGCAAGGGATTGACAGAGCAAAAGCTCCAAAAAATAAGTGATTTTTCATACTATCAGGGGTTTATAGTCCAGGAAGTTACAGTCTTATATGCATGAATATCTACAGGAACCTAGATCTTCAGGATACAAACAATTTTTTTAAGTTTCATCAAAATCGGATAAAAATTGTGACCTCTATAGGGGAATTTTTAATCTGATATGCGCAAATATCGACAGGAACCAAGTTCTTTGGGTTATAAACAGATTTTTAAGTTTTATCAAAATCTGATATACCGGTATATCATTTACATTTGCTAACAACATCAAGATATTAATCATAACTTAAATTTATTGTTATAATCACTATAATTAAATAATGAATCTTAAATGCCTTAAAAGGTTACCTGTGGTTGTGTTGACACAACAATAGCTCCAAATAACTTTGGAAGATTTGCACTGAAAAATATAGGAAACAATACATAGACAATTATTTAATGGTCGTTTATGAAACAACTTCATATTTTATATGCTATGTTTAAGTTAACAAGCCATTAGTGAGACTGTTTAGATAATAGTTTATTCTTTGTCTTCATCAGAAGATTCACAGTCATATTTCATAATATGAGCGGGATAAATATATCCTTTGGATATGCTTCAGTTACCAATCCACATTGTAATTCTTCATTCCAGCCTTCTATCGAGCAGAAGACTACTCAGGCAAGATGGTAATAAAAAAAGAAAGGTTCGTTAAATTTTCATCACGATTAAAATTTCTCCAGAAAATCTTTTTACTAGTGTCATCTACGGATGTTAAGTCGGCTTACGCCATATATGGTACAACAGTTTTTATAAACCAGCAATTGCTTCATCAGAAACATCAATTTTTTGTCACATTGTTTAGAATTTGGAATTATCTTGAAAAAGAAAGACAGACAGTCATCACCCTGAAAGCATGTAAGCTGAGATATTCTCGACACTTTCAACAATAATCTTGATTTGATCAAAAAATATCAATATTAGTATTGAAAGTGTCGAGAATATCTTAAAAACTGAAAACAAACCATGAGGACACCAATATAGCACACCTACTCCATTTCGCATTGCAAAATAATTGAGGCACTGAAACAAACTGTATTTTGCATTCATGCTTGGGCAAAATAGACATCCCAGTCATTCTCCTCGCAAACGATGATCCAAAAAATACACATTTTGATCGATAATGATAGTAGAAAGGCCGCAAATATCGCGAAAGGCAACTTACATTGGCAGATGACCTTAGAATAAAAATTTTATGGGTGAAAAAATAACAGACCTTTCTTTATTACCTACCTTGCCGTAGAGGTCTCTTGTTTCACATTAAACAACATCAATTATTTTGCAAGATTATAGAGACAAAGTGCAAGACCAATGATCGAACAAGATGACCCTGCAATGCATGGCTGGAGTGAAGATTTACAATGTGAACGAGTATGTAAAGCATATCCAAAGAAAAAATATGCGAACTTTTGATTAACCTTATAAAATAATAAACTCCTGGTGAAATAAACTGGTAAACATAGGCTGAAGGACTATCTCTTGGCTGTCCACTTGAAAAACCACCATCTATTCTTGCTCCTTGATGTGAGACCTACAACAGAAATATATATATATATAAATATAGTTCTATTAATCAGAATCAGAACCTTTAAATTGGCACATATTATTACGATATTAGTCACGTGCATTACATATCAATCAAGATTCCATAATCAGATGGAAATGAATTACTAAAATAGGAACCCCCTTCCAATTGTTACCTTGTAGACAATATGACTTTTTTTTGTAAAGTATATGTATTTCATTCAGAATTGACCCACTTATTTAGTAATTCAAATCATATTAATTTTGATATGATATGCAAATAGTACATCTTAAAGAAGTGTCATTCCACGTAGATCTGAGAAACTGAAAGTGATAGAGGTATGAATATTGATTTCATTCCAATGAAAGGTGTTAGTGGTTAGTAATTATCACTGTTTCGAAAGGTATTGGCTAACTAAATAGATGCAGGACAGGGGCGACGACAATAATATACGTCCATATGAAAATGTAAGCGTATAAAAAGGTTATGTTCCTAAGCATTTCAAATACTAACACTTACCTGTAAAATATTATGTTGTTTCTTACAACTCTGCCATACCCACCAAACACGATCATTTGGGCGAATTGTTAGGACTTTCGGTTCAAATCCATTGTCTGTTAAGTGAACTGTATTATTCTGAAAAAAAAACAAAAGTTATACACTTCAGCTCAATTTCAAATCTTCTACAAAATATTTAATTTGAACAATCAGCAATTACAGCTCAATTTCAAATCTTCTACAGAATAGGAGCTTTTACGTGTGACTTACTTCCAGTGTCTATTTTTAGCCTGGCCTTATTTAGCACATATTTCAAATTTTATTGTCGTCTTTTCCCACTTGCACTGGTTGTACGCCATTTTGAAACTAGCTGACGAAGACAGCTCGGGCGGCGATTGCTCGACTCCGGGCTGCTCTGTCAGTATCTAACAAACGCATTTACTTCAAGTACAACCTTTAACAAGAGTTGCCAGGCAACGAAACATACGCCCACAGCAGCTAAATCGTCCGGGCAGTAAACAAGGGTTGTCCGTATTTTACTTTTTTCGGTAATGAAGCATTTATAATACACTAAAATATGATTATTAAAGTCAATCATTTATCAACTTTAGCCTCTAGAGGGTCCACAAGATTTTTTGAAGTGATCAAGGGCCATAACTCTGACAGTAATTATCGGAAATTGCTGAAAATCAATGGGCTTCTTCGTCACATGACCTCAACTCTGTGTATAAATTTAAAGTCAATAGGATATTAACTTTGGCCTCTAGAGCATTCACAAGAATTTACGAAGTGATCAAGGGCCATAACTCTGACAGTAATTATCAGAAATTGCTAAAAATCAATAGGATTCTTCGCTTCATGACCTTAAACACTGTGTATAAATTTAAAGTGAATCGGATATTAACTTTGGCCTCTAGAACATCCACAATATTTTTTGAAGTGATCAAGGGCCATAACTCTGACAGTAATTATCGGAAATCACTGAAAATCAATAGGCTTATTCGTCTTATGACCTTAAACATTGTGTATAAATTTAAAGTCAATCGGATATTAACTTTGGCCTCTAGAGCATCCACAAGAATTTTTGAAGTGATCAAGGGCCATAACTCAAACAGCAATTATCGGAAATCGCTGAAAATCAATAGGCTTCTTCGTTTTATGACCTTAAACACCGTGTATAAATTTAAAGTCAATCGGTTATTAACTTTAGCCTCTAGTGCGTCCACAAGATTTTTTGATGTGATCAAGGGCCATAACTCTGACAGTAATTATCGGAAATTGCTAACAATCTATAGGATTCTTTGTCTCATGACCTTAAACACTGTGTAAAAATTTAAAGTCAATTGGATATTAACTTTAGCCTCTGGGGCGCCCACAAGCAATTGTGGACGCTGGACCGACGGACGGACGGACCGCAGTTACTACACTCGTCACTAGGCTTCCTATACATATTATAATATTCAATTTACACCCTTTTTAATTAACACACCTTGTCTACAGTTATAATCCGAATGTTATTTTTTTTATCGAGATTCGTAGGTATTTACCATGTTTGCTAGATTTTTATACGGCAAACGTATTAAACCTTGACCTATTACTCAGTGATAAGCTTCCACTGCAAAAAGAGTTCTCGTCTTTTATTATGAGTATCATGTGCGGCAGGTTAGTTTGCTTCTAAAATCGCTGTTCTCCGTTCCAAAAAATACAAAAGTAATTTTTTACCAGACAACCATGATTCTATTCACCGAGACTAGATAATTTCTCTAGGTGTAAGGATATTATCGCTATGAATAAGTTCATACACTGTTGAGAAAATAATACCGTTGGTTTGCTTTGCAATAAATGGAGCGCGCATCAACTCTGTACTGAAAATTCTGTGCGTAATAAATATAAACGGTCTTCAAACATTCGGTTTATAATTAGCGATACACAGGTACAGTGGCAAGTGTTATGCTTCACAGAATAATAACTCAAAAGTACCTACGTGCGAAATCCCAGATTTTGGTACATGTAAAACAAAAAAAATAGTGCCCGTGCGCGTGCCAGTAATAGAAAAACTAAGAGTTCGCACATAAAAAATGCACGAACGTACCAGGCGCGATGTCATCCAGAAAAATATTCTCTGTATGTTGAAGACCAGGAGGTTCTGGGTGACCGAGACTAACGGTCTAGTTGACACAGATACATTGCTGTATGAAGCTGATTTATATGTTTTGTGATAATTTTACTACAAACAAATAATAAATAACATCTGTTTGGTTGTAAAATGCCACGAATTAGAGCATAAGAGTAAACAATATAATGGGTTATAGAGTGGTGACCTGTGGTACCACGAAATAATTATTCAAGACGATATTAAAATTTAAGCCCAACTGAAGCACGTCTAAAAGAGAGAGAGAGAGAAATGGGGTTTAACGTCCACTCAAAACAACTAGGTCATATCGGGACTAACATATGGTTAAATTTTATTTCAATATTTCGATTGCGCATAGGGGTGTTTAGCAGTGGGAGGAAACCGGAGTGCTCGGAGGAAACCCACGAGGTTGAGAAGGCACCCCTATCTCCATGCCACATACGCTCACACCAGGACTCGAAACCACAGCCGCAAGCCAGAAGTGGCTGGGCAGCTAGAGGTCGAAGTGCAGCACTCTAGACCACAAGGCCATCCCAACCCCCCACGTCTAAAAAATGATAACAAATAATAATCACGCTTTAAAAAATATTTCTGTATAGAATGCACCAGTTTTACAATATTTGCATGCAACAGTTGTTCTCTGAACCAAATACTAAATTAGAAATTGATAAGTTTTACTCTGTGCATCAAACAACATATTTTTTCAATGGTTAGAGCCGTCTAAACACAGGGAAAATTACAGTAGCTATTGGCTAACAATTACAGCATGCATACACAATCTGCATGTTGCATACTATTTATAGAATAGCAATTACATTGGAGAAACGAGACAGCCTCTGAACAAAAGAATTAGTCAACACAAGTCCAAATCCTCTACTACCAACTCAGCAGTAGCCCAACATCTCCAATCCAACCAATGACATAGAATCCAGTCATACAAAACCCTGGGAGTTAATCTCCCCGTAGAAATGACACACAAACAAATTGAGGCCATACATATAAGAAGAAGCACACAAGAACTTAACTCTGTTGTGGGGATTTTTTTGTTGAGCGCATATGATGAAATAATTAAATCATAAACATTTAAAACATTTAAAACCTTATTCCTTGGCCTTACTACTACACACTTGTGCATATTAATTTTATTCATTAATTGTTAATTCTCTAAATTGTTTATATTTCACTAATTAAATATGGTGTACAGTGCAATTAGTTGACAATAGCCCCTGGCAACTTTGGAATCACTCTGCTATTAAATACTGTAATCATTATCTGGTGTTGGTCGTCATCGTATCTGGGTTTAACGCAGTGATGGGATTTCAAAACTTGTCTGACATTTACCGAAAATAAAGGGGAATAACTCTACTCTTAATATAATTAATATAATAATAATAATATGTATTGTTTTAAGCCCATTCAATCTACACGTAATCTCAACAGGCTGTACAATTACATATATTACATACATTACATACACCACATACATTACATACATTACATTACATTACATGCATTTTTAATATAATATCATAAATACCGGTACAAACAATCCGATCATGTCATATCATAATATTATAAAATCATGAAATTTGGTAGGCTTTGCGAAAAAGATAGGTTTTTAGTTGTGCTTGGAATGATGCGAGAGATGGTGCTTCGCGGAGAGTGTTAGGGATAGAGTTCCAGAGTGGTGGTGCAGCAACAGAGAAGGCTCGTCTCCCATAGAAGTCCACATTGTACCCACATTGGGGTGATGTGCTCATACTTTCGAGATAATGTGACAAGACGTGAATTCTTTGCAAGCGGTTAGTTAGGTAGAGAGGGGTGTGAATTAAAAGACTATTGCAGTAAGCGAGGCGAGAGGAAATAAAAGCATGAATCAAGCGTTCAGTAGAGGCACGGTTTAAGAAACGGCTGACTAGACCTATACGATGTAAAGCAAAAGAAGCATTTACACACAGCAGCTATATGACTAGAAAGAGAACAGACCGAATCAAAATGAAACCCAAGACTTCTAACAGACTGCCTAGCACTAATCTCATCTTCACCTACCAGCAAGCAATTAAAATCGGAAGAGTCTCTGAACTTCGAATGGAAGTGTAGTACCTCCGTTTTTGCATCATTGAGTACCAGTCTGTTTGCTGACATCCACTCGTGAATTTCTAAAATACAGACTTCGATTTCGATTTGCTACTCATTGCCGAATCACACATTAAATAAAGTTGGGTGTCATCTGCATAAATCATGAAGTCAATGCCATGTTTCACAATAATATCCTCGAGAGGAACACAATACAGAGTAAAGAGTACGGTTCCTAAAACTTGGCGTAGATGACTTTGATGCGGTATTACTTATTTTAACTTCTTGCGTACGTTTTTCAAGGTAAGAGCGGAACCAAGATAAAACGACACCTTTGAGGCCAAATCGAGATTCAAGAATGTTCAATAAAATGGAGTGGTCAATCATGTCAAAAGCTGCACTCAGATCTAATAGTACAAGAATCACCTCTTTTTTCTGATCGATGGAGACTAAAACATCGTTATGTACTTTCATCAACGCTGTCTCTGTGCTATGGAACTTCCTATATGCCGATTGAAATTTAGAAAATAACGAGTTTTTCGAGAGATGACCTTGAATCTGTTCTAATACCACTTTCTCGAGAAGTTTACTGCCAAACGCTAAATTTGACACAGGCGTCAGGGTCTAAGCCGGCCTTCTTCAACAATGGCCTGATTATAGCATGTTTCCACGGAACGGTGCCAGACGTGAGAGACGTGTTGATAAGATTCATCAAAGAGGGAATGATTTCTGGCAGAATCAATTTCAACTGAGCAGTCGTCATTGGATCCAATTGACAGGATTTAGAATTCATGGAACGAATGAGTTTTGAAACATATTCACTATTAACCATTGTAAAATCAGAGAAATTATATCCATAATCAACAAATGTATCTTGGATTGCGCATGCTTCGTCTAACTGCTTCCAAAATTTCAAAATTTTCTCGTTGAAAAACTTCATGAATTCTTGCACCAAGTGCGCTGGCTCAGTGTGCTTCGGTAAAATTTTACTCAAAGCCTGCTTTTCACCAACTAAAGAGTCAATTTCCTTGAATGAATCCTTCTGATCAGACTCATCAATACGCTTCAGAAAGTAAGAGTTACACTTTTCTTTGGTTAGTCCATTGTACCGAGTCCTAGCAGAGTGAAAGACTTGCTTGTCCACTTCCAAATGTGTGTGCTGCCAGCGTTTTTCAAGAGATCTCAGCTCCACCTTGGCCTTGAAAACGTTGTCGTCGAGCCACAGAGCCTTTGGTTTGTCGATGGTAACCTTCTCTTTAATAGGGGCCACTTCGTCAAGCACGGATTCCAGCTTGGATTTAAACTGTGCAAGGAGTAGGTCAACCGATGAGTGTTCAAGCGCTTTAAATGAATGAGCTGCCATTGACTCGAGAAGGTCGGCTTGATTTACAGCTGACAACTTGCGACAAAAACGTACGACTGTCATAGGATGTGGGCGCAGTAAGTCCAAGCAGAATTGAATCAGACTGTGGTCAGACGGGAGTCCATTTTCGATTTCAAAGTTTGTGAAAGTATTATCTTCGTCTCTTGTAATCACTAGGTCTAGCGTGTGACCTTTTTCGTGGGTCGGACATGATACACGTTGTCTGAGATTCATTGAGGTGAGCAGTTCATTGAACTGCCTGACGGCTAGTGCTGATCCATCAACCATATGAAAGTTGAAATCTCCAACTACAACTAGGTGTCCACTGGAGACAATGGCTGATTCCAAAAGCGAAGAAAATTCTTCCAGGAACTGAGGCATGGTAGATTTGTTTTTCTTGGAGGGAGTAGGGCGGTAGATGCAGATCAGATGTACGGTGTCAGATCTGATAGAGATATTCATATCCTTAACTTCAATGATTTATGACTATCAGAGCGATTCCGCTTCACTATGAGGTTATTCCTGCAAATTACCCCGATACCACCTCCTTTACGACCAGAACGGGGACGACTGTGGAATTCGTATCCAGATAAAAGTGAATTAAATTCATTGATAGTGGACTGCTGTTTAGGTCCATCTGACAACCAAGTTTCTGTAGCAATAAATACATCCACCTCCTTGTCGTAAATAGCAGAAGTAATGGTGGGAAGTTTATTCACCACAGAGCGAGCAGTCCATAGGGCAAAATTCACCTTCTGGCCAGTATCTTGTTTGGAAGCGTAGTTAACTGTCGATAAATTGGAATGTTGAACACCTCCAGAGTCGTTAGGCTTTCGTAAATACACATTATTAATAATTGATATTGATCTTTGTTTTCTGTCCCCAGCTCGACGCCCCCTTGCCCATGTAATGCTGCATACATCCAGAGATTTCTCACTAATAAAATCTGACCAGCATGTTGTTTTATTTCTCACAGATCTAGCATTTAACAGTCCAAAAGAGGATATTGTTTTTTCATCATTGAACTCTCTAACATCAGTTTTAATATTTGTTAAATTACTATAGTTTTTAGATGATAAGTTAGTCTTTTTGGTTATTTTACGGTGTACATAATCCGTTTCTGTTAGATGAACCAAATTACCATAATTGATCTCACTGAATTGATTAGGTTTATAAACATTGTCCACTCTATTGGTGGTGATAACTGGTATTGTCCTTTGTTTATGCTTTCCAGCTCTACAGCCCCTCATCTGGTGAACACCGGTAGGCCTATTGTCATGTATAAATCCGATAGCCAGTGTTTGTTTAAGAAAGTATATTATGAGTAAGAGCACAAAACTAAGATGCTTAACCATAACACGATTAATAGTAATCACTGGTTCACAAACACAATGGAATATTTAAAAAAAATTGTAGCTGCCTAATCTTCAGAGTTTTTTTTCATGCATATCCACTAAGTCGTGTTAGGCCTAGAACTAGACTGACATCACACAGCAGTTGCCTAATAGTTAGGCCTGACACAGGTAAAATATTGTGGCTGCCACCAGGGGCGCTCTTACATGTTCAAAAATAGTCTAAACTATAACAGTTAACACAGCTACCACTCTAAAGTGCATAGGCTACATGGTATGAATAATGAATGAAGTAATAAATGCTTCTTAAGTTCTTCGCAATAACAGTTACATAAACAGCAAACACAAACACTACTTTGCATAAAAATGTTCCACATCCACAACAATAGAACTGATATCTATCGCATAATTTACCAGCAGAAACTCATCGAAAAATTATTCATAGGCCTAGAGCCTATAGGCTATTTGTAGGCCTACAAATCATATGAAAGTAACGGCTTTACCACGCCTGCACATTATATAATCGCATGTCGAATCCACATTAATCCACAATAAAAAACACAGGCACAAAAACACAGGGCACAACAAGGCACGGTCAGCCACTAAGGCATTATACAATTCTAGTTGTAGTGATACGATAATTTGTCAATAACGGCAGGCCTATCGAGGACGGCCATTTTGAATTTTTGACAGTTAACAGCTGGCACAATAAATAGAAAATCTATAGTATAGATCTACTACAAAATACAAAATCTATAGATCTACCTCTCGTCAAAATGATCCTTGTGATCACGCACAATAATGACATAAAAAAATTATCTATTCATTATAAGTTAATATGTAATTATCGGAAAAAACTTACAGTAGGGGCGGGGCACATTGAGCATATGGGTACATTGAACCACCATGGATATATCCTTTATAAATAATACTAGACAACCCAAGACTACACAGAAGTGAGACAACTTCTTAGACCTATTTCTCCGTCAATAAGAAGTAGCCACATGTTGTCGTTTTAAGGTACCAGCTGACCTCCAAAGGGACCATAGGCAATGGCCATAATTCAGGAAGTTATAATCTGATATGTGCAAATAACGAAAGGAACCAAAATCTAATTAAAATTGTGACCTATACCGGTACTCGGTCCACAACCACAATAAAGATATACCATTTTTTAAGAGTATTCGCGTTCAAGCGGCGGCCATTTCGTCTGTCAATTTTGATATTTTCCCGAACGTGTAACTGTGAAATAATCAAACGTTTTTTTAAATCGTAAAAAAAATTGTGACCTCCAAAAGGCCCACAAGCTAAATAAAGGCGATTTGGCGTACAATCAGGGGCCATAATTCAGGAAGTTACCATCCGATGTGCGCAAATATCGAAAGGAACCAAGACCTTGGGGTTATAACCATGCATTTCAAGTTTCATCAAAATCAAATTGAAATTGTGACCTCTTAACCACGATATACCATTTTATAACAGTATTCGTGTACATGCGGCGGCCATTTTGTATGGCAATTTTGGTCTGATTTTTCCGAAATTCGAATTCAACCTACCTTGGGGTGTAACGGTGATATAATCAAACAATTTTTTAAATCGGATAATAATTGTGACCTCCAGAGGGACAACAAGCTTATAACAATGGCAATTATGCGTATAATCAGGGGCCATAATTCAGGAAGTTACGATCCCATATGCGTAAATATCGAAAGGAACCAAGATCTTTGGGTTATAAACATGCATTTCAAGTTTCATCAAAATCAAATTAAAATTGTGACCTCTATAGGGTTCACAACCTTGATATACCATTTTTTAACAGTAGCCTATTCATGCTACAAACTGAAAGAAGGGCCTTTACTCTGGAAGTAATATACCAAACTTGTTGAAATTGGACAGCCTATTTTGTTTTACTAAATAAAATAATGCATATATATTTCATACAGATCTGTCGTTCGAGTGTCCACAATGTTCAACACAGTAAAACAAGGGCCATAACTCTACAAAAAGTTGACTGAAATTCGATAGACTTCTTAGTTTTATTAACTCAAATGTTTTATATAAATTTCATACAGATCTGATGATAACTTTTGACTTGAGCATTCACATAGAGAAACAAGGGCCATAACTCTAACAGCAATAAACAGAAAGTCTTTTTCCTTTCAATAATTTTGATATGTATATTACTTTCATACCGATCATATGATAAAAAGGTTGAACAAAATGAAACAAGAGTCACAACTCTAGCAGCAATAAATGGAAATTACTGAAATTTAATAGGCTTCTTTGTTTCACTAATTTAAAGGATGCACATAAATTTCCTACAGATGGGATGATAGTTTTTATTCAGAAGAAATTAACGAAAATTATTGCAATCAAATGGGTTTCTTTGTCTAAGAAATGTAAATAACTTAATATCAATTTCAAACCAATAAGATCATAAATGTAGTCTATTTTTTACACTACCCTACTGTATTGCAGCTGTTAGGGGTTGATGAGGCTATCTAGAGCGTCTACAAGTGATCAAAGGACATCTGTAGTTATCAGAAATGAGACGCTCAAAGGACATCTGTAGTTATCAGAAATTATGTCTCATGACCTGAAACACTGCCTATAAATCGGGTTATAACTTTGGCCACAAGATTTTTTACAGTGATCAACGGCAATAACTCTGGCAATACTTATTGGATGGCCGGTGACGACAATATGCCCACATACAATATAAATAATAATGTTTTATACCTTTGATCCTGGGTTTATAATAATAGAACAAGTATTAACACTGTCATCAGTTTCAGCTATACGATAATGATAGACACCAATAGTTGTGAAATGATTGGTAGCTAATCCAACTCTTGTCATTAATCCTGCTGATTCCCCATCTAATACATGGTACAAATCTAAACCATAATATTAAAGATATTAACTGGACATCTAGATCAAAATTTATCATGATAGGGAAAAATAAATTCATAGACCAAAAGTGATTATAAGCCCACAATAAGGGTGTAATGGTGATATACTAAAAAGCTTTTTTAAAATCAGATAAAAATTGTGACCACAAGAGGGTTTAAAAGCTAAAATCACGATTATTTTTGTACAATCAGGAGGCATAATCCAGGAAGTTACAGTCAATTATGCACGAATATCAAAAGATCTTTGGGTTATAAACATATATTCTAAGTTTCATAAAAATTGAATGAAGATTGTAACTCTGGAGTGCCCACAAGCTAAAATTGTGATTTTTCATACGATCAGGGGCCATAATCCATGAAGTTACAGTCCAATAAATGCCAATATTGAAAGGAACCGAGAACTTTTGGATATAAACCTATATTACCAGTTTCTTTAAAATCGGATAAAATTTGTGACCTGTAGTGTGAACACAAACAAAAAGTGAATGGGCATATGTATATATATACTATAGTGTCCATATACAATGACATTATTGATGAATAGTCCAAAGACAGACGAAAAGTATGTTCAATTGTTTAGCTTTATGGTTGTGCTAATATATTTGAATATATATCAGGGTTCTTTATCCATTTTGAAACGAACCAGCCACAATTGGGTCAAATGATGTCCCGATATGAACTGGGTTTTAAAATTTTAAGCTTTCATTCCCTTTAACACTGAGCCAATTAAAAGATTAACTACCCTAACCCTAAGGGGGTGTTCTCATCCAGCTCAAAATATTGATTAAGGGTTTAGGGCTGGGGGATTATGGTCTATACCTAAAATGTGTTCACCTAATAAGTGTTTAATAAGTGTCATGTGAACTGTGTTTAATGAGTGATTTTTTACAAAGTAATGAATCAATTTGGTTCAATTAATGATATGTCAAAATGGCAAATGTAAATACATGCTGGTTTCCAATACACCAAAAAGAACGGCTACAAAGCTAATATCTTCTGGCGATGTAAGCAACACACACAAGGTTGCTTATCCATATGAAATATATATTTTTAATGTTGATGCTTATTTCATAGTGCTATTTAGTTATTTATTTTTTATATTAGGTTTTTCTGTTTACATTAAATGTGTTAAAATAAACATGTTATACTATAATAAATGTTGAATAAAACATCATCAAGTGATTTTGTTTTACTATTTGGTTTGATCTAATGAAATAAACAGTGCCCAATGTGAAACAGACTACAGCTAATCCTTCTTTAGAAATTCCAATTAACACCTTAGTCACGCTAACATGATTATTTAAGTTTTGAGCTGGGTGAGAATGAACCAACCCTAAGGCCATTACAGTAGGGCTTATTTCCCATAGCCAATTAGTGAATTATTGTTGATTCTAATACCCTATACACAATTGCAAATATCTAAAAAAATATTTCCTAAACACAGAAATACTCTGTCTTTTACAAATATGGACAGATTGTCGTGTTCTTTCCTATGATATAAAATTCAAGTATACAAAGTAGCAATTATATTACCAAAAATAATGTTGAAATGTCAGTTTCACTAAAATTGTGACTTTTCTGTCATATAATGGTAAAATAATGTGAACAGTATCCCATAGGAATTTTTTTTTTTTGGCAGCAGTGTTCAAAGTAAATATAATTATAACTTTCAAAAAGAATATCACCCCAAATGACTGTTACTTCATCGCTATAGGTATTTAACATTTCTGCCATTCTTTGGATATATGATGGGAATTGTCGTATTCTTTGCTTCATTGCGGGGAAAATAAAATATATACTTGAAATCTTCGACATTGTAATATTCCTCTATCAAGCTTGTATTAAATACTAAAAGTTTTGATTCAATTCAACTTATTTCTATACCTTCCGATATTGGGGATGCAGGTTTATTTTTGGCTGCAGGATTTAAACATTTATCTTCTTCTACAATAAGTAGATTTTCTATGAGATCTGTTACAGAATCTCCATTCCATGACCACCATACTCTATCACCAGTATATGCATACAGTAAATCTACAAGAAATTAAACATACCGGTAATCAAATCCAAATTGACTTTCACTTCATATGAATCATTTATTTGTAGTATTGGACTAACCCTTAGGAGCATGCTATTGTGTTCACAAGCATAGATTTAATTGTCAATATAGAGTTTATTCAAAATAGATGTAAATTACCTGGTATAAATCCCTTTTCTGTAAGATTTACAATGTGTTCTTTTTGTTTAGGTTTGACAATAATTGTTCCGATATATTCGGCTGCTTCATCAAAATTTTGGTCTGAGAAATAAAATACACCAGCTTTATGAAACTGATGTGATAATAATCCTTGTTTACTGTAATAAAAAACAAAACAATCCATATGTTTCAAGGCCCGATTTCACTCTTGTTGTAACTGAATAATATGGCCAAATCATTATTCTGGTCAACAAATTGTACTATTTTACAATATTCCAATTAAGTGACGATATAAATTTCAATTTAACACACCGAATTTAAAACATTGGAAAAATCCATTACATGGTTTGAAAAGCTTTACGTAAACCTTTTTAAATGTAACTTAGATTTAAAAGTATTTTCGAACCCTCTGGACAAGTAAAATAGGATGTAATGGATAAATTTACACAACAAGTAGGACACTTAAACATCTAGTAGTTATAATAACGCTATTTTTTTTTTCTGGACCAGTCAAGCCAGCAAGAGTGGTATTGTCTTTTTAACAGAGCACTAAACTTTATCCTCTGTAGCATGTACCGTTTCGGAAAAGGGAGGATAAAGGAGAATGACAGTTATAATTCCAATGTTTTTCACAATGGACAGAGAACAAGCAAAAAAAACCAACGATTTTTCAGACATTTAGGGTCCTTAATCCAGGAAGATACAGTTAAATACGCATAAGTACGGAAAGGAACCCCAATTTTTGTGATATAAACATATACCAAGATTGTGGACCCCTCACGCTGTAATATGCATAGTATATTTTTTAGTATGAAGAATTGATCCTACAGTACTGATATCTAGTAACTGGGGTAGTTTGTGAGAAGTCCTGAAAGCAAATAGAAATATTTTTTTTACAATACAGGTTGTCAGTAGCTGCTTAAACCCGTTAGTACCTGAACCATACATCAGTCTTCCTAAAAATGGTCAGTAATATTAATAATGCAAGTTTTTAAGTTACCTGGTAGGTATTCCTTCCTTGTGTCAGTACATAAAAATATTGTGAGTAATTAAACCAAACAGAGAGAGAGAGAGAAATGGGGTTTAACGTCCTCCCTAACACAACTAGGTCATTTCGGGACTAACATATGGTTTTAATTTTATTTCAATAATTAGCTTGCACGTAGGGGTCTTTAGCAGTGGGAGGAAACCGGAGTGCCCAGAGGAAACCCACGAGGTTGAGAAGGCGCCTCTATCTCCATGCCACATACGCTCACACCAGGGCTCGACACCACAGCCGCAAGCCAGAGGTGGCCAGCCAGCTAGAGGTCGAAGCGCGGCACTCTAGGCCATCCCAACCCCCCTAAACCAAACAGATCACTAGCCAGACACCTTCAGGAAAGATAGTAAGCTGGCACTGCCAGGCAGGATACGCCCACATTTTCGAGACATGGATAGAGAACAAGCTAAACCGAAAGTGATATTTCCTACAATCAAAGGCTATAATTCATTAAATTACAATTTGATATGCGCAAATATCGAAAAGAATTAAGATCTTTAGGTTATAAACATGCATTTCAAGTTCAACAAAATCGAATTAAAATTGTGACCTATACTGGGTCCACAACCTTGATATACCATATTTTAACACTATTAGCGTACAAACGGCGGCCATTTTGTCTGGCAATTATGGTCCGATTTCCTTGAAATTCAAACTTAACCTTCCGTATGGTGTAACGGTGATAGAGTCAAGCGTTTTTTTAAATCGGATAATAATCGTGACCTCCAGAGGGACCATAGGCGATTTTTCGGATAATCAGGGGCTATAATTCAGGAAGTTATGATCTGATATGTGCAAATAACGAAAGGAACCAAGATCTTTGGGTTATAACCATGCATTTCAAGTTTCATCAAAATTGAATCAAAATTGTGACCTTTACTTGGTCCACAACCTTGATATACCATTTTATAACAGTATTCGCGTACACGCAGCGGCCATTTTGTATGGCAATTTTGTTCCGAATTTTATAGAATTTCGAACTCAACCTTCCTTAGGGTGTAACGGTGATATAATCAAACGATTTTTTAAATCGGATAATAATTGTGACCTCCAGAAGGACCACAAGCTAAACAAAGACGATTTTGCGTATAATCAGGGGCCATAATTCAGGAAGTTACAATCCGATATGCGCAAATATCGAAAGGAACCAAGATCTTTGGGTTATAACCATGCATTTCAAAATCGAAAATTAAAATTGTGACCTCTACTGGGTCCACAACCTTGATATATCATTTTTTAAACAGTTTTCGCGTACGAATGGCGGCCATTTTGTATGGCAATTTTGGTCAAATTTTCCCGAAATTCGAACTCAACCTTCCTTAGGGCGTAACGGTGATATAATCAAACGATTTTTTTAATCAGATAATAATTGTGACCTCCAGAGGGACCACAAGCTAAACAAAGACGATTTTGCGTATAATCAGGGGCAATAATTCAGAAAGTTACGATCCGATATGCGCAAATATCGAAAGGAACCAAGATCTTTGGGTTATAACCATGAATTTTAAGTTTCATCTTAAATCGAATTAAAATTGTGATCTTTACAGGGTCCACAACCTTGATATACCATTTTTTAACAGTATTTGCTTACGAACGGCGGCCATTTTGTATAGTAATTTTGGTCCGATTTTTCCGAAATTTGAACTCAACCTTCCTTAGGGTGTAACGGTGACATAATCGAACGGTTTTTCAAATCGGATAACAATTGTGACCTCCAGAGGTACCACGAGCTAAAATAGGTGATTTTTCGGACAATCAGGGGACATAATTCAGGAAATTACGTTCCGATAGGCGCAAATATCGAAAGGAACCAAGATCTTTGGGTTATAAACATGCATGTCAAGTTTTATCAAAATCGGTTCAAAATTGTGACCTCTATAGGGTCCACAAGCTAAAAACGTGATTTTTCGTACAATCAGGGGCCATAATCCATAAAGTTTTAATCCGATACGTGCCAATATCGAAAGCAGCCGAGATCTTTTGGGGATAAACCTATATTTCAAGTTTCGTCAAAATCCGACAAGAATTGTGACCTGTAGAGAGTCCACAAACAATTGTGGACGGACGGACGGACGGACGGACAGAGGCGACGACATAATACGTCCACATGAAAATGTGGGCGTATAAAAACTGACAAAAGCATAACTAATTAAGAAAATGTCACTATTAAGGCTATGTTCACTAAATAGGTCCAACTGCCAGTTTACTTCGATCTGCGTCATTTACTGTAGTAAACAACGTCAGTATAGCATGAAATCATTAAGTATATAAATTACTGGGGAGTATTTGTTATCAATGATTAGCATTGCATAATTTGTAACTTTTCTGTTACATCAACACTACATCCTGAACTAATTAAATTTTCATGTAAATATTTATTAATATACTTAAATTTGGGGTCATGGTTTTAAACTGTAATGTAAAAATTTATGCCAGTGCACCCATAGGCGTACGAGGCGGGGGGGGCATGGCCCCCCCGAAACATGGTCTTGTCGGGAATGAATGCTCAGTTTGTCGGGAAGCGTCGCGCCGTCTGTCGGGTTTTGAATATTTTTAATAATATGGAAACGAAAAGAAAGCAGTCCAGTCAATGATGAACACGTACGCCATCTGAATATAACTAGCACGTACACATGGCCTTTCTCAGTTCTTGAGTACCGGTACTGTGTTCCTGTATATTGCATGACAAACTTAAAAAGTGTCGTCGATTGATTAATGGATTCGGTTTCAGTACAAGATAACTGTAAATTTTGCCCATTGTCTAATAGTAACTCATTAATCTCATTTTCGATTTTATATGACTTTGTTAAACTAATCAATTTACATGAATTAAGTTATCACTCGCTTTTTGTCAAGTTCGATGTTAGAGCGGTACCATATTTATACAATTAAGGAACACTTGGTGAGAAAACTGTCAAAATTTGTAAAAATTGTTTGTTGTCAAAACTGTAGGGATTGAATTGAAGTTAAATCCACACTCCACACTTAATTTGCTGTCAGGGCGAATAACTCGAATGATATGAGTGCTACACTTTCTATTGCTGATATTTAATATCAATTCGATAAAAAAAATCAAAACTGCTAGCATAGAAGATTACTAATGCTTTGTCAGTACTGAAATCAGTATTGAAGATTCGAAAATTTTCTGCAGTACTTCCGCGAAAAGTGATGGAAACGTATCTAGGCCTATGGAGTCACAGTCAAATAACCGACAGAAAGATCACGGCGGCAAAATACATTGTATGTCTTGCCAACAGATAATAGGCAAAGAACACTTTAAATTGCATTGCGAGAGAAATCATGGTCACAGCATCTCTGACATTAAATTCTCTAGGATGTTAGAGAGTAATCAGGAAACGCTATCATCATTCTTTTCTGCTACGAAACAGCAAAATCCAGATAACGATTCTACTGATGCTGCATCATCGCGCATCAAATGTGAAATAAGTAATAATGGTTTGACTTGTTCTTCTTTTGGTATCATATAGTGCACTAGATGTAAATAAACTTGGAACTAAAATAGTAGTATTATAAAAGTCTTCTATGTTGATTCTAGATCTATCATAGATCTTAATAATATGGATAAAAAATGTGAACTGTCATATAATGAAAAACGTGGCAAAAGTAAATCACAATACGGAATTTATAGATTGTAAATTTAAACTCTTTTAAAATGGTCTTTCATATATTAAAAGTAGATAAAGTATATACAAGTGTTCTATACATCTGATATCTGGATAAAACATGTGAATCTCATAAAATGAAAAATGTGGCAAAAGCAAAGCGTTCGACTTGTTCTTGTTTTCGTATTAAAAGAGCTTGTATTTTAAAGATGACATTTTACCAGTTTTTATGCTGCAACTGACATAATTTACTACCCACTCCAAATTACTAGAAAGTATTCGAAATGCCTGGAAATCGCGTCTACGACCGACTGGTTTTCAAAATTTTCTGGGGGAGGTCCTGAATATCCCCCGTCGGCCGCTTTGCGCCTCTGGCGCTCACAGTTTGACGGCTTCGCTGCCAACGGCTCCGTGGACTCTAACGAAAAATATTTGTCGGGAAAATATGCTGCCCCCCCCCCCCCAAACAAGTTTGGTCCTGTACGCCTATGCTATAGAGCTTGTATTTTAAAGATAATTTTTCACCAGTTTTTATGCCGCAACTGACATAATTTACTACCCACTCCAAATTACTAGAAAGTATTCGAAATGCCTGGGAAAACGTTTACAGCCGTCTCGTTTTCAAAATTTTCTGGGGGGGGGGGGGCCAACCCTCCCCCATCGGGCTCTTTTTGACGGGAATATCTTCTGGCCCCCCCAAACATGTTCAGTCCCGTACGCCTATGAGTGCACCATAAGATTATTTGTCAGCAATTTCCATCACCATCATAGTGTACAAAAGACAACCGAAGATGATCTAGGCAGTGTGTGTGTGGGGGGGGGGGGGGGGGTAGAAGACAATAACTATGTCTCCCTCAATCGATGCCCATGTCGAATAGTAACAATAATAATAATAATTACCTTGGTGCTGACCATCTAAATCCATCTTTTGTTGGCTGAAAAATGGTTAATGGATGATAAATAGAGGTAGCTTACTTTTTAAACAGATTTAAAGTTTTCAGTGTGTTGTGAATCTTTTAGTGAGATAATCAATAAAAAGAGATTAGGACAGGGTATAATAATTCATTTCTTAATACCAATATCCTGTCCACTTAATACCAATACTTACATTATTACATAATATATGAAATCCATTTTTTTCAACAATGTAGTTACATAACAAAAATAAACTTGAGACTAGAATTTTTTTCTCTATATAAATAGGAATAATGCAAAAACTCCTAATTAAAATAAATTGAAGAAAATCGGTCAATCGATTATCAATATATATATAGTTTGGAAAACCCCTGCCTCGTAAAATCCAATTAGCTGGATAAAACGTTGGTTTTTTGATATTGTTTTCTATTAATCATTGTATATCAAACTATGTGTTGTCGTATAAACATACATTTTGATTGAATATTTCTACTTACAATATAGGGCTCTTGATCACTATATCCTATAGGTGGTGCTTCTATTTGATAGACACTGTGAGATTTCTTGCACTGAAACAGAAAAATAAAATAAATATGAGTTAATCCCCAACCGATGAGTTGGGTTAGGCTATGAATATCTTATAAATAAAGAAGGTGGGGACTCTTCGTGACTAAATTTTATTGTATAGAAATCTGTTGCAAAAGTTCTTTAATGTGAATCCATTTTGATTTAAATTGAATCAAAGAGGTGTCAGAGCAGAATATCTCTCGGTCTAAACAATGGTGGTAATATACATGAAAACCAAATCGACGAAATTTGCTGTTAAAATTCTAAAGTATTTTGACTCTGGTATTTCATCGAAATCAGATAAAAATTGTGACCTGTAGAGTGTTCACAAACAATTGTGGACAGACGGACAGGGGCGACGGCAATATATGTCAACATGAAAATGTGGGCGTATAAAAACGATGAAACAAGGCTAAGACTTGAATGACCAGTACGGTGGTCACAATCAACATACAAATCTTGTCTAAACAACTATCTTTGATAACTTAGCTCATTTTGCATCATCTATTGATATTTTATGTCAGTGTATCTGTTACTTCAGTCTGTCATGTAGAGAGATAACTTGTGTTTTCCTTTTGCGTTCGTCACTTTCGATTGTTGAAGTATTGATTACACATCTATCATAGCAATGATTTCTGTGATAAAATTAATATTTGGAAAGTGTTTAACCAGTTCTATCACATATGCGATAATGACCGGCACAAATATTGTCCTTCAACGCTATTTACGGGAGTATAAATGATACCATTTTTATGGTGTTTTCCTAAGCAGAAAATAGGCATCATCGAACTTAGTCAAAGTATTGATATAATGAATCTATAATCAGAATTTCATTGCTCTCCCCCAATTAGAACCAAAGTTATCGTGTTCCGAAGTCTCAACCAATCATATTGCTCATCTCTGCTTACCCTTAGTTGAAAATGCACATTAATGAACTGTGTCCAGGCAATCACATAATAGACACTTACAGAAAGTTTGAAGATTCTAGCTCTATTAGTAGGAAAGTTATTGTGTCCCAAAAAGTGTGACGACAGACAAACTCATTTTAATAGTCCACTGTAAGACAAGCATCTATGGGTGCCATTTTTTTAGTAATGTAATGTCTGCTTCATACATAAATAATCTTAACTCATTTTTGTCAGTAGCGAATTGGCTTGCGTCAAGTGTCTGGCGATAGAAAGAACACGACAATCTGTACATTTTTGTAACAGAGTATTTCTATGTATAGAAAATATTATTTTAGTTATTTTCAATTTTGTAGAGGGTATTAGGATTAACATTAATTCATTAATTGGCTTAGGAAAGAGGGCCCTGTTGATTTAATGAGCTTAGGTGTAGACAGCTAATCTTTTAATTGGCTCTAGGGTTAAATGGGTCAATCAAATTCAACCTAAAATTAAACAAATCTGCTAAACACTTCCTAGGAAATTAAACGGTTCATCTAACAAATAAATGCTGTAAATAAATAAACAGGTCTTTGCTTGATACATGCCTCTCACAGAAATTACACGTTCAACATTCAACTAAACCATAGAACCAGGTACCACTTGTATTTAACTCATTCGGTCCAGTAGTCGTGTCAAAGCGACCTAATTATCCACTGAATCTCACCGACTTACCCCGCCAGGCGTTGACCTAGTTTTAAGTCAGACAACCGCTGAACGTCTCGCAGCGACATTTCACATGTACTTTTTTATTGATCAATAAAGTTATAAAAAATTGCCGATTGTCTTTCCAAAAATAGCCATCTAATAAACAGATAGTTTGAACTTATGATTGGCATCAAAAAATGTATACGTTACAACAACGGTTTAGGTGCTAGAAGGTCGCGAGTTCACGAGAAAATTCTGTTCATATCGGTCGCCATTTTAAACGGCCGTCCGCTAAGTACTATTTTATTGATCAATAATAAGAACAAAGTTAAGTTATAAACAAAAGTCGTTTGACTTTCTAAAAGTTGTAATCTTATAAAACAATAGTTACAGCTAATGATTGGGGTCATAAAATGTTTAGTTCACAACAAGGTGTTAGGTCGTAAACTCAAGTGAAAAAAATGAATAAAATTTTCAAGTTCAACACCTGCGGTCGGCTTCTTTCATGCACTGTTTTATTGAGCAATAAAGTTATATAAGAAAAACTAATTTGCTTTCCAAAAGTAAATTAGCCAATAGAAATATAGTTTAATTTTTCAACTAATGATTGAACTTTATTGAAGTCATAAAATTTACGACACAAGACCGGATTTGGGGGGTTAAGGTCATGAACTCTGACTCTGTGTAGAAAATTATTTTCGAGGCCGCCATTTTAAATGGTAGTAGATTAATTCGTACGCTTTGTTTTATAATAAATTCTTCGTTATGGAAAGTGATTTCGACTCTGACTTCTAAGGATTTTTTTACTGGAACATATATTAGACGTAGAAATTAGCAATAATAGTATCCTGGACAACGAATTGACTGACAATTAGAGTGAGGAACAAGACGGCTACCAAATAATAGCTAAACTAAAATGGCGGATAATCTTTCGAGATTTTATTTGGAATGACACACCGAATTCGGTTATATGCCAATCATTTGTACGTCCAAAGCCAGGGCCAACAGATATATTAAAACGTAAGAAGAACGAATTTGATTTTATTAGTTTATTTTTTGGATTGAATATTTTTGCATTGGTGAGCGCCGAAACCAATAAATATCCCGCTGAAGTGAAAAAATCAATGAGATTGAGAGGTTCGAAAAAAAATATTCGAGGGATGTACCGGCTGCAGAAATTCGCGATTGACAACTTTATTTACAGTGCTAATCCTAAAAACGTATTGAGGACTAAAAAAAATAATCAAGTGACAGTGTGCTTACTGTTTGATGCATGGAGCATAAAAATATAACTTTATAATTCATAAACGAAGCCTCTTATTTTTTTACACATCTCTTCGTTTTATAATAAAGAATAACTTTGCTAATATTTGGTATTTTTATTTATAAAAAATATCCTTGTAAGGCCACACTTTTTTTTTTACTTGGTTTACGGATTTTCAAGAGGAATTTTGTTGTCGGTAGGTGGTAAAAAAAAAGAAAAAAAAAAAGTCTCTTCAGTGCTTCACATTCTCCGAAAATTAACAGAAAATATTGTGCATTTAAATAAAATGTCCTACCAGACATAAATTAATATGTCTTACATTTCAATAAACCTGTTAAATTTACTGCCCGATAGCAACAATCATTCGATTTGTTTTACTTATCATCATGACGTGTGGAAACTGTGAAATGAAATACCGTGACCCTTTTCAAAATGAAAGTAAACTATCGGTGCTGTTTGGTGGACGACACATCATTTTTTATCATTTTTAAACTGACCTGATGTCACTAGTTGGGAAAGCCCATATTTATGAAACAATAAACTCTTTGTTGTTATTCTTCCTATGACATATTGTACGTGCCTGTTTTCGAAGACTTAGGTCTCCATTACGGTAATAAAATCTGCATTAATGAATAGACTTGATAATCAAGTCTGCTATTAAATCACAAGATTTAGAAAGAATGGCGGGAAAAGCCATTCGTTTCTCGCTGGAATTATATTGTTACCAGTAGTACGGCTTTCAGGGAATTTTCAGCTCTGCTTTTTCAATTTCATTTTTACAAGACAAAGGATTTATATCACGTGAATTTTTATTCTTGGACCATGACAGCACAGGTACAGTAGATGGACTGACCTAGTTTCGTAGCACATGTTAGATTTCATAATTGAAGGAATATATGCCGGATTATTAATGCACGTGTATTCAATATCGGATAAAAACAAATAAGACCGTAAATAAGGCATACTATCGGAGCACAAACTTATCTATTCCACATATTATGACCAAAAGGGTTAAATAGTATTCAGCCAAGCTCTGGAAGCATGCTGATATTTGCAAGCATGACCTCACTCCAACAACAATAATTTCTTGCCGCCCTAATAATATCTTTCAGTGGACAAGATTATATTTTCATTTCTGATAATAAAATACTTTTAAATATCTGGATGAAATATATTCCGGATATAAATAGGGACAATATAAATATTTTCAAAGGAGAATTTGATAAAAAGATGTCGGCCCACCAAGTTATTTATCGGTGCCGGGCCAACGGACCGACGTAAATTTTAAACACTGTTATGTACGTTCAGTTGAAAGATTTATTTTGTTGTAACATCCCAATATTCTTCTAATTTTTTTTTTAATGATTGTCAATTTATTTCGGCGGCGGTAATTTAAAAATGGGCAAATTTGAATTTTATTTTTTTTCCAATTTAACAAAAATTACGGTCGGCGGATCCGTAAACCAAGTAAAAAAAAAAGTGTGGCCTAAAGCCTCATTTTATTTCTACATTTGGTAATATACACAATTTTTGATTGGAGAAATTGTTTTTGTTCTATTTTTTGTTATCTGCAATAGGTGAGATTAATGGATAATCCTTTAATTAACACTAGGGATAGGGGCTATAGTCTGGTTAATTGGCTTAGGAGATTAAGCAGTAATTAACATAACTAGCTCTAGGGGTCAATGAGTTGGTTTAGTCTCACTTTCCCCACATTTGAATGTTTTGATAAAGGATTAAGAGGTTAGTAGACCGTGGGTGTAGGGCTATAGTCTGTTTTAATTAATTATAGTGTAACTGGTGTAAACTACTCACTCTAATTATTGTTAATGGTGAACACTTCCCACCACCAGTAGATTGGGAAAATAAGTGAAATCTGTTTACTTATAAATTTACATTGTGAGCTGTTTTGATGTAATAATTAATTAGGAGATAAACACTTCATGTTTTGCATTTAGAGGGGTGTTATTTAGAGGCGTAGCGTCGCGGGTTCTAATGTAAAATCTCAGGACATGTCTATTGGACAATAACACCCCTCTAAATGCAAAACATGAAGTGTTTATCGACATTGTAACATGCTATTTACGATTTTAAAAGAAAATACTAAAACAGAGGGGTGTTATTGTCCAATAGATGGTGTCTAATTGACCAATCAAAATGCGAGGTTCACTCTTAGCATGTTACAATTTGTAATAAAACCAATTAAACTACCGATATTTAATCACAGCTTATCAGTTGATATATATAGCTCCTGTGAATTACAAATGGTTATTCCAAAATGGTTAACTTTAAATACATTCCTATTACTAAAAGTGGTCAGAATTTAGTGTTGAATGGTTTTAAATTCAGAGTTAAGTCTAGACGTAATACTATCATATACTGGGAATGTTGCAAAAAGTACTGTACAGCTAGGGCTACCATTCCCGATGGTATTCTAGCATCTCCTCTTCCTCAACATTATCACCCTTCAGAGAAGGACACGATAGCAGTCCTAGAGGTTGTAGAGAAGATGAAGGCCAGAGTCAGAGCTGACTGCAGAGCTATAATTTATATATATATATATATATATATATGTTTATCTAGTTAATATATGTATCTGTTCATTACATATCTGTACTTATTATATATAAAACTTTATAAATATTTATACTATAAAAAGGTATTTATTTACTATGTTGAAGTGTCACAAACTTATTACAGACTATACTTTTAATCCCCTTAAACCCCCTTTGTTGTTTAATCAGTCATGGCCTAGTGGACCTTGACTCTAAACAATAGATGTGGGGAAAGTGAGACGTCCCCAATGAGTTAATAGAATTTTGACCTGTATATTCTAGTTCAATTACTAAATGCTATGGAAACCTATACATGCAGGCATGTATTAGGGTATCTACAAAATACCTTGAATTTATCCCAAAGAAACCAGACTCTATCTCCTTCTTCTATTAGTAGTATCATTGGCTGAAAAGATCGATCTAAAATCTCCAATTTATATTCCCTAAAAAGGAAAATGTAAACAAATGTATCAGGGTTTTTATTGTTCATAAACAAATAAACAATTCAAAATAAATTTATATTCAGTCATCTGGAATTTAGCAACAAGGTAAACATCACAAAGATTGATTGAAAACTTCAGTCAATATTGTGTTTACAAGGTTTTGTAAGAGCTGTCAACCCCATATATATAGAAAAACTGGAGAAATGAAAAAAACAAAGAAAGCTGGCGACTGCCAGACAGGATACACCCAAATTTTCCAGAGATAGATAGAGAACAAGCAAAACAGAAAGTGATTTTTCCTACAATCAAAGGCCAGAATTCATTAAGTCAAAATTTGATATGCGCAAATATCAAAAGAAATCAAGATCTTTGGGTTATAAACATGCATTTCAAGTTTCATAAAATCGGATTAAAATTGTGACCTCTACATTACAGGGTCGACAACCTTGATATATCATACGTTTTCACTATTCGCGTACAAGCAGCGGCCATTTTGTTCGGCAATTTTGGTCCGATTTTCATGAAACTCGAACTCAACCTTCAATACGGTGTAATGATATTCATACAAATTTAAAATGCCCTAAACATACAAATGACACTATTTCTATTTCTCAGTGCAAGGGCCACGAGAATATGTCCACATAAAATTTATTCTGAGACTGGTTTTGAAGGTGAAAAGATTAAGAGGCATAATCTGTGAGTTTAAAATCGAAAAACATTGAAAATTAATAGGATTTTTTCTTTTAGTGAGTCAGACAATTAAAACAAAATATTTGACAAACAGATAGACAGACAGACTGGTTTTATGGCAAAATTGTTGAGCATTTAATTGCAGTCAAACATATGGATCAGTCAAAAAGGTAAAGTCAATCAAAAAAAATATGACACGACCATTCATGAACAGTATTAACTACCTGATGGCATCAAGGACTCGTACTATACATAAATGTGTTTTGCCCACTTCTTGTCCACTCTCTGTAAGGAAATAATATAATCCCGTGCGTCTGCAATAAAACCACATAGTATTAACTAATAATCATAATGACTAAAACTTTAATTCAGTCATGCCCATTTTCTTGCGATATCAGGCATATTTTATCACAGGGTCGCTACTCCTTGTAAGGTTTTCAATCTTAATTCTGATTGTTAATGTAAATTCAACGGCCTTTAGGGTAGAAAACGTGGAATAAGCTTTATTTTGTAGGTTTTGATGTTTCATTACAAAAAAACAATGTTGACATTTGATTTGAGTTTAAAGTCTTCATATATAGTTTTGGAGGCCATTATTTGACTAATAATCATAATGACTAAAACTTTAATTCAGTCATGCCCATTTTCTTGCGATATCGGGCATATTTTATCACAGGGTCGCTACTCCTTGTTAGGTTTTCAATCTTAATTCTGATTGTTAATGTAAATTCAACGGCCTTTAGGGTAGAAAACGTGGAATAAGCTTTATTTTGTAGGTTTTGATGTTTCATTACAAAAAAACAATGTTGACATTTGATTTGAGTTTAAAGTCTTCATATATAGTTTGGGAGGCCATTATTAGAGGGTAGCCTTTTCGCGATAATATTCCAAATTTACAATGATATCGACATATCAACTGTGATAGGGCAATGTATTATTATTGGCGGCATTCATGACTATATTTCAGATTTTTTTCCATCATTTTATGATGATATTTCGAAGATGGCACCAATTTTTTAGTGGGAATATCGGTCAATGTGCTGATTTCGATTAAGTAGTAGTGTTTGTTGTCAATATATATATGTTTTCTGGTCACAGATTCCATTCCTAACATTTACTACCTTGTAAAGTGATCACATGTTCATATACTTGGCATATTACCAAAACAGCAGGCATTTAATTGGCGGGAAAATGAGATTATGTGCAGATTTTGAGTAAGTGGTAGTGTTTTGTGTTAATATATATGTTTATGGGGGGCGCAGAATCAACCCTGTAAAATGATCACAGGTTCACATATTTATTATATTTCCAATATTGCTGCCACTTGTATTTCAAGTTTCATTGAAATTGGATAAAATATTGTGACATGTGGATCCGATATGCAAAAATATTGTAAGGAACAAAGATCTTTGGGTTATAAACTTAAATTTAAAGTTTCATCAGCCTCTAGAGGGCAACTTTGATATACCAGATGTTTACACTATTTGCCTATGAGGGGTGGCCATTTTGTCTGGCAGTTTTGGTTTGATTTTCATGAAATTCAAACTCAAGACAAAATTATAGTGTAACAGTGATATCTTCCAACGGTTTTTTAAATAGGATAATAATTGTGATCTCTAGAGGGACAACAAGTTTACATACAATCAAGGGCCATATTTCAGGAAGTTACGATTCAATATATACGAAAATGGAAAGGAACCCAGATATTTGGGTTATAAATACGCATTCCAAGTAACATCAAAATCAGATACACAATATTTTGACACTATTTGCGAACGAGAGGCAGCCATTTCGTCCGTCTGTTTCGGTCTGATTTTTATGAAATTCAAACTTAACCATCCTTAGGGTGTAACGGTGATAAGATCCACAAGCTAACAATGCGAATCAAACTCAACAGTCACAGCGGTGTAATGGTGATATTTTTGAATGTATTTTTTCCTGAAACACCGATGCCAAACTCGAAAAATATGGTAAAAAAGATAGCCACGCAATTGTGGACGTCTGGAATCCAGACTCTGGATGGACAGGGGCAATAATGACATAATACGTCCACATGAAAATATGGGCCTATAAAAACTACAGCCTCTATTGCGTTCACAAGCCATTGTTGGCTTGCGAAAGGCCAGACAGACTGACAGATATAATACACCCACATTAAAACGTGTCAGATGAATCTTTTGTGTTTGACAATTTAGTAAGATAATACTATTTTTATTCCATCGGTTGACATTAGAATCCAGTAAACATTGCAATAGTTTGTCTTGTAAGCAGTTTATGCAAAGGACTTGATATTAGGAAGTCAAGACAGTTTTGTCATGCACTAGGCATACGCATAAGAATCTAATCAAATGAATAGATGATGTTTAAAGGGCCAATCCCGATAATATTTTGGAGAATTAAAATACTTAATTTTGTGTTAAAATCCTCTCAAATACTCTACCTTCGGGCCGAGCAATTAACCCAAGTTAACCGATATAGGTAATTCGTTTCCAACATCTTAAACCCGCCAGGGGATCACGGTGGCTAAGTGGATAAGGCGCTGGTTCGCTAGCCTGGAGGTTGAGTGTTCGATCCCTGCATTGGCCGAGAAAGTTCATCTCGATTTTCCGGCGTGATTACCCCTTGTCAGTGATGCAGAAGGAGGGCCTGACAAGGACAGCTGCCTAGTCGTTCGGATGGGACGAAAAACCGAGGTCCCGTGTACAAATTGGAGTGCACGTAAAAGATCCCTTGGCAGTTGGAATTCGATATAAGAGTAGGCCGTAGCGCCGCTGCCCGGGCAAAATTTCCCTCATTGCACACTGCGGCGTATGCCCGTCTTCAATTAGCCCAGGTACGGTGCTTAAGCGTAGGACGTTAAACCCCATTTCATTCATTCATTCTTAAACCCGCCAGTCATTATCTGGAAATAGAGACTGGTGTTCCAAACTGTATGATGCGATGTCTGGATAAAACTAGACTTTTTTTTATGAAACTAATGTGTAGGTGAAATTTACCTTTCATGATCAAGTACAACACATGGGTGATTTACTGTATAGGAATCTAAAGGTACAGGATTCGATTATCAGATCCCCCAACGACAACAATTACCCGAAATCTTAAAAGGGTTACGTGTCCAGATAAGCAGTTTTAATGTTCACGTCCAAACGACTCAATATTTTGAGCTGAAATTTTGAGACACGGTAAACACATCATTCCTCTACATTTTGATCCTGAAATTTCACACGTACTCGGACCTTCATTTTTGAGGCTATGTTCAAATCAGGATATTCCCTTTAATACAAAATATACTTGATAACAGTAGGACTTATTAAGTTCAATATCTATACAACTTCAAATTTAAAAACTTACTGAAACTGCTGCCTATATCCTCCAGTCACTGTAGCTACCATACTAAAAACAAATAATAAAAATAGAAGCAATAATTTACCTGGCCACATTTTATATGACAGGTGGTTGGATTTCGAGGAGCAGTACTTCATATCCATTGCCCTTTTTCGAAGATTATAATAACCTTTTTTACATCGTGCCTGACCGTAATAGCGGTAAATGTTATGTTGTTGAAAATTCTTATGACACATGGACAATACGTGAATGATTAACAATGGACCGTTTCCCGCCATTGATTAGATTCCCACATATCAATTAACTTTTATTGTTCTACTACCCGACACTCATCATTAATTATCATCACAATTCTCAGTATAATCTGTTGACGACTATGTATACTATACAACTCTTTTAACACCAATCATGAGATTGGCTTCTATAGTGTGCATTGCTACATGGAGGTCGATCGTAGCCATGTTTGAAAATTGGGTTTTGGAAAAAAAGATTCTTTTTTCGGCGCGCAAAATGACCGTTTGGTCAGATCTAGGTACAGTCATCTTCCATAGCCGTAGGTCTCAACCAGACATGTAACCCACTATATTAATTTTGGAATTCTGAATATTATTCATCATGTCTTGATGTCCGATTGGGCATATTCCTGGTCGGACAGTTTAGGACGTTTGGAAAATAGAGTCAGACATGTTTGGAATATACAGAGGAAATCCCTTCACTGGTACAGTCCCTGTGATATATTTGAATTAAATTGAATGTCATTAGATAAGAGAAAACGAGAAAAATAGAAATAGTCTACACGTTCCCTTGTTTATATTCACTCTATGCCTTATAAAACATGGTAATACACAGACTTTTTCTGTTTTTCTTTCGTGTTCTCTTATCTAATGACATTCAATTACTTTATTGAATTGTCAGATATTCTTTTGCAGTCCCATATAACAAATGTTGGTCTTCGAAGGAATTATGAGTGAGCAGAAATTTAGCCATCTGTCTGTTATCGCTCGCCGCTTCAGTCACTTATATAGACCACTCGCTCGTGTTTTCAATGTCGTTACGTATCTGTCGATTCGGTTAGCGTGTAATACTCTGCGTTAAAAGTATATTTGGAATGTGTTTAACCCGCTCTATCACATATGTGATAATGACTGGCATCAATATTGTCCTTTAAACGGTTTTTAAAATTGGATAAAAAAATTGTGACCCCTATTATAGTATCTACAAGCTAAAAACCTGATTTTCGTTCAATCAGGGGCCATAATCCAGGAAGTTATCGTCTGATATGCGCAAAAGGGAAAGGAACCAAGATTTTTGGGACATAAACATGTAATTTAAGTTTTATCAGAATCAGAGAACTTCTAGTGGGTCCACAACCTTGGTATGACATAATTTTAAACTATTTACATACAAGGAGCGGCCATTTTGTCAGGACTTTGGTCTGATTTTCATGAAATTGGAACACAACCGTGTAACGGTGATGAATTTAAATGTGTCCATTCACTTGATTTGATAATTGTTTAGTGTTTGCAATGTCTATTTTCTGTCTTGTCCGCAGGTTTATCTTGTAGATTTTTTTTTTTTTTTGGTTTGTTTGTTTTGCGTGTAGTGCAGTCCACCTGCATTTACTATTAAAATTGGATCAAAATTGTGACCTCTTGGGGGACAGAAGCAAAAAACATCAGGGGCCACAATTCAGGAAATTACAATTCGATAAGCGCAAATATCGAAATGAACCAAGATCTTTGGGTTATAAATATGCATTGAGACATCTAGATTGTTCACAAGCCAACAACATGATTTTTCGTACAATAGCACACTGGCAGATCCAGGGGGGAAAACTAGGGTTACCCCTGAGAGATTTAAAAAACGCAAAATCAGACAAGTTTTGAGGTGTTTTTTTTATTTCTTTGAGTACTATTGCCTAGAAGATACCTTAGATAGCACAAAATAGTTTTAACCCCTTTGGAAACCCTATGCCCCCCCCCCCCTTCTAGGGCTTCTGCCTTTGGTCTACCACGCATCGCCCCTGACCACTTTTAGTGACCCCCCTGGAATAAATCCTGGATTCGCCAATGTAGCATATAAAGGCCTTGCAACAATTTGTGTTGTGTTTAGCCAGAGCATGGGGAGAAGAAACTTTACATGGCATTAGACCCACTTAGAAAAAATGAAAAATGTCCATAACTCTGGCTTTAAAGAGATAACAATGTTTCTAATATATGATGTGAGACTTTAAATTTTGATAATATTAAATACAGGTATACCTTGGATTAGTTGACTGTTTTTTAAAACAACCCCTATCCATTAAAAATGTGACTTCCTGTATAGTATGTGGCACTAAACAGTTCTTCCATGACCAAGTTATAGCATGACCTTGATCAACATGAATAATACTTGGCTGAAACCCATTGTCTGTTACTCTTGCCTCTAGATCCATTTTACGTTTAACATTTACAGTTACTGGCGTACATCTAATACCAGATCTACACAGGAACAAATAAAATAATCATCAGTTGCTCAACAATCATAATATTTCAAAATAAATTTAACACTAATTCAAAATATTAGTGATCATTCAAAAATTAAAATGAACAAAGCCTAAACCGAAGTATTTTAACAAAAAAGGTAAATTATTCAGAATGACCCAATGCATATTTGTTTCCTTGGAAACACAAACTAGCAGGTGCCAGGCTGGATACGGATACGCCCAAATTTTGCATTAGATGAATAGAGAACAAGCCTAAAAAAAAGTGATTTTTCGTACAATCAAGGGCCATAATGCAGGAATTTACGATCTGATATGCGCAAATATCGAAACGAACCAAGATCTTTGGGTTATAAACGTATATTTTACGTTTCATAAAATCAGATTAAAATTGTGCCCTCTAGAGGGACCACAACTTTGTTATACCACTCACTATATGCATATGAGGGGTGGCAATTTTGTCTGGCAGTTTTAGTCTGATTTTCAAGAAATTGAACTCCACCATCATTATCGTTTAACAGTGATAATTCATACGCTTTCTTAAATCGGATAAAAATTGTGACTTCTAGAGGAACCAGAAGCTAAAAATGTGATTTTTCGTACAATCATGGGCCATAATTAAGGAAGTTATGACCCGATTTGCACTTATACCAAAAGGAACCAAGATCTTGGGGTTATAAATACGTATTTCAAGTTTCATCAAAATATATTTACACTATTTGCGAATGAATGCCGGCCATTAAGGCAGTTTTGTCAAATTTTCACGAAATTCAAACTTAGCCATAGTTACGGTTTAACAGTGTTATATCAAACGTTTTTTAAATCAGATAAAATTTGTTAGCTCTAGAGGGACCACAAGCCTAAAACCCAATGGTTTATACAATCATTCAGGAAGTTACGATAAGATATGTGCAAAAATTAAAAGAAACCAAGATCTTTTGGTTATAACCATGCATTTCAAGTTTCATCAAAATTAGATGAAAATTGTGACCTCCAGAGTGTCCACCAGCTAAAAACAATCAGGGGCCATAAGCCATGAAGTTTTAATCTGATGCATGCCAATATCGAAAGGATTAGGATGATTTTTTTAGGTTCTCCTGAAACTTGTAACAGAGAAGGAATGAATGAATGAATGAAATGGGGTTTAACGTCCTACGCTTAAGCACCGTACCTGGGCTAATTGAAGACGGGCATACGCCACAGTGTGCAATGAGGGAAATTTTGCCCGGGCAGCGGCGCTATGGCCTACTCTTATATCGAATTCCAACTGCCAAGGGATCTTTTACGTGCACTCCAATTTGTACACGGGACCTCGGTTTTTCGTCCCATCCGAACGACTAGGCAGCTGTCCTTGTCAGGCCCTCCTTCTGCATCACTGACAAGGGGAAATCACGCCGGAAAATCGAGATGAACTTTCTCGGCCAATGCAGGGATCGAACACTCAACCTCCAGGCTAGCGAACCAGTGCCTTATCCACTTAGCCACCGTGATCCCCCGTAACAGAGAAGGACAGCTATGAGTATTTGTATAATAATGATACTTTAATTCTCTACCATAAAAGAATATGATAACGCAAATTTAATTTCCACAAGTTTAAACTTACAGCGCAAATTTATATTCTCCTTCTATATTAAACTGTTGATGATATAACCCACCACATTCATCTGGATTAACCTGATATCCACCAATAACAGGACGTAATTTTTCACCATCATGAACAACTTGTACCAGACTCATATTTGAAGTGGTTTCTTCCCATATAAAATCAACTACCTACAAATAATATTAGTCGTATTCCTTTGATTTTACAACTACAAATAAAAATACATATTATGGACATAATGAAATTTGTGTACTTTAATCCAATCAGAAGCTTAGTAGAAATATAGTGCAGAATAGGGATGCTCGTTATCTAGGTCAGACTAGTATGTGCCACATTAGAGTTGGCAATTGTTTAATTAAAGTTGGCATTGTTTTTGTGTCAATTCGTAACATTTGTTTTTACAGCTTGTTTGTGTACGACCTGCGCTAACTGTTTTGAATTCTTCAGTTGTTCTGCATGTGCTTTTTTGTATTATCGTAACTTGGTGTTTTCACTATGACTTTTTCTCGTTGAAAAATGGCGGCTTCGGTTCAATAACCACGTGTTCTGTGATGGCTCTCTTCTGTGAATTTAGGCCATTCAACATATCATTGGCCAAAAATAATTGCAGTGTTAGGCTTGTCATACATCGAACGTTTAATTCTATTTGAGCATGTTTATTCTAATCCACTATTACCATCTGATCTTTGTCAGATATCGTGTTCTGGGTATGGCGGTGTATGTGATGTGAACGATTGTTTTCAACGGCTTTATAAAAATTTTGACCGTTTTTTAAATGTTGATGGGATCAAATGATTTGTGTGACCTGGACCAGAGTTCTTGGCGAATACCATTGTGGAATTTGCCTTACACATTTAAGCAACATACACTCTGCAGACATGTTTAACATCACTAATTTCAAACATGCCTGCATGTGGTGCTCGGTAATTGTTTACTATTGCGATCTATTTTTCATGCATTTTAAATGGTTATAGAGCTATTAAATGCAACATGAACATTTATTTAGTTATTACAAATGGGGACAACTGCGATAAAGCTTGTTTTATATATATAAACTTGAAATAAAAACTAACAACCAACCAAAAAATAAAAATTCTGAGTTCTTGACAACTGTTTCTATTAGATAATGGTTCAAAGCTTTGTCAAGAGGTAATTAATTCAAGAAATAACATGCAAAAACTACACACACATTTGAAATCGTAAATTGTGAATCTTTAACCCTTCCTTAGCGCATAAATATTCACTGAGATAGCGCAATATTTTTAGGCAAAATGTGCCAAATACTGTATGCATTATTAAAATTAGTCCAGCTAAGTAACCAGGGCTTCCACTTCAAAATTTTCCCAAACGGTCATTTTGCTTACGGAATGTCGATCAGATTTAATTGGGTCAAGGACAGCCACACAAAAATTCAATCTCACATCGACATTTATATCCACCTACTCATCTTCATAATAAATAAAAGAACACATGTTATCAATTATTATCATTTATTTATACATTCATAAAATATAACAATGTATTCATCGATAGGACACTATGTTCGTAATTTATTTACAACATCACCCGTATGTACTCGGCGGTTTTTACACGATTTCCATTTCTGTAAAGCACGTGCTGATTGAAATTCGGCACTTGGGGGCCCCTCCGTAGAAATCCTCATTAGTTAGTCAAGGGTTTTCATGCTCAAGGAACCTCTTAACTTGGTTTATTATCACATTTTTGCGTACGTGACTAATTCGACTGTTGACCATTTCTCCATACACAGGGAAAAAGTAGTTCCGAATGATAAGCTCATGTAAATAATATAAAGTCATAAATATGTACAATAATTAACATAATTCTTAAACTTATCAATATATTAATTCGTATTGGTATTTTGTGAGCTCAAATAATATCAAGCTAGTATTTTAAACCCATAACGTTTAAAAACATTAGGACGTATTTCAAAATGGCGGCTACCGTGAAAGCTCATTGTTAAAAACAAAATGACGTCTATCAATTGTTATATAAAAGAAAAATATGGATTAAAAACACACCCGAAAATACATCTTTTGTGTGGAAATATCATTTCTTATCCACAGGAATATTTGTGACCATTTCGAAGAGAATTTACGGCTGACTTTGTTTTTCGAAGCGGAACTGTCATCCTCGGGGGATTCATTGACAGCAATATCATCAACCCGCTTTCTTTTGATGCTCTGAGAGGTGAGGATTTTCAACATTTTGAAATGATTTAGAGAATGTTTACATTTCTGATATATATATCATTTGCGACATTAACATGATTAACTCTTGTAATCAAGTGATTATTGAAGACATTTAAGAAAGGTTTGTAATTTGTTTGATGTTGATACGGTAAATATGGCGGCAAATATGCTGTAACAACTCAAGTTAAAGAATGATCACAATATTAATAATTTAAAAAAAAACACACCTAAGTAAATTGATTAAATAAATGTTAAGCGTTAATTTGTTTGATGTTGATCCCCCGTTGATTGTGAGTACAGCAATATACACAAGGATGATTGATTGGCAGTGGTTTCAGTTCGTGGACTACTGAATACTGTTAATTTTATTACACCCGACAGTTTACATCACGACACACACGAAGTTTCGTTGTGTCCAGGATTTTATGATTTAGCACAAAATATGCTATTTTTCCGGCATGAAAAATGACCTACGGGTCTGATCGAGTGTAGGTCATTTTCCAGAGCCGTAGGTCCCGACCGGCATATACGGCCGAAATGGAACCCCTGTAAGTAACTAATGAATATAGAACTTTCAAATTTTCAAGGACTACTTATCACTATCTCAGGTTGTACTTATCACTATCTCAGTTTTGACCTACTTCTACCAAGTTGTCATGGTAACCAGGCAATCCAAGATGGCCGCCACTTTTTAAAAAAAAAGTATATTTTCAAGATAATCAAGTGCTGTAGGCTATAAAATATATATAAAAATAGTGCCAATTGTATAGAATATGGGGCCTAACATGTTTCCAATATTTTACCACCAAAAAAGGGGAATAACATCTAAAATTCAAAAAATAATTGTGTGATAACTAATTAAAGACAGATTTTTCGCGAATTTTTTTTTTCGCACAAAGACTTACAAAAAACTTTTATTTTGACATCAATAAACTTCTAAATTGTTTTTTGAACAAAATATATAACTATCTCATTGTGGACAAAGAGAAATATAAAATATGTTATGGGACATGTTGGATCATCGCCAAAACTAACCTCATCTTGGTGGGGGGGGGGGGGGGGCAGCGAAGGTAGGCGGGGAAGCGAGGTCGGCTGATCAACTTGCATCGGTTCAGGAACATTGTCAGCTATGTCATCAAATGCCTCATTATCTGAGCTTTCAGGAGATATGTCGTTTGTCGGTATATCGTATTCACTGCCAAAACTATCGGGCCCTCTATCTTCGTCATCTGAGCCATTGAAAATGAAATCTAGGGCGTGTTGAAATGCGTAGTATTTGTTGATATTTTAGTCAGATGTTTTGGTTGTGTTTGACCCGGATGTTGGCTATATTCGGTCGCTAGTAATACTAACACTAGTTACACACTCCCGAGTTAGATTTCACGTGATACAAGGTCACTGAACCATGCATTCTAATTTCCCGACATTTGTCGGCAGACGCTACCAGCGGTCAAAAACGTTGCCGACAAATGTCGGCAGACGCTAAGGAAGGGTTAAACTCTGAAAATGGCTATCAGGGAACAGAAAAAAAACATTTAAAAGTCGGAATTTAAATGTTTATGGTTATCATCAATGCAACAAATTTGAAAGCAAATCTTAAATTTAAATCTGCAAAAGCCTGTGCTTTGTTTTGTTACATAACTACAAGTAGTCAGTAAACTATATTCCTGCATTAAATAACCTTTTATAAATAGGTTACTTTCGTCACACATTGGGTTATGGCCACTTAAATGTCCCCAGTGTTATTATGATATAAAGTACTGTACTAAAAAATTATCACTCGACCTGCCCTTCAGTAACTGTAACTTCATGTTCAGAAAATCCAGTCTTTGCAACATGTATCACTGCTTCTGTACCATCTGCTTCAATGAAAAAATAAAATCAGTTATTGTGGCAATTTTTTTTAAAAATTCGGGATAGGGTCATAATTACACACATGAATGACACAGCCTAGTTATTTGACAAAAGCAATATAATTGCTTCTGTACTATTGTGCATTGTAGTTTAGACATACATGTTGCCAGGCAAAGAAACATATATGCATGTATATGCCACCAGTAGCCAAGTTATCCTAACAGCCAATTGTTGTCATTTTTGAAATATGGCCATCTGTTCCATCAGACACAGTTGTACTGTTATTTGTAGACATAGTACTGTTCAAAATACAACATTAACAATAATATATATATGAACAGTGGGTCTAAAAATTCCATAGGAACAATGGAATCGAAAGCGCTAGCTTGAAATATGTAGTTTGTTTTCTTTCAAACATCTTCTTTATTTATATATCATTCGAGAGCTGTTTCCACAACATTTTGTAGAGATATATATGAAATAAAATCATAATTTTCATCAAGTGGAATTCTGAGAAAATGAAATATATGGTGATTGGCTTAGAAACAGAGAGAAATAGGGATTAACATCCAATTGACACAAATTTAATAACGTACATGCGGGTACAGGCAAAAACCCATGAGGTTGGACAAGACAAGAGACATTACTCCTTGTCACGCACAAGAGGGGAATATAAACCATTCAACTTGACTCACTGACAAGACACGATGATCTAACCCCCACACATTAAACCACTTGGCCACCCAACAATCATGGCGTAACAAAAGTGGATTTTCATTGACGACAGTCAAATTGAAGATTTTTCGAAGAATCAGCGGTCATAATCCAGGATGATACTTTCAGATAGCGCGTTTATCAAAAGGAACCAAGATCTTAGTTTGTAAATGTGATATATTCACACGCTTTCTTTAAATCGGATAAAAATTGAGAACTCTACAAGGTCCACAAGCTAAAAACGTGATTTTTCGTACAATCAAGGCCATATATAATTCAGCTACGATTCGATATGACAGATATCGAAAGGAACCAGGATCTTTGGGTTATAAAGATGTATTTCAAGTTTCATCAAAATCAGATGAAAATTGTGACCAAAAGAGGGTCCACAACTTTGATATACTAATGTTTACATTATTTGCTTACAAGGGGCATCGATATTGTCTGGCCGTTTTCGTTCTATATTCACGAAATTCAAACTTAGTTTTTGAAAACCACAAGTTAAGGTCCAATATCAAAAGCAACCAAGATCTGGTGTAGATAAACCTATATTTCAATTTTCGTCAAAATCGCATACAAATTGTGACCTGTATAGAGAGTCCACAAACAATGAAAATGTTTGTTTTGCCAAATTCACATCTAAATATTAACAAAAAGTGGGTGTGACACGACTTATGCATAGTTCCAAACGGTGAAGTGGACAACATGAAATGTTGGCCTAAAGTATAAAAAAATATTCATCACTAAATATTAATGGCACAAGTAATTGATCTTACCTAGAATTTTTGATCTCTGTACAAGTAAATTATTTGATCCTTTTATAACATTGCTATTACTGACAAGGGAAGTCTTTGATCTTTCAGCTGATGTATCGCCTATCATAGCTGCACTGGATTTCTGTGCATACATTTGATCTTCTATTTGATCACCATCTTCAACAGAGGCACCTGCCCCCATCTTTAATTTTCTAGAAAACAAGCCAACAGTGAGGCTGATGTCCCCGCCGAAATCCCAAAATCAATAGATGACACATAAATTATTAGCACGGAAGCATCTACCAATCAAATTGCTTATCTCTGCTAACCCTAGGCATAGAATGCTCATCTTCAAACTCCATCAAGGTATTGACCTAATAAACACCTCCACCATGTTTGAATGTCCTAGCTCAATTTTTAAAAGAGTTATGTTTCAAAGTCTCGGCCAATCAAACTGCATATCGAACTTAGTCAAGGTATTGATGCAATGAAACTTAAAGACACATCATGGGAGATAAGATAACGAGTTATCAGTTCTCACTATAATAGTTAAAAATAGGTTGCCAGGCAACGAAACATACGCCCACAGCAGCTAAATCGTCTGGGCAGTCAACAAGAGTTGTCGCATATTTTACTTTTTTCGGCAATGAAACATTTTTAATACACTAAAATCTGATTAAAAATAACAACTCATTATGTAATTATCAGAAAATCATTGGAATTTGTTTGGCTTTGATATTAACTTTAGCCTCTAGAGCGTCCACAAAATTTTGAAAGTGATCAAGGGCCATAACTCAGTCAGTAATTATCGGGAAAGCTGAAAATCAATAGGCCTCTTCGTCTGATGACCTTAAACACTGTGTATAAATTTAAAGTCAATTGGATATTAACTTTTGCCTCTAGAGCATCCACAAGAATTTTTGAAGTGAACAAGGGCCATAACTCTGACAGTAATTATTGGAAATTGCTGAAAATCAATAGGCTTCTTTGTTTCATGACCTTAAACACTGTGTATAAATCTAAAGTCAATCGGTTATTAACTTTAGCCTCTAGAGCGTCAACAAGATTTTTTTAAGAGATCAAGGACCATAACTCTGACAGTAATTATCGGAAATTGCTGAAAAGCAATAGGCTTTTTTGTCTCATGACATTAAACACTGTGTAAAAATTTCAAGTTAATCGGTTATTAACTTTAGCCTCTAGAGCGTCCACAAGTTCTTTTTAAGTGATAAAGGGCCATAACTCTGACAGTAATTATCGGAAATTGCTGAAAATCAATAGGCTTCTTCATTTTATGACCTTAAACACTGTGTATAAATTTAAAGTCAATCAGTTATTAAGTTTAGCCTCTAGAGCGTCCACAAGATTTTTTGAAGTGATCAAGGGCCATAACTCAATAGGCTTCTTCGTCTCATGACCTTAAACACTGCACATAAATTTAAAGTCAATCGAATATCAACTTTGGCCTCTAACGGACGGACGGGGGCGACTGCAATATACGACCACATTTCTATGTGGGCGTATAAAAACTACATGATGTAAAGAGAGTTTGATGAAAATTTCAATCAAATTGGTCCACTATGAACCGAAAACTAAGCAGATGAAAGTTTCGCTTAGCCACAATTATTATTACTGAAATCCGTAAGATATCTATTTCCCCAACTAGCAATAACATTTTAATGCATAATAGTTTTATATCCACCACTATCAGTGTCAATATCTGATATCGATTAAGCCAATAGTAGCCATATCGGGCCATCACTATCCATGCATGATGTAAAATTACAACCCCTCTCGCCAATTACAGAACCATTTAACTTTGCGGACCCCTAAAATCAAGGAAATAATCCAGGAAGAGACGTGCCAAACTCAAACTTATCTGTGATCTCTGGGATACAGACAAACTGGGGACAACAGCATATATATATATATAAGCAACCGATTAACACGCGTGTATACATGTTTTCTGCTTGTTACCTATATACTATGTAACCATAGACAATGGTAACTATAGCCACTTAAAACCACAGTGTTACTATGTAAATATAAATATGTATAAATACACTATATTGTCCATCTATATGTTATGACATTATTTTATGAATAGTCCCAAGACGGACGAAAAGTACTTTAAAATGTTAAAATGTTATTAAACCAGTGTTGAAATCAGTTTGTGTCGGCATACCTTTTTATCTATTCATCATTTACCGTGAAACAAAGTAGTACAACTTTGCGGTTGTGCTAATAATTTTGGATATATATATATATATACATATAAAAATACAATACATGTATACCAACCTTTCCTATAGAGCTTTCTATTTTAATTTACTTGTCACCTTCAATATTAAGACCAGTTATTAAGTCTATAGATCAAAATGTCTTTCTGGAAAGAAAGAACGCATACATCATTTAAGAATTTGAATAATTCAGAAAGTAACGTAAACATTTCAGATGAACATTTCCAAATCTATTTGATTACTTAAAATTTAAACACAATTTTCAATTTTCTGACAAGATGAAGAATCAACCATTTAGAAAAGTTCTTTGTAGCATCATGTACTTTAATATTTGATAAGTAACTAACTGTGTAATCTTAGGATTTCAAATTTCTATTAAGCAATTCTACTATCAAGAACTATGACATCTACCGATCTCTTTGTTATTTCAAAAGGGGGTGGATGGCCGAATGGTAAGCATGTGCGTGCTCTATCATAAAGCCTGTCATTAAGTTAACTGGCATGGTTTCAAATCCACGGTTGTACATGACAAGGAGTAGGGTCGCCTGTCCTACCTCGTGGGTTTTTTCCGGGTATTCCCGTTTCCTCACACTGCTAAGACCCCTACAAACAAGTGAATTATTGAAATAAAGTTAATTGGCATCAAAATTCTCTAAAATTCTGACTGTAAAACTTGATTGAACATTTTTGTTAACATTATAATAATAATAAGCCAACAGTGAGGCTGACGTCCCCTGCCGAAATCTCGAATCAAATAGATGACACATATTAATTAATAGCACACTTACTTTTTTAAAAATATCAAGCAATCAAACTGGTTATCAACTATACACTAAGTTTCATCCCTCTTATCAGAATCAAAATTATCTTGTCCCAAAGCATCAACCAATGAAATTGCTTAGCTCTACTTAGCTTAAGCTCAAAATGTTAATCACTGAATGAACATTTACAACAAGTTTAAACATTCTATCTCAATTAAAAGCAGAGTTATTATGTTCCAAAGTCTTGACCACTCAAATTGCTTATCTCTGCTTAGCCTAACCATAGATTCTCATCATCGAACTTAGTCAAAGTATTGATATAATGAATCTATACTCAGAGTTTCATCACTCTCACTTAATTTAAACCAAAGTCATCGTGCCCCAAAGCATCAACTAATCCAATGGCTTACTGTAAGCAGACAATGTTTATCACCGAACTCCATCAAGGCATTCACCTTATGAACGACGCCTACACTAAGTTTGAGCATTCTACATTGATAATGGTGAGAGTGTCCTCATTGAAACGTTGCATTTAATAAACCTAGTGAATGTTATCCATAAAGCTGTTTGTTATAATTACATTCTACATCAGTTAGGAGAGTTATTAGGTTCCAAAGTCTTGACCAATCAAACTGCTTATCACTACTAAGCAGAAAATTCTCATTATCGAACTTTGTAAAGGTATGATATAATGAATCTATACTCAGAGTTAATAAACCTAGTGAATGTTATCCATAAAGCTGTTTGTTATTATTACATTCTACATCAGTTAGGAGAGTTATTAGGTTCCAAAGTCTTGACCAATCAAACTGCTTATCACTACTAAGCAGAAAATTCTCATTATCGAACTTTGTAAAGGTATGATATAATGAATCTATACTCAGAGTTAATAAACCTAGTGAATGTTATCCATAAAGCTGTTTGTTATTATTACATTCTACATCAGTTAGGAGAGTTATTAGGTTCCAAAGTCTTGACCAATCAAACTGCTTATCACTCCTAAGCAGAAAATTCTCATTATCGAACTTTGTAAAGGTATGATATGAGTTCCATCACTCTCACTTAATTAAAACTAAAGTTATCATGCCTCAAAGCATCAACCAATCAGATTGCTTATCTCTGTTTACAGTAAGCAGACTATGTTCATCATCGAACTCCTTCAAGGCCTACACCAAGTTTGAACATTCTACCTTAAGTAGAAGGAGAGTTATTGTGTTACAATCTCTCAACCAATCAAATTGCTTATCTCTCTGCTTACCCTAAGCAGAAAATGGTCATTATTGAACTTAGTCATGGTATTGATGTACTGTAATAAAACTATACAAATTTCATTAATCTCACTTAATTAGAATTAAGTCATTATTGAACTTAGTCATGGTATTGATGTAATAAAATTATACACAAATTCCATCACCCTCACTTAATTAAAAACATAACGCTAACGCTAAAATATACGTCCACATTCCAATTCTGCTTTGATTGATAAGGTACTTTGTAAAAAAGGCTAGGCTTTTGGTTTGTTCAGCGTTGAGGGTCATGCATCAACATCAATAGTTCCTGTCCTTAGATATAACTTAAAAGTATACCAAGATAATGCATTCAGAATTGTGCCTTTCACATTCCAAAGGCAAAAAGTGGGCGTGACTCTGCTTCTGGGGGTTGAGACATTCACCAAAATCAATAGTGGACTCCCTAAGGCAATAAGGAATACATATGCCAAGTACCGAGCGGTTTTGTTAAGAATTGCGACCTGTAAATACAAAAATTGGGCGTGGCTCGCCTCTGGGGGTAGGGAACGTAGGGCCTACTCCAAATGATAAGGATGTTCCAAATGATAGGGATGTTCCTTAGGGTACAAAGAATAAGTATATAAAGTTTCAAGATGATAAGTTAAGAAATGTGGCTTGTAGACGACAAACAAATAAATAAATACAAGGAATAGGCATGGCTCTGCCCCTGGGGGTCGGGTCGGGCATGATTGGGCATGTACCCCAAATGATAGGGATGTTCCTCATGGTACAAAGAATAAGTATTTAAAGTTTTAAGATGATAAGTTAAGAAATGGGGCTTGTAGACGACAAACAAATAAATACAAGGAATGGGCGTGGCTCTGTCCCTGGGGGTCGGGCATGCACCAAAAAAACAATATGGATCATCCTTAGGGTGTAAAGACTAAGTTTTAAGAAAATACAGTAAGAATTGCGCCGTGTAGGCGGCACAAAGGCATACGAAAAGAAAATGGGTGTGGATCTGCCCCTGGGGGTTGGCCATGCACCAAAAAACAATATGGATCATGTTAGGAGTAATTATACAAAGTTTGAAGAAAATCCAGTAAGAATTGCGCCCTGTAGGCAACACAAAGACACACGAAAAGAAAATGGGCGTGGCTCTGCCCCTGGGGGTTGGGCATGCACCCCAAACGACAGGGATGTTCCTTAGGGTACAAAGAATGTGTATGCAAAGTTTCAAGATTATAAGTTAAGAAATGTGGCCTGTAGACGACAAACAAACAAATACTAGAAATGGACGTGGCTCTGCCCAGGGGGGTCGGGCATGCACCAAAAACAATAGGGATCTTCCTTGGGGTATAAGGAATAAGTATACAAAGTTTGAAGAAAATCCAGTTAGAATTGCGCCCTGTAGGCGACACAAAGACACACGAAAAGAAAATGGGCGTGGCTCTGCCCCTGGGGGTTGGGCATGCACCCCAAACGATAGGGATGTTCCTTAGGGTACAAAGAATGTGTATGCAAAGTTTCAAGATTATAAGTTAGGAAATGTGGCCTGTAGACGACAAACAAACAAATACTAGAAATGGGCGTGGCTCTGCCCCGGGGGGTCGGGCATGCACCAAAAACAATAGGGATCTTCCTTAGGGTATAAGGAATAAGTATACCAAGTTTGAAGAAAATCCATGAAGAATTGCGCCCTGTAGGCGAACCACAGACATACACACACACACACACACACCCACACACACCCATACTTGTTTATGGTCCTTTTCGAGGACATCGGTATATATATACCAAATCGAGGACAACGTTTAAAACAATATTTCGATGAAATGACTAACAATTTTAGAATATAAATTCAATTCTTTATCCGTATTCGCTACACATTATCTCCTATGACTGTTTTTAAGAATGAGAATTTTTCTTCTATGACAGAGGACACACAAAGATAATTGTGCGCATGTCACATGTGACACGCTCGGAAACTGAGGACACTTTATCAACACCGTCTACTGAGGACACACACATGCATTAGATGTCGGTCCCCCTTATCGAGGACCTTTGGTTTTAAACATGTAATTTAATACACCTGATTTCGGTCTTCATATTGTAATATACACTGATATGTATTTGTTACTGCCTATAAGTAACACCATGTACCAATCACTTACATTAACTGTCCTCGATTATGGGGGCCGACACTTAATGATAGTGTGTATGACCAGATAAGTATGAACCAATAAATCGAGGACCCAAACACGCGACTACTAATATATTGTGTTTTGAACACGTGAAGGGAGATTGAATAACTGGTAATATGAAAATCAATAAATTTTAATGTTAACAATGTGTTCGTATATGTCTATCATCAAAAAATCTGTATGTGTGAATGGACCTCAATTGATAGGTGTATGTTTATATGACAGAGCTTGATGACACACATGCATTAGGAGTCGGTCCCCATTATCGAGGACCTTTGAATTTAGGTAAGTAATTTAAAACCGCTGATTTTACGCTGTCGTCCTTAACGAACGTGGTTGTATTAATAGTAAAAAGAAACGCCTTGTATCAATCATTTATGATGGAGCGTGGTATATTCTTTACAGTAACTGTCCTCGATTATGGGGACCGAAACTTGATGCACATGTGTATGACCATATAAGTCTGAACCTATGAATCGAGGACCTAGACACCGTCTAATAATAGATCGTATTTTGGACACAAGAACAAAGAGTTATCGTATGTTATTCAAATAGTTGGTTAACTTATTGGTGTTGGTACTGTACATTCTAATTGAGTGCAAATGCGTTGTCTCCCCTTAGACCACATAATCCTCTCTTTTTGTTTACAAATTATATCAGAATGGTATAACTTAAAATGTAGGAACCAGTCAAATAGAGGACGTGTAAAAATGTGTAATAGTATGTATTCGATGACTTCAAAATTCATTCAAAGAGGGGCATACCTAGGTATACTGTGCATCTGTTTATAAATATGACGTTCGAAACATGTCTGCATCTGTAACTGTGACATGATACTGCTGGCAGCCGTTACTGACCGTAAGACTCGTGTCAACTGTTGTAACAATACACATACCAAATGTATATATTACTGATTGTGCGATAACACATGTATATGATATGTTCTTGAAAGACACCACCACATGTATGTGTTCCTGTAAGACACCACCGCATATATATGTTCTTGTAGGACACTACATGCTTATGTTTCTGAAAGACACCACATGCATCTGTTACTAGCTTCGACGCAAGCCATCTAACATGTATGCTGCTGATTGTAAGACCACATGTGTATCTGTTACTGGCGGCTATACACGACGTGTATCTATAAATTATGTTCCCCTATGTATTCTTTACTGTAAGCCATCATGTTTATATGCTACTGACTTCAAGACACGGCATGCTTATATTTATACGACCCCTTTCGTACCTGTTACTTGAAGACAAGTGTATCTGATTTATGACGCACCTTGTATATTACTGTAAGACACCTTGTGTATCGACCAGTTGCTAACTTTAAGACGCGGTATGCTTCTATCCTTCTGTTACCTAAACCTAAAACATGTCTATGTTACTGAATGTAAGACCCCCCCCCCCGGTTATCTGTTATTAACCGCTATAGACGATGTCTATCTATTACTAGCAGCTATACACCAGGCGTACATGTATCAAGTGTATCTGTTACTGACAGCTATCTACACACGAGGTGTATCTATTACTGATTAAAGATCCGCGGTGTATCTGGTATCTATTACTGATTAAAGATATCCCCTGTATCTTTTACTGACAGTTATCTATACTGATTAAAGATTCCCAGTGCATCTGTTACTGGACGTGTCTGTGTGTAACTGTTACTGACATGTGAGCCTGTTACACTATGTATATTTGTGACTGACCGTAAGACACGACAAATACCTGTTACTAATGGTTTCAAGATTGTACCTTAGTTATTATTGTCAGAAACCCTGTGTACTTGTATCTGTTACTATCTATATAACACAACATGTATCTGTTAATAACAGTACAGCACAATATGTATCCATTACTAAATGTACGACACAGCAAGTGTCAATTATTAACTTTACGAAACGGCATGATTCAAATCTAAATCTACAACCCGACATGTATCTTATGCTAAATGTATGACACGACATGTATCTATTACTAAATGTACAACACGACATGTATCCATTAATAAATGTTCGACACGATATGTATCCATTAATAAATGTACGACACAGCATGTGTCCATTATGAAAATGTACGACACGGCATGATTCAAATATAAATGTATGACACGACATGTATCTATTACTATATGACCAACACGATATGTATCCATTAATAAATGTATGAAACAACATGTTTATATAACTAAAGGTACGACATAGCATGTATCTAGTATTAAATGTACGACACGAATATGTCCATTAATAAATGTACGAAACAAAATGTTATATAACTAAAGGTACGAAACGACATTTATCTATTACTACATGTAAGACACGAAATGTGTCGGTCATTTACTACACATCGTTTTTTGCTGACTCTAGGACATGGCTAGTCTTTTTTTGGATTGAGATGTGGCATATATTTCTAACTGTAAAACACGATTATCGGCACATGTATTTGTTACTGACCATAAGAGACTTTATCAATAAATTATATTGGAACGTGACATAATGTCCTCGATTATGGGGGCCGACACATAATGCAAGTGTGAATGACCTGATAAGCATTAAACACGTGACTAATAATAAATTGTATTTTGGTTAGTCACGTGAAGGGAGATTGGATAACTGGTAATATGAAAATCAATTGATTTTAACAAATGTTCATACAAGTCTATCATTAAACAGCTGCATGTGTGAAAGGACCTCAATTGATAGGTGTATGTTTATATGATAGACCTTGATCACACACATGCATTAGGAGTCGGTCCCCATTATCGAGGACCGTTGAATTTAGGTACGTACTTTAAAACCGCTGATTGCACGCTGTCGTCTTTCACAAAACTGGAAATAGTTCTTAATGGTAATAAGAAACGACTTGTATCCGGCATTTAGAATGGAACGTGGCATATATTTTACAGTAACTGTCCTCGATTATGGGGACAGAAACTTGATGCAAATGTGTATGACCATATAAGCCTGAACTTATGAATCGAGGACCTAGACACACGTCTAATAATAGATTGTATTTTGGACACACGAACAAAGATTTATCGTATGGTATTTAATGCTTAACGTATTGGTGTTGGTACTGTACATTCTAATTGAGTGCAACAAGGTGTTGTCTCCCCTTAGACCACATATTCCTCTCTTTTTGTTTACAAATTGAATCGGAATTTTATAGCTTAAAAAGTGTAGGAACCTATTAAATAGAGGACGTGTAAAACTATAATAGTATGTTATCGTTGACGTAAAATGTGTGAACCCGTCAAACAGAGGAGGTTTAATTCTATAATAGCATATAACCGATGACTTCAAAATTATTTTAAAGATGTCTATCTTGCATCTATTTATGTACCGTATAAACCACCGCATGTATCAAAGAATACGACACTCCCCTGGTTTTAGCCAAGGTATGCATACCCTAATCATGCATATGTTACGGATTGTAAAACATAAAGTGTATATGTTACTGACTGTAAGATAGTAACACAATACATGTATCTGTTACTGATTAAGACATAAATTGTATATGTTACTGACTGTAAGATAGTTAATTACACATTACATTTATCAGTGTGTCCATTATTGCAAGACATCGTCTTTATCTGTTGCCGACAATAAATCGGGTGCGTCTTCGTTATTGACTTTCAGACTCGACATGCATCTATTACCACGACCCAACACAGCTGTTACTAATTGTAAGACACGAAAGTGTCTAATAATAAGACTGATTGCAGGGCTGAATCGGTTTCTGACTATATGTCACGCATATGGTTGCTCCCAACACTCATATTCGATACAGTTGACTGTATGCGCATGCATCAAGATTGTGATCACCTAACACGTACGTGCATTGAGTACAGACCCCCCCCCCCCCCAGTGTAGACGACATATTAAACAACGAACATTGTTTTGAGTTGTTCTTTTAAAAAGGAAACCATGATTTATATAATACATTGTACATTTAACAGGTTATCGTTACTCTAAATACGTCTTGTCTAAGTACCTAAAAGTAACAAAAGCTAAGTTATCACTAAATGGGTAAAGTTCACTATTAAAACGTTCACCTCAAAGTAACAGTTTGTCTTTCTGTAAACTAAAAGTTATGCTCTCACTAACTTGTGAAGTAGTGTGTAATGATAGTTTTCTGTTAACTGAAAGTAAAGTTCACTAACTGGTGAAGTTACCAAGAACTGGAAGCCACTCATTTGTGACTCGGTTTATAATTATCGTACTTTCAAGATCTTGGTTTTGTTATTTCGACAATAATCTTTAATTTTTCTCCAAGATCTCCTCTTCAGTACCGGATGTCTTTTTTGGACCTCTTCTATGTCCTTCTTCCCTGGTATACGAAGATGTAGTATATGTTTTAAGGAATGAATAGCACAAATTTCATCCTCAGACCGTTTGGATTTTTTTAGCTTGATTGGTAAAAGCTGTTTTCTGAGGGATTTTTACATCACCGTCGGATTCTTCATCTGAACTAAATAAATCATGTTTAGATGAAGAATCGACGGTGTTGTCTATTTCAAGTTCATCAAGGGATCGCCCTTGGCATTTAAGCACATAATTTGAAACAGATGACCCCCCCCCCCTGCCTTCAAATTAATATACATATCTGTTACTGATTATATGAAACACCATGTATCAGTCACTCAGAAGATATAATACTCTACGGTAATTGTCCTCGATTATGGGGGCCGACACTCAATGCAAGCACAGTCGTATAACGAGAGTTTGCATATTCGGTACCTGAATAAAAAGGAAAAGCGAGGAAGAAACTCGATGCATATTATAACTATCTATTCTATTTGCGTGCAATAAAACGTTATCTATCCTTAGACCACAAAAGCCCCTGTTTTTGTTTGTAAATTATACCGGTATGTTATAACTTTGGATGAAGGGAACGAGTATGCTTACATATGCATCCAGGCCCGAAGCCAGAAACCAAAATTTAGCCGACATAGGGGGGGCGAGGAAGATAAATTTCCGACGACAAAAAATCAATGAACGAAGGTCATCGCCGACTGCCGTAAGCAGGAGGGGGGGGGCACGAAAATTAGAAGCTGAGAGAGCCCAGCCCCCCCCCCCCACTAGCCTCGGGCCTGTATGCATCTATTTATATAGACCATGCTCGGAATATGTCTGCATATGTTACCGACTGTAAGACACAGCATTTATTACCAGGAAGCAAAACACACCACGTACCACGAATATATCTGTTATTATAGAGTGTTCTTTTTCACTTACTATTCATAGCGGCGTTCGTCAATCCGAAAATTTGCTTTCACGTGACTATTTGTGTGTGTGTTGTGTAACCATTAACCGAGGACCTTGTATTAACTAGCATAAACGAGGACATCTTAAATTTAGCCGATACACACAGGAATTTTGCTTGATAAAAACGCTAAACACACGGATACACCCCAACGGTACAGAATCGCTTTATCGAGGTATGAATTATAATCACGTGATTTTTACAGATATATCTATTTTGGGGCTTCTGAACATGCCTGGATAGCCAGTTCTAATCGAGGACGTCCTCGATCAAATCGAGGACGACCTCGTTTCAGGCCTTGTCCGCAAATAGAAGGTGTGTATCCTAATGTGTGTCCTCGATAAGGACCATCCACAAACGCACCCATACACACACCGACAGGGGCGACGGCATAATACGTTCACATTATGAATGTGGACGTATAATGAATGAAATGGGGTTTACTGTCCTACGCTTCTGCAACTAACTTGAGCTTTTTGAAGACAAGCATACGTCATACAGTGTGCTATGAGGGCAGCAACTGAATTCCAACTGCCAAGGAATCTTTTACGTGCACACCAATGTGTACACGGAACCTCGGTTTTCGTCCCATCCGAATGACTAGACAGCTGTCCTTGTCAGGCCCTCCCGTCAGCATCACTGACAAGGGGAAACCACGCCGGAAAATCGAGATGAACTTTCTCGGCCAATGCAGGGATCAAACATCCGACCTCCAGGCTAGCGAGCAAGCACCTTACCCACGTGATCCCCCCCACTTAATTAGAACTAACATTATTGTGTCCCAAAGCTTCAACCAAACAAATTGCTTATCTCTACTTACCTTAAGCAGAAAATGCTCATTTTCAAACGCCATCAAGGCATTGACCTTATAAACACCTACACCAAGTTGGAACGTTCTAGCTCAATCAGAAGGAGAGTTATTGTGTTCCAAAATCTCGGCCAATCAAATTGCTTATCTGCAGAAAAGGCTCACAATTGAACTTCATCAAGGTATTGATGTAATGAAACTATACACCAAGTTTCATCACTCTCATTTAATTAGAATTGAAATTATCGTGTCCCAAAGCATCAACCAATCAAATTGCTCATCTCTGCTTACCGTAAGCAGAAAATGTTCACCTTCGAATTTCATCAAGACATTCACTTAATAAATACTTAAACTAATTTTTAATATTCTAGCCCAATCAGAAGGAAAGTTATTGTGTTCCAAAAACTGTGACAGACAGAAAGACCGACAGGCGCATTTTAATAGTCCCCTGCTTTCTTCGAAAGGTTGGGAAAAATAATAATATCGTCATTTATAAAGCACGTTAAGACTGAAGCAAACAGATTCTAATGCGCTGTTGGTTTTTATATTCACTGATTATTTGTAGATCAGGGTTTTGAAATAAGAATGTTTTGAGTTGAGATTTAATATGGCCCACAGACGGTAATTGTTTCATTGACTGCAGTGCTGGATTAACCATAAGGCAAAATAGGCACGTGCCTTAGGGCCAGCCAAAAATCCAGGCCACAAAATAATGAAGAATGAAGTAAAACTGTTTTGATAATCATCAGGTGGTGACAAAAATGCCTGCCTTAATTTTATGTAAATAAATTGCACCCTTCTTCATCTTACGCATTTGTCCTTAAAAGCTTTCCATACTCTGACAAAGGGTTGACATGATGTTTCGTCCTTTTACACACGTGAGGTCTGTTTACATTGTTGTGGGAAAGAATCTCGTAAGAAATTTCATATTTTTAAAAATAAAACGAGTGAAACATTGTCGAAAACAAGCAGATATGACTAGGGAACCCAAGGTGAAAATTCTGATGGCAGTTCTGTGAAAAGACAATCCTCAGCCTGGTCAGCCAATCGAAACGTCTTGGTATACTGGCACTTCACTGCATTGAAAGTGATTTACTTCATAAAATTGACTTTAAAAATTTGCAGTCACAAAAGCACGCAAAGTTGTATTAATCTAGCTAGGCAGTGAATGGGAATATGTAGGATATTTATAGTAAATACAGTACTGCCAATGTTCTGAATTTGTTTGTAATACATTTTCTGTTGCTAAATTTAACTTAATTCCTTTTTTTTTGTCAATGAGCCCAACATATCTGTATTTTCAGGCCACCTATCAAAATGTGCCTTAGAGCCAGCAGAGCCTTAATCCGGCACTGATTGACTGTGGCAGTCTATTCGATAGAAAAGGACCAGCATAAGAAAAGGCACATTTTCCAAGTTGTAAGTGATTGGCTGGAGATTTTAAAATATGTTTTTTCTGAGAACAGAGATTTATGCTGGTAGTATAGGGTTCTCAAGGATTTTATATAAGATGAAGCTTTGCCGTTTAAAGGGGCTATAACACTCTTGCTGGCTTGACAGGTTCAGAAAAATAAAATATCCTTATTCTAACTACAAGATGTTTAAGTGTCCTACCTGTTGTGTAAATAATCCATTACAGCCTATCTTACTTGTCCAGAGGGTTCGTAAATATGTTTAAATCCAAGTTGCATTTGAAAGTGTTTACGTAAGGCTTTTCAAACCATATATTATGGCATGTAGTTGAATTTTTCCAATTTTTAAAATTAGGTGTGTTAAGATGAAATTTGTATCACTTTTTAATTGAAATATTGTAAAATAGTACAAATTGTTGACCAGAATAAAGATTGGAACATATTATTCAGTTACAACAAGAGTGGTATTGGGGCTTTAACGCTTTCACAACGAAGAGGAATAACTTGAACTTAAGTTCTTTGCTGAATTGGGAGCCAATGTAAAGATTGCAATACAGGGGAGACGTTTTGTAGTTTTAGTGAGGAGTCGAGCTGCTGAATTTTGAATATATTGTAGTTTGTTAGTGTGATAATCTGGTAAGCTGTAAAGTAAACCATTGTGGTAATGTAGTTTAGTTGAGATGAATGTGTGAATAAGTTTTTCTTTATGACCCCTTCGCAAAGAAACGAAATTGACCAACAATGGTCATAATGATTGGCTAGTGATGTTGTAACATTGACAAATTTCAGTCTAAAATCAAACTTACTAGTACTAACAACTGTATTATCAAATATATTATCGGTATTAATAGACCAAATCTAACACTCACATCTCTCTAGCTAGTATCAGTAATTAAGAGTCAGAGTCAATACATAGCTAATTTAATTAGAGAGCTGATAAATTATGTATAACATAAGATTCTTGATGTTGAAGGAGCACACACATAAAACAGTACCGGTATGTGATACTATTAATCAAAGGCACAACCATCAATATTTTATGGATGGGTTTATTTCATAGTGTTCAACAGTGTTGATGAAAATGAACATAAGATCAGCATCACAAACTTCTCTTTAATCCAGTTCCAATGTCCACTGAGTAGTATCTTCATATCATAACTATTTAAAATATAGTTCGAAATATTTATTATTTTGGGATCTATTGGTATCTTTGGTTCTTTGTCGTCCAAAGTTCGCGTGGTTTCCACGGCCTTTGCCTAAAAAAAATCCCGTTTTCACGGATTGTAGGATCTTTCTTTCTACGGGAATTCATGTTACGGAAATTACGATCATACGGTCTTGTATTTCCGCCCTGAGGATATGCATTGATATTCCTTTGTCTATCTTTGGGTCTAAATTTATTTCCTTGACTCCACATACCACTTTTTGTATTATTCATTTTTTGTTTTGGCGGTGATGGACTTCTGGTTTTCCTCGAGTCATTGACGTTTTTCACTGATTTCACCTTAATCTGTTTGAAGTGACTCTTCCCAAACTGTTCTGCATATGAAGTCAACCATTGTTCTGTGGACTTCCATATTTTGTAGCTTTGATCTTCATTTTGTAGACATTCATCTTTCCACATTTGTCTTAAATATTCTTTAACATTATCGATAGTTATGTCAGATAATGTTTCGAAAAATGAAATTATCTACTGTCATGTAAGCAGCTTTATGCTTTTCAGAATTTATTTTTATCAATTTTATTTGAGTTAAGAAGTTCTGAATACTTCTTTCAACTCAGAGCTGCTTAGATTCTTCATCCTCGCCTTCCACGTTGGGCGCTCTAAATTGTATTGGGAAGAGTGGGGTATTTCTTGATGCCCATTCTGCATAGTATTTTATTTGTTCAGACACTTTAAAATAATTCCGATAAGATTTATTTCTCTCCTCTCTCTTAGTATTCCACAGTCTTATCATATGTGAGGGGCTCTGGCAAAAACAGGCTCTTCTTGCAAAATTTCAAAATTTAGATTCTGAGAGAATGAATGAATGAAATGGGGTTTAACGTCCTACTGTTATGCACTTAACCTGAGCTAATTGAAGACGGGCATATGCCATACAGTGTGCTATGAGGGTAATTTTGCCCGGGCAGCGGCGCTACGGCCTACTCTTATATCGAATTCCATCTGCCAAGGGATCTTTTACGTGCACTCCAATGTGTACACGGGACCTCGGTTTTTCGTCCCATCCGAACGACTAGGCAGCTGTCCTTGTCAGGCCCTCCTTCTGCATCACTGACGAGGGGAAATCACGTCGGAAAATCGAGATGAACTTTCTCGGCCAATGCAGGGATCGAACACCCGACCTCCAGGCTAGCGAACCAGTGCCTTATCCACTAAGCCACCGTGATCCCAAGATTCTGAGAGAATTGGAGTCTGCACATCAAGAGCTTTCTAAAATTGGATAATTTTTGAAATTGGATAAAAATTCGGTAAGTTATTCCCTTTTCTGCGTTAGAACTCAGCAGACTGAGAAATTGAGAAAATGGCCGCCAAATATTTAGATAAAAAAAAGTATTATCTCATTCAAAAGTCCATAGCAACTAAGCTTTTAAATCAATCAAATGACTTGAAAATTGTCAGTCATAGCTCTGATCATTTCTCTTCATATGATAGTCCTATACATAAAAAAATATTTTATAAAAAAAAATGATTAGTCAAACAATGACCAAGTTTTATCAATTTTCTCAGATCCTGCTCAAATCACAAATATGGGTTAAAGTTTGAAATACAGATCCAACACCTCAAAAAAAAACCCATTACACAGCGTCGTTGTTAATAAAATTTATATAAACAAAATCGTACAGTTCACTGTTACTGAGATATGGCGATATGATTATAAGACAATGACGTTACGTCAGAGCTTAGTTACGAAACTGGAGAATAAATAATATAAAATCAATTAAAGGGACAGTCCCGAATTGAACAGAGTCTCAAGTATAATAGACCACGCGTACCCAACTGGCACTCAATTTTTAATCCTTTTCGATTCACTGGACAACAAAATATATCGTAGGCTCTTATCATACGAAAGATGTATACATCCGATGCATGCATGGATAATACGGCTAAAATGGCACTTCCTACGAGCTTTCTAATTGCCTAACTAGGATGTTTTATCTTGGCGGGAAAAAAGGTGTCACATGGGCAAATAACAATAACATGGCAAGCATGGCTGCACTGAAACCGACGTCGATGCTTCCCCGATGGAATTCTAAAATACTATTTTATAAAGAAGACAAACAATCTTTTTCGACATCACGAACTTCATATTTTGTCGTCTAAATGAAGACACGTAAAGGAATGTTTTGGCTAGAATATGAAGCAGGTGAGGTACGGGTCGGCACGCTTTCTAATTTTGTAGGAACATTACAGACACAAATTTGAATACTGAACGGGAATTAAATTTGAAAAATAGCATGGTGCATGTGCATCTATTTTTAATATGTTTGATATTTTGTTGAGATACATAAAAAAAAATTATTAATGACAAAATTGATGCTCTGAAGAGTGATGTAATCGGCCTCATTTTTGTATTTCTCCATGTCAAAAGTTTGTGGAATTTCAATTTTTCAAGCGAGAACTTTTTTATTCGTTTGGATATTAAATGGATTTTATTTTAACGGGAGTTGATTTAAAACACACAGGTAAGTTTATATTAATAACCAAAGTTAAGTTACGTAAGTTTGATCATAATCGAAGAAATCTGTTTAATATTAACGGTAGTACTTTCGTACAATATATAATAGCTTGTTCACTAATCTGGTACTTTTGTCAACAATATCACTTGAACGGTGGTAGCGGACCATTAAAATACAGGTATTTCACACACACAACACAGCGATACATAATATTAACCCTTCCCTACTTCATCCAGAAAAAGAAGTTTTTATAAATTTGTGCGACGGAAAATTTGAAGTCACGGTAAATCAAATTCAAAGTCAAGCTCATTTATAGGAAATGGTGGCCTTGCGCAATAATTAAAATATATGAAAAATTTATTATTATTATGACCTGCAGCGTTAAGCAGGAGGTGCAATGTGTTGGAATCTGTCTTAAAGGACCGAAGTCCGTAACTCAAAATCCTCCAAAATCTTCGACATTGAAAACACGAATTATTGGTCAATTTAAATCAACATTGATGTTGTGATCTTACCTGGATACGATAGGTCTCTGATATCCAAAATTTAAAACAAAATAAATATTTTACCATAGTGCATTTTAGTGACCAGAAAGAACGAGGATAGAAATATTCCACAGGTTGATGCTATATCGCACCCATTTAAAACACAAAAAGGGGAGGAGCTACCAATGACCAGACATTCTAACGTATTGTAGGCAGAAATTAAAAAGTCTAACCATGCCTTAACATAATTGATGAAGGTCGCTTTCTGGATATTATTCAGAGCAGATAAATGGCGAAAGAACTGCCAACCACATAACATTAATAGTTAGTGCAGTGGGACTGCGCCACATATGATTTACATAAAGGACAAATATAACGACAAGACATCATACTACAAAACAACAAACAAACAAATAAACAAACAATTAAAAAAAAAAAGAGTGAATGGATCCGGGGGCTAGCCGTAAGCGTCCACTGCGCTGTACAGTCACGACTTCACTCAAAATTGAAAATGACCAGGAAAAACATTATGTGATGTCAGCATGAGTCATGGTCTGCCATATGCTGCAAGAATAAAAAATGCAAGCATACTGTAGTAAAAATTCCAACTATACAAGTAACCACATCGGCGAAATGTATAAAGATAGTAAGCTGGCACTGCCAGGCAGGATAGGCCAAATTTTCGAGAGATGGATAGAGAATAAGCAAAACTGAAAGTGATTTTTCCTATTAGCGTACAAACGGCGGCCATTTTGTCTGGCAATTATGGTCCGATTTCCCTGAAATTCAAACTCAACCTTCCGTATGGTGTAACGGTGATAGAGTCAAACATTTTTTTAAATCGGATAATAATCATGACCTCCAGAGGGCCATAGGCGAGTTTTCGGACAATCAGGGGCCATTATTCAGGAAGCTATGATCTGATATGTGCAAATAACGAAACGAACCAAGATCTTTGGGTTAACCATGCATTTCAAGTTTCATCAAAATTGAATCAAAATTGTGACCTACACTGGGTCCACAACCTTAATATACCATTTTATAACAGTATTCGCGTACACCCGGCGCCCATTTTGTATGACAATTTAGTTCCGAATTTAACCGAAATTCAAATTCCCCTTCCTTAGGGTGTAACGGTGATATAATAAAACGATTTTTTTAATCAGATAATAATTGTGACCTTCAGAGGGACCACAAGCTAAACCAAGGCGATTTTGCGTATAATCAGGGGCCATAATTCAGAAAGTTACGATTCGATATGCGCAAATATCGAAAGGAACCAAAATCTTTGGGTTATAACCATGCATTTCAAGTTTCATCAAATATAATCTGGCTCTCTGATTGGTCAATCTCTTTAAGGTGATTGACAGGTCTGAACCATGAATAGGTTGCCAGCTGGATTGGTCGAATAGCTCCCTAGCCGAATAGGTCGCCAAATTGTGTTCGGTGACGTAACAGCCTTCACCTTGGGTTTCCCCACCATTTTTAGATGTCAAGTTAGCTCGAGCTCAATTTTTCAAGAGAGAACCTAGTTAATTAGTTGTGGTATTTAACTGTGCAATGGACTTTATTTAACCGGAGTTGATTTCAAACACACAGGTCAGTTTATGATAACCAAAGTTGAATAGTTTGTTCATAATCGAAGAAATCTGTTTATTATTTACCATAGTTCAGACAATAGTTAAATCTGTAATGCATTTATAAGTGTCATTATTTATGTTGGGCCAGAGTCCAACTTCAGTCAGAATATTTTTAATATAGTATTTTTTACAGATAAAGGCAATATTATTACTCGCCTTATCGACAGGTGTTAGAACAAATCTCTCTTGGAGAGTGGCAAGACACTCAACTGCAGATGCATTTTTTAGAACCTCTGGTGGTGGGTGTCTTGGTTTTAGTTTGATATATTTGATTCTCTTTGATAAGAGATCAAACACACTATTTTTCCACTCTCCAAAAGACTCAAGAGGTGCACGAAATTTATCAGACCAAGCTACAATGCATTTCCTAATTTGGGATTTGAGATCATTATGTAATTTTTGAAAATTAGTTCTGTTAGGCTGTTCCTGAAATTGTGGTCCCAATCTGAAAAGATTTCTAAGGTTTCTGTCTTCGATAATGTCAAGTTTCCTGTCAGTATATAGTCATGAAATGTATCTTTAAAGGGAGAGTTGGTGCATTGACATGTAGTATTATCGTAATTTTCAATAAATTCTTGTACGTTTAGGTTTCCGATAGTTTAATGGTAGTTAAATATTTTATTGCAGATAGGAGGTAAAAATTTGTATACGACTGTAGGTGAAATTTTAGGAATAGTACCTGGTATAGATTTTATTACTGAACGTTTTTTTTTTATGCACTTTATGAGGCTGTATTGAATACTTGGATAAAAATTTACTATTTATCAAATCGGTTATTGAGGAAGAAAGCGTTCATTAAGTTGATTAGAATGGATGATATCCTGTATGAGGACACAAGGTTTTTTTAGTTGTAGATTTTTTCAAAGTGTGTACAATTTGTCGGGCTACGTTCAGTACACAGGCAGCACAGGACAATTTATTGAAAGTATGGCATTGGCACATAGAATACAATTCATTTAAAATACTTTACAGGTCATTTTGAAATTTCGACTGTTTGATGGAAGGTTTATTATTATGAAAATTATGGTCAAGTTTTTTGTAACAATTTTCATTGTGATTGTTATAATGTATGTTTTTGAATCTATCATTGAGACCATAAGGGAAAATGGTCTGTAATTTTGTAATCCAAGCTTCCTCTGCGTGAGTTCTTTTTTGTGTAACAGCAGGATCAATTTTACCATTGGCGAGGTGCCCTGAACCGGGAAGTTTTTCAATTATCTGTACACTGTACCAAAAATCCTTACAGGGACTATTTTTAAAATGTTGATATAATAATTTATGTGCAATTTCAGAGTTTCCTGCAGATCTATGACCATTAAACCTCGTTTTACAAGACTTACTTGTCTTCCCAACAAACTGTAATCTGCAGTAATTGCAGGTTAATAAATATACTATGTTTTGTGCAGACAGAAATTCAGAAGACCACACATTTTGTAAACCGAAAAACCTGCAATTTCAATGCGTAGGAAAGGTCTTTTCATATCGATATGTTTTGCCAATGTTGTTGTGTTCAAAATGCCCGTCAAATCAGCATGTTTGTCAAATGGTTCATTCAAGTCAAAACGTGATTTCCATTGAAGCGATTTAAGCTGTGATGGATACTCTCACGAAATTCCTGATATAATATGAATAATCTAATCACAACTCCAATTGCTGGGACCATTCTATAGAAAATTCTGCTGCAATAGCTATTCTGACAAAAAAATTAGTCTTGTGTAGTGGTTATTCTGCTGCATATTTCTACTGTGATTGATAATCTCACAAAATTCATGATATAATGAATATTCTAAAGAAAACTGGTGCTGTTGGAACCAATCTATAGAAAGTCCTACTGTGAGAATCAAGCTGAAAAGCCATTCTGGTGTAATAGGTATTGTGACAGAAAATTCTAAGGCGCCAAACATTCATAGCCTACATATTAGGATAAACTACGTTTCATTTGTCTCTTATCGCGGGACTCTTTTAGTTTTCAACAGCCTGGTTTATGAAATAATCGTCCATTTAGTATAAACTAGTGTACATCTTTATATTCTTTTAAAAAACAACTTAACACGTTTATTTAAATAGGCTTTAACTGACACAGTATACGACTGATATGTCCATAATTTTGCTTGTTGGTTTGTTTTTTTTATACATGGTTACATTGCCAGTTTGTAAAGCGTCCCTGAACACGGTATATGAAAGGGTGCACTATAAATATGCTGTAATAGAAATAAACTATTTGAAACGGACTGCTCTATGGACGCTTATGTGAAACAAACAAGCAAAGGTATATCATACGCTCTGTACAGAATAGGACGAATCCGACCCCTTCTTGATAAATGTTCTTTGGAAAAACTAGTTCATGCCTTGATAACCTCTCGCCTTGACTACTGCAATAGCCATTACCACAACCTCCGACTTTTTCAAATTCGTAAACTACAGACTTTACAGAACTCTGCCGCGCAACTCATAGCAAGAATTGGGAAGTTTGACCCTGTAACATCTGTACTACGTGAACTTCATTGGCTGCCAGTCTCTCAAAGATCCAAGTTTAAAATTATCGTTTTAACTTTTAAAATAATTCAAGGCTATGCACCTGTATATTTAAACAAACTAGTGACTGTGAAAAATCCACTCCAAAATACGCGTTCTACAGAAGGTTATACTCTCCAATTCCCGAAGAAAAATCCCAAAACCAATTTCTATGTTGATCGAGCATTCAAGTACTGTGCTCCGAGGCTCTGGAATGCTCTGCCTGTCTCTCTTCGAACAATTTCAAATTCTGAATCTTTCAAACGTCAGTTGAAAACACATCTTTTTAAAGAGTCCTATAACACCTAAAACCTGTAACTGCTGTAAAATATCATATCATGTACATATATTGCCACCTCTATCCTCCTGTTTTTATTATCAATTTTAATGTATTAAATGTATCATATTTCTGTGTGTATATGCAACAGTTTAACATATGCCGTATATTACATGATCATATTTTTAAATACTTCTACACAGTATTGTATCAGTTTTAATGTAGCATGTGTTTATATGTAAAGCGTGTTGAAACTTCTGTGTAATGCGCTATATAAGAAATAAATTATTATTATTATTATTCAGTGGAAAGGGCAGGGCGCATTTTTTTTCCAGTGGGGGCGCCAATTTTTGTCCTGCCCCCCTTGCCCCCCCGCTAGGTATGGGCCTGATATTAGTTTATTTTTCTACTTTCAACTCCTGGCCTGGAGTAGCCGGTAAACAGGTTTTAACATTTATGTAGTAGTCAATGTGGTCTGCCTCCAGTTGTTCAAATTATTTCCCTTGATATTTGAAGTTGAAGGCTAACAGCTGTCAATCAATTATTTAAAAGGTGAGGCCACATCTTATCTGGTAGGCATGTGCAGTAGACTGGAATATCTATTTGGTTAAGACTCATGCTGTATTTAGCTAAACAAACTGATTTGAAATTAGAGTCAAAACGGAAACAAGTCAGTTTATATACAATCAGATTATATTATTATATACGTTGTGACCCATTAGGGTCAATTTCTAGGTCCAAATATTAGCGATTTAACTCCTTTAAGTGTCGTTCGTACGTTACTTAATTATGTACAAGAGTATACTTTTACTCCATATTTTCAAATAATTGTCATATTTTCATTGTTGAATTTCATTTCATTGTCATACTTTCATTGTTGATCTTCATATGAATGTGTAATTGTCTCATTATATTTAATATCACCTTATCCCCATATAGTATTCAGTGCTGGATCTAGGGGAGGCAAAGTGGGACAAATGTCCTGGGCCCCCCACAATTCTGGCTCATTGATACATTTTTAACAAAAAAGTGATTGATACATTTTTAACAAAAACGTGATTGATACAGTCCTTGAAATGAAGGATTTTCTACCACGGCACAAAAAAAATGAAAAATGGCATGGCAGAATGGTACTGCTACGGCACCACTTTATTTTTTGTATTTCAAAATAGATAGATGACATACTTATAATAATAATCTCGTCATTTTACAAGGGTAGCAATTTAAGCCCGAGGCTTGTTTTCAATTTGGCCCTTGGCACAGATCGTGCGAATGATTTTGATCATTACTGCAGGAAGAAACCGAAGAACTCAGAGGAAACCTGCCTGATCGGACGGGAGACCGAATATTCCTCTCACTTACAACGATAAAGTTCTTGCCTTGAGCTAGGATTGAACCCTCGATGCATTGGTGACAAGCCACCTCTCTATCACCACGGCTATTCGACAGTAAATAGGCCTACGGTTAACCAAATTACTATCGTCGGATTGTAGCTCACAACCAATGCTTTCAAGTTTTCAACTATCGCCGATTTTTTTATAATCCACATTATTTGTGGAATGATGAGAATTAAAACTAGAGTAAGACGGCATCGATTCCATACGACTCACGAGTGTCAAAAAGGGTTGAGGAAGTAAGCTACGTGTATCCATACGCGCGAAAAGTTCGTGAAATGATTTTAAAATTTATTGTTTGTTTGGCATATTGCTGTTACAATGCTAAAACAGATCTATTTTATGTAATTTTCGTTTGAAAGAATAGCAAGAAAATAAATATGATTAATGTTTTACACTCCGTTACATAGGGAGTAGTAATTATCTTTTCCACTGATTGTACGACTAATCACTAAAAAAACATATGATTAATGTTTTACACTCCATTACATAGGGAGTAGTAGGCCTAATTATCTTTTCCACTGATTGTACGACTAATCACTAAAAAAACACAATGGCAACAAATAACTAACGAGGAACCAGAAGAGGAACAAACTGAAACTGGCGGAAGAAGGTAGAGCTGCGTAACTATCGTAAACATCAGCTTCGGGCATGCACAAGTGCCCAGGACCAAACACACACCGAGGACCAACTGAAACTGTCACACCAGTGTCACAGTTTCTGTTGGTTGCTGGTGTGTGTTGGTTCCTGGGCACTTGCGCATGTCTGAGACGGATGTTTGTGTTAGCAACACGGACAACACAGCTTCATCCACTTCCACCATTGTGAGATGGTTCCTCATAACTCAAATAACTGATCACTTCAGGAAAAAGTGTTATGTTCTTAGTTAGAGTTTTGTCATTAATAATGATACTTGTTATCGTGATTAGCTGTTTTTTTAGTGATCAGTAGTTACACGATCAACGAATTTAAATTAATTGGCTTGAGATTAATTGTTCTATCGTTCGTGATTTGTTGCCGTTGTTTTTAGTGATTAGTCGTTACACGCGTACAATCAGTGGAACTGGAAACCATACACATTGATGATTGGCTTGAAATTGTCAATTAATTCACCTCCAAAGGCAGATTAAGGCCTTTGATATTCTCGTGGCTTCATTAATCACAGGTACTATAAGAGAATGGAATTTCTTATTCCCTCATTTGCTATTGACTATCGCATTCGTATTCGTAGTAATTATAGTAAAGTATTAGTACCAATTGATCGATCATCATGGCAGATATTATAAGTGAAAGAGAGATTCGATTTCAGCAGTTCCGTGAAAAGATAGAAAGAATAGAATTATACTTAACGACACAAAGCCACAAATCTGAAAATACCACTATTTCTTGAACACGAATCACCCAAATTCTGCGTTTATACCCAGGGGCAATTTTTCAATTTTCATAAGATCGTTAATTTGTATTTCTCCTTTTAAATGAAATAAACAAACAATAGAAACTCAACATCCTCGGCTAACAGTAGTAATACTATATATTGGTAGATAATAGTAGAAACCGATCTGACCGTAAGAAAATCGTAAGGGTCATCCTATCACGGGGAGTCAACACACACTGTGTCTATAACAGTGTGAGATGACTCCTACAACTGCGCATGCGCCAGGAACCAACACACACCAGCGACCAACAGAAACTGTGACACCGGTGTCACAGTTTCTGTTGGTCCCTGGTGTGTGTTGGTTCCTGGGCATTTGCGCATGTCTGAGACGGATGTTTGTGTTAGCAACACGGACAACACAGCTTCATCCACTTCCGCCATTGTGAGATGGTTCCTCATAACTCAAATAACTGATCACTTCAGGAAAAGGTGTTATGTTCTTAGTTAGAGTTTTGTCATTAATAAACATACTTGTTATCGTGATTAGCTGTTTTTGTAGTGATCAGTAGTTACACGATCAACGGATTTAAGTTAATTGGCTTGAGATTAATTGTTCTATCGTTCGTGATTTGTTGCCGCTGTTTTTAGTGATTAGTCGTTACACGCGTATATACAATCAGTGGAACTGGAAACCATACACATTGATGATTGGCTTGAAATTGTCAATTAATTCACCTCCAAAGGTGCTCTACTGATTTAACAGATTCTTTTTTTGTTAAAAACTTATAAATCACTTTTCGATGTTTTAACATGTTTTAATAATTAACTGTTTTGCAGATTGAATATTGGCCTGTATATGATTGGGATTTCTCTGAATCATTATTTTAATTTTGTACATAATAAAAATTTTACAAGTTGCCTATGTGTTTTATTTGTCCAATACAAATACTTTATCATGCAAACCATGGGATCTACTATACCAGTTACTATAAGTATCGGATATTTATCGGCTTTGGCCTCTATCCGAAAACCGGTAACATCCGTTTTTATAGTAACTAGGGATCTACATCTGAAACTAAATCTGAAAATACCACTATTTCTTGAACATGAATCACCCAAATTCTGCGTTTATAGGCTACCAATAAGGGGCAATTATTTTTTTCTGTTTCTGCATGTGGACGGGAATTTTTCTATTTTTATAAGATCGTTAATTTGTATTTTTCCTTTTAAATGAAATACACAAACAATAGAAACTCAACATCCTCGGCTACTGTCAGTAGTAATACTATATCTTGGTAGATAGTAGAAACCGATCTGACCGTAAGAAAATCGTAGGGGTCATCCTATCACGGGGAGTCAACACACACTGTGTCGATAACAGTGTGAGATGACTCCTACAACTGCGCATGCGCCAGGAACCAACACACACCAGTGACCAACAGAAACTGTGACACCGGGCCCCCTACAAGGTTAATCAGGCCCTGATAGTATTCCATGTCAAATGTATCTGTATTTGTGTATACTGTTCTTAATGGACATAATATGCAATTAAAAAGGGAAAGTTACTGGGGTTTAACGTCCACTTCCACCTAGGGTGATATCGTAGACAATTCTAATAAGTGTCTCGATAATCGAGTCTATAAATAGTCAACAAACAAAATGGCGTTTATCGCATAGGTCGGTAGACTACATAGTGAACAGTTATTTATCGATTCGCCTGAAATTTGATATTAGGTCATAGCTAGTCCCCACACACGCTTAATACCCCCTCAAAAGGTGTCATTGAAACTGGTAAAAGTAGAGGTGCGAAAATTCAATTGCGCTGAACTGGCTCGGTCAGTTGATTGATGCCATGATGGAGTGCATCGATGAATCGATTCGATGACGACTAGGGGCCTAACTTTTAAAAATTAATTGGAATTTTATGGCTTTACTTTTGATCCATTTATTTACCAAAATAATGTATAAATTGTCGGTGCTTGTCAGCTTGTGATAGAAAAATGTATCTAAAATCGCCATGTCCTACCTTAGCGATAAACTCCAGTGGTCTAGAATATTCACCTGTTGGCCGCCATTACAAAACAATGTGAGTTGTCCAGGGAAACATCAAAGCACGTGACAACAACAACAAGTGCTCGCAAAAGGCCTCGGGACTTTCAAAGGCCCCTGTTTCACAGAAACATAAGCTAAAATCGATGTTAAACTACAATCAAAATGAAATTTTAAATTGATACATTTCATGAAGATCGATTGTAACTTAAAATGCAATTTTATTAGATTTTAGAACATTTCTTGAGCCCGCTCAGTGGCTCGTCGAATTACCCGAAAACACCCAATAACCAATTTAATGGAGCTTGTAAATAATTATTTTTATTATTTTTACACGCCCACATTTTCATGTGGACGTATTATTATGTCGTCGCCCCTGTCCGTTTGGACGTCCGTCCACAATTGTTTGTGGATTCATTCAATTTCAATTGATTCACTCACTCTGTCGATTTGTCACTTTCCTCTCTTGTCGGATAGCCCAAACTAGTGATTTGGCGACAGGCGGTATCTGGTAAGCTTGTTTTATCTCGACGAACAGTGCCTGAAATACTGGCAGATACTGCATTTCGGGCAGCCTACTTTTCAAATTTTCGGGGGATTGTTGAGGTTCGCAAGTCCGTTCATTTGACACTTTCCTCTCTGTCGGATAGTTAGTAGTAGTGATCAGGCGACAGACGGTATCTGATCAGCTCTATATATCTCTACAATCGGTGCCTGAATACTCCCAGACAGCATTTCCAGCAGTCTATTTTTCAAAAATTTCTTGGGGAGGTCCCAACATCCCCCAAAAGGACTTTCTACTTTGGCACTCGTTAGTGGATTTTGTCGAGGTTCGCAAGTCCGTTCGTTTGACACTTTATCTCATCGATCAGTGCCTGAAATACTGCCAGGCTGCATTAACGGCAGCCTGTTTTTCAAAAAAATTATGGGGGAGACCCCCTACCCCTAGTTGAAGCTCGTGCCTTTGCCCCCTTAACCTTGGACTTTGCCCCAGCCGTGCCCCTTCAACCACCGGCGGCTGGCGCCGCCACTGTCCCCAAAAGATCTCGGCTGCTTTCGATATTGGCATGTATCGGATCAAAACTTCATGGATTATGGCCCCTGATTGTACGAAAAATCACGTTTTTATACGCTCACATTTTCATGTGGACGTATTATGTCGTCGCCCCTGTCCGTCTGTCCGGACGTCCGTCCACAATTGTTTATGGACTCTCTACAGGTCACAATATTCTTGTCCGATTTTGACGAAACTTGAAATATAGGTTTATCCCCAAAAGATCTCGGCTGCTTTAGATATTGGCATGTATCGTATCAAAACTTCATGGATTATGGCCCCTGATATATTATTGTACGAAAAATCACATTTTTAGCTTGTGGACTTTGACTTTCCGATTGTTAACTTTCCATTTAAACTTCATGGATTATGGCCCCTGATTGTACGAAAAATCACATTTTTAGCTTGTGGACCCTATAGAGATCACAATTTTGAACCGATTTTGATGAAACTTGACATGAATGTTTATAACCCAAAGATCTTGGTTCCTTTCGATATTTGCGTTTATCGGAACGTAATTTCCGGAATTTTGGCCCCTGATTGTCCGAAAAATCACCTATTTGAGCTTGTGGTTCCTCTGGAGGTCACAATTATTATCCGATTTTTAAAAAAACGTTCGATTATATCACCGTTACACCCTAAGGATGGTTGAGTTCGAATTTCGGAAAAATCGGACCAAAATTACCATACAAAATGGCCGCCATTCGTATCCGAATACTGTTTAAAATTGGTATATCAAGGTTGTGGACCCTGTAGAGGTCATACTTTTAATTCAATTTTGATGAAACTTGAAATGCATGGTTATAACCCATAGATCTTGGTTCCTTTCGATATTTGCGCATATCGGATCGTAACTTCCTGAATTATGGCCCCCGATTATACGCAAAATCGCCTTTGTGTAGCTTGTGGTCCCTCTAGAGGTCACAATTATTATCCGATTTAAAAAATCGTTTGATTATATCACGGTTACACCCTAAGGAAGTTTGAGGTTGAATTTCGGAAAAATCGGACCTAAATTGCCATACAAAATGGCCGCCGTTCGTACGCGAATACTGTTAAAAAATGGTATATCAATGTTGTGGACCCTGTAGAGGTCACAATTTTAATTCGATTTTGATGAAACTTGAAATGCATGGTTATAACCCAAAGATCTTGGTTCCTTTCGATATTTGCGCATATCGGATCATTTTTTAACAGTATTCGCGTACGAATGGCGGCCATTTTGTATGGCAATTTTGGTCCAATTTTTCTGAAATTCGAACTCAACCTTTCTTAGGGTGTAACGGTGATATAATCAAACGATTTTTCAAATCGGATAATTATTGTAACCTCCAGAGGGACCACAAGCTAAACCAAGGCGATTTTGCGTATAATCAGGGGCCATAATTCAGGAAGTTACGATCCGATATGCGCAAATATCGAAAGGAACCAAGATCTTTAGGTTATAACCATGCATTTCAAGTTTCATCAAAATCGAATTAAAATTGTGATCTCTACAGGCTCCACAACCTTGATATATATACCATTTTTAACAGTATTCGCGTATGAACGGCGGCTATTTTGTATGGTAATTTTGGTCCGATTTTTCCGAAATTTTAACTCAACCTTCCTTAGGGCGTAACGGTGATATAATCGAACGGTTTTTTAAATCGGATAATAATTGTGACCTCCAGAGGTACCACGAGCTAAAAAAGGTGATTTTTCGGACAATCGGGGCCATAATTCAAGAAATTACCTTCTGATAGACGCAAATATCGAAAGGAACCAAGATCTTTGGGTTATAAACATGCATTTTAATTTTCATCAAAATCGGTTCAAAATTGTGACCTCTATAGGGTCCACAAGCTAAAAACGTGATTTTTCGTACAATCAGGGGCCATAATCCATGAAGTTTTGATCCGATACATGCCAATATCGAAAGCAGCCGAGACCTTATGGGGATAAACCTATATTTTAAGTTTCGTTAAAATCCGACAAGAATTGTGACCTGTAGAGAGTCCACAAACAATTGTGGACGGGCGGACGGACAGACGGACAGGGGCGACGACATAATACGTCCACATAAAAACTGCGCATGTGAAAGAGAATTCATGGTAAAATAGTCATACAAATGTGAAACCGGATCCGGCAAAATATCCACTGCGTTTTATTAATACACATTTCAAAATGTTTCATATAAAAATTCAAAAATTAAAGAAAAATACACATATTTCAAAACCTTTCATATAATGCTCTCATAAAAGATAGTAAGCTGGCACTGCCAGGCAGGATACGCCCACATTTTCGAGAGATGGATAGAGAACAAGCAAAACCGAAAGTGATTTTTCCTACAATCAAAGGCTATAATTCATTAAATTACAATTTGATATGCCCAAATATCAAAAAGAATCAAGATCTTTAGATTATAAACATTCATTTCAAGAATCGAATTAAAATTGTGACCTATACTGGGTCCACAACCTTGATATACCATATTTTAACACTATTAGCGTACATACGGAGGCCATTTTGTCTGGCAATTTATGGTCCGATTTACCTGAAATTCAAACTCAACCTTCCGTATGGTGTAACGGGGATAGGGTCAAGCGGTTTTTTTTTAAATCGGATAATAATCGTGACCTCCAGAGGGACCATAGGCGATTTTTCGGACAATCAGGGGCCATAATTCAGGAAGTTATGATCTGATATGTGCAAATAACGAAAGGAACCAAGATCTTTGTGTTATAACCATGCATTTCAAGTTTCATCAAAATCGAATTAAAATTGTGACCACTACAGGGTCCACAACCTTGATATACCATTTTTTAACAGTATTCGCGTAAGAATGGCGGCCATTTTGTATGGCAATTTTGGTCCAATTTTTCTGAAATTCAAACTCAACCTTCCTTAGGGTGTAACGGTGATATAATCAAACGATTTTTTAAATCGGATAATTATTGTAACCTCCAGAGGGACCACAAGCTAAACCAAGGCGATTTTGCGTATACTCAGGGGCCACAATTCAGAAAGTTACGATCCGATATGCGCAAATATCGAAAGGAACCAAGATCTTTGGGTTATAACCATGCATTTCAAGTTTCATCAAAATCGAATTAAAATTGTGACCTCTACAGGGTCCACAACATTGATATACCATTTTTAACGGCGGCCATTTTGTATGGCAATTTAGGTCCGATTTTTCCGAAATTCAACCTCAAACTTCCTTAGGGTGTAACCGTGATATAATCAAACGATTTTTTAAATCGGATAATAATTGTGACCTCTAGAGGGACCACAAGCTACACAAAGGCGATTTTGCGTATAATCAGGGGCCATAATTCAGGAAGTTACGATCCGATATGCGCAAATATCGGAAGGAACCAAGATCTATGGGTTATAACCATGCATTTCAAGTTTCATCAAAATTGAATTAAAATTATGACCTCTACAGGGTCCACAACCTTGATATACCAATTTTAAACAGTATTCGGATACGAATGGCGGCCATTTTGTATGGTAATTTTGGTCCGATTTTTCCGAAATTCGAACTCAACCATCCTTAGGGTGTAACGGTGATATAATCGAACGTTTTTTTAAAAATCGGATAATAATTGTGACCTCCAGAGGAACCACAAGCTCAAATAGGTGATTTTTCGGACAATCAGGGGCCATAATTCAGGAAATTGCGTTCCGATAAACGCAAATATCGAAAGGAACCAAGATCTTTGGGTTATAAACATTCATGTCAAGTTTCATCAAAATCGGTTCAAAATTGTGATCTCTATAGGGTCCACAAGCTAAAAATGTGATTTTTCGTACAATCAGGGGCCATAATCCATGAAGTTTAAATGGAAAGTTAACAATCGGAAAGTCAAAGTCATTACGTTTATCGTACAATTTAATACTCAGTTTATGGCAATTGTCAAAATCGAGACGCAGATCCAAGTAGGAAGCGTAATTGTCACTGTCAGTGGTATTTTTTAATTTCGAGCTCATCAGGATATATGAAATCTACATAATCACTAAATTTGGGATTATTAAGGGCTAAAACGTCATCGATATATCGATAAGTGAAATTAAAAAGTCTGACTGGTCGTTTATTTGTTTTTACGAGCATCTGTATGTACTGAGCTTCGTAGGAATAGAGAAACAGATCAGCAAGCAAAGGTGCACAGTTGGTGCCCATTGGGATGCCAACCACTTGCTGATATATTTCCCCTCCAAATTCAACAAAGATGTTATCAATTAAAAAATCTAACATCTGAATTATCTTGATGGTAGTGTATTTTTTTTTTTTGAATCACTGTGATACTTAACGAAATATGAAGAATTATAATTTACAACTAAATATTGATATCTAGCAGTACCCGATTTAGACGAAAAGACACTGTGAATAATGTCTTTCAACTGGGCTTTTAATTTACTATGGGGAATTTTAGTGTACAAAGTAGAAAAATCAAACGTTTGAATAGATTAAACTGAAGCAAGGGATCTTGATTGCAAACCATCAAGTAATTCTTTGGAATTTTTTAATATCCACATTTGATTTATACCACTTCGAGAGTATACTTTGTCACAGTATTTTTGAATACCCTCTTTAACAGCTGTTAGTATAGATGTTACTACCTTTGAAAGTGGTTTTGTCGAACAACGGGATGAACCTGCTATAAAACGCTGTTTGTGTTTTTTTTTATGTAGTTTAGGTATCCAATATAACAAGGTAAATCTGTATAAGTATCTCTACATGGAGTACCAAATGATGTGAGTACAGATTTGAGATTGGATATAATTGCAGCCTTAGGCCCTCACTAAGGGTAGATCGGTGGTAAAGTATATATTATGGGTACCGCCGTAAATAAAGTAGCCTCTATCATCCAAACAAATATTCTACGAATATTAGTCTGGATGGGTCCTCAAAATTTGACGAAAAGTCGGTCATTGTCTGGATTATCCAGTCTTTTAAGTTAAAACGTACTGAATCTATCAAAACATCTCGCTTGTCAACAATGACACTCTCTAAAATTTTGTTTGTAAAGGTTTTAATTGAAATGGTAATTTTCTCTCGTCATGAATCAGCTTAGACGTACGGCTTCTCACAATCTTCTTAATTCTTCATCGCGATATGCGCCCCCCCCCCCCCCCCGAGAAAAATTTACCTGCACTTGACTGCTGTAGTGTAGGCCTACCTTCCACTGTTTCGCGGTAAGGGCATGTTCCAGTGACTATTTGTTTTGTCCACAATGGAATAATAATAATAATAATCACGTCATTTTACAAGGGTAGCAAATTAGGCCTGAGGCCTTTTTCAAATTTGGCCCTTGGCACAGATCAATGAAAGTCATGATTCAACTCAATGTATACAAACTCGCAATTTTGGGGTCAGATTCAGGCTTTTAGATTTAAGTTTCTCGGACCCTTCATATTGTCAAGCCTGGGCGGGCGTGAATTTGTTCTCGTAATAAGGGTTCAATTTTAAAAAAAAAATATTTGTGGCTGAGCAGGGGGAGGGGGGTGAAACCCAACCCACCCCCACCCCCTCTGGATCCGCCCCTGGGTTGACCGAGACTATCACCGGCTTGGAAAGTGATAACTCCTTATTTGTTTTTAAGGTAAAAACTCGTATAAAGGAGAGTGTCATGAATTATGATCGACTAAATTGTGTATAGATCGGGAGTTACCCGCTTGGATCATGAAGTTTAAAAATAAACCCGATTATGCATCCCGGAGTCCGACGGGGAATATCGAGACATATTGCATATGTAAGGGTCCCGACGATTGCAGTCCCATGATCTGTTGTGATTAGTGGTATTATTACCGCTGTGTCGGTATAGATCCGAACGATGATTGGAAAAATAAGAACTATGTGTGTCCTAATTGCAATTAGGATTCTGGTCCCGGTATTTTTGGCGGGTCAAAATTAAGGGGTCTGGGGGTACAGTACACTCTTGGTTTTTTTCGGAATGGATAATAATTGGACTTTTTGCATGAAACACCCATAGACGTACATAGCATATGCCATGTGGAGGCAACAAGTCTCGGCCAATTTAAGTCAGAACTACTGGATTAGGCTCAGCGATGGACGGTCCCTGACGCCGCTGTACTTTTCACACCCACCCCGTCTCATGGCACCACTTTAGCGTGTGCCTAGCCGTATCGTTTCATGAATTCCAGGAGAGGGAGCAAAAGTGTCCCATCAAGGATAGGGAAATTTAATTCCATGTGTCATTTTCCATCATATTTCTGGGGGGGGGGGGAATGGGATTGTTCACCCGAGGTGGTGGACAAAAGGATTGAGGCTTTATCCCACCTTTTGCAGGAATATGTCCGAGACGCCATTCAGTATGGTTGTTAAATTCAATCGGGGACTCATTTACCCGACGGGTGCAAATTGAGGAACATGTTGGGTCCACCTGAAGAACAAAATGCGTGAGTACAGGATGGCTTATTCCAGAAGGGGGGGGGGGTGCAATTTACTCTACTCACAATGAACTCGCCTGCATGTTTAACGTATTGGAGAGGTGTATGTGTAATGTTGAATTTTTTAACTCCGGTTCAGCAAGGAGATTTCGAAGTATTTTTTAAGGTCGCCCCCTGTTGTACGCAATGATCTATTTTAGGGTGGGGAATGGGTAGAGGGTTGGGAGAGGGAGAGGGTGATAATAGACATTAATTTGTCGTAAGTTGAGGGAGGCTTAATAGATTGTGTATATATTTTTGTTTGTAAGGTCGTGTTTGGGTGAATGTTACGGTTTACATAAGATACCGTCGCCTGAGTGTATGGTGCGTGATTGGAAAATTTTAAATTGTTTGTTTTGTAGCCAGGAGAGGCTAACCTCCCAGAAGAGAACCGGGAGGAGTGTTGTAGAAATAAATTATAAACATGTAACTGTAAATCTCTTTGATCTTTGTGGTATATGCTATGCCAAGAATAGCCTGCAGAAGAGGAATTTGGGGTTATTCTTCTAAAAGTTTTTTCTCTTTAAACCTGTATCGGGGCAGTGCCGGACTGGGCCCACTTGCCCACTTGCCAATGGCAAGTGGGCCTAAGCCGAAAAAAAATATGGGCCTAAGCCTCAAAGAAAAAAAGAAAAACGAAAAAAGTAAAAAAAAAGAAAAAGAAAAGGTAGTAAAAAAGGGCAGGAGAGGAAACAGGGAAAGGAAAGGAACAGTGAATATCTATCATACTAATTTTCTGAACAGTGAATATCTATGATACTATCTGTACTGTTGAATATGACAAATTCTGTGAATTCTTGAATATGACAAATTCTGTGAATTCTTGAATATGACAAATTCTGTGATTTTTGAATATGACAAATTCTGTGAATTCTTGAATATGACAAATTCTGTGAATTCTTGAATATGACAAATTTGATCTCTCTATTCGTATTCGAGGATGTGTGATTAAAGTGCTCGCAGGTCACCATATATCTCCATCCGCTGCTCTGGCCTGAGGTGCTTGGAAAATGGGTTTGCGGCTCTCTGTTTTTCAAAATTTTCTGGGGAGAGAACCCCCCCCCCCTCGAGCGTTCGAAACTTCGGCGCTCGTAGACGGGCTTCGCCCGCTATTTGCTCGTGGGCCTTGTCAAAGGTATGGCAAGTGGGCCTTTGGCCCACCAGTCCGGCACTGTATCGGGCTATTCTTCCGGGGTAGGTTTTTTTTTCATAAGAAAACATGATATATAAAGAAAATAATGTTGCTGATATATGAAGTTATTAAACCATATAATATAGGAGGCAGGCCACTTATTTCGTTATATCTCAGTGCACCACACAGACAGACATGGTATTTTGTGCTTTTGGGCTTTTTTTGCGAGATCTCTCTCAAAGTTCCTTTTTAGTTTATTTACCATACTTTTACTTGATTTCTCACCTTATTATATTCATGTCTTACTTTTGAATTGCTACTGCTCTTCTTGGGGGGGTATTTTTCAATCTTATCTTCTCTAGTGTTTTCTTAACCACTGGAATATTCCTCTTTCTCCTGATTGATGGGTTAATTATTCTCTTTGGAATATACCTATCTTCAATTTCCTTCATTGTTTTATGAAATATTTCCCAGGTCTCACTTATGTCTTCTGTGACATTCAGTTTATGTTTCCAGTCTACACTGGTTATCTCCCCTTTCATTGATACATAGTTTGCTTTATCATAGCGAAGTCTAGTCTTTGGCTTGTATCTGAACACAGTATAGGAATTGTAATGAAAATGTATAACGCAATGGTCACTTTTCCCTAGTGGAACTGAATGCTCAATGTCCGATGCCATGTTCTCCCCATTTGTAAATATCAAATCTAGAACATTTGGTTTATCATCTCCTCTCCATCTTGTGGGTTTAATTACATGTTGGTATAAATAACTATCCTGGATACACTGAATAAACTTGTATTCCTCAGATCCGGTGCTACTTACCTGAAACTTCCAGTCAATGTCTGGATAATTAAAGTCACCCATGAATAGAGATAGTGCTAATGTTTTTTATTCATTATCTCCCAAACCAATTTCCTCAGATTTCCATTGTTACCATCTACTCCCTTATCTGATGGTGATCTATAGAACAGACCAACCAGTAGTTTATCATTATTGTGATTATTAAAGTTCACTGTGACCAATAAATACTCATTGTAGTTTTTTTCCATAAATGCTTCCTCAACGAACTATGTACATAAAGCAACATCCCTCTACCAACATCATTGTTAATATTTACAAAAAAACATATCATAGTCTTCGATTTCACTAATGTCAAATTCTGCAGGAACCAGATTATATGTACAGTTTTTTGGCTTTACTTCGGTAATTCCAATTTTCATTGGTTTTAAGTTATTTACCCTTGCTTTGAATTCTGCCAATTTATTCCTAAACTGGTCTGCATTTATGTACATACACGGAATTATTCGTTTGGGGGATCCCCCTCCCATGCGTTGTTGTTTACTGGTATTATTACTATCTTTCTTGCCCATGGAGGACCTCTAATTCGGTAGACAAATTTTCCTTGAGACAGTTTTTGCAGATTTTTTGCCTCCTGGGATAGTTGTCTTGCTTCTTCGCGTTCAGTCTTAGTCCAAATATTTAAAGTGTCTCTATTAAGCTACATGTCTGACCACTGCCTAATTGAGTGCAATATTGTTAGTACATGTTCTACATTTTATAATACATGTAAGATCCCCCAGAGCCCTAAAATGTCCTTATCCAAATCTAATCGTATCTCTGATAAAACTGCCAGTACTACTAGAAACAAATTTAAAGAAACTAAATTTATTTGGAGACCCGACTCGGATATATCTTTTTTAAAAGAACTACAAAAACTCTCAACAAAAGCTAAGCTGAATGATTTTCTAATGACCCCTTATACAAATAATCAAAATAGTATCCATAAAGCGACTCAAGACTTATCCAATATTTTAATAGATAATACTAGAGCCTGTGTTAGATTTGTGGTGGTTAAGAAAAAGAAAAAAAAAACATAAATGGTTTAATAAGGATTGTCAGAAGTTAAAAAGAGAAATGATAGAAGCCCAGCATAAATTTAATAATAATTTAAACAATAGGCATTTCAGGGAAATTTATTTTAACAGAAAGAAATTATACAAAAATGTTACTAAGTACAAACAACGTCAAGAAGAAAATGTTATCCTAAAAAAACTCACCGAACTTGAATCTAATAATCCAAGGGAATATTGGAATCTTGTGAACTCTCTTATTCAAAATAAGCAAATAGAAGATAGTAATATTAAACTGTATGACTGGCATAATCATTTCACAAGTCTTTTTCAAAACAACTCCCCAACCACTGATGATGATAAAACTGAAACCTTAATTAAAACTTTGCTCGATTCCAATGCAGAAAATACATCCCTAAACAACCCAGTCTCTGCCGATGAAGTGAGAACAGCCTTTTCGAGCCTTAAAAGAAACAAATATGGTGGGCCTGACCTCCTACTAAATGAAATGCTTCTTGTGTCACGGGAAATCAGGTTAGATCACTACTTAAAATTATTTAATCTAATCCTTTCAACGGGGCTCTTGCCCGAATCCTGGAAAAATTCCTTTACTGTTCCAATTCATAAAAAGGGAGATAGGAATGACCCCAATAATTATAGAGGGATAGCTCTAGCTTGCTGTCTAAGCAAATGCTTTTTATCAATTATAAATAAAAGACTTACAAACTTCCTTGAGGATAATAATGTCGTAGATGATGCACGGTGCGGGTTTCGTAAAAATCATAGAGGATAATAATGTCGTAGATGATGCACAGTGCGGGCTTCGTAAAAATCATAGAACTGTTGATAACGTCTTTAATTTAAAAACATTGATTAGTAAATGTAAGAAGGAAAAAATTAATTTATTCTTATGTTTTGTCGATTTTTCTAAAGCCTTTGATTCCGTTTGGAGAAGGGATTGTTGCTAAAATTACTTCAGCATAATATCAATGGGAAAGTTTTCAGTCTTATTAAATCTCTGTATAACTATACTTCTTATACTGTGAAAACCTTGGATGGTCTGTCAAAAAATATTAAATTAATCCTTGGGAGTAAAACAGGTATGTGTCCTTAGTCCGACCTTATTCAGTGTATATATGTTAATGACTTGCAAACTTGTTTAAATACATTTAATTTAAATTTGGACAGCCCAAGTCTTGACTCGCATGAAATATCTCATATCTTTTTTGTAGATGATCTTGTTCTGATATCAACATCATCCGTTGGTCTTCAAAATTGTCTTGTATGCCTCAATTCCTTTTGCACTGATTGGAAACTTAATATTAATTTTGCAAAAACCAAAGTAATGCTTTTTTACAACAATAAGAGAAGTGTGAAATACAAATCACAAGAGAAATTCTTTTTCAACAACCAACTGCTCCAAACTACTGATAAATATCTATATTTGGGAGTCTATATAACAAATAACGCATCCTTTAAAAGTGCAATAAATGAATTAAGTAAAAAGGCTAGGAGGGCATGTTTTAGTATCCGTCAGAAAGTGTACACCAATGATCACTTGCCAACCGAAGTACTCATAAAACTGTACGAAGCAGTAGTTAAACAAATAGCTCTGTATGCCTGTGATGTATGGGGGTCGCAAATAGTAAACAGCAGAAATATGAATTTAGACAGGTGGAACTATGTGCAGAATAATAAAATAACAATAAAAACTTGCAAATCCATTTTACTCCAACCCAAAAAATCGTCAAATGTAGGATCATTGGCTGAACTAGGTATCTTCCCAATTCAAACGGATATTTACCAACGAATATTGCTATTTTATAAAAGATTGAATGCACCTGACATAAAACGTACAAATCCGTTACTATCCGCCGCATATGTGGAAGATGTAGAAATAGGAAAATCCAATCCCAAATTATCATGGTCGGCAGCAATATCCTCCCTGATGGACCAGATCTCCCTTGCAACTTCCAAAATCGAACATTCAAACGGCCATAATAAGGTCCCAATTCAATGATATTTATAAACCGAATATATTTCTGGCAATTCAAAACCTAGAACTTACGGCACATTAAAACCTAGAAATAGAGAGGGGCCGGTACAAGAACGTCCCCCCTGATTTAAGGCTATGTTCACTTTGTTCCCTATCTGAAGCAGAAACCGAATTTCACTTTTTAATTGAATGTCCACACTATCAATCTCTTAGGCTCAATATTCTTTCTGCTACTTTCAGGAACAACAACTTGGCCATCACATTTGAAAATATATTTGACCCTCCCCCTTCAGTCTCTGTGAGTGTATGTCATTGTGTATATAAAGCATTTCAACATAGAAAGCATTAATTATGTACAAGGCAAAACTCGTGTTCTATTTTTCATTTTTTTTAACATAATACATTTTGAAATAATGTTTATTATATATATTTTCACTTTTAACAAGAACCTGTATTTCATGTTTCGTATTCTTATATTTATAAATATATGTGTATAATTGCTATTTATTTTATGCCCCTTATGTCATGTATGTATATGAATTGTATGCGGCCTGCAATGGGTGTTATGATACAATAAAATCTTATCTTATCTTATCTTGAAAACGTTGAGAGAATACTCTTCGAAACGTCGCCTAAATAAATCAGTATTTGTTCTTCCATAAGTATGTGTTACAGTTTATTGATCTTATCTTATCTTATCTATCATGGCTGACTGATACATTTTCGTATTGTCCTATCACACTTTTAAGTCTTCCTAGATTCTTGAATAGCCTTATTTTTGTATCAGTATTTTCCATTTGATCCAGTAGTGGGCGATCTTCTTGGGGGTCTTTTGGTTTTTATAATCGAACCGTTCTTATAATGCGTGTATCGGTCAGGTCCACATAACATAATTTGGCAATGTCAGTCACGCATGTCTTGTCGTGTAGTAGTGTTTCATCTTTGACATGTGACCCACATGTATGGCAACTAGTTACATTTTTTTGTTTGTGTGTATCTCAAAATTTTGGTGGTCAACCTCATACACATTTTAGTGGAAAGACATGACCATTTATTTCTCTGTCGTTTGTGAAAAGCATTCAGTCAACTAAAATTTGGGGAAAAGTCGGAGGTGGGCAAAGAATGGGGAAATTAATGGTGGTCTGCATCCAAGTCACATATACACGAGTTATTTCCCTTCACGCGAGTGAGCGAGACACTCAGATTTTGGCACAAAGCATCTGCTTTTTAAAATCAACTTAATTTTTATTCTGTGGTTGCAAAGTTAAAATTAGGTGGCGTTTTTTTGTTTTTTTATTGGAGGTATTAGGTGTTATTGGGTAATTAGAGGTGCCGACTCGAACAGTAGGATGAAACGTCCCGAGAGGAAATGCTTTGTGGGAGGAAACGACTCAGTTTATTTCATTCGGTGCCAGGTTGCTGTCTGCCAACTTGCAATGCAGTTTTATTTTATTGGAATTGGAATAGCATTCATTCATTGTTGATTTTTTTAGTCTTTCGATAGACCTATATATTTAATTAAAAGTCTGTAGAATCTATCCTATATAATTCTTTAATAGTCAATCGATAGCCTGTGTGAAGCTGTTTCGATCTGTTCTAAATCATGATGCAGGCAAATCCATAAATAGATGTGCTTGTTAAGTGGACTGACTGGACGGTAATAAAAATGGCGACGAGAAATGTGAAATCTGCAGCAGCATTCGATCCAGCGGAGAACCTGCAATCAACCAATACTTTAAAGGTAGTGCTTTTGTGTACACCAGCGGATACAAGTTATGTAGCCGACTGTCACAGATTTTGACTGTAAAACTTGATTTTACTAATAATACTAATTACTACCACTACGTCGTGACTCGTGTACGTGAGCTTTACTGATCCGATGTGATCGAGGTAGCTCTAAGAGCCTAGAGCAGGTAAGGGTGCCCCTAAGGAACTGTCTCTGAGCGGACGATGTCCACTGACATTCGGCCCAATACACATGTACTGATGTAGAAATGGTTCCACTACTGCTGTCTTCCGTCTTACTCCAGTCGCAGTAGTGGTTTTTCCTACAGAGTTCCTTTGCGCAAGTTTTTTAGTCAAATGACTACAAAAAGTTTACTAGCCTATAGCTCGCTTAATTTACAAATAAACTGACCCAAAGCACTACTGCACGCAGCTTAACATATAATAAATTAATTCTTCTTGAAATAAAGGTGAGGCCTTACCGCATAATTATATGATTTGATGAAACCCATCTCCTAGTTACTCCTACGCGAAATTTCAACTGGCCGACCGTCATGGCCGAAAGTTGCGTAATACGTCATTAGGCCTACAACATAAACAGCGCTATGCAGAGAAAAACTGTTCGGTAACTCTTTTAATGGGGCAGTCTTCACTATTTGTGATGGAATTACTTATTTTAATACAAACTGTAATGATATGTGTTGACAATTGTGCGTTTGAACCTATTTCAACTTGCGATAGGGGTCTTAGACTGTACCAATTGTTACCTTAACAAGTATAGTTACTAGTACTGATGTAGCTGGAATATGAAAATACTGCTCCTCCCCACCTCTCTTCTCGTGCTGTTCTTTTAACCCAAGTTTACCATCTATTTTCATCAGGATTCTTTATTTTCTCACTGTGGGCCTAGTCTATAATAATGTATTTGACACAAATTTATAAATGATTGAACATTAAACACTATTTTAATTAAAATTTAGCAATTAAATTAGGCAGTGGATATTCAACCGTAAACGGCACTTTACTCTATTTACTATATCGCCGTAACTCCCGTTTGACATGCGCAATTCTCTGATCCGTGGACTTAGCAGTTTTCTGCAGTTTTCGCAATGATGCCTATCCCGAACCCTAACCCTAACCCATGACCCTAACCCAAACCCTAACCCAAACCCCTTACCCTAACCCTAACCCCTTACCCTAACCCTAACCCAAACCCAAACCCTTACCCTAACCATAACCACCAATCGTTCTTTGTCTAACCTTACTACTTTCTCCGTTTCTTATATAGGACGAAATAGCCTTACTTGGATTTCTACGGTAGAACCCAATGAATTAGTTTTAGAAGAAAATAAAATAATAAATGTAAATTGTAGAAAATTATTCTATTTCGGTCAAGGGCTTATTTCTGTGGATTTTGGTTTTTAATTTAAGTACCAAGACGGTCAGTTGTTTATGTTTTTTTCCGTAAAACCGTGCTTCTGCGCCAAACTTGAAAGCTAAGTTACCGTTCTTGTGGAATATATCAACTGCGCATGAACGGAAGTTATTATTTAACCAATCACACATGATGTATATATACGTCATTGCGATTTACGGTGCAATAGCTTTAGTAAATAGGGTACCGTTTACTGCTATATATCCACTACGATTAAATTAACATGCGATTTTCACATGTTTGAGTCTCACAATGGCTGATCATCATCTCAAATGTATTTTGTGTTTGCTTTTTATCAAAGAATTCTAGTTCAAGTTGAAAATAGAGTTGAATCATAAATGTGTGTCAGCTAGTTGTGGTTGAAGAGTGATCCCTTTGGCGAATAAAGTAGAATCAAGGTGAAAAATAGTAGATAAGGATTCCAAAATAGTAAAATAGTCTTAGAACAGGTGGGGAAGATTGGTATTTTCATATATATTGCAGCTATACTGTAGGACCGAATAGGAACTGTCCGTTTACATCGTCCACTCAGACCAGAGACAGTTCCTTCAAGACAGTTCCTGAAGGAACTACGGTGGCCCATGCAGTGAAAGAAAAATTTTCCCTGCTGAAAGTTGAACTTGGCTTGTCTCGAAGTGATTTCTGGTTAGTCACGCGGTACAATAACACTCAGTGCAAGAGTCTATCAGTCAATAAATTATAATAAATATAGCCATCGCAGCTGAAATTCTCTACAGTGTAGACTACACATTTATCAACTATTACAGCTGTAAAAAATCTATTGTTGACAATTCAGAATAGCAGTAATATCTAGCTGGGTATTACAGCAGCTTTAAAAATTACATTTGTTTTATTTTTTATACGCCCACATTTTCATGACTGTGGAAGTAGTATGTCATCGCCCCAGTCCATCCACAATTGTTTGTGGACATTCTACAGGTCACAATTCTTACCTGATTTTGATGAAACTTGAAATATAAGTTTATCCCCAAAAGATCTCGACTGCTTTCAATATTGGCATGTATCGAATCAAAACTTAATGGATTATGGCCACTGATCGTACAAAAAATCACGTTTTTAGCTTATAGAGGTCACAATTTTGAGCCAATTTTGATGGAACTTGACATGCATGTTTATAACCTAAAGATCTTGGTTCAATTTGACATTTGCGCATATCGGATCATAACTTCCTGAATTATGGCTCCTGATTATACGCAAAATAGCCTTTTCTTAGCTTGTGTTCCCTCTGGAGGTCACTAATATTTTCTGATTTAAAAAATCGTTTGAATATATCACTGTTACACCCTAATGAAGGTTGAGTTCCAATTTAGGAAAAATCGGACCAAAATTGCCATACAAAATGGCCGCCGTTTGTACGCGAATACTGTTAAAAATGGTATATCAAGGTTGTTGACCCTGTAGAGGTCCCAATTTTAATTTGATTTTGATGAAACTTAAAATGCATGGTTATAACCCAAAGATCTTAGTTCAATTCTAGATTTGCACATATCGGATCTTAACTTCCTGAATTATGCCTGATTATACGCAAAATCGCCTTTTGTTAGCTTGTGGTCCCTCTCGAGGTTACAATTATTATCCGATTTAAAAAATCGTTTGAATATATCACCGTTACAAGCTAAGGCAGGCTGAGTTCAAATTTCGGGAAAATAGGACCAAAATTGCCATACAAAATGGCTGCCGTTTGTATGCGAATACTGTTAAGAAATGGTATATCAAGGTTGTGGACCCTGTAGAGGTCACAATTTCAATTTGATTTCATGATGAAGCTTGAAATGCATGGTTTTAACCCAAAGATCTTGGTTCCTCTTGTTATTTGCACATATCGGATCATAACTTCCTAAATTATGACCCCTGATTATACGCAAAAATCACCTATGGTCCCTCTGGAGGTCAGGATTATTATCCGATTTAAAAAAACGTTTGACTCTATCCCCGTTACACCCTAGGGAAGGTTGATTTCGAATTTCTAGAAAATCGGACCATAATTGCAAGACGAAATGGCCCCCGTTTGTAAGCGAATAGTGTAAAAATATGTTATACCAAAGTTGTGGACCCTGTAAAGGTCACAATTTTAATTTCGATTTTGATGAAACTTGAAATGCATGTTCATATCCTAAAGATCTTGATTCTTTTCATTTTTTGCGCATATCAAATTGTAACTTAATGAATTATGGCCTTTGATTGTAGAAAAAAATCACTTTCGGTATTGCTTGTTCTCTATCCATCTCTTGAAAATGTGGGCGTATCCTGCCTGGCAGGGCCAGCTTGCTATCTTTAAATAAATATTAAACAAGGTAAAATATAGTTAGAAATACCAAGAAGTATTTAGATTGGATTAAAGGGACAATAACACTCTTGCTGGCTTGACAGGTCCAGAAAACAAAAATAGCCTTATTTTAACTACTAGATGTGTAAGTGTTCTACCTGTTGTGTAAATTATCCATTACAACCTATCTTACTTGTCTAGAGGGTTTTTGAAAGTTGCATTTGAAAGTGTTTACATAAAGCTTTCAAACCATGTTACGGCATATAGTTGAATTTTTCCAATTTTTAAAATTAGGTGTGTTAAGATGAAATTTGTATCATTTAGTAATTGGAATATTGTAAAATAGTACAATTTGTCGACCAGAATAAAGATTGGGACATATTATTCAGTTACAACAAGAGTGGTATTGGGGCTTTAACAATAGCTTAAGTCAGAACCAGGTCTGTTGACTCTGCCGTCATGACTTCGACGAATGCTATTACTGCAGTCAACATCGTAGGATGACTTTTACATTCTAACTAAGATTTTAAGACATCAAATACAAAAAACAACTGGCAAGTTTTGTTCTAAAGAGGAATATAATCCATGTAATGGAGGACCGTTTACGTCTATCCGACTAGCCGTAGGAGCACTAATTCGCGCATATCGATTTGTAACTTCATGAATTATGGCCTTTGATTGTAGGAAAAATCACTTTCTTTTGAGCTTGTTCTCTATCCATCTCTCAAAAATGTGGGCGTATTCAGCCAGGCAGCCGCTGGTAAAAATATATATTGATTTGTACCTTCATGAATTATGGCCTTTGATTGTAGGAAAAATCACTTTCTTTTGAGCTTGTTCTCTATCCATTTCTCAAAAATGTGGGCGTATTCAGCCAGGCAGCCGCTGGTAAAAATATGCGACGGCTATTGTTGACTGCCCGGATGATTTTGCTGTAAGAATCCTGTGATGTCACGATCATTGTCTAAATAGAAGGTGTCTAAACCCGAAACTTTTGAATAAACCAAATTCAAACTGCTCTTACTGCTGTTGAGTTGAGATTTTTAAAAATATCTACCTCTAAGTCTTACTGCTCCCTTTGCCTGCATCACCATTTGATCCATATGGACCGTATGGACCTTAATTGTATTTTAGATTTATTAAGTAATTTATTTTATTGCAGCGCCATCCCAATCCAGATTGGAGTAAATCTGATTTATTAAGACTTCTCAGTTATTTTGAAGGAGAATTACAAGCTCGAGACATTACTATTGCTGCTTTGAGAGTAAGAAATTATATTTTGGCCATTACTTTTAACTTTATTCACTCTCTTTTTTGTGTCCTTGACTTTTATCAGTTACCCTATAACTTGTTTTTAAACGACAATATTGTTTTTACGCCCACATTGAAAATATGGTCGTATATTGCCGTTGCCCCCGTCGGTCAGTCGTCCATAATTTCTTGTGAACACTTTAGAGGCTAAAATTAATATCCGATTTTCTGTAAATTTATACACAGTGTTTAAGGTCACAAGACGAAGAATCCTATTGATTTTCAGCATTTATCAATAATTACTGTCAGAGTTATAGCCCTTGATCACTTCAAAAAAATTTATATCCGATTGACTTTAAATTTATACACAGTGTTTAAGATGATGAGACAAAGAAGCCTATTGATTTTCAGCGATTTCCAATCATTACTGCCAGAGTTATGGCCCTTGATCACTTCAAAAACTCTTGTTATCATCCAATTGAATTTAGATTAATACACTTGAGACGAACAAGTATATTGATTCTCAATGAATTTTGATAACTTGAACAGCTATATCTATGATATTAAATGTTTCGTATATTAAACGTTCGCATGAAGCAGAACTAAAAGCCAAACAAAATCTAATGATTTTCTGATAATTACTAGATACATTATGGGAGATTAGATAAAGAGCTGAAACTGGGAGTTCTCACTATAATAGTTAAAGACTAGATTATGTAAAGGGAATTTGCTGAAATTTTCAGTCAAATTGATTCACTTTGAACCAAGATTTTATCGACTGAAGTTTCGGCCTAGCTTTGATCTTCATTACTAATGTTGGTATGATAAAAAAAACATAGTCTCGATTGTCCATTACATGATTAAATCATAAATGAAAGTTGAGCAGCAAATTGGATCCTAATCAAATGCATAAAACAGGCTAGCAATAACATCAAGAGTTGATTATTGTCTGGATAAGTTAATCAATGTGTAATTAATAATTTAGATAGAATTTCAGGCCTAAAGAAATACCTGCAATACATGAATGAGCAGATTTATCAGATTTTAGTGTATTATAATTGTTTTATTACCAACAATAGAAAAAATATGCGACAACTCTGCTCGAACGACTTAGCTGCTGTGGACGAATGTTTCATTGCCAGGCAACCTATCATTCATATTTTGATAATAGAATAGGTTTCATATGTTATTGATCTGAATTTTTCAGGCAGAAAAATCCAAACAGCTTTATTATCAGGCTAAATATGGCAGATTTGGTCTTGGAGATCCGTTTATGGCTTTACAGCGAGATTCTGACAACACCAAAGATAATATATTTGATGAATCTGCCATTAAATCAATGTATGATAATCAGTTAGCCCAACTTGAAAACCTAATAGCCACACAACGGAAAGCTCAACTTAAAATGAGGGAACAACTTGCTAATTCAGAGAAAAGAACACAAAAGGTATGAATTTATTGTCCTCCGCCTTTCAAAGAATGCAGGGGACTATTAAAATGGGTTCGTCTGTCTCTCTGTCCGTCACACCTTTTTAGACACAATAACTCTCTTTCTAATTGAGCTAGAATGTTTAGTCTTGGTGTTGATTTTTATTAGGTCGATGCCTTGATGAGCATTTTCTGCTTAGGGTAAGAAGAGACAAGCATTTTGATTGGTTGATGCTTTGGGACACAATAACTTTAGTTCTAATTAAAGGAGCAAAATCGCTAACATTTGGGACCTAGAAATTGTCAAAAGTAAGTCGCAACGCATATAATACTGTAATATGAATGTATCAGTTTCGTTTGACGAAATAAGCCATGCAGTCTCAATCTAGTACAAATTTCTATAGCATCTGGTTATTCCAGTCAACATACGCCGTATGGTATGGTTCAATATGTCTAGCCTCGCTCCAAAAGTCTCTTATTAAAACTGGGGCTGAAGCGCATTATGGTACACGACTCGTGTACCATTGTTAATAGGATATCAGAAGCTCATCTTTTCATCATCAATGTTGATTTATATTGACCAATAATTGGTGTTTTCGATGTTAAAGATTTTGGAGGATTTTGAGTTACGGACTTAGGTCCTTTTATTGAGAGTGACGAAACTTGGTGTATAGTTTCATTACATCAATACCTTGACAAAGTTTGATAATGAGCATTTCCTGCTCAGGGTAGGCAGAGTGATAAGCTGTTTGATTGGTCGAGATTTTGGAACACAAGAACTCTCCTTCTAATTGAGGTAGACATAGTAGAATGTTCAAACTCGGTGAATGCCTCGATGGAGTTCGATGATGAACAGATAAGCAATCTGATTGGTTGATGCTTTGGGGCACGATAATTTTGGTTTTAATGAAGTGAGAGCGATGAACTCTGAATATACAGTGCACTCTTGTCACATACCATCAGTCTATGCGAAAGCCGTCGGACCGTCAGTCATTACCGATAAAATAGCTCTCGGTCCGGTATTTTCATCATGAATACCGGCCCAGTTGTCCGGAAAGATTCTGGACCCGGTTTACTGACTGCTGGTTGTATTAAATCATCGCCGTATTGACACTGACTGACGGCACTTCGTGTACGGACTGTTGAATTCTCATTTAATTTATTGTGTTAATTTCACTATTGTTTAAAATGTAAACACAATCTTATCTCGAGTACGTAGTACCGTATATTGAGCTAGTGTATCTGACCTTCAAAATTTAGCGTCAATAAAGACAATTCACAATACCACAAACACAACACAACTCGTAAAATGAATGTATTATACTTGTATTTAAAAGGAAGAAGTTATACAAGATCGCGTGGTACACAATGCGCATGCCAGAGAAGCCTTTGCTATCCAGGCATGTGCATAATAATAACATAGCCTAAAGTTACTATATTTAGTATACTGCATGGCACAGGCATTGTAGAGCTATATGTACTTCATATTGCACTTGTCATTTGTAATCATTCTTCCAAACATGAGATGGCCCCACGAGTTATAGGTAGCGACTGATTGACAAACAGTATTTATTAACCTCGTCAGGACAGTAAAAACATTATTGCTCGAGCAATGCCGGGGATGAGATCAAAGTTGACGACATCCATACGGGTCACTAGTACTACCGTCTACCGTACAGCATGGCTATAGTGAAAGTAGAAATAGCCACGTGTAGTAAATTCTTTGGAAATATAGCTGGCATGCTAAATAGTCAAACTCGTTTGTCATTTTGAGTTTGAAAATCCAAAGGTAGGCTTACAAATGTTTATGGCATAACTAATCATTTAAAGAATTGGGGGTGTTGTTGGGCATTTATATAATCAACCGGCTTGAAACTGGCAAATACCGGATGTCAAAATACGTTATCTGTCAAAGTACCGATAAGATGGAGGAATGAAATGTCAAGAATGAATGAATGGAGTTTGTGCTATAATAAGAATAATTTAGACCTGTGACACAAAGTCATCCTGTATAAAAAAAAATTGATCAAATGTAAATAAATTTCTTAACGTAACCGATGTTAATGAAGATGCCACAAAATGACAATTAAGGAAGTGTGCAAAAAAGTCTTTATACAATCTTTGTAATAAAGTAAAGTATTTGCCCCCTTATATACTGTTTGTAAATTTTTGCCATTATTACCTATTTTATGCATATTTTTGTTATGAACATTTTTGGACCAGTAAAATCCCATTCGGTCCAGTAATAGTTGGAATAATACCTGCCCAAATGTCCAGTAAAAAAAATATCATTTCGCATAGACTGCATACCATCTCTTATCACTCCGGATCCGACACCATTTTCAGCCAAAAATTCTCGGTCACATTCAACCTCTATACTTTCCTGATTCAGCTGTCCCGTCATATGATTACCATTGAATCGACACCATATAATCTGACCTTCATTCCGTTGGTGTAAAGCAAATACCCTGATCAGTTATCGGTGAGATTAATACTGGATGGGTGTGAAGCCACAAAAGATTAACAAGCAATCACCTATCAATTATCTATGAGATTAAAACTTGCTAGCGCCGGTCTGTGTTGATTACTTTGATAGTTTTAATCTCTTGTACAACAGTTGTGACAAATACTCAAGAATATCCACAAATTTTCGCCCGAATTCACTTTCGTTGTGCATGCCGATTAAACCTGGATAACCTATAAGTTTGGTCACCCTCAGAGTGGCAACTCGCATTACTCCCAATAGCAACACTCAATGCATCTTGGGAATTGTCTGTATACACACACACTGACAGTTTGCTCAATGTTTATACGTGATCTATATCTCTATAATTTCGTAGTTTTATAGTATTTTCGGTAACAAATCTACTCAGAATTATCATATACAATCATATGTTAGGTGTGTGTGTTTCATGAATTTATAAAACATGATTCATATTTTTAAAACATGCATAAACGGAGTGTAGCGTGGTACATCCCGGACTGACGTGAAAGACAGTTCAATTGAGTTCGCTCATTATCATGAACACATGATAGCAAAGACAAGTGTGCGATCAACTAAAGCCGACGAAGAAGATAAATTAACGACAAACTTTATCAATTGAAATGAAAATTAATGTAATAAACTTTTGAGTGTACAGAAAGGTTTTATCATTTCTAAAGGGAATAACATTCTAGTGTTTCGAAGCTACATTATAAAAACACTTCTGGTTTTTCGAAATTATTCTGTGTTATCCAACATATTGTAACAATCCCGCACGGTATATTCATTATATCATTACCGGTACCTTCACTAAGTTTGATGATGCATATTTTCTGCTTAGGCTAAGGAGCGATAAGCAATTTGATATGTCAAGAACATGCAGTACACAGTGTTATCAGACATCACGAAACATTGTTTTATTGTCTGCTTGTCGGATCAACTAATGACATAGAAAATTAGACACTTGGTCATTGGTAATCAATATTAACACTGATTTAAGTTGTACACTATTAGCCGAAATTAGACTACAGTTATGAATAATTAAACACAGAAGAGAAATTAGGGCTATATACGCCAAGTTAAACTATGCCAATTTTCCAGTGTAACTTCCTGAATTATTGCCCTTGATTGTACGAAAAATCACGTTTATAGAGGTCACAATTATTATCCGATTTAAAAAAAGGTATGAATATATCACTGTTACACTGTAGTGAGTTCAAATTTAATGAAAATCGGACCAAAACTGCCGTCCAAAATGACCGCCCCTTGTATGCAAATTATGTAAAAAATATTGTATACAAAGGTTGTGGACCCTCTAGAGGTAACAATTTTGATCAGATTTTGATGAAACTTTTAACCCAAAGATATTTGTTCCTTTTGATATTCGCACTTCATTAATTATGTTTTTTGCTTGTGGTCCGTCTATAGGTCCCAATTTTGATACGATTTTGAATATATCCGTTACACTCTAATGATGGTTGTGTTCGGATTTCGGGAAAATTGGATCAAAACTATCGTACTTATGGCCGTCTCTCGCACGCAAATTGTGTAAATATGGTATATCTGATTTTGATGAAACTTCATAACCCAAAGGCCCTTGATTGTACAAAAAATCACGTTGTTAGCTTGTGGTCTCTCTAGTTGTAACAATTTTTATCCAATTTTAAAAAACGTTTGAATATATCAAGAATTTGAGTTACGTGAAATAGGACCAAACTGCTAAACAAAATGACCACCCCTCGTACGCAAATAGTGTAATTAGGTTGTCAGGGTTGTGAAATACATGTTTATAACCCAAAGATCTTGGTTCCTTTTGATATTCATGCATATCGGATCAGAATTTCCTGAATTATGGCCCTTGATTGTACGAAAAAATTGCCTTTTGTTTTACTTGTTCTCTATCAATCTCTTTCAAAATGTGGACATATCTGCCTGGCAGCCGCTGGTTACATGTGTAAATAGCCAAATTTTATCAATTTAAATTTCAGATCTGTTCAGAGCTTGAAGATGAAAAGTGCAAACATGCCCAAGATACTGCACAAGGAGATGATGTTACGTATATGTTGGAAAAAGAAAGGGAGAGACTAAAACAAGAAGTATTAAATTTTATACACCCATATCCAACATTTATCCGTTCTCGAAATGTTAAAGAAAGCTGTCAAATAGCTCTTTATACACCACAAAGAAATGTAGTTGTCCCCGTCTTTCGAAGAAAGCAGGGGAAGTCCAATTAAAATGGGTTCGTTGGTCAGTCCGTCACACTTTTTTGGACATAATAACTCTCCTTCTATTTGAGCTAACTTCAATTGGTCAAGACTTTTGAACAAAACTCTGCTTTTAATTGAGGTAGAATGTTTTAACTTGACATCGATGTTTATCAGGTTAATGTCTTGACTGACTTCAATGATTAACATTTCAAGCTAAAGCTAAGCTGAGCTAAGCAAATTTATTGTTCGATGCTTTGGGACAAGATAACCTTGATTATATCTGATAGAGAGTGATGAAACTTTATGTATAGTAGTTGATAATCAGTTTGATTGCTTGATACTTTTGAAAAAAAGTAGATGTGCAATTAATTAATATGTGTCATCTAGTTATTTTGGGATTGTGGCGGGGGACGTCAGCCTCACTGTTAGCTTGTTATATATTGTTATCACCCTCCCCTTACGCTCACCTGGTATAGTTGAAACTTAAAATGTATGTTACTGATCAAAAGATCTTTCAAGACTTCAGTTTTGGTGCGTAATGGACCTTCTATTCCCGTTTTATGCCCTCTGACTTTAACACACGATATGAAATATCTTATCATTACCCATCTTTTAAGCTTCATGGTCATAGTACTCGTAACCCGTATACTTCGGAATTGTTGACATCATATATGACGTCGTCAACCGAATTGTTTTAGGAATACATGCATGATGTTGGGTGCCACTATTACTGATATAGCTGGGACCTAATCATCGTTAAATAATACATCCAACACTCGAACATGTCCTCAGCAGTTAGCCGTGACATTACGTCAGGTTTTTTTTTACATATATCATCACATACGTCTGCTAAATCGTCGGAAAATTAGCAAAAAAAATGTAAACAAAGCAACAAGAATGACAGCCAACTGTGCTTCTTTCATTTGGTGAAACGCCACCTATCAAACATAAACAAAAAGGATGATTTAGTTGCTGGTTTGTTGACTTGGAAGCTATTTTAGAAATGAAAATTATTTTTATTGCAGATTGATTTTGAAAAGGGTCAAGTGAAAAGACTAGAAAAAGATTTAAAGAAAATGTTGTCAAGTCTTGAAGAGGAAAGGTCCAATTCTGTTAAACATAAAGAGATTGCTATAATGCTGATCAAAGAACGTAATCAAATGCTTGAAAAAGTATCTCATCATAAACATAGATCTAATGAAAGACTCCCCATAGATGAAGAGGAAATAGGGAACATGGAAGAAACATGTGAACTTCAGAATAGAGAAGTAGCTATTGATAAACTACCACATGATGTTGAACATGAACAACTTAAGAGTAGACTAGCATATGAAGAGTCAAAGAATAAAGACCAGTTCTTGAGCATAGGATCTTTGAATAAACAAATTGAGTCTTTAACGATTCAGTTGCAAAGCATGTTAGAGCGGTCAGCAACCCGTGAATCTATACAAAGTATTGAAATGAAATCCAGTGTTACCCCACATTGTATTATTTCCAATTCACCTTGTAGCAAACCAACACCAAAAAATGTCAAACCTGTATTGGACAGCCGTCTAATTGACCAGTCTACTCATGCACAATCTGTAGTAGGAAAAGGGGTTCATGGAGTAAATCAGCACTCAACTCTTTTAGCCTCTCAAGGAAATGATGTAGGCAGTAGCGCCATTGTTGATAGATCAATAGCTGAGAACATCAATGTAGCTTCAGGTAGTAATGCTACAGTATTTTTGCAACCCATAAGAAAAATATCTCTTCATTTGGGACAGAGTGTGGGGAATACCAAAAAAACAATTCAAGGAGTTAGAGGCACACCACCACCTCTTCCACCAAATAAACCTGTGTTATCTTATGGGACTAAACCAACACCTCCCCCAAAAGTTGGCATTACTATCTCAAAAGATACAATTATTGTTTCTGAGGTGGATGCCCTTCATGCCAATTCCCAAAAAGGTGTTCAAATTCCTGTTAATGTTGTTAGAGAACAATCAGTGCCACCAGAGTCTAGGAAATCAAAAGATGATTCACCTATTAGACAAAGAGATTCTGTTTGTGTTAATGCTAAATAAAAAAGCAAGATTTTATAGATGAAAAATGAACAGTTATCAGATAATTGTTTTACTTTATCAAGAAATTAAATGTGCAATATTTGTACTTGTTGCCTTTTTATATGCCAATATTTTTAAGTGGGATTATATTGTGGTCGCCTCCTGTCTGTCCATTTTCGGATGATATGTCTTTTGTCTGTTCACAATTGCAGGGTTTTTCTACTGTGTATAAAGAGAAACACTATTGAATTGCTGCCCCTGTCACTATAGAACTGTACTAGAAGGAAGTCTGAATTGTTTATTTTATACATCGCATGCGCGAAGTCGAGTTACTGTTAGTAACTTCCAGTAGGAGGATTGGCTATTGTTTTATTAAGCAGTGTCGTATGAGCCGATATTAGATTATTTTTTTGTTATAATTGTACTTAAGGTAACGACTGGAAATATTTGAGACAACTTTCCTATATTTATGAAGTTAATAATAACACGAAGACCATATTTTTTACTTCATTATTTCTATTTTTAAAACGTACATAAATTATAGATCCCATATCTCTTGTTACTACTATCGACCCAAATCCACCCAAATCTACCTAAATCCACCATTATTTCAAATTATAAAACAATAATTTATATTGATATTTGCCAAATTGTCATTTTTAATTTACAGTCGTAACGTTTTTATGTCAAAATACCCCTCAAAATGCGATTTCCGAGAAAGTTTGGAAGTAGTAACAAAGGGACATAACTCGTTTATTGCACGAAATCGCTTGTTTGGAAATTGCAGTTTTAGGGATATTTTTGAAACAAAAACCGTACGATTTTAAATTAAAAATGCAAATTTGGCCTAAAGAACAGTATATTATCAAATATAGATATAAATTACAATGTTACAAAATAATAACATCAAATATCAGTTCATATGCAGAAAGGTGAGTATGGCCCGTAGTATATGGGATCTATAATTCAAGTACGTTTTAAAAAAAGAAATAATGAAGTAAAAAATACGGTCTTCGTGTTATTATTAACTTCATATATATAGGAAAGTTGTCTCAAATATTTCCAGTCGTTACCTTAAGTACAATTAGAACCAAAAAATAATCTTATATCAGCTCCTACGACACTGCTTAATAAAACAATAGCCAAACCTTCTACCTGAAGTAACTAACAGTAAATAGACTTCGCGCATGCGATGTTCAACATAAGAGAGGCGGCTTCTCACCAATGCAACAAGGGTTCAATCCTAGCTCAGGGCAAGAACTTTAGCGTTGTAAGTGACAGGGATATTCGGTCTCCCGTCCGATCAGGCAGGTTCAGCCCCCGTGTACACATTGGAGTGCGCGTAAAAGATTCCTTGGCAGTTGGAATTCGATATAAGAGTAGGCCGTAGCGCCGCTGCCCGGGCAAAATTTCCCTCATAGCACACTGTATAATCGATGCTCAATATAAATTCGTGGTATTCAATTAAAAAGGGAAATTAGTGTTTTATTAGCGCTCGATGACAGTTAGGGAAGCAAAACTAGAAATGCCCGAAAAAAATTCAGGTTTACAGACAGTGGTACCGGTTTTCTTCGAGAGGCGAAGAAGCGGGGATGACCTTGTATGGACACCCTATGAAAATTTTGGCAGCTTTACGGCCGCAAACGCGTTTTACCGCTATTCCAGCTTTTATAGATTTCGGGCACTTTATTCTGCAAAGTAGATAAAAAAAGATTTTTCTTCCCGCTTTACCCGTCTATCCTAAAAGTCAGCTTGCCCGAACTCAGGAAAGCGTCTCGCACTCATATTCAGCCAGCAGACCAGCTATGGCCAAATTGCGCTGAAATTGAGTTTTTGTGGGGAGTAACGAACCATCGGCAGACGTTTCTGGCGTATCCCCACAAACAGGGTGCAGGTAACGTAATAATTGGTAGATTTGCGAGCGACAGTGACGGGTGAATCCGATGACAATTTCGAATGAAATTCGGTATACCCGTTGCATGATTCCGAATTCCGGCCCACACCCAGCACAACCGGCCAAGAAAGTCTATTATACCAGCCCATTCCAGACTCCAGTGATGACTTGGCGACCCGTTAAAGCCACCGGCCACATAAAACATGATCATGGCCGGTCCCCCTCCCCATCCCATATTATGTTCAGCAGAAAAGTTTTTTTTTAGACGAATTGGACAACAACAAAAAAAACCAACATTTTTTTGTCCGACCGGCCCTTTTCATTTTTTTCCGACCGGCCCTTCGGGCGACCGCCCGATCGCCCGATGGGCCAATCCGCCCCTGTCAATGGGGCGCCCAATACAGCATGATTAGGCGCCCCTTGACGGGCTTGTGTTATATGCGTCCGTTTTACAGCGCGCCCCTGCATGATCATGGTCAAACAATTCATTTTATCTTGTGTTTATGGACTTGAAGTCGCAGCGTATTTCTCAGCTTGTATCATCTTGTGCGCATGCGTGAACGTAGAGGAGTGAACAAAAATGACTAGCTAGACTTTTGATGAAATACCTGTAATTACCCAGTGAAAATGTGTTCTATGTGGTGTAAAATGTGTGTGATGGCTCAGGGCATCAGTCTATGTACTGTACTGTGAGTTATAAAAACAAATGACGTTTTGTAAAGAAGAAAACGTTTTCACATCAAACTTTCACATTCCCGGCTTTTTCAAGATGGCGACGACTAGCAGGACAATAGTTAGAGCCGGCAGTGGATTACCTGATCTTCCTACTCCAAACGTAAATGAAAAGTGCAACTACAGTCCTCGATTATTGAGAAACCACAGCTACAAATTAGACATTAAGAAATGTATAAGAAAGCAGATCGATGCAACTTTTAGAGATGATGTGACAATAACACAAACTGGTGGTGGAATTCGAATGGTATTGAGCTCCGGTCACTACCAAGAATTCAAGCGAGTAAATATAAAGAAAAACTTGATTGAGATTACTAAAAGTGAGCAAACGGACACAAATAATGTTAGCGTATCAACCTCAGTGAGAATATGGTCTATCTTATCTAAACCCATGTTCCTGAAGCAACGGTATACTAGTTTTATAACTATTATCCGTTGCTTACGCAGCACCATATTCTCGTCACTTATGAGTAATAACCTCCCTTTGCAGCACCTACGTCACTATACGATTTGTCCAATTAACTACCTCGTAACATATGGAATAGCGGCAGTGATAACCCCGAATCTCATTAAGTTCATTGTTAACAAGAAAAGCCGGGAAAATAACAATCGTCGTTTTTTACTCCAATAATTCCAATATTCGACAAAACGTGATACGATCGGCCATGATGATGGAATGTTGACAGCCTTGCCCTTTGTCCCCTTTGACCTTTGTGACTCGATTAACATAAATAGGGGTTTCTACTGGGGATCAAGCGTCTGGTTATTCGAATATTTCGCGGAAAATTTAGTTTCAAGGAATCTCAATGGCTACTGGAATATCCCCTCGACCAATCAAAATTAGTGACGAGAATAGTCGGCTGTGAAAGCAACGGATAATAGTTATAAGACAGTATCCGTTGCACAGGAACATGCGGTTATGCTGGTAATTTTATAGCATTGGTTATGCTGTGATTAATAAGAAAGCATCGGTTATGCTGTGAACAACATAAAAGCATCGGTTATGCGGTGAACAACATAAGAGCATCGGTTATGCGGTGAATAATATGAAAGCATCGGTTATGCTGTGAAGTTGATAACATCGGTTATGCTGGTAATTTTATAGCATTGGTTATGCTGTGATTAATATGAAAGTATCGGTTATGCTGTGAATAACATAAGGGCATCGGTTATGCTGTGATTAATATGAAAGTATCGGTTATGCTGTGAATAACATAAGGGCATCGGTTATGTGGTAATTATTATGAAAGCATCGGTTATGCTGTGAAGTTGATAGCATTGGTTATGCTGTGATTAACAGGAAAGCATCGGTTATGCTGTGAATAACAGGCAAGTGTCAATTATGATGTGGATAACAGGAGGCATGGGTTATGCTGTGAATAAAAATTGCAATCTGGTAATAAACATTGAAGCATGAATAAACTGGAGATCATCTGTCATGCTGTGATAACCTTGCGAATTAGACGAGAATGTATAAATAATGTAGGCCTACACAAGATATTACTGTTATATCTGTTACAGCGTAAAATGTCTAATACACTGGATGACTCCGATGTCTCCGACATGGATGTGATGACACAGATATTCACCCAGAAGAAAACCTTACCATATACAATAACGCTGTACCAAGTATTGATGTTTCGGTTCAGGAACCAAGCGGAAGTAGTACAGCTTTAGAACCGGGTAGAGCCTCCAGACCTAAACGGAAAGCAGCCTTGGCCAATATGGCGGTATTCTCCAATGAAAAGAAGGTCCGGGCAGATCTGTCAGCTTTAAAGGCAACAAATCCAGGGTGTTCCACAGACCAGTCAGTTGGTAAAACATTTAAAGTGAAATCTCGCCCTTCGCGAACACACAAAGCAGCCAGTTCTGTCCTTCATGATAGTTCTATACACCATACACCAGCTACAGCCTTGGCATCTACCCCAGCGCAAGCCTCTTATATAGAGGACCTCATTCAGGAAGCTTACGAGAGGGGAAGGTGGGAAGCTACAGTGAACAATATTACCAATAATGACTCGTCAGCTACTGATATGATTGGTAGGTGTTTGCCTTCCAATTCTAATTGTTCTGCTGTAGAATTTGTAAATAATTTTGTATCCGACGCTCCTTCTGGGCACAGTATTGAAAACCTTGCTTTCATGTCTTCCTCGGTTCTACTTCAAGACATGGTCCCTAAACAATTAAAGCAAAAAATTTGGTCCAACCAATTTGTTGGCTTAAGCAGTCTTTGCGGTAATGACTCACAAAACTCGTTTAATCTCCAGTTAAGCATAAATGATTACGGTCACCCTACCCTTAACTGGGCCGAAAAGTCAAAAAGCAAGCTTTTCAGTATTAGTAAGTGGACCAATTTGTTTCATATTGATATGGCCGTTCGAATTGAAAAATACCCAGCTGAGGCATCTAGTTTGTTAAAGTACATAGCTTTAATACGCAAAACGGCAGACATGGCTGGAGATTGGAGATTTTATGATCAGCAGTTTCGCATGATGAAAGCCAATAAACCTACTCTGTCCTGGGATCAGGTGGAATGGGAGTTGTGGCATGAGTGTTGTAGCAAGAATAAATTGGCTACTTTATCGAAACCTACCCCCTCATTTTCCCCAGTCCAAAATAGTTCTGGATTTTGTTTTAAGTACAATAGGAATAATAGATGTGTTGAAAATTGTAAGTTTAAGCATGCATGTTTATTATGTACAGGGCTTCATCCAAAGGTTTTATGTCCCATGTCACCGGGATATATACCGGTACCTCCTACGTCAGTCGTCCCTCACCCGTCATCTTATACCGGTCCGTCATTCCTACCACAAATGCAACCTAGGTATCATTCATTTCGATTTTCACCAAGATATTCAGGAAACTCCGGTTTTAGATGGCAACATGATAAGTTCAGAGACCCCAGATCAAACGTTCGGTTTACAAATCCCACAACTAAACGTTCCATTGATCGCCCTAGATAGTGATGATAATGTTACGCCTGAGATCCGCAACCGGGAATTTAAAATTGGGTTTACTCCGGTAAACGCAATACAATTGAGATATGCTTTGTTTGGGTATGATGAGTCGGAAATAAATTTTATATTTGATGGCTTTACGAACGGGTTTCCTCTAAATATTACCTTAGATAATATCCGACCATATACAAATAACTTAAAATCCGCACTGGAGCTCCCTGATGTTGGTCAATTAAAACTTAACAAAGAATTGAAAGCAGGTCGTATTGCAGGCCCGTTTGATAAAAAGCCCTTTGAAAATAATTTCCATGTTAGTCCCCTGGGGGTTGTTGAAAAGAAAATCGCTGGAACTTACAGACTTATCCATCATTTAAGTTATCCAGAGGGTGAATCTGTCAATGATTCTATCGGAAATGACTTCTGCACAGTACAATATTCCACAATTCAAAATGCCATTAAAGTCATCAAACAGTTAGGAAGACATTCACAGTGAGCAAAAGCAGATATTGAGGCTGCATATAGAATTGTTCCGTTACATCCGTCTAATTTCCATTTCTTGGGTTTTATTTGGAAAAATAAGTATTATTATGATAAGTGTTTACCGATGGGCATTTCAGAAAGTTGTTAAGTCGTTTGAACGTATCAGTAGTGCTTTAGAATGGATTGCAGTGAACAAATTAGGAGCTTCTGGAGTAGTACATGTATTGGACGATTTCTTCTTTGTTGAACGTACTTTTAATAATTGCACCCTGACTCTGAAAAGATTTGAATGTTTATGCAAGACAGTTGGGGTCCCTTTTGCCCCAGAAAAAACTTCTGGTCCGTCCACAAATATTCAATTTTTAGGAATAACTCTAGACCCGCAGATAAATTATCGAAGTGCTGCGAATTTTTTGACAGGTACTCAAATAAGAAAAAGATTTCTCTACGCGATCTACAATCAATGATCGGGACTTTGCAATTTGCAACAACTTCAGTTGTGCTCCCTGGTAGAACGTTTTTACGCCGTCTAATAGATCTCACAATTGGGATTCGACGGAGGTTCTATATGATAAGATTAAACAGTGGAGCTAGATCATTTATAGCTATATGGAAAATTTCCTTGAAAATTATAATGGTCGGACTTTCTCTTTACACGATAATTGGCTAACTAGTGACTGTTTATCATTATATACGGATTCTTCGTCCACATTGGGCTATGGAGCCTTTTTTTGATAGAAAATGGTTTTATGGTGGTTGGAGCCCTAAAGCAAAAGAGTTCCATATTAATATTTAGAACTGTACCCAATAGTAGCTTTAGTGATTGTCTGGGGTCAATTAATGGCAAATCACAGAATTTTGCTTTATACAGACAACTATGTCCTTGTTCATGTCTTGAACAAGCAAACATCCCCGAATAGACAGCTGATGCACATGGTCCGGGTTTTCGTATTACACTGCCTAAAATATAACATTTTATTTAGGGCCAAACACATTCCCTCACGGTATAACGCCTCTTCTGACCATCTCTCTCGTTTACAGGTAAACATTTCAAAAACTTGCGGCCAGAATCGGAGGAGAGTCCTACACTACTACCCAAAGAGGCATCACAACAGTCATTACTGCTAATTTAAACACAATTTTTCAGGCCTCTTTGACTGCGGCAACTAAGAAAATATATTCTAAAGCTTGGGAGGAACTAAATTTATATTCTTTGCAATATTTCAACTCTCCAATCACAATGCCGGTGACAGAAAATAAATTACTTGTGTACATTTCATATCTTTATCAGAAACCTTTAGCATACAGGACAATTGTTAGCAGATTGTCAGCCATATCGTTTTGCCATAGGATTAACAATTTTTCAGATCCAACAAAGTCTTTTTTAATAATTAAGTCACTGAGGGGTTTGTCTAGACTCTGTCCGTCTCTGGACTGTCGACTGCCCATGACAAAACTGATCTTGGCCAAATTAGTGCAGTCTTTAGAATTTGTTTTGTCCAACAACTTTGACAGGAAACTTTTTAGAAGTGTGTTTACTTTGGCTTTCTTTTCATTAGCGCGTATTGGGGAATTAGTTACTGTAAATGGCCCTTCCGAAAATCACTCTATGTCCTTAGAAGATATTAGTTTCTCAAATGTACTTTCCGATGCGAAAATGTATGTGACATTCCGTTCTTTCAAACACAATACATCTGGTTTTCCTCACACCATTCCGATTCAAAGCATATCTACAGAGTTAAATATTTGTCCCGTAACAAACATGTTACGTTATTTATCAGTTAGGGGCAAGTCACTTGGTCCGTTATATGTCGAAGAAGGTGGCTCACCTTTGTGTTATAACAAATTTGAGAGAGTGTTTAAAACTTGTTTAGAATTTAACAGTCTCAGTACGACTCTGTATAAAACTCATAGCTTTAGAATTGGTGGCGCATCTCTTGCCGCTCAAAATGGATTGTCAGACTCCCAAATAAGACAGTTAGGGAGGTGGAGGTCGGATGCCTTTCGAAATACATTCGGCCATCATCGTTAAAGTAACACCGTCTAATTAAGGTATAGGTTCATCTATGTGCACGCAGTTGTCTGAGGGAGTTTAATATACGTTTCCCACGCTCGTATTATGATGAGTCCGCTTCATGTGGTACGACATGCTTGGGGTGTTTTTGAATTATTAATTATGTAACGTCTGCAATACAGTGATGGGATCATCCTCGTTGCATTCATACTTGTGTAATATTATAAGCTGTGATCAATATAGTGACGGGGTCATCCTCGCTCCAGTAATATTTATGTACGATATGCCTTCCGCAATACATGTATAATGATGTATAAATTTTGATGTTATAATTAAATTTTGGTGTTCTAATTAATAGTTAATGTTTGATCACATAAATTGTATTCCTTTAATAAACGACCACCCTAAGTCTGGGTGCGTCATACCGCCATTCAGTTGTTTGAGTAAACAGAGCAAATTTATTTGTGTCATCAGTCCGCCTGTCAGATATTATTGCGAAAGATAAAAAGTCTTATTTTCTATTCAATAGTTTTCTGATATTTTATTACTTTTATTAGTTTTATGTATAAGTTCATTATACTTTATGTAAGTCTATTTTATTTCTGAATTATATATTGTACTTTGTGTGTTGTATTTTGTTTTTACTACTTACTTTGTAAAGCGCATTTGAGCTCTATGTGAATTGTGCGCTATATAAATGTTCTTAATACTAATAATAACAAAAATATAAGGAATTAAATCAAGATTCATCTTGAATTTGTCCAAATTTAGTCTGATTTGACATCACTTCATAAAGATTGTGTCTTGCCGATTACAGATTTTCACCAATACCAAACATCGAGATGTCATCAGCAATAGAATAAGTTTATTTCAGGCCTTCCATATTTTCTCGAAGTTTGCGATGGAATATTTCACTAGAGACATTTGCCCCATAGGGTAAGCGTAGAAATCTGTATCGAGATTTTCCAGCCACAAACGTTGTCAGATAACTGCTTTTCTCGTCTAACACAAAATGCCAGTAGGCTGTTTTCAAATCAACAGATGCAAATATTCGAGCTTTAGAGAGTTCGGGTAGAATTTTTTCAAAGGTAGGCAATTGAATTCTTTCTTGTTTTAACGCTTTATTTAATGGCCGGGGTCCAGACATAATCTAATACCACCATTATTCTTCACAGCAGTTACAATATTATTTAACCAATCCGTTGGTTTTATGAGTATCTCCAGCTCTGTGTCTGAATTATCGGCCAGAGAAACTGGAGGACGTCTGATGGCACCAATATGGGGTTTAACAGATTTGTCAACCTCCAGATGTACTAAACCTGGAAACCGACCCAGTTCATTACTTAATACATCAGAATAAACTTCAATTAATTTCGCGAAATCAGACTTTCTGTTGACAGTGTGGATATGTTGGAAATTACCGTAATTGACAGTCACTAATTTCAACTGTTGGGAGTCTTTAGATACTAAGATAGGTATGAATGGTTTGTCAACCACTACAAAATCTATCATGTCCGTCTTGCTAGTTTTAGGATTATAGAGAGGTAGGATGCAGGTTCCTTCTGGAATAACTGAAGATTTATTCAACATAATTAGTCGTTACTTGGGTTTTGAAACATTTTAATCGAAAATGATTCTTTTCATTACAGGCAACAGAACATGTTTTACACCATGCGGGACACCTTGATTTAACCAAAACATGTGTTTATCCACAAAAATTACATTCTTATTCGTTTTTCATTGGTGGTCTATTCAAGAATAACCTATGCTTAGCTTGATTACGTGAACCTTGTTGACTGTAGGAGCGTTCGCGTGACCTAGCACTTGATTTATCCCTAAATCTATGCCTTCCTCAGGTCATTGACATAGTGTGTTTCATATTCATGGATTCCATTTGGGCATTAGTTACTTCAGATCCACGACATGTTTCAATAGCTACATCGAGGGAAGGTTGTTTTCTCATTGAGTAATTTCTTGCGAACATCATTGTTAGTTATGCCGAGAACGATGCGATCACGAAGGGGGGGGGGGGTCATAACATCAGTTAATAACATAATCTATGCTATGGGAGCTTTTTAGCAAGGATTTCATTAACAGCTACGTCCCAACCACTATCATCCACGTTACTTGATTGGTTTATTGATTATTTAAATAACAGAAAGCAAGTAGTAGTTGTTAGTGGTACCTCCCCTGACCCCAGAATTGTCCCTGCCGGTGTCCCACAGGGCTCAGTTCTCGGTCCTCTTTTATTTTTGGTATATATTAATGATATCGATAATAATATTAATTCGAATATTAGATTATTTGCAGATGACACTTCCCTTTATTTACGTATAACGGATCCTCGGACAGACGCGGCTATCCTGAATAATGATTTGATAGCTATTAACAACTGGTCGAAGACATGGCTTGTAACTTTCAACCCCCTTAAAACTGAAACAATAACTTTTTCAACTAAAAAAAACTTAACTAAACCACACTTGTGCGAATAAAAGAAGTATCGGAGCATAAACATCTTGGGCTAAACTTTCAACCAAATTGCAAATGGGATGTCCATATACATCATATCTGTAATAAAGTGGGGAAACTTATCAATTGTTTTAGATCATTAAAATATCGACTTAATAGAAAATCATTAAACACCATCTATACTTCTTTTAATCTACCACATTTTGATTAAGCAGACGTATTTTGGCTGGCTGCTCAGACAAATTAGCTTTGCCATTAGAAACTTTACAGTTAGATGCACTAAGGACTATTTGTGGAGCGGTTAGAGGTACAAGCCATGCAAAACTCTACAAAGAAACCGGATTTGTTCTATTGGCTGAACGTCGACGAAGACACAAACTAAAATTATTCTATAAGTTAATTAACGGTCTAGCTCCTTCTTATATTTATAACCTTATTTTAAAGAAAAAATCACCATATCGTCTAAGAAATTTAAATAATCTCGAAGAGTACTTTTGCAGAACAAACATTTTTTCAAAATCATTTATTCCGTCGACGATCAGAGAATGGAACACATTAGAACCCGAAATACAAAATTCAAATTCTGTTTCATCTTTTTATTCAAGCTTGATTAAAAGCGGCCCTATTATCCCCCGTACTTTTATTTTGGAGAAAGAAAAAATCAAATAATACATAGTAAATTGAGATTAGGCTGCAGCGATTTAAATGGTCATAAGTTTTTGAGACATTTAACGGAAAGCATCGTCTGCGCGTGTGGTCACCTTTTTGAAGATTGTTACCACTATCTGTTAATATGCTCCCTGCATTCGGCGCCCGAGGAAAAACTATTGGTTTAATCGAGCAGCAATTTCGAGATGTTGTTATTATACATGTACTAAATGGTCAGACAGTCCTCTCATCTGATCAAAATCAGTTCATTTATAACACTATTCATAACTTTTTAAAATTGTCAAAACGTTTCTAAGTTCGAGAGCATCCCGCCTGTTATAGATTTATTCACTTTCTGCATAATATAATATACTAGGTCAATACTATACGTTTTAGGTAGGTTTTTACCCTATTAATGTTAAGTCACGGAACGGCAGCTGTATATATGTATAAATGTTAAGTTTATATTTAAATCTTAAATAATTTTATATTTTGAGAGAGAGAGAGGAGAGAAAGAAGAGGGAAGAACTCTTTTCCATTGATTAAGTTGGCCCTGAAAAGGGCCGTTTGGTCAGACTAGCAAGTGCGGGTTAGCAGGAGCATTTCGGCTTTTCTGCCAAATACCTTGGCCGCTTCTGGCATTTGAGATGATGTTTAGATCTCCTATGGTAGGTGTTAGACACATCTACCCCACACCAGAAGCAGACAAGGTAATCGGCATCCGGCCGATTACCCGTAAACATAGGGTGATTTCTTCCACAAGTCTGACAAAATCTCTTATCGTTAGAATCCATTTAGTTTGTGACTTCTTTTGGCTTCAACACTCCTATTTATAGCTCGGGACGGGACGAGTCTAATGAGTTGGGGCGATACCATGTTCCACCAATCAGAATAGCATGACGTCACAAAAACAGACACGTAATATGTTGCTTACAAAGCATATTATTGAACACAAAATTGAACTTGAACACAAAGGCATTGAACACAAAAAACATATTTACAGAGCAAAGAAGCATCGACATCGTTGTCCCTTCTTCTGGTCTGGTTGCAAATCTGACACATGACGTGACACGAATGTTTCTCGTGACCATTGTATCCCACTTGACGGGTCTCACAAAAATACGACCTTTCCGCAAAGGCGGGCATGGAAGTTATAACGTCATAATGTCTGCTGTGTAAATACGGGTTCAGATGTTTTGGTGTTCCGGTGGCGTGTTTTGTTCCTCGATAGATGGCCTTACCAAAGATGGCTTGAGAGAAAACGTTGAGTTGGTATCCTTGTTCTCCCAAATATTTGGCGTACAGTTCCCACGTTTCCACACCCGTACAAGCTTCCCTGGTTCCACCGACGACATCGATGAGTGCTTCTGTTTTCTTCGTCTACCACGAATAGGGTCCTGTCCTGAGTAATCTCTGCCTCTCCCTTTCCCATTCAGGTGTCCTGTTTGTTCACATAGTGACGAGCGACAACAATGGACGCTGGAAACATAAGTCATCGGTATTCTTTATGGTGACGAGGCATCTCTTTTTCTTTAAATACTCGTCAAAATTGGCGCTGTGTCTCTTCTTGACGTTTGTTCCACCGCTACCTCTACCATCGGGAGGGGACACGTGACAAATACTTATGGACATACGTTGATCGAGTCGAAATTCCTTATTGCTCTGTAAGACGGCAGCCACTTTATGTAAAACGTCTTCGGCTTTTAAAAGACGATACTCACAAAACGGTAACCAGATGGGTATTTTGAGTCCCGGGTGACTGATGGCAATTCTTACGTAGTCACTTTCGCTGGCGTTCAAAGTTCGGCGAATTTCCTCAATGATGGCCTCAAACGTGTTGTGTAGTTGCTGTGGCACATCAGCGGTTGGGACGTGGGACCAATCTTCCAAAAAGTCTATGTCCAGTGTCCACACATAGCGACTCGGTTCTAAATAAGCGACTGTATCTTCTATCGACGGGGCGTAATGTAAAACTCATCTTGATCGGCTCGTCCGACACCCCACGTGATATAACGTTGCACATACGTTGTATAACGTTGCATCACATCTATATTTAGCCTCCAAGGTACACCCTACGATGCATAACGTTATTCTAAGCGCTGTAACGCCACTCTATGAATGGACTCGTCCGTGACGTCATATCAAATGGATTCGTCCTGACGGTTATAAAACGATATAACCTTCATCTCTCATCGTCACAATGGCAAACGGTGCTCCGATTTTTCGCCTCTGTGAAAACCCCAATGCGGGCACTCTGATGTATCTCAGGGGTGATACTCTTGCCATCATCACCCCAGACGATATCTTTATCTTACCTGACGAGGTATTAAAAACAGCTTCCCAGGAAAAGACCCCCTCCCGAATTAGTGGAGGCCATTAGATGCAACCGACATAAAGTGCGGCGTACTCTGGCATTCTAGTCGGACCAAACGGCCCTTTCCAGGCCCAACTTAATCAATGGAAAAGAGTTCTTCCCCCTTCTTTCTCTCTCTTCTTCCGCGCGCGCGCCCCCTCTTTCTGCCTGTGCAAGGGGTCATGCAAGGTCATGCACGTGTAAGGGGTCACACACCTGCAAAGGGTCATCAAGGTCAAACGTGCAGGGTCAAGTGCATGCGTGTGCGCATGCACGCACGAGCGTAGCTGTACAAGCCCCCTTACTACTGTGTTGTATATATGTTGTGTATGTACATAAAATAAATTTATTTTTGTAAATTCTGGAGAGGAGTCAACATAGGCCCAGCCTGTTATCCAATCCTATTTCAAATGAAATAAAATATTGTTTACAAAAAAAAAAAAAAAAAAAAATCCACGTTGCTTCCAGGCTGGAACGTAGCTTCTGGCAACATGCTTGCTACGCTGTTTTGACCTTTATGTATATATAGCAGGCCCGTACCTAGCCCAAAAAAGTTAGGGGGGCAAGGGCTGCTGGGGGCGCCGATGTGCTTCTGGGGGCGCCGATATACCTACAGTTGACGGTCCACGGAGAAGGGTTTAGCCCCTGCCCACGAAAGTTCAGAAAATATGGTTTGCACCTGGGGCCTGTTTCACGAAATTTTAACTTAAGATAAAATCCAAATTTTAGTACATACTCAAATGTGATTGGCTAAGCGCTAAAATCAATCTAATACTATCCAATCGAATTACTAAAATCGGATTTTATCTTAGTTAAAATTTCGTGAAACAGGCCCCAGAAAAACGAAAAGTCTGGAATCCGGTTAGAGTGCGAATTATATGAATTTTGAAGATTATCACTCCTGGCACGGGCTTGAATACATTGTCATTATAATGCGCCCCACCAATCATAAGTCACACCACAGATCACACAGTTTTGAACGCCCCCTCAAGTTCGGTGTTAATCGTGTGATTCATTATGAGGCGCCTTACCATTTGGGGGTTGGGGCGCCTCATAAATAACGACGTGAATAGAAGTGACATTGGTTAGGCGTCCCATCAATCTCGTAGTGGGCGCTAAACCAAAGCCACTCGGCTTTAAAGAGCACCCATACTGATATGGACACATTAGTATATAGTTGGCTTCGTATTGCATCCAATGGAAAGGGCACCTTTGGCGCCCATTAGGGGAGCACAGTTTTCTCACAATGGATAAAGGCATTATGCATTATGTGCGTCCAACAATCATATATTGTCATTATAAGGCGCCCCACAAATCATGTCATTATGGAAGGTGCTCTGGGATAAGGTGCGTTTTTGACGCCCCTTCAAGTTGTGGTGTTCATCGTGTAATTCATTATGAGGCGACCCGCCATTTGAGGGGCGCCTAACATATAACGACATGATTATTGAGGCTCCCATAAAACCAAGTGTGTGCCCCAACCAATGTCACTCGGCTTTATGGGGCGCCCATACTGATATGGGCATGTAAGTCGCTGGCCTCGTATTGTGTTCAGTGAAAAGGGCGCCGTTTTTTTCACTATATTCCATTCCATTTAATTGATTCCATGTAGGCTCTGCCAAAAGCAGTACACATGTGAAACGAAAAGATTATTCCGCGTTAGACTGAAAGAACACTTAGCTGATATTACCCACAAGAGAGACACCCCAGTCACCTCTCACTTCAATTTACCGAGACATTCTAGTCCGAGACCTTAACTACCAAATAATTAAACAACTTGGCTCAGACCTTGAGTTATACACATCCACAACCAACAGACGTATAATTAAATTACATTGGATTATTAGATCAGGGGCCGGGGGGCTAAGGGGGCTTTAGCCCCGGTTAGGGGGGGTATGGGTGTGGTGCTTAGTGGGGGCGGCCACATTGCTTAAGTTATTGTCAGTAGCCCCCCCCCCCCCCGAAATCGGGGCGGCAGTTTTAGATTAATTTCAACTACACGGTATCAACGACAAAATCTGAACTTGGGCACCCCCAGTTATTTTTATTTGTTCTTTATATTAAACTAAGCGATGGGAAATCAAGATATAACATTTAAAGTTTTTCATGGACCAAAAACTCGACTTTTAGCTACAATATTTTTTGATATTTACATATATGCCATTTTTGTTCTAATATTTATCTAAATGTATACATTAGGAGTTCAATCCAATGTTTTTTGCTATTAAAAAAAAATAAATAATTATTTTACCAACGGCTTAAGGCTGGCCCCCGGATCCATTCACTTGATTTGATAACTGTTTATTTTTTGCAATGTCTATTTTCTGTCTTGTCCGTAGGTTTATCTTGTAGCCTAGTTTTTCGTTTTGCGTGTAGTGCGGTCCTCCTGCACTTACTATTGGAGTAGAGTTTTAGCCCTTTGTACTGCAGAATGTTCACATTGTCAGGCTTTGCTCCTGTTTGCTCACTGCACTTATTATTTTAGCGTTTTCCGAGATTCTGTCTGGATTATCGCCCTTATTGTTAAAATTCTTTGACGTTATCTGACGTCAACTGGAAGTTCGCCATTTAAGAGACGACCTTCGTCAAGATTGACCGAACACAATTTGGCGAGCTATTCGGCTAGCGAGCTATTCGATCAATCCAGCTGGCAACCTATTCGTTGGCAACCTATTCAGAATAAATTCAAAGGCCGCCCAAACTCATCTATTTTTATCAACCAATAAAATCCATCGTAACGTCTATCAAACGAAAGTAGAATATATTGTTATTTTAAAGTAAAAGAACGTTAATATTCCGAGTCAAAATTCGGGTCATCGTACAAAATTCTGAGCATCCAGCTATATATATTCTGAAAGGTAATTGAATCAGCTTTCTGCGTAGTATTAGTAAAAGTTGGCACAACCATATTAAAGGGGTGCGCTCTCATCCTAAACTACGCCGACTTTTCAATATTTTAAATATAAAGATAGGCCGGTAATGTTTTCGAAGTCGAAATTCGGACCATCGTACAAAATTCAGAGAACCCAGCTATATATATTCTGAAAGGTAATTGAATAAGCTTTCCAAATATTATTAGTAAAAGTTGGCACAATCATATTAAAGGGGTGCGCACTCTTCCTAAACATAGCCAATTTGTTCATTATTTTAATTGTAACTAACGATAAACCTGTAATTTTTCAAAAGTCCAAATTCGGACCATCGTACAAAATTCTGAGCATGAAAGGTAATTGAATAACCTTTCCAAATCTTATAAGTAAAAGTTGGCACAATCATATTAAAGGGGTGCGCGCTTATCCGAAACATAGCCAATTTTTCAATATTCTCAAGGTAAAGAACGGTAATGTCCGCAGTCTAAATTCGGACCATCGTACAAAATTCAGAGCACCTGGCTATATATATTCTAAAAGGTGATTAAATAAGCTTTCCAAATATTATTAGTAAAAGTTGGCACAATCATATTAAAGGGGTGCGCACTCATCCTAAAGATAGCCAATTTTTTTAATATTCTAAAGGTAAAGAACGGTAATGTCCGGTATCAAAATTCGGACCATCGTACAAAATTCAGAGCATCTGGCTATATATATTCTAAAAGGTGATAAGATAAGCTTTTTTATAAATATTATAAGTAAAAGTTGGCACAATCATATTAAAGGGGTGCGCCCTCATCCTAAACATTGCCTGCCATTTTTTTCAATATTCTAAATGTTAAGAAAAATCCTGCACTTTTGTCAAAGTAAGAATACGGACTATCGTACAAAATTCAGAGCACCCAGTTATATATATTATGAAAGGTAATTGAATAAGCTTTCCAAATATTATTAGTAACAGTTGGCACAATCATATTAAAGGGGTTCGCACTCATCCTAAACATAGCCAATTTTTTAATATTCGAAATGTAAAGAACGGAAATGTCCGGAGTCAAAATTCGGACCATCGTACAAAATTCAGAGCATCCGGCTATATATATTCTAAAAGGTGATAAGATAAGCTTTCCAAGTATTATAAGTAAAAGTTGGCACAATCATATTAAAGGGGTGCGCTCTCATCCTAAACATTGCAAATTTTTCAATATTCTAAATGTAAAGAAAAATCCTGCACTTTTTTCAAAGTCGGAATTCGGAGCATCGTACAAAATTCAGAGCACTCAGCTATATATATTCGGAAAGGTAATTTAATAAGCTTTTCAAATATTATTAGTAAAAGTTGGCACAATCATATTAAAGGGGTGCGCTCTCATCCTAAACATTGCCAATTTTTCAATATTCTAAATGTAAAGAACGGTAATGTCCGGAGTCAAAATTCGGACCATCGTACAAAATTCAGAGCATCCGGCTATATATATTCTAGAAGGTGATAAGATTAGCTTTCCAAATATTATAAGTAAAAGTTAGCAAAATCATATTAAAGGGGTGTGCTCTCATCCTAAACATTGCCAATTTTTTAATATTCTAAATTAGGAGCATCGTACAAAATTCAGAGCACCCAGCTATATATATTCGGAAAGGTAATTGAATAAGCTTTCCAAATATTATTAGTAAAAGTTGGCACAATCATATTAAAGGGGTGCGCTCTCATCCTTAACATAGCCAATTTTTCAATAATCGAAATGTAAAGAACGGTAATGTCCGGAGTAAAATTCGGACCATCGTACAAAATTCAGAGCATCTGGCTATATATATTCTAAAAGGTGATCAGATAAGCTTTCCAAATATTATAAGTAAAAGTTGGCACAATCATATAAAAGGGGTGCGCTCTCATCCTAAACATTGTCAATTTTTCAATATTCTAAATGTAAAGAAAAACGCTGCACTTTTTTCAAAGTCAGAATCCGGACCATCGTACAAAATTCAGAGCACCCAGCTATATATATTCGGAAAGGTAATTGAATAAGCTTTCCAAATATTATTAGTAAAAGTTGGCACAATCATATTAAAGGCGTGCGCACTCATCCTAAAGATAGCCAATTTTTCAATATTCTGAAGGTAAAGAACGGTAATGTCCGGAGTCAAAATTCGGACCATCGTACAAAATTCAGAGCATCCGGCTATATATATTCTAGAAGGTGATAAGATTAGCTTTCCAAATATTATAAGTAAAAGTTAGCAAAATCATATTAAAGGGGTGTGCTCTCATCCTAAACATTGCCAATTTTTTAATATTCTAAATGTAAAGAAAAATCCTGCACTTTTTTCAAAGTCGGAATTCGGAGCATCGTACAAAATTCAGAGCACCCAGCTATATATATTCGGAAAGGTAATTGAATAACCTTTTCAAATATTATTAGTAAAAGTTGGCACAATCATATTAAAGGGGTGCGCTCCCATCCTAAACATTGCCAATTTTTCAATATTCTAAATGTAAAGAAAAATCCTGCACTTTTTTCAAAGTCAGAATCCGGACCATCGTACAAAATTCAGAGCACCCAGTTATATTTATTATGAAAGGTAATTGAAAAAGCTTTCCAAATATTATTAGTAAAAGTTGGCACAATCATATTAAAGGGATGCGCACTCATCCTAAAGATAGCCAATTTTTCAATATTGTAAAGGTAAAGAACGGTAATGTCCGGAGTCAAAATTCGGACCATCGTTTAGAGCGATGAGAGCGCACCCCTTTAATATATTGTGCCAACCTTTACTTATAATATTTGTAAAGCTTTTTTATCACCTTCTAGAATATATATAGCCGGATGCTCTGAATTTTGTACGATGGTCCGAATTTTGACTCCGGACACTACCGTTCTTTACCTTCAGAATACTGAAAAATTGGCTATCTTTAACATGAGTGCGCACCCCTTTAATATGATTGTGCCAACTTTTACTAATAATATTTGGAAAGCTTATTCAATTACCTTTCCGAATATTTATAGCTGGGTGCTCTGAATTTTGTACGATAGTCCGGATTCTGACTTTGAAAAAAGTGCAGGGTTTTTCTTTACATTTAGAATTTCGAAAAATTGGCAATGTTTAGGATGAGAGCGCACCCCTTTAATATGATTGTGCCAACTTTTACTTATAATATTTGGAAAACTTATCTTATCACCTTTTAGAATATATATAGCCAGATGCTCTGAATTTTGTACGATGGTCCGAATTTTGACTCCGGACATTACCGTTCTTTACCTTTAGAATATTGAAAAATTGGCAATCTTTAGGATGAGTGCGCATCCGTTTAATATGGTTGTGCCAACTTTTACTAATAATATTTGGAAAGCTTATTCAATTACCTTTCAGAATATATATAGCTGGGTTCTCTGAATTTTGTACGATGGTCCGAATTTCGACTTCGAAAACATTACCGGCCTATCTTTATATTTAAAATATTGAAAAGTCGGCGTAGTTTAGGGTGAGAGCGCACCCCTTTAATATGATTGTGCCAACTTTTACTAATACTACGCAGAAAGCTGATTAAATTACCTTTCAGAATATATATAGCTGGATGCTCAGAATTTTGTACGATGACCCGAATTTTGACTCGGAATATTAACGTTCCTTTACTTTAAAATAACAATATATTCTACTTTCGTTTGATAGACGTTACGATGGATTTTATTGGTTGATAAAAATAGATGAGTTTGGGCGGCCTTTGAATTTATTCTGAATAGGTTGCCAGCTGGATTGATCGAATAGCTCGCTAGCCAAATAGCTCGCCAAATTGTGTTCGGTTCAAGATTGGTCGCATTATTTTTGTTACTTCTTTTTTGTAAATCATTTTACTGAAGCCTGTACTATAACAGGCTCAAGAATGTACACTTGATTTGATAACTGTTCATTTTTTGCAATGTCTATTTTCTGTCTTGTCCACAGGTTTATCTTGTAGTTTTTTGTTTTGCGTGTAGTGCGGTCCTACTGCACAAAGTGCACTTACTATTAGAAACCATAAAATAAAGCTCAAAAACAAGGCTTTACAGTGGGGTAAGACTTTTTGGAGTTGATTGTGTTCTTGTACGTGCACTATGCATTTTCCATGAACAGTTTTGGCATAAAAAAAACTTCCGTGACAGTGCTGCTCAGTTGAAATTTCAACATGGTCAGACGTCAGCTGAGTGAACTTGACAGAGGAAGAGCCATTGCGTCAGAGTGTGATTGGGAGACTATGTAGTGTTTCCAGGCAACCAATTTAATTCAGAATCGCCCACCACGGTCTGGTAGGCCAATACATGTGGCAAGAAATATTATTAGTCTTTTATCCGTCTTGTATTTTGGTGACAAGTATACATGTAATCATAGAAATATATACTGATTTTGATGTTCACTGAAATAGCGTTTTAAATTCGATAATATAAATTCAATGATATTGACTTTTTGGAGTTGATTGTGTTCTTGTACGTGCACTATGCATTTTTCATGAACAGTTTTGGCATAAAAAAAACTTCCGTGGCAGTGCTGCTCAGTTGAAATTTCAACATGGTCAGACGTCAGCTGAGTGAACTTGACAGAGGAAGAGCCATTGCGTCAAGAGTGTGATTGGGAGACTATGTAGTGTTTCCAGGCAACCAATTTAATTCAGAATCGCCCACCACGGTCTGGTAGGCCAATGTGGCAAGAAATATTATTAGTCTTTTATCCGTCTTGTATTTTGGTGACAAGTATACATGTAATCATAGAAATATATACTGACAGTATATATTTCTATGATGTAATCAAACAAGGATACATACGAAAAACTGGGAAAATCGATAGAGCTCATCCTCTCCTTGACCAAAGGGGAGATTAAGGTGTAGAATGTTGCGAAACACTGAATATCGATAGGGTTAATCCCCTCTTGAACAGGATTCTTTACAGGAAATGTGAAAAAAATTATTAGAAACTCTACCATTCATTGCATTCATAGAGTTTTCAGCTAAGGGGGCATAACTCTGGAATAAGGTCACAGAATTTCAATACAGTTCGCCCCATTGACGTCTATATATGACGTCAATGGTTCGCCCTCTCATGAACAAATTTGAAAATAAGCGATTAAAACCTATAAAAAATTTTGTGATCACAAGGTTTTCAGAAAAACAGGCATATCTCCAGGACTGCAATACCCATTTCATAACTTTTAACCAACCTGTTACTGAGCTATTTGAATATCTGAGATCTAGTTCCTTAACTATCTGAGATCATGCCTATCTTGTTATAATTGAATAAGCCATATCTAAGGAACTGTAAGTACGTTCAAAACTAAAATTTTGAATAGCATCTTTCTCAGCCAGAATAAGCATAAAATCAAATTTAAGGAAAATCACAGGGGGTATGATAGCTCATGCCTCATTGGGTGATTGGAAAGGTTTATACATAAGACAGAACAAATATACTTAATAAGGAACTACATGATTTTTATTCATTTCATACACTATTCAAAATATATACAAACAAGCCAACAATGAGGCTGATGTCCACCGCCGAAATCCCAAAATGATGACACATATTAATTAACATTAAATTAAGTCAAGACATTCACCTAATGAACATCTACATAAAGTTTAACAATATTCTGATCATCAAACTTAAGTCAAGGAAATAATACAATGAATCTATACTCAAATCGCTCTCACCGAATAAGAATTAAAGTCATCATGTTCCAAAGTCTCAACCGCTCAAATTACTTATATCTGTTTAGCCTTAGTGGAAAATGTGCATGATTGAACTATTGTCAAGGCATTCCCCTTATAGCTACCAACACCAAGTTTGAACATCCTATCAAAAATTATAGTTATTGTGTCCCAAAGTCTCGACCAATCAGATCGAAGTCTCTACTTTGCCTAAGCAGAAAATACTCAGCATTGAATTTAAGTCAAGGTATTTATATAATAAATCTATACTCAGAGTTTCATCACTCTCACCCAATTAATTAGAACAGAATGTATCGTGTTCCAAAGTCTCAACCACTAAAATTGCTTATCGCTCTGTTTACCCAGAGCCGATCTCACTTAATAACCAAAGTTATCATGTCCCAAGCATCAACCAATCAAATTGTTTATCTCTTCTTACCGTAAGCAGACAATGCTCGTCTTCGAACTCCATCAAGGCATTCACCTAATGAATGTGGAAGACCAAATGGGACAATATTCATGATTCGTGTTTCTACATTCCAGTTTGAACATTTTAGACACGAACGCAACATTCTAAACTAATGATTCTCGTTTCTACATTCCAGTTTGAACATTTTAGACACGAATGCAACATTCTAAACTGATGATTCTCGTTTCTACATTCTTATGTCAACACTTCATGCATAAAATCAACATTTTAAACAAAAAATTGACTTTTTGTTTCATTTTCGCCGTTTTATCGGTAACTTTTATACATCATTTTAATATTTAAAAATATTAAAATTATAAAATAATTTCTTAATTTTACACGACAAAGAAATCAATTCAATGGTTTCTGAAAGTGTCTAATAAAAAAAATCTGAAATTTGAACTCTTGTGAAAATATCTTCTACGTTTCAAAGAGTCTTGAAGTCAAAATCTTGAAATGAAAATGTCCAGAAAAAAATGAGTTATCAACATTATTACACCAGAGGGCGCTAACCGAAAACAATTTGGCGACCTATTCGGCTAGCGACCTATTCGACAGATCCAGCTGGTAGGTAACCATGTTCGTTGGCAACCTATTCAGAATAAATTCAACAGTCAACCAAACTCATCTTTTTTATCAATCAATCAAATTCAACGTTACGCCTATCAAATGAGAGTAGAATATATTATTATTTATCCATTCCTTTAGCTCAGAATAGCGATGTAATTTCGCATTATCTTACAAAATTCTGGACATCCAACTAAATATATTCCGAACGGTATTTAAATAAGCTTTCCCAAATATTTTTAGTAAAAGTTGGCACAGTCATATTAAAGGGGTGCACTCTCATCCTATACATGGCCAATTTTGAAAATAAAAAGGTTTAAAGGCAAAGACTGTTAATGTTAATATGCTGTGTCAAAATTCGGACCATCGTACACAATTCTGACGATCCAACTAAATATATTCGAAAAGGTAATTGAATAAGCTTTCCAAATATTATTAGTAAACGTTTTCACAATCATATTAAAGGGACAATCCCGTATTAAACAGAGGCTCAAAAATAAAAATCTGAGAATGTATGAAAATAAAACGCCAAAATAAAGGGGAATTGTGTATTTACCTTGTGTCAAAATTTCAACTCAAAATATTGAGTCGTTTGAACGTGAATGCCAAAACTGCTTATCCGGACACGTAACCCTTTTAAGATTTCGGGTCAATTGTTTCGTTGGGTGGCCTTATAGTTACTTGAGAGGGTTGTGCAGTGAATAACCCATGTGCCGTACTTGATAGAGAAAGGCAAATTTTAACTACACATTATTTTTATAAAAAAAATGTTTGGTTTAATCCAGATACCATAAAATACACCTTGGGGCACCGATCTCAAATTCCAGATGAAGACTGATGGATTTTTAAGTCGTTTGAAAACGTATCATAAATACTGAAGTAGTTGCCCCTTGACTCGAATATTTTAAGGGTTTTTAACACAAAATTAAGCAGTTTTATTCCGAGAACAAATATCGGGATTAGCCCTTTAAAGGGGTGCGCCCTCAAACTATTTTGTACGATGATCCGAATTTCGACTTCGAATAAATCTTTACATTTAGAATATTGAAAAAATAGCTATATTCAGGTTGAGAGCCCGCCCCTTTAATATTATTTTGTCAACTTTTACTAATAATATTTAGAAAGCTTGTCTAATTACCTTTCAGAATGTATATAACAGGATGCTCAGAATTTTGTACGATGATCCGAATTTTGACTCGGAATATCACTGTTCTTTCACTTTCAAATTGAAAGCGCCCCCCTTTAATAAGATTGTGCCAATTTCTACTAATAATATTTTGAAAGCTTGTTCTACTAATACTATTTGGAAAGCTTGTTCTACTAATAATATTTGGAAAGCTTGTTCAATTACCCTTTAGAATATATTTAGTTGGATCATCAGAATTTTGTACGATGGTCCGAATTTTGACACGGCATATTAACATTAACAGTCTTTCCCTTTAAATCTTTTTATTTTCAAAATTGGCCATGTTTAGGATGAGAGTGCACCCCTTTAATATGACTGTGCCAACTTTTACTAATAATATTTGGAAAAAGCTTATTTAAATACCGTTCGGAATATATTTAGTTGGATGTCCAGAATTTTGTAAGATAATGCGAAATTACATCGCTATTCTAAGCTAAAGGAATGGATAAATAATAATATATTCTACTTTCATTTGATAGACGTAACGAATTTGATTGATTGATAAAAAAAGATGAGTTTGGTCGACTGTTGAATTTATTCTGAATAGGTTGCCAACGAAAAGGTTACCTACCAGCTGGATCTGTCGAATAGGTCGCTAGCCGAATAGGTCGCAAAATTGTTTTCGGTTAGCGTCCTCTGGTGTAATAATGTTGATAATTCATTATTTTTCTGGACATTTTCATTTCAATGTTTTAACTTCAAGACTTTTTGAAATGTAGAAGATATTTCAAAAGAGTTCAAATTTCAGATTTTTTTTATTAGACACTTTCAGAAACCATTGAATTGATTTCTTTGTCGTGTAAAATTAAGAAATTATTTATAATTTTAATATTAAATGATATATAAAAGTTACCGTTAAAACGGCGAAAATGAAACATAAAGTCAATTTTTTGTTTAAAATGTTGATTTTGTGAATGAAGTGTTGACATAAGAATGTAGAAACGAGAATCATCAGTTTAGAATGTTGCGTTCGTGTCTAAAATGTTCAAACTGGAATGTAGAAACGAGAATCATTAGTTTAGAATGTCGCGATCGTGTCTAAAATGTTCAAACTGGAATGTAGAAACACGAATCATGAATATTGTCCCATTTGGTCTTCCATAAATGAATGCCTACATCAAGTGTGAACATTTTAACTCGATGGATTACCCTAAGCAGAAAATGTTCATCTTTGAACTCCATCAAGGCATATTGACTTAAAATAAAAACAACTACACTAAGTTTAAACATTCTAGCTCAATAAGAAGGAGAAGTATTGTGTCCCAAAAAGTGTGACAGGCAGATAGACAGACAGACCCATTTCAATAGTCCCCTGCTCTTTTCGAAAGGCAGGGGACAATATCTCATTAAAACTTCTTCTACATAACAGCTCAAAATGCCTAATAATGTCCCCGAGTTACTTTCTTTATGGACAAAGCAAATAATATAATCATAAAAATTATGTCGTCAGAGTTTATATACAATATTCAATACACAAGAACTCCATTAACTTTAATGCATATTTTAGTACATGACAAGGGGTGACTTTGGTTTCAACAGTATAAAAATCTGATTAAAACACAGATCAGACTTGTTATTTAACTAGTGTTCTGCTTGAAATGAGGGGTCAGCCAATCAAATGGTATGTCGAACACCAGTTGACCTGTTCATGCGAGAACTGTGGGTAGACATTACCAGCCAATAAAGTCTATACTAACACCAGCAGATAGAAATCAAAACAAAACAAAAGTAGATTTTAAAAAGCATGGCAGTCGCTAATTGGTTAATCGATGACTGACGTTATGGGATCAAATGTCGCGTGCTTGATACCTGACGTCATAGAACATGAGCTCCCACGATATCTTGTTAGATCTACATGTAGTGTAGGCCATCGAAAGTATAAAAGATAGTAAGCTGGCACTGCCAGGCAGGATACGCCCACGTTTTCGAGAGATGGATAGAGAAGAAGCAAAACCGAAAGTAATTTTTCCTACAATCAAAGGCCATAATTCATTAAAGTATCAAGATCTTTGGGTAATATCCATGCATTTCAAGTTTCGTCAAAATCAAATTAAAATTGGGACCTCTACAGGGTCGACGACCTTGATATACCATTTTTCAACAGTATTCGCACACGAACGGCGGCCATTTTGTATGGTAATCTTGGTCCAATTTGTCTGAAATTCGAACTCACCCTTCCTTAGGGTGTAACGGTGATATAATCAAATGATTTTTTAAATCAGATAATAATTGTGACCTCTAGAGCAGCGTTTCTCAACCTTTTCTCATCGTCCACCCCTAAATTAATTCCCAAACGACCCATTTACCCCCCCCCCCCCCCCCCCCCCGAATTTTGAGGAGGTTACTGATCGTCGTCCACCGAGGAGGGTTTGGGGCGGGTCTCCCCCTGGAAATATTTAGAAAATGGAGCCCGCAAACGTGTTTTCCAGCCATTTCAGGCCCTCTTCCAGGCGTTTCAGAGGAACTTGAAAATGGCGCTTTTCTATAGAAGCCATCCGAAATGAACCACGGATCCTTGCACGGGCCTGCACCCCCTGACCACATTAACAAAACAATATTGAATATGGAATGAATACGGATCGAAGTTAAGATTCAATGAACACCAAATTTATATTTTAATGAAAATAGTTGTTTCCAGTTCAGTGCGAAATTTGCTCCTGGTGATTGTCACATATGACCATTTTTGAAGTTACACTGGGAGTGTGGTCATTCCCCCCTTGGACGCGAGCCATTCCCCCCTTGGGGGTGAATTCACCCCAGGTTGAGAAACGCTGCTCTAGAGGAACCACAAGGTAAACAAAGGCGATTTTGCGTATAATCAGGGGCCATAATTCAGGAAGTTACGATCCGATATGCGCAAATATCAAAAGGAACCAAGATCTTTGGGTTATATCCATGCATTCCAAGTTTTATCAAAATCAAATTAAAATTGTGACCTATACAGGGTCCACAACATTGATATACCATTTTAAACAGTATTCGCGTACGATCGGCGGCCATTTTGTATGGCAATTTTGGTCCGATTTTTCCGAAATCGAACTCGACCTACTTTAGGGTGTAAAGGTGATATAATCAAACGATCTTTTAAATCAGATAATAATTGTGACCTCCAGAGGGACCACAAGCTAAACAAAGGCGATTTTGCGTATAATCAGGGGCCATAATTCAGAAAGTTACGATCCGATATGCGCAAATATCGAAAGGAACCAAGATCTTGGGGTTATGACCATGCATTTTAAGTTTCATCAAAATCAAATTAAAATTGTGACCTCTACAGGGTCCACAACCTTGATATACCATTTTTAACCGTATTCGCGTACGAATGGCGGCCATTTTGTATGGCAATTTTGGTCCAATTTTTCAAAAATTCGAACTCAACCTTCCTTAGGGTGTAACATTTATATAATTAAACGATTTTTTAAATCGGATAATTATTGTAACCTCAAGAGGGACCACAAGCTAAACCAAGGTGATTTTGCGTATAATCAGGGGCCATAATTCAGGAAGTTACGATCCGATATGCGCAAATATCGAAAGGAACCAAGATCTTTGGGTTATAACCATGCATTACGAACGGCGGCCATTTTGTATGGTAATTTTGGTCCGATTGTTCCGAAAATCGAACTCAACCCTCCTTAGGGTGTAACAGTGATATAATCGAACGTTTTTTCAAATCGGATAATAATTGTGACCTCCAGAGGTACCACTAGCTAAAATAGGTGACTTTTCGGACAATCAGGGGCCATAATTCAGGAAATTACGTTCCGATAGATGCAAATATCGAAAGGAACCAAGATCTTTGGGTTATAAACATGCATGTCAAGTTTCATCGAAATCGGTTCAAAATTGTGACCTCTGTAGGGTCCACAAGCTAAAAACGTGATTTTTCATACATTCAGGGGCCATAATCCATGAAGTTTTGATCCGATACATGCCAATATCGAAAGCAGCCGAGATCTTTTGGGGATAAACCTATATTTCAAGTTTTGTTAAAATCCGACAAGAATTGTGACCTGTAGAGAGTCCACAAACAATTGTGGGCGGACGTCCGTCCGGACAGGGGTGACGACATAATACGTCCACATGAAAATGTGGGCGTATAAAAATGGTTTAAACAAAATTATATTCATTATAATTACAAATAATCATACAACAGTACTGTCTAAAGGTTACGACAACAAGCAAATGTTTATGAATATTACTTCCTGAAATCAATTATCATAAATATAACTATTTTAACAGTATAAAATTCTCCTTTTATATTTTAAAAGATAGTAAGCTGGCACTGCCAGGCAGGATACGCCCACATTTTCGATAGATAGATAGAGGACAAGCAATACCGAAAGCCATTTTTCCTACAATCAAAAGCCATAATTCATTAAATTACAATTTCCCTGAAATTCAAACTCAACCTTCGGTATGGTGTAACGGTGATAGAGTCAAGCTTTTTTTCAATCGAATAATAATCATAACCTCCAGAGGGACCATAGGCGAATTTTCGGGCAATCAGGGGCCATAATTCAGAAAGCTACGATATGATATGCGCAAATAACGAAACGGACCAAGATCTTTGGGTTATAACCCTGCATTTTAAGTTTTATCAAAATTGAATCAAAATTGTGACCTATACTGAGTCCACAACCTTGATATACCTTTTTATAACAGTATTCGCGTACATGCGGCGGCCATTTTGTATGGCAATTTTGTTCCGAATTTTTCCGAAATTCAAACTCAACCATCCGTAGGGTGTAACGGTGATATAATCAAACAATTTTTTAAATCGGATAATAATTGTGACCTCCAGAGGGACCACAAGCTAAACAAAGACGATTTTGCGTATAATCAGGGGCCATAATTCAGGAAGTTACAATCCGATATGCCCAAATATCAAAAGGAACCAAGATCTTTGGGTTATAACCATGCATTTCAAGTTTCATCAAAATCGAATTAAAATTGTGACCTCTACAGGGTCCACAACCTTGATATACCATATTTTAACAGTATTCGCGTACGAATGACGGCCATTTTGTATGGCAATTTTGGTCCAATTTTACCGAAATTCGAACTCAACCTTTCTTAGGGTGTAACGGTGATATAATCAAACGATTTTTTAAATCGGATAATTATTGTAACCTCCAGAGGGACCACAAGCTAATTAAAGACGATTTTGCGTATAATTAGGGGCCATAATTCAGGAAGTTACGATCTGATATGCGCAAATATTGAAAGGAACCAAGATCTTTGGGTTATAACCATGCATTTCAAGTTTCATCAAAATCAAATTAAAATTGTGATCCCTACAGGGTCCACAACCTGGATATACCATTTTTTAACAGTATTCGCGTACGAACGGTGGCCATTTTGTATGGTAATTTTGGTCCGATTTTTCCGAAATTTGATCTCAACCGTCCTTAGGGTGTAACGGTGATATAATCGAACGGTTTTTCAAATCGGACAATCAGGGGCCATAATTCAGGAAATTACATTCCGATTGGCGCAAATATCAAAAAGAACCAAGATCTTTGGGATATAAACATGCATGTCAAGTTTCATCAAAATCGGTTCAAAATTGTGACCTCTATAGGGTCCACAAGCTAAAAACGTGATTTTCGTACAATCAGGGGCCATAATCCATTTAGTTTTGATCCGATACGTGCCAATATCGAAAGCAGCCGAGATCTTTGGGGGATAAACCTATATTTCAAGTTTCGTCGAAATCGGGTAAGAATTGTGACCTGTAGAGAGTCCACAAACAATTGTGGACGGACGGACGGACAGGGGCGACGACATAATACGTCCACATGAAAATGTGGGCGTATAAAAACAAAACCAAAGATAGATCTATTTTTTAATTGGATTGACAGTATAAGAATGAATCAAAAATTTGGAGAAAGTCAACATAGTGATATAATGAAGCCCTACACCAAACTACCTGTTTGGAACTACAATAAATCTAATGACATAACATTCTGTAGAAAAGTTTAATAAAGCAGAGAATCTAAAAACTATTAAATCCTGGTTTTACAATCCTTTTGCCTAGGAACTAGGTTAGGCAATTATTTTTTAAAACAAAAATGACTAATTCAATACACAATCATCAGGATTTATTAAATGAATAAGGTGAACGTTTCAAAGTTGATATATTAGGATCTTGTTGATTGTAGTTAACAGACCACAGCTTAGGTGACGTTGGTGTAGAGTTAAAACTACTATATGGTGGCGGTGTACCTGAAACAAAAGCTATTAGTTAGAATATTGAACCAGCAACTGCCTGGCGGATACGCCCACATTTTGCAAGAGATGGATAGAGAACAAGCTAAACAAAAAGAGATTTATTTTACAATCAATTCAGTAAGTTTAGCTCTGATATGCGCTGAATATTAACAAAGATAGGTTGCCAGACAACGAAACATACATCCACAGCAGCTAATTCGTCCTGGCATTCAACAAGAGTTGTCGCATATTCTCCATTTAAAATACAAAAAAATATTTATTTCCATGGATTTGGCTGTTTAAGTTATCAAAATTCATTGAAATTCAATGTACTTGTTCATCTCCGAACCTTAAACTCTTTGTATTAATCTATAGCCAATCAGGTGATAACTTTAGCCTCTAGAGTGTCCACGAGATACTTTGAAGTGATCAAGGGCCATAACTCTGACAGTAATTATTGGATATCGCTGAAAATCAATAGGCTTCTTCGTCTGACCTTAAACTGTCTATAAATCTAAAGTCAATCGGATATTAACTTTAGCCTTTAGAGTGTCCACAAGATTATTTGACGTGATCAAGAGTGATAACTCTGACAGTAATTATCGGATATCACTGAAAATCAATAGGCTTCTTCGTCTCATGACCTTAAACACTGTGTATAAACTTAAAGTCAATCGGATATTAACTTGAGCCTCTAGATTGTCCACAAGCAATTATGGATGTGGGACCGACGACAATATACAACAACATTTCAATATGGGCATATAAAAATGGGGATGGCTCTTCCCCTTAGGGTTGAGCAATTACCAAAATACAATAGGGGCCATCTAGCCGGTATAAGGAATAGGTATGCAAAGTTTCAAAAGTATCTATTGAGAATTGCGGCTTGTAGGTGAAACACAAGACACATAAACATTGGAGGTGGCTCTATCCCAGGGGGTCGGGCATGCACCAAAAATAATAGGGATGTTCCTGAGGGTAGAAAGAACAATCTTGAATGAAAAGTTTCAAGTTGATATGTCAAGCAATGCGGCCTGTAGACAACAAACATCAAATACAAGAAATGGGCATGGCTCTGCACCAAAAACAATATGGATCATCTTTTTGGTATAAGGAATAATCATGTAATATTGCAGGATAATTACCTACGAATTGTAGCCTGTAGGCGACACACAAAAAGAAAATGGGCATGGCTCTGCCCCTGAAAGTGGGCATGCACCCCAAACGAAAAGGATGTACCGTAGGGTATAAAGAATAAGTACCCAAAGTTTCAAGATAATATGTGCAGAAATTCGCCTATAAACGACAAAAAAACAAATACAAGAAATGGGTGTTGCTCTGCCCCTTGGGCATGCACTAAAAACAATAGTGATCATCCTTAGGGTATAAGGAATAAGTATAGAAAGTTTGAAGAAGATAGGTTGCCAGCAAACGAACATACGCCCACAACAGCAAAGTCGTCCGGGCAGTCAATAAGGGTTGTCACATTTTTTTTCTTTTGTCAGTAAGAAGAATGTTTACATCACATGAAAATCTTATTACAAGTAAGAGCCCATTAAGTAATTATCAGAAATGATTAGAATTATTTCTATTGTTTGTCTCATGCCTTTGTCCACAAATATTTCAAAGTCATCAACGGCTATAACTCTGGTAGTAATTATTGGAATTTATTGAAAATAAGAAGTGTTCTTCGTCTTATGACCTTAAACACTGTGATCAAGGGCCTTAACTCATGCAGTTATAATCGCGAATCGCTGAAAATCAATAGGATTCTTCGTCTCATGACCTTAAACAATGTTTATAAATTTTAAGTCAATCAGATATCAACTTTAGCCTCTAGAGCATCCACAAGATTTTTTGAGGTGATCAAGGGTCATAACTGACAAGTTTCTTTATATCGTGTCTTAAAGGAGTTAAATCGCTAACATTTGGGACCTAGAAATTGATAAAAGTGAGTCGCAACTATATAATACTGTAATATGAATGCATATAAACTTATTTACATTCAATGGTTTCCGTTTTTACTCCTGTTTCAAATCAGTTATTTTCGACGAAATAAGCCATGCAGTCTCAAGCTAGTGCACATTTTTGGCATATGGATATTCCAGTCTACATGTGCCGTCTGGTTTTGTGTAATGTGTCTAGCCTTGTCCATCGAGTCTCTTATTACAACGGGGCTGAAGCGCATTAAGGACCATAATTCTTGCAGTAATCATCGGATATTGCTGAATCTCATGACCTTAAACACCGTGTATAAATTTAAAGTCAATCAGATATTAACTTTAGCCTCTAGCGTTCACAAGAAATATAGGACCACATTTATAAAAATCCAGACATAATAATTGAGAGCTGACTTTATCTTACCGGATGTGAACACTTCGGTTCACAAGCCAAATATACTGGAAGTGGGCGTGGCCTGTCTATATGTTTGTCCGTCTAAAGCGATCGTCATGTTAGTTCAAGAAACTGCAAACAAGTATCACTAGGGACCGGGAATCTACAAGTTTTTACGAAAAAAGGTAATAAAACTACCATTATCATCTAGAATCTAATACACGTCAAGAATGTGTTAAATACCGTCAAGATTCTTCAAAAAACGTCTAGTTTGTGCTACCGTGTAGATTTAGAAAAACAATCTAGTTTTGACATCGATCGTCTACTTTTGAAAGGTGTTTAGTTTTTATACAAGACCTAATTTCTCGTACGTTGTCGAGAAATGAACAGTGTTTAATAACACAAGACATTTAGATTTTACTCCAAATTACTACTTTACCGAGAGCCGTATATCTGGTTACGATTTATGTGGTTACAATTTATAGAAAAAAAGATTTTAAAAATATTCACTGACACAAGTTCGTCATCGTTTTATTCTTTCTGTCATTCATATAATATCCATGATGGCTGTACGCACATCAAACAACGATAATTGTTCATTGGTTAAAGACGGTCTCAACGCGGGAAAATTTACAGTAGCTATTGGATAACAGCACGTATAAGCAACCGTATTTGCACTTTGCATAAATATACTATTTATAGTATTATTAAATTAGCTGGAATTATTTTTGATTCGATCGCCTCAAGGACCAACGTAGTGCCGTATTTTGGATATTATATGAATGACAGAAAGAATAAAACGATGACGAAGTTGTAAAAAAAGATGCTTACTGTAAGAGAACGGCGTATTCACAAAAAAAAACCCACACACAATGGGCTATGGGTTTCAGTCTACGAATAATGCCACCGTCGCTTGGGACTGTCATTATAATTTAGGTTATATTATTTAAACGACTGCCTGCTATTGTCTATATCAATCACAAATTCCACATGTCACATGACTCGGTTCTGTCTGAAACCATATCGCTCACAGACGTGTACATGTAATTACACTACCGTCGCATGGATACAGTTCGTCAGCAGTCATAAATGTCGGTCGTAAGATTCTTTGAATAGCCGCAACCTATTGTTTAATTAATCCCCTAATCCAGACACATGGCCGGGTTTCATCCGAAACAACACCTTCCACGTTAATATGAATACGTACACTATCCCTATAAACCTCAGAATGCCTCGTTCTGCATTTTTGTTCAAACGAGGTAAAAAAAATGCCTTGTTGTCTGCAGTTCCAAAACAAGGTATTTTAAATTGCCCTTTTTTGGAACGAGGTATCTTGTTCAGAATGAGACTTGGTATAAAAAGCCTCGTCTCCTAACCATTTTTTAAAAGATAGTTATTAGCGCTATTTGCTATCAGCGAATTTGTAAAAATTTAAATTTATGTTATTTAATACGAAAATAAACAAGTCCAAACTATGATATTATAATCAGGGAAATAGGAAAGGCAAGAAAACACGCCATAGTTGAAGATGTTAAACTATTGAAGACACATAGCTACCTTGCCTTGATTAATTTATTGCCCAATCAGGTTTAGGTGTTAAGTAAAAACTGTGGTGTTGTGGAAGCTAAATTGGGGTTGTAAATTAACATGGTAGCTGTGTGTTTTACACCTCCAACTAACTATCGCAGACAACAAATTAGTGTTTATCTGATCTAAATACAACAAATAATCCATTCTTATTATTAAAAAAGTTTTAAATTTCATGACATATTTCCAATATGCCAGTTTATTTTTTATATTTATTGTAAAAAAATAACTTGACCATAGCATTGACTGTTTCTGTTGATACCCCATAACATTGCGCAAAATATTATTGGAGCAAAGTCATATAAACGCACCGCGATAAATTTGTCGGCTTTATACCAATTGTCAATTAAATGGGAAATTTAATTAAAACCCGGCCCGAGGCTAGCGGCTCTCCCCCCTCCCCCCATGGCTGTTCCTGTCGGAATTTTTCTGTCTGCGTCAGGAAAAAATCGCTGGTTAGCTATGCTCGCATTTTCATCGGGAGAGAGTTTTAGTACGACATATCCTCTCAAATTCGGCCGGGAGATAGTTAATGTCGGCTGGAAACTCTTAATTTTCCGACACATTCGCCACCTGCATGTCATAGAGGCCTAAATTCCCTCTCACAGCTTCTAATTTTCGTGCTCTCCCCTCCTCCTGCTTACGGCAGTCGGCGATGACCTTCGTTCATTAATTTTTTGTTGTCGAAAATTTATCTTCCTCGCCCCCCTATGTCGGCTAAATTTTGATTTCTGGCTTCGGGCCTGATTAAAACGTTTAATTATGAAGACAGATGGGTATAATTATGTGAAAATAATTTAAGGTATGGTGTGTATTCTTGTCTTGTCTATTTCTCTGATTATAATATCATAGTTTGAACTGGTTTTATTTTAGTATTAAATAACATAAATTTTAATTTTACAAATTCGCTAACAGCAAATACCGCTAATAACTATCTTGAAAATTTTTTTTCCACGCCTGGTTCTGAATAAAATACCTCGTTCCAAAAAAGGGCAATTTAAAATACCTCGTTTTGGAACTGCAGACAACCAGGCATTTTTTTTTAACTCATTTCGGCAAAAATGGCGAACGAGGCATTCTGAGGTTATAATCATATAGTTTTAATATTTATCATTGTGCACTTAACATGGATTAACCTTGGCGTAGTACTGGAACTACAACTTCACAAATATAATTATTTCAGACTTGCATACTATTTCAATTTTATGCTGCACTACCCAAAACACGGTATTATTTCGGTCCTTGGGACTGTCGACTTAAAAATAATTCAAGGTAACAATACTATAAATAGTATGCTTATGCAATATGCAAATACGGTTATTTATAATGTGTGTCGTTAGCCAATAGCTGTTGTAAATTTTCCCGCGTGTAGACCGTCTTTAACCAATGAACATTTATCGTTGTTTGATGCGCGTAATAATGTACTTCAGCCATCATGGATATTATATGAATGACAGAAAGAATAAACGATGAAGAAGTTGTATCAGTGAATATGCAAATACGGTTATTTATAATGTGTGCCGTTAGCCAATAGCTGCTGTAAAATTTCCCGCGTGTAGACCGTCTCTTACCAATGAACATTTATCGTTGTTTGATGCGCGTACAGCCATCATGGATATTATATGAATGACAGAAAAAATAAAACGATAACGAAGTTGTATCAGTGAATATTTTTAAAATCTTTTTTTCTATAAATTGTAACCACATAAATCGTTACCACATATACGGCTCTCGGTAAAGTAGTAATTTGGAGTAAAATCTAAATGTCTTGTGTTATTAAACACTCTGTTCATTTCTCGACAACGTACGAGAAATTAGGTCTTGAATAAAAACTAAACACCTTTCAAAAGTAGACGATCGATGTCAAAACTAGAACATTTTTCTAAATCTACACGGTAGCACAAACTAGACGGTTTTTGAAGAATCTTGACGGTATTTAACACATTCTTGACGTGTATTAGATTCTAGATGATAATGGTAGTTTATTACCTTTTTTCGTAAAAACTTGTAGATTCCCGGTCCCTAGTGTATTGTGTTGTTTTGGGCGCATTAACTTTTTAAATTTTTTAATAATTTCTGTAGTTTTGTAATTGGAGTTCAGCTGAATTGGACAAATTATCGATTCTAGAGGTTTCACAAAATTTGTACAAATGGGAGCTACGTTTCTACAAAATTTCTAGCAATGAAATATTACTTACCTTGAGGTTGAATAAAAGATGAATGGGGAACAGCTTGTAATGGAGATCCACTGTTTGATAAAAACACATTGCTGTTAGCGGTAGTTTTATATCTTGATCCTAATATAGCATTGTAACCTATTCAATAAATCATAGATTTATATAATACAATATGCATTATCTTTAATGAAACAACTAGTTATTTTAGTTCTCCAATTCATTTTGTTACTAAAGGGTTTTGTTCTGTCTATCTAGACTCACTAAGACCTTTCAAAAAAATGTTAATATTGTCTCCAAAAAACATAGCCATATCTGAAAGGAAAACTTGGTTGTCCACCAAATTTTATCCAAACAAATCTTATGTACATCGTGGTCACAAGCTTGGAAGAAATCTCTTAACACGCAGCTGCTTTGCTATGCCCACATTTTGCAAGAGATGGACGAAAATCAATAGGTCTCAAACCAAGATCTTTTGGATATAAACATATTTTAAGTTTGATTAAAAACGGATAATAATTGTGAATTCGACAGGGTCTACAATCTTGGCGTTACATACTTTACACTATTTGCATACAAGGAGCAGCCATTTTGTCTGGCTTTTTCGCTCTGATTTCCACAGATTTTAACTCTACCATCATATTAAGGGTGTAACGGTGATATTCAAAGTTCTGACCTCAAGAGGATCCACAAGCTTGTCTTAAGCACTTTTACAATATTTACGTACGTGATGCAGCCATTTTGTCAGGCAGTTTTGGTCTGATTATCATGAACTTCAAACTCAACTGTCATTATGGTGTAAAAATGATATTTTTAAAAAAAATTTAATTGGGTAAACATGATTTTTTCGTAAATAAGTGGCCATAATCCAGGAAGAAACGATCCAGTTATAACAAAAAGTATCAAGATGTTTGGGATATAAACATTTTTTAAGTTTCATCAAAATCTGACAAAATTTTTTAATGCAAGAGAGCATAGGCATAGGGGGGGGGGGGTCAATCTCAGTTGGGGGGGAGGGGGGGGGGGGGCTTTTTGCCCGAATAGCTTCTTTTGTCTTTGTTACCCAAATTTTCAGAATGAATAAAACATTAACTAGAACGAGTTTTCCACAATTAATGTTACTACACAAGCTCTTAAGCAGTATAGAATGTGACAAAGTGTTCCATAACTTGCTACCTGTCAGACGAAAAAATCGCTAACATTTCGAGCCATGATCATAATCATCACATCAATATTATGAGGTATTTTGGGTTGAATAAATTGTATTATATAGAAAACTGTTATAAACGTTTTCGTTTATACATCCAGACTGCTTGAGATGCACTGACGCTCATTGGCCACATATGTCTTCATTCTGTAATACATGATATCGAAAGGAAGGTCTTTGAGTGCTAAGCATTTATTTTAAATTCATCAAACCTGGATAAAAATTGTGACTTTGAAAGTGTCCAGAAGCTCGATACATGACTTTTCTTACAATTAGGGACCATAATCCAATATATATGACCACATCTCAATTTTGGCATATAAAAATCAAATAACAAGCAGTTGTCATGCTTGATAAGCCTACATTTTGCAAAAGATGGATGAGGAACATAGAAAATAGGCTGGCAGTTGCCAGGCAGGAAAACGCCCACATTTTTGAGAGATGGATCGAAAACAAGCAAAACATGAAGTTATTTCTCCTACAATCAATGAGAACAAGCTAAAAAGAAATTGAATTTTCCTACATCCAAGGGACATAATTCATGAAGTTACAAATCGACATGTGCAAATATCAAATGGAACCAAGATCTATAGGTTATAAACATGAATTTCAAGTTACATCAAAATCAAATCAAAATTGTGACCTCTACACGGCCCACAATTTTTTGTACAATCAGGGGCCATAATCCATGAAGTTATGGTTCGATATATGCCAATATCAAAAGGAACCAAGATTTTATGGTGGTAAACCTATATTTTATGTTTCATTGAAATTGGATAAAAATTGTTAATTGTAAACAGTTCACAAACAATTGTGGACCGACGGACAAGGGCGACGGCAATATCACATGAATATGTGGGCGTAAAAAAAACTTATCGCTCCATTGTCACAACGCTTCACATCGAAATTAAAAAACATATAGTATTGCAAAGTGTGGAATATGCCCACACAGCAGCTTTCTCTCAACTGCAGCTTATCCAAATGCAAAACTTGGATGTTGAGCAAATTGGATAAGGATCTTGAGTCCTTGAAGAAATTTAATCTCTAGGGTCCCTCTGTAGAAGCCCCTATCGCGTTCACAAGCATGCCCTGAAATAAGCCTCCGGACACAAACATTGTCTGTCCAGATTGACCTCTTTGGGTAGGTCGCTTTGCTTTTCGTCCAGACAAGATTTTTGTAAAAAAAAGAGTCAAAAATAATAATTTAAATTGGCAAAAACAAGACGTTTATTTGTGTTGATGGTTAATTATTAGATTCAAAAAGCCAGTCCCCAAAATGCTGAATATGTCCTGTATTTGCAACAATATCATCAACCCGAGTCATATATAAGTTTTCAATTTTTGAAAATTTCAATAGAAAAATGAAAATAAATTTTTAAATCTTACCAATAAGAACAGATGCTGCTGTTATCAATATTATAATAAATAAAACGAACCAGGACTGATAGTTAAATAGAATATTTCTGATTAACATTCCCCAACCTACATCTCTGGCATAACCTCCTTTAAAACCTGTGAATATAATATATCAATTTGAGTACAAGAGTACAATTTGATGTTAAACATTGACCGATTGTTTCTATTAATTAGACATTTTCTCACATGACAATAGTATTTCACACAATTTATGAAATGAACCGGCCACGGGCAGACCAAACAGATAGTCATATTTTCAACAGACATGTTGGTTTATGGCCTTTTCACGTTTCAAGATGGTGGCACTTCCGGTTCTATTGACATGACAAACTCCATATTTTTTGTGTACTGATCAGTAATTTCTTAATTAGTGCAAAAAAAAATAATTTCAAGGCATTCTGCCTTTTATTTCAAATTTTTCTAAACTTCTCCAAAGGGAGATAAATTAGAACATTTATAAAGATATTGTTGAAGTTGGGTAAGAAATTTGATTTGCAGGAAACACACACACACAAAAAAAATAATAATACTATAAGCTTTCATATGAAATCTTAATTAGTGTTTTATTAGATTTTGGGCACTTTATTTTGCCAACTAAATGAAATAATAATTTTTGATCTCACTTTACCCGTCTGCCCCATAAGTCAGATTGCCACAAGGTTAGGGGGGCTGCTGCCCCCCCCTCGTATGCCTATGAATAGTATGATTTACATAATCACTACATACCTGTTCCATCAGGCTTCTGTCCTAGCAACTTCACTAAGATAGGAACTCTGACTTTTTGACCAGTGAGATGACTATACATCTCAACAAACAGATCCAATGATTCTCGTTCCCATATACTAAATGTATCTAAAAGCCGTACAGGAAACAAAAAAACAGCTCCAGACTGGGTATCTCTTTCAGGTATTAATGATTCAATTAAAGAACTATCACTAACAACCATCTGTAAATTGATAAAAGATAGGTTGCCAGGCAACGAAACATACGCCCACAGCAGCTTAATCGTCCGGGCAGTCAACAAAAGTTGTCGCATATTTTACTTTTTACGGTAATGAAACATTTATAATACACTCAAGTCTGATTAAAAGTAACAACTCATTATGTAATTATCAGAAAATCATTTGAATATGTTTGGCTTTGATAAAGTTCTCCTCCATGCTAACGTTTAGTATACGAAACATTTAATATTCTGGATTTAAATGTTCAAGTTATCAAAATTCATTGAAACTCAATATGCTTGTTCGTTTCATGACCTTCAACACTGTGTATAAATTTAAAGTCAATCGAATTTTAACTTTAGCCTCTAGAGCGCCCGCAAGGTTTTTTGAAGTGATCAAGGGCCATAACTCTGACAGTAATTATAGGAAATTGATAAAAAATCAAGAGGCTTCTTCGTTTCATGACCATAAACACTGTGTATAAATTTAAAGTCAATCAGATATTAACTTTAGCCTCTAGAGCGTCCACAAGATTTTTTCAAGTGATCAAGGGCCATAACTCTGACAGTAATTATCGGAAATCGATGAAAATCAATAGGCTTCTTTGTTTCATGACCTTAGACTCTGTGTATGAATTTAAAGTCAATTGGATATTAACTTTCGCCTCTAGAACTTTCACAAGATCTTTTGAAGTGATCAAGGGCCATAACTCTGACAGCATTTATCGGAAATCACTGAAAATCAAAAGGCTTCTTCGTCTCATGACCTTAAACACTGTGTATGAATTCAAAGTCAATTAGAAATAAACTTTAGCCTCTAGAGCGACGCCAATATAGGACCACATTTCTAATGTGGCCGTATAAAAAATGTGTTAACCATAGTGATATTACTATATATTACGTCATAGGAAAAAAATTCTTCCTTTTGCCTCAATGTACACTTCAAAAGATAGGATGCCTATCTCTAAATCCAATTCGAAAAAAATTCTGTTAAAAACTATAGTCTCTATCATTATCAGAAGGTTTTCAGCAAAGCAGCGATGCCTTGCAGAACAATAACAAGAGCATCGCTAACGCTGCAAAATACGACCACATTCATGCTTTGATTGATATGGTACTTTTTAAAATGAAGTGATTTTTCCTACAATCAAGAGCCATAATTCATGAAGTTACAATTTGATATGTGTAAATAGAGCTGGGAGATATTATGGTATTTCGATATAAAACCGTCACAGAATGAAAAACCGTCAAAAATACTTTCTTCAAAAAAATATCGAAAAAACGAACATGCCGCGATATATCCATTTTTGATTTTTCTGGATGATATTTAACATAAATATTGAACAAAATGTTTTTCTTTTTATGTTATTTACGATATTTTATTGCTTAATGGTGAATAAATACTGTTATAAACTCCCGAGTTGTCATTCCCCGAAGTTTGCAAATGCCGATAAGTCGAGCTTTGTTTACATCACGTGAATTCTCGCGACTTCTCGCTCATCTTTCCACCGACCGTGGCGTTAGAATTATCCCAGTTTCTGTTCAACTTCTATACATCTTGCCGAAATGTTTATACCGATCCTTTGAATTTCCAAAGGAATCATTGCTTTTCACATTGAAATGAATTTTAATAAAACAGAAATCTAAATAATGCCAACTATATCGAGAGTTTTGCTAAACTGGTCATCATTAAGCGTCGTAATTGTCATGACGGTCCGTCCGTGATTCGGATAAAAATATTTGACTAAACCAATTGTCACCCTTTGACATAGTACTTATATTTTATAGTTTAATTTAGTAACCTTGTATTGTATACGCTCCATGGCAATAAGAAAGAACAAGTTTGCAAGGGTAAAATATGTAGCTATAAAAATATGCACGGCCGAAATAACACAAACTTTTTATTACCGCCACCGGTAATGTTTTTTGTGCCTCCTTCATATGAAAACATTTTTGATTTATAAAAACAAATATTATAATTAATATTTTTAAAAATTAAAATTATAATAAACAACAACTTTAGCAAGTTTTCGTGGCTATAGATCTGTGTTTTAACCAGCTCATTAAATTTTGTTTGTAAATTCAGTAGGCCTACTGAGTACTATAGGCCTATATCAGTGCTTAATATTAAATAATATTACGTCTATTGATTCCAAAGAGTCAAGTGAATACTCCAGGGGTATTTCCAACTTTTTATGCATGTTTATTTACATTTAAAAAGTGATAAACTAAAAGTATTGACATTTTATAAAATAAAGTGATAATATCGTGATATTTTTTGAAAATATCGCGATATTCCAGGGATATCGCCCAGCTCTATGTGTAAATATAGAATGGAACCAAGATGTTTGGGTTATAAAGTTTCATCAAAATCGGATTAAAGTTGTGACCTCTACTGGGTCCACAACCTTGATAAGCCATATGTTTATACTATTTGCATACAAGTGGTGGCCATTTTGTCCAGCAGTATTGGTGCGAGTCTCAGGAAATTCGAACTCAACCTTAATTACGGTGTAACAGTGATAAAATCAATGTTTTTTTAAATTGGTTAATAATTGTGACATCCAGAGGGACCACAAGCTAAAAATGGTAATTTTTCGTATAATCCGAGGCTATAATCAAGGAAGTTATGATCCGATATGCGCAAATATCGAAAGAAACCAAGAATATTTGGTTATAAACATGCATTTAAAGTTTCATCAAAATTAGTTTAATATTGTGACCTCTACATGGACCACAGCCTTGATATACCTTATTTTTACACTATTTGCATAGAAGTGACGGCCATTTTGTCCAGCAGTTTTGGTCTAATTTCACGAAATTCGAACTCAACCTTTATTTTTCGTATAATCCGGGCCATTATTCAGGAAGTTACGATCCGATATGCGCAAATATTGAATGGAACCAAGATCTTTGGGTATTAAATGTTCACAAGCTAAAGACGAGATTTTTCGTGCAATCAGGGGCCATAATCCATGAAGTTACAGTCCGATACATGCCAATATCGAAAGGAACCGAGATCTTATGGTGATAAACCTATATTTCAAGTTTCATTGAAATCAGATAAAAATTGGGAAAGCTTTCGCTTTATGTGTCACCCTACATTTGGCAGATTAAAAGATAGGTTGCCAGGCAATGAAACATACACCAACAGCAGCTAAATCGTCCGGGAAGTCAAGAAGAGTTGTCACATATTTTACTTTTTTCTATAATGAAAGATTTATAATACATTAAAAGCTGATTAAAAGTAACAACTTATTATGTTATTATCAGAAAATCATTCGAATTTATTTGGCTTTGATACAGGTCTCCTCCATGCTAACGTTTTATATTCTGGATTTAGCTGTTCAAATTAAAATTCATTGAAACTCAATATTCTTGTTCGTTTCATGACCTTCAACACTGTGTTTAAATTTAAAGTCAATCAGATATTAACTTTAGCCTCTAGAGCGTCCACAAGATTTTTTGAAGTGATCAAGGGCCATAGCTCTGACAGTGATTATCAGAAATCGCTGAAAATCAATGGTATTCTTCTTCTCATGACCTTAAACACTGTGTATAAATTTAAAGTCAATTGGTTATTAACTTTAGCCTCTAGAGCACCCACAAGCAATTGTGGACGCCAGACCGCCGGCCGGCCAGCCAGGGGCGATGACAATATACGACCATGTTTCTTGTCAATAATTGCACATGTCTTGACAACGCTGCAATGATTCCATACTTTTGATTTAGCTTTATCCTTTTTTACAAACTCAAATTCCGCCATCTTTAAACAAATCAGAATGCATGATTAACCAGTAATATTTCCGTGATTCTAACAAACGACGGAACTGTCTGGACTGGACTGTTCGAGAAACAAATACTGACTTTATAAACACAATCTCAACCTGCCGTAGTTATGAAGAAAATATTCAACAAATACGAGAAAATTATTTAGGAATTTGTGCCATTTAACTTTCGCTATTACAAACTATCAAAACATTTGATAGTTTGGTTGACTATCGCAATTTTTATCGATACTTTTTTAAGCTATCGATATGGACTAACAGTATTCAAACTGTCACGATGCATTGATTGCTCCATGTATAAAAAACTGTATAAAAAAGAATAGGGAGAAATGTCCTGCGTCTAATAGTTTTGAGCGACTTTCTTCTGACAATGCTACATACTAAGATTTGAAAAGATTGGCAGAAGTACAGTAATTAATTAATTGTGAACATATTATATTATTATTGGTGATATGTGTAAGCGACTGTTAAGAATTTATAAATATTGTTTACCTTTATACTATCAATCAGTTCGAATTTAGTTGATACACGAATAGATGACAGCGGAGAAGTTGTGGTTAATAAAACCTCAGAGTTGTGCACATAAAATGCTGGATGAAAGTCAAATACCAATGTGTTTGATGTAATCTCTGGTTGACCTTCCTGTGCTGGTAGAGTTACATGCAAATGTATTTTGGTATTCAGGGTACTTATCTGATGTGTCATGTATTCATTTTGAACAGGCTCCAATTTGCAAACATATTGACCTAAAATAGAATATTATAAGTACATGTATTGGACACATACACACCCACTGCAGGCTCTCTGTATTCCAGGGAATTCAACAAAAGGAATCCATTTCTGAAAGTTGCTCATATAAAATATGACAGAGATTTATATATAGATAATTAAGATAGTAATAGAATCAACAGTATTTGCTTTAAATGGCAATATTGGTGTCAGACATTATAACATATATATTAGAACTGATTGTCGGAAATCGTTGAAAATCAATAGACTTCTTCGTCTCAAGACCTTAAACACTGTGTATAGATTTAAAGTCAATTGGATATTTACTTTACCCTCTAGAGCGTCCACAATTTTATTTTGAAGTGATCAAGACAGTAATTTATGGGAATTACTGCAGAGATCTGTCTGTTTAGTGAGGAATGCAGAATAATGTGAGTAAGTATAAAATTTAAGCGCCATAATATTGAGTTGTTTGGACGGGAATGTCAAAACTGCTTATCCAGACGTAACCCTTTGAAGGTTTCAGGTCAATCTTTTCGTTGTGTGTCCTAATAAGCGATTCCCGTTCCTTTAGAGGTCTGCTATACAGTGAATGACCCATGTGCTGTGCTTGATAACGAAAGGTAAGTTTCACCTAAACATTATTCTTATAAAATAAAAGTCTGTTTTTATCTAGACACTGCATAATTCAGCTTGACCCACTGGTCTCCATTTCTAATGAAGACTAACATATCACAAATATTAAGTTAGTGTCTCAGCCCTAAGGTCTAAAAACAAACTTAAGAAGTTTTATTCTCAAATATTAGGGCTGCAACGATACGCCAGGCCACGATACGATGCGCATCATGATTCATTGCCTACGATACGATTTGTATTGCGATATAGAAAATAAATATAAAATATGCTGTTAAATTTTGACAGTCTTTCTCTGTGAAAATTCAAAGCTCTGCTTGTATGATTTACTTTATATAAATGTGGTGTTTTCTAGCTAGGTCAACTGACCGGATTTATTTGCTGTCATTCTTAACAGAAAATCCTAAAAATGCCATACTTTTTATGTGACTTATGCTAAGGTGGATTTTGATCTCATTCAACTCAATATTGCTTTTGTCGATCGTGCGACTTCAATTTGGTGTATTCATTACAAGTCTAAAACAATAAAAATGCAGCCATTTTTGCTGCGACTAAAGAGATCTCTGTAGGCGAGTTTAGATGAGATATGAAGTTGTCAAGGTATTTTCACCAAGAAGATGACACAATTATCATTCATGGAAACAAGATTTATCCTTTATAAGGTCCGTGATTTACCGAATAAACATAAAATTCATCTGTGCAGCCATATCGCATGTTGCTGCAGCGAGAGGCGATCGGTCATATTACTTGATATTGACATAAGCGGCCCAGTTATTCAGCCAGCGGTAACCGAAGAATTCCGAATGTATGGGCTGCTTATATCAACAAGTCATAAATGACGACACATGATCGAGATTCAATTCAATGATTTCATTGTTTTTTGAGGGCTCTCGGATTCAAAAGGAGCGTGAATGTGAACACGCCTGACATGAAATTTAGATGCGCGAGCGCGCACCTAAAAAATCAAGGCCTGTCAGAATATCAGTCTATTTATGTAAAATTATTATTTGGATAACGAATCGCGATGCGACCATTGTTTATATCGTGCATCGTGGATTTTTTAAACATCGCGGTTCATCGATTCATCGATGAATCGTTGCAGCCCTATCAAATATATTATCGGGATTGGCCCTTTAATCAAAATCAGATAAAAATTGTGACCACAGCAAGGGGCAACAACAATATACGTCCAGATGAAAATGTGGTAACATAAAAATGAATCCTTTCATTCATTATATTTGCATGTCTAGTGAGGATTGGTAACACATATTCACCTTTCGTGGGATCGAACTCTCGAAGAACAGAAAATAAATCTTTTATTTTAGTATCTGTTTGTTGATGGGTAAGTTGCATATGACAACGGAATGGTATAATCAATGGCAAATATAAATCTTCTGCTATTCTAGCACTGCAATTATCACCTGAAAAATATCAATGTTCACATACATTTATGTCCTTAACAGACACATTAACAAATTTTACAATGCATGCATCTACACGGGGTGTTCCAATTAAATGTTTCCGGCCTCAACATGAACTTAACAAATAGGATCATGTTGCTACAAAAGTATCTCATGTTGTGCTTGGCATGCAAAACATGAAACTCCAGTGCTATAACCAGCAGCTGCCAGGTAAGATTAAGATAAACCCACGTTTTGTAAGAGATGGATAAAGAACAAGCTAAAAACCAACGTGAAATTTCGTACAATCAAGGGCCATAATCCAGAAAGCTATGTCTGAAATGCTCAAAAATCAAAAGGGACTGAGATCTTTGGAATATATAGATATACTTTAAGTTTCATCAAAATCGGTTAAAATTGTGACCTCTAGGGAATAATATTATGGAATGACATTAGTTTGAGCAGATATATAAATGCTCATGATAGGGTCCAGGGGCAGATTGGGGCCCGACGGCTCTCCACCGGGAAAATTTTGAAAAATGAACCCCAAATATGCGATTTGGTGGCATATCTGATTTATGGGGACTGAGACCAAGATAACAAGATAAAGTTCTTTCACTGGGTCAAGGCCGTATAACAAGTGGCCTTGATGGACATGGGTGTACGGGCTCGATGACCGTTGGGGGGGGGGGGGGGAACCCAAAATGCGGGAAAAAAAAATTCGGGTTCACGCCCAGCCCCACGCCCCAAGAAATTTTTTGAATTCCAATAAATCGTTTACAGTCCAAGATTGGACCGCTTGGAGAAAATTTTGAAAATTTAACTGGCGCAAATGCATTTCCCTGCTGACCCGAATTCCAAACAACCAATCAATCATCGCGGGGTATAGGGGCCTCCCACTCCAAATTTAAACAAATTTAACCACCACAAACGCCCGTGTAAGCAACTCCAAAACTATCCAATGGTTTTGTAACCCAAAATATAATAAGTACGAACAATCCAAACCATTAGACAAAATCGAAGTTCTAAAAAAAACTGTAAAGGCAAAATAGTGTAATCAAGCAAAATAGTGAATTCAACAAATGGAATGTTCACCACTCTAAATACCAACCATCGAAACAGCTGCATACACAAATAATAATCGATGCTCTGTATAAATTCGTGGTATTCAATTTAAAAGGGAAATTAGTGTTTTATTGGCGCTCGGTGACAGTTAGGGAAACACTAGAAACGGCCGAAAAAATTTCAGATTTACAGAGAGCGGCACCAGTTTTCTTCGAGAGGCGAAGAAGCGGAGCTGACCAAGTTTTACTGCTATTCCAGCCCATAAAATTAGTGTTTTTTTTAGATTTCTGGCTCTTTATTTTGCCAAGTAGACGAAATAATTATTTTTTTGCTTTACCCGTATGCCTGAGAAGTCAGCTTGTCTGAAAGTTAGGGGGCAGTCCCCCTCCCCCCCGTTTCGTATGCCTATAATATGTGGGAGCGGACATGCATAGGCTTAATAATTGCATTTCGTCGACTTGTCGCTTTGTCGGGTTGTGAAGGTGACAAAGCGACAAGTCGACAAAATCAACCCGAAAACGCGACAAACTAACCTGACAATCGTCGCCCTCATTTTGTCGACTTCGACTTATTCACAACGCGACAAAGCGACAAGTCGACAAAATATAATTATTTCGCTTTGTCGACTTGTCGCCTCGGAAGTTAATCTCAGTCATGCGCAAGCATTACACACTCAGCATGGAGGCAATGTTAAAGCACCTACTTGTCATCCGTCGGTATTCTTCATCAGATTTCGACAAGGAAGTGTAATTCATATCGATTAAATTCTAATAGTCAGTAAAGAACGCGATCTTCTTGTTTACAGTACCTTCGCGCAAACGCATGGATTAACTTCCGAGGCGACAAGTCGACAAAGCGAAATAATTGTATTTTGTCGACTTGTCGCTTTGTGAATAAGTCGAAGGCGACAAAGTGACAAGTCGACAAAATTGACCCGACAAGTCGACAAAATGAGGGCGACGATTGTCAGGTTAGTTTGTCGCGTTGTCGGGTTGATTTTGTCGACTTGTCGCTTTGTTGCCTTCACAACCCAACAAAGCGAACATCGCTTTGTCGTGCCGCGACTTGTCGCCTTCCCAACCCGACAAGTCGACGATGTAGAATGGCCGCTAACAGCCACCATAAATACCCCCTCCCTCACCCCTGCCAATATTATGTTCAGCTGAAGAAGGTTTTAATAAGACTAATTAGCCAATTTTTTTTTTTAATTTTTGTCCTACCGGCCCTATGGGCCAATCCGCTCTTGATAGGGTCTAAGTACAGTGTTAAAAGAAATATGATTTGGTAAAGATGCTTTTTTTGTAGCATACTGCAGGGCCAGTTTATCACGTTTATTGTGCAGTTAGGGCCTATGCGCCTGGATGTATAAACTGTCCACTGGAGACGTAAGAAACGGTCCTAAACTTATACTGATTCTAATAAATCCCTGGTATATCTATAAACTACAGATGTAATGCTTCCCAGCGATACCAAGTATTTAAATGACCTTACATGGTCACCATTTCTATCCAGTCTATCATGTGTATGATGTCATTTATCTATATTAAACTTATTCCCTATGTCATCAAAACTATGATGTCTTATTAACATCATAAAATCCTTGGTTACCATGGCTTTCCTTGTGCTTCCAAATTTAATTTGTGTAGTTAAGAGTTCTCTTGAGAAGTAAGTTTTCCCACTTACGAAATGTTTTGTGTTGCCATAATAGATGATTTTGTGATACTAATGACGTGTCCGAATTTTTTTTCCAAACGCACTCTATTGTCCGACCGTGAATATGCCCATTCGGACATCAAGACATGGTGAATAATATTCAAAATTCGAAAATTAATATATAGTGTTCTGACTAGTACTAAAAGTATAACTACCACTCAACCCGATTATCGTTGACAATACACTCGATTTATTAGGTAATTAAGTGATCAACGTATTTATCGTGTTATACCGCCTATAAACCTTACCTTGATTAACAACTTAATCTGCCTTGATTGACTGACTTAATCCTTTGTCGGAAAATTCATCAATCTAATGTTAAACAGAATTCATTGCTTTCTCTTTGTCGGACTATTCATCAATCCAATAAGAATGATTATAATTTTAATCAACCTATTTTTCTCGTGGTTTCTCAATTGTCGAACATTTTAATCGCATTTATGTGAGCCGACAGCATTTATAAACTAATCATAGATTCACATATCGAAAGAGTATATTAACACCCTATATCAACGGACAGTCATTTTGTCTTCGATGATATCTTTTACGCATTTTAAGAATCCATATAGATATTCTCATCCAAAGCTGCATGTTGTTAGTCACGTAGGAATTAGTCTCTATTATCCAGAAAAATATTCTACGTACATGTTAAAGACTAGGAGGTTTGGGGTGACCGAGACTAGTACGCCACATGCTTAAGGTGGTTGATGCTATACCGCATCCAACAAAATAACAAAAAGGGGAGGAGCTACCAATAGCTAGATAAGCAGAAATTCTAACTTATTTGCAGGCGGAAAATAAGAAGTATGCCAATCATTCTGCTGTGTTGAGTATGATGCCTGTAACACTTTGCCATGCCTACGAATGAGTGTTATTCGCTGAAGTAAGCTGTGGAATATTTCTCAGATACGAAAGATCCAGTATTGTGCATTAGCTATGCCCTTTTACTAGTGATTTATCTATTTCGGAAGTTCTGCATTCTTTTCTGCCGTATAAACGAAGACACATAATTCTAAAGGAATATTATGATTGTGGATTTGATGCCGAAGCAGGACCGGCAAGCTTTCATTAGACATATTACGAAAATTTACTGACATAAATTTGAATGCCGCACGGGAAATAAGTGTGGAAAATAGTGAGGTTCGCCAATTTATATTACGTACAGGATTTGAATATTTTGTTGACATATTTTTAATTGTTGTATGAATTGAATGCCGTACGGGAATTAGGTGTGAAAAATATGAGGTTCACCACTTTTTTTATTACGTACATGATTTGAATATTTTGTTGACGTGTGATTTTTCATTGTATGAATTGAATACTGTGCGGGAGTCGGGAATTAGATATGAAAGATAGTAAGCTGGCACAGCCAGGCAGGATACGCCCACATTTTCGAGAGATGGTTAGAGAACAAGCAAAAACGAAAGTGATTTTTCCTACAATCAAACGAAGGCTATAATTCATTAAATTACAATTTGATATGCGCAAATATCGAAAATAATCAAGATCTTTAGGTTATAAACATGCATTTCAAGTTTCTTCAAAATAGAATTAAAATTGTGACCTATACTGGGTCCACAACCTTCATATACCATATTTTAACACTATAAGCGTACAAACGGCGGCCATTTTGTCTGGCAATTATGGTCCGATTTCCCTAAAATTCAAACTCAACCTTCCGTATGGTGTAACGGTGATAGAGTCAATCATTTTTTCAAATCGGATAATAATCGTAACCTCCAGAGGGACCATAGGCGAATTTTCGGACAATTAGGGGCCATAATTCAGGAAGTTATTATCTGATATGTGCAAATAACGAAAGGAACCAAGATCTTTGGGTTATAACCATGCATTTCATGTTTCAACAAAATTGAATCAAAATTGTGACCTATACTAGGTCCACAACCTTGATATACCATTTAATAACAGTATTGGCGTACACGCGGTGGCCATTTTGTATGGCAATTTTGTTCCAAATTTTTCTGAAATTCGAAATCAACCTTCCTAAGGGTGTAATGGTGATATAATCAAACGATTTTTTAAATCGGATAATAATTGTGAGGAACCACAAGCTAAACAAAGGCGATTTTGCGTATAATCAGGGGCCATAATTCAGGAAGTTACAATCCGATATGCGCAAATATCGAAAGGAACCAAGATCTTTGGGTTATATCCATGCATTTCAAAGTTTCATCAAAATCAAATAAAAATTGTGACCTCTACAGGGTCCACAACATTGATATACCATTTTAAACAGTATTCGCGTACGATCGGCGGCCATTTTGTATGGCAATTTTGGTTCGATTTTTTCGAAATTCAAACTCAACCTTCTTTAGGGTGTAACGCTGATATAATGAAACGATTTTTTAAATCAGATAATAATTGTGATCTCCAGAGGGACCACAAGCTAAACAAAGGCGATTTTGAGTATAATCAGGGGCATTAATTCAGGAAGTTACGATCCGATATGCGCAAATATCAAAAGGACCCAAGATCTTTGGGTAATATCATTGCATTTCAAGTTTCGTCAAAATCAAATTAAAATTGGGACCTCTACAGGGTCGACGACCTTGATATACCATTTTTCAACAGTATTCGCATACGAACGGCGGCCATTTTGTATGGTAATTTTGGTCCAATTTTTCCGAAATTCAAACACACCCTTCCTTAGGGTTTAACGGTGATATAATCAAACTATTTTTTAAATCGGATAATAATTGTGACCTCTAGAGGAACCACAAGCTAAACAAAGGCGATTTTGCGTATAATCAGGGGCCATAATTCAGGACGTTACGATCTGATATGCGCAAATATGGAAAGGAACCAAGATCTTTGGGTTATAACCATGCATTTCAAGTTTCATCAAAATTGAATTAAAATTGTGACCTCTACAGGGTCCACAACCTTGATATACCATTTTTTAACAGTATTCGCGTTCGAACGGCGGCCATTTTGTATGGTAATTTTGGCCCGATTTTTCCGAAATTTGAACTTGGCCTTCCTTAGGGTGTAATGGTTATATATTCGAACGGTTTTTTAAATCAGATAATAATTGTGACCTCCAGAGGTACCACAAGCTAAAATAGGTGATTTTTCGGACAATCAGGGGCAATAATTCAGGAAATTACGTTCTGATAGTCGCAAATATCGAAAAGAACCAAGAGAGTCCACAAACAATTGTGGACGGACGGACGTCCGGACGGACAGGGGCGACGACATAATACGTCCACATGAAAATGTGGGCGTATAAAAATAGCGAGGTTTACCTATTTTTATTACGTACAGGATTTGAATATTTTGACATGTGACTTTTAATTGTGGTACAAATTCGTCTGCTTAAATGACGATAAGAGTTATGCCCCTTCATTTGCGGTAAAATATATCCGACAAGAAATTTTTTGAAATCCCAACACTGCAGTAGCCAGATATAAGTTTTCACTTACTCTTGGATTTTGACACTTGAGATAGTTTCTTTTCAAGATGCATTATGCAAGAGCTAAATCTGCCTATTGCAGGCCTTAAATGTTACATAAATTATTAATTAGACATTTTTTAACTTGCAAAGACCAGAATTAATTTGTGATGTCATCAGATGCTTGAGATTTTTAACTGATTTAAACACGATTGGCAGTTAACGATTTAAAGTGGATAATCTAGACTTAGTTTATTATCGTTACAACGGTAGCAATGACAATCGTGACTCCGCTAGTCTCCAAACAGCCCTAACAACATCGTTCAGAAATTAGACATTTATTAACTTGCAAAGACCAGAATTAATTCGTGATGTCATCAGATGTTTGAGATTTTTAACTGATTTAAACACGATTGGCAGTTAATGATTTAATTATAAAGTGGATAATCTAGACTTAGTTTATTATCGTAACAACGGTAGCAATGACAATCGTGACTCCGCTAGTCTCCAAACAGCCCTAACATCGCTCAGAAATTAGACTGAAGTAATTAGACTGAAATTTGGGCATATACTATAAATAGCAAAAGCAAGAACGGGCAAAAATGCAAATATATAAACATTTATATGGTACCTTTTAATGTGCCATTTGCATCCACACTAATAGGTACACTAACACTTTTATGGGCCATTCCATTAGACAAAGCATTCAAGTTGGAGTAAATATCAAGATTTCTTATTGGCTCTATATTAATCTGAAATGTATAAAGTATTAAAATTGATGATTTCTTCATATAGCAAAATTCAAAATGAACACTGTAAGCTTATACATTTACAAGAAATAATTAAAAAAGAAAGATCACTATCAACTCTCCTAGGAATATCATTAACTATGATGGGCAAATCCTGCTGATCACCTGAAGCCAAATATTTTGGAAAAAGGAAGTTTCTTGTATTGAGAGCATATGGTTCCAGCTTCTCCATATATGCCAGCCATGACTGCTTGAAAAAACAAATTTTTATACAATATGGGGCCATAATCCAGGATGTCAAGTCCAACATGCGTAAATACGAAAACAAACCAACAGGTCCTTGAAATAAAAAATGATTGCCATTGCAAGATACGCCCACATATAATACAGAAGAAACTAAGATCTTGGAGATGTTAAAACAAATTTTAAGTTTCATCAAAATCAGATAAAAAATTGTGGCCTTGAAGTTCCGATAGGGTTAAAAAAGGTTCCTCGCTCGTTTCCTTTTTATCAGAGACTTTGCAATTTATCTGACAGGCAGGATACGCCCACATACAAGAGTTGGATAGAGAACAAGCTAAAAAGAATGTGATTTTTCCTGTACATTCATGAAGTTACAAATCGATATGCGCAAATATCGAATGGAACCAAGATCTTTGGGTTATAAACATGCATTTCAAGTTATTTCAAAATCAGATTAAAATTGTGACCTCTAGAGGCTTCATAACCTTGATAGACCATATTTTTACACTATTCGCATAAAAGCAGTGGCCATTTTGTTCGAAAGTTTTGATCCGATTTTCACGAAATTCTAACTCTAACCTTCCCTAGGGTGTAACGTGATATAATCAAACGTTTTATTAAATCGGATAATAATTGTGACCTCCAGAGGGACCACAAGCTAAAATAGGCATACAATCAGGGGTTATAATTCAGGAAGTTATGATCCCATATACCCAAATATCGAAAGGAACCAAGATCTTTGGGTTATAAACATGCATTTCAAGTTTCATCAAAATTGGATTAAAATTGTGACCTCTACAGGGTCCTCAACTTTGATATACCATACTTTTACACTATTCGCGTACAAGTGCGGCCATTTTGTCTGTCAGTTTTGGTCTGATTTTCACGAAATTCGAACTCAACTTTCATTATGGTGTAACGGTGATATAATCCAACGTTTTTTAAAAAGGATAATAATTGTGACCTCCAGAGAGACCACAAGCTAAAAATGGTCATAATACAGGAAGTTACATTCCAATATGCGCAAAAATAGACAGCAACCAAATTCTTTGGGTTAGAAACATGCATTTCTAGTTTTATTAAAATCTGTGACCTCTACGTGATTTTTCGTACAATCAGGGGCCATAATCCAAGTTACGGTCAGATATATGCCAATATCGAAAGGAACCAAGATCTTATGGTGATAAACCTATATTTCAAGTGTCATTAAAATCGGATAAAATTTGTGACCTGTAGTTTGTTCACAAACAATTGTGGACAGACGGACGGGACGGACAGGGGAGACAACAATATACGTCAACATGTAAATGTAAGCGTATAACAATATAATTTACATCGAGCCCTTTCTATAAAGATAGGTTGCCAGGCAACGAAACATAAGCCCACAGCAGCTAAATCGTCCGGGCAGTCAACAAGAGTTGAAGCATATTTTTACTTTTTTCGGTAATGAAACATTTATAATACACTAAAATCTGATTAAGAGTAACAACTCATTATGTTATTATCAGAAAATCATTATGATTTGTTTGGCTTTAATCAAGTCTGATTTTCACAAAATTCGAACTCAACTTTCATTATGGTGTAACGGTGATATAATCCAACGTTTTTTGAATTGGATAATAATTGTGACCTCCAGAGAGACCACAAGCTAAAAATGGCCATAATACAGGAAGTTACATTCCAATATGCGCAAAAATAGACAGCAACCAAATTCTTTGGGTTAGAAACATGCATTTCTAGTTTTATTAAAATCTGTGACCTCTACGTGATTTTTTGTACAATCAGGGGCCATAATCCAAGTTACGGTCAGATATATGCCAATATCGAAAGGAACCGAGATCTTATGGTGATAAACCTATATTTCAAGTGTCATTAAATTCGGATAAAATATGTGGCCTGTAGTTTGTTCACAAACAATTGTGGACAGACAGACGGACAGGGGAGACAACAATATACATCAACATGTAAATGTATGCGTATAACAATATAATTTACATCGAGCCCTTTCTATAAAGATAGGTTGCCAGGCAACGAAACATAAGCCCACAGCAGCTAAATCGTCCGGGCAATCAAGTTGTCTCAGGACCTTAAACTCTGTATCAATCTAAAGTCAATTGGATGATACCTTTAGCATCTAGAGCTTCCACAAGATTTTTTGAAGTGATCAAGGGCCATAACTCTGGCAGTAATTATCGGAAAATCGCTGAAAATCAATATGCCCTTTTGTCTCATGACCTTAAACACAGTGTATACAATTGAAGTCAATCGGATATTAACTTTAGCCTCTAGAGCTTCCACAAGATTTTTTGAAGTGATCAAAGGCCATAACTCTGGCAGTAATTATCGGAAATTGCTGAAAATCAATATGCCTTTTTACTTTTTGTCTCATGACCTTAAACACAGTGTATACATTGGAAGTCAATCGGATATTAACTTTAGCCTGTAGAGCTTCCACAAGATTTTTTGAAGTGATCAAGGGCCATAACTCTGGCAGTAATTATCTGAAATCGCTGAAAATCAATATGCCCTTTTGTCTCATGACCGTAAAAACTGTGTATAAATTAAAAGTCAACCGGATATTAACTTTAGCCTCTAGAGCGTCCACAAGATTTTTTGAAGTGATCAAGCAGGCCTCAAAATTTGACGCGAACGATACCAATTGGTTACGTGCGGTCGCGCCAGCTCAAAAACACGCGACCGACTTCCCGGTTACGCAAATTGAAATATCGGTTACGTTAACAAATTTAGCCTACATTTGATCAATTTTTATACGTTATGACTTTGTGACACAGGTCTATATAATTTATTTGTATTATAGCCTAAACTCCCTTCATTCATTTTTGACATTTCATTTCTCCATCTTATCGGTACTTTGACAGATCGCATATTTTGATATCCGGTATTGACCAGTTTTAAGCCGGTTGATTTAAAAATGCCCACCATCCCCAATTATTTAAATGATTAGTTATGCCATAAACATTTGAAAGCCTACCTTTGGATTTTCACAAAATGACAAATGAGTTTTGACTATTTCACATGCCAGCTATATTTCCAAAGAATTTACTACACGTGTCCATTTCTACTTTCACTATATAGCCCTGCTGTACGGTAGTTAATGACCCGTATGGATGTCGTCAACTTTGACCTCCACCCCGGCATTGCTCGAGCAGTAATGTAAATGATTTTATTGTCCTGTCATTTTTAATATTATTTCATGACATCAAACTATTCTGTTTCCTTTTGAGACTTTGTGTACATATAGTGCCGAGGTTAATAAATACTGTGTCAATCAGTCGCTATACCTATGTTAAAATGAGTGAGGCCACGTCATGCTACGTGTTTAGTACGTCACACGTGCTGGGAAGAATGAATGATTGAATGATAAGTGTTGTATGAAGTACGTATGTACATGTAGCTACCATTCCTTGATGTTTGAAAAAGTCGATTGATAAAAGAATTAATAATAAATAGGGATTTAGTGACGTGGAACTATTTTTTTAATGTTTAAACAGGGACATCGTGGGATTAGAGTTTAAAATCATAAACACTTAACCTCAAAATATAATATTAAATATAAAAGAATATAAATTAATATAAATTTTAATTAGTCAAGTTATTTCTTTATAAAATACATTTACTGCTAGTGGAAATGAATAATAGCACAATTTAAATCGGGATAAAACATGATAATAGTGCAACCATTTTATGTAACCAATTGGTTATGCAATGGTTATCTGGCGTAACCAAACAAATTGGTTACGCAGAGCTTAAACCCGTAACCGTTTTTCTGGTTATGCCAAAATTTGAAATTTCATGGCCTGTCAAGGGCCATAGCTCTGGCAGAAATTATCAGAAATGCTAAAAATCAATAGGCTTCTTCGTCTCATAACCTTAAAAACTGTGTATAAATTTACAGTCAATTCAATCAGCAATTGTTGACGCCGGACCGCTGGACATTGGGAGACAACAATATACGACCACATTTCAATGTGGGCATATAAAAATTGTAACCAGAAGAGGCACCACAAGCTAAAAACGCAATTTTTTGTACGATCAGGGGCAATAATCCAGGAAGTTAGAGTTCGATATGAACATATATCGAAAGGATCCAAGATATTTGGGTTATAATATACATTTCAAATTTCATCATAATTAGATAAAATTTGTGAACACTGAAGTGTCCACAAGCTAATAACGCCATTATCCATGAAGTTATGGTCTGGAACATGCCAATATCGAAAGAAACCAAGAAGTTTGGGATAAATATCTATATCTCTTATTAACTCCCTTATGACATCAAGACTCGATAATTTCAACCCTCTATTAGCTGGCTTACCCCTTAAACTTATCAACAAACTCCAACAAATACAAAACACTGCTGCTAGATTAATAACCTTGACGAATAAATATACAAGTATAACCCCTGTTCTCTTTCAGCTGCACTGGTTGCCCATAAAATATATAGATTTTAAGCTTTTACTTTTAACTTTCAAATGCCTTCATAATTATGCACTAAAGTATTTATCTGAACTTTTAGAATCATATACCCCAGGCAGAATTCTACGTTCATCTGATAAATTCCTTTTAAAGCAAAAAATTGTAAACCTTTCTGCTTATGGGGCACGTTCTTTTAGTTATCAAGCGCCTATTCTATGGAATCAATTACCTTTAAATATTTGAATTTCATCATCACTAGTTACTTTTAAAAAACAGACTAAAACTTTCTTATTTTTAAAGGCTTATAACAAATTGTAACACCTAATATTTTGTCTATCGTAGTTCTTTTATGTATTTTTTAGAAATAATTGCTTATTTAATGTATTTCTAACACTCTTGATGTTATTTACATTTTGAATGTATGTTTTTGTTACACTGTAAAGTGCCCTTGAACACACCTGTGAAAGGTGCGCTATATAAATTTTGTAATAATAATAATAATAATATTTCAAGTTTCGTCAAAATTGAATAAAAATGTGACGTGTAGAGTGTCCACAAAAACAAATTGTGAATGGACATGGGGCAACTATGGACATGGGGCAACGACAATATATGTTGGCATGAAAATGTGGGTGTATAATATTATTTACCTCTGTATATGTCATGAGATCATGAGATACAGTATAAAATACAGTATTAGTTGTACCAACAGCAAGAGCTACCGCAATTCCACTTGCAGAATCTATGTCAATATCAGTACTATCACTTGACCACTTGCCACTGTAGCCTATCAAAAATAGAAGATAAATTAGTATAAACATACATTGTTCATGTAATATTTGTATCCATAATTATTAGACACTTTGAATATGAAATATATTACACATTAGCAGCTAAACTGTCCATAAGTTTATTTTTTGTGATAATTTAAACAGTCTCATTGAGTTTCATTAGAGGAAAGCCAATAGCTAGGGTAGTTATTGGTAAAACCGATATCAGATACTTGTAGTAAAACTATGGATCGATACAAGTACTGATATTGAGTATTATACATGTCATACTTGTCTATCATTTTTAATGACTGCTAGACGATCAGTAGTTAGCAGATGTGCCAATAACAATTTCATGCAGCGCACACGCTGTCGATCGCCATATCCGCCAATTGCGATAAAAATATAATCTTGGCGATAAAATATTCAATCTGGCGGATTTTTTGGCGATAACTTTTTCCTGCATGACGATTCTCTTTTACCTTTGGCGATAAATTTTTCTTGTCATAAAGCTTTGATTTCCACGCTGTATAGACGCATTACAGTCTATTGCACCTGGCCGAATGACAGTGAGTCAATTAACAATCAATTAGGTATCAATAATAGACCTATTTTTTGTCTCTTGATCAATCTCAGATTAGTGTTAATAAGTATATATATATATCGTCGGTGTCATTCTAAAACCTTGTAAGTCGGCATTTTTTCGAAAATCACTTTTTTGCATAATTCGATTGGTCATTATGTAATACATCATATATAAAAAAATCAGAGTTCTACGATAAATAGTTTTCATGTTATTAGCGTGTGACCAAACCTCGTATCTCGATTCGCTGTATTTTGTTCTTTTCTAAATACTCGTATCTCAGCCACGTGTTAGCGTCGACAACGTCAAAGGCCTTACAGCGATTTAAATGACCACATTTCATACGATAACACATAAGTAATTCATTATTTTTATCATATTATTATAATATCATATGATGTGTCATATAAGGCATAACTTATAGGGAGAGAACAATAATATTTGCTGTGTGTTTGTGCTTTTAAGGTTGAAAACAGCGATCAATCGGTTTTGTTTACATTCTACTCCTGTACTTACTATTATATATGGGTCATTATTGTCTATATTAGTAACAAGGGATATATGGGATTCTTAATACTTTGTTTGTCGACATTAAAAATATGTCTCTGCATTTTCTGTTATTAGTGTAAACAAATCTCGAGATACAAGCTTTTGACACGGTACATAAATTCACTTAAGTCGATATACGAGCTTTTGGCACAAACCCTTACCTTACTACAGTTAACCAATTATATCTTGTTTTTTTGTTTTTAGGTGATCGTTGTCTTCCAAAATGTCTCGGCGACAGATATTTACTTCCAGGGGTATGATGTTAGTCCATTTAGCTAAAAAGAAGCGGATATTAGATCTACCAGCTTGTAGTAATGGCCACATTTTTAAACACTCGTTTGACCCGGACAACCCTTTCAAAGATGACGACAATGTTAAAGACGATAGTAATGAAGAAACACAGTCTATTAAAACTGCTGATATTGAAGAAAATCACTTGAATCATAACGGTGGTAATAAAGAAATACAACTTAATAATAACGACAATAATGCAGAATTGGACATAAGCAATAACAACGAAAGTATTGAAGAACTACAGTTTTATAATAATGATTATTGTATTAAAGAAACTAAATCAAATAATAAAAAAAGTATCGGCGAATTGCAGTTGAACAATAACAATGAAATTGGAGAAATACAGTTAAATGTGGAAAGTAATAACAAGGATGTAGACGGGGTCAATGTGAATACAAATGATATGATGGAAATTTCTATGAATCAAAGTGAACTGGACAGATTGATAAATAATACTGCTTATGATACAGGTGACACGGATATTGAGGTTTTGGCAATAGTTAATCCAGAGGAATTTGAAAACGTTTTTGATACAAACCATTTCGATGATTTGTGTGAAGTAGAGGATGTGTTACAACTTGGTGATGTTAAAATACCGTCTGTCAATGGCGATGAAGAGGAATTGCAGATAAACGATGGTGAAGTTGGAACTGGGAGTAAACAGGTTGTCGAAACAGAAAGGGGTGCTATTGAGAATGAAGAAAAGATAAGTTATAAAGCTGGAAATAACTGGAAAAAAAATATCAACAAAAAGAAACGTATGCACGGTGAAAACTATGAAAGAAAGTTAATAGATGAAGATGGTGTATCGTCAACTGTAACGGGTGGAGAAAGAAAATTAAAACCAAGGGGTTGTGGAGCAAGGTGTACAGAGACATTTAAAAGATCATGTTGGTCATTTGCTGAAGCAGACAGGAGGAGAATATTTGACAATTTTTGGAAATTAGAATGGCAAGAAAAAAAGTCATTTGTTGCAAGTGTTATAGAGAAAAAAGAAGTCAAAGAGAGAACGGTAGAACCATCCGATAGTAGAAGGAAACAATCATTAAACTATTACTTGACCAATAACGAAACCCGACTAAGAGTCTGCAAAAAATTCTTTTTATCCACTTTAGACATAGGTGAACAGACAATATATAACTGGTTGGACGGCGCAAATGATGGAATGGTAAAAGAATCGTCAAAAAGTAAGAAGAGGAAGGTTGAACGAATCTCAGAGAAGCTGTCAAGCGCAAAACTGTTTTTATCATCTCTGCCCAAAGTGCCAAGTCACTACTGTCGGGCTACATCAAATAAGTCTTACTTAGAGCCCTTGTTTGTCAGCTTTACACATCTTTACAGAGAATATAAAAGTAACTGCAATACTAACGGCCAACAATACGTTTCTCGGTCAAAGTTTTACAGGTTATATTTAGACATGAATCTTGCCATTTACAGGCCCAAAAAAGATTTATGTGATATTTGTTGTAGTTTCCAAGCAAAGAATCTCGCTGAATCAGTCTATAATGCTCATATGATCAACAAAGAAGCAGCACGGATAGAAAAATCTAGGGATAAGGAAAGGTCGAAAGTGGATCCGAACCTGTGTGTCCTTACTGTAGATTTGCAGGCCGTACTTCTTTCCCCATGTCTAAATGCAAGCGCCATGTATTATAAAACTAAATTATGTTGTCATAATTATACGGTTTTTGATCTAAGTAGCAAAGATTGCACTTGTTACTTTTGGCATGAAGATCAAGGGGAACTAGATGCCAGTATATTTGCTTCCTGTCTATGGGACTACATCAGTACCATAGTTGCTGATAACCCTAATGTTAAAGAATTTATTATATTCTCAGACGGTTGCACATACCAAAACCGAAATGTAACGTTGTCAAATGCTTTGTTGAAACTTGCTAATGATAAAGATATAACTGTTGTGCAGAAGTATCTGGAAAAGGGCCACACCCAAATGGAGTGTGATTCAGTTCACAGCTCCATAGAACGCCAGTTAAGAGGAAAGCAAATATATTCTCCTCACAATTATGTCGAAGCTATCAAAGCCGCAAGAATTGAGCCCGAGCCTTATAAAGTTAAGCACTTAAACTTTAGCTTTTTTAAAGACTACACCAAACTAAAAATGTATACATCAATACGCCCTGGTATTAAAACAGGTGATCCTTGCGTCACAGATATAAAGGCCTTAAAATACACACCTGGCGGTGAAATACAATATAAAATCAAATTCGATTCCGATTTTGAATATTTACCTAGAAGGTCACGATCAAAATCAGCAGAGTCTGTTGAAGTATTAAATTTATATGATAATAGGTTGCCCATTAAATCAACAAAATATAAACATCTACAGGAATTGAAATCTGTTATTCCTCCAATATTTCACCATTACTATGATAATCTACTTCATGCATAATCGTTAACTTTTGTTATTATACTGTTATTTACAATTAATTATAGTTATAAATACTGCTACTTTGTGGTATATCATTAACAATGAATTTATGCTAATATTCTTATTAAATTGTGTTTAAACGATTTTTTTATTTTAGTACCATAAATCAATGAACGTTATATAGACCGATTTGTTGGCAATCCCTATAGTGATTTACCTAACTAAGCTTCTAGGCCATCCCGTGGACAATGCCCCACTGGGTATGTAGACTTACCTGTTGGTAATATCCCTCGCTTATCGTACTGAGAATCTAGATCTCCATGTGGGCAATATCACTCAAGTCACTTACCGTACTGAGCATCTAACCCTACCTATGGGCAAAATCCCTCAAGTAATTTACAGTATTAAGTACCTACACATATCTGTGTCCAATGTCCTTCCAGTAAGTTGCCCCAATGAACATCTAGACCTAACCGTGGGCAATATCCCTCAAATAGTTTACCATACTGGGCATATTGACCTACCGGTGGGTAATAATCCCCAAGTTTATACCCTACAGAGCATTTAGACTTACTTGTCTGCAATATCCCTCAATTAACTTCCCCTTTCCCGTGGGCGATATCCGTCAATTAACTTCCCCTCACTGAACTTCTGGACCTACCTGTGGGCAATATTCCTCAAGTAATTTACCGTACTGAACATGTAGACCTACCTATAAGCCACGCCCCTCAAGTCACTTACCGTACAGAATATCTAGACTTATCTGTTGATGAAATAGACCAATAGACCTACCTACTGTCAATATCCAACTAGGAAATACTATAATACAAAACCTGTAATGTTTTTCCATCATTTTAATGCAAATCCAATCTCTAACAACGCAAAAAGAAAGCGCGTAAATCAAATAATTATAATACAACAACGTTCAGAATCCTCGTATCTCGACCGAAAAAAACAAATTTTGGGGCGAAAACCTCGTAAGTCTGAAATCTTAAAATGGAACAAGTATCAGCTTATATTTGATTTACCATTTAATTGGGCAAATTTTAAAATGTAGGAATATGATTTTTTATGAAAATCCGCGAAGTATCTAAAAAGTAATAAAGTTTTTTGTTCCTCCTGAAAAATTTTGTTGATCCGACTTACGAGGTTTTAGAATGTCACCGACGATATATATACAGTAAGAGTAGTAATAAGCTAATTAAGAGACAAAAGATTTAATTATTTTGTTTTCAATATGAAACAGTGCCTTTTTTATGGTTTCTATTCAAAATGGCGGACACGGTGAACAATACTCGGTCGATTCGTTCGGGATTGTTGGATTATGACGGCTGTTTGGTATATTTCTTACTGAAGTTGCCGGTATGTGAATTTGTTAAAATTAGATCCCTTTACTCGTCCGAAGAAGTGATGGTATTTCGCAATTATGTTCAATTATCTGATTTATGTGATGTATCTATTACTGCCATTTGTAAATTTGCCTTAACCAAAGACGACATATTTCCAAGTATTTGTAATATGAGTAAGTGTTGGCTCACAATTTCTAGTGCAACTGTGGAGTTAGACTGGCCCAGTCTCTTCTATTTATTTTACATTTCGATTTATATAAAAGTATTAATTTTCAGTAAACCAACACTTTCGTTTCCATTTGTATAAAAATTTTTTTTGAGTAAACCTGTAACCAGCACCAGAGACTGGAGAATTTGCGAGCTTCACAATAAAATGGGCGTTCCTGTCATGTTTTACGTTCTTCCTTATTTGGAATGATTGACAGTTATCAAGCAAGCCCCGAGTCACGTGACATGAATCATGCGTCTCGACTGGAGGGCAAAGCAGTCATGCTTAGACCGTCTGAGGGTTGACGTCACGTTGTTGTTAGATATGTCGTGATCACTTGCACGACGTCACACGACCTACATAATGCAGGTTGACCTACTAGATGAGAACGAAGCTCTATTTGCCCAGTCTCTAGAGATTACGTTTTCTTTTGTTTTGTTTTTTGGAGAGGACTGGCCAATTTTTTGTGTGTGGAGGAGACTGGCCACCAGTCTACTGTGGAGTGAAAGGGCATTTAGTAGACAAAATATAATTTTGAAAAATCTTTCAAAAGATAGTAAGCTGGCACTGCCAGGCAGGATACGCCCACATTTTCGAGAGATGGATAGAGAACAAGCAAAACCGAAAGTGATTTTTCCTACAATCAAAGACTATAATTCATTAAATTACAATTTGATATGCGCAAATATTGAAAGGAATCAAGATCTTTAGGTTATAAACATGCATTTAAAGTTTCATCAAAATCGAATTAAATTGTGACCTATACTGGGTCCAAAACCTTGACATACCATATTTTAACACTATTAGCGTACAAACAGCGACCATTTTGTCTGGCAATTATGGTCCGATTTCCCTGAAATTCAAACTCAACCTTCCGTATGGTGTAACAGTGATAGAGTCAAGCGTTTTTTTTAAATCAGATAATAATCGTGACATCCAGAGGGACCATAGGCGATTTCTCGGACAATCAGGGGCCATAATTCAGGAAGTTATGATCTGATATGTGCAAATAACGAAAGGAACCAAGATCTTTGGGTTATAACCATGCATTTCAAGTTTCATCAAAATTGAATCAAAATTTTGACCTATACTGGGTCCACAACCTTGATATACCATTTTATAACAGTATTCGCGTACATGCGGCGGCCATTTTGTATGGCAATTGTGTTCCGAATTTTTCCGAAATTCGAAGTCAACCTTTATTAGGGTGTAACGGTGATATAATCAAACGATTTTTTAAATCGGATAATAATTGTGACCTCCAGAGGGACCACAAGCTAAACAAAGACGATTTTGCGTATAATCAGGGGCCATAATTCAGGAATTTACGATCCGATATGTCCAAATATCGAAAGGAACCAAGATCTTTGGGTTATAACCATGCATTTCAAGTTTCATCAAAATCGATTAAAATTGTGACCTCTACAGGGCCCACAACCTTGATATACCATTTTTTAACAGTATTCGCGTACAAATGGCGGCCATTTTGTATAGCAATTTAGCTACAATTTTTCCAAAATTTGAACTCAACCTTCCTTAGGGCATAACGATGATATAATCAAACGTTTTTTTAAATCAGATAATAATTGTGACCTCCAGAGGGACCACAAGCTAAACGAAGGCGATTTTGCGTATAATCAGGGGCCATAATTCAGAAAATTACGATCCGATATGCGCAAATATTGAAAGGAACCAAGATCTTTGGGTTTTAACCACGCATTTCAAGTTTAATCAAAATTGTGACCTCTACAGGGTCCACAACCTTTATATACCATTTTTTAACAGTATTCGCGTACAAATGGCGGCCATTTTGGTCCAATTTTACCAAAATTCGAACTCAACCTTTCTTAGGGTGTAACGGTGATATAATCAAACGATTTTTTAAATCGGATAATTATTGTAACCTCCAGAGGGACCACAAGTTAAACCAAGGCGATTTTGCATATAATTAGAGGCCATAATTCAGGAAGTTACGATCCGATATGCGCAAATATTGAAAGGAACCAAGATCTTTGGGTTATAACCATGCATTACAAGTTTCATCAAAATCGAAATAAAATTGTGATCTCTACAGGGTCCACAACCTTGATATACCATTTTTTAGCAGTATTCGCGTACGAACGACGGCAATTTTGTATGGTAATTTTGGTCCGATTTTTTCGAAATTTGAACTCAACCTTCCTTAGGGTGTAACGGTGATATAATCGAACGTTTTTTCAAATCAGATAATAATTGTGACCTCCAGAGGTACCACGAGCTAAAATAGGTGATTTTTCGGACAATCAGGGGCCATAATTCAGGAAATTACGTTCCGATAGGCGCAAATATCGAAAGGAACCAAGATCTTTGGGTTATAAACATGCATGTCAAGTTTCATCAAAATCGGTTCAAAATTGTGACCTCTATAGGGTCCACAAGCTAAAAACGTGATTTTTCATACAATCAGGGGCCATAATCCTTGAAGTTTTCATCCGATACATGCCAATATCGAAAGCAGCCGAGATCTTTGGGGGATAAACCTATATTTCAAGTTTCGTCAAAATCGGACAAGAATTGTGACCTGTAGAGAGTCCACAAACAACGTCCGGACGGGCGGACAGACGGACAGGGGCGACGACATAATACGTCCACATGAAAATGTGGGCGTATAAAAATGGGCCTCTGCAAAGCAGAGCAGAATATTGTAAATTGTAATATCTATATTGTATGTATTCATGTAAATAAAAATGTAATAAAAATGTTAATTACTGAAAATTTTTAATACATTTTTGGCGGAAGAAATAAATGGCTAAAAGAATAAAAATAAAAATTGGCAGAAAAAAAATGTTACCCAGAGTGAGCACTGATTTCATGTCAAAGAATAACACAGTAACTTAAGTATATTTTTACTGTTGCACTAAACATTTATTGTCTTTCTCTAACTTCTGTGACAGATTAATAGACTTTAATGCATTTATGTTCACATGTGTAACGACTAACAATAATATGGTTTTTTTTGTGGATCGATATTTTACTACACATCTTTTATCTACATTAGTCCAGGTGAATTCACAGTTGAATGGCAGTGTTTTATTTTTTCATATCAAACGTGAGCGCACAGATGTAGATGACCGAAGAGGGTTTAAGCATTTCAGTTTTCATTTTGAAACATCCCAGTTTGAATTGCTGGACGGCTGGACATATTTTTCTGTCCACAAAATATAATGTTAAATTTCTATAATACCTGTAGATGACCGTAATGGAGTAGACAGACATATAATAGATGTTAATGTTACAAAAGCTTGTGCTGGTTTGATCACAAAATCTACCGGTATATTGATGTAATCAGCTATCCATGGATTCTTCTTATCCCATGCCTACAAAAATAAATATTGTAATTTTAGTAAAAAGTTGCTTTATCTCTTGTTGGGAATATTACCAAGGTGTATATATCCACCCTATAAATAATTATTATGATTTATTTATAAAGACAGGTTGCCAGGCAAGAAACATGCCCATAGCAGCTAAATCATCTGATCAGTTTATAAGTTTGTTGCATATTTATTTCTTTATTGTAAGGTTGCCACGATATCAAACAAGCCAACAGTGAGGCTGATGTCCCCCGCCGAAATCCCAAAATAAATAGATGACACATATTAATTAAGCCGTGGCTATTCTTACGACGAGGCGTAAGAATTATTTACGGGCTATTCTTACGACATGGTGGAAGTTCCTGTGGCGCATGCGCAAGTTACACAATGCTGGACTATTTTGCAGTTTGCAAGAGTGGGTGTCGTAAAAATAGGCAATATAGCACAGAGTAAGCTATAATAATAATCGCGTCATTTTACAAGGGTAGCAAATTAGGCCTGAGGCCTTTTTCCAATTTGGCCCTTTGCACAGATCGTGCGAATGATTTCGATCCTTACTGCAGGAAGAAACCGAAGAACTCGGGGGAAACCTGCCTGATCGGACGGGAGACCCGTCACCGAATATCCCTCTCACTTACAACGATAAAGTTCATGCCCTGAGCTGGGATTGAACCCTCGTTGCATTTGTGAGAAGCCGCCTCTCTATCGCCACGGCTATCCGACCAGCTCTTCTTTATCTGTACGACGGAGAAACACAGATAGGCTATATTTACGAAAACTACGGAAATAAAATAATTTGACTAGGCAGCTCTTTTTATGGAGTGGGGGGGGGGGGGGGGTAGCGTTTGGGCAAAAACAAGCAATCTTTTAATTTTGGCCTAAAGTGCTTACTACTACAAGTACAACGACAACAGTCATAAAAAATAAAGTTCTTCAAGTTTTCTTTTCTTATTCAGTTTTCTTTTTTTTTGTTATATATATTTCTTCTTTTATATTTATTTATTATTTGCTATTGACTTTGATTTAAAGAAAAAAGAAAGAAATTAGACACATATTTAGGCCTTTATGAATAGCCTTTTTTAAAAGAAAAAAAATAATCACTAAGTTACACCCTGGCCTAGGCTTTTCTCCTCTAGAATTAAATGAAGAAGACAATGAGTTAAGGCTTAGCCTATAATAATATAGGCCTATATTGTTTTTTAAAGAATAAATTTGAACAGTGAATAAACAGTGAAAATACAGAATTGTAAAGTGTGAGAAGAAAATATGATATAGGCAGGACTATAAGGGTCTTTTAAGAAGAAAGTAGGATATAGTGATTATATTTCGTTCATTTTTATTTATTTCCCTTTTGTTTGTTTAAAAATCAGTGAAAAAAAGAAGAAATAAAAGAATCTAGACACATACAATATATACACATAGACCTTTAATTCTTTTTATTATATATGTGAATAGCCTATATCTTTTTTAAAAATAGACTTTAAAATTACTGATTATTCTGTCCAAAATACCAAAGAAATAACTAACTGGACAGCAAATCTTAGCTTTTCCCCCTCTAAAATTGACTTTGAAATCACAGAAAAGTAAAGACGAAATGGTATATAATGTAGGCCTATATATTTGTGAAAATTAAGATATAGGCCCATAAAATAGTTATATAAAGTAATCCTATATTTCATTTCGTGCTTTTATTCTCTCTGAAATTACCATTGAAAGAAAACATTGTAAATAGAAAAGAAGAAAATGTGATATAGGCCTATAATATAAGTAGTTATTTGTTTTAAATAATATGATATATGCCAATACTATAAGTATTTTGAAAAAAAATGATATAGGCCTTTGCGCCCTATCTAGGTCTATAATATATAATAGTGATATAAGTTGGTTTTTTTAAAACAAAAAATGGATAAAGGCCTATGCAATGACAGGTGTTTATTAACATAAATAAGACCCAACAAAAAAATAACTTATATATAGGCCTATATATCTTTAAACTTTTCTAAAATTACTAGAAATCGGACGCAAATATAGGCCTTTATGTTAAAAGCCTTTTTTAAAAAAAATAACTGAGCAATACATCATGATTTGTTTCCTTTAAAATTTACTGTGAAAGTAAAAGAAAAAGAAAAGAGGAAAATGGTGTAAGGCCTATATATTACTAAAGCATAAATTTGAAATACAGAATTTTAAATTGTAAAATATAGGTATGTATATTTTTAACAAAGACGAATTGTGCTATTTTCTTTGAAATTAACACTGAAAACACAGAGTTGTCAATTGTAAAGGAGATAATGGGATATGGCCTATAATGAAAGTGGTGTTTTTAAAGAATATGACATAGGGCTATAACATTAGTAGTTTTTTTTAAAGAAAAAAATACGATATAGGTCGGTGCCGTGAAAGGTTTTTATTAAACAATATATTTGCAGTTTCCATAATTACAGTAGACTATGAAGAAAATATAGGCTACCACCTCCCTGAAAAAAATAACATCGATATCTTTAAACTTTTCCAAAATTACTAGAGAATAAAGACAACTGGGCATTTAATGTAAATCTTATTACATACCGGTATACATAGGATCTAGAATTACAGACTATGAAGATAATAATAATATATAATACTACATAAAATAACTTTTCTATATATCTTGATCTTTTTCTGCAGAATACTGAATAGTAAAAAAAGAAAATGGTATATTTATATAAAGACCCTAAAAGGTAAAAATAAAAGTAGAATATAGGTTTAGATGTATGTATAAAAAAAGCTATAAAATTACATATTAGGACAAAGAAGGGCACAAAAAAAATTAGCTGAACAGTATTTAAATTTGAATATTGTAATGCGCAATTGCAAAGACAAATTAATTGGTAGTGTAAATACTGCTTATACTTTTATTATTTTAGCACGGACCCTATATTATATGTCAATACCGTAGATACTATATGTACTTGTTTTCTACCAAAGGACACGACACACTTTTGGTATTCACAAATATTTAAAATATAGTAGAAAATTCTGGACGAATACAACTTGCTGATTTCCAACCATTTTTAAAATCCAACATTAAAAGTATAATTAAAAAAACAAGGGGTGGCATCTTACAGTTACATTTTCTTTTTCGTCAGATAATTTTATATTTTCCAAACAATGACTGATTTAGTACGTATTTTCAATGGTAGTGGTACAAAAGTCCATGCCTTACTCAAAAAACTAGTATTTATTATTTTCAATTATATATAGAAATTGATAAATTCAATGTTATAATCATAATCTGATTTACGGCAAAATGTATGCGGTTCGCTTCAAAACATAATGAGAATGTGCACTTTTAACTATTTTAAGAATAAAATCCATGTTGTACCATTGTGAATTTATATTATATGAAAAAAAAAGCCAACAATGTTTTAGACAAAATAGAATAATGTTCTGTTGTTAATGTTTTCGTAAAATTAAAAATACATATAATATAGGCCTACATTATTATAGGCTAAGCCTTAAGTCATTGTCTTCTTTACTATTCAGTAAATGCACAGTTAATTCTAGGGCAAAAACGTCCAGGATGTAGTGATTATTATTTTAAAAAGGCTATTCATATATAGGCTACTCATAGGCCTAAATATGTGTCCAATGTCTTTCTTTTTTCTTTATATCAATAGGAAACAAATAAATATAAAAGAAGAAATATTTATTACAAAAACAACTAAATAAGAAAAGAAAACCAGAAGAACTGTTTTTTTAAAAATACATAAATATGACTGTTGTATAGTACTAGTAGCCTTATATGGTAGGCCTAAACATACCGTACTACGTAGCTGCATGTTTGGCCTTAATAATTATGCTTACCGTATAACGCCGATTTGTTTTCATTTGCTTTTATTTCACCCGTGGATTAATTTCTCCTTCCTCTATGATGTGAAAATTGTCATTAAAATAATAGGTCTGATTTACGCCTATTTAAAAACTTATAACGGTATTAATTATCGAAGTTTACCTTGCTTGAGGTAAATACGGTAGAATCCAATGTTTTAGGTGCGTTAACATGGGGAATTAGTACTTCCTGTGACTTCAAGCCACGTCTTTATCCTTCCCTTACATTAATATAACTTTTTAGTTTGAGATGTCCCCTTCTGGTACGTTGAGAGAGAGAGAGAGAGAGGAAACCAGAGCAAGTTGCACCATGTACTGCCTTAGTACTAGTAGTAGTCTAGTCATAAAAATAGCCCGATCTCGTCGTAAAAATAAAGCATTGCCTATCCTTACGAGATCGTGGTAAGAATAGGAGGCAGAATATTTTTTACGACGAGACATATAAATATATACTGTCAGTATATTTATCTATGGACGAGAACGAGATATCGTCGTAAAAATAAAGTATTGCCTATTCTTACGACACCCCGTCTTGCAAACTGCACAATAATTTAAGTCCAACATTGTGTAACTTGCGCATGCGCTACCGGAACTTCCACTATGTCGTAAGAATAGCCCATAAATAATTCTTACGCCTCGTCGTAAGAATAGCCACGGCGTATTAATTAATCGCACATTTATTTTTTTCAAAAGTATTGAGCAATCAAACTATACACTAAGTTTCATCACTCTCTACCAGATAGAATCAGACATTGTTCATCATCATTGAACTCCATCAAGGCATTCACCTAATGTACGCCTACACCTAGTTTGAACATTCTACCTTAATTAGAAGGAGAATTTTTGTGTTTCAAAGTCTAGACCTATCAGTTGCTTATCGCTCTGCTTACCCTCAACAGAAAATGTTCATTATTAAACTTAGTCTAGGTATCGATGAAATAAAACTATATACCAAGTTTCATCACTCTCACTTAATTACAACTAAAGTTATTGCGTCCCAAAGCATCAACCAATCAAATTGCTTATCTCTGCTTACCCTAAGCAGAAAATGCCCATCTTCGAACTCCATCAAGGTATTGACCTAATAAACACCTACATCAAGTTTGAATATCCTAGCTCAATTTGAAGGAGAGTTATTATGTTCCAAAGTCTCAGCCAATCATATTGCTTATCGCTCTGCTTACCATGAGCAGAAAATGTGCATTATTGAACTCAGTCAAGGTATTGATGAAATGAAACTATATACCAAGTTTCACCACTCTAACTTAATTACAACTCAAGTTATCGCGTCCCAAAGCATCAACCAATCAAATTGCTTATCTCTGCTTAACCTAAGTGGTAAATGCTCATCTTCAAATTTCATCACGGTATTGACCTAATAAACACCTACACCAAGTTTGAATATCCTAGCTCAATTAGAATGAATGAATGAATGAAATGGGGTTTAACGTCCTACGCTTAAGCACCTAACCTGGGCTAATTGAAGACGGGCATACGCCACAGTGTGCAATGAGGGAAATTTTGCCCGGGCAGCGACGCTACGGCCTACTCTTATATCGAATCCCAACTGCCAAGGGATCTTTTACGTGCACTCCAATTTGTACACGGGACCTCGGTTTTTCGTCCCATCCGAACGACTAGGCAGCTGTCCTTGTCAGGCCCTCCTTCTGCATCACTGACAAGGGGAAATCACGCCGAAAAATCGAGATGAACTTTCTCGGCCGATGCAGGGATCGAACACTCAACCTCCAGGCTAGCGAACCAGCGCCTTATCCACTTAGCCACCGTGATCCCCCAGCTCAATTAGAAGGAGAGTTATTATGTTTCAAAGTCTCAGCCAATCAAATTGCTTATCGCTCTGCTTACCCTGAACAGAAAATGCTCATTATCGAACTTAGTCAAGGTATTGATGAAATAAAACTTTATACCAAGTTTCATCACTCTCACTTAATTACAACTTAAGTTATCGTGTCCCAAAGCATCAACCAATCAAATTGCTTATCTCTGCTTACCCTAAGCGGAAAATGCTCATCTTCGAACTCCATCAAGGTAATATCCTAATAAACACCTACGCCAAGTTTGAATATTCTAGCTCAATTAGAAAGAGAGTTATTGTGTCCCAAAAAGTGTGACAGACAGACAGACGGACGGACGGACGGACGGACAGACGGACGGACGGACGAACCCATTTTAATAGTCCCCTGCTTTCTTCGAAAGGCGGGGGACAATTATTTTATCACGATTAATCATGATAACGGCTTTTGGAATTATCGCGATAAATAGTAGTATTGCGATTATGTAATTTATCATGATAGTTCTCATTTATCACGGCATAACGAGAAAGAAAATTGAAACATTCCGGGGTGTTGAGCATTGATCCGATTGACCAGCCTTGGATAACCATACTGGGCGGGGCGATTTACCCACTACTAACTAAATACTATCTCGTTACCTTTCTGCTCAGCATAAGAATGGCAATGGCCAGATTTAATCAATAGTGGGTTATCCCAGCCAGAAATCTAATTGCTCCACAACTATAAATCAAAAGTCAATTGGATCTTTCTTAAGTTAAGCCAGCCTAATTTATTATACAACATGTGTACCTGTAATAATATGATAACTTCAGGCATTTGAAATTCAATATACACTGTTCACAAACAAAAATTCACATCATTTGCAAAACACACCATGACCTCAAAAATTACCTTGAGAACTGTTTGTCCTGCTTCAGCTGTTTTCACAACTAAGGTGTTATTATCTAATCCATTAGATACATGTAGTAAGTTATACCTAAAAATAAAGGAATAGTTAGCTTAGGCTATCACTGTCAAATCTATACTTGCCATATTGACTTTGCTGCTTTTACTATCTGATTAATATTTTAGTGAGAATTTCTTATATAGGCACACACAGCAGCTTAATTCGGGCGAATATTAATTCATTCAATACTGTAGCATTTATCATGTTCACAATTCTTTCAGAAAATGGGGGATAATTGCAGAACATAACCAATAAGGGTTTGTACAGTACACAGCTAGATTTTGAGACTGGAGTATGATGAGCTTTTTTTACACATTACATTATTACTTCAGTTAATTTAAATCAATCATTCAGACAGCACAGTGCCATACATCATAAATCACTCTGCGCTGCACAAAACAGTATGCCACCGTAGTCAATTAGGCGCTAAAACTAACACATTGAGTTATATTCTCATGTGATATCACCAGCATCATATGTTGGTGGAGAGAGAGAGAGAGAGAGAAATGGGGTTTAATGTCCACTCAACACAACTAGGTCATTTAGGACTAACATATGGTTTACTTTTATTTCAATAATTCGCTTGCGCGTAGGGAGGAAAACGGAGTGCCCGGAGGAAACCCACGAGGTTGAGAAGAGCCCCTATCTCCATGCCACATACACTCACACCAGGGTCGAAACCACAGCCGCAAGTCATAGGTGGCCAGCCATCTAGAGGTCAAAGCGCGGCACTCTAGACCACTAGGCCATCTCAACCCCCGCATGTTGGTGGACGCGGGTGTAAAATCTCTGATGTGACAATATACACCCATTGTATTTAAAATCACTTTAGTAGAAGCTGATATTAAATAAAGCTTTTCACACACATGCACTTATATGCACATGTCATATATTACTTCAAATTGATGTAATAAACTATACACCACGTTTCATAACTCCCACTTAATTAAAACTAAAGTTATTGTGTCCCAAGCATCAACCAAATTGCTTATCTCTGCTTACCCTAAGCAGAAAATGTTTATCTTCAAACTCAATCAAGGCATAAACACCTATACTAGGTTTGAACATTCTAGCTCAATTAGAAAAAGAGTTATTGTCTCCTAAAAAGTTTAATGGACAGACAGAGAGAGAGAGAAAGAGAGAGAGAGAAATGGGGTGTAATGTCCACTAAACACAAACTAGACTAGGTCATTTCAGGACTAAATGATGGACAGACAGACGAACGAACCCATTTTAATAGTTTTCTGCTTTCTTCCTAAGGCGTTGGACAATAAAAATTATAGGCTAAAACTAGCACTGCTGGATGCATAGTGGTTACTTTTGATCTCTGGGTGCTTAATACCTGGCCTATGTATGACTATATTCATAGAGTCAGCACAAATGCTTAATTGTGATTACTATTCATGGAAACTGGTGAGAAATATACGTGTTGTCAGTAGTCGCTTAATCCCGTGAGTACTTGCATCGTACGTCAGTATTCCTATAAATGGTCACTAATGATCAACTGGTTATTAGTCCTTACTTGTGTCAGTATGTAAAGATAACGTGACTATTTAAACAAACGTGAGTTAAGCCGACTATATCACTAGTCGGGTGCGTGCGGGAGAAATTAAGAAAAGCGTGACTATTTATCAAACCGCCACTAATGATGATCCCGTCACTATCTGAGTGAAGCCGCCAGTTATCTTTGATGTGCGTCAGTAACTGGACCCGACGCCAGTAGAGCGTGAAATAGTTAACTATATACATTTCTAGTGAGTATTGCTACTATACGTGATTAATTAGTATCAGTTAAATTGTAACTTGGAGGACAGCAACTGGAGTATTTGTTCATTAACTGGACCCGAAGCCAGTAGAGCGTGAAATCGTTAACAATATAGATTTTTAGTGAATATTTTTACTATACGTGATTATTATAAACATAGATTAATTATACTGAATAAATGAATTATTATTAATTAATAGGCTGGGGCTATTTGCCACATGTGGTAAGACAATCCGGAGAATATTTGCCACATGTGGCAGTCTCTGTACCGCAATTATCAACCGATTTCAATGAAACTTACAGATTATAATGAGAGTATTAATATCTTAAACTAGCTAAAATTTCGGCCACTTCCGGTTAGCGGTTTCCGAGATATCAGGTTACCACACATTTCATGTGGCACGGCTACAGACCACAATTATCAACCGATTTCGATAAAACTTACAGAGTATAATAACATTAATAATATCTCAAACTAGCCAAAATTTCGGCCACTTCCGGTTAGCGGTTTCCGAGATATCAGGTTACCACACATTTCATGTGGCACTGCTACAGACCACAATTATCAACCGATTTCAATGAAACTTACAGGTTATAATAAGAGTAATAATATCTCAAACTAGCCAAAATTTCGGTCACTTCCGGTTAGCAGTTTCCGAGATATCAGGTTACCACACATTTCATGTGGCACGGCTACAGACCACAATTATCAACTGATTTCAATGAAACTTACAGATTATAATAAGAGTATTAATATCTCAAACTAGCCAAAATTTCAGCACTTTTTGGGCTAGTTTGAGATATTATTACCCTTATTATAATCTGTAAGTTTTATCTAAATCGGTTGATAATTGTGGTCTGTAGCCGTGCCACATGAAATGTGTGGTAACCTGATATCTCGGAAACCGCTAACCGGAAGTCGCGGAAATTTTGGCTACGCAGTGATAATATTAAAGTTATCTTAATCTGTAAGTTTCATTGAAATCGGTTGTTAATTGCAGTCTGTAGCCGAAAGGCTATTTTGATATTCTTGCTTACCACATGTGGCAAATAGCCACTGCCTAATTAATATTCTCGAATCGGAGGAAATCTTTTAAACAATTATGGATGGTAGTGAATAAAGGGACTATTTTTCAGTGATTTCGATTACCGCCGCAAAAGACACCGAAGATGGTTAGTTATATCAATCTAAAATACCTTCATATTTAAATATGAATTTAAATGCACATTGGCAAGGTTTGCTTCGTCACACTATTTGTGCACATATTTTGGCGCAGGCGGCACTTTGATATCTGTATGGATTATTTTGGAATCACAACTATAATGATTATAAGAGGATCAACACCAATCTGGCCCCGAGTTCACAAAGCATTCTCAGACTTAAGTTGAGAATTTGCTCAACTTTCAATCACTGTTTATGAGAAATATCTTTGATGCAGACACACAAAACTTTGCACAATGTTTCGTATTGATGTATTTGATACATTGAAACAACAAAAGTTTTATAAAGGGCTATATTTGAGTTAGAATAAGGTGAACAAATTTGAGTTAATTCTCAACTTAAGTCTGAGAATGCTTTGTGAACTCGGGGCCAGTTTACGCTAATTTTAGGGTAATATGATAGCAGATAATATTGAACTTCATACACATACATATATACAAGCTAAAATTCTGAGCACTGAAGAGTCGTGTGAATATCTATAATTACATTATTTTTTTTTTAAATTTGTGCTGTATAATCCGATTCCTGATAAACAAAAATAAACAACATATAATTCAAACGTCAACGCGACCATTTCAGACTTCGCCTCTAACCGTATCACAAATAGCCCGTGCAAAGCAATGAAAGAAGGAATTCTATTTATACATGTACAATTTCATATTGAAAAACGTTTGGTGTCAGATGACTGGTATTAAACTGTTAAAATGACTAAGCTATATATCCGTCTTGGGACCGCCAATGTCAGAAAAGGTACGTAGTTTTGAGAAAAAGCGAGCCCATTTATATGACACACTTCGTATGCAGAGAAAGCAATTTTTACGGCCTGCCAAAAGTTCATAAGAGCAAGGCTATCAACGAGATGCATCTCAGCTATGGTCAGTGAATTTGTCAGCGTCGATACTTTTTCGAATATGGACCCGTTCAAAAGAAGACTTGGATATTTTCTTTAATCTTTACAATATTAAATGGTATGGATGTCAATATTCCGATTACCGCCGTAGACACCGAAGATGGAGAGATAGACGATCTATAAATACCTCCATATTTAAATATGAATTTAAATGCTCAGTGGTAAGAAATGAACGCGACACATTGTCTCCGATGTCAGAGAATATTAGTAAATTATACCCGCTATCAAATCCACACAAAAATCCAAGGCACTCATTTTATTTCAGAAAAGAATAACTGTATTTAGATGAAGAGAGTCGTTTGAATAACAGAAATGTCCCGTGTATCAAAGATGAAAGAATATAATCACACATAGCCCACTCTTTGTTGTTCTTATGCTAATTCAATTTATCTAAAAGGGGCCGTGACGCAATTTCAGTAATTATTTTTGACCCAATATTACCATCGCCAATTTTTTTTATATCATGGGATAAAGTCAATTAATTTTCGATAGAACTAGACGATATACATGCTTGAGATATGATGTGAACAATTAAATAGTTCATTAATAACAACATCTATATTTCTTATCGTTTTTAAATACAATATTATACACAGTCAAACTGGGGGCAAATATTGACATCTTTTTATGATGGTTGGTTGATCAGAATGTATTGAAGCGTAACAAATGCAGTGTGTTGATACTTTATTGGGGTCATCAAGTAATAAACTAATTAACAAGCCACATGGATTATTTATTTCAACCAAAATGTGTATTAGAGCATTGAATTACGGTTGTTAATTTTGTTTATGTTAGTAGATTATAACATTTATCACACAAGCGATATCTACTGTAGAATGTATTATTTGGTGATAATATTATATATAATGCACCTTGTATATATTATAAATGTGTAGTTGCTAGTTTAATAGAGTAGGAGGGACATTGTACAAATATAAAGACACAAATAATAACTTTTCCCGTGAGTCGTTTATCCAATTGGTTCATTTTGATTACGATTATTTACGTATGAAGTAGGCTACGAATAAAAAAGGTGAATATTTGTAAGACTTTCAAATACAAACTGCTTACCGTATATATCCCATCGACAATAAATATCATAATTAATAAAACCGTTCCGTTTTCAATAATTATCACAGACACAAATATTAATTTTGATTGTTTTATGCATCAACACACAGAGTAAACATCTAACCACATCTTAAGAATTGGGCCTCTTCAATAGTTATAATATTAATTAGTCTAGAAAGCAGATCAAGCAGTATAGAATAAAGTGTCGAGCAGAAAAATCATGCTAAGCGCGGAGCTTTTTCTTTTGATGTCACGTGGGAGATATTTTTTTTGATGTCACGTGCATATTCTCATTGAGGAAACTTAATTGACAGTATTTCTTTGTTAATTTTGTTCATGAAAAGGCCCAACACAGTACAGTAACTGATCTATAACAATGTATAGCTAGCTCTACCTGTACTTCAACGAAAATCTGTACTTCATGGAACCTGATTTACCGATTCGGGCGATTGATGATATATTTGTCAATGGCGGCATTGCTATTTTGAATGGATAATAATATTACGATTATATTCCCGATTTTATTCGTACCTCATATGTAAATAATCGTTATCAAAATGAAATTAAACGCTTCGTCTAATACTCTCTAACTCAACTCTCGCGTCATGTTTTTATTACTTATCCATAACAATTATTTGCGTATTTATTTAATAATCAACAATGAACAACCCGCACCCGACAGTAGGTCATTTTGGGACTAACGTATGGTTTTCAATTTTTATTTCAATAATTCACTTGTGCGTAGGGGTCTTTAGCAGTAGGAGGAAACCGGAGTGCCCGGAGGAAACCTACGAGGTCGAGTAGGTGCCCCTATCTCCATGTCACAATCGCCGATCAACTAATTAAATAAATGCCAATTGAATTATCATAACCTGCCTTTTCTTTTAATCTGGTGTTGATTATCGAACCCGTTCCGCGCAGTGAGTTGTGACTATTGACGACAATTGATTGGAGATTTTTAAAGCGCTTAAAAACGATTGAATTAATTTAGAATTGCAAAATGCAAGACGTAATTTATTATTAATTTGTTACATATAAAAAACCTTAAATCAATTATTATTATTCGTTACATAATAAATCTTAAATCAATTTATCTAACTGCGCATATTTTCTGATATGGTCTGGTTATTTGAGCCTAAAAATAGAACACAGCAAGTCTCCAATTGGTGCATGCACGCTTCACTTTGATGACAGTTATATCATGGCATCCCATGGGTCGTGTACAGTGTGACTGCATGCTTTCTGATCTGGTCGGATTATTTGAGCCCAAAAATAGAACACAGCAAGTCTTCTTTGGTGTGTTATATCACGGACATATACGTTCTGCCATCTACGGCGGTAGTCGAAATCGATGACAAATACTCCAGTTGCTGTCCTCCAAGTTACAATTTAACTGATACTAATTAATCACGTATTGTAGCAATACTCACTAGAAATGTATATAGTAAACTATTATTTCACGCTCTACTGGCGTCGGGTCCAACTACTGACGCACATCAAAGATAACTGGCGGCTTCACTCAGATAGTGACGGGATCATCATTAGTGGCGTTTTGATAAATAGTCACGCTTTTCTTAATTTCTCCCGCACGCACCCGACTAGTGATATATTCGGCTTAACTCACGTTTGTTTAAATAGTCACGTTATCTTTACATACTGACACAAGTAAGGACTAATAACCAGTTGATCATTAGTGACCATTTATAGGAATACTGACGTACGATGCAAGACTGACGGGGTTAAGCCACTACTGACAACACATATATTTCTCACGAGTTTCCCTGAATACTGAATACATTTAACCATTTTTGATGGCCTCATGGATATAGTAATACATAGGCCAGGTAATAAGCACCCAGAGATCAATAGTAACAACTATGCTTGTTACCGTGTAGTAAAACACGACTTTTCGTACAAACAACACTTGATTTTTAGTGCCACTTAACACTAAGAACGATGTTATCTGAACATCTGTCTAAAGAAAACTTCTTTGCATTATCACATTGCTTAATTGGTATGTTTTCTTGATAATTGCGATAACTGCATGGAAAGAGTTTAATCAAGGACCAGCAGTCTTTATCCGACATGTGCATGTTAACTCAAAATTTGGGAAGTAAAAGTGTTTTACTGTGCGATTTATCATTGGACCGTGTGATTTAAGCAGGTCTTTGTATTATAAAAAAACAGGGTTCAGTTTCACAAAAGTTCGTAACTTTAAAAAAAAAAACAGTGGCTAACAGGAAGGATACACCCACATTTTCGAGAGATAGATAAAGAACAATCTAAAGGGGGTTGATGTCGATCTTGGAACTGAAAGCAACTGGTGTTTTGACAACTGGAAGCAACTGAAAGCAACCGAAAAAGTCAACCTGAGCGACTTATAACTCAAAACATTTCGTTGCAGTCAGTTACACATGTTCAACTTTCTGCAACTGGCTGCAAGTTGCAACTAGCCGCAACTAGTTGCAGTTGACATGAAGGGCCATAACTCTGCTAGTAATAATAGTAAATCTGAAAATCTATAGGTTTCTTCGTCTCATGACCTTAAACACTGTGTATAAATTAAAGTCAATTGGATATTGCCTTTAGCCTCTAGAGCAAGCCTGGCCAACCCGCGGCTTCCATGCCGCATGCGACTCTTTCCCTGGTTTCATGCGGCTCAAACGTTTATATCGAACTTTGGGTTTGTGTTTTTTTAATGTGCGTTTTCACTTCGCTTGAGTTCAATACGGTGCTTTTGTTGAACGCGCATGAGCATTAGATGAAAATATGGCTAAGCAGGGGTCTGTGTGTATGATGTGGCTCTTTGCCGTAACACAGTAAACTAGCGGCTGCCAGGCAGGATACGCCCACATACAAGAGTTGGATAGAGAACAAGCTAACAATAAAGTGATTTTTCCTACAATCAAGGGCCATAATTCATGAAGTTACAAATCCATATGCGCAAATATAGAATGGAACCAAGATCTTTGGCTGAATTTCAAGTAACATCAAAATCGGATTAAAATTGTGACCTCTACAGGGCCAACAACCTTGATATACCATACTTTTATTTTGCCCTATTTCCACTAAAACTATTGATAAAAATCTAAAAACAATAGACATTGCATATGTGAAATACTGGGTTACCTATTCGCCATACATATATATTTGTATGGAATCAAGTTGACATTTAGAGTAGGCTATGTCCTGTAGCCAAGTACAACCGGCGGACACTTCCGTTTCCGCCTGGTTCCCGTGCTCCTTGTCTATCCATCGCCATTATGTATTTGTATGCTGCTATGTCGTGTCATATATAAAGTTTGCCTCACCTGGAGTTGTTGTTGGTATTATTGTTGGATGGGTCCTTATCTTATTACTGGCGTGGTGGCTGGAGTGGGATCAAGGAACAATTCGAGCTAGCCCACACAGGATAGCTACTCTGTCTTCCCGTTCGTTACCTGAAACTGTCCGTGCTTTGCGTTCTTTTCAAGGTGCCTATAAGGTACTCACTCGCGTTGCTCCGAGGTGTTCATCAGTAATAGGTCCGCTTGATGAGCTTACGGCGGGTCGCCAGTCATGTGATAAGCTTGTGTGGTCTGAGGAACATAAGGCCATATTTCAACGCGCACAATCCGAGTTGAGTTCAAATAAAACTATCGTGCTACCACGTCCGGATGATACGTTATGGGTAGTTACTGATGCTGCGGTAAAGAATCATGGGATAGGCGCTACTTTGTATGTGACACGCGATGGGAAACCTCTTATAGCTGTTTTTTTTAGTGCAAAACTGCGAGGAAGACAACCCGATTGGATACCATGCGAAATTGAGGCTTTAGCAATCGCTGCATCGCTTAAACATTTTAGTCCCTTTATAATCCAGTCAAAACACAAGGCTTGTGCACTTACGGACAGTAAACCATGTGTTCAGGCATATGAAAAGCTTTGTCGCGGTGAATTTTCCAAAAGCCCTCGCTTGTCGACGTTTTTATCTGTGGTAAGTCGCTACGAAGCTTCAGTACCCCATTTAGCAGGTGCGGCGAACATTCCATCCGATTTTTCTAGTCGTAATGCCCAAGAGTGTAGTAATCCGACATGCCAAATCTGTTTATTCGTAAAGCAAACTAAGGAGTCTGTGGTGCGCTACTTATCGACCAGTGATATCGTTCATGGGCTAGGTAAGCTTCCCTATCGTAATCGATCTCTATGGAAAGATATCTAGGGTGAATGTAATGATCTTCGTCGGGTCCATGCCCATCTGGTTCAAGACACAAGACCTTCCAAGAAGCTTACTAACATCAAAGATGTGAAGCGGTATTTAAATATTGTAACAATTTCTAAAGATGGACTTTTGATTGTTCCTCGTGTCTCGCCATTGAAGGAGTCATGTGAATGTATTGTGGTTCCTCGTTCAGTAGTGGACGGTCTTGTAACATCATTACATATTCAGCTTGATCATCCCTCCGCTCATTAATTGAAACAGGTTATGAACAGACATTTCTTTGCCTTAGACGTGGACAAGTTAGTTAGTTCATTGTCTCAATCCTGTCACCAATGCGCTTCCCTTAAGAAGATACCTCATACAGTGAAAGAACAGACTACAACAGATCCTCCGGATGCTATCGGTATTTCGTATGCATGTGATGTAATGAAACATGAACGTCAGCTTATCTTTGCACTTCGTGAGCGAGTAACTGCATTTACTGTGTCCTGCTTTATTGATAGTGAAACAGCTGAGTCCTTACGCGAAGCATTACTTCGCTTGTGTGTTGAGCTTCGACCACTTGATGGCCCACCTGCTGTCATTCGAACTGATCCTGCACCAGGATTTAAGGCTTTAGTAAACGATAAACTCTTACGTCATCACAATGTTTGCATCGAGTTAGGTCGTATAAAGAACCAAAACAAAAATCCGGTTGCTGAAAAATCCATACAGGAACTTGGTAATGAAATTCTTAAACAGCAGCCTATGGGGGGTAGGATCACACCATTGGTACTAGCATTAGCGACTGCTCGGTTGAATACAAGAATTCGTTCGTCAGCTTTATCAGCGCGTGAAATGTTTAATCAGAGAGACAAATTTCTAAGTCATCCCATTCCCGTAAATGATCTTAATTTAATTCAGGAGAATCATCGATCTTGTATAGAGAATCACCCTTATAGTGAAAAGTCAAAAGCTCCATCCTCCGTAATAAAGCCTTGTATTGATATTACTGTTGGGGATCTTGTATATCTCTATTCTGATGGCAACAAACTTAAAGCTAGGAATCGCTACTTAGTAACAAGCGTTGCCGGTCCTTGGTGCTCAGTTCGTAAGTTCATTGGAAACCAGCTTCGCAGAACTGCTTATCGTGTGAAAACATGTGAATGTTATAAAGTGAGCTATACAGCTAAACAGTTATTCAGTAATGATGAAATATATATAGATTCTCAATCGAGTGACGAAGAAACAGTGTTACACAGGGTTCCAGAGCCCCCAAGTCCCCCTGAAATACCGTGTGAATTGTCCACACCAGATGATCAGTTTACTTCTTCTAGAGATTTACACGCTAGTGCTCCAAATGAACTATTTGCTCTTAATTCAGACTTAATTGATACGTCCGCATCTGATGTCGAACAGGCCCCACGTAGATCTACTCGCGAGAGAAGGCGTCCTGTGAAGCTAAATGATTTTGTCTTGGACTAATTGAATACATGTAGCGTTGGTTATGGACATATAATTTGTTTGAGATTGTACATTTGTTCCTATCACTGTAGAACTAGAACCGTTTAATCTTGTTCTTTTAGCGTTGGAATCTAATCCTACCGTTGAATTTCAAAACATCGTTGAAAAATAACAAAAATGGTTTAATTAGTACAATGGTTTAGATTCTCCGATGCGTTTAGAAACGAATTTCCCGTTCACTTATCTATGGCATTTAGAAATCGGACAAGCCGTTGAACTTCCCGAAATGCGTTGAAAAATGGTTTTCCCGTTTAAATATCTAGAGCATTTAGAAATTGGACAAGCTGTTGAATTTCCCCGTGAGGCATTTAGAAATGAACTTCCCGTTATTAGATAAAACTTTTAATTTCCCGCTAGCCGTTTTTCCGATCAGTTCATTTTGATTACGATTATAAAGGTGAATATAAAAAAATGCGCACACATCACGCCTTACCGTGTCCGCAGTATTTATTATCCATTAGCCTATACAGATAGTATTCCACCATTGACAAATACTTAAAAAATCGGTAAGTCATGTCCCAGAACTCGGTATATCACAGGTTTAAATGCATCTTCATTAAATCACAAATGCGCACACATCACGCCTTACCGTGTCCGTAGTATTTATTATCCATTAGCCTATACAAATAGTATTCCACCATTGACAAATACTTTTAAAAAAAAACGGCAAGTAAAATATGTCCCAGAACACGGTAAATCACAGGTATAAATGCATCTTCATTAAATCACAAATGAATTATCGCAGCATTCCACGTGTACACGTCGCCAGAATCAACCCCAGAATGGCAGTGGGATAAGCTCGCGAGAGTTAAACATGTACTGGCGCCAAAAAAATCACTGTGGCCCAATACATTTCGAGGATAAAAGTTCACAAATTCGACCAATCAAATAATTAATGTTAATAACAGGGGAAATTTATGACTCAAGTGTATGTTCAAAGGCATGCTTTTGTATTATACTCAGACATGTAAACCACAGGTGGGAATTAATAAAACAATAGCATTCGAACAATCAAAGAATTAATCCATGTATACTGTACTAACGAACAATATGGTTTCGTGTGGCACCCAGACGTGTGACAACACGTGGGAATTAATGCAATAATAGCATTCGACCAATCAAATAATTAATAAATACTGTAATAACGGACATTTGGGACTCGATATAAACGACAGTTGGGACTTTTAAGAATTTATGTAGAAATATTAATAACTTATCTTTTTTCGTTTAAGATGATGGCCGAAAACAGATTATGAATAATAATAAAGAAATGAAAACATTATTAGTTGTATTTTATTTATATCAGTTGTCTGTTGATATTCAATTGATAAGAAAGACGTGGTTGATACCTGTCTATCTGGGTACTATTTATATTAAAAAGTTGCTGATGAATTTATAAGAAATAGGCCAAGGCCAAACACTAAAAAAATAATTATTAACATGAACTACACGTGGTTAGTAAAAGGCTCAACCAAAGATAAAACATTAGTTGCACTTACGGTTCTTTGATAATCATAGTTTCCCAAAAAAGTTGTATAAATTTGTTAAAAACGAATAATATGCTGATGAATTAATTTGAAATTGACATACACAAAAACAAGCCCCTAGAAATTGTTAACGATAATCCGTAAGTTGCGCGTTGCCGTTGACATGCATTCCTCGACAAGCTTGTCGTAGATGGCAATACCAACCGATAAATTAAGTGTGTAGAAAGCAAGGTTTTTTTTCCGGGAAAATAGAAGAAATGGCAATGATAACGGCGGGATAATTAAAGCAGATTAACCGATAATCCCGATGTTATTGTAGTATGTTATTGTGCAAAGAAACCTAGAGGTTCTTTGGTGGATGAGGGAAAACCCGAGTTGTCAATTAACGAGAATGGCGGCCGTGTGTTGATTGCAATTATCCTGTTTCACGAAAAAACATTAGCAGTGATCGGTTAATCAAGCTCGTTTACTTTTTGAAAAAGAAAAACAACGAAGTATTACTAAATATATCCGAGTCCCAAACGACGTATACTAAAGTTCCAAACGTCGTATACAAAAGTCCCAAACGTCGCGGTCATATTATTTTGATTCCCCAATGACGCAAGTCCCAAATGACATGTTATTCTCTATAGCTGGTTTGAAATGGGTTTATTAATCGTGCGATTCCACGACAGTGATATCGTTGTCGAATATCATCGGCTAATACAGCATTCCAAAAAAAAAGATTCATTTTACACGGTTAAACACGCAGATTTTACTCGCATATATTGAAAAATAACAAATATCAAACAGGCTTTTAAATATTAAAATAAACAGAAATATGGCTGTACCGATACATTACTTCATCAATATGTTCGACATTTTTAAGACTTGCATCGATCGACTAGTTCAAACTCATACAAATTACGAAAAATTTCAAAAGTTTACACACATGGTCTTACCGTGTGGAAATTTTTGTCAACGAAATAGCCATTTCCATTCTGTCAAATAAGTCACACAATGCATTTTAAATTAATAAATCACACCCGAACAAGTAATATATCTTCGGGTTTAAATCACAAATGAATTAAATGCCTTCATGTCCTGTTTTCAAGCATATTTTGCTAAAAGTCACCGTTAACCTTGCTGAACATTAACACGTAGGATAATACCTTGATGGCCTTTTCAATTAAATTCGGCACCAAAGATTCTGAGTCAATGCATCTGTCAGTCAAGATTCCTAATTAATTACGTGAATTAAAACGTGTCATCAAAAGAAATTGTAAATTGACTAAAATAGAAGCCCCTTTAACAACTTATTATTACCATGTCGTATTCTTGTAAACAGTACTTTTATTCTGAATTGTCAGTAAGTTATCGTTATCCAAAATAATTGACCTTATTACTAACAACGGTAATGCATGCTTTTTTTGTGAGGGAATTTCCTTTGTACCCGGTACTCTTTGATGTGTTTTCTTTGATGCGTGCAAGTGTCGCCTTAGTTATTATTAATAATCTAAATTCTGTACTGATAAGATTTCATTCATAAGAACTTCTTGTTAGGTGTTTTAGTGAAACCGTCTTCAAATGAATATTAATGTGATGATTATTGGAGACCGAACATGATTATTATTTAGTATATTAATCGTCTAATGTATAAATACGGTAAGCAGTTTGTGCGTTGCATTTATTAAGTTCAAGTATAAAAAAGAAATGTTTACTACTTTTGGCCAGACTGTGTAATATCAATATGGAGATTTCTAAAAAAAAGTTGAATGCACACAGTTTGCTTCTTGTTATTAAATGATCGTAGCTAATTCTCGTTCGGCGGATATTTTTATAAAAAATAATTGTTCTTTTATCCGCCCACCGTTGGTTTTGATCAAATCGTGTAATTATGTTTCTTCATTAGCCCAGTTGGAACAGAACAGTAGGACGTTTAAACCCATTTCATTCATTAATTCGTGTTTCACCTTTATTTCAATTTCTTTCAAACACACTTAGAAAAAGAAACTAATCTTGTGCATATTCTAATTATCGCTCGTCAGGCACTTTTATAAATTTAGCGTAGCCTTTGGATTTGATCAAATTGTTTTACCTTTATTTCAATTTCTTTTAATCTGATTTAAACAACATAGTAAGGTACAAATCAATTTGGGATAAGAAGTAAAGTACGAAACCGCTCATGTTAGATACGAAACAGCTGACATTATGGACTTTTCGCATTTTGGTCAGCCGATTGTTGTTTTGAATCTAGTGATGAGTCATAAATGTCGTCACACGTCTGGGTGCCATACGAAACCATATTGTTCGTTAGTACAGTATACATGGATTAATTCTTTGATTGTTCGAATGCTATTGTTTTATTAATTCCCACCTGTGGTTTACATGTCTGAGTATAATACAAAAGCATGCCTTTGAACATACACTTGAGTCATAAATTTCCCCTGTTATTAACATTAATTATTTGATTGGTCGAATTTGTGAACTTTTATCCTCGAAATGTATTGGGCCACAGTGATTTTTTTGGCGCCAGTACATGTTTAACTCTCGCGAGCTTATCCCACTGCCATTCTGGGGTTGATTCTGGCGACGTGTACACGTGGAATGCTGCGATAATTCATTTGTGATTTAATGAAGATGCATTTATACCTGTGATTTACCGTGTTCTGGGACATATTTTACTTGCCGGTTTTTTTAAAAGTTTTTGTCAATGGTGGAATACTATTTGTATAGGCTAATGGATAATAGATACTACGGACACGATAAGGCGTGATGTGTGTGCATTTTTTTATATTCACTTTTATAATCGTAATCAAAATGAACCGATCGGAAAAACGGCTAGCGGGAAATTAAAAGTTTTATCTAATAACGGGAAGTTCATTTCTAAATGCCTCACGGGGAAATTCAACAGCTTGTCCAATTTCTAAATGCCCTAGATATTTAAACGGGAAAACCATTTTTCAACGCATTTCGGGAAGTTCAACGGCTTGTCCGATTTCTAAATGCCATAGATAAGTGAACGGGAAATTCGTTTCTAAACGCATCGGAGAATCTAAACCATTGTACTAATTAAACCATTTTTGTTATTTTTCAACGATGTTTTGAAATTCAACGGTAGGATTAGATTCCAACGCTAAAAGAACAAGACTAAACGGTTCTAGTTCTACAGTGTATATGAAAAAAAGATAGTAAGCTGGCACTGCCAGGCAGGATACGCCCACATTTTCAATAGATGGATAGAGGACAAGCAATACCGAAAGTGCTTTTTCCTACAATCAAAGGCCATAATTCATGAAGTTACAATTTGATATGCACAAATATCGAAAAGAATCAAGATCTTTAGGTTATAAACATGCATTTTAAGTTTCATCAAAATCAAATTAAAATTGTGACCTCTACAGGGCCCACAACTTTAATATGCCATATTTTTACACTATTCGCGTACAAACAGCGGCCATTTTGTCTGGCAATTATGGTCTGATTTTCTAGAAATTCGAACTCAACCTTCAGTAGGGTGTAATGGTGATAGAGCCAAACGGTTTTTTAAATTGGATATTAATCGTGACCTCCAGAGGGACCATAGGGGATTTTTCGAAACAATCAGGGGCCATAATTCAGGAAGTTACGATCCGATATGCGCAAATATCGAAAGGAACCAAGATCTTTGGGTTATAACCATGCATTTCAAGTTTCATCAAAATCAAATTAAAATTGTGACCTCTACAGGGTCCACAACCTTGATATACCATTTTTTAACAGTATTCGCGTACAAACGACGGCCATTTTGTATGGCAATTTTTGTCCGATTTTCCCGAAATTTGAACTCAACTTTTCTTAGGGTGTAACGGTGATATAATTAAACGTTTTTTCAAATAGGATAATAATTGTCACCTCCAGAGGGACCACAAGCTAAACAAAGGTGATTTTGTGTATAAACAGGGGCCATAATTCAGGAAGTTACGATTCGATATGCCCAAATATCGAAAAGAATCAAGATCTTTGGGTTCTAACCATGCATTTCAAGTTTCATCAAAATCGAATTAAAGTTGTGACCTCTACAGGGTCCACAACCTCGATATCCCATTTTTTAACAGTATTCGCGTACAAACGGCGGCCATTTTGTATGGCTATTTCGGTCCGATATACCCAAAATTCAAACTCAACATTCGTTTGGGTGTAATGGTGATATAATCAAAAGATTTTTTAAATCGGATAATAATTGTGACCTCCACAGGGACCACAAGCTAAACAAAGGCGATTTTGCGTCCACAACCTCGATATCCCATTTTTTAACAGTATTCGCGTACAAACGGCGGCCATTTTGTATGGCTATTTCGGTCCGATATACCCGAAATTCAAACTCAACATTCGTTGGGGTGTAACGGTGATATAATCAAACGATTTTTTAAATCGGATAATAATTGTGACCTCCAAAGGGACCACAAGCTAAACAAAGGCGATTTTGCGTATAATCAGGGGCCATAATTCAGGAAGTTACAATGCGATATTCGCAAATATCAAAGGGAACCAAGATCTTTGGATTATAACCCTGCATTTCAAGTTTCATCAAAATCGAATTAAAATTGTGACCTGTAGAGGGTCCACAACCTTGATATACCATTTTTAAACAGTCTTCGCGTACAAACGACGGCCATTTTGTATGGCAATTTTGGTCCGATTTTCTTGAAATTCGAACTCGACCTTCCTTAGGGTGTAACGGTGATATAATCGAACGGTTTTTCAAATCGGATAATAATTGTCACCTCCAGAGGGACCACAAGCTAAAATAGGTGATTTTTCGGACAATCAGGGGCCATAATTCAGGAAATTACGTTTCAATAGGCCCAAATATCGAAAGGAACCCAGATCTTTGGGTTATAAACATGCACGTCAAGTTTCATTAAAATCGGATCAAAATTGTGACCTCTATAGGGTCCACAAGTTAAAAACGTGATTTTTCGTACAATCAGGGGCCATAATCCATGAAGTTTCAATCCGATACATGCCAATATCGAAAGCAGCCGAGATCTTTTGGGGATAAAGCTATATTTCAAGTTTCGTCAAAATCGGACAAGAATTGTGACCTGTAGAGGGTCCACAAACAATTGTGGACGGACGGACGGACGTCCAGACGGACAGGGGCGACGACATAATACGTCCACATGAAAATGTGGGCGTATAAAAAGGTTGCGCCATACATATATATTTGTATGGAATCAAGTTGACATTTAAGAGTAGGCTATGTCCTGTAGCCAAGTACTACCGGCGGCATGACGACATGTTGCGTCACTTTATTCACACTTCTGTAAACATTCCCACGGTCTGAATGTTGACAATGTCGGCATTATAGCCGTGATGTATGATTTTATCCTTACTTTTTGAAACATAAACAACAAAATGATATATTCCTTATATGTATGTATGAATTAAATGCTATTTTCATGCCTTTTGTTCAATTGTTTTTGTTTGCTACGTTATAGCGCTTGACATAGTAGCATACGTCATCTGTCAGTCTGCCAAAGCCGAAATGGAGCCTAAAAAGCGTAAACAAAATTGGAACGCTGCCAGTCTCCAAGTTTTGATTGAGGCGTTGAGCAGAAGTATGGAATTCTGAAAGGAAAATTGAGCTGCAGTCTGACCAAGTCATCGAGTTTGGGAGAATATTTGTACAAAGTAAGTGTTGATAGGCTTACTCTGTAGGCCCGAGGCTTAATAGGCATACAGGGCCTAGCAGTAGGCTAATAATACTAGGCCTCATAGTAATAGCCATAGTATTGTTTAATGAAAACCCTGGGCTCCCGTTTGTAATAAATTAGATATGTTGTGTTGTAAATGCTGGCTTACAACACTGCTAGATGACATCGCGCCTTTTTTCAAATAGGATAATAATTGTCACCTCCAGAGGGACCACAAGCTAAACAAAGGTGATTTTGTGTATAAACAGGGGCCATAATTCAGGAAGTTACGATTCGATATGCGCAAATATCGAAAAGAATCAAGATCTTTGGGTTCTAACCATGCATTTCAAGTTTCATCAAAATCGAATTAAAGTTGTGACCTCTACAGGGTCCACAACCTCGATATCCCATTTTTTAACAGTATTCGCGTACAAACGGCGGCCATTTTGTATGGCTATTTCGGTCCGATATACCCAAAATTCAAACTGAACATTCGTTTGGGTGTAATGGTGATATAATCAAAAGATTTTTTAAATCGGATAATAATTGTGACCTCCACAGGGACCACAAGCTAAACAAAGGCGATTTTGCGTCCACAACCTCGATATCCCATTTTTTAACAGTATTCGCGTACAAACGGCGGCCATTTTGTATGGCTATTTCGGTCCGATATACCCGAAATTCAAACTCAACATTCGTTGGGGTGTAACGGTGATATAATCAAACGATTTTTTAAATCGGATAATAATTGTGACCTCCAAAGGGACCACAAGCTAAACAAAGGCGATTTTGCGTATAATCAGGGGCCATAATTCAGGAAGTTACAATGCGATATTCGCAAATATCAAAGGGAACCAAGATCTTTGGATTATAACCCTGCATTTCAAGTTTCATCAAAATCGAATTAAAATTGTGACCTCTACAGGGTCCACAACCTTGATATACCATTTTTAAACAGTCTTCGCGTACAAACGACGGCCATTTTGTATGGCAATTTTGGTCCGATTTTCTTGAAATTCGAACTCGACCTTCCTTAGGGTGTAACGGTGATATAATCGAACGGTTTTTCAAATCGGATAATAATTGTCACCTCCAGAGGGACCACAAGCTAAAATAGGTGATTTTTCGGACAATCAGGGGCCATAATTCAGGAAATTACGTTTCAATAGGCCCAAATATCGAAAGGAACCCAGATCTTTGGGTTATAAACATGCACGTCAAGTTTCATTAAAATCGGATCAAAATTGTGACCTCTATAGGGTCCACAAGTTAAAAACGTGATTTTTCGTACAATCAGGGGCCATAATCCATGAAGTTTCAATCCGATACATGCCAATATCGAAAGCAGCCGAGATCTTTTGGGGATAAAGCTATATTTCAAGTTTTGTCAAAATCGGACAAGAATTGTGACCTGTAGAGGGTCCACAAACAATTGTGGACGGACGGACGGACGTCCAGACGGACAGGGGCGACGACATAATACGTCCACATGAAAATGTGGGCGTATAAAAAGGTTGCGCCATACATATATATTTGTATGGAATCAAGTTGACATTTAAGAGTAGGCTATGTCCTGTAGCCAAGTACTACCGGCGGCATGACGACATGTTGCGTCACTTTATTCACACTTCTGTAAACATTCCCACGGTCTGAATGTTGACAATGTCGGCATTATAGCCGTGATGTATGATTTTATCCTTACTTTTTGAAACATAAACAACAAAATGATATATTCCTTATATGTATGTATGAATTAAATGCTATTTTCATGCCTTTTGTTCAATTGTTTTTGTTTGCTACGTTATAGCGCTTGACATAGTAGCATACGTCATCTGTCAGTCTGCCAAAGCCGAAATGGAGCCTAAAAAGCGTAAACAAAATTGGAACGCTGCCAGTCTCCAAGTTTTGATTGAGGCGTTGAGCAGAAGTATGGAATTCTGAAAGGAAAATTGAGCTGCAGTCTGACCAAGTCATCGAGTTTGGGAGAATATTTGTACAAAGTAAGTGTTGATAGGCTTACTCTGTAGGCCCGAGGCTTAATAGGCATACAGGGCCTAGCAGTAGGCTAATAATACTAGGCCTCATAGTAATAGCCATAGTATTGTTTAATGAAAACCCTGGGCTCCCGTTTGTAATAAATTAGATATGTTGTGTTGTAAATGCTGGCTTACAACACTGCTAGATGACATCGCGCCTGGTACGTTCGTGCATTTTTTATGTGCGAACTCTTAGTTTTTCTATTACTGGCACGCGCACGGGCACTATTTTTTTTTGTTTTACATGTACAAAAATCTGGGATTTTGCGCGTAGGTACTTTTGAGGTATTAGATCTGTTAAGCATAACACTTGCCACTGAACCTGTGTATCGCTAATTTTAAACCGAATGTTTGAAGACCGTTCATATTTATTACGCACAGAATTTCCAGTACAGTGTTGATTCATGCTCAAACTGTTGCTAAGCAAACCAACAGGATTATTTTCTCAACAGTGTATTAACTTATTCATAGCGATAATATCCTTACACCGAGAGAAAGTATCTAGTCTCGGTGAATAGAACCATGGTTGTCTGGTAGAAAATTACTTTTGTATTTTTTGGAACGGTAAACAGTGTTTTTAGAAGCAAACTAACTTGCCGCACATGACGAAGTCATTATACTAATAATAAAAAGGCGAGAACTCTTTTTGCAGCGGAGGCTTATCACTGAGTAATAGGTCAAGGTTAAAACATACAGTACGCGCATCGCAGAGGTTTGATGAAACACGATATTACCGTGTTTTTTATTGTGGAATTCCGTGAATTACCGAGTGAATATCGAGTGACATGATACGACTGACAGAGCAGCTCGGAGTTGAACAATCGCCGCCCGAGTTGTCTTCGTAAGCTAGTTTCAAAATGGCGTACAACCAGTGCAAGTGGGAAAAGACGACAATAAAATCAGAAATATGTTATTTATTATTGTCGGACTTATTACATCACTCCTGTCTAACAAATCATAAAGCTGTGGTGTTACGGTGGCGGCATAGTATTTCACCGTAACACCACAGCCACTCTAACCATTCACAATACATCTAACTATCACGCCCTACACATTTCCCCTCGTCTACTTTCCCAAACGTCAACAACACATCTCATACATCAATTTCGCTGATTAACCCTTGTACCATGTCTACCGGATGCATAGTGAGTACTAATGATCTTCGGGTGCTTATTACCTGGCCTATGCATCACTATTTTCATGAGGCCATCAACCAGCGGCTGCCAGGCAGGATACGCCCACATTTTCGAGAGATGGATAGAGAACAAGCAAAACCGAAAGTGATTTTTCCTACAGTCAAAGGCCATAATTCATTAAGTTACAATTTGATATGCGCAAATATCGAAAAAGTATCAAGATATTTAGGTTATAAACACGCAATTTAAGTTTCATCAAAATCGAAATTAAAATTGTGACCTCTACAGGGTCCACAACCTTGAAATACCATTTTTTAACAGTATTCGCGTACAAACAGCAGCCATTTTGTATTGTAATTTTGGTCCTATTTTCCCGAAAATTGAACTCAACCTTCCTTAGCTTGTAACGGTGATATAATCAAACGATTTTTTAAATCGGATAATAATTGTGACCTCCAGAGAGACCACAAGCTAAACAAAGGCGATTTTGCGTATAATCAGGGGCATTAATTCAGGAAGTTACGATCCGATATGCGCAAATATCAAAAGGACCCAAGATCTTTGGGTAATATCCATGCATTTCAAGTTTCGTCAAAATCAAATGAAAATTGGGACCTCTACAGGGTCGACGACCTTGATATACCATTTTTCAACAGTATGCTCATACGAACGGCGGCCATTTTGTATGGTAATTTTGGTCCAATTTTGTCGAAATTCGAACTCACCCTTCCTTAGGGTGTGACGGTGATATAATCAAACGATTTTTTAAATAGGATAATAATTGTGACCTCTAGAGGAACCACAAGCTAAACAAAGGCGATTTTGCGTATAATCAGGGGCCATAATTCAGGACGTTACGATCTGATATGTGCAAATATCGAAAGGAACCAAGATCTTTGAGTTATATCCATGCATTTCAAGTTTCATCAAAATCAAATTAAAATTGTGACCTCTACAGGGTCCACAACATTGATATACCATTTTAAACAGTATTCGCATACGATCGGCGGCCATTTTGTATAGTAATTTTGGTCCGATTTTTCCGAAATTTGAACTCAACCTTCCTTAGGGTGTAACGGTGATATATTCGAACGTTTTTTCAAATCGGATAATAATTATGACCTCCAGAGGTATCGAAAGGAACCAAGATCTTAGGGTTATAAACATGAATGTAAAGTTTCATCAAAATCGGTTCCAAATTGTGACCTCTATAGGGTCCACAAGCTAAAAACATGATTTTTCGTACAATCAGGGGCCATAATCCATGAAGTTTTGATCCGATACATGCCAATATCGAAAGCAGCCGAGATCTTTGGGGGATAAACCTATATTTCAAGTTTCGTCAAAATCGGGTAAGAATTGTGACCTGTAGAGAGTCCACAAACAATTGTGGACGGACGGACGGACGGCGGACAGGGGCGACGACATAATATACGTCCACATGAAAATGTGGGCGTATTAAAATGGTTAAATGTGATCACTATTCAGGGAAACTCGTGAGAAATATATGTGTTGTCAGTAGTGGCTTAAACCTGTCAGTACTTGCACCGTACGTCAGTATTTCTATAATTGATCACTAATAATCAACTGGCTATTATTCCTTACTTGTGTCAGTATGTAAAGATAAAGTGACTATTTAAACAAACGCGAGTTCAGCCAACTATATTACTAGTCGGGTGCGTGCGGGAGAAATTGAGAAAAACGTGACTATTTAAGAAAGCGCATATAATGAAGATCCCGTCACTATCTGAGTGAAGCCGCCAGTTATCTTTGATGTGTGTCAGTAACTGGACCCGACGCCCGTAGAGCGTGAAATTGTTAACTATATAAATTTGTAGTGAGTACTGTTACTATACGTGATTATTATTTATATGCATGTATTAAGTATCCGGAATAAAGGAATTATTATTTATTAATATTCTCGAATCGGAGGAAATCTGTGCCATATAACCTGATTCCTGATAAACAAAAATAAACAACATACAATTCAAACGTCAACGCGACCATTTCAGACCTCGCCTCTAACCGTATCACAAATAGCCCATGCAAAGCAATGAAAGAAGGAATTCTATTTATACATGTACAAGCGTGCACAAGCTTTTTGGGGGTTCATATTGGAAAACGTTTGGTGTCAAGGCGACCGCAGTTCGGTTGCTTTATTTAAAAAGATGACTGGTATTAAACTGTTAAAATGACTACGGTAAGCTATACCGTTTTTGGACCGCCAATGTCAGAAAAAGTATGTAGTCTTGAGAAAAAGTGAGTCAAAGCTTTTGTTATGTGTTAATATTAAATCACATAACAGCCACGATTAAATGACACACTTCGTATGTAGAGAAAACAATTTTTACGGCCTGCCAAAAGTTCAGAAGAGCAAGGCTATCAACGAGATGCTCCTCAGCTATGGTCAGTGAATTTGTCAGCGTCGACACTTTTTTGAATATGGACCCGTTCAAAAGAAGACTTGGATATTTTCTTTACAATATTAAAGCTACAATTTCAAATTTTTAAATTATATTTTTAAAATTTATTAAAATAAAGCCTTAAAATAGATGGTATCCATAAACAGTCCTACCTTGTTAAAAATACACCTATTAATCCTATAATTCACTATTGCCAGCCGAGAAATTTGCAAAAATATCATTTTATGCTTCAAATTCCAACGTGTGAAGGAAGCTTATGCATGGAGGCAATGAGAGGTAATTGAGCTATTTTTTTCCTGTGTCAATGATTTTTAAGGATGGGAAATAATGCCGATTGTCGTATAATAGTGAGTTGATGAGCTATTGAGCTAAAGACATAAATAATTTTGTTTTGACTTTCTTAGAAAATATGAAATTCTTGCTTTAAATGGTATGGATGTCAATATTCCGATTACCGCCGTAGACACCGAAGATGGTGAGATAGATCGATCTATAAATACCTCCATATTTAAATATGAATTTAAATGCTCAGTGGTAAGAAATGAAAGCGACACATTGTCTCCGATTTGTTTGAATAATAATGTCCCGTGTATCAAAGATCAACCATCGCCATTTTTTTTTTTAATCATGGGATAAAGTCAATTAATTTTCGATAGAACTAGACGATATACTTCAATAACACCGTTTATATTTCTTATCGTTTTTAAATACAATAATATAACAGTCAAACTGTGGGAAAATATTGACATCGTTTGTTATGGTTGGTTGATCAGAATGTTTTAAAACGTTGACCTAAATAGGTGTTGCGTAACAAATGCAGTGTGTTGATACTTGATTGGTGCCATAAAGTAATAAACTAATTAACAAGCTACATGGATTATTTATTTCAACCAAAATGTTTATAAGAGACTTGCTGTCTGAATTACAGTTGTCGATTTTGTTTATAGATTTATTTAATTTTCGAGAACTTAAAAAATTGTGCAAAGTGAAATTTATGGTTAAAACATTTATGGTATGTAAAAAGAAAACATGGAAACGTGTATAGTAAAAGTTACTGCAACCAGTAACAAACTAACCTATGTTTAGTTTTAGTTTATGGAATAACTTACAATTTAGTGTACATATTCTTTAATAAAAAAACTATTTAAAACAGTTATTTAAACTACATTCCTCCGCGAATTTAAATAAACCGCCGCCCACAGCGAAATTTTAAAAGTCGGACTTTCCACTCATGTACAGTCAGCACATCCATAGCTGGTTTGAAATGGCTTTATTTATCGTGCGATTCAACGGCAGTGATATCGTAGTCAAATGTCGGCTAATACGGATTAATTTTAGACGGTTAGACACGCAGATTTGACTGGCTCATATTGAAAAATATCTAACAGGCTTTTAAATAATAAAATAAACAGAATTATGATTGTAGCGATACGTTTCTTCATCAATATGTTCGTAATTTTTAAGACTTGCATCGATTGACTATTTCAAACTTATTCAAATTACGAAAATTTCAAAGTTTACACACATAGTCTTACCGTGAGCGAAAGTTTTTTCCTCCGAAATAGCCATTTCCATTCTGACAAATAAGTCACACAATGCATTTTATATTGATAAATCACACCTGAACAAGTACATGTAATATATCTTCGGGTTTAAAACACAAATGAATTAAATGCCTTCATGTCCTGTTTTCAAGCACACATGTACATTAACACGTATCAGTCGGATAATACTTTGATGGCCTTTTCATTTCGGCACCAAAGAGTCTGGGTTAATGCTATATACTGTCAGTCAAGATTCCTAATTAATTACGTGAATTCACACGTGTCATCAAGAGGAATTGATAATTGACTAAAATAGAAGCCCCTTAAGCTTTAACAAATTGTTACCATGTCGTATTCTTGTAAACAATACTTTTATTCTGAATTGTCAGTAAGTAAGTAATCATTATCCAAATAGTTGACCTCATTATTAAAGAACAATTACAATTGGACACAACCAATCTGGATTTTCACACAAAATAGGTGCGGTCATCGTGGCTAAATTACGAACGGGCTAAGATGAATAACACCCCCCACCCTCTACAATATACATCATGTATTACCAGTAGGTTATGAGGGATTCTATTAATTTTATTTACGATAAAACTCGGGATTTAAAAAAATATGGATATAAGAGATAATTCAATTTTTGAATCGGTACAGACTTAAAAATTGACATATTCACCGTGTGAAAAGAATACTTAATCATCATATTCGCAGTTGGCATATTCTGTTAAAATCATTCGTTAAGCCAGTGGTGATATTTTTTTAATTTGGCACAAAAATCATCCCTACATGTAATGCACGATTTCCTTTACACAAATACGCTTTGATGTTTTCTCTTTGATGTGAATAATTCTCGCCTCAGTTACTATTAATAATCTAAATTCTGCCCGTACTAGATTTCCTTCTCAAGAACTTGTTGTTCAGTGAAAGTGTCCACGGAAAATATGCAAATTAATATTTGTTTCTGTGATAATTTTTGGAAAACGAACAGGATTATTATTTAGGATATTTATCGTCTGATGTATAAATACGGTAGGCAGTTTGTGCGTTGCATTTATAAGTATAAAAAAAGAAATATATTTAAAGGGATGAAGGGGCTATACAAGACATGCTATTTTTAAGTCATTTGCCGTCAACTAAATCGATGTGACATGTTGATCTGTTTTGCAATGTGGGAAATGGGGAATCTGTATCTTTAGTTAAATACGAAACTGAAATAAGTAAACAGTCTTCCAGCTTCTATCCAATACATGACATTTAATTTTGGGGACATACCATAAATATTGAAAGTTGGTTGCAGAATCGTCATTTGATTGAATTTTTGTTAAACTAAACAACGGGGAGAAAATATACCTTCCTTGCAAGTTATGTCAATTATTGGTTCATTTCTACGAGTACGTTAAATTCTAGTTCATAATTATTAAAACGGATAATACATGTACATGTAAATTGGTATATAAAAAAATATCCATCATATTTTATGATATACACGTTTAAATCGCTACCTACTAAATATGTTTATTGTCGTCCATTTTCAGACAATGTTATCAGAATTCACGGAACATGATTCCATTGTCTGCTTGTCGGATTAACTAATGACGTCGAAAATTAAATTGCTATGTGTATGTGCTTTGTGGTACGATTCACGAATTAAATACCGATGTACAATTGTAAATTAAATAACAATGCAAATTGCGCCGTATTCTGCATTGGGAACCCGTTATAAGAACAGGCACAAATAGTGTCACAAATCAAACCTTGCCAATGTGCATTTAAATTCATATTTAAATATGAAAGTATTTGTAGATTGATATATCTAACCATCTTCGGTGTCTTTTGCGGCGGTAATCAAAATCACTGAAAAATAGTCCCTTTATTTACTACCATCCATAATTGTTTATAAGATTTCCTCCGATTCGAGAATATTAATAAATAATAATTCCTTTATTCAGGATACTTAATACTTGTATATATATATAATAATCACGTATAGTAACAATACTCACTAAAAATTTATATAGTTAACGATTTTACGCTCTACTGGCGGCCCTACTGGCGGCAGGTCCAGTTACTGACGCACATGAAAGATATCTGGGGGCTTCACTCAGATAGTGATGGGATCTTCATTAGTGGCGTTTTCTTAAATAGTAACGTTTTTCTCAATTTCTCCCGCACAAGCCTGACTAGTGCTATGGTCAGCTTAACTCACGTTTGTTTAAATAGTCAGGTTATCTTTACATACTGACACAAGTAAGGAATAATAACCAGTTGATTATTAGTGACCATTTATAGGAATACTGACATACGGTGCAAGTACTGACGGGTTTAAGCCACTACTGACAACACATATATTTCACACGAGTTTCCATAAATAGTAATCACAATTAAGCATTTGTACTGACTTTATGGATATAGTGATACATAGGCCAGGTAATAAGCATCAGGAGATCATTAGTACTCACTATGCATGTTACAGTGCAACAGAAGGCCAACAAGGCCTTAGGCTTCAGCCTAATCCTGCCAAGCGTATAGGGTAAATCCAACCCTGACCATAAAACTTAAAAGGGCAATTACTCTAGACACTGATGGTACGCTAACCCCATGTGCCGTCAGCAATGAGTTTTTGGAAGCCACCTGTGGCATATGTTGGGCATTTCATAATGCAATCAGCACTTGCACAGATGACAAAAATTTCGATCAGTAAGTTGCAGTTTTGATATCATTTATAAAGTTAATAACATGTAATATATTGGTCCGATCAAGTCTGTATTGCGAAACTAACTCATCTGTATGAGTGTCTAGAGGCTTTTATCTATCCCGCTACTTATATTACATATATAGTTGTTAAATAAAAGCTGTATTAAGCTCCATCTTTCGATATGAAAACTCTTCAAATGACCAAATTTATGTCTCTTCCTTTTACACCATATCCTGGTATGAAGATTGGTTGAAAGGAATCTGTAAATGAAAATGTCTTGCACCGGACAGACAACTTAAATAACAACAGTTACCTGCTACATCTGAACTTGAGGAGTGAATTGGTGGCAAAAAACTTGTCTCCAACATCATCATGATAAGTAATAGTAAATTGAAGAGTTGTTCCAACTGGTATACTAGTCAAGTGACCTCCTTGTGTTAGCAGCCTGGTGTCTGTGTTTATCATTAAATAGGAGATTGGTTTAACCTAAAATATATTAAGTTACCATACAAAAGTACAACCATGTGAAATAATCTTCCAATTTAAACAAGTCATGTCATGTTTTTTCTCCATTCTCACATTTTATAGGCCCACGTTAAAATGTGGTCATATATGTCGTCCCAGCTGTATATCTGTTCATCTGTGACCAACTGGCATCCACAATTAATTACTTATGGATGCTCTAAAAACTGTAGCTATTGTCAGATTGATTAACTGATGCACACAGGTCATGAGACAAGAAACATATTATTTTTAGCCATGTCCAGTAATTACTGTCAAAGCTCTTGATCAACCTGAAAAAGCTTTTAGCCATGCTTAGTGAAGTTTATGAGATAAAGCAGCCTTTCAATTTTCAGCAATGTCCAACAAAATTACTCTCATATTATAACCCTTGATCAATCTTTTAGTCCAGGAGCTAGGTAGGTTTTGTTCAACGTGGAAGTTTTGGGATGCTAGTGATGTATGACTGGGTTAGGGGACCACCCATAGTACCCCGCAAAATTGGTGTATTCAACACTTCCACTTCAGTGGCATTTGATAGAGAATCTACCCTAAATGCAGAAATAATACTTAGAATGGGATTTGTGGTGGAAAGGCAACTTAAGAAGAGGTCAAAGGTCATCAATCAGCTATTTTTTTGATTTTACTCTGAACGTTTTTTCTATTATTTGGTGACCTATTCAATGGATTAAGAACAGTGATGCTAACTTTCACTAAAATAACAGTGGTCTGATTTACACCAAACTCTTCTTCTGCAATAACTTCTAACATGGCTTGACCAATCTCAGAGCCTGATTCAAGTTGACCAACTTCAGTTACATGTACTACATCAGTTAAATTGTCAGAAAGCAATTTGTAGGTTAGTTTAGCATCTGAATCCCTGGAATATAAAAATTATTTACATTCAATACATTCTGTATTTGTAATATTGAAAAAATTGGGGGGCATTTTAGTGATAAACATACACCAGGCCCAGAGTTCACAAAGCATTCTCAGGCCTAAATTGAGAATTTACTCAAAATTGCTCGCCTTATTTTAACTAAAGAAAAGCCCTTTATAAAAAATTTGTTTTTTTAATATATTAAATACACCAATAATTAGATACTATGTGCAAAGTTTTGTGTTTCTGGATCAAAGATATTTTTCATAAACAGTGATTGAAAGTTGAGTAAATTCTCAACTTAAGAGTAAGAATGCTTTTTTAACTTGGGGCCTGAGCTTTTGTCAGAGTTCTATGGTCATATCTTTGAGGATACTGAACATTATTAAATACGTCCCCTATATTCAGATGTAAGCCAACAGTCCATAGCAGGGCTTCTACTTCAAAATTTTGACAACCGGTCATTTTTCACGTGGAGAAAGTGATGCTATTTTTAGCACATAATAAGAAGCCATAAAACAACATGATATTGAAATGCCGATCGGGTTTAATTAGGCCAAGGACAGTCACAAAGAAATTGAATCTCACGTCAACATTTATACCCACCCACCCCCTCAATAATGGAACACATGTAATCAAATTATCATTTATTTATTTATATATATATATATATATACACAAAAATATAAAAGTTTTCGAAAAAAAGAACTACATTATTTGTCGATTATTAGCACTTTCGCTTATTTTATTAAGCTCTTCAGATAATCTTCATTTTGGTAATACGTTCTAGTATTTGCACTCGATAACATGTATAGATAATTTCACATGTATCAACATGGCGGTGAGCGTTCAATCAGTGAGCGTCAATCAGTTACGTAAAACAAAACAAAAGGATTAAAAAAAAAACACCGACAATACATTTTTTGTGTAGGAATATTATATCTTAACCACGGGAATGTTTGTGACAAGATTTTAAGACAAATTTGTCTTCCACGTGGGCCGATGCTGAAAAAAGGAGTTTGGATCCATTGACGACAATTGTTGAAAAAAGGAGGTCGGATTAATTTACGACAATTGTTATTCTGAGAGGTTTGAAATTTCAACATTTTGAAATGATATAAAGCATGCATACATTTCTGCTTTATATATCATTCGCATGCTTAACTCTAGTTATCAAGTGAAGACATCAAAGTAAAGTTTTTAATCTGTTTGATGTTGACATAGTAAATATGGCTGCACGAGCGATGAAAGTCGGCAAATATCTTGTAACAACAACTCGGGTTTAAGAATGGTCACACAGTACTAATTAAAAAATAAAGCCCGGTTAATTAACGTGATTAAATGTCACGCTGTTAATCTGTTTGATATTGATCCGCCGTGGATTGTGAGTACAGCAATATACACAAGGATAATTGATTGGCGTGGTGTCAATTCGTGGACTACTGAACACTGTTAATTTTATTATACCTGACAGTTTACATCACGACACGCACAGAGATTCTTCGTATCCCGGGATTTTATGATTTAGCACAAAATATGCTATTTTTCCGGCATGCAAAATGACCTACGGGTCTGATCCGGTTTAGGTCATTCTCCAGAGCCGTAGGTCCCAACCGGCATATACAGCCATCATCGAACGCATGGTCCATAGCTCTCTTTGTCCCCAGTTTTTATTTCAATCAATCAATCAAGATGAGGAATTTTCAATAACTGTCATTGGAACCATATTGTACAAACAATTCAATTCCCTAATCAAGATTTTATGTTTTATTCTTCTACATCTTTTATGTTAAAAGACCACATTTTACAAGAGATGGACAGATGAATGCATATACTTCTTAATACGTACCTGTTAGTTTTAACAATAGTTTCTGTGTTAGGCGTCATTAACAGTTGACCTCCACATACACTTGGACTAATAACAGATAATTTCTCAAAAACCTGCAAAAAAAAAAAAAGATTAAATATTGTTGTAACTTGTAACTCAAATAAAGTAATTGATTGCAATTCTTGAAAGTCAATAGGATTCTTTATCTCACTTATAAAAATAATGCATATCAATTTAATACAGAATTAATACGGTCATAGGGCGCGATGGTGTGGAATGGGCAACCATTCGGCAATGTCAACATATCAGAACATTTAAAGTTGAAAGAAATAGCTGTTTGTATGCTAATAATGCATTTAAATGGATTATTGATCAAATAAAAAAACTATGATCCTCAAACTATGATTTCTTAATGTTTTTTTCGTTCACAAGTTATCTGTTGGTGTTAATAACAAAATAGTATTCGCAGCTTCGTGCTCGCCATCAATCGCTGTTGACAATTTTCCTCAGCCACTTATAACAATAAATAAATTTCTATAAAAATCGAGTTATTTCCCCTGAACAATTAATTATTTAGGTGGTTAGTTCGTGTGTTTTTAGTTTTAACAGGTTTTGAATGATATGACGGTAATTATTGAACACAAAACTACCCGTTAATTTCATTTTAATGAAGCTCCCTTATGCTATATCGATATTTTTTTGCCAGCCCCATTTTTCGTAAGATTTGGGGCCGTAATCAAGGATGTTAGGGTCATATATGTTTGAATATGGAAAGGAACCAAATTCTTTGGAATATAAATATAAACATATATTTAAGGTTTAATCAAAATTGGATAACCGTATTTTTCCGTGTATTAGGCACACTTTTTTGACCAAATATTTTATCTTCTAGAAGGGGTGTGCCTAATAGAAATACATTATGTTAAGCAAATTCAAGCTAATAAAGGCAATTTTTCGTACAATCAGGGGCCATAATTCAGGAAGTTACAATCCAATATGCGCAAATAACGGAAGGAAACAAGATCTTTAGGTTATAAAGATGCATTTCAAGTTAAATCAAAATCGATTCAAAATTGTACCCTCTACAGTGTTCACAAACTAAAAACATGATTTTGCATACAATCCATGAAGTTATGGTCCGATAAATGCCAATATTGAAAGGAACCGAGATCTTATGGTAATAAACCTATAATTCAAGTTTCATTGAAATCAGATAAAAATTGTGACCTGTAGAGTGTTCACAAACAATTGTGCACCGACAGACGTCCGGACAGGTGCGACAACAATATACGTCCACATGAAAATGTGAATCCAAATAAATAAGTGAGAGGAATCCAAAACCATAGATCACTATTTATAGACATAAATAGAAACAACTAATGTAAAAAAAATTTGTAACAAAATGTAGAAGCCACAAAACATTCCCAAAATGTCTTGAGATTAGGTTAAAACCTATTGTTGAAAACAATGCAGAATTATCAAAACTATGGACATTTGAGTTTCAACCAGACCTCCCAAAAACTTAACCACATCACAACATTTCTCAGTAGAAAGATAGAATGAACAAGCCAACAGTGAGGCTGATGTCCCTCGCCGAAATCCCAAAATAATAAGATGACACATATTAATTAATCGAACATTTATTTTTTTCAAAATATTAGCTTTAGCTCAAAATATTAATTATTGACTTAGTTAAGACATTCGCCTAATGATCATCTACATCAAGTTTAAAATTCTACCTCAATTAAAAGCCGAGTTATGTTCCAAAGTCTTGACCAATAAAAGTGCTTATCGTTCCTTAGCCAAAGCAGAAAATTTGCAACATTGAACTTAGTCAAGGTAATGATAAAATGAATCTATACTCTGAGTTCTGAGTTACATTGCTATCACTTCATTACAACTAAAGTTATCGTGCCCCAAAGCATCAACCAATCAGATTTCTTATCGTTCTGCTTACCCTTAGCAGAAAAAGTTAATTAATGAACTTGGTCAATATATCGGTGTTATAAAGCTAAAGCTACATGTATACACCAAGTGTCCTCACTCTCACTTAATCAGAGCTTAATAAGCATCAACCAATCAAATTGCTTATCTCTGCTTACCCTAAGCAGAAAATGCTCACCTTCGAACCCCATCAAGGTATTCACCTAATAGACACCTTTGCCAAGTGTGAAAATTCTAACTCAATTAGAATGAGAGTTATTGTGTTCCAAAATCTCGACTAATCAAATTGCTTATCAGCCATCTTACCAAGAGCAGAACATGCTCATTATCAAACTCAGTCAAGGTATTGATGTAGTGAAACTACACACCAAGTTTCTTTATTTCACCTAATTAGAATTAAAGTTATTGTGCCCCAAAGAATCAACCAATCAAATTGCTTGCCTCTGCTTAAACTAAGCAAAAAATGCTCATCTTCAAATTCCATCAAGACATTGACCCAATAAACACTCACACTGAGTTTGAACATTCTAACTCAATTAGAATGAGAGTTATTCAGTTCCAAAGTCTCGACCAATCAAATTGCTTATCGCTCTGCTTACCCTGAGCAGAAAATGCTCATTATCGAACTTAGTCAAGGTATTGATGTAATGAAACTATACACCAATAGGGGTTTCAGGTCACGTGACTTTAGTTGAAATCGGGACAGCCAGCAGCTGAAATATAGCCCACTTCAATCTACGATTCTGAATTACTAATTGATGTAAATGCATTCCTAACACTTGTATTGCAATAGTTTAATATTAATCTCAATATCTGCAAAGATTCAGGCTAAAAAAGTATCAAAATTTAAGCGAAATTATCGTTTGTTTACAGGAGACGCTAGCGGGAAAATACCGCTCTGACGTCACGCGGCCGGTAAATTTCCGTTGATGGCATTGTTACGACCCACTTCATTGGTGATTCTGATCGTTAATTTCTGGGGGATTTTCATATAGAACCAATCAAATGATAGATAACATTTTTGTGATTATTATTCTGAGTGAAACCTCGAGATCGGACAATTAGAGCCGTAGAAAATGGGATTTATCTGTTTTGATGACTGAAAATTGCTAAATTTCGACTAAATACATGTATATAAAAAAATTTGTGAGGTTTCATCGAGATTATAAATATTTGACATATTATCATTCAAATTATTATGATTTTAATAAATCTTAGCTGATAATAACGATCGGATTTCAGTTTTAAAATTAGTACTAGCGATTCTGAAGGGGAAATACCGCTTACAACGTCACTCAAATATGACTGAAAAGCACTTATTTTGGTGCCATACCACGCATTGACTGGTATAGAGCATTTTGATTACATTTATGACGTCAATCTCGGATTTTAAAATTCCATAACTTTGGTTCTAATTAGAATATTTTGATGAAATAAAAATATTTAGGTAGCATTTTACGTATATTTTCACAAAATATTTAAAATAAAAATTTGTTTCTCTTTTTTGAAACTTTGACCTGAAACCCCTAACACCAAGTTTCATCACTCTCACTTAATTAGAACTAAAGTTATCGTGTCCCAAAGCATCAACCAATCAAATTGCTTATCTCTGCTTACCCTAAGCGGAAAATGTTCATCTTCGAACTCCTTCAAGGTATTGCCATAATAAACACCTACACTAAGTTTGAACATTCTAGCTCAATTAGAACGAGAGTTATTGTGTCCCAAAAAGTGTGACAGACGGACAGACAGACGGACAGACAGACGGACGAACCCATTTTAATAGTCCCCTGCTTTCTTCGAAAGGCGGGGGACAACTAGAAAAAATTATAATAGTGCAGTCATAGATCATCATGCTATAGATAGACTCAGATTTTCACTTCAATGTTCTCACCAAATAAAACTCTGTGTTAGTCATGATAACAATTAGTGATGTCATAATGTGGGCGCCATTTTGTTACCCGTTCTTACGTTGCAGATAGAGCCACAGTACAGCGTTAGACCGATTTATATGTTTAAGATTTGCGCAAATGCATTTTTATGTTCACTCAAGTGTACTGGTAGACAATAATTTTAATAAATCAATTACAGTGTACTCTGTAACTTCCAGCTTTTGATCAATCCGCCACTCGCCTAGATCCGCCTAAAACCTCTGGTACCGATTTATTTCCTTCTTGATCGCTTGTAAAACGTTTTGTTCTAACCGCCATTTTGTCACTTCCGCCTTTCGCAATCGACTTGAGGTCCAATGAGTGATTATCCATTGTTATTTAATCCTATAATCCGCCATTGTTAACTCCCCAATCACAAAAACAACACAGTTTATCAAACACTAATAATTAAAGTATAAACAAACAGTACTCGACAAATCTTTTAAGGGTTCGTTGATTGGAAACCATTTTCAATAACTAAAGTTAACATGTGACCGTGTCGGTGTCTTTAAACTCCCAAATTGGTCGTGTCGGTGTCTTTGAATTCCCGAACAAAGCATTTGAATTTGAGTTTATTTATATAAGTATAAATACAGGTGTTAAATTATAAATGGGTATCAGTTATTTGATATCTTATTCTTGTGCGCTATTCTCTTGTGATTTATTTTGTGATATATTTTGTGAATTATTATGTCTGAACGTCCTGCTAAACGTGCCCGTACCGACTTAACTCTAGATGTTAAGCGTCAACTTATTGCCGATTCAGAAAAATTACTGCGACCAACACTAAAGGACTAAGCAAGCAAATATGGAATAGGCCGTACTACAGTGGGTGATATTTTGAGAAATAAAGAAGATTTTAAAACCAAATTTGCTGACAATCTTGGTGGAGAAAAAAAACGTTTTCACACAAACTCAAAATTCGAATCAATAAACACAATGACAAATCAGTGGTTTGTTAAAGCTCGGAGTAAATCAATTCCTATATCTGGACCAATTCTAAAGGCAAAGGCTTTGTCGTATGCTAAAGAACTTGATATTTTTGATTTCAAAGCTTCGGACGGTTGGTTAACTTCGTGGAAGGAACGCCACAACATCAAAGCATTTAAAGTTAGTGGAGAAAGTGCCGGTGTAGATTTGGATGTTGTTGACGACTATAGTCGCGTATTCCAAATATAGTTGAGGGCTACGCGCCAGAGGATATTTTTAATTGTGATGAAACTGGTTTGTTTTTTAGTGCCCTTCCAGACAAAATGTTAGCAGAGAAGACTGCCAGTGCGAAAGGTGGTAAAGTTGCAAAGGAGACCGTCTAACAGTTTTGTTCTGCTGCAGTGCTACCGGCGAAAAATTAAAACCAATGGTTATTGGAAAATCAGAAAATCCCAGATGCTTTAAGAACATAAACAAGATGCACCTGCCAGTCTGATATGCAAACAACAAGAAGTCATGGATGACATGTTTTTTATATTCTGAATGGTTAGCTCAGTTGAATCGGCAGATGCGAGCTCAACGCTGCCACATTATTTTATTCATGGATAATGCCCCATCACACCAGACCGCTACCTACTCCAATGTGAAAGTGCAGTTTATGCCACCCAATACAACATTGGTTCTACAGCCACTAGACCAGGGAATCATCCGGGCATTAAAAGCTCGCTACAGGCATCACATGATGACTAGACTCATTTCCAGAATATAAGAATGCAAACAGACCACCGATCTAACAAAATCCATCACAATTCCCGATGCCATGGCAGGAAACTACGGAAACGACAATACAGAAGTGTTTTTCGAGGTGTGGGTTTCCTGTCAGTGTTGAAGAAGACAAAGAAGATGAAGACGACGTGCCATTACCGCGCTATGTGAACCAGGTATCTCAAGATATAAGTGTGTCAAATTTCATTAACTGCAACAAAGATATCCCTACATATGCACCGATTACGAACAATTTAGATGCCGACATTATAGCCGCTCATAAAAGCCATACCGATATTTCTATCGACAACGACGACGAAGCGGAAGATTGGTTTAAACAGTATTTGGCAAAAACCAAACTACCCAAGATTCCTGTTATTGGATAAACCGCCACTCGCCGACATCCACCATTTCTATTTGGTTCTGCTTGGTGCTGGAAGTTACAGAGTACACTGTAATAACAATATGTAAATTTTATTGACAATATTTATGTTTCATCTTTTAACTTTAAAAATCAAAAGTATCGAAAAAGGATTACCTTTGAAATTAGAAACAATATTTTTTGGCGGCAAGTTAACTGTCTTGTCGTCGCAAGTGCTTTCACCACATGTGTTCACGTGAAAAAATTGTAGTACTGCTGTCGGGGTAAAATTTAACCAATAGCACACTGAATCGCGTACGCCCGTCTTTATCAACTCAGTCGTTGCAGACCTTAAAATAGTTTTATAATTTTGTATTGTAATTCATATATTTTCAGATTTCCGAGTGATGAGGTTCTACGTCAAAAATGGATAGCTGCAACACGAAGAAAAGATTTTGTACCATCTAAATCTGCCGTTCTTTGCTCCAACACTTCAGTGAAGAAGACGTTGACCGAACATCCACATCATGTATTAGATTGAGAGATGGTGTGATACCCAGTGTTTTTGAAGCATTTCCTTTGTATCTTAAGCAACTACCAACAACGAAGAGAAAATCACCTGTACGAAGAGCACTTTTTAATGATAAGGACCTCAAAGTAATTACTCCAGATAAACCAACCCTAAAAAGAAAGCTCGAAGTAAGTCAGACACAACTAATATCCTCAAGAAAGAAAATTAAGGTACTCCTTCAGGCTAAAAGACGTCTTATGAAGAGAACAGCAAACTTACAGAATATTATCAAAGATTTCAGGAGCAACGATCTTTAAAGCACTAATAGTTTTAGTATCCTAGAAAACTGCGCAGATGGCGTTACTGACCTTTTGAAAAGACAAATTGCTAGGAAGACTGATAAACCTGTACCCGTGTCATTTTCTCCACAGTTGAGAAGCTTTGCTTTGACCTTGAATTTTTATTCTCCTCACGCTTACCGATATGTCAGAAAAATGTTTGATGCATGCCTTCCACATCCAAGAACCATCGCTAAATGGTATCAATCTGTTGATAGTCAACCAGGGTTACTTCTCCAGCTTTTTTAGCATTAAAATCAAAAGCAGAAAGTATTGGAAATAAACCTATGATATGCTCTTTATTGATGGATGAAATGGCAATAAGACAACATGTGGAATGGGATGGTAAAAAATATCATGGATATATTGATATCGGTACTGGGTTAGATGACGACAGTTTACCAATAGCTAAAGAAGCATTAACTTTCATGGTAGTTGCGCTGTGTGGCAGTTGGAAGTTACCTGTAGGACATAGGTTATTTTTTAATAGACGGTTTATGTGCTGCAGAAAGGAGCAATTTAGTAAAACAATGTTTAGAAAAACTTCACACAGTAGGCGTAACAGTTATGTCACTAACATTTGATGGCGCTGCTTTAAATATGGCTATGATTAAGCATCTCGGATGTATAGTCTGGAGGCTCAGTGCGGGGGGGGGGGGGGGGGGGTCCACCAAATGGGCACAAAAACCGACCCAACTTTTCTAGAGTAAAATTTTGTGTAGAATACAATGCCGAGTGGTAATCAGTCCGCCGTTGGGGCGTTTTCGAGATATTCGGGGTTAAAGCTCAAATAAGGTCATTTGCACTGAAAGTGAATGCACAACCATTCTTGTATCATGAATATACGCAAAATAATGTCTTAGGTTTCTGAGACCTGTGTCACATGTTGAAAATAGTTAAAAATACTTTGGCTGATAAGGGTTCTTTGGCAGATAGTGATAACCAGTTAGTGAAATGGAGCTATATTGAAGCTCTCCACAAATTCCTAGAGAATGAAGGGTTACATATTGGTAATAAGTTACGATCAGCGCATATAGAATGGTTTAAAAAGAAAATGAATGTTAAGTTAGCAGCTCAACTATTAAGTGATTCAGTGGCATGTTCTTTAGAATTTTGTATTAAAGAGAAAATTTCTGCGTTCGATGGCTACAAAGCTACAGGCAAATTTATTAGGATTTTCAATACCCTTTTCAATATTCTAAATTCTAGAAATCTCAAAGCTTATGGCTGGAAATGTCCATTTCAAGAGAGAAATTGTACAAAATATGTACATTTTTTAAAAGAAGCTAGGTCATATTTGATGTCTTTAAAGCAATCATGTAATGGTATTTCTATTTTACAAAGTAATAAAAAAACAGGATTTATAGGTTTTTATTATATGTATCGATAGCTTATTAAGTCTTTATCAGAATACTGTTGCATGTCAACAAGTTGGATTAAAATATTTGCTTTCATTTAAAATCAGTCAAGACCACTTAAGAGTTTTTTTTGGGTAAAATTAGAAGTATTGGGGGTTGTAATAATAATCCTACGGTAAGACAGTTTAGTTCTGCATATAAAAGATTACTTTGTCATAATGAAAATTGTTTACCATTGCAAACAGTGCCTATACTTACTGTATCAAGTAATTGTATTAATGTAAATTCTGACCCTCCATCCGTAATTCAGGCCTCAACATATCGGGGATGCATCGAAACCTATGTGTAGGTTCCATGTAAACCAAGGCTCATAACCTACAGGTTATGATATTGTATTTATGGACATGTTTTGACCTTTTTTTTTAATGAAAAAACAGCCTACAAATCAGCATATTATTAGTGTGCATGTTAATAAAAATATTTAAAAGAAAAAAACTTATTGTTTTTGTATAATTATCTAATTTATTCAATATTGGAATTGGCACTTATTTATGACAGTGAACTGAACACATACATATCATTAACAATAATAATTAATGAACACTTCAAACAATCAAGAATTAATTAGCAAATAAATTCAAGGAAGTTAATATTAAATCAATTCCAGTTTCATTTCAACTTTAGACTTGAATTAATGAAATATCTTCCAATATCTTGATAACTAAAATCACTGTGGAAATCCCAGGATCGAAAAGTTTCAATTCTGACAGTTTCCCCTGTTGCTTTTTCTTGCTTTTCATACCCAAGGAAAATTCGTTCCCAGACAATTCGCCCCCGGATACGTATTGTCCCTGGGTACGAATTGTCCTTGGGTATGAATTGTCCTTGGGTATGAATTGTCTAGTGAATTGTCCTTAGGGACAAATAGTCCGTGTACGATATGTCCTAGGGTCTGAATTGTCATTGGGTACGAATTGTCATTGGGTCTGATTGGGTACTAATTGTCTGGTGATGAATTGTCCGGCTACGAATAGTCATTGGGTACGAATTGTCTGGTGACGAATTGTCCGGTACGAATTGTCTGGGATCGAATTGTCCTAGAGCCGTTTCAAGAGGGCGAATTGTGGTGACAATTAGTACCCGGACGAATTGTCTGGTGAATTGTCCTTAGGGACAAATAGTCCTCCGTGTACGATATGTCCTAGGGTACGAATTGTCCTAGGGTATGAATTGTCATTGGGTACTAATTGTCTGGTGACGAATTGTCCGGGTATGAATTGTCATTGGGTACGAATTGTCTGGTGACGAATTGTCCGCTACGAATTGTCTGGGATCGAATTGTCCTAGAGCTGTTTAGCACCTCCATTAATTTGCAATGCGGAGAGGTGTAGGTAAGATATTTGGGTGTCCTCATGGTTGGTTTGTCAGTTCTATGATATTCTTGATACTTTCAATACTAATCTTGATATTTTTTTTATTCAAATTGCGGTAATGCCTATCTGTCTTTCTTTTTCAAAAAAATCCCAACTTTCTAACAAGAGCTGGGATGACGTAATTACTGATTAAGAAGACACTAGAAAAAAAGATTTTAATTGTGATGAGAAATAACAAAACTTTCTTTCCTTATTACCATCTTGCCTGAGTAGTCTTTTCTGCGATACATTATAACATTATAATTTAATATTTTGAATAACGATTTAGGTACTGAACGAAAAGCTAGAGAAAACACTTTTCAGGTCTATCTTGAGTCATTTAAATCAACGTGAAATCATTTCCCTCCAATTTACCCCCCCCCCCTCCACACATGCACACCTGCTACCCCACCCCACACATCAAACAGTTGTCCAGGGGCATCATAAACACTTATTTATAGATTTGCAATCCTAGATTTTTGTTTCTTTTAATAATATATAATAAGTCCACATAATGACAGCCCCACCCCAACCCCCCTACACACACCCATACATAGACATTAGACCCCCCATATCTTGAAAACGCCCCCTCACACGCCTGTTCACCACCCAGATTCGAAATCTACGCGAAAAACTTGGTCTCATAAATTCACAGCTCGGGTGGCAATGCCCCCCCTTCAGCCACCGCACTAAATAGGCTTCTTCATCTTATGACCTTAAACACTGTGTATAAATTTAAAGTCAATCAGCTATCAACTTTACCCTCTAGAGCGTCCACAAGATTTTTTGAAGTGACCAAGGGCCATAACTCTGATAGTAATCATTGGAAATCGCTGAAAATAAATAGGCTTCTTTGTCTCATGACCTTAAACACTGTGTATAAATTTAAAGTCAATCGGTTATTTACTTTAGCCTCTAGAGCGTCCACAAGATTTTTTCAAGTGATCAAGGGCCATAACTCTGACAGCAATTATCGGAACTGTTTCTATTGACTGGAAGTTATTAACAAAATAACTCACAGCCATCTATTTACCTGTATTTGAAGTTCATCCTTCAAGATGATGTTATTTCTAATTTGAAACCTGCTATCTTTTTGGGATGTAACTTGCAGCTTGAGGGTAACATGACCAGCTTCCACAGCGGTCAGTTGCATAGCAAATTTACTCTCATCTGACAACTTGATTCCAGTCTATAATAAAAAAGAGCTGCTAAAATAAAATGCTTTTTTTAAAAAGGTGATTTAATTAAAAGACTGAAAACATACACCCACAGCAGCTAAATTGTCTGAGCAGTCAACAAGTGTTGTCGCATATTTTTTTCTTTTGTCATTAATGAAAACAGTTACAACACACTAAAAACTGATTACAAGTAACAACACGCTAAAATCTGATTATATTAGGAGTACGAGTATCAACCCATTAAGTAATTATCAGAAATCATAAGAATTTGTTTCGATTGTTTGTCTCATGACCTTAATCACCGTTTATAGATATTTATCAACATTAGCCTCTAGTGCGTCCACGAGATATCTCAAGTGATCAAGGGCCATAACTCTGGCAGAAATTATGGAAATCATTAAAAGCAATAGGCTTGTTCGTCTCCATAGACCCCTCATATGTCATATTAGATAAACTCTTAACAATATGAATAAAGACTCTTTTTGGATCCAAGGAATATCGTTTCATTTTAGTTTTTCTTTATTGACAGATGAAAATTGATCGCCTGATTATGTAGTTTGATTATAACTATGCGCCTCAAAAGTACAGACCACAATTCTTATTGTCGTCTTGAAACTATGTATACTAATTTTTCTTTATTCCTTGTTTTGGGTGCCACACTCAATTTTTGTGCGTGTCAGTTTGTTACCTACAAGCCACACTTCTTAATGGATTGTCTTAAGGTTGTGCATATACACTAAGAATGATTGCTATTGTTTTTTTGGTGTGACCAACCCCCAGGGGCAGAGTCACACCTATTTTGTGTGTGTGTGTTTTGTGATTTTGGAAACATTTAGGATGACCACTATTATTTTTGGTGTATATCCAACCCAAGGGGCACAGCAACACCCATTTTGTTTTATGTTTATCGCCGAGGGGCCACAATTCCAAATGGATAATCCTGGAACGTGACAGGGGTCAGCATGCACCAAAAGTTCAGAAACGCAGCCTGTGGTCGATAACACAAAGATCTTGAGTTGCCGTGCCCCAGGCCGTCAGGCATGCACCAAAAATCCTTTAGGTAACAGGAATATATATCAATAGTTTTCAAGGCAATCCATTAAGTATTGTGGCCTGTAGGCAAAACACTCTTACCCACACAAAAAAAATAAATAACCTGTCACTCTCAATTATTGAACTCAAAGACGAATCACATAACACAATGACACAAGCCACGATAAGGTGTAGAACTTCAGATGAAAAGGCAGTTAAATTTAAATTAATTTTTTCCAATTCTTTAGGTGTCAAAAAACTTGTATTAATAGTTCTTCTTTCAGATTTTGTAATGGAAAAGATAACTTGTCTTTCTGTTTTTGTACAAATACATATTTTGCAGGCCATGCGAGCTTGTAACAGACGTTACATGTCCAATTAATATTTGCCCCAAATTTGCTAATAAATACCGGCCCAGTTGATTTGCAGTGTAATAATATCAAAATATATATTCCTGAATGTAAAAATATGTCTTCGTGCCCTGTTATCCCAAGAAATGGCCAACGATCTTTCCTTGAAATCTGGTTTCAAAACGGCGTGAAATTTCCATACTAATAACTATTCTATACTCTTTCTTGGGCATGATTTCTTTTGACCCAATTAACAGTGCGAGATGTATCAGAGTACAATGTCGGTGTTTAACAATTTTTTTTAATTCTTAATTTAAGGACATTTAGAAAGAAGGCAATCTATGTAATTTAATAGAGACTTGTAAATTTCTTTAGGTTACCTTAGCTCCTTTGTGTAACGGTAGTGATGTTTGACATTATCAATTCCGTCCACCATCACAGCCGTTACACAGAAAACCGAAGGTGAAACTATTATCAATCACATGTGCGTGATTCTTTCGTTTTATTCGATCACCCAAATGTGTGGAATGGCTCTTTATTTCAAGCGCAAAAGGAGGCGGCTTTGGCATCTCTAATATCCTCATTTTTTGCCAAATTCTTGTAATAATATCAGAGACGCGATTTTGGAATAACAGACGTGACGACAACAAAAGTTGTGGACGGAATTTACTTATCGGGTCCTCGCCGCATCGGGAATTCTTTATTACCCGCTAAATCGTGACGTATACCAACACCGTGTAGAACAAGGGAGCTAATAACCGCGGATTAGCTATGAATTTACAACGGGGCGGGAAATATTGATCATTAAAAAGTCAAATAACGGACGTGATTCTTTGACGGAATCTCGAGTGAACGATCGAAAAAGCGCATAGTTTCTTCTCAAACGTTTCCAGATAGACATAAATACTTCTATTATGTCACTAAAGTTTACCTCTTCATTTATAACATAAACATTACTATAGATTCAGGTGGTGAGTCACACTTTCAAAGCAATAAAAAGATGAGTTTTTTGGACGGAATTAGTAACGTCCGTTACACACTTTTAAAACGATTATTTTTTTTGAAAAATATTAAAAAATTTAGGATTTTATGCTACTGATGGATAGAAACATTCCTTATCTTCACTTTAAGATATAACTTGAAGATTTCAATCCATGTCTTCAGTATCAATATACTTCCTTTTTTAAAACACCACCAAAAGGGACAAATTTAGACCCCAAAAAAAGGGGGTATTTTTATTTTTGTCTCGCAATAAATATTTTATTTGCACTATTTTGATCATGAAGTTGTTTATGTTGTCTCTTTATTATATTTTGTGCATAACCATACCAAAAATTACATTGGATTTGTCATAGTTTCGAAAAAAATCAAATTTCCCCAAACCATAGGTTAGTTCTACACCTTATCGTGGTCTGTGTTATATCCATAAATGTGAGTACAAACCAGGGATCTTAATTGGCTGTTTTTTGCCAGCCATAGCGGATTGATCATTAATCTAGCCGATTTGTAAAACAATCAACTGGCCATCAAGGTATCATTAATCAATCAACTTTTGACCAATAACAAAGTTAATTATTACTCGGCAATTAAGAAACTCATCAAGGAGTCAGTCAGTACGTCATTAATCAATCAACTTTTGGCCATTAACAAAGTTAATTATTACTCGGCAATTAGGAAACCCATCAAGGAGTCAGTCAGTACGTCATTAATCAATCAACTTTTGGCCTATAACAAAGATTTAACTATTACTCGTCAATTAAGAAACCAATATGAATACCTTCAGCTTCAATCCGTATCGGCTAAATTCCTGAATAAACAAATTAGCTGAGTTATACTTGCCAAGTAAAATAATGTATATAATCCAATGTCGGTTCATTCATTTCTATCGAACACAACGTTGAAGTACTAAAACACCTCAAAGAATGACAACAGAAAACGTAAACAAGATTTAGCTGACGATAGTTATGGCGTCAGTACGTCATTTATCAATCAACTTTTGGCCTATAACAAAGATTTAATTATTACTCGTCGATTAAGAAACCAATATGAATACCTTCAGCTTCAATCCGTATCAGCTAAATTCCTGAATAAACAAATTAGCTGAGTTATACATGCCAAGTAAAATAATGTATATAATCCAATGTCAGTTATAACCATGCATTTCATGTTTCATAAAAATCGAATTAAAATTGTGACCTATACTGGGTCCACAACCTTGATATACCATTTTTTAACAGTATTCTCGTTCAAGCGGTGGCCATTTTGTCTGTCAATTTTGGTCTGATTTTCCCGCAATTGGAATTGCAACCTCCCTTAAAGTGTAAAGATGATATAATTAAACGATTTTTTAAATCAGATAATTATTGTAACCTCCAGAGGGACCGCAAGCTAAACAAAGGCAATTTTGCGTATAATCAGGGGCCATAATTCAGGAAGTTACGATCCGATATGCACAAATATCGAAAGGAATCAAGATCTTTGGGTTATAACCACGCATTTCAAGTTTTGTCAAAATTGCATTAAAATTGTGACCTCTACAGGGTCCACAACCTTGATATACCATTTTTTAACAGTATTCAGGTACAAACGGCGGCCATTTTGTATGGTAATTTTGGTCCTATTTTTCCGAAATTCGTACCCAAGCTTCCTTAGGGTGTAACGGTGATATAATCAAACGATTTTTTAAGTCAGATAATAATTGTGACCTCCAGAGGGACCATAGGGGATTTTTCGGAACAATCAGGGGCCATAATTCAGGTAGTTATGATCCGATATGCGCAAATATCGAAAGGAACCAAGATCTTTTGGTTATAACCTCTACAGGGTCCACAACCTATATATACCATTTTTTAACAGTATTTGCGTACAAACGACGGCCATTTTGTATGGCAATTTTGGTGCGATTTTCCCAAAATTCTTCAAATCAGATAATAATTATGACCCCCAAAGGGACCACAAGCTAAAATAGTTGATTTTTCGGACAAGGGGCCATAATTCAGGAAATTACGTTCAGATAGGCGCAAATATCAAAAGGAACCAAGATCTTTGGGTTATAAACATGCATGTCAAGTTTCATCAAACTCGGTTCAAAATTGTGACCTCTATAGGGTCCACAAGCTAAAAACGTGATTTTTCGTACAATTAGGGGCCATAATCCATGAAGTTTTGATCCGATACATGCCAATATGAAAGCAGCCGAGATCTTTTGGGGATAAACCTATATTTCATGTTTCGTCAAAATCGGACAAGAATTGTGACCTGTAGAGAGTCCACAAACAATTGTGGACGGACGGACGGACGTCCTGACGGACAGGGGCGACGACATAATACGTCCACATGAAAATGTGGGCGTATAAAAACACCAAGCAACAAGCCATGTGCATTCTCATTCCAACCACTACAGTGGTGTCGTTACGCCACGGTAGAATTATTTCAGGTGACTTGGAGTGCATTTTAATTTATTTAGATATAATACTCCATAATCCTAGTGTCAAGCAGATGAAAACGAGCGTAGATGATGGGAAATTTATTGTTATAAAATTGTCTACTTCCAAACTGTGTGAGTAACTGTAGCCTACCAAAGAACGAAATGTAAACCATGCAAATGGTTTTTCTGTGCTTAATTCTTGCATTTAGAACCATTAATACATTAATTAAATGTATGTGACGTGGACGGGAATATTTTGGTTAAATTTACTGAACATCAAGTAAAATTTAAACTACCTTTGTTGGCTTAAGTCCATGCACTAGAACATATATATTTTATAATTATTTGGAGGGGGTCATGTTCCCAACTTTAGTCCACTTGACATGGAATGACCCCATAGCGAGTACACCGTTTAACTTCTCAAATTTTGATTTAACACGTACTATGTGTCAGATAAAGCCTGTTATTAGTCCTTGAATATACTCCTTTTGGTGGAGTTATCACCACTAGCGAGAAAACACCCCAGTTAAACAATACACACTATTGACAGTCATTTTTCACCCTTTGTTAATTAACGCACTTCATTTACAATTATAACGCGGTAAGTCACGAAAAATTAATTTTCTTTCAATAAACATAAAGATAGAGCCATGCACAGATCCCCCTCACCCCTTAGTAAATTTCAGTGTCGTGATAATAGAATCACTTTTTTTTACATGCGGAACTAAATAAATATAATAATAGTTCCTTTTTTTTATAAGAAAGAAGTTACTTTTAATAAAAAGATAGGTTGTCAGTAAGGATATAAACGGTCACTCGGTTGACCGGTTACGGTTAAGTTTGGCAAGCTGACCGGTTCGATATTCCCCTGACCGTTACTCGTTCTATATAAAATAAAATGTCAGTGTATATCGACTAGTAGTAAACTAGCATTAGCCCACGCTCTCTACTCTTGTTCATATTACACGTTGATACAAAACTTTCCCGGTAATAATACAGCCGTATTCACTGATCGAAAATTATGCCGTGAACAAATCGTCCCTCTGGCACATGGGCAAATGGTATAATCTTTTCGTCGTTTCTTATTGCGTTGTATCTTCGGGCTGGATAATCTTGACTACAGGACGGTACAGGTCGACTATTGACTGCTGGTATTGCGTATGAAAATGAAAGTAATGCTGTGCGCGCGAATAAATGGAATACATGGATTATAACACTGCATATTGAGGTTGAGGTAGGGGGCCGTAGAATATTCCTATATTTATAACGGGTTGAACACTTATAATATTTAAGCAATTTTCTGATCTGTCACACAACGGCATGTGATACCTGCGCGAGTGACAACCACGTGGTAGCATACCATATTGTACTACCTCCGGTTGACAGAGAGAGAGAGAGGGAGAGAGAGAGAGTGGGGGCGGTTTCGAGTGTTTAAAATGTTTAAATACAGATCTTAATACGAAATTCCAGTCACCGTGTCATACATCACTGGAAAGTATGTTTCTATCGCTCTTTGTATCTATCAGTTATTTCCTGGCACATTCTTGATTACGTACTTTAGAAGAGAAAAATGCTGGTCGTTTGCGAAAGAAATAGGTCGCTGTCCAACAGTAACCTAATTACTCAAAAAAGACTATACTTTCAGTTTATCTTATTTGTCGAAGGCACGGATTAGCTGTACCTATCACGTGATTTCATTGCAGTCACGGTCGTCCAGCTAATTTCTTATAGTTGGCTAGCTTGAATCTGCTTATCGTTGGGCCGTTGGCTACAGAATTCTTATCGTTGGCCAGCTTATCGTTGGCCAGGTTGATCTCGGCGGTTAACCGGTCACGGTCGGTTTTTTGTCCATCAGTTAACCGGTTCAAATTTTTTTGACCCGTTACATCCTTAGTTGTCAGGCAACGAAACATACACCCACAGCAGCTAAGTCGTCGGGGCAGTCAACAAGAGCTGTCCCATATTTTACTTTTTTATCGGTTATAAAACATTTAAAATACACTTAAATCTGAATAAAAGTAACAACTCATTTTGTAATTATCAGAAAATCATTCGAATTTGTTTGGCTTGATACAGTTTTCCTCCATGCTAACGTTTAGTATAAGAAACATTTAATATTCTTGATTTAGCTGTTAAGGTTATCAAAAGTAATTAGAGGAAATCGCTTAAAATCAATAGGCTTCTTCGTCTCATGACTTTAAACACTGTGTTAAAATTTAGAGTCAATCTATTATTTACTTTAGCCTCTAGAGTGTCCACAAGATTTTTTGAATTGAACAAGGGCCATAACTTTGACAGCAGTTATCGGAAATCGCTGAAAATCAATAAGCTTCTTCTTCTCATGACCTTAAACACTGTGTATAAATTTATAGTCAATTTGATATTAACTTTAGCCTCTAGAGTGTCCACAAGAAATTGTGGAAGCCGGATCCCCATACGGGGGCAACGACAATATACGACACATTTCAATGTGGGCTTATAAAAATGAATTGTTCTTTGCAAATGAAAAGAGAGGCTGGCATTTCCAGGCAGGATAAGCCCACATTTTCTAGAGATGGATAGAGAACAAGCAATACCGAAAGTTATTTTTCCTACAATCAAAGGCCATAATTCATTAAGTTACAATTTGATATACCGTATTTCCTCTAATAAGCGCCCGGGCGCTTATTTTTTCAGCACCCCTGGACCCCCCGGCGCTTATTAGAGGCCCGGCGCTCTTTGGAGACCCGGCACTTATTTCTTTAATAGCAAATTGAATTTAGCGTAAAGCTGTCATTTACCATGGACATTGGGCCGGAGAATCTTTTGAATTACGACATTTGATCAAAAGCAATCTAATGTCTATTTCATGTGCATCTTCAATGATAATTTCAATTGTAGGGTGACAGGGTCTTCATGCACTTATTAGAGACCCGGCGCTTATTAGAGACCCGGCTCTTATTGGAGGCCCGGCGCTTATTTTTTCAGCACCCCTTGACCCCCCGGCGCTTATTAGAGGCCCGGCGCTTATTGGAGACCCGGCGCTTATTAGAGGAAATACGGTACGCAAATATCGAAAGGCATCAAGACTTTGGGGTTATAAACATGCATTTCAAGTTTCATTAAAATCGAATTAAAATTCTATCCTCTACAGGGTCCACAACTTTGATATAGTCAAACGTTTTTTTAAATCAGATAATAATTGTGACCTCCAGAGGGACCACAAGCTAACATAGGCAATTTTTCGGACAATCAGGGGCCATAATTCAGGAAGATACAGTCTGATGGGCGTAATTATCGAAAGGAACCAAGATCTTTGGGTTATAAACATGCATGTTCAGTTTCACCCAAATATTTCAAAATTGTGGCCTCTAGGGTCCACAAGCTAAAAACGTGATTTTTCGTACAATCAGGGGCCATAATCCATGAAGTTTCAATTCGATACATGCCAATATCAAAAGCAGTCGAGATCTTTTGGGGATTAACCTAAATTTCAAGTTTCGTCAAAATCGGATAAGAATTGTGCCCTGTAGAGAGTCCAAAACAATTGTGGACGGAATGACGGACAGGGGTGACGGCATAATACGTCCATATGAAAATGTGAAAATTTCAATTGATAGAAACAGGAAACACAAACCAAATACAGACTATTTGATGGGATCACTTTTGACTAAGTCAAAATGATGCATTTGATATTCAGATAGGTTGGTATAAAATAATTAAAAAAATACAATATCAAAAAACCATCGTTTTATCCAACGTTTCGTAAGCAAAAATGCCAACTTTCTCAAGGATGAAAGAAACAAATTCAAAATGGCTAGAAGTCAGTTATGACATCATAGTAAGATATGACATCATGGGAATGATGACGTCATAGATACAATACACATAACATGAAAGAAAGGTTAGCTTAACTAAAAGTTAGGTAAATTATGTATGATTATGAATAATTTTGAAACCCCCTGGATTTAAATCATTTAACCCATTTGGCCAAACTGAATCAAGTCTATGAATCCACAGACTTTCTGCTGTGTTTAATTTTTTCTGATCTTTATCATGAACTTTTTGTACAATGGTACACACGAAATCATGACCAGGTATATTAAAGTGGGAAGCTACATGGGGGGAATGGCCTGGTTTTTTAAGCTTTATATTGCTTCTATGCTTATTAAGTCTAATGTTAAAAGGAGTGACCGGTTTAACGCTATCCCTTACAGTGGGGCTCTACGTATAAAACGGATTTGTAGTAAAGATAGCTGGACCAAATCAAACCTAAAAAATTTTGGATCATATCTTAAAGAATCCGGATATCCCAAGAAAACTATTCTAAAGGCATTTAAACGCGCAGATCAGAAGACCAGGACTGAATTATTGACCTACCAATCAAAGACCGATACTGATATGAAAATTATTCCATGGACAACTACCTTTGACCCTCGACAACCTCACCTTCACCAAATGATTAAAGACCGAAGTATTTTAGACACAAGTTCACGGATGACAAAAATTATGGATAGCAGCAAAATAATAATAGCAGAAAGAAAGAACCTCACTATTGGCAATATCTTGAAAGAAAATAAGTTGAGAACTTCTGACACTACCAATAACCATATTAAGGACAAAATTTCATACGGTTGTCAACCTTGTTTACGAAAATTATGCAAATCATGTGAGACTATGTGTAATAATCAAGAAGTAACCAGTAAAGACATGAAATCATTTAAGATTAGAGACTCTGTCAACTGTGCAAATTCTTATGTTGTATATTGTTTAACATGTCAAAACTGTAGAATGCAATACGTCGGTCAAACGATCACTCCTTTTAACATTAGACTTAATAAGCATAGAAGCAATATAAAGCTTAATATTGTATTTTATTAATTATTTCATACCAACATATGAAAATGTGGGCGTATAAAAAAGTAGTTCCTTTTTGATTGACCAAGGAGATATCGTAGTAGATTATGAAATTTATTACACAAACAATATCTACTGTAGAATGTATTATTGGGTGATAAAGCAAATTATTCATAAATTACTGCTTGGCCTAATTATTTGGAGTAAATAATGACTTTTGAAAGGCTTTATATATTAATCGCAACTTTCAATCAACTAATTATTTATCCAAGGCAATTAATCAGCTAGTTGATTAATTTATGCTAATAATTTATGTCGCCACATGATTTTGGTTGACACTCAATAGCAAACTATATACGATTAGAATTTTAATATTTCTGCTGCTTCACAGAAAGAATCATAAGTACCCAAAAACATTTTTGCCTACATTTTTTTTTATCTCCACTTCATTTTTTTAATCACAAATTGCTACCGTACAGTGTGAACCATGATAACAGCCATGATACCACAATACACCAAGCCAGGTGTCCGAGCCAAGAATATTTACGCGATGTATGGGTTTTATATTATAGATATTCACGGCTTCACAATGATGCCAAGTATTACGTAAGGAGATTGACCGGCTGTCAAGCTGCTTGGGTTGAGAAAAAACTTATTTTTGCTGAATATTGACAATGGAAACTGAAACTATACTGTTTATTTAAAACAGAGCGTAGAGGAAATGAGACTCCTTCATGCTTAATATTTGTGTGTGTGTTCCTTTGAAATTTACATGCTTATCAAAACTGTCCACACCAGTGAATTACTAATTTCAAGAATCTCAGAAAAAAAACAAAAAACAATATACCTGTTCATATGTTGTATATAATACTATAGGCTCTCTACTATTATAAGACCATGTAAAGATCAGAGGTAATATGGCACTGCCAAATGTAAATGGGGTTTCTTGTTCTGTTACACCAATAGCATAAACTGGCATCTGCAAAAAAGATATATAGTAAAATACATTTTATCAGTAATTTCCAAGTAATGAATGTAAATGGTTACACGGATAACAAAATTAGAAAATACTAGTACAAGGACGGAACCCATTTAAATCTCTGGGGTACTGGTAGGTTTTACATTCTAATAAAACACGCTTTGAATATGATAAAAGTGAACAGTTAACAACCAAAGCCAATCCAACAAAACCCCTTCCCAAGGTACACAGGTACCAAATACTCTCTATGAAGATGTGAACACAGAGTTCTATAGTTCGAAATACAAATTGTTCTCAAACACAATATGTATTTCACCGCCATCATGATGAATGCAAGACCCACATGGGAAGAGAAACTAATTCCCCAAATAAACCATGTGAATAGTGAGTATTTGTATAGAATACCCAGTTGTACTTACTGATCCGGGTCAGTATTTATTCAGTGATTTAGTTTTAATAGTGATCCGGGTTAGTATTCATATTAAGTGTTTTAATGCCAACAAGAATCCATATGAGTATTTATCTTGTGTTTTAGTGTTAAAATGAACTGTGTCATTCTCAGTGCCAATATAGATATTTGTGGCCTAGGACCAGTGTTGATGTCACTAATTCATGCTGATGAACTACATATACATGTACACTCTACAGGACTGATGCAGTATGGGCCTGTATATACACTCAAGAATACAAACCAGCCTTCTTCACTAAGGCCCATATACTGAGTGCCATGGAAAACCCTCCTTTAGTTTTTCCATATAACAAAATGATCCTGTAAACATATCTTATTTATTTTGCTTCTTATTGTGAACAATATTCAAATGGGAATACATTGGTGAGAACCTCCCATTGTCGCCCTGTATCTTCAAGGTCTAGTGCTGGATTTCTCTCACTCCATGGACTTCTTGCAGCATGAAGTTGTCAGGTAAAGACCATGATTCCAATTTAAGACACTCACCTTAGTACCTGTCTGTATTCTAGTTAGTGGAGAATATATCTTAATTCCAGTTAATATAACAACATTTACAACAGCTTTAGCCTACAAAAAAAGAAAAATAACACTTTCATCAAGTGATGACGAATATCAATTATTTCAAAATCTATTACTTTTAATATCCAAGGTAGACATGAAATGAAATGAAATTGGGTTAAGTGTATACCTCCAACATCAGTTAATATTCTCCAGCTTATCACTATTTGAATGTTTTCAAAACAAACTTGAATGTACATTTATTTGATAACATTAATAATAGCCCATCAGTGACTGTGTTAAGCCATCAAAATATTTATAACGTCTCTGTTTATGAGAAAATATCTACACTGCCTGCTTGGAAATTGTTGAAAATCAAAAGCCTTCAGCATGTTGTGACCTTAAACACTGTGTATCAATTTAAAGTCCTCTGGATGCTCACTTTGGCCAATAGAGCCTACTCAAGTGATGAAGGGCCATAACTCGGAGAGTTAATTATCAGAAGTTTTTGACTTCTTGCTTTAAACAATATTTATTCATAAAATATATAACATTTCAATTTTTAAAGATATGATACAACAAGCGTTTGCAATGCAAGATACACCCATATTTTGCAAGAGATTGATAGAGAACAGGCTAAAAACAAATGCAACTTTTGGTACAATCAGGGGCCATAATCAAGAAAATAACGATCTGATATTCACAGATATAGAAATGAACCACGATTTCTACTATAATCAGGGGCCATAATCTAGGAATATATGGTCTGATATGCACAAATATCAAAAGGATGCAAGTTCTTTGCATTATAATCATACATTTCAAGTTTCATTAAAATTGGATAAAAATTGTGACTTCTAAAATGTCCACAGCCTTGATATACTAGATGTTTACACTATTTGCATACAAGAGCGATCATTTTATACGGCAGTTTGGGCCAGATTTTTATGAAATTTGAACTCGACCTTCATTGATGTGTAACAGTGATATATTTTAATGCTTTTTAAAAGTAAATACAAATTGTGACATCTAGCAGGTCCACACCAAAATGTGATTTGACCATAACTTTGATATATACCATATTATTCTTTACCAAATATTTTGTTTTTTCAGAAGGGGTGCGTCTAACGTTCAGCAAATCCAAGCTTTCCCCATGTCGACACGGAAGTCAGAAGTTCAAGAAATAACTGCACTAAAAGCTTATGATAAAAGTTTATGGCCATTTTGTCCATCAGTTTTGGTCCGATTTTCACGAAATTCAAACTCAACCTTCATTACGGTGTAACGGTGACATAATCAAACGTTTTTTTTTAAATGAAAATAATAATTGTGATCTCTAAAGGGACCACAAGCTAAAAATGGTGATTTTTCGTATAATCAGGGGCCATAATTCAGGAAGTTACGATCTAATATGTGCAAATATAGAAAGGAACCAAGATCGTTGGATTATAAACACACATTTCAAGTTTCATCAAAATCGGTTCAAAATTGTGACCTCTACAGTGTTCACCAGCTAAAAATGTGCAATCAGGGGCCATAATCAATGAAGTTACAGTCCGATACATGCCAATATCGAAAGAAACAGAGATCTTATGGTGATAAACCTGTATTTCAAATTTCATTGAATTCGAATAAATATAGGCCGGCAGCTGATGGGCACCTTTTCGAGACATTGATAGATAACAAATAAAACAGAAAGTGATTTTTCTTACAATCATAGGCTATAAGTTGTAATTTGATATGTGCAAATATCGAAAGGAATCAAGATCTTTGGGTTATATACATATGCATTTCAAGTTTCATCAAAATCAGATTAAAATAGTGACCTCTACAGGGTCCACAACCTTGATATACCATATTTTTTTAACACTATTTGCTTACAAGCGGCGGCCATTCCGTCCGTCAGTTTTGATCCGATTTTCACGAAATTCAACCTTAACCTTCAGTATGGTGTAACGGTGATATAATCAAACGTTTTTCTAAATCGGATAATAATTGTAACCTCTAGATGGACGAAAAGCTAAAAAGATAGGCTGGCACTGCCAGGCAGGAAACGGCCATATTAACAAAAGATGGATGGATAGAGATACAAGCAATACCGAAAGTGATTTTTCCTACAGAGGCCATAATTCATTAAGCTAAAAACGTAATTTTTTGTACAATCAGGGGACATAATCTATGAAGTTTTGATTCGATACAAGCTAATATCGAAAGGAACAGAGATCTTTTGAAGATAAACCTATATTTCTAGTTTTGTCAAAATTGGATCAAAATTGTGACCTGTAGATTGTCTACAAATAAATTGTGGACGGATGGACAGGGGCGACGACATAATACGTCCATATTAAAATGTGTTTAAAAAATTAAAAAACGGCGGTCACTAAAACCATCATTATTTTAATCCAACGTTTCGTAGGTAAATTTAACTCTACATCATCAGGGAAATACAAATACAAACTGAAAGGCCAGTAATAAACTCAATGACATGACAAAAAGCCTTAGTTACGTAGATATACAAAATCAAAGACCTATGACGTCCTAGTTAGCAACAAGGAAAATGAAGTTAGTTTCACAATAAAACGCCTATTATAGATGATTATTATTAAATTTAATCAGGTATTACAAATTGTAGATTCTAAAGAAATAAGTAAAGAAGGCGGTAAGAAAGGTGGGAGATACTTATGTACAGAAGAAAGTTTCAAAAGTAGGATTATAATTATTTGGAGAAGTTTTTTTATGGTATCTGGGTTATGTTCATTCAGACCGTTAGGCAATTCAGTGTTAGTCTATGCATCCATAGAGATTCCGCAATATTCAGTTGTTTCCGATCCTCATTATTTACTTGCTGGAGAATGGTGCATGTATAATTATGGTTGGGTATGTTAAAATGTGGGGGCAACATGTGGGGCTTTACCTGCTTTTTGCAATTTGATAATATTGGATATGTGACTGTTCAATCTGGTGCTAAATGGGGTGATAGTTTGTCCAACATATTAGATTCCGCAAATTTTACATGTCAAACAATAAATAATAAATTTGCTTTGACAATTAGTAGAATGTCTGATTTGAAATGTTTGAGAGTCTTTGTTTTTTTATCTTATCAGTCTGTTCAAGAACTGCGCAGGTTTTACACCTTGGTTTATGACACAGCTTACAACCCCAAGATTCAATATTGGTAGAAGTTTTATTCGTCCGCAACTTGTTGGCTCTCAAAATATCTCCAATTGTCTTATTTCGTCTTTCGGCTATAATTATCTTGCTGTTCTCTATTACTTTTTTCATTCTTGAGCTAGTTTGAAAGAGGGTGTGGTCATTGGCCATTACACGTAAATTTGGTTGGAGGGGATCGTACGTTGTAGTCCATGGTATAATTTTATCAGTGTCCTTCTGTTTGGTTTTGTATTGGAGGACTTCTTCTCGAGTTTTGTTTTGAATTTTATGGAAAGCTTTGTTGATCGTTTTCTTTTTATAGCCACTGTTTTTAAGGTATTTTGAAAATTTCTTGAGGTTGATGGCTGTCCAATCTGGCTTGCTACATATTCTTTTTATTCTAATCGCTCCACTGTATGGAATAGATTTGCAAATGTGACCTGGATGACAGCTGAATGGTGGAAGATAATGGTGACTATCCGTCTCTTTAGAAAAAAGATCCGTCTCAAGTTTGGTTTCTTCATTTATTACTCGTACATCTAAGAAAAGGACACTTTTTTGGCCGATGTTCATAGTGAATTTGATTTAAGGATGTTGTTGGTTGAGTCTGAAGTAGAAGATGACATGGCCCATATATCATCAAAATATCTGAAATTAACCTCGAAAAATGACACTTAGGTTTTTGCAGCATCCCTTCACCTGGGATGGGACAATAAACATTTATTTTGAAACTGAAGAAAATATCAGATGCTTTTCCAATGCGAAATGGGCTACAAAAAACCACTGTAGGAGAATTTTTGAAAAAATAATTATTTTTATGGTGATTTTTTGAGTCGCCGAAATCATATATTGGCACTGAAATAAACTAAACAAATCCAAGATGGCGGCCAAAATTGATGAATAAAAAATGTAAAATTCCTCTATATTATGTCTGCATTGCGGTATACATTAGCTTCCATGGTGTGTAACATGGGAATTCAAATATGGACACAAATATAATATCAAGATGGCGAGTCTCCAAGATGGTGGAAATTCAAGATGGCGACCAAAATTGACGGGGGGAAAAAGTAATGTCCTCTGTACTATACTGTGTTTGGATCGCGGTATACGGTATACATAGCTTTCATAGTGAGTTACATGGGATTTTTTTAATCGCCGAAATTAAATGTGGGCAGTGAAATAAACTAAACAAATCCAGGATGGCGGAAATCCAAGATGGCGGAAATCCAAGATGCGGAAATCCAAGATGGCGGAAATCCAAGATGGCGACCAAAATTGACGAATACGAAATGTAAAATTCCTCTTTATTATGTCTGGATCGCGTTTTACATAGCGTTCATGGTGTGTAACACCTAATTCCAATATAGGCACAAAATACAATATTAGAAAAACGAGATGGTGGACAAAAGTAATGATTTTCAATTTTTGGGTGAAAGCATTAATAGGATATTGTTAGTTTGTGTTGTGCCAAAAATGGGGTTTTTGGGGTCGCTGAATTTAAATATTGGACGGAACGACAAGTAAATGAACGATTGTTTTGCATTATTCTGAGATAATTAATGACTTCTTTTAGGATCGCCTTTCAGAAAATGCGATTTTTGAACACTAAAGATGTTTTTTTAATGAGGAAATGTGAATTTCGAAAATTTTGACCTACTGAACCATTATTGCACTCTTTTACAGAATCTAGATTTGCGACAAGGGGTCCCCATCGCTGTCCCGGATATCTGAAAATGTGGTCGTATAAAAAAAAGCTAAAAGCTTATATGAATTTGCTTCATCATCTCCCGATCTAAAATACTGTCTGTATCCCACTATAAGGGAAATTTTTGCCCGGACAGCAGCACTATGGCCTAATCTTATATCCTTATTGAGCTCCAACTGCCAAGGGATCCTTTATGTACACTCCAAAGATTAATCTCATCTAAACGACTAGACAGTTTAGCAATAAAATACATACCTGGGAATAGATTATATTTTCTCCTGTTGAAGAATGTGTACCAATAGCTTTACCTATAACTTGTGTTGTACCAACTTCTATAGCCATTAACAAACCACCTCCAGTTACTGTAGATATCTTATCATTTACTACAGTAAATTCTACAGAACTCTGGGGTTGAGGACCACCTTGTGCCAGAACCTGGATACAAACATTAATTTCAAATCAGAATATGTTTGGCCACAATACACAATCAAAAACCTTTCAAAACTTACCAGCATTTTCCAACAATCTGACCCCGAGTTCACAAAGCATACTTAAGTACAAATCTATCCTTAATCTTATAAATGGAGTTCACAATACAATTTGAGAACATTTTTGTTCTCAAAGTTGAGAAAGTTCTCAAATATTTGAGAAAATTCTTAAATATTTGAGAAAGCTGCTAAGCGTACTTAAGTCTAAAATTTTGACTGATATTTTATTAATAGTAGCCCTTTGCTAATACTATTAGTACAATTTTTTATAAATAAAGTATTTATGATTTTTAAACAATTTTTACCTGGAATGTGGATCCCACTACAAGTGTGATGTTCTGAGGATCTAATTTCAAAGGAGGAAAAACCTGAAAAAAAAAGTTGAGAAGGAAATGGGGTTTACAACCTGAAATGCTGCAAAACCTGCTATGACGTTATGTAGGGCATGCTATACCCAAAATGTGTTTTGTGACTTGTGGGCGTGTCTGCCGACATGCCGACATGCTTCCTTAACAATAACAAAATAGCCAATCAAAATATTGTTTTGGCAAATCTTTCGACTAAATGCAACGGATGCAATAGCTTTTATAACGAGCGATATTGGCGAAGATATTGATGGGCCAAATTACGGCAATGGAAGCGATTTTAAAAGTGAATATGCCCTAGATTCAGTTGAAAATAACAACGAAAATGACAGCAATAACACTCGTACTAGTAATCGATTTGTCAATAATATCAATGCTATACCTTAAAGAAAAGTGGAATTATACTTATTTTTTCTGACATCACTCAGGATGGCCCATCAGGCCTACTGGTGTGGGTTCGATGGACAAACTCATGGGGACCAATGGACCATTTGATGGTTACAATAAGATACATAAACATTTAAGAGCTTTCACTTAATTTAATTAAAGAATAAAAGATAGTAACCTTGCACTTCAAGGCAGGATACGCCCACATTTTCGAGAGATGGATAGAAAACTGATAAGTGATTTATCCTACAATCAAAGGCCATAATTCATTAAGTTACAATTTGATATGCGCAAGTATCGAAAAGGATCAAGATCTGTAGGTTATAAACATGCATTTCAAGTTTCATCAAAACCAAAATTAAAATTGTGACCTCTACAGGGTCCACAACTTTGATATATCATATTTTTACACCATTCGTGTACAAACGGTGGCCATTTCGTCTAGCAATTATGGTCCAATTTTCTAGAATTTCGAACTCAACCTTCATTAGGGTGTAACGGTTATATATTCAAATTTTTTTAATCAGATATCAATTGTGACCTCCAGAGGGACCATAGGGGATTCTTCGGAACAATCAGGGGCCATAATTCAGGTAGTTACGATCCGATATGTGCAAATATCGAAAGGAACCAAGATCTTTTGGTTATAGCCTCTACAGGGTCCACAACCTTGATATACCATTTTTTAACAGTATTCGCGTACAAACGGCAGCCATTTTGTTTGGCAATTTTGGTCGGATTTTCCCGAAATTCGAACTCAACCTTCCTTAGGGTATAACGGTGATATAATCAAATGTTTTTTCAAATTAATTGTGACCTCCAGAGGGACCACAAGCTAAACAAAGCAATTTTGCGTATAAACAGGGGCCATAATTCATGAAGTTACAATCCGATATGCGCAAATATCAAAAGGAATCAAGATCTTTGGGTAATAACCATGCATTTCAAGTTTCATCAAAATCGAATTAAAATTGTGACCTCTACAGGGTCCACAACCTTGATACACCATTTTTTAACAGTATTCGCGTACAAACGTCGGCCATTTTGTATGGCAATTTTGGTCCGATTTTCCCCAAATTCAAACTCAACTTTCCTTAGGGTATGACGGTGATATAATCAAACGTTCTTTTTCAAGTCGGATAATAATTGTGACCTCCAGATGGACTACAAGCGCAAATATCGAGAGGATTCAAGATCTTTGGGTTCTAACCATGCATTTCAAGTTTCATTAAAATCGAACATTCCTTAGGGTGAAACGGTGATATAATCAAACGATTTTTTAAATCAGATAATAATTGTGACCTCCAGAGGGACCACAAGCTAAACAGGCGATTTTGCGTATGATCAGGGGCCATAATTCAGGAAGTTACGATCCGATATGCACAAATATCGAAAAGAACCAAGATCTTTAGGTTATAACCATGCATTTCAAGTTTCATCTAAATCGAATTAAAATTGTGACCTTTACAGGGTCCACAACCTCGATATACCATTTTTTAACAGTACCCGCGTACAAAAAGCGGCCATTATGTATGGCAATTTTGGTCCGATTTTTCCAAAATTCGAACTCAACTTTCTTTAGGGTATAACGGTGATATAATCAAACGTTTTTTTTCAAGTCGGACAATAATTGTGACCTCCAGATGGACCACAAGCTAAACAAAGGCGATTTTGCGTATAAACAGGGACCATAATTCAGGAAGTTACGAATCGATATGCGCAAATATCGAGGGAATTCAAGATCTTTGGGTTCTAACCATGCATTTCAAGTTTCATCAAAATCGAATTAAAATTGTGACCTCTACAAGGTCCACAACCTTGATATACCATATTTTAACAGTATTCGTGTACAAACGATGGCCATTTTGTATGGCAATTTTGGTCCGATTTTCCCGAAATTCGAACTCAACATTCCTGAGGGTAAAACGGTGATATAATCAAACGACTTTTTAAATCAGCTAATAATTGTGACCTCCAGGGGGACCACAAGCAGGGTTCAATATAAGCGGTATCGCATCGCAAAAAGCGATTCAAATCTTGGTAAAAGCGATAGAATTATTTTATTGATTAGCCAAAATTGGCTTTCAAACTTGTGAAGTACGATTCATTATAATTTGGATAAAAAAAACTTTATATATCCACACCATATTCAAATGATGTTAAGTTGTGGTTAGGTCTATAATATCTATTTTCAGCACAGAAATGTCGAATACGGTACCGAAAACGGTCAAACGTAATCAGTCATTAACCACTAAGACTTGTCACCGGGCGAGAACGAAACAATCTGAAAGTAACACAGAAATGTCACTGCGCACGCGCAGCACATATAGTCGTGCGTATAATGCAAACAGGACACAAGTCTTCAAAGTTTGATATGAAGATAAATATAAAATTATCGACAGAATAAATCTCACATCTATTGGTGTTAGACCATCTCTAGCAGCATTATGGACCGCAAAATTGTGACGTAAATGTTAATAATAATAATAACTAACTTCCCAGCTAGCAACACTAGCGCCCCCTAGAGTTATCATATATACACGATATTTTTGTAACACGTGGAATTATTAATATTGCTACACAATAACACTGGAATACGTAATGTTTTTAATTTTTAGGTAAGCAAGTTAACTCTTCTCTAGATTTTATTTCTACAATTTTCACAGGGCCGTAATACCGCTATTAGCGTACAAACGGAGGCCATTTTGTCTGGCAATTATGGTCGGATTTCCCTGAAATTTAATCTCAACCTTCCGTATGGTGTAACGGTGATAGAGTCAAGCTTTTTTTTAAATCAGATAATAATCGTGACCTCCAGAGGGACCATAGGCGATTTTCGGACAATCAGGGGCCATAATTCAGGAAGTTATGATCTGATATGTGCAATTAACGAAAGGAACCAAGATCTTTGGGTTATAACCATGCATTTCAAGTTTCATCAAAATTGAATCAAAATTGTGACCTATACTGGGTCCACAACCTTCATATACCATGTTATAACAGTATTCGCTTACACGAGGCGGCCATTTTGTATGGCAATTTTGTTTTGAATTTTGAAAATTCAAAGTCAACCTTCCTTAAAGGGGCCATCCCCGATAACATTTTGGGGGTTAAAACTGCTTAATTTTGTATGAAAAGCCCTTAATAGCCTCCAACTTAGATCCGAGCAACTTCTTCAAGCTATGTGATACGTTTTCAAACAACTTCCAATCGCTGGTACGGCTTGGTGGCCGAAGACTTGTGTTCTGTTTGCATTACACAGAAGTGTCTGGATAAAACGAGTCTATATTATGTGCAGCTTTCAATCTAACCCTATTGACTCACTTTTAAAGCTCTCCTTTGATTAAGTTAAAATTGGTATCATAACAATTTAAAAGAAAAACTTAAAAGAGCTGGTGTCCAGTTAAGCTTTTTTTGCATTCACGTCCAAACTACTCAATATTTTGAACTGAAATTTTCAGACAAGGTAAATACACTATTCCTCTATATTTTGGCGTTTAAATTTCATACGTTCATGAACGTCTAATTTTCAGATTCTTTGAAATTCGGGCTGGTCCCTTTAAGGTGTAACGATGATACAATCAAACGATTTTTTAAATCGGATAATAATTGTGACCTCCAGAGGGACCACAAGCTAAACAAAGACGATTTTGCATAAAATCAGGGGCCATAATTCAGGAAGTTACTATCGAAAGGAAACAAGATATGCATTTCAAGTTTCATCAAAATCGAATTAAAATTGTGATCTCTACAGGGTCCACAACCTTGATATACCATTTTTTAACAATATTCGCGTACGAATGGCGGCCATTTTGTATGGTAATTTTGGTCCGATTTTTTCGAAATTTGAACTCAACCTTACTTAGGGTGTAACGGTGATTTTTTAAATCGGATAATAATTGTGACCGCCAGAGGTACCCCGAGCTAAAATAGGTGATTTTTTGGACAATCAGGGGCCATAATTCAGGAAATTACGTTCCAACAGGCGCAAATATCGAAAGGAAGCAAGATCTTTGGGATATAAACATGCATGTCAAGTTTCATAATAATCTGTTCAAAATTGTGACCTCTATAGGGTCCACAAGCTAAAAACAAGATTTTTCGTACAATCAGGGGCCATAATCCATGACGTTTTGATCCGATATATGCCAATATCGAAAGCAGCCGAGATCTTTTGGGGATAAACCTATATTTCAAGTTTCATCAAAATCGGACACCTCTATTAATAGTATCATCATATTTTCATGTAATAGATCACCTTTTTAGAAAATGAAGAATTACTTGTTACCAACGACAGGGCAACCATTACAGTGATGTCATCAACATATGACCTCATCATTATTCAAATTTGTTTCCTGTTTCTGTTGAACTGTTCCTTTGAAAATGTTAAAATTTATTTGACGAAACTAGTCAGGATAGTGGACATGTATTATGATGGTTTTAAATGGCAATTTTATATATTTTTGACACTACACTTTATGCTGTTTTTGTATCCAGTTACCTAGTAATTGTGATCCCATCAGAAATTCGTTGGAAGATTGGTTTGAGGATGCCTACTGTGTATAATTTGTGGATTTTCAACTTGTGTATAGGCACCTCTGTTAATAGTATCATCATATTTTCATGTGATAGATCACCTTTTTAGAAAATGAAGAATTACTTGTTACCAACGACAGGGCAACCATTACAGTGATGTCATCAACATATGACCTCATCATTATTCAAATTTGTTTCCTGTTTCTGTTGAACTGTTCCTTTGAAAATGTTAAAATTTATTTGACGAAACGAGTCAGGATAGTGGACATGTATTATGATGGTTTTAAATGGCAATTTTATATATTTTTGACACTACACTTTATGCTGTTTTTGTATCCAGTTACCTAGTAATTGTGATCCCATCAGAAATTCGTTGGAAGATTGGTTTGAGGATGCCTACTGTGTATAATTTGTGGATTTTCAACTTGTGTATAGGCACCTCTGTTAATAGTATCATCATATTTTCATGTGATAGATCACCTTTTTAGAAAATGAAGAATTACTTACCAACGACAGGGCAACCATTACAGTGATGTCATCAACATATGACCTCATCATTATTCAAATTTGTTTCCCGTTTCTGTTGAACTGTTCCTTTGAAAATGTCAAAATTTATTTGACGAAACTAGTCAGGATAGTGGACATGTATTATGATGGTTTTAAATGGCAATTTTATATATTTTTGACACATGAAAATGTGGGCGTATAAAAAATTGTACTGCATTCCCCCCCCCAACACGTACGTTGTTGATGATTTAGCCTACATAGGTTCTATGCTGTTTTTTTTTAATATGACAGTTGATTGGATTCGAAGAGCAGTATTTTATACGCCGTGGCTATTCTTACGACGAGGCGTAAGAATTATTTATGGGCTATTCTTACGACATGGTGGAAGTTCCGGTAGCGCATGCGCAAGTTACACAATGTTGGACTTCTATTATTGTGCAGTTTGCAAGACGGGGTGTCGTAAGAATAGGCAATACTTTATTTTTACGACGATATCTCGTTCTCGTCCATAGATATATATACTGACAGACAGTATATATTTCTATGTCTCCTCGTAAAAATAGCCTGCCTCCTATTCTTACCACGATCTCGTAAGGATAGGCAATGCTTTATTTTTACGACGAGATCGGGCTATTTAGTATTTTTATGACTAGGCTACTTCTACTAAGTACTGACGAAAAAGAAAATGTAACTGTTAGATGCCACCCCTTGTTTTTTTAATTATACTTTTAATTTTGGATTTTAAAAATGTTTGGAAATCAGCAAGTTGTATTCGTCCAGAATTTCTACTATATTTTAAATATTTATGAATACCAAAAGTGTATCGTGTCCTAAACTCCTATGGTAGAAAACAAGTACATAGTATCTACGGTATTGACATGACACACTGACTTTAACAACCAGTTGTCGTTTGCTTTGTTTTAATCCAATAAATGAAGACACCGTTTCAAAGATCATAAAGTTATCACCTCCAAAAACATGTTCATTGGATCCTCTTCCAACACATCTAGTAATTAGCTGTCTTAGTGAATTACTACCTTCTATAACTTCAATAATTAACTCATCAATAGCACAGTCCATCTTCCCAGACGTCTTTAAAACTGCTAATATACATCCACTTATTAAGAAGACAACTCTTGATCCTGATCAATTAAAAAATTACAGACCAGTATCCAACCTTTGTTTCATCTCCAAGATCTTAGAAAAATGTATTGCTTCTCAACTAACAGCATATGTTGAGGAAAACTGTCTAATGGAAAAATTTCAAAGTGCGTATCGAAAGTGCCATAGTACTGAAACGGCACTTACACGAGTTCACAACGACATACTGCTCTCATTGGACAAACGCGATTGTGTTCTTTTAGTTCTGCTTGATCTTTCAGCAGCGTTCGATACAGTGGATCACATAATTTTATTAAACCGACTCTCTACTGAGTTTGGCATAGTCGATTCTGCCTTGAAACTTTTAAAATCCTACCTAACAAATCGCAAGCAATATGTAGTCATAGATGACGTCATGTCCGACAAGGCTGAACTAATTCAAGGAGTACCACAGGGTTCTGTCTTAGGACCAATACTTTTTAGTCTCTATACAAAACCGCTTGGTTCTATTGTAAAAAAATATGGTCTTCAATTTCATCTGTATGCGGATGATACGCAGCTGTATTGTTCTTTTAAACCTATAAATAATAACTTTGTTCCTGCGAAAGATAGTCTAGAAAATTGTATATTTGAAATTAAATCATGGATGGCATCAAACTTTCTAAAGCTTAATTCTGACAAAACTGAATACCTATGTATTGGATCTAAACAGCAGTTACAAAAAATTTCAGATACTAAAGATATTTATGTCGGGGATTGTCAAATAATGTGCTCTAAAGTAGCTAGAAACATTGGCGTGATATTTGACCAAAATATGAACATGGAAGCACAAGTAAATAATATTTGTAGAGTATGTTACTATTATTTAAGGAAAATTGGTCAAATAAGAAAATACATTAATAATGATGCAACAAAAACTCTAATTAATTCATATGTTACCTCTAGACTAGATAATTACAATTCCTTGTTAGCTGGACTTCCCTTTACAGTTATTTATAAACTCCAAAAAGTACAGAACTGTGCAGCCAGGCTTATAACACAAACAAAACAGTGCTCTCATATTACCCCAATATTGTACAGCCTTCACTGGTTACCGATTCAATATCGAATTAAGTTTAAAATTCTGCTTCTTACATTCAAATGTCTCAACAACCTTTGTCCTGCATATTTATCAGAACTTCTTGAATTATACACCCCTAAACGCAACCTCCGCTCTTCCTCTGATCCATGTCTTCTTGTTGCACGTTATGCAAATTTAAGTTCATTTGGTGACCGATCATTTTATGTACAAGCCCCCCTACTTTGGAACAAATTACCACTAGATATTAGAACATGTCCATCATTGGCTACTTTCAAAAAACATCTAAAAACACATTTTTTTAAAGAAGCTTTTATATAAACGTTTTATATGTTACTTTTATATAATATGTATTTATTTCTTTTTAACCTGTGTATAACTTAAAATCTTAAATATATTCTTAATTGTTTTTTATCTTATCATTTTATACTTGTTGTTAGTTTACATTGCTGCCTGTACTTTTTATCTTATCATTTTATACTTGTTGTTATTTGTCTAAACCCTTTTTCTGTAACCTTTTTATTTAAATGTAATTTTCTATTTATGTATCTCTTTAACTGTGTACAGCGCATATGGGCACTTAACAGTGGAAGCTATGCGCTTTATAAATTTTTCAATAATAATAATAATAAATAATATGATATAGGGTCCGTGCTAAAATAATAAAAGTATAAGCAGTATTTACACTACCAATTAATTTGTCTTTGCAATTGCGCATTACAATATTCAAATTTAAATACTGTTCAGCTAATTTTTTGTGTGCTCTTCTTTGTCCTTATATGTAATTTTATAGCTTTTTTTATACATACATCTAAACCTATATTCTACTTTCATTTTTACCTTTTAGGGTCTTTATATAAATAAACCATTTTCTTTTTTTACTATTCAGTATTCTGCAGTAAAAGGGTCAAGATATATAGAAAAGTTATTTTATGTAGTATTATATATTATTATTTACATTAAATGCCCAGTTGTCTTTATTCTCTAGTAATTTTGGAAAGTTTAAAGATATTGATGTTATTTTGTTCAGGGAGGTGTTATATTTTCTTCATAGTCTACTGTAATTATGGAAACTGCAAATATATTGTTTAATAAAAACATTTCACTGCACTGGCCTATATCGTATTTTTTTCTAAAAACCTACTAATGTTATAGCCCTATGTCATATTCTTTAAAATCACCACTTTCATTATAGGCCATATCCCATTATCTCCTTTACAATTGACAATTCTGTGTTGTCAGTGTTAATTTCAAAGAAAATAGCACAATTCGTCTTTTTTAAAAATATACATACCTATATTTTACAATTTAAATTTCTGTATTTCAAATTTATGCTTTAGAAATATATAGGCCTTACACCATTTTCTTCTTTTCTTTTTCTTTTACTTTCACAGTCAATTTTAAAGGAAACAAATCATGATGTATTGTTCAGTTAGTTTGGTTCAGTTAGTCTTTATTTTTTTTTTTTTTAAAAAGGCTATTAACATAAAGGCCTATATTTGCGTCTGATTTCTAGTAATTTTATAGAAAAGTTCAAAGATATATAGGCCTATATATAAGTTATTTTTTGTTGGGTCTTATTTATGTTATTAAACACCTGTCATTGCATAGGCCTTTATCCATTTTTTTTTTAAAAAACCCAATTTATATCACTATTATATTATAGGGCGCATAGGCCTATATCATATTTTCAAAATATTTATAGTATTGGCCTATATCATATTTTTAAAAACAAATAACTACTTATATTATAGGCCTTTATCACATTTTCTTCTTTTCTATTTACAATGGTAATTTCAGACAGAATAAAAGCACGAAAAAAAATATAGGATTAAATTATATAACTATTTTATGGGCCTATATCCTAATTTTAAATTCGGTATTTTCACTGTTCATTGAATAAAAAATAGTAAAAATTTATTTTTTCACAAATATATAGGCCTATATATACCATTTTCGTCTTTACTTTTCTTTGATTTTAAAGTCAATTTTAGAGGGGGAAAAACTAAGATTTGATGTCCAGTTAGTTATTTCTTTGGTATTTTTGACAGAATAATCTGTAATTTTAAAGTCTATTTTTAAAAAAGATATAGGCTATTCACATATATAATAAAAGAATTATAGGTCTATGTGTATATATTGTATGTGTCTAGCTTCTATAATTACTTCTTTTTTTCACTGATTTTTAAACAAACAAAAGGGAAATAAATAAAAATGAACGAAATATAATCACTATATCCTACTTTCCTTGAGCAGAAAATGCTCATTTTCGAACTTAGTCAACGTATGGATATAATGAAACTATACACTAAGTTTCATTTCTCTGTTCACTGTCCAAATTTATTCTTTAAAAAAACATATAGGCCTATATTATTATAGGCTAAGCCTTAACTCATTGTCTTCTTCACTTAATTCTAGAGGAGAAAAGCCTAGGCCAGGGTGTAACTTAGTGATTATTTTTTTTTCTTTTAAAAAAGGCTATTCATATAAAGGCCTAAATTATGTGTCTAAAAGCAAATAATAAATAAATATAAAAGAAGAAATATATATAACAAAAAAAGAAAACTAAATAAGTAAAGAAAACTTGAAAAACTATATTTTAAAAAAAGGAAACATATTAAATATGACTGTTGTCGTTGTAGTAGTAAGCTCTTTAGGCCAAAATTAAAAGATTGCTTGTTTGCCCAAACGCTACCCCCCCCCCCCTCCTCCATATAAAAGCTGCCTAGTCAAATTATTTTATTTCCGTAGTTTTCGTAAATATAGCCTATCTGTGTCTCTCCGTCGTACAGATAAAGTATAGCTTACTATGTGCTATATATTGCCTATTCTTACGACACCTACTCAGTGACTCTTGCAAACTGCAATTAATATAACTTTTTAGTTTAAGATGTCCCCTTCTGGTACGTTGAGAAAGAGAGAGGGAGAGAGACAGAGAGAGAGAGGGGAAACCTGTGCAAGTTGCACCATGTACTACATATGTAGACCTACTGCCTTAGTCATAAAAATAGCACGATCTCGTCGTAAAAATCAAGCATTGCCTATCCTTACGAGATCGTGGTAAGAATAGGAGGCAGGCTATTTTTACGACGAGACATAGAAATATATACTGTCTGTCAGTATATATATCTATGGATGAGAACGAGATATCGTCGTAAAAATAAAGTATTGCCTATTCTTACGACACCCCGTCTTGCAAACTGCACAATATCATAAGTCCAACATTGTGTAACTTGCGCATGCGCCACCGGAACTTCCACCATGTCGTAAGAACAGCCCATAAATAATTCTTACGCCTCGTCGTAAGAATAGCCACGGCGTATTTTATATTAATTGCGCCTTTTGCGAAGGTCATAATAATTTTGTTTACATCGTGCGTGACTGTAACAGCGGTAAATGGCTTTGTTCTAGAAAATTCTTATGACCGGAAGACAATACGTGATTGACTAAGAATGGACTGCTTAACGCCTTTGATTAGATTCCTAAATATCAATTAACTTTAATTGTTCTACTACCAGACCCTCATCATTAATTATCAACACAACACCCAGTATAATGTATTGGCGACTAGATGACGTATACAACTCTATAACACCAATCATGAGATTATGTGGCTTCTATACCTGTGCCTGCGTAGGTCAAGTGTTTAACGTCCACTTCCACCTAGGGTGATATCGTAGTCAATTATTCTGCACTGGCCATACAATTTTATAGTTACATAGTAGATGTCAATTGAAGACCTGTTTGAAAATTGGGTTTTGAAAAAAGGCTTTTTTTTCGGCGTTAAAAATGACTGTCAGATCTAGTTACGGTCAATTTCAATAGTCCTCGATGCCGATCTTCATATACGACTGACGTGGAACTTATGCTCCAAACATAGAGCAATACCTTAAGGCCTACATGTACATGTAAATTAATAATAAGACAAGACTAAAGATTATAAATTAATTATAATATTGTTTATTCATCAGAATTGCACATTTTTGTGATGTGCGGTTTACTGCTCCTCAAATCTGAGCAAATGCTATTCAAATTTGGAATTGATTAGCCAAAATGTGAATCTGTCACAAAAATTTGCTACTCATTGGTTTTAGACTAAATTGAAACCTGACCACAAGCTAAACAGCGGCCATTTTGTATGTCTGATTTACCCGAAATTCGAACTCAACTTTCTTTAGGGTATAACGGTGATATAATCAAACGTTTTTTCAAATCGGATAATAATTGTGACCTCCAGAGGGACCACAAGCTAAACAAAGGCGATTTTGCGTATAAACAGGGGCCATAATTCAGGAAGTTACGATCTGATATGCCCAAATATTGAAAGGAACCAAGATCTTTGGGGTATAACCATGCATTTCAAGTTTCATCAAAATCGAATTAAAATTGTGACCTCTACAGGGTCCACAACCTTGATATACCATTTTTAAACAGTATTGGCGTACAAACGGGGGCCATTTTGTATGGCAATTTTGGTCCGATTTTCCCGAAATTCGAACTCAACCTTCCTTAGGGTGTAACGGTGATATAACGGTTTTTCAAATCGGATAATAATTGTTACCTCAAGAGGGACCACAAGCTAAAATAGGTGATTTTTCGGACAATCAGGGGCCATAATTCAGGAAAATACGTTCAGATAGGCGCAGATATCGAAAGGAACCAAGATATTTGGATTAATCGGCTCAAAATTGTGAAGACTTTCCGTACAATCAGGGGCCATAATGAGGCCCGTGTTGATTTTAAAGTTTTGTGTATCATTTTCAAGCTAATCGATAACTGAAACCGCCCCAGCCTATTTATGGAACTTATCAATATAGATCAACCTGTTCAGAGACTTCGTAGTGGTGATGGCACAAAACTTACTTACCCAATTGCCCGCCCTCAACCATCGCAAGCTTATGGTGATCGATCCTTTAGTATATTTGCACCTAAAATATGGAACAGCTTACCATCTTCATTGAGAAAGATAGGTTGCCAGGCAACGAAACATACGCCCACAGCAGCTAAATCGTCCGGGCAGTCAACAAGAGTTGTTGCATATTTAACTTTTTTCAGTAATGAAACATTCATAATACACTAAAATCATATAACAGGTAAGAACTCATTATGTAATTATCAGAAAATCATTCGAATTTGTTTGGCTTTGATAAAGTTCTCCTCCATGCTAACGTTTAGTATACGAAACACTAAATATTCTGAAAATCAATAGGCTTCTTCGTCTCATGACCTTCAATACTGTGTATAAATTTCAAGTCAATCGGATATTAACTTTAGCCTCTAGAGCATCGACAAGATTTTTTGAAGTGATCAAGGGCCATAACTCTGACAGGAATTATCAGAAATCGCTGAAAATCTATAGGCTTCTTGGTTTCATGACCCTCAACACTGTGTATAAATTTAAAGTCAATCGGTTATTAACTTTAGCCTCTGGAGCGTCCACAAGATTTTTTGAAGTGATCAAGGGCCATAACTCTGACAGGAATTATCAGAAATCGCTGAAAATCTATAGGCTTCTTTGTCTCATGACCTTAAACACTGTGTATAAATTTAAAGTCAATCGAATATTACCTTTGGCCTCTAGAGCGTTCACAAGATTTTTCAAAGTGATCAAGGGCCATAACTCTGGCAGTAATTATCGGATATCACTGATAATCTCTAGGCTTCTTCGTCTTATGACCTTAAACACTGTGTATAAATCTTTATTTAATCAGATATTAACTTTAGCCTCTAGAGCGTTCACAAGATTTTTCAAAGTGATCAAGGGCCATAACTCTGGATGCAATTATCGGATATCGCTGAAAATCAATAGACTTCCTCTGATGACCTTAAACACTGTGTATAAATTTAAAGTCAATCGGATATTAACTTTAGCCTCTAGTGCGTTCACAAGATTTTTTGAAGTGATCAAGGGCCATAACTCTGACAGCAATTATCGGAAATCGCTGAAAATCAATAGGGGTCTTCCTCTAATGATCTTAAACACTGTGTATAAATTTAAAGACAATCAGATTTTAATTTTAGCCCCTAAAGTGTTCACAAGAAATTGTGGACGATGGACGGACGGACGGACGGACGGGGGCGACGGCAATATACAACAACATTTCTATGTGGGCGTATAAAAATTGACAATTTGAATTCTTTTAAACGTGCTCTTAAAACCTATCTTTTTAGAAAATATTTATTGTGAAGTTTTACTTGTTAGTTTATGTTACTATTTATAATTTTATATAGTTTTAAAGGTAAATCTTTAAAGTTAAATTTGTATCTGTATACAGTGGTTTTAGTCATTTGTTTCATTTATAAATTTATAGTATATATTTTTAAAGCTAAATTTGTTGCATGTATTTTTAACAATTCTATTGTAAATTTTTAAAGCTTAAAAGTCAAATCTTATGTATGTACAGCGGTTTGAGATTTTTATTTTAATGTAAATCGCTTTATCAAAAATAAATTATTATTATTATTATTATTAATCCATGAAGTTTCAATCTGATACATGCCAATATCGAAAGCAGCCAAGATCTTTTAGGGATAAAGCTATATTTCAAGTTTCGTCAAAATCGGACATGAATTGTGACCTGTAGAGGGTCCAAAAACAATTGTGGACGGACGGACAGGGGCGACGACATAATACGTCCACATGAAAATTGTATAACTTGTGATTTTTGTAAGAAACAGTATGTTGGCCAAACTATCACCCTCTTTAGTACCAGATTTAATAGGCATAGAAGTAATATTAAATTGAACAAGCCAACAGTGAGGCTGATGTCCCCCGCCGAAATCCCCCCAAAAATAGATGACACATATTAATTAATCGCACATTTATTTTTTTCAAAAGTATTGAGCAATCAAACAATACACTAAGTTTCATCACTCTCTACCACATAGAATCAGACAATGTTCATCATCGAACTCCATCAAGGCATTCACCTAATGTACGCCTACACCTAGTTTAACATTCTACCTTAATTAGAAGGAGAATTTTTGTGTTTCAAAGTCTAGACCTATCAGTTGCTTATCGCTCTGCTTACCCTCAACAGAAAATGTTCATTATTGAACTTAGTCAAGGTATCGATGAAATAAAACTATATACCAAGTTTCATCACTCTCACTTAATTACAACTAAAGTTATTGCGTCCCAAAGCATCAACCAATCAAATTGCTTATCTCTGCTTACCCTAAGCAGAAAATGCCCATCTTCGAACTCCATCAAGGTATTAACCCTAATAAACACCTACATCAAGTTTGAATATCCTAGCTCAATTTGAAGGAGAGTTATTATGTTCCAAAGTCTCGGCCAATCATATTGCTTATCGCTCTGCTTACCCTGAGCAGAAAATGCGCAATATTGAACTCGGTGAAGGTATTGATGAAATGAAACTATATACCAAGTTTCATCACTCTAACCTAATTACAACTCAAGTTATCCCGTCCCAAAGCATCAACCAATCAAATTGCTTATCTCTGCTTACCCTAAGCGGTCAATGCTCATCGAATTTCATCACGATATTGACCTAATAAACACCTACACCAAGTTTGAATATCCTAGCTCAATTAGAAGGAGAGTTATTATGTTTCAAAGTCTCAGCCAATCAAATTGCTTATCGCTCTGCTTACCCTGAGTAGAAAATGCTCATTATCGAACTTAGTCAAGGTATTGATAAAATAAAACTATATACCAAGTTTCATCACTCTCACTTAATTACAACTTAAGTTATCGTGTCCCAAAGCATCAACCAATCAAATTGCTTATCTCTGCTTACCCTAAGCGGAAAATGCTCATCTTCGAACTCCATCAAGGTAATGACCTAATAAACACCTACACCAAGTTTGAATATTCTAGCTCAATTAGAAAGAGAGTTATTGTGTCCCAAAAAGTGTGACAGACAGACGGACAGACAGACAGACAGACAGACAGACAGACAGACAGACAGACAGACAGACAGACAGACAGACAGACAGACAGACAGACAGACAGACAGACAGACAGACAGACAGACAGACGGACGAACCCATTTTAATAGTCCCCTGCTTTCTTCGAAAGGCGGGGGACAACTAAAGTTATCGTGTCCCAAAGCATCAACCAATCAAATTGCTTATCTCTGCTTACCCTAAGCGGAAAATGCTCAACTTCGAACTCCATCAAGGTATTGCCATAATAAACACCTACACCAAGTTTGAACATTCTAGCTCAATTAGAACGAGAGTTATTGTGTCCCAAAAAGTGTGACAGACAGACAGACGGACAGACAGACAGACAGACAGACAGACGGACGGACGAACCCATTTTAATAGTCCCCTGCTTTCTTCGAAAGGCGGGGGACAAAAAGATTGGAAAATCACCTCACGTAGCCTCACACTTTAATACACTGGGTCATGAATCTTATGCCTGCACTGTGCTGGATACAATTTCTCAGAATGATAGATCCTAACTTAATATTGCTGAATCCTTTTGGATACACAGATTAAATACTGTATGGCCTAGTGGTTTGAACGAAATGCCTGTTAATTAACTCTACCCCCTTCCCCCCCCCCCCCATATTTTAACTATACAACATTTAGCATATTTATAATTCGTATTATTATATCATCAAAGCTATGACGTCATATTTACATTATGACATCACTAATTGTTACCAAGACTAACGTTTAGAAAGTTTAAAGATGGTTTAGTGATACCCATGACCAGCGCTCACGCTGTCGATCGCCATTTCCGCCAATTGCGATAAAAATATTCAATCTGGCGGATTTTTTGGCGATAACTTTTTCCTACATGGCGATTCTTTTTTACCTTTGGCAATAATTTTTTCTTGTCATAATGACACAAAGCTTTGATTTCCACGCTGTATAAACCTGTTGGTTCATTGACAGTGAGTCAATTAAAAATTAATTAGGTATCTATAGACCTATCTTTTGTCTCTTGATCAATCCCCGATTAGTGTTGATAAGTATATACAGTAAGAGTAGTAATAAACTAATTAAGAGACAAAAGATTTGATTATTTGTTTTCAATACGAATCAGCGTTTTTTTATGGTTTCTATTATTCAAAATGGCGGACACGGTGAACAATACTCGGTCGATTCGTTTGGATTATTAGATTATGACTGCTGTTTGATATATTTCTCACTAAAGTTGCCGGTATCGTTAATAAATGGTATCCAGATATGTTGTTACAGTTTATAAATGCGTATATAATCTTGAGGTTGTCGAAAGTCAGGTATTATCAAATCATATGCCATGGGTCGTAAACGAAAGATTGAACTTCAATTTCAACGTCCGTTAGAAGATTGTCAGATTTTTTAGTATTCCATCACCAACATTTTGATGGCATATTGTCGGATTTATTATCATATTTTGAATGGGGTTTATGTTTTTAAGTAAATAAGTCAAAACGCTTAGAAATGTTGACATATATTTCGATTGGAATGACCGATAGCACGTGCTACATTCGAGTGCAATTATTTAGCAGTTGGTGTCAATCGCTCGTTGTATTAGAGCGACGTTAACTAGTAAACTACGTAAAATCTTAAGGGCATTTAGAAAAGGTAGATATTTCAGAGATGAATGGAAAAGCAGAGAAGAATATTGTAAATTGTAAAATGTGTATGTATTTTTGTATAAAAAAATTTATAAAATACTGAATTTTTAAAAAAAAAAAATTGGCGGAAGAAATATATAGCTAAAAAATTAAAAAGAGAAATTGGCGGGAAAAAAATGGAACCCAGAGTGAGCACTGCCCATGACTTTTCTTTAAAACACTCCTACTACTGGTGTCACCGTATCAAGTTTATTACGACTTAGATCCCATCTAAGTTTATGTTTTTTAAATGGTTTTGGATTCCTCTCACTTGATATTTATTTGGATTCACATAAAAATGTTGGCATGTAAAAATAAAGATTTTTCTGACAATTAGGGGCCATAATTCAGGAAGTTAAGTACCATGGGCGCAAATATTGAAAGAAACCCAAGATCTTTGGGTTATAAACATAGCATGTCAAGTTTTATCAAAATCAGTACAAAATTGTGGCCTCTTAGGCTCCACAAACCTAAAAACGTGATTTTTCGAACAATCAGGGGCCAAATCCATACAGTTTTGATCTGATATAAATGCCAACTTCGAAAGCAACCGAGATCGTTTGGGGATAAACCTTTTTTTTTAATTGTGGACCAACAGACAGACAGAAAATGTGAGCCTATAATGATCAAATGAATACTCAAGGCTAAGTTTCGGTTGTCAATTTTTAACTTTCTATTATCTGTTTTTGAACTAGTATAGCAAGAATGGACAGTTAGATTTATCTTAATCTTACATAATGAATCTGAATCAGATAAAAATTATGGCCTCTGAAGTGTTTTCAAACTTTGTACAAATTTCGCATAACTCCAGAATGAAAGGTCTGATGTGCACCAAAATCAAACTCATCCCAGGTCTTTTGATCCTTAACACATATTTCAGGTTATCTGAAGGGTGATTCATAAATGATTTTACACATGCCTGTATTTATGTTATACCACATACATCTTTTGATGGTTAACAACACTGCAACATAAGTGCATATAAAAAGTGTTATAATTTACCTCTACTGGTTTAGGTGAGCTGTATATAACTTGTCCATTCGGTAGCTTTACTGATGCTCGCATATTTGTATGCCCTACATAAGCTCCATAAACAGTATAATAAGCAGTTACTTTATCATCAAAATGACTGGAACTGGGCCTGAAAATAATACATACTGGTATACAATTACAGCTGTATTTACCAGAATAAAAACTATTTTAGGAATGAACATGCAGGCAATTCCTGCACAATTTACCTCCAAAAGAAGGTAATACCAGTCTTCATCTCTTCAGCCTAAGGCGGTGTTGAATTAAAACTGTGCTTCGGCTACACAAATTTTTATTTGAATTTTTCCATCATTTTTAACGATTATTTAAGAAATTTTTTACCTCGTCATGGCTCGTTCACAAACCTGTCAACTCTACCGCATCACGCGGTAAAATGCCGCGAAATGGCCTCGTGTACCGCTCTACTGCGCTGGATAGATTTCTACCGCATTCTTAAACAAAGGGTTTTTTTTAATTGTCTCGCCAAAACTTTGGAACTAAGGGAAGCAACTCTTTGCATGTAAACAAAAAAGATTGCGACTTTCTGTTATCAACATCGACTTGGGGTGTTGTAAGGTGTAATTTAGCTAAGAGATTTGTTCTCGAATTCGTTTCAACCTTTTTTTAGAGTTTATAAAGTGGATATATTATTGCCACGTGTTCCAAATACTCTTAAAATATGTAGCGATAAACTAAACAAATAGCGACCAATTTACGGCAGCAATGGCTGACATTTTCGTTTGCGCGCGTACGTACGTACAGCATGTAATACAATACTTCGAATGGCCGGGCAATGCAACACAACCTGGAACTTTAATTTCAAGATGAGAATACGTCTTACATTGAGGGCTCCCTCGAATAAATTTAAAAGCAGATTTACGGAATTCCGTGAGAAAAAATCCCGTACACTGAATTGCATTAGAGGATAAACGTCACAGTATGAAAAGCATGTTCGATGCCAATAATATTTTATTATTTACTGATTTAGTCGCTATGCAAAACTTATTTTTTTAGGCCCCCCTCTCTCTATTCCTAATCAAGAATTGCTGTAGAATCTATATAATAAGTACAATTATCTTACATTAAATAAAATTGACAAAAACTGTCAGTATAGGAAACCCACGTCAGACGAGGATTTTTAAAAAAAAAGTCATACTAATACTAATAATAGTAATAAGTTAAAACAAAAGAAAAATGGTAGAATAGCTACTGCCAGTGTAGGCCCACTACTTGACTGCTAATTTTAATTATTTTTTCTTTGCCAATAAATACTAATTATTTCTTTCTGTAGGGTACATATTCAATTTTGGTTTAATAAATAATTTAAGATAAGGTTCATTGCTAATGTACTGTGTGTATTTTATTTATTACCCATTTAATGCAATTTTTGTATTGTTAGGCCTACAATTCAATGTATCATTTGACATTTCCAAATTAATTACCTTTGGAAGTGCGAATTTACGCGTTTTTGGAAATCTACTGCCAAATCATGGTTTCTACTGCCTTTTTTACACTACCCTACTGCATTTCAGCTCTGAGGGGTTGACAGGTCTGCTCGTTCATCAATAATTATTTGTATTTTTCCATCATTTTTAACGCTTATTTTAGAAATTATTTACCTCATCATGGCTCATTTGTTAATAATTACCGGCTAAACAAAAAAGATAGGTTGCCAGGCAACGAAACATACGCCCACAACAGCTAAATCGTCCAGGCAGTCAACAAGATTGTCGCATATTTTTACATTTTTCAGTAATGAAACATTTATGATACTTGTGTAATATTCAGAAAATCATTAGAATTTGTTAGGCTTTGATAAAGTTCTCCTCCATGCTAATGTTTAGTATACCAAACATTTAATATCATGGATTAAGCTGTTCAAGTTATAAAAATTCATTGAAAATTAATATACTTGTTCGTCTCATGACCTTAAACAATGTGTATAAATTTAAAGTGAATCGGTTGTAAACATTAGCTTCTATAGCCACTCGGTAAAACTAGAAAGATTCCTGTACCCTACATGTAGACTCGGCTGTATGACGAATTCCGCCATATAGGAACTATTTTAAAGGGCCCGTTTAAAAAAAACGGCTGCCCCCATGGAGATTATATCAACAAACTAAAACATAGGTTGCCAGGCAACGAAACATACGCCCACAGCAGCTAAATCGTCCGGGCAGTCCACAAGAGTTGTCACATATTTTACTTTTTTCGGTAATGAAACATTTATAATACACTAAAATCTGATTAAAAGTAACAACTCATTATGTAATTATCAGAAAATCATTGGAATTTCTTTGGCTTTGATAAAGTTCTCCTCCATGCTGTTCAAGTTATCTAAATTCATTGAAACTCAATATACTTGTTCGTCTCATGACCTTCAACACTGTGTATAAATTTAAAGTCAATCGGATAATAACTTTAGCCTCTAGAGCGTCCACAATTTTTTTAAAGTGATCAAGGGCCATAACTCAGTCAGTAATTATCGGAAACGCTGAAAATCAATAGGCCTCTTCGTCTCATGACCTTAAACACTGTGTATCAATTCAAAGTCAATCGGATATTAACTTTGGCCTCTAGAGCATCCACAAGAATTTTTGAAGTGATCAAGGGCCATAACTCTGACAGTAATTATTGGAAATTGCTGAAAATCAATAGGCTTCTTTGTTTCATGACCTTAAACAATGTGTATAAATCTAAAGTGTAAAGTCAAGCGGTTATAAATTTTAGCCTCTAGAGCATCAACAGGAGTTTTTAAAGAGATCAAGGGCCATAACTCTGACAGTAATTATCGGAAATTGCTGAAAATCAAAAGGCTTCTTCGTCTGATGACCTCAAACACTGTGTATAAATTTAAAGTCAATCGGTTATTAACTTTAGCCTCTAGAGCGTCCACAAGATTTTTTTAAGTGATAAAGGGCCATAACTTTTACAGTTATTATCGGAAAGTGCTGAAAATCAATAGGCTTCTTCATTTGATCACCTTAAACACTGTGTATCAATTTAAAGACAATCGGATATTAACTGTGGCCTCTAGAGCATCCACAAGATTTTTTTAAGTGATCAAGGGCCATAACTCTGACAGTTTTTATCGGAAATCGCTGAAAATGAATAGGCTTCTTTGTCTCATGACCTTAAACACTGTATATAAATTTAAAGTCAATCGGATATTAACTTTGGCCTCTAGAGCATTACTGACAAGGTGAAACCACGCCGGAAAATCGAGATGAACTCTCTCAGCCAATGCAGGAATCGAACACCCGACCTCCAGGCTACCGAGCCAGCACCATACCCACTTAGCCATGTGATCCCCATAACACGTAGAAATTAGTCATATATGTCACATATTCTGATAGTATAACACCTCAAATCAACATACATTGTATCCGATAACTTGTCTGTGATACATTTTTCGGTGGAAGCCGAAGTTAAATAAAGATATTTCACATACACGTGTTTATATAGTCTCTATCATCCAGAAAAATATTCTTGAAGACTAGGAGGTTCTGGCTGACCGAGACTAGCGCTTATAGTTCTGTAAATAAATTGAAAGTACAAATCTTGCGAGACACGTGAAATTAAGAGATGTATACGTGCCGAATGCAATACACCTAATATATGAAAAAAGATTATATTTGATGGCATATTGTCGGATTTATGATCATATTTTGAATGGGGTTTATTTTTTTAAATAAATAAACACGCTAAGAAATGTTGATGAATATTTCGATTGGAATGTCGTAAGAAGTTAATTGTTTTAGACGATTGCGCGTGCTACAGTCAAATGCAATTATTTAACAGTTTGAATCACTCGCTCGGTTTATGGCCAAATAATTTTCGGGATGTCATTTTTTTACCTTCCATATATATAAAGAAATGGAGTATCAGAAGAATGTCGGACTTTGCTGAAAAATGTACCGACGTATGACCCTAAATATGCCAATTTCTATAGTATTAAGATGTCATGTAATTTTGCAGGAATATTATTGACATAAAATTTGAATACCGTATGGGTTTTAAACATGATATAAAACGAGGTGCACCTATTTTCTTTTACATATTAGTTTGAATATATTTTGTTGACACAGGATTCTTATTTGTGTTTTGAAAACATTTGCTCAAATTATAACATGCGTTATGTCACTTTATTTTCAGGAAAAAATGTCCGATCAGAAATGTTTTGAAATCCCATCACTGCCTTAAACACTGTGTATAAATTTAAAGTCAATAGGATATTAACTTTCGCCTCTAGAGCATCCACAAGATATTTTGAAGTGATCAAGGGCCATAACTCTGGCATTAATTATTGAAAATCGCTGAAAATCAAGAGGCTTTTTCATCTCATGACCTTAAACACTGTGTATAAATTTAAGTCAATCGGATATTAACTTCTAGAGTATCTGAAAGGATTTTTTGAAGTGATCAAGGGCCATAACTCTGACAGTGATTATCGGAAATCGCTGAAAATCAATAGGATTTTTTGTTTCAGGACTTGAAACACTGTGTATAAATTTAAAGTCAAGTGGATATTAACTTTAGCCTCTAGAGCATCCACAAGGATTTTTTGAAGTGATCAAGGGCCATAACTCTGAAAGTGATTATCGGAAATCGCTGAAAATCAATAGGCTTCTTCGTTATATGACTTGAAACACTGTGTATAAATTTAAAGTCAAGTGGATATTAACTTTAGCCTCTAGAGACGCTGGACGGGGGCGACTACAATATACGACCACATTTCAATGTGGGCGTACTGGTGTGGTCTGTTTCCGTGTTTAATACAGAGGGATATAACAGTTTATTTGATTCTTTCATGGCCATTTTTATTTATTTTCACTAATAAAACTATCAATATAGTTAAATCTCAACTTAACATTCTTTTTTCAAAACCCTGATTTTGTAAATAATCAGTGAATATAAAACAACCAACAGCGCCTTAGAAACTGTTTTCTTCAGTATTAACAAGTTTTATAAAATAGGTTATTATTATTTCTTATTATAAATCTTAAAACAAAAGGTTTTCATGGCGACCATGTTTTAACATACCTAATAAAGTTATTTTAAGAATATACGTTATATGATTGGTTGGTCGCTAAGGTCAATGGCTGAAGTGGCCAATCAGAAACAAGCAATCCTCCAGGTCAGATCATTAGGCATGCTTACTAAGCATATGTCCTAGATATTCTTTCTCGTCTGTATATCACTAATATTTCATTGATTAATACGTATTTCATTGTCAGTATTTTTGAAGACTTTCAAATAAAATGGCTTTAAAAAAGTTTAGATCATTCAATAAGTTTGACAGACACCCAAAATGCACAAAATAATAGTAATACCATTACCGAGTTCTGGGCCCCGTTCTTCAAAACGATTGTAACCCTATAATAGTTGTTAGACCCTACAATAGTTGTAAGTCACTATATTAAACATAGTGACTTACAACTATTGTAGGGACTTAAAAATATATAATTGTAGGGACTTACAATTATTGTAGGGTTACAATCTTTATGAGGAACGGGGCCCAGTTGTTTTAAATAACATTAATGTCTTTGTCAGTCAAAGTTACATGTAGGCCTATGTGTTGTAAATTTACACACAAGAATTAAAAAATAACCCAATTGAAATATTGTGTAATTTATATACATTGTAGATAAGAAATACATATATGAAAAATCAATTTATTAAAATAAAATAGACCGGCGGCTGGCAGACAGGGTTCGCCCACATTTTCGAGAGATGGATAGAGAACAAGCTAAACAGAAAGTGATTTTTCCTACAATCAAAGGCCATAATTCATTAAGTTATAATTTGATATGTGCAAATATCAAAAGGAATCAAGACCTTTGGGTTATAAATATGCATTTCTAGTTTCATCAAAATTGAGGTAAAATTGTGACCTCTACATGATCCACAACTTTGATATACCATATTTTTTACACTATTCGCCTGCAAACGGCGGCCATTTTGTTTTGCAATTTTGGTTCCATTTTTTCCAAAATTCGGAATCCACCTTCCTTAGAATGTTAGGGTGATATAATCAAACGTTCTTTTTAAATCAGATAATTGTGACCTCATACGGGTGCAAATATCGAAAGGAACCAAGTTCTTTAGGTTATAAATACGCATGTCAAGTTTCATCAAAATCTGTTCAAAATTGTGACCTCTATACACTAAGAAGTAGCTATCGTGTGTTCTGTACGGATTGGGGATTGAAACGAAGAGTCTCGTGTGTTTTAAACGTAACTGGGTAAAATTCTAATTAATGCGAGATATCTAAGAGAAAGATGTTAAATCTGCAGATACGGTGTGTTAATTAACAGGGGTGAGAGATTGACTAAGGTTGAGTTAATTATCGCTAGGAGTGAAAATCTGTGCGACAGTGTGTTTTCTGTACTGGGTGTGTTAATTAACGGACGGGTTAAAAACGACTGACAAGGTGTGTATTCTATGCTTGGTGAGTTTTCTCGAAGCCGTGTTATAACTGCAACAAAGGTGATTTATCTTGGGCCAACAGGCTTTATCTGACACGTAGGTGTTAAATATCAACTTTGATAGGAAATCTTTTTGTACCGTGCGATTTCTCGTTCGACCGTGTGTTTCGCGAAAGTCGGTCTTTGTATAAGGTAGGTCTTTCAAACATAGTGATGCGTAGACAGTGATGCGTAGACTTCTTATAGATGATCAACGTTCCTTCTGTGCGTCTTTTATATTTATTAAAGAATTGTCCAGGTCTATACTGCGTTCCATAGTCGTGCGTGAGTTGCATTTAAAAAGGGGCCGTAATTTGCCGTACGCAAGAAGGCGAACACATAAAATAAAATAAAAATATCGGAGACGCCTGGACCAATTTATGTCCGGATCAAATTCCCTTCTTCCTAATATTTTATAATTTATGCGTCCTGGATTAATACATCGTACGCAACCTGCAACTCATTTGCAATTTATTGGATGCATAGTTTGATCGTCTTTTCTGTGCACTTTTCTGTATTTATTTATCATTTGCGCAGCCGTTATTTTCAAAATCTTCGTCCCCGCTATACCGCACACATCGGCGTGCGTGTAAATGATTAAAAGTCTTCTCCGAATAATCACGAAGAGGATGCGAGTCGCGCTAAATGACAGGCCTTACCGTATGCGTCTATCTATTCTTGTTATTACGTCCCGCCTTCATTAACAAAGTAGACACAGACATGCTCTTATCTATCTGTTTTGAAAGTACAATTATAAACAAACAATCTCGCAATTAATGATAACCTGTAAGTTTCGTCGTAGGTATATTTTATAAATGTATTTCTTACCTGGGTCGTAAAAAGCGCTATCCAAGGAAATAGAATTACATCACTATATAACAATAGATAAAGCACATATCAAATAACACTAATCATGTTTAATAATAGGGACTCATATCCGCCTCCAACATGTGGTGCTTTGATTCCGTCACACTTTGTGCAACAAGCTTGTCTTTGCATCTTATAGAAAGCGTGCCTTTCACACAAAGTGCTCTTTTGATGTCAGACTGAAAGGCGACATTGTTTTCAGATCTCAGACAGAAAGGCGACACTGATGATACTCTGCATCTAGTGCTGGTCTTATTGCAATGACATAAATGAATCTTTCACTTTTCTATCATATCATTTGAATAAAGCTGGATATGTTATTTAACATGACAATTAATGTGTATACAATTTATTTTGTTTCTCTCTGGAAATTTCGGTTGGTAGGCTACTGGTAGGCCTACCTCAAATGAACAAACAACAAAGCCCAAGCCATTATATTATAATCAGAGAAATGTTCAATTCAAACACACAAGCAAAATAGACAAGACAAACATACAAGCGATACCATTATTTATTGTAATATCCAAAATCTATATATTATGACAATAGTATTGTAATGTGTCGGTGCATAGCCTACATGCAGAATATTAGGTTAAATGGGCGTTTAATCAAGTCTATTTAGCATCGTGTAGAATAGTAAACCTTGTGTCAAGTAAATCGAGTTGTTGAGAACGAACATGTGCGAAAGTGACGGACAGCGTGCTGTTTTCTTCCGCAAACACGCTTAGATTATCTATGTATATGCGGTCATAATTAAATTGTAACGTCTAAATTATCTGCTTTATTCATTTTTTCTTTAATTGGCAGTTGGTTCATGGCATGGGTCGAAGTATTCGCGTCTATACGTATTTACTCTGCTCCAATAATGACTGTCAATTCTTTTCGAAGAGAAATCATTATTTTGATAGTTAACCCGTGTCTTCATACGGCATGTTATATATTATACAAACATGCCTATAGTGTCGGATATTATTATTTCAAATTGCCCTATCACCATTGATGGGAAATGCAAGAATGGGTTAAATAGCGACGATTCTCGGGTGAGAATGCTGTCCACCATTTGCTACACATATATTCTGATTTAAACAAATATGTGATTGAAGTAGGGCCTACATAAAGAATATTTACAATTACAACACTCAACTTGTAATGGATTAGAAAACAAGCCGAAGCTTATATAAATTCCTCTACATATGTTATTATCAGCGCCAAAAAGCTCTAAAAAAGTGAGCGATGAGTTTTATTGTATATCAAAATAGAGTATATAACTGTGAGCATATCTTACAAATAATATCAAAATTTATATCCTGTCTGGATTTTAGATTCCAATACCTTCACGGCACCTGAAAGCAACAAATTAAGAGGGATTATAAAGGTTAAAAATATACGATGAAATACTAACTATCATATTATATCATGTAGTACTGAAGTTTTTTTTCTACAGTAATTTCAAAACAAAGTGTGGTCACAGAGTAAGTGGTGTCGTAAAACTATTATCTAGATGATGAATGTTATGTCATTATCAGACTAATTAATTTGAGGTAAATGTTTAACTTAGATTAAAATTATGATTTGCCATGTTTGTAAATTATTATTTGACATATTGCTATATATTTTTCATGTTGTATGCTGTCCTCAATGGATGTTTTGATGCAATAAAATCATATCTTATCTTATCTATTGGAAATATGCGAAAATGTGATGCCTTTGGTTGTTTCCTTTTCGATTTGTTAAATTATAAAACGTATTTCCACGTCATATTACTACACCTACTGTCATCAAAGTAGGGATGTGCGCTTCACTGAACACCAACTTGGATCAGCGTTGACCTAGATGTTATATAACAACTGTAAATTTACTGCCAATTGCCAGACTTTATTGGGGGTAATTAAAATAATTTGATCACTGCAGCTCAACAATTGTAGTGAATGTGTATTATAAGCCTGCTGCCAATTTTATCTTTGTTAAGATTTTGAAAAAAATGGCACAGATATACTTTATTTATCATAATTTTCTTGAATGAACCATGGTTTATTAAGATTCGAAATGTGACTGCAAATTAATGTTAGGCCTATATAGAATAGATGGGATATGTATCCTATTTCAAACCGTTATTTGTCAAACGAGCAATTAATTACAGCAAAGGTGTATTAGAATTTATTGTTCTGAAATAGTTTTCTTTGTCAAATATATTAATTAAGCTGTTGAAGATTGTTATAATGACGTGGGACTCAATTTAGCATAATACGTAACCGGAAATATTGCAGATAAAGCTATTTAAGTTTAAAACCAAGACTTTTTAATAATTTACACGCCCATGTGTACGGCATAGCGGGGACCAAGATCTAGATAATATCGGCGGCGCAAGTGATCAATAAATACAGAAAACCACACAAAAAAGACGATCAACATATAGGCCTACTATGCATCCAATAAATTGAAAATGAGTTGCAGGTTGCGTACGATATGTATTAATTCAGGACGCATTAATAATAAAATATTAGGAAGAAAGGAATATGGTCCGGACATAAATTGGTCCAGGCGTCTCGATATTTTTTTTATATTCTATGTGTTCGCCTTCTTGCGTACGGCAAATTACGGTCCCTTTTTAAATGCAACTCACGCACGACTATGAAACGCCGTATAGACCTGGACAATTCTTTAATAAATATACAAGACGCACAGAAGGAACGTTGATCATCTATAAGAAGTCTACGCCTCACTCTGTGTTTAAAGACCTATCCTATACAAAGACCGACTTTCGCGAAACACACGAGCTTCGTCTACACTAGGCTAGTAAAAGCCGGCTTTTTCAAAACCCGGCTTTTTCAAGTGTAGCGTCTACACTGACTGAAGTTTTGTAACGGTAAAAGACGATGAACACCGACCTTCGTTATTTGTGCCAATGTTATGAATGTACGGAAGTTCGGGAAGGATGACATCCGGGTACCCGATAAAACCCGGTTTTTACCGTCTACACACATAAAATTGCCGGTTTTTTGAAAAGGCCGGCTTTTTGATTTGAAAAATCCCTCAATTATTGCCGGATTTTAAAAAGCCGGCTTTTCCGATTGAGAAATTGAAAAAGCCGGCTTTTAGGAAAAAAACGGCATTTAAAAGGCTTGTGTAGACGGTGAATGCTGCTAGTACGTAGCTATAGTCGAACGAGAAATCGCACGGTACAAAAAGATTTCCTATCAAAGTTGATATTTAACACCTACGTGTCAGATAAAGCCTGTTGGCCCAAGATAAATCACCTTTGTTGCAGTTATAACACGGCTTCGAGAAAACTCACCAAGCATAGAATACACACCTTGTCAGTCGTTTTTAACCCGTCCGTTAATTAACACATCCAGTACAGAAAACACACTGTCGCACAGATTTTCACTCCTAGCGATAATTAACTCAACCTTAGTCAATCTCTCACCCCTGTTAATTAACACACCGTATCTGCAGATTTGACATCTTTCTATTAGATATCTCGCATTAATTAGAATTTTACCCAGTTACGTTTAAAACACACGAGACTCTTCGTTTCCCTCCCCAATCCGTACAGAACACACGATAGCTACTTCTTAGTGATAGCAGCTATATGTATACTTGTTCGTCTCAAGACCTTAAACGCTGTGTATAAATTTAAAGTCAATCAGATATTAAATTTAGCCTCTAGGGCATCCACAAGATATTTTGAAGTGATCATTAGGGCCATAATTTTGGCAGTAATTATGGGAAATCGCTGAAAATCAATAGGGTTTTTCGTCTCATGACTTTAAACCCTGTGTATAAATTTAAATCGTTGAAAATCAATAGGCTTCTCTGTCTCATGACCTTAAACAATGTGTATAAATTTCAAGTTTCGTCAAAATCAGATAAGAATTGTGACCTGTCGAGTGTCCACAAACTGTGGACAGACAGTCGGACAGAAGTGACGACAATATACCTCTACATTGTAATGTGGGCTTATAAAAAATAAGGGTGATAATCCAGATAGCATTACATAACTACAGAAAATTTAAAATAAAGATTACCTTATGGTTAAAATACCTGTACTGGCTTCTAGTTTTAATCCCATTAAGGAAAAGAAACTAGACAATAGGGGATTACCATTTACATCTAAAACTTGTACTTTAGCTATCAATTCTTTACCAACTTCTACCTAAATTAATACAGACAAGCCAACAGTAAGGCTGATGTTCCAGCCGAAATCTCAAAATAAATAGATGACACAGTGATGGCACTTTAAAGTGGCGTGCAAAGCGAAACCAAAAGGTAACAAAGCTTGACTAAAGCGTCAGGATCTTATTAGATCTTTGGAAAGATTAACAAAGCCTAACCAAGTTCTGCAAAGCTTGACCCAAAGCGTAGAAAAGCTTAACAGAGCTTTGTTCAAAGCGGGGACCCCAGTCTTCATGGCCTGTCACCAATTGACAGTTGACACGCTCGATGTCTCAAGATTTGCTATGATCTGGCATGAAGATCTGACACGCTTTGTTACCCTTTCCCACGAATTGAGACACTTTGATCAAGGATTGACACGCTTTGCTTTCTCACTCTTTCTCTCCTACAATACCCAAGCTCTGTCTCCAACACTGCGACTTGAGTACAACTCATTGCATATATTGTTTCAGAAAATTATCCTGAACATGACAAACACAATGATGGGACCCAAGAGAGGTAGAGGTGTAGCAAAGATGAGCCAGAGAGGGACAGGCAGAAGCCAGGTGGCTGAAAGGCCGAGGTCTCCAACACCACTGTCGGTAGAAGATGAAGCCATGCTGGTTTCAAAGCCAGAGCAGCCAGAGCATCACCCTGCAGGGGGTGATCTCCCAGACATCACAGCAGCAACCCGCAAAAAGCATAAGAACAAACCCTACTACTAGTACTATACAACATTGACAGAGGCGCAAAAAGAAGACATCATTGACTGGCTAAAAGACTATCCCTCCATCTACACAAAGAGACTGACAGATTATAAACACAAGACCAACTTCAGATCGATTTTTTACCGGGCATTTGCTTAGTAACAAGCAGGTACCTGTAGCAGCCGGAAAACTGGCCGCTCTTTATTCTAGCCATAGCTATCATGGGCCAGAAAACTGGCTACTCGTATTCTAAGGGTTAATAACCACATGTGTTACATTAATATTTTCTCTCTGTTTGAGTGGGCCAATTTCAAATAATTCTAAATTCATGGACCAATATATCAATGCATGGTTCCATCCAATTCATCAAAGAAATTTCAAAGAATTTTACCTTATCCAACATAATAACATCTACACCTCCTACACCTGATACATGTATAGTAACTGATGGATGATGTTGTACATTCAAACATAGATCAAAGACTGTTAAAGTGCTAGACCCATCATTTAATGGATTCACCTGTAAATAAAGATAGTACATTAATCATTAATCATTTCAATGTGGCTGATAAAAAATGAATCATGTTTTATAAATTCCCGAAACACATGCACCCAAGATATGATTGTATGTGGTATTTCTCAGTGGTTTTGTTACCGAAAGTACTATAGAACTACGAAATTAAAGAAATTAGTTCATCGATATAGATAGATGCATTGCACGTCGGAGTGTTTCTATAGGGAGTAATGTGAGTTGCTACTCTGAGGGTGACCAATCGACATGCGCAACGAATGTGAATTCGGGAGAAAATTTGTGAAAATAATATTCTTGAGTATTTGTCACAACCGTCGTACAAGAGATTAAAATTATTAAAGTAATCAACACAGATCGGTGTTATATATAGCGAGGTTTTATCTCATAGATAATTGATTGGGGATTTCTTGTTTATTTGTTATTCAGGTTCAATGGACATGCACAACGAATGTTAATTTGGGCGAAAATTCGTGAATATTCTTGAGTATGTCACAACTGTCGTACAAAAGATTAAAATTATCAAAGTAATCAACACAGACCGGCAGTGATCAGACATCGGATGTGACAGAGTCCACTGTATATTATATTCAAAACAATCACATGATTAATGTCGTCTGAAGAGTGTGTAACACTATGTTACAGATAATAGAAGGAAGGCATGGTGTAATATAAGACCTTTATTGAGTACATGAAATAGACATACATATCGGGAGAAGCTCTATTCCAAGACTGCTTTAGTCTCAGTGAACGCCTGCTTATAAAGTGTTCAACAATTAGCGGAGATGATAATCATATATGATATTGTTTATTATTAACCCCTTGCGGACGGGATTTACGACGAAATGACGTAACCCTGGACGGGATTATTTTTGGGAAAAATCCTTAGTTTTAAATGTGAAGTTATCTTAAATCTGCTTGGCTTAAATTCTTAAAAAAGAATTACTGTTGTTATTTTATAATGTTATATATCCAGATATTGGTGGGGTTTAACGTCTACTCGACAAAAACTAGGTCATTTCGGCGCTCACATTTTATTCTAATAATTCTCTCGTGTTGTGGGAAGGGGTTATAGCAGTAAGAGGAAACCAGAACACCCGAAAGAAAACGGTGGAACAGGGGACCCGACCCTCCTTTTGCCACATACAGAGCGTGAATCAAAACCATGTTACTTATTTGGCTACCAACGTAGTTCAGTCAATAAGACTTTGGCCTGCTATCTAGGTTATCTCATGTCACTAGTGATCTGTTATCATTTAACTTGGTTGTTTTGCTCTTTAATTAATATAATAGCCTTTAATTTCAAAACATCCTTTGATAATAATTATTGATAACCCTTTAAATTTCAAAAATGGTTTAATTAGAAATATGGCTTAATTTAATGGGACACCATTTAATTTCTCATAGAGGGGTTTAGAAATGGATGACCCATTCAATTATCTAAAGCCTTTAATTACTAGCTGAGCAGAAATTAAATGGTGTACCATTAAATTAAGCCATAGTACTAATTAAACCATTTTTAAAATTTAAAGGGTTATTATCAATTATCAAAGGACGTTTTGAAATTAAAGGCTATAATATTAATTCAAGAGCAAAACAACCAAGTTAAAGGATACCAGATCCCTAGTGTGTTCCATCCCTGGGTTGGCTGAGGAAGTTCCTCGGGATTTTCCGGCGTTGTTCCTCCTTGTCAATCAATGGTGCAGAGGGAACCATGCTGGAAAGTGCCGATGAACTTTCTCGCCCAAAGCAGTGATGGAACAAGGGGTCCCCTGAATAGCGAGCCTACGGTCAAAGTACAGTAGTTGGGATGGGACGAAATACCGAGGTCTCCTGTCCACATTGGCATGCACTTAAATGAACCCCTGGCATTTGGAGTTCGATATAAGAGTAAGCCGTAGAACTGATGCCCGGGCAAACTTTTCCTCATAGTACGCACTATCCAAGCCGCGCCTATTATTTATTCGGCGCATGCCCGTTATTATTATGATATTTTTTTTTGTGGCCCTTACCGGGCTCCGTAAAATATACATCCACAGTGAAATATGGGATATAAAAATGGAAATATTTCAGACAGATTGAAAGATAGGTTGCCAGGCAACGAAACACATGGCTTAATTTAATGGTACACCATTTAATTTCTCATAGAGGGGTTTAGAAATGGATGACCCATTCAATTATCTAAAGCCTTTAATTACTAGCTGAGCAGAAATTAAATGGTGTACCATTATAATAAGCCATAGTACTAATTAAACCATGATGGAACAAGGGGTCCCCTGAATAGCAAGCCTACGGTCAAAGTACAGTAGTTGGGATGAGACGAAATACCGAGGTCTCCTGTCCACATTGGCATGCACTTAAATGAACCCCTGGCATTTGGAGTTCGATATAAGAGTAAGCCGTAGAACTGATGCCCGGGCAAACTTTTCCTCATAGTACGCACTATCCAAGCCGCGCCTATTATTTATTCGGCGCATGCCCGTTATTATTATATTTTTTTTTGTGGCCCTTACCGGGCTCCGTAAAATATACATCCACAGTGAAATATGGGATATAAAAATGGAAATATTTCAGACAGATTGAAAGATAGGTTGCCAGGCAACGAAACACATGGCTTAATTTAATGGTACACCATTTAATTTCTCATAGAGGGGTTTAGAAATGGATGACCCATTCAATTATCTAAAGCCTTTAATTACTAGCTGAGCAGAAATTAAATGGTGTACCATTATAATAAGCCATAGTACTAATTAAACCATTTTTAAAATTAAAAGGGTTATTATCAATTATCAAAGGACGTTTTGAAATTAAAGGCTATTATATTAATTCAAGAGCAAAACAACCAAGTTAAAGGATACCAGATCCCTAGTGTGTTCCATCCCTGGGTTGGCTGAGGAAGTTCCTCGGGATTTTCCGGCGTTGTTCCTCCTTGTCAATCAATGGTGCAGAGGGAACCATGCTGGAAAGTGCCGATGAACTTTCTCGCCCAAAGCAGTGATGGAACAAGGGGTCCCCTGAATAGCGAGCCAACGGTCAAAGTACAGTAGTTGGGATGGGACGAAATACCGAGGTCTCCTGTCCACATTGGCATGCACTTATATGATCCCCTGGCATTTGGAATTCGATATAAGAGTAAGCCGTAGAACTGATGCCCGGGCAAACTTTTCCTCATAGTACGCACTATCCAAGCCGCGCCTATTATTTATTCGGCGCATGCCCGTTATTATTATGATATTTTTTTTATGTGGCCCTTACCGGGCTCCGTAAAATATACATCCACAGTGAAATATGGGATATAAAAATGGAAATATTTCAGACAGATTGAAAGATAGGTTGCCAGGCAACGAAACATACGCCTACAGCAGCTAAATCGTCAGAGAAGTCAACAAAAGTTGTCGCATATTTTTTACTTTTTTTAGTAATGAAAAATTTATAACACAATAAAATCTGATTAAAAGTAACAACTCATTATGTAATTATCAGAAAATCAAGGGCCATAGCTTTGACAGTAATTATCAGAAATTGATGAAAATCAATAGGCTTCTTCGTTTTATAACATTAAACACTGTGTATAAATTTAAAGTCAATCCGATATTATTTTTAGCCTCTACAGCCTCCACAAGAGTATTTTAAATGATCAAGGGCCATAACTCCGATAGTAATTATCGGAAATCGCTGAAAATCAATAGACTTCTTCGTCTTATGTCCTTAAACACTGTGTATAAATTTAAAGTCAATTCGATGTTAACTTTAGCGTTTTACAGCGTCCACAAGGATTTTTTGAAGTGATCAAGGACCATAACTCTGTCATTAATTATCGGATATCGCTGAAAATCAATAGGTTTCTTTGTCTCCTGACCTTAACCACTGTGTATAAATTTAAAGTCAATTGGAAATAAACTTTAGCCTCTAGAGTGTTCACAAGAAATTGTGGACGACGGTCGGACGTATGGGGCAACGGCAATGTACGACCACATATCTAATGTGGGCGTATAAAAATGACATTGGGACCATGGACCTATTTTTGACAATTGCGAATCAGATCGCAAATGTCCATTTGCGGTAGCGATTAACCCGCGGACCCATCATGCTTGGCAACGGCAGTCAACTGATTTCTATTGTTTTTATTTCATAAATTAATTGTGATTGAGTAATAAGATGACCAGTCATCAACATCCCGCGCCTAGTCATCAACATCCCATCAACATCCTGCGCCCTTGCACATGTTTGGAAAAAATAAGGAAAAATAACTTGTTTATGCTATTGGTAATCAATATAAAAATGTATCAGTTTTCGCAAACAGCGTCACTGGTCTTTATATTCCCTGTTTAGAAGAATATGTCAGGGTTGCACCATCTGTTGTGTCCAGAGTCTAAATCTTAAGACAAATCTCATATTCTGACACATGGAATATCAATTCAGAGAATTTTATACTCTGATCATAGTAGCTTAGCAAGGCAGGGTCCCTACTCCCTGTAAGGTTTACACAACAACCTTTGCCTACCTCAATCAGCTGCTGTATGTTAAACAATAAACTCATAAATCAGAAAATAAAATTCTACATGTATATATGATAGGTTAATGTTTGTACAAAGTTCCAAAAAGCTTTCATGAACAGATAATAAAATTTGCTCCAGAAACAAAATCAGGATGGAAGGCTGGATATGCTCCAGAAACAAAATTGACAAAATTGTTCACCAAAAACTAAGTCAAATTTGTTTCCATGGAAACAAAAAAAAATATAAATCCCAGAAATTCCTAAATAGCAAAAGGCACAACTACTGTTATAGGTTGATGTGTGTGCAAAGTTTACGAAAGATATCTTGAACGTTTTTTGAGATATGCTCCGGAAACAAAATTGTTCACCAAAAACTAAGTCAAATTTGTTTCCATGGAAACACAAAAAATACAAATCCTTGAAATTCCTAAATAGCAAAAGGCACAACTACTGTAATAGGTTGATGTGTGTGCAAAGTTTACGAAAGATATCTTGAACGTTTTTTGAGATATGCTCCGGAAACAAAATTGTTCACCAAAAACTAAGTCAAATTTGTTTCGTTTCCATGGAAACACAAAAAATACAAATCCTTGAAATTCCTAAATAGCAAAAGGCACAACTACTGTAATAGGTTGATGTGTGTGCAAAGTTTCAGAAAGGTATCTTGAACTGTTTATGAGATATGCTCCGAAAACAAAATTGTTCACCAAAAACAAAGTCAAATTTGTTTCCATGGAAACACAAAAAATATAAATCCCAGAAATTCCTAAATAGCAAAAGGCACAACTACTGTAATAGATTGATGTGTGTGCAAAGTTTCAGAAAGATATCTTGAACGGTTTATGAGATATGCTCCGGAAACAAAATTGTTCACCAAAAACTAAGTCAAATTTGTTTCCATGGAAACAAAAAAAATATAAATCCCAGAAATTCCTAAATAGCAAAAGGCACAATAACTGTAATAGGTTTATGTGTGTGCCAAGTTTCAGAAAGATATCTTGAATGGTTTAGGAGATATGCTCCGGAAGCGAAATCGGGCGGACAAACGAACCCCGTCTCAATATTCCTTCCTAACTTCGTTCGACGCGGGAGGGATTAAAATAAAACACCCAATGAAAAGGAATGTTACATTTGCTAATTATCGAATAAAAAACATACAATCCAGTATTTAGGAATAGGTCAGTGGTGAAAATTCACACCGTGTCAATGGTTTTGGCATTATTCCAATATTTTCCCATTGGTTACTGAATGAAAGAAATGGGGTTTAACGTCCTACGCTTAAGCACCTAACCTGGGCTAATTGAAGACGGGCATACGCCATACAGTGTGCTATGAGGGAATTTTTTTGTTGCCCAGGCAGCGGCGCTACGGCCTACTCTTATATCGAATTCCAACTGCCAAGGGATCTTTTACGTGCACTCCAATTTGTACACGGGACCTCGGTTTTTCGTCACATCCGAACGACTAGGCAGCTGTCCTTGTCAGGCCCTCCTCCTGCATCACTGACAAGTGGAAATCACACCGGAAAATCGAGATGAGCTTTCTCGGCCTATGCAGGGATCAAACAGACCTCCAGGCTAGCGAACCAGCGCCTTATCCACTTAGCCACCCTGATCCTCCCATTGGTTACTTACGGCTTAATAATTTTATGATATAAAGAGTGAAATGGGATCAGATTTTTTATGATTTACTGCCAGGTATATCGTAGAAATATGATAATGTCGAAGAAATCAACTATTTGTTATTTTATTTTTTTTTGATGCGAAGAAGAGCGATAGTCGAGCCGATTTCAAGTGTGTTACTGCCATCTTGGATCCGGTACTCTTCAAACAGACGAAAATCCAAAACTTACGGCTAATAATTCTAGACTTTGAAAAACTAAATTGAATCAAAACTTTGGGGATTTAATGCAAGCTACATAGATTTCAACTATAAATTTTGTATTTTCGACACAATAAAGCAAAGAAGACGACCATTCCCTTCATATATCCAAAGAAAGGTAGAAATGTTAAAATGCCAATAGTGATGAAGTGACCGTCACTTCGGGTGATTTTCCTTTTTTAAAAGTTTTATTTATATTTACTTTGAAAACTGCTGCCAACGTGAGTGACTATATTTGTGTTCTATTTTTTTAAAAATATTATTAGGGAATAATAGTATACGTTATTTTACCATTATGACATAGAAAAGTCATAATTTTAGTGGAACTGACTTTTCAATGTTATTTATAGTAATATAATTTCTATTTTGTACAATTAAATTTTATATCATTAGAAAGAACACGACAATCTGTACATTTTTGTAACAGAGTATTTCTATGTATAGAAAATATTTTTTTTAGGTATTTGCAATTTTGTATTAGGCTTAACAATAATCCAATAATTGGCTTATTAGGGAGAAGGGCCCTGCTGATTTAATGAGCTTAGGTAGGTGTAGACAGGTAATCTTTAAATTGGCTGTATGGTTAAATGGGTTAAGAAAGACAGTTAGGTTTAATTCAGCAATTTCTTATTAATACAGTTCAGCAATTTGTTTTGTTTTTAAGTTGTAAAATGACTTACTAATATAGCCTTCTGTTTCACATCATATTTCACTGTCATAGCATCTGTTTCAATCTCATCTAAATAGAAATAACCTGAACCTTTTTGTACCTCGATTGTTACCTGTAAAAAAAATACATAGATACATAACGTTTATAAAGCTCTGGGCCCTGTTCCTCAAATCGATTGTGACCCTACAATAGTTGTAAGTCCCTACAATAGTTGTAAGTCACTAGTTGAGGAACGGGGCCCAGGGATGTAGCCAGGATTTGCTGGGTCGTCGAAATAATCTTTTTTGAGCTAGCGAGCAATAAAAAAATTGGGGAGGGGGGGGGGGGGGGTGGTCTTTTATGAAAATTCAACCCTTATTGGTATATTTTCAGAGCATTTGCTGTCTTAATAGCTCCAGTGCAAATCAATTTCCATATTCAAATTTATTATAGGCCTATTCTTAAAACCGTGTTTTTGTTTTTTTTGAGTACAACAAACTATAATAACAGGTAGATATTGATAATTAAAACACATTGTTTTATTTGACTTGTGTCTCACGAATTATATTATTATTACGGTGGAATGAGAATCAGGTCAGACAGAAGTTGAGAAAGCTCACATCATTCTCCTAGTCCTACTTCTGGGCCATAGCAAATCCAAGGCCAACACAGGCAAGAAATAAAAAAGAAACATTGACATTGTGGAGAGGCTAGGATTTAGTATAGATTCGGTAGAATTAACCGTAGAATGAGTACATTAAAAATTGACCGTAAAACCAAATGTACCACACCATTTACGACATCCAAACCTTTAACATTGGAGTGCCGTAAATTGGTCTGGGTGACCGTAGAATTGTGAAATGAATAAACCTACATAACTTCTAAATATAAATAAATAAACAAAATACCAATACTTCTTTCTTTAAGGCCGTCGTTCGCACTTCATTTGATGAATTTTAACAATAAAATCATTTTTGAGATTTTATGATTATCTGTGAGTAATGCTATCTAGGAACACATACCAGTCATTTTTTTCACTAAATTCTTCTTTATTTCTACATAATTTGGTTCTGAATGAACCCCCCCTTTTTTATTTGGCCCTATTTCTGCTAAAACTATTGAGAAAAATCTAAAAACAATAGACATTTCATACGCGAAATACCGGGTTTCCGATCAGTAAACTGTCGCCATGTTGGATATGGTTAGAAAGCTTGGGATTTCCCCTATTGAAAGGAAATGACGTTTTTGTGGGGTGTCTTGAAACCTTTCCTCTGTTAGTAGATAAAAATAGCAAACATGAACAAGTTTTGCATAAGTAATGAGGTTACCTCGAGAATACGTTATTTGATTGGTCGGTCACATAGGTCAATGGCGAAGTGTCCAATCAGAAGTGGGCATTACTCTAGGTCAGTTCAATGGGCATGCGCACTAAGCTAGTGACCTATATCTATCATGGCTGCTGTAATACTGTTCCATACGGCATTGTTTATCAATATTTTTGAAGATTTTCAAATAAAATGCTTTTGAAATTGTTTAGATGACTAAATAAGTATGTCAGACACTCATAATAAACAAAATGGAGATGAGTAATCGTCTGCTAGACCTAGTAGTGGTACTGATAGCAATACCATTACCAGGTAGGCCTACTGTACTGTCACTGATTATACTTGAACTTCAATGGTTGTTTTCTCAAAACAGTTTTTTCTAGAGTTACCAATTTTAGTCACGCTATATCTCTGAAAGTTATGGTCAGATTTTCTTGAAATTTGGAATATAACTCCCTATATAATAACTTTATGCAATAGGAGATTTTTTTGTAAATCTGCAAAATAGTTCCTGATATATTGTTGCCATAGCAACAGTGACACGGGAAATAATTTCGAAGTTAACATTAAAATGTGTATAACTTGCTTTCTAATTAATATTTTGTAATGAAACTTGCCTATTGCACAGACGAACATGTCAGTAACACCTGTGCATAATTTGAAAACATTCTGTTGAATAGTTTCTGAGAAACTGGATGACTAAAGTTATATACAGAAATCCAAGATGGCCGCCGTTTCCATAGCAATAGGTACTCCCAGGAAAATTTTTCGTCCGTTTTTGTATTACTCAATGGATGTGTTCTTAGATGTGTGAAATTGATAACTTTACCTCAATTATTAAAAAAAATGAAATTTTCTACTGTCCACCCCCTTAAACTAAGTTGGGATGATAGGGTCTACTACGGCTCACAAAAATAAATAATGCTGTTGCAGACATGGTTTGTGTGGGCTTTTAGTTACCATGGCTTTGCCATTTGCCAAAATAAATAATGCCGTTGCAGACATGGTTTGCTTGGGCTTTTAGGTACCATGGCTTTGCCGTTTGCAGTGGTAAATTTCGAGATTTGAGGTTCAGTTGTGTACAGATTGAGAGTAGGACGAAGTCGAAGGGGTTTAAATACGACTGGACGGCTTTCTTTGATTTTGTCTTTGTGCTGTGCGACAAAAAATAGTGCCTGGTGCAAGCGCCCGACATGGCTACATCCCTGAAAGCTTATGAGTTATTGTCCTGTAGATTGCCATTACAAACAATTGTGATAAAATAAAAATTTTGATGATACAATTTCCTTGTGGTGATTCTTTTTTGCCTGTGTCAATTTTCATATTTAAAGTCCATTTCAGTCAACATTCACCCTATCTGCTATAGTTTTACAGTCTACAGTATCAGAGAATATTTCTGCCGGGGAAAGAAACCAGCAGAATTTCCTACCATTTTGTGTTAAGTAGCAGAACTGGATTAACTGACAAGGAAAACTTGTAAGTGGAGCAAATTTGATAATGATGTCCCACGTCGAAAGCCCAAATTGCTGGTCATTACTTCTTTCCATCGAACTTAGTCAAGGTAATGATTATAATGAATCTATATCATGAGTTTTATCACTCTCACTTCCTTACAATCAAAGTTACCGTGCCCCAAAGAATCAACAAATCAGATTGTTTATCTCTGCTTACCCTAAGCAGAAAATGTTCAGCTACGAACTCCATCAAGGTATTGTTGACCTAATACACACCTACACAGTTTTAATACTATAGCTCAATTAGAAAGAGAGTTATTGTGTCCCAAAAAGTGTGGAAGACAGACGGATGGACAGACAGACGGGGGGACAAAATATCTGTTTATACCTATAGCTGCCTATAGCCTCCACACGGTTTTCGGCAAAGGGGAAGACAACTCAGAAACTGAAGGTAGCGGATAATGAATATTGATAAGAAATGGGGTTTAACGTCCACTCAACACAAACTAGATTATTTCGGGACTAACATTTGGTGGTATTTTTTTCAAAAATTTGCTTGCGCATAAATTTGTAATTCTTACAATAAGTGTGTTTGTGATTAGCATAGATCATAGATCGTATATTAATATCTTGAGTAAATAAAGTATATTGTAATGATTTTGACAATTCCCCGGTGAAGAGTTAACATTTCATACCACGTGACTTTACTTTAGCGTGAAATCAGTAGCCATTGACAGAAAATTAGCCGACTTTCAATCTGCGATTTTGGATTACATTTTTAGTTAAATATATTACTAGTGTTTGTATTAAAATGCTTTAATATCGATCTCAATATATGCAAATAATCTGACTCAAAAGTTATTGTAATATAAGCTCGATTACCGTTTTTAGTACGGGAGACACTTTTGGGAAACTACCGCTCGACGTCATGTTTTTGGGGATTTCTATTCATGCGATTAAAAATACAGTCAAAGAAAACAGGATTTATCGGTTTTGCAGATTGAAATGTGCTTCTTTCGACTAAAATGTAGCCTGCTTTTTATCTGATATTATCAAGATTATAAATATTTTATATTTTATCATTCAAATTATTATGGTTTTTATAAGTTTTAACTGGCTAATACAGTAATGTTCGCGTATTTAAGTTGTAAAATTTGTACGACCAATTCTTATTTAACTTATTAGGGTTTCACACTATTGTTTTTGTTAAAATTATTATTAGGCTTTCAGACTTTCGTCTGAAAGACTATTGTTTTTACTAAAATTATTATTATTATTATTTAGGCTTTCAGACTCTGAAAGCCTATTGTGATTACTAAAATTATTATTATTATTTATTATTATTTTTTTTTCGGGGGAGCCTATTTCTCAGTGCCTGTAACAGATACCAATCTAGAACCTCATTTTCTATTATTAAACCATGTGTTTGCAACATTTGGGCTATATTTGAAACTTTTGCGAGAACCGGAAGTGGCCGAATTTCGTACGGTGTCAAAAAATCAAAAAACGTACGTAGATTAGTCAATTCAGTTCTTATTTTCATACAAATGACATTTTCGGAAACACCAAATCTTTTCTCGGATGATAGCAGTTGAAAATTTCGAAATTTCGAAACTTCGTCGCTGACTTCTAGCCTTTCGAAAAATGAAAAAAAAAATTTAAGAGACAACATTTGTCATTTTTCAAAATTTTAAAATTTGACCTACATTTTGGGATACCTGACGACCGTCCGATTCCTGAAATATAAGTTTCATTCCGAGTTATCACCCTTTATTTTTCGATTTTTTTCGAATTTTCTGCCCATTTTGTGAGCTTGAGTTTGGCTTTACGGCCGAATCGACGTTTCTGAAACTTCTGGAACATGAAATTATAGTTCAAAACTAACGTATAAAGCTATTTCGACAATCATCTATAAAGCGGAAGTAGTTGAAATAATAGCCGATATGAATGCTTTTGGAAAAAACATGATTTCTCAGTCCCATCTCAACAGATTAAAACGATTAAGATATCGTTTTGTTGCCCAAGAACTGCAGTATCATATGATATCCAATTAGTACAGATAACATAAACAGCAAGTAAAATATGGCACGCTGAAAATCAAGTATTTTCTGATTTGGAGCGTTTTTGAACGCCTATATCTCGAAATCTGCTCCTGCGATTTTTCTTCAACTTTCTTTATCAAGAGACCTTTCCGTAGTCTTGTGTATGAAACAGTCCGTTTAGACTTTGAAATATCCGTAATAGGTCAAATAAGAAATAAAGTGTCTTTGGATGGCCCCATTAATGGACTATCAAATGGCATCTCAATGGTCGATTGTACAGAAATACAAATTATGAAAATAATAAAATTTGTGTGATTCAACCAATCAGAATCTTTATAATCAGTTGTCTCAGTCAAGTGACGCTATTAATTAGGTCACAAGATTTACATACTTGAGACAACAGGATCTCTGGCATTCTAGCTTTTGTTGTACACATGCTTGTTTGGGGAAAGAATGGTAACTTTATTATAACGTACTCGGTGCAAACTTTTTGTTTACATAATTAGTTCCGTGTCGGTTACGTTAAACTTTCTTCTGTCCGTCGCCTTTCACGGCACTGGCACGATTCCTTTGTTCTGTTCACAATGGCGAGTCTATTTATAGCAACATAGATCGCAGCATCGATTATTCATTGTAATCACGTGTAATCCAAAGGTAAATTGGATATAATGTCGGTTGCACAACTTTGTTTACGCGATTAATTCTGTGTTGCTCCGTGTTGGTTTTTAAAAAACTTTCGCTTGCCTATAATTTGCCGATTCCTTTGTTCGTTGTCAAAATGGCCGCTCGGTGAGATGGCAGTGGGTGCTTCGTACAACCCGACCTTTGAGTCATTAGATTTAGATACGGACACATTTCCTGTGGTTCCGATCAAGGTAACTCTGTTTGGTTCGTCGTATATAAAACGTTTAATCCCGCAATTAAGCGATGTGCATCCTAATTTACATTTACCTCTCAATTTGTGTTCTATTTGAGTATTTCGTGTTTTGGATTTGGTGGGTTGTGGGTTTTGAACGACAGATTCCAGCGATTGTACAAGGGCTTTGACCGTTTTTTAAGCACGGATATCGTGTATCTTCATTTAGGCTCTAACGATTTGTGTGATACGTCAGTGTCGCCAGATGTTTTAGCACAGGCTATTGTGGACTTTGCTTCTGACATTTTAGATAGGTTTGGTCCCCAAAGTGTGATAATCTCGCAACTGATAAAACGTCATGTCGTTGTTGATGAACAATATAATGATCGTGTTTTTCAAACTAATTATCGTTTGTCATTGTTGTGTCAACATTTTTCGAAAATAACCTTTTGGAAACATAGGGCTGGCTTATGTCAGCCAATTGTATATATTTACGATTCGCAAGGCATTCATTTGTCGGATTCCGTGGGATGTATCCTGTTTATGAAGAGCATCAGGGACGCTTTGCTAAGACACATGAGATGGTGTCAATTGCTGTTATAACCACAGCTTAATTAGTATAACTACCTAAACCTATGGAAATTGTGCGTTTCTTTGGAACTTTGGCTTTCCTTGAACCATACAATCAAGCTTTGCCTTGTCAGTGCAAAATACCTGCTTTTCATGTAGAACTTTATGCTTTCCCTTGTGGAACTTTATGCTTTCCCTTGTGGAACTTTATGCTTTCCCTCTGGGAACTTTATGCTTTCCCTCTGGGAACTTTATGCTTTCCCTCTGGGAACTTTTTTCTTTCCCATGTGGAACTTTATGCTTTTGCTTGCCTTGGTGCAACTTTTACTTTTTCTTGTTGAATTTTTTATTTTTCCTTTTTGGAACTTTTTTGTATTCCCTGGTGGAACTTTTAACTTTCCCCTTTTATGTTTCCCTTTTGGAACTTTTGCTTTCCGTGTGTGTTTGTTATGTGTGTAAAGTTCTCCTGCATGATAGTTTTGTTATTTCAGAGTCATGCCTAAACGTAGATGCCCCTCCAGTGATTCAGAACAAGAATGTGCAGATACCTCTTCACCAATGACATCAGCGGAAGACCGTCTGACAGACATCTTGTTTAGAAAATTAGTTAAGAAGGGAATGGTTATGAAACAGACAACCAAAAGTGTCTCTTCAGCGTCAATAAAAGACCAGACATTAAAAGGACCAACACCACTTTCATCGACAGAAATGCGACTTGAAGAGGGGGCGTTAGAAGATACAGCAATACCAGCAGCTGTTAATGCTTCAGCTGCCACAATGGCTTCAACGTCTGGTTGGTCACCAGAAGTCACCCCAGCTGCTCCAGGCCCTTCAGTCTTTTCTGTACGGGCCGATGAATTATTTAATCCAGGTAACGGCGCTCCCTTAAATCCGCAAGTGCCCGTACCCCCAACATCCATTTCCAGCCATGTGTCGGATAAGGTTAAGGCTGATATTTGGTTGGACAAGTATATTGAATTTTCGTTTCTGTTGCCTGGATTACAGTCCAATACCTTGTCCTTAAGTATTTCGGAAGGGGATGATAGCTCCACCTTTCAAATATCATCCCCAAAAACAAAATCCATCAATTTCGAGCAATGGCGCAGAGCCTTTTTAATTTTTATGGATATTTACTGTCAAAAATTTTCCCAATGTATATCTAGCTTGTTGACATATTTACAATCTATTATAGATCTATATTCATCCTTTGGCGTGAGAGCCTATCAGTTCTATGACCACCAATTCCGTACGCTCCGCTCTGCATACCACCTGCCCTGGAATCAAATGCATTCCGAATTGTGGCTGAAGGCATCCACCGTGTATGCCGCAAAAACCCATGGTACTGTGGAAGCAAAAGGTTCTACCACTTCACGGGGTCAACCCAACTCAGCCAATTCGGTGTGCTTTAACTATAATTCAGCCAGGGGGTGTAGCCGTCTCCATTGTAAATACCCGCATGTTTGTAGATTGTGTTCGTATAAACATCCTATGATGTCGTTTTTTTCTAAACGTCCGTCCTTGTCAAATACGGGGATAAACCCTGCTATGCCTCCGCCGCTGCGTCCTCAACTCCCGACTGCGCTTCATTCGTCTACGCAACCATCATACCCTGTGCCTCCATCCAATACTGCACCAATTCCCCAAAACCAGCCTAGAGCTACACCTTACATTAATCCGTCGAATTCACGCTATTCCTTTCGGAAAGGTGGTGCCTCTGCCAGCAAAAGTGCCCACCCCAATTAACCCAATTAGACTAGACGGATATAACCCCGAGGAATGTACCTTTTTGGTAGATGGTTTCACTAATGGATTTCATATCCCATATACAGGTACACAAGACTTTTCCGTAGCAAGAAACCATTCTTCTTGCTCCCAGAATTTCGATATATTATTTCAAAAAATAAATCAGGAAATGATGCATAATCGAATAATGGGTCCATTTCTTGTCCCTCCTTTCCCCAAATTAATGTTCTCCATTAGGTGTAATTCCGAAACAAGAGAAGGGTGCGTTCCGTTTAATCCATGATTTGTCCTTTCCGTTGAATAATTCAATAAATACTAGTATCTCAGAGGAACATACCATGGTATCGTATGATAATATTGATGATGTTGTTGCCATAGTGAAACGTATGGGTCGGGGAGCCTTAATGGCCAAATCAGATATCCAGGATGCATACAGATTATTACCTATTTATCCTGGTGATTATGAGCTCCTTGGCTTTACAGTTTTGCTTGATCACCAATTATTATACTTTGCTGACATGTGTCTACCTATGGGCTTGAGTATGAGTTGCCAAACTTTTGAACGTTTCAGTACATCTCTCCAATGGATTATGGAAACTAAATATAATGCGGTCATGAGTCACATGATAGACGATTTTTTCTTTGCTGGTCCAGCAAATTCTTCAAAATGTTTTGATTCTCTCAATAACTTCCTTTCGTTAGCAGACCATTTAAGTATTCCTATCAAGGCCTCGAAAACCGTTTTACCTGCGACTACTTTGACCATTTATGGTATCGAGGTAGATTCTGAGTTAATGTTAATTCGTTTGCCAAATGACAAGTTAGTAAAGATTCGTGCGGCGATTACGACCTTAAAGTCATGTCGTAAAGTAACGCTCCGACAGTTGCAGTCACTGTTAGGTCTGCTTAATTTTGCTACCTTAGTTATAGTACCAGGTCGCACCTTTCTGCGTCGCCTTTACGATTTAACAAGAAATGTTGCAAAACCACATTATAAAATTCGGATCACAAATGCAGCACGCCTTGACCTTTTAGTTTGGTCCACTTTTTTGGATAAATTTAATGGTCGTTGCTTGTTCTTGAACGATAGCTGGCTTGCTTCAGATACGCTGAAACTGTTTACAGATGCAGCTTCTTCAACCGGGTTTGCGGCAGTCTTCGGTTCAAAATGGTTCGCTTACTCTTGGCCCGATACTATGAAACATTTATCTATTAATGTGATGGAGTTATTCCCTATCGTCCTGGCCATTGAGACTCGGGGTCCGTTATTACGCAATCATAAACTATTAATACTTTCAGATAATCGGTGTGTTACCTTTGTTATAAACAAGGCATCATCAAAATGTGCAAACATCATGAAGTTAATCAGACGTCTGGTTACAGCCACTATAACATTTAACATTCTCATCAGGGCCAAGCATATCGAAGGAAAAACAAATCTAGTGGCTGACCGTATGTCTAGTTTTCAATTTCAGACAGCCAAGAATTGGGCTCCATGGTTGGATCTGAAGCCTCAAGCCGTTTGCCACACCAAGTTAACACTCTGACCGCTGCAGCTCGCTGTTTGCTTGCTCATACATTGGCTCCTAGCTCTCGTGCATCTTATGCCAGAGCTTGGAATAAGTTTCTTAATTTCTGTTCAATGACTAATATCAATCCTAACTTTCCCGTTGCGCATGTTGTTATCGTAAATTTTTTGGCGTCCTTATTTGAAAATGGTTTGGCGATAAGTATTATTTCGTCGCCCATCTCGGTCATTTCCTTTGTCCATAAATTGTTAGGTGTTCCTGACCCCTGCAATAATTTTTGGGTTCACTGTCTCATGAGGGGAGCTAAACGTTTGAAAACTTCAATTCCCACGTCTCGGCTTCCGATTACTTTGCCTATTTTGTTGAAACTTCTCAATGCCATTCCAATTGTATTTAGCTGTCGATCGCAACACATTTGTTACAGGCTTTGTTTTCACTAACGTTTGCAGGGTTTTTCCGCATTGGCGAATAAGTCGTTAAGACACAATCGAACTTATCTCAGGTAGTACAAATATCTCACATTCAATTTAGTTTCAACCAAAATAGATTAATGTCTTTAGAACTCTCGCTACACCATTTCAAACATCAGCCCTCCATACAACCAGTATTATTGCATATTAAATGTTCATGTACAGTGTACTCTGTAACTTCCAGCACCAAGCAGGACCAAATAGAAATGACGGATGTCGGCGAGTGGCGGTTTATCCAATAACAGGAAGTGAATGTGAATGGAATATTTGTCGGATCGCACCTCGTTATATATTTCATGTTTCAAACGCGTTCGGTATTTAAATTTATGTCAATAATATTCCTACAGTACATGTACAAAATTACATGACATCAAACTCCCCAAAAATGACCGTATTTTTTGTATATAGCTACGTCGGTACATTTTTCAGCAATGTCCGACATTCGTCTGATACTGCGTTTCGATTTATATACAGAAAGTAAAAAAAATGACATGTAAGCCGTGGTTTACTAGTTAACGTCGATCTAATACATAGGTGCTATAGTGTTAACGTTAGTTATTGAAAATGGTTGACAATCAATGAACTCTTAAAAGATTTTGTCGAGTACTGTTTGTTTATACTTTAATTATTAACTGTGGTGTTTTGTGATTGGGGAGTTAACAGTGGCGGATTATAGGATTAAATAACAATGGATAATCACTCATCGGACCTCGAGTCGATGGCGAAAGGCGGAAGTGACAAAATGGCGGTTAGAACAAAACATTTTAAAAGCAATCAAGAAGGAAATAAATCGGGACCAGAGGTTTTGGGCGGATCTAGGCGAGTGGCGGATTGATCAAAAGCTGGAAGTTGCAGAGTACACTGTAGTTCATCGGTTCAATCGTGTGCCCCTTGTCTATTGCTTAAATATGTACGTTTTTTCCCCCACTCTAGCTACTGGTCCACTGTTCCAATGTCATAATGGAACCGCGGTATCTTATCAGTTTGTCAACTCTTCATTAACCTGCTTAGTAGCATTCATTGGTTTAGACACCACCCGTGTTAAATTGCATTCCTTTCGTATTGGGGCTGCAACCACAGCCTTTTTGAACGGACAATCAGAGGCTCAAATCAGAAACCTTTACATTATTAGGACTAGGAGTCATTTGTTGTCAGTGTAGGCTGCTGCAGTGTCTCCTTGTTTGTTATCTTGCTCATCCTTAGATAACAAAGTCATATGTGTCCCATTCATTGTATTATTGTTATTGGTTAACCCTATAATGTGCTCTTGTATACCATTATGAACTCATATTTGTTGGATCTCATTGTATTAAAGTGTTTAAGTACCAAATTAAATTTTTCACCCATTGTTTGTTTTATCTTACTTTTACCTTGTAAATTATTTTGCATGCTTAGCTACGCTAACAGTCAACGTTGACTAGAGAAGCCTTGTGTGTTGTGAATCAGCCCAGTGTTGGCTTATCTAGCTTTATCTTGTTTATCCTTTTGCATGCATAAGTAAAGTGTAAGATCTCTTTATATTGAACTTTAGCTTAATTTACACTAGTCATAGCATCTCTATTAAATAGTAAGTGTATATATAGTAGTTAGGTTTAGTATGTATATCACACTGTTCTGTTGAGCTTTCAAAGTTTATGACTAATTCTGTAAATACATAGTGGGGCAGACATGATCATGGACGAAATTCAAAATACATGTTATTGTGGTCAATGTCCTCAGTTGGGCTAGACATCCTACGCTGGAGTCCCGCTGTGGATGCTTTTGGCATAAATGGGGGCTCTAATTTAGCCCAACAGGAGTCATAGGTAGGGGTGGCTTGCATGTTAATTATTACTTATGTATAATGCTCAGTTGATTAATATCTTATTTTTTATTGTTACAGTCATTTATATGTTTATATATAATAAATGACATTTTACACTACACCCAGATGTGTTTGTTGATTCTTTGATTGAGGCACACAAATACAAATTATGAAAATAATAAAATTTGTGTGATTCAACCAATCAGAATCTTTATAATCAGTTGTCTCGGTCAAGTGACGCTATTAATTAGGTCACGAGATTTACATACTTGAGACAACAGGATCTCTGGCATTCTAGCTTTTGTTGTACACATGCTTGTTTGGGGAAAGAATTGTGCTTTGTGTTAGTGTTTCTGCAGTGCTTACCTCCGCCTCCCCACGCTCCTCCTTATGCTGACTTGTTTATATGCCTTAGGAGCACTTACCTCCGCCTCCCCACGTTCCTCCCTATGCTGACTTGTTTATATGCCTTAGGGGCATAAATGGGGGCTCTAATTTAGCCCAACAGGAGTCATAGGTAGGGGTGGCTTGCATGTTAATTATTACTTATGTATAATGCTCAGTTGATTAATATCTTATTTTTTATTGTTACAGTCATTTATATGTTTATATATAATAAATGACATTTTACACTACACCCAGATGTGTTTGTTGATTCTTTGATTGAGGCACACAAAGATATTTATCCAAACAACTGCTAAAACTATTCCGACAATAATCCAAAATCCAGAAGTAGTCAAAAAAATATCAGATATTTGGGAAAAAAACACCCCAAAAAATTTAAAAAAAAGAAAATACAGTAAAAAATTGGTACTCTTGCAAAAATCGACATTTCTCAGCCAGGTTTCACTGAATCAAAACAATTAAAGTATCGTTTTGTAGCTCGATGAATGGACTATTTTATGACATATTTTCTGTCTGATTCCTGAAAGCCGATTCAGTGCTGCTTGCAGATCTAGTTATTATTATTTTTTTTTTCGGGGGAGCCTATTTCTCAATGCCTGTAACAGATACCGATCTAAAACCTCATTATCTATCATTAAACCATGTGTTTGCAACATATGGGCTATATTTGAAACTTGTGCGCGGACCGGAAGTGGCCGAATTTCGTACAGTGTCAAAAAATAAAAAAACAGCCGTAGATTCGTTAATTCTGTACCTATTTTCATACAAATGACATTTTTCTAAAACCCGAATCTTTCCCAAGGAAATGGCTATCTCACATTTTTCAATTTCGAAAATTCCTATGGGACTATTGTTGTTCGGGAATTGAAAGATAGTAAGCTGGCACTGCCAGGCAGGATACGCCCACATTTTCGAGAGATGGTTAGAGAACAAGCAAAATCGAAAGTGATTTTTCCTACAATCAAAGGCTATAACTATAATTCATAAAATTATAATTTGATATGCGCAAATATCGAAAAGAATCAAGATCTTTAGGTTATAAACATGCATTTCAAGTTTCATCAAAATCGAATTAAAATTGTGACCTATACTGGGTCCACAACCTTGATATACCATATTTGAACACTATTAGCGTACAAACGGTGGCCATTTTGTCTGGCAATTATGGTCCGATTCCCCTGAAATTCAAACTCAACCTTCCGTATGGTGTAACGGTGATCGAGTCAAGTTTTTTAAATCGGATAATAATTGTGAGGGACCATAGGTGATTTTACGGACAATCAGGGGCCATAATTCAGGAAGTTATGATCTGACATGTGAAAATAATGAAAGGAACAGTATTCGCGTACAAACGGCAGCCATTTTGTATGGCAATTTTGTTCCGAATTTTCCCGAAATTCAAACTCAACATTCCTTAAGGTGTAACGGTGATATAATCAAACGATTTTTTAAATCAGATAATAATTGTGACCTCCAGAGGGACCACAAGCTAAACAAAGACGATTTTGCGTATTATCAGGGACCGTAATTCAGGAAGTTACGATCCGATATGCGCAAATATCGAAAGGAACCAAGATCTTTGGGTTATAACCATGCATTTTAAGTTTCATCAAAATCGAATTAAAATTTTGACCTCTACAGGATCCACAACCTTGATATACCATTTTTTAACAGTATTCGCGTACAAATGGCGACCATTTTGTATGGCAATTTTGGTCCCATTTTTCTGAAATTCAAACTCAACCTTCCTTAGGGTGTAACGATGATATAATCAAACGATTTTTTAAAGGACCTAAGTCCGTAACTCAAAATCCTTCAAAATCGTCGACATCGAAAACACGAATTTTTGGTCAATTTAAAACAACATTGCTGATGTAAACTTACCGGGAAAAGATGAGCTTCTGATATCCGATATTTAAGATACAATATTTTTTTAACATTGGTACACGAATCGTGTACCATAATGCGCTTCAGCTCCAGTTGTATTGAGAGACTCGAGGGACGAGGCTAGACACATTGCAGTAAGTCAGACGGAGTTAGTAGACTGGAATAACTAGACGCTCGACTTTTGAACATGATTGACATTGCTGGCTTATTTCGCCAAACATAACTGATTTGAAATTGGAGTAAACACGGAAACCATTGAATGTAAATCACTTTATATACATTCATATTACAGTATTATATGCGTTGCGAATCACTTTTATGAATTTCTAGGCCCCAAATGTTAGCGATTTAGCTCCTTTAAATCGAATAATAATTGTGACCTCCAAAGGAACCACAAGCTAAACAAAGGCTATATTACGTATAATCAGGGGCCATAATTCAGAGAGTTAACATCCGATATGCGCAAATATCGAAAGGAACCAAGATCTTTGGGATTTAACCATGCATTTCAAGTTTCATCAAAATCAAATTAAAATTGTGAACTCCACAGGGTCCACAACCTTGATATATACCATTTTTTTAACAGTATTCGCGTACAAACGGCGGCCATTTTGTATGGCAATTTTGGTCCGATTTTCCCGAAATTCAAACTCAAAATTCCTTAGGGTGTAACGGTGATATAATCAAATGATTTTTTAAATTGGATAATAATTGTGACCTCCAGAGGGACCACAAGCTAAACAAATGCGATTTTGGTAATAATCAGGGGCCATAATTCAGGAAGTTACAATCAGATATGCGCAAATATTGAAACGAACCAAGATCTTTGGGTTATAACCCTGCATTTCAAGTTTCATCAAAATCGAATTAAAATTGTGACATCTACAGGGTCCACAACCTTGATATACAATTTTTTAACAGTATTCACGTACAAACGGCGGCCATTTTGTATGCCAAATTTGATCCGATTCCCCTGAAATTCAAACTCAACCTTCCTTAGGGTTGAGTTCAAACTCAACCTTCCTTTGAACTCAACCTTCCTTAGGGTGTAACATTGACATAATCGAACGTTTTTTCAAATCGGATAATAATTGTCACCTCTAGAGGGACCACAAGCTAAAATAGGAGATTTTTCGGACAATCAGGGGCCATAATTCAGGAAATTACTTTCCGATAGGCCAAAATATCGAAATGAGCCAAGATCTTTGGGTTATAAACATGCACGTCAAGTTTTATTCAAATCGGCTCAAAATTGTGACTTCTATAGGGTCCACAAGCTAAAAACGTGATTTTTTGTACAATCAGGGGCCATAATCCATGGAGTTTTGATCCGATACATGCCAATATCGAAAGCAGTCGCGATCTTTTGGGGATAAAGCTATATTTCAAGTGGACAGACGGACAGGGGCGACGACATAATACGTCCAAATGAAAATGTGGGCGTATAAAAAACCCTACAAGATAAACCTGTGGACAAGACAGAAAATAGACATTCCAAAAACTAAACAATTATCAAATCAAGTGAATGGATGTGCTGTTCGGGACTAACATATGGTTCAATTTTATTTAGCAGTGGGAGAAAACTGGAGAAAAAGCACACAGCTGAAAAGGAGACCTTACTCTTTGTCACACTCAAGTGGGGAATCAAAACATTGCCACTTGACTCAGTGACAGACCTTATGATGCAACATGAACCCATTAACCATTCGGCCACCCAACTCTCTGTTTCCAACCAAATTTGAAAACCAGCGGCTGCCAGGCAGGATTCACACACATTTTGCAAGAAATGGATAGAGAATACGCTAAAAAGAAAGGCGATTTTTCAATCAATCAAGGGCCATAATTCAGAAAGTTATGATCCGATATGCGCGAATATAGAGAGGAAACAATATCTTTGGGTTATGAACATGTTTTTCGAGTTTCATCGAATTTGGATCAAAATTGTGACCTCTACAGGGTCCACAACCATTATTTACCTGGGGTCGGTTGCTCAAAACTAAACTCTAATGGCGGATCTTCGTAACGTGCTGTTTGCGTTAAATTTACTACATAAAATACTATAGAATACTTTATTTTATAGAATACTGTCAGATTTTTACGAAATATGAACTCAACCATCCTTAGGGTGTAAGGGTCATATATTCAAAGTTTTTTTTTAACCAGATACAATTAGGGGTCATTATTCAGGAAGTTACGATTTGATATGTACCAAAATCGAAAGAACCAAGATACTTTGATTATAAACATTCATTATGATTTTTATCAAAATCAGATGATAATTGTGACCTCCAGAGTACCCACAACCCTGATAGTGACACACAATATTTTGACACTATTTGCGAATGAGGGACGGCCATCTTGTCCGTCAGTTTCGATTTGATTTCTAAGAAATTCGAAATAAACAATCCTTAGGGAGTAACGGTGATATATTCAAACAGTTTTTTAAATTGAATAAAATTGTGACTTCTATAGGGTCCACAAACTAAAATCACGATTTTTCGTACAATCAGGAGTCATAATTCGGAAAGTTACAATTTGATATGTACGAAAAACAAAAGGAACCAAGATACTTGCAGATGATAATTGTTTCCACAACCCTGATAGTGATACACAATATTTTGACACTATTTGTCCGTCAGTTTCGATCAGATTTTTACGAAATTCAAACTTAACTATATCAAGGGTGTAACGATGATATATTTAAACAGTCTTTTTTTTAAATTGGATAAAAATTGTGACCTCTTTAGGGTCCACAAAGTCATGGTCTGATAGGCGCAAATATCAAAAGGGACCGAGATCTGTGGGTTATAAATATACATTTCAAGTTTAAACCTAATCGGATAAAAAGTGGAGATCTCCAGAGTTTCCACAACCCTGATACACAATATTATGACACTATTTGAGAACAAGGCCATACATTTTGTCGGTTAGGGTCCACAAGCTATGAATGCGATTTTACAGACTATCAGGGGCCATAATTCAGGATGTTATGGTCCAATTTGAGCGAATATCGAAGGAGCCGAGATCTGTGGGTTATAAACATACATTTCAAGTTTAAACCAAATCGGATAAAAATTGTGACCTCTACAATGTGGATGTATAAAAACTGACAGAGAGGTGATGACAACAATATACAACAATATGAAAATTCTGAGAAATAATTTTTTTTTTTTACCTTGTTAGATGGATGATTGAATACAGAAACTCTATTGGGATGTATTACAGCTTCTTCTCTCAGCAATAATTCTATCGATTTACTAATGGTAGGCTGTATAGTGCCCTATAGTTATAAATATATACAATAATCATAGTTTGTTCTAGGCCAAATTTCAGAGATATATTTTCCTAAGACTTAAGGGTGTAAAGGGTTAAGTGGAGGACAGATCCCAGTTCGGTTTCAAGAGGTAGGCCTATACCGGTTCAAAAATATAACTAACATTCTTCTTCATATCATATCTGACCTTCGAACGAAGGAGTCATGGCTCATAGGTACAGTATGCCCATCGTGAAAGTGTGATACAGAGCACAGTATTACCATGTTTTTTACCGTGGAATTCTGTGATTTAATGAGTGAATATTGAGTAGAACAATAGCACCTCATCAGCGTTGAAAATCACATCTGTACATAAGTGGCTGGATTTAGTTACACAAAGTTTGTAAAATAAGTAAGGCCAGTTACTGCTAACAGAAATTATATTTTGTTATGCTTTTCATGATGATCGTGAACTATTTGAAAAGATTTGGTACATTATATAAATGGGGACACAATATGATTGTGTTCAATTCAATTGAATAGGGTGTGAATTGCAGTTTAAATTTTGAAAGAGTCGTTTAATTATTAACTAGTTTGGGACATATGTTCCATGCAATTTGTTGAATGTCATGTGTGACAACTGCCAGTTTAGTGAGGTCAAATTACAGTTTACCCCCCCCCCCCCCAATTGCTACAAAAGGTTTCTCCACTGATATTGGTAGGATTTAGTGTACTTTATAACATACTAAAAAGTTACCAAAGTAGGACCTCGGAAAAGTGTTTTTTTCAAGATGGAGTCCAGGATGGATACCGAAATGTCTTAAAATGATCATAACTATGTAACTATCAACTCAAATTTGAAGATCTTGGTGTCTATTCCTAGGTTTGGGGGGAGGGGGGCAAAGTACACAATAAGATCATTAAAAATGATGTTGGCCTATTACGTCAAAAATGGCCGCCGACACCTCCAAATGACCACAAGTCTATAACTATTGACTTAAATTTTATGATCTTGATGTCTATCACCAGGTATTGGGGGACTAGGAACACATTAAAATTTTTTAGATACCCCTTCGAGCTGTTGAATCGTTATAAAATTGAATTCATGACCTTAAGCTGACCAGTATCATAAAATAAGCACAGAGTAAGAATAACCAGAGTAGGGGCTCACATTACTCCCTTTTGAAACACTCCGATGCGGAATCTTCCGTAATACACACACACTGACAGTTCGCTCAACATTACGATATCTATATCGATGAACTAAATCTCTTGAATTTCGTAGTTTTATAGTATTTTGGGTAACAAAACTACTGAGAATTATCACATACAGTCATATGTTAGTTTTGTGTGTGTTTCGGGAATTTATAAAACATGATTCATATTTTTAAAACGTGCATAAACGGAGCGTGGCGTGGTACAGCCTGGAGTAAAATTGTCCATTTGAAAATGTCAAAGTGCCATCAACTTTTTTGGTAAGTCCTATTTTACGAAACATGATTTATTTTTTCTCCGAAAGAAAATTGCCTTTGTCTTCTAGTGCTTATTACTGTGTGCTTCTCTTATTTATGTTCATTTAATATAGTAAGCTTAATATTTTATATTTTACTGAAAACTTACGTTATTAACATAATATCAATAAGAGAAGCACACAGGCTCCATAAGACAATGATATTTATTTTGGGGAGAAAAAATAAATCATGTTGAGATAAATAGTCCTTATCCAAAAAAGGGCATGGCACTTCAACATTTTCAAATGGTCCATTTTAAGGTGTATGGAAATTACATTTCAAATCTAGCACTTGAAACAACAAGTATTTCTTGGATTAGATTTAGTTAATAAAAACTTTTAAAGATCGACAATAATTTACAGCCTAGAACAATTAGTAAACTGTCGCAATTATTGCTGTCTTTTACATCATACCAGGTTGTGTAGTAGTACCACGTCACACTGCGTTTATGAATGTCTTAAAAACATATGATTGTATGTGGCAATTCTGCGTAGTTTTTAAAACGAAAATACTATAAAACTACGAAATTAAAGAGATTTGGTTATTTTTATTCTTACTCTGTAGTGATGTTTACTGACGTTACAGTATAATTCCAAGATGCAATGCGCGCCCCACTACTTATGCAAATGAAGAAGCTGCTACTCCGGTTATTTTTACTCTGTGGAATAAGTTTTAGAGAGCTCAATTTTGAGTGTCATCCTCCTTCTCAGTATCGACCTCTTGCTCCTTTATTACTCCAGAACAGACAATGAGATCATACTAATTCCTTTCAAACATGCAGTCAAAAGATCACAAAGCGTATAAAATTAACCCGTGGACAGAAACTTTAAGAGACAATGCGGCAACCAGTTGCTCTTTGTACATGTCTACTCAGGCTGTGATTTAACTCTGTGGATTTCAGACATCGGAAAAAAGTCTGTCTTCAGGAAATTAGTGAAATCTGATCCTGTCATGAAGTTCTGTGCTAATGCATTTACCCTTCAAAACAAATCTCAAGAGGACATATCAGATCTTGGCAAAGACCTGATGGTCGATCTCTTTGGTGGCAAATCTAATGATACGCTATTATCACTGTGCCATATCATTTTCACCAAGGAAGTGGCAACAGCAGAAGCATCTGTCATTCCTTAACGGCTTCCCCAAACATCAAGAAGATTTCATAGCCAACTTGTGTACTTTCAAATTATGGTATGGACAGGGATGGCAAATGAAATGAACCCAACTGAAGGAAAATGATCCATTTATTTCAATTATGACCCAAAACAATGCTGCGTCTGGCGAACTCTTGAAAATTATTCACTGCAACTGTTCGGGGGATGCAAGTCCTCTCGATGCAGCTGCAGACGCTATGGAGTCCCCTACATTGATTTGGTCCTTGTCAAACTGAAAACTGTGACAATTGAAACAACACTCAATAGGTCGATACTGAGGAGGAGGATGGCACTCAAAACTGAAGGCTCTAAAACTTATTCTATAGACAGAGGTGTTTGTGCATTAGGTGATAGTGGACAGCTGAAGGTCATGAATTTAATTTTGTATTGATTGAACAGCTCAGTAACATCCAAAGTTGTCTTAATATGTTCCTTGCCCCCAGAAACCTGGGGATAGACATCAAGATCATCAAATTTGAGTCAATAGTTATGGACTTGCGGTCAATAGAAAGTTCTGGCGTCTATTTTCGACCTAATATTGATTAACATCATTTTTAATAATCTTAATGAGTTCTTTGTCCTCCAAAACCTAGGAATTGACCTCATGATCATCAAATTTGAGTTAATAGTTACATAATTATGATCATTAAGACTTTTCCGGGGGTTCTACTTTGGTAAACTTTTAGTATGTTATAAAGTACACTAAATCCTCCCAGAATCTGTTGAGCAATTTTTTGGGGGTTAAACTGTATTTTGACCTAACTATAAAACGAAAATGAAATGGGGTTTAATTTCCTAGTGTTCTCCTCCGACTGGCCTAATGACAGTCATACACCATAAAGTGTCACATAAGGGAAATTTTGCCCAGTCAGCGACACTATGGTTTACTCGTATGGTATATCAAATTCCAACTGCCAAGGAATTTTTTACGTGTACACCAATGTATACACAGGATTCCGGTTTTCAACCCATCCAAACGGCTAGACAGCTGTCCTTGTCAAGCCCCCAATCCTGCACTACTGACAAGGGTAAACCAAGTCCGAAAATCCTGATGACCTTTTACGGCAATGCAGGGATGGAACACACAACCTCAGAACTTTAAGGTATGTAATGAAACTTTACACAAAGTTTCACCACTATAATCAAATTGCTTATTGCTCTACTTACCGTGATCAGAAAATGCTCATTATAAAACTTAGTCAAAATATTTTAAAATGTGATGAAACTATCACTCTCACTTAATTAGAACCTAAGTTATCATGTTCCGGAGCATCAACCGATCAAATCGCTTACCTCTGCATATCCTAAGCAGGCAATGCCTATCTTGCATTCACCTAATTAACACCTACACCACGCTTGTATATTCTACATGTACCTCAATTAGGAGAGTTATTGTGTCGCAAAAAGTGTGATGGACAGACAAAGCCCTTTTAAAAGTTTTGTGTAGTAATTTTACTTTTAATCTTGTACTTACTGACATTGAAGAACAGGCAATCTTTAAATATCGTTGATTATAATTTGTAATGGTTGCTGTTAAGATCACACTACCTGTTTGGCCATTAGGATGTAACGTTTGATACGCTGTAAGAAAAAGTTAGAAAATGATGGTGAGCATTTCAGCATTTGCACAAAATTAACCATGCCAATAATGAAAGGAACCAAGATTTTTGGGAGATAAACCTATATATTCTAAGTTTCTTCAAAATTAGAGGTCCACAAACAAATTTTGGATAGATGACTGGACTGACAGGTGAGACAACAATATACCTCCACATGAAAATGAGAATCAAAATAAAATCAAAACAGAGGAATCCAAAACCATTTGAAAAACAAAGATAGGTTGCCAGGCAACGAAACACATGCCCACAGCAGCTAAATCGTCTGATCAGTCAACAATAGTTGACGCATATTTTACTTTTTAAGGTAATGAAACATTCATAATACACTAAAATCTGATTAAACGTAACAACTCATTAATCATTAGAATTTGTTTGGCTTTGATAAAGTACTCCTCCATGCTAACGTTTAGGATACAAAATATTTAATATCCTGGATTAAGCTGTTCAAGTTATCAAAATTCCTTGAAACTCAATATACTTGTTCGTCTCATGACCTTAAACACTGTATAAATTTAAAGTCAATCTGATAGTAACTTTAGCTTCTAGAGCGTCCACAAGATTTGCAAACCGAAAGTACGATCTCATACCTGGCATACTCAGGGCCAGGGTTAAAAATATTTCAGTTTGCCCAAACCTGACTCATGATGATTATGTATGGGTAGGTAGGTAGGCAAATTATTTTCTTTTTTTCGGGGGGGGGGGGGGGGGAGACTTTAATCGATAAATAACAAGATTTTACGAAATAACGTGTCGAGTTTTGGTGTTACTATGTATAGACAAGAAAGTGGCTGTTCAATCTCCCGACCAATAATTTCGCGTTTGGATGTCATTGTCAAGCGTAAAAATAATGCTGGATAGAGGACAAGCAATACCGAAAGTGAATTTTCCTACAATCAAAGGCCATAATTCATTGAGTTACAATTTGATATTAAGGTTGTGACGACTAAGCAAAACTTGAACTGGTTAGTCGAAGGCTAAAAAAACAAACCGATTCGGTTTAGTCGGTAATGAAAACTAACTGAAAAATATTAGTCATCTATAGTCTACAATACACGCTAATATACTGGCCTTTATATACAGAGCTTAAAACTGTAATGGCTACATACAGTTCTATGTTTCCGGTACATCGATATTGCAATACGACCTTCCACGACGTAAATAAATAAAATCTCGATCTAATTTACGACAACCATTAGTTACTAATTATAGCCATGGAATCAAGTTGGACATTAGAGTAAGCTTTGCCCTGTAGCCAAATACGACCGGCTGGCACTACCGTTTTCGCTTAGTTCCCGTGATCCGCCGTGTTTTTCCATTGCCACTTTGTAATTGTATGCTGCTATGTCGTGTCCTATTTTAAGTTTGTCTAACCTGGAGTAGTTGTTGGTATTATTATTATTGCTGGATGGGTTTTTATCTTATTACTGGTGATGACTTATTTTTTAGACGACTATCGATTTCTCGAAACTTGAACCGGTTTGTAGGCAAAACCGAACCGACTCTGACTAATCGTCACACCCCTATATGATATGCGCAAATATCGAAAGGATCAAGATCTTTAGGTTATAAACATGCATTTCAAGTTTCATCAAAATCGAACTACAATTGTGATCTCTACAGGGCCCACAACTTTAATATGCCATATTTTTACACTATTCACGTACAAACGGCGGCCATTTCCTCTGGCAATTATGGTCCAATTTTCTAGAAATTCGAACTCAACCTTCCTTAGGGTGTAACGGTGATTCAAATCAGATAATAATTGTCACCTCCAGAGGGATCACAAGCTAAAATAGGTAATTTTTCGGTCAATCAGGGGCCATAATTCAGGAAATTGCGTTCCGATAGGCGCAAATATCTAAAGGAACTAAGATCTTTGGGCTATAAACATGCATGTCAAGTTTCATTAAAATCGGCTCAAAATTGTGACCTCTATAGGGTCCACATGCTAAAAACGTGATTTTTCGTAAAATCAGGGGTCATAATCCATGAAGTTTCGATCCGATACATGCCAATATCAAAAGCAGCCGAGATCTTTTGGGGATAAAGCTATATTTCAAGTTTCGGCAAAATCGAACAAGAATTGTGACCTGTAGAGGGTCCACAAGCAATTGTGGACGGACAGACGGGACAAGATAATACGTCCACATGAAAATTGGGCGTATAAAAATCCTGCAATAAAAGAATTTGAGTAGGCAGCTTTTTTGGGCGGTAGGTACCGTTTGGGCAAACAACCAATCTTTTAATTATGGCCCAGACACTTATAAACATTGAAACAAGTAAGAAATTATGAGTATATGAATTTTTGATATAATTTTGTTCAAGAGCCTACGTGATCAATTGCATTGGGGAAAATTAATCTAAAGTCAATCGGATACTAACTTTAGCGTCTTGAGTGTCCACAAGATTTTTTATGTGGTCAAGGGCCATAACTCTGGTAGTAATTATCGGAAATCTCTGAAAATCAATAGGCTTCTTCGTTTCATGACCTTTAACACTGTGTGGAAATTTAAAGTCAATCTGATATTAACTTTAGCCTCTAGAGCAGGGCTTCCACTTCAAAATTTTCCCAACCGGTCATTTTTCCCGTGGAGAAAATGGTGCTATTTTTAGCACATAATAAGAAGCCATAAAACAACATGATATTGAAATGCCGATCGGGTTTAAATAGGTCAAGGACAGTCACAAAGAAATTTAATCTCACGTTAGCATTTATACCAACCCACCCCTTTAATAAAGGAACACATGTAATCAATTATCATTTATTTATTTATATATAAACATTATCACGACAATCTACACTATGTACTTCCTTTTTTTTTACATCACTCGTATACTCGTATCAATAATGGAACTGTTGTGGTATAACATCTTTAAATAGTCGATATTCGTGTTCATGTGACATTTTATGGTCATCGGAGACAGTGTGCTCTACCAGAGCCGGCTTTCTAAAATTTTGAGAACAATCATAAAACTATTCTTGGCGTTATATTTCTGACAACGATCTTTTAATTAACCTGTGCGTACGGGACAAGTTAGACTGTTGACTATTTCTCCATGCACGGCAAAAAGTAGTTCCGAATGATTATTGCATTTAAATGATTAAATGTCATTCAATGTACATCAATTAACATACTTATTGATATATTAACTGGTAATATTTGGGGGAGCTCAAAGAATATCGTTCTAGTATTTTCACTCGATAGCATGTACGAATAATATCACACGTATCAACATGGCCGCGAGCGTAAAAAGTTCATCGTGTCAAGTAAAGTAACGTCAATCAGTTGTTACATAAAAGAAATCAAAAGGATTAAAAAAAAACACTGACAATACATCTTTGTGTAGGAATATTATATCTTAACCACGGGAATGTTTGTGACGGGATTTTAAGACAGACTTTGTCTTCCACGTGGGCCGATGTGGAAGAAAGGAGGTCGGATTAATTGACGACAATTGTTTTTGTGAGAGGTTTGGAGTTTCAACATTTTAAAATGATGTAAATCATGCTATCACTCATCTTTATGTATCATTCGCATGATTAACACAAGATATCAATTGAAGACATCAAAGTAAATGTTTTAATTTGTTTGATGTTGACCTAGTAAATATGGCTGCTCGAGCGACGGAAGTCGGCAAATATGCTGTAACAACAATTCGGTTTTAAGAATAGTTACACAGTACTAATTAAAAAACAAAACTCGGTTAATTAAAGGGATTAAATGTCAAGCTTTTAATCTGTTTGATATTGATCCTCCGTTGATTGTGAGTACAGCAATATACACAAGGATAATTGATTGGCAGTGGTTTCAATTCGTGGACTACTGAACACTGTTAATTTTATTACACCCGACAGTTTACATCACAACACGCACGGAGTTTCGTCGTGTTCAGGATTTTATGATTTAGCACACAATATGCTATTTTTCCGGCATGCAAAATGACCTACGGTGTGATCGGGTGTAGGTCATTTTTCAGAGCCGTAGGTCCCAACCGGCATATACGGCCGAAATAGAACCCATGCTCTAGAGCGCCCACAAGAATTTTTGAAGTGATCAAGGGCAGTAATTATTAGAAACTGCTGAATATCAATAGGCTTCCTCGTCCAAGGACCTTAAACACTGTGTATAAATTTAAAGTTCATCAGATATTAATGTAAGCATATTAAAACGATCTGGCTTATCTGGCTGAAGCAAGGGATGTGACTGGCAGGTTGGTTAAGTGGGTCTTTTGTGTATGCTATATTGAAGCGATTAGTTGTATAGTCATTTTAATGGGACAAAAAACTGAGGTGTGTGTACATGTTGGCTTGCACGTAAAAGAACCCAGGACTATTGGAATTCAAAAGAAGAGTAGCCGGTAGTGGCAATGTCCTGGAAAATATTTATTCATACCACACTGTATGGCATATGCTCCTCTTTATTAATTTACTGTATATATATTAAAGAGTTTTACCTGTAACAAAGTTTTTTCCATTGTTATCTTGCTGTATATCAATAGTTAATTGATTAATATCTTTTATTGTAACTAGTCCATTCTCTGTTACTTTCCATTCTATAGCTAGTGAGGAGAAATTATCAAATTTACGACCACTACTATCTGTAACTATTGCTTTAACATCCAAGTCTTTTTTACAATGTACAGGCATCTAAAAAAAACAATGGAAAGGTAGGTTGGCATAAAACGAAATGCAACACCACAGACACTACAAGTAGTTCCCATGCAAGATACACCCACATTATACAAGAGATCGACACTGTCAAAATCGATAGGGCTCATCATAAACACAATTGAATTTGCTTTTAGACCATGGTTACTATATCTATTTTTAGGCAAGTTTAAACCAATATGATTCAAATTAACTCAGTTATTGAGCTTTAAGTATCCGAAAATGTTTTTTAAATTTTCAATTACAACCATAATCCGGTTGATTGGCTGGTGATGTCACAGGCACTACAACACATACTACTATGCCTATGGACGTTATCTATACAATACACATTACCAGTTGGCAAGTGTGTACAAGTCGGTCAATTGACATGTGACTGTGGTATAATCATAATAACCGAATTATCGTCTTGCGTTGTTATAGATTAGTCATTTGTTATTGGAATATGTTAAGAGTGAAATTAAAATGCCGGATGATGCCGTAGATCCATGAAGACGACCCAAGCAATTAGCGCATTTACTGGTAATTTTGATAACCTCTTAATGTTTGATACCCCAAACTATTCTCTAAAAGTACAGAAATACAAATTGTGCCAGTCAGTTGTGGATATATTCATAATTAGCTGTATATAATAATGATAACCATTTCTATACACAAAGAACAACTTTTATCGTAACTCCATTTGAAATTGACAGCGAATATGTAATTTTTTGATGACACTGGGAATCTTATTACCATGTACGGTTCCATGCACTACGGGGCACGGGCGTAGTAAATATCTGTCAATGCAATTGTAAAATAGTTTTATTATAAAGAAGATAAACGATGTTAGACATTATAACATTATCGTGTCATACAAGTTTATCCCTCGAATAATTTATATTCAGATTTCATATCAAGTCAATTAAATGTTGCTCAAACGGCAATCAACAATAATAATACGAGACTACTTGATTACAAAAACACAGCTGAGAAATAATTATTGGGTAACACTACGGATCTGGTATCCTTTAACTTGGGGTTTTTGCTCTTTAATTACTATAATAGCCTTTAATTTCAAAACATCCTTTGATAATTGATAATAACCCTTGAAAATTTTCAAGTTTTATTATCAATTATCAAAGGATGTTTTGAAATTAAAGGCTATATAGTAATTAAAAGAGCAAAAAACCCAAGTTAAAAGATACCAGTTCCGTAGTGTAAATAATAGTTATAAATAATAGATGTAAATTAATTTATTGAACCTAAGTCAGTATTAACTTTAGTCGGATTGATTAATTAATGACAGTTAGATGACCCTTCTCAATCTGTTATTCCATTTAGATTGTTACCAACAAAATTTATTTGTACTAATAATTCTAACGTATATTGAGATATTTTTTCGTATTTCATTTTACGGTCTATTTCAGAGTAATGAAGTCAAATCCTCATGCAGAAAGAAAGGCGCCGTATGACGATAACGGATCGTCATTTACAAATCGCTTTTCAGTAATGTTTGACTTTTATGATACATTTTGCATGACCAAATTATTTTACTCCTGTACTCTTTTACTCTGGGAAATTAGAACCACAATACTCTTTTGACGAAAAGGTATCTCGAATCGTTTGAACTGCACATGACGGTAGAGGGTATTAAAATTGCTATTGTGAGAAACAAGAGCGACCAAACATTATGAAACAAATCCTAAATTGAATATTAAATTAAAATAATTACAAAACAAATTATTCCGTAGCCAATTGTTTTATCTAATTAGGGGGATTAAGGAATCAGTCAGGCGTTAATGAATACACACGCCAGCTGTAGATAGGTAATAAAGGAATAAACATTCCAAATATGCATTCGGTCACTGTGACGTCACTGGCGTCCGAGGGGATAAAGAGTGTTTTCGATAATTGGCCAAGTCGTTTTAACGGAAGGTCTATATTTGCGACTTTGAGTGAAATGAGATGAAATAAAATGGGGTTTAACGTCCAACTGTTGTGTACCTTACCTGGGCTAATGGAAGATGGCGCTACGGCCTACTCTTATATCGAATTCCAACTGTCAAGGGATCTTTTACGTGCACGCCAATGTGTACACTAGTGCTGGCAATTGATACTGATTTTACATATCAATATCGGCAACCATTTGGGGGATATCGATATATGGCCATCGGAAAATTTGAAGTTGATTGAAAGAAATACTATTTAGGCTGTTTGCCTGCTAATAATAACCCGATATTTAAATGTGTTATAAATAAACAAACTATGTTTCTTAGCTGATGTTTCATAATATTCTTTTCATTCAAAGCTTACTCGATGCTGCAATGGTGTTAGTAATAAAATACTAAATAGTGTCACAGCTTCGTTCGCCATCAATCATTCACGAGTCATTGTTGACGATTTTCTCTGGTCGCTAATAACAATGAACAACCTTATTAAAATGGAGTTGCTCCCCTGAACAAAATGTTTCCCCTTTACATAGATGGCTAGTATAAAACAAACTCTTCCTTGCGTTGATGAGATGGGTCTGGCATCTAAACACTATTCTCCAAAGAAGACATCTACCAATCCAGAAAATAGTTTGTATTTGCTCTCATATATGCGTTCTAACTCTAAGGTACCATCACTAAACGCTACATATGAACTTTTGATTTTAAATTAAGACAGTACTCTAAATTTTCAGGTTTTATGAAAAGGCTATTACATTTTTAGCATCAAAATATAATCTAAAAAAAAACTAAAACAAAACAAGTTTGAAAGTCAACAATCCTTTGCAATACTGTGGGTTTTTTTTCTGGAAAATCCATTTATCCACATTCTGTGGAAGAAGGGAGTTTCTGTGTTTGTTCACAATGAAACCAGCAGTGCTGAACACGCGTTCGCTAGGAACACAAGTTGCCGGAATACACAGGTATTTGTGTGCTAAAACAGCCAGATTTGGATAAACATTATACATTTGTTTCCACCAATCTAACGATGATAGGTCCCCGGTTATTTTTGACTCGGATGTAAATTTTCTTATTTCTTCCGTGGCAATTTCTCGTGCTGACTTATTTGATACCTATGTTCTCATTGGCATTGTCATTAAAACACGATAAAAAAAAAAAATCGCTGACGACAATGTTTCGATTTCTTGTTTGGAGAACATACATTATCGGGGCCACCTCCAGTTTTATCCTCCGTCTGTGTGTCATAAACATCCATAACTTCTAACATCAAATCCTCCACCGTCGCGTTGTACTCACTCTCATCCAAGTAATTGATGTGGTAATACCGAGGGTCTAAAATCGACGAAGTAGCTAAAATCTTACGTATATCCGCATTCTGGTAGCGCCTATTTAAATTTTCCTGGATCGCCCTTTTGATATCTTGTATGCACGTACTATCATTCTCTTCAATTTTTAAATGACAAGTAAGTTTATATATAATTGGAAGAATCATAGAAATACTCGGGATAGATTTGTGACATATGATTTGTGTTGCAGCCTTCATATGTTTTAGGATAGCAAGCACTACTTCTGCCAGACTTTGTTCGCTTGTTTACTAACAATATTGACCTTGCGTCTTTTTTGATTGAACGATCCGTAAATGTGGCATGGATAGCGACTTTTTGTTCTAACACCGTCTCTAATATGCCGTAGGTGCTGTTCCACCTGGTTTCAACGTCTTGGATTAGTTGATGTTCGGGATAACCCATTCTATTTTGCTTGGTGTGCAACATGTTTGTGATGAGTGCGCTTTTTTTTAAAAAGAAAGCAACAAGTTGTTGCCATCTTGTCAGAAGCACCGTTAGCTGTCTGGTTGCTGATATTCCGGCTTGAGCATATGGGCAAAACATGGTAGATGAGTGGAGATTTGATCAAATTTAGCCACTGCCTTTACTATGTTTGAGGCATTGTCTGAAACAATACAGATTGGATTTATGTCGTTTCATTGAATGACTCCACCAGAGCATCATGAAGGTTATCAGAGTTGTGTGAGCCTGGCAATTCGCGAGTTTGAAGTACAAAATTTTGAAGCTGCGAGTTACACATTAAATGAGTGGTAGCTGTCATGTATGACTGGGTAACATTTGAGGTCAAACAATCAGTAGTTACAGATACGTGCATGGCTTTTGTTGATTTCGTTTTTTTAACCTTAGCTCGCGTGGCATCGTACATCTTTGGCAGAATGGATTCTCTGAAAGATGTTCTTATTGGCAGGGTGTATTTGTACTCGGCCTCTCGAAGGATATCTCTGAATGGGAAACCACTCCAGAAAAGAATTTGAGTGAAGATAGCTGATTTAATTTTTAATCAGAATGATGTGAACTTGCCGTAATGTGCATATAATAACAACTAGCTAGAACTACGCCAAGTTTAGGTTTGTCGTCTTATGTGCTCTATAAAGTCAATCAGATTATAACTTTAGTTTCTTGAGAGTCCACATGCAGTTGTGGATGACAGATAGATGGACGTCAGTGACAAAAATATATAGCATTTCAATGTGTGCGTAAAAAAAATCAATGGGCCATTAAATTTAAATAATTCAAATTGAATATACTTACAGGTAGTTGTGTTTCTCTTGTTACAGGACAGGGAGGTAATACATGGTCAAAATTTAAGATTGGCTGAAGATATAACTCAACAGGTCTTGCACAAATAAATCTAGTAATAAAAAATTGATACATAGGTTGCCAGGCAATAAACCAGATATACATACCAGGATCTAAGTCATTCTAACTGTTTATAAAGACAGGTTGCCAGGCAACGAAACATAAGCTCACAGCAGCTAAATTGTCCAGGCAGTCAAAAAGAGGTGTCGCATATTTTTCCTTTTTTCCGGTAATGAAACATTGATAATACACTAAAATCTGATTAAGAGTAACAACTCAGTTTAATAGTTAAAAGTAACTATCAGAAAATCATTAGAATTTGTTTGGCTTTGATGAAGTTCTCCCCCATGCTAACGTTTAGTATACAAAACATTTAAGAGCCATTCCACGAGAAATCCATGCAAAAGGTGAGAAGGTGGGGGTCGGACGATTGAGTTCATATTCACAGGGTTTGGTCGACCCATCGAGCCTACTCCTCAGCCAAAATCTCCGATTTTAGAAATCAACCGTTTCTGAGATACAGCCCGGTTACGTTTTTCGGATGATTTTCGTCATTTTCAGTTCAAATTTTAACCATTTTTGTCGCATTGATACAACCGTTAATCGACCATTGGCGAACTCTGTTTTAGTTGGTGATTATAGTCTGGGCATCACCCTACCATATTATAATGATCACCCAGTTAAACCTCTCTTTCCGTAGGTGTCACGAGACTACACAAAATACGTATCTGGGGGTACCTGAATTGTACCCTTTCTTCAAATTGTGATAACTCTACTGGAGCAGGGTTTGGGATAAAAATGAAAATCATTTTATTTGCAGCTTGACCAGTTCTAACAACATAAAAAATAAAATCTTTGTCAGCTAACTTGCAACAGCATGAAAATTTGTGTCGTAAGTTACCAAAAACTTAGCCCCCCCCCCATTTTTCGCATCGTTTTGCAACTCTTAACTGCTCTAACTCATTTGGTTTTCAATATTTGCGAATGCGATATGGTTGCCACGATAGAGCAACGTGCAAACTGCAAATTGTATACTGGATGTCTTTTGGATTGAAGGTCAAAAAGGGAATATTCATGGAAATTAGTGTGTGTGTGTGGGGGGGGGGGGGCATAATAACATAATTTTCGTCTTTTATCTGCTCTATCTCATCTATATTTTAAAGTTTTTGATTGAAATTTTGCATGTGCCATGTACAAAAAATTGTTCAAATAATAATAATTGTGACATTGTAATTGGTTTTTATATGCCCACATTTTCATGTCAGGGCTAGAAATTTGTCATTTTTTGCAAGAATCTAAGAGGATTCTCATATATGCAATCTGCGCGAATCCTCCGAATCTTAATTTATAATAATGCCTAAAAAACAAAATTGTGTTTTTTGTGTTAATCTAAAACACCAAAATACAACAACAATGATAAAAATAAAACAATCAGATAGAATTTTTGGTAAACATTTAAATAGTGAAAAAGTAATATTATTATCCAGATATTTTAGTAGCCAAAATAAACTGATACGACACCATGATATTTCTTTATAACACAATTTGTAGTCTTTTGTCCATCACGTAGCCTGCACAATTTTTTATTCATTCGTCGATGATACTATTGATAGACAAACGGTACAATGATCACGTGACAACCATAGCTGCAATTGCTATGAAGTAAAATTCAGTAGGCCTACGACTAGGATATATCCTTCAATAATATTACAAAAATTAAGCATCTGTCAGCATGTGTATAAAATAAAATAATCTTAACGGTACACGCAAATTTAGAACTGGTTTTTTGACCTTATTCCTACAAAGATGTCACGTGTTATTGGAATTCGACACTGCGAGATTCCGTCGGGAAAATATGCACTAGTGTTACGTCACGATTACAAAATTCTTGAATCGGTAAATCGACCAGCTAAAAATCGTATCGGTGCCGATTAATCGGATACCGTATATAAATTCTATAATGTCATTGTCTGCACTGCGTTGATATGCGTGAGCACTGAATAGCTGAACGTATATTATTTTAATACATTTCTTTGAGTTTGAGCTGAAGAGATGTTGAAATACGCGTTTGGGCTCAGTAAGACATCCCCGCGTTCTGACTAAGCCCTACGGCTACCGTTTTAACTGCTAATTAAAAATTCAATACTGGCAATAAATTACAAGTCACAAGTACAACAATTCTTGTACATAATATTTTAACATGTAGCGATAATCGTATTGACGAAAATCAACACGAGAACCCACACAAGACGGTACAAATAATATAAAAACCACGTGTCTTTAAAAATTTGCAACGTATGTCTAGGGAGGCGAACAGAAGAGCCTCCAAGCTGGTAATGTCTGATTGGGGAACGGTTTATTCGTCATCTCGGACACAGTTACGTCACATTCTGATTGTGAATTAAATAACAATATTACAACTGGATTTAAAATTAATTTATACATGAGGAATTTTATCGCTCGTAAAAAGGCATCGCCAACTTCCCTGTCTCGTGCGGCATGCATTTAGTCCATGTATTATAAGGTCCGTGATATGTCTGTTATTGGTGTAGGCTACGTGGTTTTTGATATTTGCATGTATTGGGTCTAAACTTCATGGATTATTGCCCCTGATTGTCCGAAAAATCATGTTTTTAACTTGTGGCCCCTATAGAGGTCAGAATTTTGAACCGAATTAGATGAAACTTGACATGCATGTTAGTTTATAACCAAAATACCTTGGTTCCTTTCGATTTTTGCGCATATCGGACCGTAATTCTCATTAATTATGGCCCCTGAATATACAAAAAATCGCCCATTTTAGCTTGTGGTCCCTCTGAAGGCCCTAGTTATTATCCGTTTAAAAAAAAAACTTTGAATATATCACCGTAACAAAGGTTGATTTCGAATTCAGTGAAAATTGGACGCCGCTTGTACGCGATTAGTGTAAAAATAATGTATGGTACATTAATGAAACTTGAAATGCATGTATATAACCCAAAGATCTGGATTCCTTTCGATATTTGCGCTTATCAAATTGTAACTTAATGAATTATAGCCTTTCATTGTAGGAAAAAAGACTTGTTCTCTATCCATCTCTCGAAAATGTGGGCGTATCCAGCCTGGCAGCCGCCGGCCTATATTTCAGATATTTGTTACTAGTGTGTATGTAATGTTTCAAAAAGCGTAATTTCCGAAAAAATTTTCCCATTGTTGGAAATACAATGATGAAGAGTGAATTAAACTAAACAACTGAAAAATCCAGAGGGGGGGGGGGGGGTGCTAAGTTTCTGTACTTATTCTGGTTTCTGAGCTATGGAACTTACGGGTTCCTGCAAATGTTAGAAGGCGACGTCGGATTTGCCGCTCGAGGTGGTCCCATAAGTGCTCGATGGAAATCAAGTCCGGTGAATATGCAGGCCATGGCAAAACGTGTACGTTGGCGTTGGCAAGGAAGTTCTATGTCAATCTTGCTGTGTGTGGCCTTGCATTGTCATTTTGGAAAATGATTCCACAAGGGTGTTGCTGCAGAAAAGGCACCGCAACAGGTCGTAAGAGTTCATCACGATAATGCTGTGCATTCAGGTTTCCACGAATTACGACAAGCCTCGTTGTGACGTGACCGCATATGCCACCCCAAACCATTAACCCTCCACCTCCAAATGGCCGGACCTGTAGGACACAGTTAGGCGCCAAACGTTCACCAACTCTTCGGTATACAAACTGTCGTCCATTTCGGAACACAAGAAATCTGCTCTCATCAGAGAACATGACACGTGCCCAGTCCCGCCGTTGCTCACGTCGAACTCGCCTGGCCCATATCAGTCTGTCGTGCCGGGGTCGCGGCGTCAGGTAGGGTCCGGGGTAGGGATGACGTGGCCGGATACCATACTGCCGTAGTCTCCTGTAGGCGGTCTGTCGTCTGATCCTGTGTACCAGTGCTGTCGCCGCCGTGGATGTCGCTGTGCGGTTCCTCCGGTGTAATAACCAGATGAAAATGTCTGATTGGGGAACGGTTTATTCGTCATCTCGGACACAGTTACGTCACATTCTGATTGTGAATTAAATAACAATATTACAACTGGATTTAAAATTAATTTATACATGAGGAATTTTATCGCTCGTAAAAAGGCATCGCCAACTTCCCCGTCTCGTGCGGCATGCATTTAGTCCATGTATTATAAGGTCCGTGATATGTCTGTTATTGGTGTAGGCTACGTGGCTGTTGACAGCTATTTCGCGCCAAAAGCAACCATTTTACACATTCGTAGTAAGCCATGCCTAATATGGAAGGTGAAGAATTCCATGCAACATCGAGTTCGTGGCCGACCTTGACAGTGACAAAATAGAATTGGAATGACCCAATTTAACAACTAACGGAATCAAATCGCCGTTTGAAAGGATAAAATCATGGAACCAAAAACTATTTCATTTCAAGGTTGACATGCTAAAGTACTTTCTTTTAATTTTTTTAAGAAGGATTAAAATAAATAATTAGGAAACCGATAATTTTGTATTGTAACTGAAATGTGCATAAATACTCTACTTCTAAAAGTCGTCGCCGTGTGGTGATCGTTGAAATTTCCACACAATTTATTACATAACAAAGTTAGAAGTAAAAAGTAAAACAAAAACACAACAATAATTTTATTTTATTATACATGTAGTATGTTATAAAGACAGCTTTGATTCAAAACATCCTAACTGACATTCAATAGTCGGACCCGACAATTCTCCGCCATTTTTTTTTTTTTTTTTTTTTACAAAAGTTTTACGCGATTCCTTATAGATTCGCACCGTAAGCTCTTGCGAGAATCCTTGCGCGAATTAGATTCGGATATTCGCGTGAATTTATAGCCCTGCATGTGTACGTATTATGCCGTCGCCCCTGTCCGTCCATCCATTCACAATTGCTTGTGGACTCTTTACAGGTCACAATTCTTATTCCGTTTTTGACGACACTTGAAATATAGGTTTATCCCCTACAGATCTTGGCTGCTTTTGATATTTGCATGTATTGGGTCTAAACTTCATGGATTATTGCCCCTGATTGTCCGAAAAATCATGTTTTTAACTTGTGGCCCCTATAGAGGTCAGAATTTTGAACCGAATTAGATGAAACTTGACATGCATGTTAGTTTATAACCAAAATACCTTGGTTCCTTTCGATTTTTGCGCATATCGGACCGTAATTCTCATTAATTATGGCCCCTGATTATACAAAAAATCGCCCATTTTAGCTTGTGGTCCCTCTGAAGGCCCTAGTTATTATCCGTTTAAAAAAAACCCTTTGAATATATCACCGTAACAAAGGTTGATTTCGAATTCAGTGAAAATTGGACGCCGCTTGTACGCGATTAGTGTAAAAATAATGTATGGTACATTAATGAAACTTGAAATGCATGTATATAACCCAAAGATCTGGATTCCTTTCGATATTTGCGCTTATCAAATTGTAACTTAATGAATTATAGCCTTTCATTGTAGGGAAAAAGACTTGTTCTCTATCCATCTCTCGAAAATGTGGGCGTATCCAGCCTGGCAGCCGCCGGCCTATATTTCAGATATTTGTTACTAGTGTGTAGGTAATGTTTCAAAAAGCGTAATTTTCCGAAATTTTTTTCCCATTGTTGGAAATACAATGATGAAGAGTGAATTAAACTAAACAACTGAAAAATCCAGAGGGGGGGGGGGTGCTAAGTTACTTATTCTGGTTTCTGAGCTATGGAACTTACGGGTTCCTGCAAATGTTAGAAGGCGACGTCGGATTTGCCGCTCGAGGTGGTCCCATAAGTGCTCGATGGAATTCAAGTCCGGTGAATATGCAGGCCATGGCAAAACGTGTACGTTGGCGTTGGCAAGGAAGTTCTATGTCAATCTTGCTGTGTGTGGCCTTGCATTGTCATTTTGGAAAATGATTCCACAAGGGTGTTGCTGCAGAAAAGGCACCACAACAGGTCGTAAGAGTTCATCACGATAACGCTGTGCATTCAGGTTTCCACGAATTACGACAAGCCTCGTTGTGACGTGACCGCATATGCCACCCCAAACCATTAACCCTTCACCTCCAAATGGCCGGACCTGTAGGACACAGTTAGGCGCCAAACGTTCACCAACTCTTCGGTATACAAACTGTCGTCCATTTCGGAACACAAGAAATCTGCTCTCATCAGAGAACATGACACGTGCCCAGTCCCGCCGTTGCTCACGTCGAACTCGCCTGGCCCATATCAGTCTGTCGTGCCGGGGTCGCGGCGTCAGGTAGGGTCCGGGGTAGGGATGACGTGGCCGGATACCATACTGCCGTAGTCTCCTGTAGACGGTCTGTCGTCTGATCCTGTGTACCAGTGCTGTCGCTGCCGTGGATGTCGCTGTGCGGTTCCTCCGGTGTAATAACCGGATGAAAAGATCTTCACGGGGCGAGGTTACTCGTGGTCTTCCACTCCTGGGCCTGTCTGACGAAACCCCTGTATCAACCTGGTGATAGTGATGCGTTCGTAGCCAAACCTTCGACATGTGACACTCCTTGTTCAACCATTCCAACGGAGAGAGAGAGAGACAGACAGACAGATGGCTGTCAGACGTGGCATATGTTATTTTTGTTGCTGTGATATCAACTTGTCTGATCAGCCGTTTTATACAATTTTCATGCAAGTGGAGACTATGCTAGAGAGGAAAATGTCACTTTCACGAAAATTACGTTTTTCCCGGAAGTGATCAAATGTTCCTGATATTTTATGGACTATGCTGTGTTAGGGATGTACAATACGAATTGGCATGTTTTTATACTAAAAATTTCACTTAAGACTTAAGATAAAAATTAATTGGAAAGAAAGTTGGTATCGCTTCTTTTGGACACTAGTTTATATTAAAAATAAAAGAGGACCAATTATGGATCCCTGGGGTACACCAGCGTGGATGCTATTGGGGTCCGAGGAGGTGTCATTTATGGTAACACATTGTTGTCTATTTATTAAATAATCTACAAACCAGAGTAGTAGTTTTCCTTTGCCAAACCCTGCCAAAAGTCCTGCTGATATCACAGAAAACTATCCTAGTGTATTGATGTTGGTCAATGGCTCGACAGAAAAAGTGTGTTAGGTCGATTAGTTGGAAGATGGTAGAATCACCAGGAAGAAAGCCACTCTGGACAGGTGTTAGTATGGAGTTATCTCTAAGGAAGTTAAAGATATGTTTGTGAATTATTTTTTCAAAAACTTCGACTATTATTGTTATACTTAAGAGGGAAATTGGTCTATAATTACTACAATTGTTTAGAGAGCCTTTTTTTTAATTTTGGGTACAATATGTAGATCTAATGATAGTTTAAAAAGTTGACAAAGCGGAAGACAGATTTCTTTGGAGATATATTTTAAAATTTGTGTATTAATTTTGTCTCGAACTGAGGCTTTTGTGGTATCTAGGCTATCTATTATGTCTTTAACTTCCTCTGGTAGTGGTACAATCTTATCGATGCTGTTAGGGTTTGTAACAAGAAGTGGTAGAGATTTATTAGCGTCATCAAGTTGTGATTGTTTGATAAAGAATGAGTCTTAAGGCATTTGCTTTTTCGAATTGAGTAAACAAAGTATTACCGTTAACTGTTAATGGTGGCGGTTTGTTTGTAGAAGCAGCATGTGTTTTAGTATATGAATTAATAAGTTTCCACCAGGTTTTTGTTCCAAAATTTTCTGTGTCACTAATCTTTTCGTCTATTTTCTCAAAGTATTCAGGGTTTTTTCATCGGAATCTGCCAAGTGGCTTTACCTGTATAAAGCTTTTTTTCTGTCAAGTTTAATCAGAATTAGTTAAAACAAGGAAACTTTTCTCTGAAAATTCTAAACAAGCTTCGAACGACGCAATTTCTTTCTAAAATCGTCAAGTTCCTAGACATATGACTTACCGTCATACAGCTGAAGCTAGATGTAGAAATGACGGTATACGTATCTGCCGAGGTTTGCCGATTGCTGTAACCACGTGCGATAAGAACGAAGTTAGCAATTTCTAGTATTTTTCGGATATCTGTGTGTGTGAAGTAGCTTTATTTAACGCTCGCTTCCACCGAAGTGATATCGCAGACGAATTATAATGACTGTCTATTGATCTGGGTATTGTATACTCTTACAATATATGACATCTATGGCTAGTTTATACATATTGTCGGCTCACATCAATGTCCGACAATGTAGAAACCATGTTGTTTAGACGAAGATTAAAATTATAAACACTTGATAATAGTCAGACAAAGGATTAAGTCAGTCAATCAAGGCAGATTAAGTAATCAATCAAGGTAGGTTTATAGTCGGTATAATACGATAAATACGTTGATCTCTTAATTACCTAATCAATCCATCCTATTGTCAACGATAATTGGGTTGAGTCACTTGAGTGGTAGTTATACTCTTACTACTAGTCAGTACACTATATATTAATTTTGGAATTTTGAATATTATTCACCATGTCTTGATGTCCGAATGGGCATATTCACGGTCGGACAATAGAGTGGGTTTGGAAAAAAAATACGGACACGTCTGGAATTTACGGCCGAAATCCCAACACTGGCCAACAGGCTTTATCTGACGCGTAGGTGTTAAATCTCAAAGAGGATAGGAAATCTTTTTTGACCGTGCGATTTCTCGTTCGACCGTGTGTTTTGCGAAAGTTGGTCTTTGCATAACACTGTAACAATGGGACCATTTAATTTTGCTGTTTTAGCGTTGGAATCTAATCCTAACTATGGCGAGTTTATCCCACTGCCATTCTGGGGTTGATTCTGTCGACGTGTACGCGTGGAATGCTGCGATAATTCATTTGTGATTTAATGGAGATGCATTTATACCTGTGATTTACCGAGTTCTTGGACATTTTACTTGCCGTTTTGATCTGACTCTAGATAACTCTATGTTGTCAGCCCACCCCGAGCGTTCCGGTTAGATGTTTTTCGAAAAATGTATTTCAAGAAATGTTTTTTGAGAAATGTTTTTCGAGAAATGTTTTTCGAGAAATGAAATGTATTTGAAGAAATGAAATGTATTTGAAGAAATGAAATGTATTTGAAGAAATGAAATGTATTTGAAGAAATGAAATGTATTTGAAGAAATGAAATGTATTGAAGAAATGAAATGTATTTCAAGAAATGAAATGTATTTCAAGAAATGAAATGTATTTCAAGAAATGAAATGTATTTCAAGAAATGAAATGTATTTCAAGAAATGAAATGTATTTCAAGAAATGAAATGTATTTCAAGAAATGAAATGTATTTCAAGAAATAAAATGTATTTCAAGAAATGTTGGTTTTAGTCTACAAATGTTGGTTTTTGTCTACAAATGTCGAAATACGACAACAAATAAAGAAATAAGAATAAAGGACTATGAATTAAGAACTAAGAATTAAGAACACTGAATAAAGAGCTGTTTGGTCTTCCATATAAACTCAGATACTCTCTTCTTATTATTTTCAGGTGCTGGATTCTTGCTTCAGAGAACCCATAATAAAAGGAAAGAACAAACAAAAGCCAAGATGAAACCTACCACCATACCTGAATAGAAGATGAAATGGAAGGAAGAATGGTTCAGGCCCCACACTCACCAACAAACCCCAGGGAAGATGTGCACCGCCCTACCATTCAACCCGACAAATTGACCTTAAAATGTCCATGAATGTCTCCACTCGCACCTTACACTTATATAATGTTTTGTCCCGTCACTCGTCGTCTTCTGTGCATATATATAAATTTAATCACATTGTAAATAATCTCACTATGTAGGCCTATATATAATATGTTATTGTCTGTGATATCACCTTGGAGGAAGCGGACGTAAAATACAATTAACTCGCACACGGGCGTTGAGTAGTCTAAGATACACACTTACTTTTCAACACCAATCTTATTAAGACTTTGAACACTTGTTTCGTGTGTAAACAAACCCAGAGGACACATAACAGTCCAACTGTTTGTTGTGTAATAATGGAGGTACAAGCGGAAACAAAAAATTTTTTTTTTTAGCAATTAAGGTAACTTCGACCTAGATCAGTTTTTGAGTAAATTATGTCGTAGTCGTAGACACTGTTCATGTCACCCGCTGTAAACAATCATGGCCGTGTCTAGCAGCAGTTTCATACTGAATCGTTGGCGTCTATCTAAATATGACGTCAGAAGGAATTTATGCTTAGACGTGATTATCCAGGTCTGCTATCTATCGCGGCTGGAACATGGCTGAATTACATTTTTTGATGGTTAAAGACTACCATTTTTGAATGTATAAAATGATTTTTAGATAGACGAAAATTTCCTTTTTACTTCTGAATTGTTGTAATTGAGAACTTTTTGTAGACTTATTCAAAGAATTTACCGAAAATTACTAAATCTCGTTTGAAGGTAAATATTGAACAAAGATTTTAAAATACTTTGAGATAATATTTTTAGACGTTTTTGGTGTCGAAATGTTTATTATAACCTCTACTTTCGATCTACGGGTAGGATTATCGATAAACCTTTTTAGCTTGTACTAATGGAATTTCAAAGAAAACTCATTTCTATGGATACCAGACAAAACACAGTCTATAGCCGAAAATTGTTTATCTCTGCTGAACCTTACCAGAAAAAAATCATATAAAGAGGCAGCCAAGCCAAGCCATTCGCTAAACCTTTACACCAAATTTAAACACACGTTCCAAAGTTTTGATCAATCAAATTGCTTATCAATCTGTTTAACCAAAGCAGACAATGCTTATTACCGAACATCTAAGGTACTGATATTGAAACTAATGTGTCCTAAGCATCGACACCTAGACCAAGTTTTAATATTTTAAGTCAATTGTGTTCACCAGTCAATTGTTGACAGACAAAAATTTGGGCAGATCAAAACTCTGTTAAAAAATATATAACTTAAGAAAAGAAAGTCTGATGTGCACCAAAATCAAAATCATCCAAGATCTTTTGATCATTAACATATATTTCACCTAAATCGTGCAAAAACTGCCCCACGGCATTAAAATTATGGCCTAAAAGAGATGTAACGGTACTTACCTAATTGCAGTCATTTGTGTAACAGGGAATTGATTTCTAGCTGTTTTATCATTTCCAACTTTTAAAGTTAATTCCTAAAATGACAAACGGTTGTTGTTAGAGCATTCAAAGGTTCATCAAAGTGATACAACAGCCATAAGTCTAGAACAGCAAGTCTAGAATAGCAATTGTGTAGCGCTTTGAGCATAAACTTGGTCTCTGGATATGATATAGCGCATTATAAATATTTCAAAAATGTTCTTGTGTCAACAAATTATTAAAATTTGTACATAATAAAAAGATAGGTTGCCAGGCCACAAAACATAGGCCCACAACAGCTAAGTCGTCTGGGCATAGGTTTACAACATTAAGTAATTATCAGAAATGATTCGAGTTAGTTTTTTCAAAGTGATCAAATAGCCATAACTCTGGCAGTAATTATTGGAAATGCTGTGTATAAATTTAAAGTCAATCGGATATTGGTTCTGAACAAAACAATAACAAAAGCTATGAATTCATATTATGTCAATCTACTGAAGCAACCATGCAAATATTGCAAAATAATCACATACCTGTTCTCCTAATTCTACACACAAAACAATAAATACATGAAGACTACCTGAAATTACACAAAAGTAAAACATGAATTCTAATGAAACAATACCCACCCCACAGCTGGAAAATTGTCTGTATACAGAATTTATAAAGATTGCCAAATTATGAAGACAGGCATATGCATACAGTGTGTTATGACGGATATTTTGCTTGTACAGCGGGAGTACGAGCTACCCCTTTTTTGAGCTCCAACTGTCAAGGTTTTTTTTTGGTGCACGCCAAAATGTACACAAGATCTTTTTTTGTCTCTTCTGAATGACTATATATATACCTTCTCCCTAGTCAGGCCTGCCTCTCACCCGTCAGTTGTGCACCATTGACAAGGGGGAACCTAACGGAAAACCTAGATGGGCACAGAACTTAACCAGCAGCTGCCAGGCAGGATACACCCACATACTATTCGCCTATAAGCAACGGCCATTTTGTTAAGTCATTTTGGTTTACGAAATTCGAACAAAACATTCATTGCAGTGTAACGGTGATATAATCAAACGTTTTTTTTTTCAAATCGGGTAATAATAATTGTGGCTTCTAGAAGGAGCACACGCTAATAAATGTGATTTTTCATACAATAATGGGCCATAATTCAGAAAGTTAAGATCTGATGGGCGCAAATATCGAAAGGAACCAAGATCTTCAGGTTAAAAACATGCATTTAAATTTTCATTAAAATAAAATAAAAATTGTTACCTCTGCAGGGTCCACAACCTTGATATACCATATTTTTACACTATTTGCATACAAATGGTGGCCATTTTGACTGGCAATTTTGATCCATTTTCAAAAATTTTTAGCTCTCAACCTTCCTTACGGTGTAACGGTGATATAATCAAACAGTTTATAAATCGGATAATAACTGTGAACTCCAGAGGAACCACAAGCTAAAAATTAGTGCCATAATTCAGGAAGTTACGATCTGTTGTGTGCGAAAATATCGAAATATCGAAAGGAACCAAGAAACATGCATTTAAAGTTTCATCAAAATCAGATTAAAATTGTGACCTCTACAGGGTCAACAATCTTTATGTACCTTTTTTTTACACTATTCGTGTACAAGTGGCGGCCATTTTTTGTTGGAGTTTTGCGAAATTAGAACTCAACCTTCATTCCGGTGTAACGGTGATACAATCAACCAGTTTTTCAAATCGAATAATAATTGTTATCTCCATAATCAGGGGCCATAATTCAAGAAGTTACGATCTGATATGCGCGAATATCAAAAGGAACCAAGATCTTTGGGTTATAAACATGCATTTGAAGTTTTATCAAAATCGGATCAAAACTGTAAGTTCTCAATTCGAACTCAACCTTCATTTCGGTGTAACGGTGATACAATCAACTGTTTTTTCAAGTCGAAAAAAATAATTGTTATCTCCATTATTCAAGAAGTTTCGATCTAATATGCGCGAATATAGACACGAACCAAGATCATTGGGTTATAAAAATGCATTCTAAGTTTCATCAAAATCGGATAATAATGGTGACCTCTACAGGATACACACCTTGATATACCATATTTTTACACTCTACGCTTACAAGCAATGACCTTTTTGGTCTGATTTTCACGAAATTCGAACACAACCTTCAGTGTAACGATGATATAATCAAACAGTTTTTTAAATCGGATAAAAATCAGAGGCCATAATCCATGAAGTTATTCGTTGAAATCAGATAAAAATTGTTACTTGTAGAGTGCCCACAATCAAATTGTGGACAGAAGGAGAAACAGGGTTGAAAATGTCAATAATTAATAAAATACACTATCAAAAAACCATCATTTTATCCATTGTTTCGTCCGTAAATACTAACTTTATCAAGGAGAAGCAAATAAATTTTACTGAAGGAACGTTGGATAAAACGATGGTATTTTGATATTGTACTTTATTAATTATTTCTTATCAACTTATCTGAATATCAAATGTGATCTCATCAAATCGTCTGTATTTGGTTTGTGTTTCCTGTTTCTATCGATTCAAAGTTTCACATGAAAATGTGGGCTAGGGTGATCCTTTTTTTGCAAAGTTTTTTGAAAAGTTAAGGGGCTATCCTCAATTTATGTGGGAATTGATGAGTAAAAAAATGAAAAAAAAAAAATTAATAAAATTTTTTTAGTGGGTAGGCTACTACCTTCCATCAAAGTTTGAACAAAACATGCTTTTTTGGCATTTTTCAATATTTTATAATTTTATGGAAAAAAGTTATACATAAAAGGCAATGGTGTTTCCTGGTTAATTAGAATGTGAACAAGATGAAAAAAATATTTATTCGGCTATAGAAATGATTCCAGTGTTTTATACTGAGGTTTGAAAATAAGCGTCAAGTGTCATTATCTGGTCATATTAAGCATAATCACATTTGTGTACAGTCATTCAACATTTTTTGAAGGCTATTCACTTTTACTCATCAATGTTGATTTTTTAGAGTCTCGAAATATACGCCTGTGTTCAGTTAATATTAATTGAGGGTAGCCCCTTAACTTTTCAAAATTTTGCAAAATAAGGACCACCCTAATGTGGGCGTATAAAAAAATGTGACCTCCAGAGGTTCCACAATCTTGATATACTAGACGTTTACACTATTTGCATAAACACATAAAGTAAGTCAAATTTAAGTTACTCTGATGCAGGGCTCAAGATAGACTTAAAATTTAGGGAGACTTGAAGTCCCCCTTTGTGAAAATGTAAAAAAGAAAAAGAAATTATGGTCTAATAAAATGGAGTTATCTCTCTTTAAAATATACAGGTTATTCAGCCAATCAACTGATCTGTTTATAACATAAATGTATTATTGACCAATGAGATCGTACATTTCATTTCATATAGTCAGTTGAGAAGGTGCGGTTTCCTCCCACTGCTAAAGACCCCTACGCGCAAGCGAAATATTGAAATAAAATTAAAACCATATGTTTGTTAGTCCCGAAATGACCTAGTTTGTGTCCAGTGGACGTTAAACCCCATCCCTCTCTCTCTCTCATATAGTCAGTGACCAATATTTAGGCCATAAAAATAGGTCGATAATATTACGATAATACAAAAATATCAAAGAGAGGTTGCCAGGCAATGAAACATACGCCCACAGTAGCTAAATCGCACGGGCAGTCAACAAAAGTTGTCGCATATTTTACTTTTTCCGGTAATGAAACATTTATAATACACTAAAATTTGATTAAAAGTAACAACTCATTATGTAATTATCAAAAAAACATTCGAATTTGTTTGGCTTTGATAAAGTTCTCCTTCATGCTAATGTTTAGTATAAGAAACATTTAATATTCTGGATTCAGCTGTTTAAGTTATCAGAATTCAATAAATTTGTTTGTCTCATGACCTTCAAAACTGTGTATAAATTTAAATCAATCGAATAATAACTTTAGCCTCTAGAGCGTCACAAGATTTTTTGAAGTGAAGAAGGGCCATAACTCTCTGACAACAATTATCAGAAATCGCTGAAACTCAAAAAGCTTCTTCGTCTCATGACCTTAAACACTGTGTTTAATTTTAAAGTCAATCGGATATTATACTGTTCCAAAAAAGTAGGGGATATTTGATTTTGGGGGCATAATACTAAAATATGCAAATGACTACGAAAAAAAGTCACTATAGAACCTAACAGAAGAAACATTTCCAGTTACATGTGACGCCCAAACGCACCAATAGCTACCGCATGGAATGCAGGTGATGCTTGGGATCATCATGGGGGTCCAACCCAAGATTTGCACGACTCTGACTTTGAATGTAACAGTCATTGTGGCATTGAATTCCAGGGTGGAAACATCAGTTAAATTGTTTTAGTGACCAGAAAAAAAAATTTCATATGCGTCAGCTTACCCAAAATGAAAGGTTACGTGCCCTTGGCATGCTACAGATTGGCACAACACAGGCAGTTGTGGCGCGGACAATGAATGTTTCTCAGTCTGTCATAAGCAGGCTATGGTCCAAATACCATGATACACAATCTGTACAGGACAGACCACGCTCAGGACAACTCAAGCCCAGGATCGATTTATCCGTACCTTGGCCTTGAGAAATGTGTCATCACAGCAAATCAGATCAGCGCTCGTCTTCAAACAGACGATTCGGAATTGACTGCATAGGGGTCACCTTCGCGCCCGACGTTGTCGCATGATCCCATGTTTGAGAGATCATCACATTCAGGCAAGACGTCTTTGGTGTAGGGATCGTCAACACTGGGATAAACGACGCTGGAGCAATGTGATGTTTTCAGATGAGTCAAGGTTCACTGTTGATTTTTTTGACAGACGTAGGAGGGTGTGGCGTTGTCGAAACGAGCGCCTCCAAGACGTTAACGTCATCAGACATGATCGATTTGGGGGTGGTTCTGTTATGGTGTGAGGAGGCATCACTGCTGGAAGAACGGCTTTGCAGGGTGTGTTACAGGCCAGTACTACCAGACAACATCGTTGAATGTGAACCTCATTTCATTTTATCATTTGTTTTTTCGTCAGTTTCATGAGGTGACTTTAATAACACTTAAAAATCAAATATCCCCTACTTTGTTTCAATAGTATACTTTAGCCTCTAGAGCCACCACAAGATTTTTTGACGTGATCAAGGGCCATAACTCTGGCGGTAATTATCGGAAATCGCTGCAAATCAATAGGCTTCTTCGTCTCATGACATTAAATACTATGTATAAATTTAAAGTCTATCGGATATTAACTTAAGCTTCTAGAGCGTCCACAAGCAATTGTGGTCGCTGGACCGACGACAATATACAACCACATTTTAATGTGGGTGTATAAAAATTAAAACTACGCTTGCAAACTTTGCGACAAGTATCGTTGGTAGACAGGATTAGAATCAACCTTAGCTGCTCTACATATCTTACATTTTTACAATGCTATTTTCCGTTTCGTGAATGCCTTACCGCACTTTGGTTTAGCAGCAGGAATGACGATCGGATCCTCGCGACTCTTTCATTTATTACCCGATTTAAGAGAATTGTGACTAAGCCATTTTGTACCAGACATAATTTAGATATCAAAATGATTTAATAACGCTTCCATCAAATATCACATTTTTGAATACCACCGCAGTCAGATATTTACTCAATTTTAGTGTTTTAAATTATGCGACACGAACGAATACGCAGAACAAAGAAATATTTAGAGGTATAACCGTCAGACTCACTCATTTCATTATTCGTTATACGCTAGCATTCATAATGACAATAGTTGCCACAAATAAGCCATATTTCTTGGAAGAAACTAGATTTTTTATTTCACATTGACTTAAAGCCCCAATACCACTCTTGTTGTAACTGAATAATTTGTCCCAATCTTTATTCTGGTCAACAAATTGTACAATTAATAAATGATACAAATTTCATCCTAACCCACCTAATTTTAAAAATTGGAAAAATTCAACTACATGCTGTAACATGGTTTGAAAAGCCTTACGTAAGCACTTCCAAATGCAACTTGGATTTAACCATATTTTCGAACCCTCTGGAGAGGTAAGATAGGTTGTAATGGATAATTTACACAACAGGTAGGACACTTAAACAGCTAGTAGTTAGAAAAAGGCTAAAAAAAATTTCTGGACCTGTCCAGCCAGCAAGAGTGTTATTGTCCCTTTAAAATAATATCAGCATATTCTGATATTGTGAGACCATTTGTTAATAAAAAAATAGATTATTTTTTAAACAAAGGCTTCATTTGGCCGGATATACGCTGACTCTATATTGCGATAAAAATAGACAATACGCTTGGACAGTCACGTAATTAATGATTTCGTAAAAGCAAAGAAGGAAATAATTTATCATAAATTTCTGACACAATTACGACACATTTGGCACGACGCTAGCAACTCAAGTCGGTTGGAGGCTTGAGCTTACAATTCACGTAACTTAAAAGTATCTGAAGTTGCCACCAACACATGATACAGTGACACAAGGCGATCGAGAAGTCACCATGGTCAAGCAACAAGGCGTTCCGGACGCATGTTTTTGCTTGAATTCGGCCGTATCGTCTCCTCACTAGAGCCCTTCTGATGTCCAATTTGTTCTATAAATTCTTACCTCTCACAGTCTTCTGCTTAATTTCTAACAGGGATCCTCTCACTGCAGATACTGGGAAAAGAAAAAATCTCTTATAAAATATGTTTAATTTATAATAATTATAAATTTACACGTCAGTAATGACAGGTGTCTCATGAACTAATAGGATCAATGCACAGGCACACACTGTCTCTTAAATTTTTTAAAGGCTGATCCCCTTGCACAATGCATAGTAGTCCTGTCTACACAGGGGACGTTATTTCCGCCAATTGCGATAAAAATATAATTTTGGCAATAAAATATTCAATCTTGATAACTTTTTCCTGTATGGCGATTCCTGTATCAATCAATTAGGTACCAATCCTTTGTCTCTTGATTAATCTCGGATAAGTGTTATTAGTATTTACAGTAAGAGTAGAAATAAACTAATTAAGAGACAACGGATTAAATTATTTGTCTCCAAATACAATTTGGTGTCTTTTTTGATGGTTTCTATATATACAAAATGGCAGACACTAGAATAATACTCGTTACACTGTAATTATGGGATCATTTAATACAGGGTTTTAGGCTGGCATTGCAAGGCAGGATACGCCCACTTTTGAGAGAGATTGATAAAGAACAAGCAATACCGAAAGTGATTTTTCCTACAATCAAAGGCCATAATTCATTTAGTTACAATTTGATATGCCCAAATATCGAAAAGAATCAAGATCTTTAAGTTGAAGACATGCATTTCAAGTTTCATCAAATTCAAATTAAAATTGTGATTCTACAGGGTCCCCAACTTTGATATACCATATTTTTACACTATTCACATACAAATGGCAGCCATTTTGTCTGGCAATTATGGTCAGATTTTTACGAAATTTGAACTCAATCTTCCTTAAGGTGTAACATACCTGACATTTTTACCTTAGTGCCAGACATGTATTAATAATATCAATTAAGGATAGACTGGCACTGCCAGGCAGGATACGCCCACATTTTCGAGATAGAGAACAAGCAATACCGAAAGTGATTTTGCTTAGAATCAAAGGCCATAATTCATTAAGTTACAATTTGATATGCGCATATATCGAAAGGAATCATGATCTTTGGGTTATAAACATGCATTTCAAGTTTCATCAAAATCAAATTAAAATTGTGACCTCTACAGGGTCTACAACTTTGATATATCATATTTTTACACTATTTGCGTACAAACGGTGGCAATTTTGTCTGGCAATTATGGTCTGATTTTCTTGAAATTCAAATTCAACTTTGCGGAGGGTTTAACGGGGATATAATCAAACAGTTTGTTAAATCGGATAATAATTCTGAACACCAGAGGAGATTTTCGGACAATCAGGGGCCATAATTCAGGTACTTACGTTTCGATGGGCGCAAATATCTAAAAGAACTAAGATCTTTGGGTTATCAACATGCAGTTAAGTTTCATCAAAATTGGTTTAAAATTGTGACCTCTATAGTGTCCACAAGCCTAAAAACGTAGTTGGATAATAATTGTGACCTCTAGAGGGACCACAAGCTAAAAGATAGCCATGCAAACGTGGGGATACGTCCACACAGCAGCTTTGGCTCAACTGCAGCTTATCCAAAAGAAAAATTTGGATGTTATGGCTCTGCCCCTGGGGGTTGGGCAATCACCAAAAATCAAAAGAGGCCATTCTGCGGTTATAAGGAATAGGTATGCAAAGTTTCAAAATGGGCGTGGCTCTGCCCCTGGTGTTCGGGCATACACCTCAAACAATAGGGATGTTCCTAAGGGTACAAAGAATAAGTATGAAAAGGATAAATATGATACGTTAAAAAATTCGGTCTGTAGATGACAAACAAACAATAGAAAAAAAATAGGCGTGGCTCTGCCCCTGGGGGTCGGGCATGCACCAAAAACAATAGAAGTCATCCTTAGGGTAAAATGAATTCATATGAATATTTTTCAAGACGATTCATTAAGAATTATGGCCTGTGGGCAACACACAGACATACAAAAAGAAAATGGGCATGGCTCTGTCCCTGGGGTTTGGGCATGCACCCCAAACGATAGAGATGTTCCTAAGGGTACCAAGAATAAGTATGCAAAGTTCCATGATGATAGGTTAAGAAATGCGGCCTTTAGACGACAAACAAATAAATGCAAAAAATGGGCCTGGCTCAGCTCATGGGGGTCGGGTATGTACCAAAACCAATACGGATCTTCCTTAGGGTATAAGGAATAAGTATGAAAAGTTTCAAGAAGATCACTTAAGAATTGTGGCCTGTAGGCGCCACACAGACACACCCACACAAAGACAGGGGCGTATAAAAATGTGATTTTTAGTTTTAACAATATTTTATTTAATAAGATGAATTGGATTGAACAACAGGCAAAGGCCTATATAAGTTCTCTCCAAACATACAAAATAATTAAATCTTATGTTCACAATACAATGGTGGACATATATACAGGCAGTGAGTAACAAATATATATACAATTCTTGGAGTGTAATTAATAAGTTTTAAATATTACTGTCAAAATCTCTTGCTGTCTTTAATGTATTTTTGGACTATTTCAAATATGTTAGAATTGGTATTGTCTGGAAGAGCAGGGTTGCCATATAGAATCAGGTCAATTGTAACATTTTGTTTAAGGTAGTATAGACTGTTTTTGAGAATTGTTCTTGGAACAGAGTATGCTGGAAATATGAAAAAATAATGGTTATTATCTTCATTCACAGAATTACACATAGGGCATACTTTTGTTTCACTAATAAAGTGGTAGAATAAATGGTTATTTAAGTTACTAGTTTTATTTCTTAATTGGCAATGGATAATATTTTCTTTTCTATTTCCAGTATTATAATAAAGTGGTGGTCTAATTATAGGATACACACGCGAGAGGCCCAATTTAAATTTACTAAGTGTTTGTGTGGTTTTAATATCTTCAGGTAAATTATTCCAAAGTTTAATTGTGCAGGGAAAAAAAACTATTATAATATGAGCTGGTTTTACAAAATGGTAGAGATTGAGGTTCAAATTTTCGCTACGAAGATTATAGTTTGATATTGACGGCTCAAATTTTTTAAAAACGTCAGACAGATAAGTAGGACTTAAGATGTTCTTTATTTTATATAGATAAATTAATTTATGTTTTATTCTCCGATTAGACAATGAGTCCCAACCAAGTTCTTTGTATAAATTATTAATAGAGGAATTTCTTCTAAGGCCAGTTATTATTCTACCTGCTTCAGTTTGTACATTTTCTAAAAGATCAGAATCTTTCTTTGAACAGTTATCCCATACAATATCGGCATATTCTAAAATCAGGCGAATAAAAGCAAGATATATGTTTTATTCTCCGATCAGACAATGATTCCCAACCAAGTTCTTTGTATAAATTATTAATAGAGGAATTTCTTCTAAGGCCAGTTATTATTCTACCTGCTTCAGTTTGTACATTTTCTAAAAGATCAGAATCTTTCTTTGAACAGTTATCCCATACAATATCGGCATATTCTAAAATCAGGCGAATAAAAGCAAGATATATTTTATTAAGCGAAATTCTATTAATTTTATATTTCAGTATACGTAAAATATTTAGTCGACCACAAGCTTTTTGGTATATATTTGAAATGTGTTTTGACCATAATGCATTAGACTGAAATGTGAATCCCAAATGACAGTGAGTAGTTACGTTTTCAACTTTTGTATTCGCAAACATAACGTCTGGGTGGATTGTAGATTTCCTGGTAAAAATAATATTTTTCGTTTTATTGGGGTTAAAAGTTACGCACCATTGTTTAGCCCACGATGAGATAATATTTAGATCTTCAGTTAAAGATTTTGCGCCACTTAGAGGATTATTATCAATAATTGTAAACAGTGAAGTATCATCGGCGAAAATCGTATGTTGTTAGTGATATTATCGGAGATATCATTTAAATAAATTAAAAATAGGAAGGGACCAAGCACGCTTCCCTGGGGTACGCCAGAATCAGTAGGCAAATAGTTTGATTTGGAACCTTCTAAAACTACACATTGTTTTCTATTACTTAAATAGTGTTCAATCAATTTACATAATCTTTTATTGATTCCATATTGTTTTAATTTAGACAATAAACCTATATGCCAAACTTTATCAAACGCCTTTGATACATCACAAAATATAAATCGAATTTGCTTTCCTTTATCAAGGTTACTTATTATAACATCATAAATTTCTAAAAGTTGATTCACTGTAGAATCATTAGGTTGGAAACCAGACTGATACTTATATAGCAGGTTATTTTCTTTTACAAAATTAAAAAGATTTTCTCTAGTATTTTCTCTAGTATTTTACATAATGAGCATGTTAATGAAATTGGTCTATAGTTGTCAGGCAACTGCGGATCACCCTTTCCTTTATACGCTGCAATGATATGCGAAGTCTTCAAAATATCAGGTAATAATTGGATTGATGGAGTTATCTTTTTCAATATAGCTGGGATAATATTATCTGGACCAGATGGTTTTGAACAGTTGAGAATTAGTAACTGGTCTTTCACTTCTTGTTCGCTTACAATAACATTCTGTAGTTCGTTGTTACTGCGTGAAGCAAAGTATGGAAGGTCAGGTACATCATTTAATTTTGAAATAGAGGCAAAATTAGGGGTTTAGAATATTTGCCTTATCAAGTGGATGTGTGTAAACGCAATCTTCAAATAATAATGGGGGGGTGGGAATCTTTTGATTATCAAGATTTGTAATAGATTTGGCTATTTTCCACCATTTATTTGAAGGCAAGTTTTTATTATTTATTTGTTGTTCTAATTTGTTTTTAAAATTATTTTTAGCTTCCCTAATTAGTGCTACTACTTCATTTCTTATTTTCCTAAATAATAGCCAATGATTAGGAGTATTTGTTTTCTTGGCGCGTTTGTGTGCTCTATTTCGTTTTTGAATTTTTTTACGTATGTCGTTATTCATAAATGGCCTATCATTTGGTCTTATAGTGACTACTTTTGTTGGGATATACTGTATTAATGCTTTATTTAAACATAAAGTTATTGGTGAATGTGTACTACATATAGGGGCTTTAACAATAGTATCCGATATATGTGATTTCTTATTAGTAATGAAAAGATCAATACATGAACCAGGTAGCGTTGTGAAATTAGTCGGTTATTTTATAAGATTTTCAAGATTTAATCTTTGTAGTAGTTTATTAAATTTAACACAATTCCATGAATTACTCAAAGTGTTGATATTAAAATCCCCTGTTACAATAAAAAAGAACCACTATCTAATGCATTAGATAACGTATCGTAAAATGTATCCCAAAAGACAACCCTTGTATTTGGGGGTCTATAAATAACCCAGAGTAAAAATTTGGTGTAATCAGTAAATATGTCTATAAAAAGTAGTTCAATTTCAGGGTTTATGAGATCGTGCCTAACCTGGAAGTGTAGATTATTTTTAATATAAATAACAACCCCACCCCCAGGCCTGTTTCTGTCTAATCTAACAGGACTTCTATAACCGGGCAGTAAAATCAATGAATCTTTAATAGTGTTGTCTAGATGGGATTCAGTAATACATATTATATCATAGATGGAGAATTCAGCTTCAATTATATCTAATTTTGGCAATAAGCTACATACATTATTGTGGACAATGGAAATATTACCTGTACTTAATGTATTATACGGGCCAGGGTTTTGTTCTATGCGGGCCAGGGTTTTGTTCTATGCAACAGACATTACTATGAACAATAGTAGCATTACTTATTTTTTATTGATTATCTGGACCAGGGTTCGGTATTCCAGAAATTAATAAAAGGACATCAACGATTATGTTTGGAAAAAGATTAAAACACATATTATTTAAAGACGTTGGATGTTGCGAGTTATTACAACATGATATATTAGTGAGAATATCAAACTGAGACGAGTTATTTTGTTGATAACAGTACATACAAAATACACTTCCAAATAAAAACTTAAAAAAGAAAGATGGTTGAAACATGTAAGAATAACATAACATATATACATTACATTTATAATACGGACATTTGTATACTTTATATACATAATGGCGCACATCTAAGTACAGTTTCATGTACGCGTAATGTTTATTCGAAGAGAGTTATATAACTGAGAACGCATTTGACATAATACTAATTTAATTCTCATTATTATTTCTGAGTTACTTGTACTTTAGTTTAAATTTTTTTAATACTGACCAGCAATTTACCATGTTAATATTATAGTGAGCGATGTTTTCATTATGTTGCATATTTGGGAAATTTGGCTTGAAAAGCACTAATTTGCGTTGTCTTGTTTTATTGGAATAAAAAGATGATCATCAATGGTAATGAATAAGTCGTATATAACATTTATAATAGTCGTTTATCCTTGGTTTGAAAGTGAGCTAGGGGGTGGGGTTTTAGAAACTGATATAACAGAGAGTGTTTTTTTTTTATTATTGGGCTCCGCGAAGCTTCAAATAGCATGCATTATGTTTGGTCATTGGTTGTGCTTTATCAACGTGCAAAAGTCTAACCAGTCGCAACAAGCTCCTTGAAGGCTCTTACACATATTTAATATATCATGCATACACGACATTTAACTTATCATTTGACAAAACACTTATATTTGCGTATATAAGTTGACCATTTAACATAATATAAGACAAAAATGATAATATAATCAGTATAAACTATGACTCTCTTAAAAATAAAAGTAAGAACTGTTGTTCCTATTTAGCTCCGCGAAGCTTTAATTCGGTCAACGATGTTAAAACAGCGCTCGTTAGTATTATATTAAGTCTGACCAACTGTAATGTGAGAGGAGTTCAAAACAATTGGGATAATTAGATATATTTCAATAATACAAAATACAATTTGTAACACAAACTTTTTCATACATTTAGAATAAACACTTATATTGATATTTGTTGATAGGCCATATGAGACAAATATTGGACAATAAATGGTTTAAGTAACAGTATTACAAGACAAGAATTTATTTAATCGTGAAACAAGGAGTTTGTACATTACCCAATTTATCATTATTTCGGTGTTGATGTTAAGAGTTCGAAATCTAACAGTGACTGTTGTTTCATATTTTCAGTTAATATCTGGATTGATGGCAAATAAGTTATTAGATTTTCAACTTGATTTTCATCGTCTTCTTTGTCATTATCATGGACAGACATACCATCTATCGGTTCTGTACCCTGACCCAAAACGTCTACCCCAAACTTCCTAAGATCATTCTCGTTGGTTATTACAAAATTTCGATCATCTGACAGAGGTCTAATATAGATTCTGCCATCAAATGTCCAACATTGAACCAAGACCTGGTTTGCTTATAAAGACCGGCACGTTTGGCAGTGAGGGCTTCTTTAATATAAACTTTAGACTTGTTGTCGATGTTATACTTTTTAAGTTTCTTCTTATTGCCGTATATAGCAGCTCTGTGACGATAACTGATGAATCTAACAATTATATCTCTTGGTCTGTCGCTTTTTTTATTTAATTTACCGACCCAATGAGTTCTACCTATGTTTTCTTTGCTTAGTTTAGTGTCCTCGAGAATGTGGTTGTTAAAGAGATTAATGGCGAGTTCGTCGGTGTCTTCATTTTTGTTCTCCTTTAGACCACTGATCTTTAGACAGGTTTGCCTTGAGTATTGTTGCAGTTCGTCAATATCTTCTTCTATTTTGCTAATACGATCGTGATTTTTCATTCAATAAGGGGCCATAATTCAGGAAGTTACGTTCCGATAGGCGTAATTATCGAAAGGAACCAAGATCTATGGGTTATTAACATACATGTCAAGTTTCATCCGAATCGGTTTGAAATTGTGACCTCTATAGGGTCCACAAGCTAAAAACATGATTTTTCGTACAATCAGGGGCCATTATCCATGAAGTTTCGATCCGATACATACCAATATCGAAAGCAGCCTAGATCTTTTGAGTATAAACCTATATTTAAATCGGATAAGAATTGTGACCTGTAGAGAGTCCACAAACAATTGTGGATGGACGGACAGACGGACAGGGGCGACAACAATATACGTCCACATGAAAATGCAGAACGGAAGGCCTGACAAGGACAGCTGCATAGTCGTTCGGATTGGACGGAAAACCGAGGTCCCATGTATACATTGGCATGCACGTAAAAGATCCCTTGGCAGTTGGAATTCGATATAAGAGATGGCTATAGCACAGCTACCGGGCAAAATTTCCCTCATAGCACACTGTATGGCGTATGCCGGTTTTCCATTAGCCCAGGTAATTAGGTGCATAACAGTAGGACATTAAACCCCATTTCATTTCATTTTTAAAAATCCCATTCCACCATTGACAAATACGAGAAAAATCCGTAAAAATTTAGTTTAGTTGTACCCCATGATTGAAAAATGGCCTGAAAACGATTATTTTTTGGCTTTTTTCTATCTTAAAATATTTCTACTAGTTAAAATGGGTTCAATTGATCTAAAGCTGCGGCAGTGGGGTTTGGAGGGGTTACCCATCATACATAAAAAAAAAAAATGGCGAAAATCAATCACCCACATGGTTCTTCGCAAATGCATTCATAAAACATTTGTTCAGTTGCGTTTTTTCTAAATTCAATTTCTGTCCAGCTTTTTGTCATGTTTCGTAGAAAAGAAGACTTGATTATGCTGGCCTGTTAATCAGACAGAGAATGGTCGGTAGGCTGGTTAAGCGAGACTAATTTCAAAACAAGGGCACATAACTCATATTCTACTCACAAGTGTCTGGATGTTATGGACAACACTCAGAACCATTTTTCAGTGTATTGATGGTTAACTGTTCATAGCTTGTGACTGTTGCTGTACTTAAATTGGTCTCATTACCTTTTTGTTTGTTAAGAGTTAACTGAAGTGCCTGGTATGACCTAGGCTCAAATTTATTGTATCCTTGGAGTACCTATTGTTTACTTTATGCGTGTTTTTTCTTGCATAGCCAACCACATACCCCATTACTTTAAAAGATCGTATCTGCCCTCTTTGTTATATTGAAATTGAAAACGAAATTCATTTTTTAATTAATTGTGAATTTTTAGATGATATTCGATACAAACTTCTTAATGCCTTCAATTTTGATGATTTTATAAATTCTGATTCTATGAACAAGTTTTTAACCATCATGATGTCCTCAGAAAATATTCCTTTAACTGCTAACTGTATTTTAAATATGCTCAAAACTAGACGATTTTACTTGTAAATATATCAATGACTTTTAATTTAATTTGTGTTTTAATGTACATATTTTTAGATCGTGTCTCATAAGTCGATAACGGCTGGGTATTATTCATCCCTTTTATTGTAATTGTATGTTTGTATGTATATTTTGGATGTAATACGTGACACATAAATAAAATAAATTATTATATATACAGTGGACTCTGTCACATCCGACATCGTACGGGATCGTTACAATATGTCGGATTGTACAGCGTGTCGGAGTACCGAGTTTTCTCCAAAACGGGAATACTGTAACTTCGAAAACTGGAAGTATTTTTAAATTGTAGCTTTGAATCACCAGAATGCTATCATTGTTTCCACTAGCTTCAAAATTTACCGGTACAACGTGTACGTACCGATAGAGGTTAAAAATACCGGTCAACTCGTTTTTTACCAGTCCAGAATCTCACGTCATTGATGCTCCATATGAACTGCAGGTAGACCCGTTGTCAGTTAAATTTTAATCTCCATTGAATATAATCCACTGATATAACACTGAATACATGTACTCCGAGTAACAGTCATTAATATAATAATATATTTTTCCGAAAGAATCTTCAATGCTGAATGCCGATGGCACGTGACGTCATTGGAAATAGGTCAATGAATTAGCGATGTTAGCTTTAGTTTGTGCCGTCTGTCTATCATTGTTGAATGAATAAAAACTATTGCGCAGCAGACGTAAACAGGTCAGCGGTGTTAGCTTTAGTTTGTGCCGTCTGTCTATCATTGTTGAATGAATAAAAACTATTGCGCAGCAGACGTAAACCGGTCCTTCCTCGGCTGGTACACTATTCACGGGAACTACGAAAGATTTAACGATATTTCTTTTGTGTTTGATGCATGTATCACCACCCCCGTTTTTGGAGCCATTTTGTGAAGATCATGCAAACATTGAGCAGCGATCTTGAAGACGGAAGAAACAGTCATATATCGAAGTTACTATAAATAGCACCACCTTTCGACACATATGGTCAGCACGAGATATCTGACACAAGTTATGAATGGAAAATTTGTGGATATTCTTGAGTATTTGTCACAAGTGTCGTTCAAGAGATTAAAATTATCAAAGTAATCAACACAGACCGGCGCCGTATACAGCGAGTATTAATCTCACAGATAATTGATTGGTGATTGCTTGTTTACTTAGTGGCTTCACACCCATTGAATTTTAATCTCACTGATAATTGGGTGCTTCACACCCACCGTTTGAAGGACGGATTATGCGGTGTCGATTCAATGGAAATTATAGTGACGGAACGGCTGATTGTTGTCGAAATCCGGAACTGACAGAATCCGGACTTATCAGATTATTTTTGGCTGAAGTAATAGGGAAATAAATCGGGACATGAAAATTATGTCGGATGTCACAGAAATCTGGAGTGATCAGACATCGGATGTGACAGAGTCCACTGTATATATGAATTATGCAAATTATTTTAGGTTGACCTGTTGTAGTTTATTTCCCCTATAAACTCATAGAGTTTTTATGTCTGAAAAAGAGTCTGAATCAAGTCTGAAACAGTATGAAAGGAATCAAAGATAGGTTGCCAGGCAACAAAACATACGCCCACAGCAGCTAAATCGTCGGAGTGATCGACAAAGAGTTTTCACATATTTATTCTTTTGTAGGAAATTAGAGGCATTTAATTGACAATTTCATACAGATGACATCATTTTCGTCTTGAGGATTCACAAGATTCTAAAAACTAAAACAAGGGGCTTAACTCTGGAAGTAATCTATAGAAATTCTTGAAATTTGACACGATACAAACAATCAGTCAGTAAACTAATATAAAACCTATGATGACTCAGATGAGTTTCCTGTTTTAAAGTCAAGCCTCATATATGAAGGTAGTCCACAAGTCATCCAGACTTCACAATCATTGCAAAACTTACCTACTAACCTTGATAACACAATATTTTGCATTGGACAAAATACCGGAAGCCATATATTTTACACCAATGAAATTGCATTAAACAGTCGTTTCTTCCTGGCAATGCCGGTGGCTCTTATCAATGAAAAGTGTGTTGAAATTTTGCTTAACTATTAACAGCCTCTCAGTCTTTCGACCATTATGTTCACGCCCAGTACTGGCAGTAGTATTACACTTGGTGAAGTTCAAATAGAAGACCACCAGCCTGTTACTATAGAAGACCAAATGGGACAATATTCATGATTCGTGTTTCTACATTCTAGTTTGAACATTTTAGACACGAACGCAACATTCTAAACTAATGATTCTCGTTTCTACATTCCAGTTTGAACATTTTAGACACAAACGCAACATTCTAAACTAATGATTCTCATTTCTACATTCTTATGTCAACACTTCATGCACAAAATCAACATTTTAAACAAAAAATTGACTTTATGTTTCATTTTAGCCGTTTTATCGGTAACTTTTAATGTTAATATGCCGTGTCAAAATTCGGACCATCGTACACAATTCTGACGATCCAACTAAATATATTCGAAAAGGTAATTGAATAAACTTTCCAAATATTATTAGTAAACGTTGGCACAATCATATTAAAGGGGTGCGCCCTCAACCTGGGCATAGCCAATTTTTCAATATTCTAAATGGAAAGATAGGCCTGTGTTGTTTTTTTTCGAAGTCCAAATTAGGATTATCCTGATACCTACAAAATTCTGAGCATCTGGCTATGTATATTCTGAAAGGTACATGTAATTGAATAAGCTTTCTACATAATATTAGTAAAAGTTGGCACAATCATGTTAAAGGGATGCGCTCTCATCCTAAACATCGCAAATTTTTCACAGCACTTTAATAAATATTGTTTAATCACCTTTTTGTACCGGCCTATATTTACATTTAGAATATTGAAAAATTGGCTATGTTTGACTGTGTACACTCTTACTAATAATATTTGGAAAGCTTATTCAATTACCTCTCAGAATATATATAGCTGGTTGCTCAGAATTTTGTACGATGATCCGAATTTCGACTTCGAATAAATACCGGCCTATCTTTACATTTAGAATATTGAAAAAATGGCTATATTCAGGTTGAGAGCGCGCCCCTTTAATATTATTTTGTCAACTTTTACTAATAATATTTAGAAAGCTTGTCTAATTACCTTTCAGAATGTATATAACAGGATGCTCAGAATTTTGTACGATGATCCGAATTTTGACTCGGAATATCACTGTTCTTTCACTTTCAAATTGAAAGCGCGCCCCTTTAATAAGATTGTGCCAACTTCTACTAATAATATTTTGAAAGCTTATTCTACTAATAATATTTGGAAAGCTTGTTCAATTACCTTTTCGAATATATTTAGTTGGATCGTCAGAATTGTGTACGATGGTCCGAATTTTGACACGGCATATTAACATTAACAGTCTTTCCCTTTAAATCTTTTTATTTTCAAAATTGGCCATGTTTAGGATGAGAGTGCACCCCTTTAATATGACTGTGCCAACTTTTACTAATAATATTTGGAAAAAGCTTATTTAAATACCGTTCGGAATATATTTAGATGGATGACCAGAATTTTGTAAGATAATGAGAAATTACATCGCTATTCTGAGCTAAGGAATGGATAAACAATAATATATTCTACTTTCATTTGATAGACGTAACGAATTTGATTGATTGATAAAAAAAGATGAGTTTGGTCGACTGTTGAATTTATTCTGAATAGGTTGCCAACGAACAGGTTACCTACCAGCTGGATCTGTCGAATAGGTCGCTAGCCGAATAGGTCGCCAAATTGTTTTCGGTTAGCGCCCTCTGGTGTAATAATGTTGATAATTCATTATTTTTCTGGACATTTTCATTTCAAGATTTTAACTTCAAGACTTTTTGAAACGTAGAAGATATTTTCACAAGAGTTCAAATTTCAGATTTTTTTTATTAGACACTTTCAGAAACCATTGAATTGATTTCTTTGTCGTGTAAAATTAAGAAATTATTTTATAATTTTAATATTTAATGATATATAAAAGTTACCGATAAAACGGCGAAAATGAAACATAAAGTCAATTTTTTGTTTAAATTGTTGATTTTGTGAATGAAGTGTTGACATAAGAATGTAGAAACGAGAATCATTAGTTTAGAATGTTGCGTTCGTGTCTAAAATGTTCAAACTGGAATGTAGAAACGAGAATCATTAGTTTAGAATGTTGCGTTCGTGTCTAAAATGTTCAAACTGGAATGTAGAAACACGAATCATGAATATTGTCCCATTTGGTCTTCCATATGTTACCGATCGAAGGTGTGGGAGAATTTTGATTTTCCTGTTTCGTGAGAAAGCATACTGAATTCTATGTCAAAGTCACTTATGGGTTAACGGTTCATTCTTGGCTTATGAAAACGGGCATGTCGAGCATTGTGCTGTGAGGGATGTTCTACGCGAACACCGTTGCTACAGCCTAGTATTATTTCAAATTCTAACTGTCAAGCGTTGTTTTAATTGCATGCCAACATATACATGGATCTCGGTTTTCGTCCCATCCGAATGACTTGGCGTTGTCCATTGCCGGCGCCCCCTCTCCCCAACGCCAGTCCTGCATCACTTTTTGGTCTGTACTCATTGCCAGATACGTTCCTAATCTCAGCAATAAAATTACTCGGATATTCGTTCATTTCTTTGAGGGTCATCTGAAGTAAATCTTTACACGGTAAATTCTGTCGTTGGTTTGACCATTTCACAAATAAATTTACTGCCCATTTTGCCTTCTGTACAGTTTGCTGGTACAATCCAGTGCTTACAAGTGTTTTTAGGTCCGATTGATGAAGAGGTTCAGCAAACCTACTTGTACTGGGTTTTTCATCCGTTTTGCATCCCCATCAGAAATGTCCCAATATAGGGTATGCTCCAAATCAAACTTAGGAAAACTCATTACTTGATTTTCCTGTATGTCTAAAACGTCACTCAGCACATTGTCTGTATCTATATCAGTGCTACCATTACATATGGTTTTAGATTGAGTAAAGATAGTAAGCTGGCACTGCCAGGCAGGATACGCCCACATTTTCGAGAGAACAAGCAGTACCGAAAGTGATTTTTCCTACGATCAAAGGCCATAATTCATTAAGTTATAATTTGTTATGCGCAAATATCGAAAAGAATCAAGATCTTTAGGTTATAAACATGCATTTCAAGTTTCATCAAAATCGAATTAAAATTGTGACCTCTACAGGGTCTACAACATTAATATACCATATTTTACACTATTCGCGTACAAACGGCGCCCATTTTGTCTAGCAATTATGGTCCGATTCTCTAGAAATTAGAACTCAACCTTCCATGGGTGTAATGGTGATAGAGTCAAAAGTTTTTTTAAATCAGATAATAATCGTGACCTCCAGAGGGACCATAGGTGACTTTTCGGACAATCAGGGGTCATAATTCAGGAAGTTACAATCCGATATGCGCAAATATCGAAAGGAACCAAGATCATTGGGTTATAACCATGCATTTCAAGTTTCATTAAAATCGAATTAAAATTGTGACCTCTACAGGGTCGACAACCTTGAAATACCATTTTTTAACAGTATTCGCATACAAACGGTGGCCATTTTGTATGGCAATTTTGGTCCGATTTTCCCGAAATTTGAACTCAACCTTCTTTAGGGTGTAACGGTGATATAATCAAACGATTTTTTACATCGGATAATAATTTTGACCTCCAGAGGGACCACAAGCTAAACAAAGGCGATTTTGAGTATAATCAGGGGCCATAATTTAGGAAGTTATGATCTGATATGCGCAAATATCGTAAGGAACCAAGATCTTTGGGTTATTACCATGCATTTTAAGTTTCATCAAAATCGAATTAAAATTGTGACCTCTACAGGGTCCACAACCTTGAAATACCATTTTTTAACAGTATTCGCATACAAACGGCGGCCATTTTGGATGGCAATTTTGGTCCGATTTTCCCGAAATTCAAACTCAACCTTCCTTTGGGTGTAACGGTGATACAATCAAACGGTTTTTCAAATCGGATAATAATTGTCACCTGTAGAGGGACCACAAGCTAAAAGAGGTGATTTTTCGGACAACCAAAATTTTTAGGTTATAAACATGCATTTCAATTTTCATCAAAATCGGTTCAAAATTGTAACCTCTATAGGGTCCACAAGCTAAAAACGTGATTTTTCGCACAATCAGGGGCCATAATCAATGAAGTTTTGATCCGGTACATGCCAATATCGAAAGCAGCCGAGAGCTTATGGGGATCAACTTATATTTTAAGTTTCGTCAAAATCGGGTAAGAATTGTGACCTGTAGATGGTCCACAAACAATGGTGGACGGACGGACAGACGGACGGACGGACAGGGGCGACGACATAAAACGTCCACATGAAAATGTGGGCGTATAATAAAAATATCCCCTCCACTAGACGACATGGTTAAACTGAACTACATGTACTTCTATGAAGTGTGAAATTACAAATGGATGCTGTTTTATGAAACTATCCATTATTTTGTGTGTTTTTAACATAGTGAGTGGTGTTTGGGGTGTGAGTGATGATGACATTATTTGACCACTGAGTTTGTTTAACAGCAAGCTATGTATTAAGTTAGATGTCTATTATTTTAGACAAAAAGTGGCCATGGTTTAAGTTAGATAATAGCCTCAGACTGTCCATTATGTAAATAGAAAGAAAAACTTCGGGGCTAACGCCCCTCAGTTGTTCTTTCTATTTACAATGGACAGTCTTCGGCCATTATCCATTACATGAGCAATATAAATTTGAAACATTGTGGGTTTTTTTTCTTTATTTACATATGAAAGCAAACTTTGGCTTTGGCTGATTCACCTGTATCGTTGGGCTGGGGCATCATGCTGTATCATATCCTGGCACAACGTATGGTTTCGGCCCTAATAAATGTGCAAAACAGATTAAAGGATTGATATATGTGACTCGGCATAGCAAAATGAGTCAGTGACCAATAGTTCAAAAATGAATGAAAACATGAAAATTCCAATAAATCATATCCGGATCACTAATTACATAGCTTTCATAGTGTCTAACATAGAACGTTGCGAGTCACCAAAATTAAATATGGACGCAGATTTTTTTTGTGGAAATTCCAGACAGCGGAAATCCAAGATGGCAACAAAAATTGACAAAAAAATTAAAATTCCTGTATATTATATCTGCATCGCGGTACACATAGCTTTAATAGTGTGTAACATGAGCATTTTGGAGACGCCGAATTCAACTATGGACACAAAATATAATATCAAAAAATTAGATGGCGGAAACCCAAGATGGCGACCAAAATTGAAGAAAAAAAAGAAAATTCCTCTGTACTACATGTATATCTGGATCGCGGTATACATAGATTTCATAGTAAGTTACATGGGATTTTTGGATTCGCCGAAATCATATATTGGCACTGAAATAAACTAAACAAATCCAAGATGGCGACCAAAATTGGTGAATAAATAATGTAAAATTCCTCTATATTATGTCTGCATCGCGGTATACATAGCTTTCATGTTGTATAACATGGGAATTCAAATATTGACACAAAATATAATATCCAAAAATCAAGATAGCTGAAATCCAAGATGGCGAACAAAATTCCTCTGTACTATGTCTGGATCGCGGTGTACATAGTAGATTTCATAGTGAGTTACATGGGATTTTTGGGGTCGCCAAAATTAAATGTGGGCACTGAAAAAAAAAAAAAAAAATCCAAAATGGCGGAAATCCAAAATGGAGACCAAAATGGACGAATAAAGATAGTAAGCTGGCACTGCCAGGCAGGATACGCCCACATTTTCGAGAGATGGATAGAGAACAAGGAAAACCGAAAGTGATTTTTCCTACAATCAAAGGCTATAATTCATTAAATTACAATTTGATATGCGCAAATATCGAAAAGAATCAAGATCTTTAGGTTATAAACATGCATTTCAAGTTTCAACAAAATCGAATTAAAATTGTGACCTATACTAGGTCCACAAAATTGATATACCATATTTTAACACTATAAGCGTACAAACGGCGGCCACTTTGTCTGGCAATTATGGTCCGATTCCCCTGAAATTCAAACAACCTTCCTTATGGTGTAAAGGTGATAGAGTGGAGCATTTTTTTAAATCGGATAATAATTGTGACCTCCAGAGGGACCATAGGCGATTTTTTGGACAATCAGGGGCCATAATTCAGGAAGTTATGATCTGATATGTGCAAATAACGAAAGGAACCAAGATCTTTGGGTTATAACCATGCATTTCAAGTTTCATCAAAATTGAATCAAAATATTGACCTATACACTGGGTCAACAACCTTGATATACCATTTTATAACAGTATTCGCGTACACACGGCGGCCATTTTGTATGGCAATTTTGTTCCAAATTTTTGCGACATTCGAACTCAACCTTCCTTAGGGTGTAACGGTGATATAATCAAACGATTTTTTAAATCGGATAATAATTGTGACCTCCAGAGGGACCACAAGACAAACAAAGACGATTTTGCGTATAATCAGGGGCCATAATTCAGGAAGTTACGATCCGATATGCGCAAATATCGAAAGGAACCGAGATCTTTGGGTTATAACCATGCATTTCAAGTTTCATCAAAATCGAATTAAAATTGTGACCTCTACAGGGTCCACAACCTTGATATACCATTTTTTAACAGTATTCGCGTACGTATGGCGGCCATTTTGTATGGCAATTTTGGTCCAATTTTTCCGAACTTGGAACTCAACCTTCCTTAGCGCGTAACAGTGATATAATCAAACAATTTTTTTAATCAGATAATAATTGTAACCTCCAGAGGGACCACAAGCTAAACAAAGGCGATTTTGCGTATAATCAGGGGCCATAATTCAGAAAGTTACTATCCAATATGCGCAAATATCGAAAGGAACCAAGATCTTTGGGTTATAACCATGCATTTCAAGTTTCATCAAAATCAAAATTAAAATTGTGACCTCTACAGGGTCCACAACCTTGATATACCATTTTTTAACCATATTCGCTTACGAATGTCAGCCATTTTGTATGGCAATTTTGGTCCAATTTTTTCGAAATTCGAACTCAACCTTCCTTAGGGTGTAACGGTGATACAAACAAACGATTTTTTAAATCGGATAATTATTGTAACCTCCAGAGGGACCACAAGCTAAACAAAGGTGATTTTGCGTATAATCAGGGGCCATAATTCAGGAAGTTACGATCCGATATGCGCAAATATCGAAAGGAACCAAGATCTTTGGGTTATAACCATGCATTTCAAGTTTCATCAAAATCGAATTAAAATTGTGATCTCTACAGGGTCCACAACCTTGATATACCATTTTTTAACAGTATTCGCGTACGAATGGCGGCCATTTTGTATGGTAATTTTGGTCCGATTGTCCCGAAATTTGAACTCAACCCTCCTTAGGGTGTAACGGTGATATAATCGAACGGTTTTTCAAATCGGATAATAATTGTGACCTTCAGAGGTACCACTAGCTAAAATAGCTGATTTTTCGGACAATCAGGGGCCATAATTCAGGAAATTACGTTCCGATAGGCGCAAATATCGAAAGAAACCAAGATCTTTGGGTTATAAACATGCATGTCAAGTTTCATCAAAATCGGTTCAAAATTGTGACCTCTATAGGGTCCACAAGCTAAAAACGTGATTTTTCGTACAATCAGGGGCCATAATCCATGAAGTTTTGATCCGATACATGCCAATATCGAAAGCAGCCGAGATCTTTTGGGGATAAACCTATATTTCAAGTTTCGTTAAAATCCGACAAGAATTGTGACCTGTAGAGAGTCCACAAACAATTGTGGACGGACGTCCAGACGTACAGACGGACGGACGGACGGACGGACGGACAGACGGACAGGGGCGACGACATAATACGTCCACATGAAAATGTGGGCGTATAAAAATTATAAAATTCCTCTATATTATATGGTCTGGATCGCGGTTTACATAGCTTTCATGGTGTGTAACACCGAATTCAAATATGGGTACAAAATACAATATCAAAAATCCAAGATGGTGGAAATCCAAGATGGCAGACAAATGTAATGATTTTCTATTTTTTGGGGAAACCATTGATAAGATATGGTCTGTGCTGTGCCAGAAATGGGGTTCTTGAGATCGCGGAAATTAAATATTGGACTGGACGGCAAGTAAATAATCAATTGTTTTGCATTATTCCGAGATAATTAATGACTTCTTTACAGATCGCCTTTTACAAAATGAGATTTTTGAACACTAAAGATGTTATTTTTATGAAAATTAAACTTGTAATTGCCGAATAGGTACTTATTTGGCTTTTAATGAGGAAAAGTGAATTTTGAAAATTTTGACCTACTGAACCATTATTGCACTCTTTCACAGAATCTAGATTTGCGACAAGCGACTCAATTATCTATGCCGAGTCACATATATATAAATATTGTGGTGTAATTGTCGAGCTATTTGGAGATATTTATTTATGGTGGGGCACCCTAATAGTAATATATGTGACACCCATGTTTTGACTATACTCACATTCTTGAAAATATTTGGAGGAATCCAAGATCCAAGGTTGAGGTCCACCATTGAAAATCACATCTTTAGATGAAGATACAGACACAACAGTTTCTACTTTAGGATCAACAGGCTGAAAAAAACATAGTTATAATTTATATCAATATCTATTGGTTATTTGTTCAAAACATAAAGATAATCCTGCAAGATAATACGCCCACATGGCAATTATAATTTGAAACAAACTTTTGGGGTTTTCACATTAATTATTTAACACATGGATGCACGCACAGAATCTAAAAAAAGGTGATGAGCAGGCTGTTGGAAACCCCCCATTACCCGAGCCACATGCAACAGAAAATAATTCCACATGAGAAGAAAAACCAATCAGCGGCTGCCAGGCAGGATACGCCCACATTTTTCAAGAGGATGGATGGAGAACAAGCTAAACAAAAATCGATTTTTTCGAACAATCAAGGGCATTAATTCAGAAAGTTACGATCCGATATGCGCGAATATCAACAGGAACCAAGATCTTTGGATAACAAAGATATATTTCAAGTTTCATCAAAATTAAAGGTGAATGTTAAAGTAAAAGTTTATTTTATCGTTTACTTAGTTCATTATGAAACACATTTCAGAATTTTTTTTTAAAAAAAAGAGGTTTTAATAACAAATAATGTTAAAAGACACTCTCGGATTTCCGAAATTACAGAAACACCTGACAATTAATGAGACAAAGCTAAATCATGTGCCATGATGTGAAAGTCGATGCTCGTTTGGTAGATGTATATTTCAATATGGTATCAGCAGAAAGTGACAGCTTGTCAGACATTGATTTCGCTCTGAGTGTTCTTTCCTATCAGTACCAGTGAATTAGAAATGCGAGGAACAACGGTGACAATGATGGTTCCGAACATTCTAGATACATTAATAATAAATAGGCACTAAAAATTAAAGATAGTAAGCTGGCACTGCCAGGCAGGATACGCCCACATTTTCGAGAGATGGATAGAGGACAAGCAATACCGAAAGTGATTTTTCCTACAAGCAAAGGCCATAATTCATTAAGTTACAATTTGATATGTGCAAATATCGAAAAGAATCCAGATCTCTAGGTTATAAACATGCATTTCAAGTTTCATTAAAATCGAATTACAATTGTGACCTCTACAGGGCCCACAACTTTAATATGCCATATTTTTACACTGTTCGCGTACAAACAGCGGCCATTTTGTCTGGCAATTATGGTCGATATTCTAGAAATTCGAACTCAACCTTCCGTAGGGTGTAATGGTGATAGAGTCAAACGTTTTTTTAAATTGGATTTTAATCGTTACTTCCAGAGGGACCATAGGGGATTTTCGGACAATCATGGGCCATAATTCAGGAGTTAAGATCCGTGATGCGCAAATATCAAAAGGAACGAAGATCTTTGGGTTATAACCATGATCATCAAAATCGAATTAAAATTGTGACCTCTACAGGGTCCACAACCTTGATATAGCATTTTTTAACAGTATTCGCGTACAAATGACGGCCATTTTGTATGGCAATTTTGGTTCGATTTGCCCGAAATTCGAACTCAACCTTCCTTAGGGTGTAAAAGTGACATAAACAAATGTCTTTTCAAATCGGATAATAATTGTGACCTCCAGAGGGACCACAAGCTAAACAAAGACGTTTTTGCGTATAAACAGGGGCCATAATTCAGGAAGTTACTATCCGATATGTGCAAATATCAAAAGGAACAAAGATCTTTGGGTTATAACTATGCATTTCAAGTTTCATCAAAATCAAATTAAAATTGTGACCTCTACAGGGTCCACAACCTTGATATACCATTTTTTAACAGTATTCGCGTACAAATGGCGGCCATTTTGTATAGCAATTTTGGTCTGATTTGCCCGAAATTCATACTCGACCTTCCTTAGTGTGAAATGGTGATATAATCAAACGGTTTTTCAAATCGGATAATAATTGTGACCTCCAAAGGGACCACAAGCTAAACAAAGGCGATTTTGCGTATAATCAGGGGCCATATATTCAGGAAGTGACGATCCGATATGCGCAAATATGGAAAGGAACCAAGATCTTAGGGTTATAACCATGCATTTTAAGTTTCATCAAAATCGAATTAAAATTGTGAGCTCTACAGGGTCCACAACCTTGATATACCATTTTTTAACAGTATTCGCGTACAAACGGCGGCCATTTTGTATGGCAAATTTGATCCGATTTTCCCGAAATTCGAACTCAACCATCCTTAGGGTGTAACGGTGATATAATCAAACGGTTTTTCAAATCGGATAATAATTGTCACCTCCAGAGGGACCACAAGCTAAAATAGGTGATTTTTCGGACAATCAGGGGCCATAATTCAGGAAATTATGACCCGATAGGCGCAAATATCGAAAGGAACCAAGATCTTTGGGTTATAAACATGCACGACAAGTTTCATCAAAATCGGCTCAAAATTGTGACCTCTATAGGGTCCACAAGCTAAAAACTTGATTTTTCGTACAATCAGGGGCCATAATCCATGAAGTTTCGATCCGATACATGCCAATATCGAAAGCAACCGAGATCTTTTGGTGGTAAAGCTATATTTCAAGTTTCGTCAAAATCGGACAAGAATTGTGACCTGTAGAGGGTCCACAAACAATTGTGGACGGACGGACGGACATCCGGACGGACAGGGGCGAGGACATAATACGTCCACATAAAAATGTGGGCGTATAAAAACAGCGTAGACACCTTCACTTGTCTTATCACTTAGATGACTTCGGCTTTATTTCGGCCCTAATGGTGTTCACGCTTCATCGAAAAAATATATCAGATTAAAACTAACAAGCCAACAGTGAGGCTGATGTCCCCCGCCGAAATCCCAAAATAAATAGATGACACATATTAATTAATCGCACATTTATTTTTTTCAAAGGTATTGAGCAATCAAACTATACACTAAGTTTCATCACTCTCTACCAGATAGAATCAGACATTGTTCATCATCGAACTCCCATCAAGGCATTCACCTAATGTGTGCTTACACCTAGTTTGTCATTCTACCTTAATTAGAAGGAGAATTTTTGTATTTCAAAGTCTAGACCTATCAGTTACTTATCGCTCTGCTTACCCTCAACAGAAAATGTTCATTATTGAACTTAGTCAAGGTATCGATGAAATAAAACTATATACCAAGTTTCATCACTCTCACTTAATTACAACTAAAGTTATTGCGTCCCAAAGCATCAACCAAACATTTTGCTTATCACTGCTTACCCTAAGCAGAAAATGCCCATCTTCGAACTCCATCAAGGTATTGACCTAATAAACCCCTACACCAAGTTTGAATATCCTAGGTCAATTAGAAGGAGAGTTATTATGTTTCAAAGTCTCGGTCAATCAAATTGCTTATCGCTCTGCTTACCCTGAGCAGAAAATGCTCATTATCTAACTTAGTCAAGGTATTGATGAAATAAAACTATATACCAAGTTTCATCACTCTCACTTAATTACAACTTAAGTTATCGTGTCCCAAAGCATCAACCAATCAAATCTGTAGATACGGTGGTGTGTTAATTAAAGGACAATATTGGTGCCAGTCATTATCACATATGTTATAGAGTGGGTTAAACACATTCCAAATATCCTTTTAACGCAGAGAGCACTGCTACGATAGCGGAGTTATTACATGCTGACCGAATCGGCAGTGACGTATTGACAGTGAAAACACGAGCAAGTGGTCTATACAAGTGACTGAAGCGGCGAGCGATAACAGACAGACGGCTAAATTTCTAATCACTCATAATTCCTTCGAAGACCAACATTTGTTATATCGGACTGCAAGAGAATATCTGACAATTCAATAAAGTAATTGAATTAAATTGAATGTCATTAGATAAGAGAACACGAGAAAAATAGAAATAGTCTACACATTCCCTTGTTTATATTCACTCTATACCTTATAAAACATGGTAATACACAGACTTTTTCTGTTTTTCTTTCGTGTTATCTTATCTAATGACATGACTTACTTTATAGCATACTACATGTATAATAAAATAAAATAATTGTAGTGTTTTTGTTTTACTCTTTACTTCTAACTTATAATTTTGACGAGTGTCTGGCTGGCCGGTGTCTTTGTTATGTAATAAATTGTGAGGAAAATTCCCTGATCAAGACAGAAGTAGAGTATTAATGCATATTTCAATTACTTTTTACACTATTTAAGTGTTTACCAAAAAATCCATCGGGTTATTTTATTTATATCATTGTTGTTGTATTTTGATTTAGATTAACACAAAAAATACAATTTTCTTTTTTAGACATTATTATTAATTAAGATTCGGAGGATTCACGCAGATTGCATATTTGAGAATCCTCTTAGATTCTCGGAAAAAATGGTGAATTTCTAGCCCTGACGCCGGACGGATGGGGTTGACGATAATATATGTCCACATTTCAACGTTTCGTAAGTAAAGACTTACTTCTTAAATGTTGGCGTATAAAAAGTATTGTAAATAATTAAATCAAGAAAAGAATATGTTGTCGAGATATAACAGTAGTTATTTTCCATCTGAGTTATGCCAATTGATAATTTATCTATAATTTTAAAAGTAATGGGATCAAACAGTCCATTCAAAGTTATTATAAGGTGGAAATAACATACTATTAACTTAAAAAAGTCACAGTCATTTCTACTAAACCCCAAATGGACATTATTTATCAAGCAGGACTGGTTCTTTTTTGCTATGAATCAAAATAGATAAATGGCCTATTATTACATTTCTTTTAACCTTCCTTTTGGGACAAACTTGCCCCATTACTGTGCGAATAGCTCTATGTTGTCGCATAATGTGCGTCTGGCTTTAATCTATAATATCGTTTTTATGAACTTACTTGTAAAGGGTTAAATGCAGCAATAGTTATAGTAGCAGTGAGTTGAATCTTATCATATTCATAAATCGCTGTTACTTCTGTGTGTCCTTGATGTAAGGCCTTTACATTGATTGACATGCAGCCTTTAAATTTAGATAGACCTGTGTGAAAGCAGTTAAATGAAAATTACTAATATAATTAAAACATAGTCAGTTAACAAAACATGTTCAAATCCACCTTTGTTCTCCTAGGTGAAAAATATTCAAATCGAAAACTTTGTCCTGTATTTTACAATGTTTGGTTCAGGGCTTCCACTTCAAAATTTTCCCAACCGGTCATTTTTCTCACGGAGAAAGTGGTGCTATTTTTAGCTCATAATAAGAAGCCAAAAACTATTGGAATGTCGATCGGCTTTAATTGGGTCAAGGCCAGTCACACAATAATTCAATAATTCAATCTAACATCGACATTTAACCCGCCCACCCATCTCCCAAATAAATAAAAGAACACAATCAATTATTAACATTTATTTATTCATAAAATATAACAATAACAAGATACAATGTACATTCAATCATCGATACACTATTTTCGTAATTTATTTACGATATCACCCGCATATACTCGTCGGTTTTTACACGATTTCCATTCTGTAAACTACGGGCTGGCTGAAATTCGGCAAGTGGTGGTGGTCCCTCCATGGAAATCCTCATTAATTCATCGAGTGTTTTCGTGCTCAAGGAACATCGAAACTTTGTTTTAATGTTATTCTGGCGTGAGAATCCGCGCTCACAGTCAACACTACTAACCGGCAAAACACGACCAATCTGCATTAGGCGAATCATAGTAGGATATTGGTCGGCCAATCCTAATGTTGTTAAACGGGTAAGTAGGTCGCTATAACTCAGCGTAGGGAAGTTTTCATTTACCATCGTCTTGAAGACAGACCATTCTCCCTCAGCTTCAATACGATTTATCGGCGGGCGCACACCAGTGGTTGATGACTGTCTGTCGTCGCAAAAATGCTCCAAAAATATGGACATCTCTTTTGTCCCAAATGTTGGTAGCTGTGCAGTAGTGCACTTTGCGGGTAATCTTTTGGTGAAAAAATACGGAATGCAGCCATTTTTACATTATTTACAACTGCTTTCACGACAGAGATGACGTCATCTTGCAGACGCTCGTCACCCCTTTCCCTCTTCAATTCTTCCCCCATATATTTGTTGTTCTCTCGTGTGTCTTTTAGAAATTCTATCAGTTTTGGGCCGTATATGGGAGTTTCTCCAAGGTAAGTTGATGTTAAGGATGATAAAAAGCTATCAACATTGATTTTCATGTTATCGTAGCTGAGGTCTCAGGCTTGTAAAGAGCGACTCAGGGCACCTATACTGCCAAACAGATCACCTAAAAAGGCTGTGTAGGACATGAAATTATAGGAACAGATCGTAGTATAAATAGACCGGGCATTTATGTCTCTATGGGATTCTTCTTTCACGACTTTTAACAGAGAGGGCATTGTTTTTGCTATATTTTCTACTGCTTTTGTCATAGAAAGCCAGCGGACACGATGTACCTCTGATGGCTTCACTTTAGGCTCTTCTAAGATCTCCAGCCATGTTCTCAACTGCGACAAGTTTTTTGGGGATCTTCTAAAATACGTAGTGATGCTATTTAGTGTGGTTTCGTAGAAATGGACATTGGGGCTGTGTTTATCTACAATAGCAAGAGCGAGTCGGTGGGCAACACAGTGCATTTCTATTAAATATTGGTTGTTTTTTTTTTAATAGAGCAGTAACACCAGCCTTTTTCCCCATCATAACTGCCGTCCCATCAGAGCCCATTCCAAATATTTTATTAACATCAATTTTATTAACATTTAATAACGCAAGAATATTCTTTGTGAGCGAGTCGGCTGTGGCGCAGTGAACTTCAATCAGTTTAACAAATGCGGTCTTGCACGTACCGTCTTTTAAATAGTTTATGTACAATATTAAATGTTTTTCACTCGACAAATCAGTACTCTCGTCTAGCATGATGCCTAATGTTGGGCTCTGTCGGATATCTGCCAAAATATTTTCTTCTATATCAGACGATATTATGCTGATAAATTCAGATGCTGTATGGGGCGATCTATATAATTTAGAAGTCATCGGGCTTCCATTAATTTCTGCCAATTCATTCAGTGATTCAAATTTGTCTATTGCAATATTTTCTTTACATATGTAGTACACGTTATTAATAATTGTCATCATGGCATTGTCGACTTCAGCGAATATCTGGTGGAACTGTTGTGGTATAACTTCTTTAAATAGTCGTTCTTCGTGATCAAGTGACGTTTTATGGTCATTGGAGGCAGCATGCTCTACCAGGGCTGACTTTCTAATATTCTGGGAACCAGTCACAAAATTATTCTTGGTGTTATGTTTCTGACAAACCTAAAAAGAGAAAAACGATTTCTTTATTAACAAGTGCATAAGTAAAAAATTAGACTGTTCACACACTTTTCTACATACACAGGGGAAAAAGTAGTTCTGAATGATTAGCTCATGTAAATAATTTAAGGTCATAAAAATGTACAATAATTAACATAATTCTTAAACTTATCAATATATTAACTCGTATTGGTATTTTGTGAGCTCAAATAATATCGAGCTAGTATTTTAACTCTGTAACATGTAAAGGCATTTGTACATATTTCAAGATGGCGGCGAACGTGATAGCTCATTGTTTCGAGCAAAATGACATCTATCAATTGTTATTGAAACGAAAAATAGGGATTAAAAACACACCTGGCAATACATCTTTTGTGTGGGAATATCATATCTTAACCACGGGAATATTTGTGACCATTCAGTAGAGAATTTACGGCTGACTTTGTTTTTCGGAGCGGAACTGTCATCCTCGTGGGCTGATGTTGAAGAATGGATGTTGGAGTCATTAATGGCAATATCATCATCTCGCTTTCTTTTGTTGCTCTGAGAGGTGAGAATTTTCAACATTTTGAAATGATATAGAGAATGCTTACATTTCTGATATATATATTATTCGCGGCGTTGACATGATTAACTCTTGTAATCAAGTGATTATTGAAGACATTAAAGAAAGGTTTGTAATGCGTTTGATGTTGATACAGTAAATATGGCAGCATGGCTGATGAAAGTCGGCAAATATGCTGTAACAACTCAAGTTAAGAATGATCACAATATTACTAATTATAAAAAAAACACACTAAGTAAATTGATTAAATACGGCCGAAATGGAAGCCTTGGTTTGGTTGGTTTCCTCTAAATTATTTTTAGGTGTTTATAACTTTATGACAAGGAGCAGAAGACAAGCTATTCACAACAACACTTTGTGCCCTTTCTTTGAAATATGAGTAGCAGAAAGATAGGTTGCCAGGCAACGAAACATACGCCCACAGCAGGAAAATCATCAGAGCGGTCAACAAGGGTTGTCCTGTATGTATTCTTTGTAGCTGTAGGTAATGGGGGACATTTACAAGACAATTTTATACAGATAAGTTTGTCTAAAGGTGAAATAGGTTCTACAAACTCAAACAAGGGCCTTAACTCTGGAAGTCATATACATTGAATCTCAATATACTTGTTCGTCTCATGACCTTTAAACACTGTGTATAAATTCAAAGTGAATCTTCTTCAAAGTGATCAAGGACCATAACTCTGGCAGTATTTATCCAAAATCGCTGAAAATCGTCGGGCTCCTTCACCTCATGACCTTAAAGGTCACCGGAAAAGGTTCATAATTTTTTTTAAATAATGCAAGTAATTATGTCAACATATCATTTCCATAAGTACAACCCTAACCCGAATGTAAATATTACCTGCAACAGGTAAATTTCAACATTAGAAATTTCCGTAACTTTCCGTAAATATTCAATCCGTGACATCATTTTAGTCTTTATGCATACAGAAATAAAGACTAGAATATGAGCAGGACTAAAATGACGTTTATTTACGGAAAGTTACGACTACCCACGGAGAATGACGGAAATTTCTAATGTTGAAATTTACCTGTTGCAGGTAATATTGACATTCGGGTTCGGGTTATACTTATAGAAAGGATATGTTGACATAATTACTTGCATTATTTAATAAAATTATGAACCTTTTCCAGTGACCTTTAAACGCTGTGTATAAATTTAAAGTCAATCGGATAATAACTTTGTTAACAAGGTTTTATGTAGCAATTTTGATGACTTTTAATAACTTTTTAATGTTCCCTGATTATATGTAGGCCTATTATTAGGTGTCACAGCTCCATTGCTCACGTTGGAAGAAAGTCGTTTTTTCCCGATTTGTAACCCCTTTTAAACTTAACGTCATACACTGGCTATTTAATCTTTTGTAATAATTTTAAAATATTTTGGAAGCAGATATCCTGTGCTTTTGTTTGATATAATTTTTATGTATGTGTTCATTTTATCAATTTCATAAACGTAAGTTTAAAAACGTCAATTTCCCGTGTTTTGACATTACGCTGAAATTTTTTGTCACGTTTTTAAATGGGGGTACCCCACTTCAAGTGCTTTTATGCAGAGCTTATAATTAATATTATTATTTCATTCTAATATCATTAGAAAGACAAATGAACGACATTTCGATCGGTCTTGGATGCGATGTTAGCATTTCGAAATATCAGGCATTTTTGTTAAAGTTGAAAATTCAATTCACAAAATCTTTTTTTGAGGCGATTTGTCAATATCGCATCCAGGTACGATCGAAACTTCTTTTTATTGTCGTTTCAATGCTATTCAAATCAACAAAATCGGAGCATAGTAAGCTAAAAAACTTTGCACTTGAAAATGGTATACAACGTGATTTTTTCAGAATAGAAAAATAACGCAATCGGAAGCCATGACGTCGTCTGCAATGTCAAAGAAAAGCATGGTTACGTTGAGAAAAATCTCTAAGTCTAGACCGAGTTGTTACGTTGTGAACAAGGGGACGTGGTGTGTTTTATATAAATAAAGGACTTGCCTGCAAAAAAATTCAGGGTTTATCATGACTATTATTATATAAATTAGAGCAATCAAAGTAAGAATTCATTCTCGCCTCGAGTACTACTATCAGAGCCACTGTTGTGCCACGTGACTGCTCCCATATATGGTATTTCTATTATTATTCAGCGACAGGTCAAAGTGCAATTGCTAAATTCCCGCGAAAAAATAAACCTTAACCAATGATAATTATGTTTACAAGGATTGTCCAATAAGAGGACCCGTACCGAAAACATTGGGTCGAAGTTCAACGTTAAAAATAGCTCTAGTCGGAACTCACATGTTATGTTCAGCTAGAGTAGATCGCACGTCTCGTCTTGAGGTTTAAAACCAAATATTTTTCGACAATTAATAAATTGCGTAACATGGACACGTACCGGTACTTCAATGTTCTAAATTACTAAATTCTTTGTTATGATGCCTAATTTAAAGTATTTAATGTGCACACGAATGAAAATGAAATCGGAAAATATTATCAAAACGGTACGCCACGATACGATGAGAACCATACGGTTGAATTGAACACACTTTTACTTAGCGTAGGTAGGGATAATAATATTATAATAATATGATTTCTGACCATTGTAATACCCAAATAATATTGGAATTTCAAAAAAATTAACGCTAACAAAAAATAATTTAAATAATCGCTCAAATTCTGGATTTCCGTTGACGATTTACAACATTTCCTTTTGAGATTAGTGCCGTGGTTAGTCAATAAAAATAGCCGTCCGTCAGTCAGATAACTGATTGTCAGTGTCACAAAGAAGAAAGTTCCACTCACAGTTTATTCAATATTTTATCATTATATATCGGTTCTTAAACTAATTATTTATTATGTTTAATTCATTGTGATTTTGGGGAAATATTTAATACCTATCTTTATGGCCAAATTCGTTGAAAATGATATAAATATTGCATTTTTGGAGGTTTTATTTTTCAGTTTGGTTACTATAACATAATAACAACATTATATGAAATTATATACAAGGGTAAAGATATGTTAATTTTAAAATATCTAAAACTGTTGGAGCTGTACACAAAATTTCACTTGAAAATCTCAATTCCTTCATATATTTTTTTAGGCCTAAAATTAGGCAATTTCCTATTGCGGAATGTTTTTTTCAAAGTGAACCCCTTTCCAGTATATAAAGAGATGGCATATAAATATGTTGTTATTATTTATTTGTTCAATCTTCCCCAGTAGCTACTGACTTAAAATAATATAAAAATTAATATTAATGAGAAAATTATCGGAAAATGATGCATTTTTTAAAAATATAAAGTGGTTGCTATGGTAACCACCCAATTTCCTTAATATTTTGCTTGAACTTATAAAATCTGTATCATTTGACATTACACAGGTTTCAAATATTTTAAAATGCTTATTTTTAAATCTAGTGATCATTTTTGGGGTTACGGTAAAGACCGTTGAAAATGGTCAAAAATGGCATTTTTTCTGTTCTGGTTGCTATGGCAACCAAAATTGATAATAAATGGCAGATTGGAAATATGTAATTTTAAAAATTCACAAACTTTTTGACATATTCCCATAATTTCACTTGTGTATCCCCATTCCTTCTTATTTTATTAATCGCCCCAAAATGCCCCAAAAATAGGCAAATGTGTGCAGCGGACAATTGTTCAAAAATGAACACATATCTAGCTCTTGAGATAAGGCATATGGATATTTTTGCTAATTTTTTTTCTGTTTATCTTACTGATTTTAAAATTCATAACAACCAGGTTAATTATTTCAGATATAACATGGACAAGACCATTTTTGATGAAAAAATTGACCAAAATCACGTTGGCAAAATGGAATTTTTGAGAAAACCTAGGTATTTTGGAGTTGCTAAGGAAACGAGAAAAATTGTTACACGAATTCGAAAATTTATACATAGTTAGCCTTAAAGTTGTATTTTATGAATTTACATCTACATTTTTGATAGTTTTGATATGAAATTAAGTATGGTATTGCAAAAAACACCAAAAATGACCTATTCAATGTGTTGAAAAACCTTTCTTCCGCGAAAAGTCAAAAATCGCAACTTTGAGCCTCAATAAAAAAATTAATTTTCATCCGATTTTCAATCTGTAAAAAGTTTTGTGAGAAGAATGCTGAGATCTACTTGAAAAACTAATAAAATCATATGTATAATCATAATCTCAAAATCACCTTTTCCACCTACTATTATTCATTTTTATTTATTCTGCATCTACCATTTTTACAAAATGTAATAGCGCTGCGGAGCAGTAATTTTTACTGGAATGCAGGCGCTTTATAAATTCATTATATTATTATATTATATTATCATCATATTATTAGAGCGTCACAATATTTTTTGAAGTGATCAAGGGCCATAACTCTGGCAGTAATTATCGGAAATCGCTGAAATCAATATGCTTTAACTCATTCGGTCCAGTAGTTGTGTCAAAGCGACCTAATTAGCCACTGAATCTCACCGACTTACCCCGCCAGACGTTGACCTAGTGTCAAGTCAGACATCCGCTGAACGTCTCGTAACGACATTTAACATGTACTGTTTTATTGATCAATAAAGTTATAAAAAAATTGCCGATTGTCTTTCCAAAAATAGCCATCTAATAAACAGATAGTTTGAACTTATGATTGGCATCAAAAAATGTACACGTTACAACAATGGTTTAGGTGTTATAAGGTCGCGACTTCACAAGAAAATTCTGTTCATATCGGTCGCCATTTTAGACGGCCGTCCGCTAAGTACTATTTTATTGATCAATAATAAGAACCAAGAAGTTATAAACAAAAGCTGTTTGACTTTCCAAAAGTTGTAATCCTATAAAACAATAGTTACAGCTAATGATTGGGGTCATAAAATGTTTAGGTCACCAAGGTGTTAGGTCGTAAACTTAAGTGAAAAAAACGGATTAAATTTTCAAGTTCAACACCTGCGGTCGGCTTCTTTCATGCACTGTTTTATTGAGCAATAAAGTTATATAAGAAAAACTGATTCGCTTTCCAAATGTAAATTAGCCAATAGAAATATAGTTTCATTTATCAACTAATGATTGAATTTTATTGAAGTCATAAAATTTACGACACAATACCGGATTATGGGGGTTATAAGGTCATGAACTCTGTAGAATTTTTTATTCAATGATCGCCATTTTGACTAGTAGTAAATATTTGTATCGAAAAACCCAAAATACTGCGATATATCACGGTTTTGATTTTTCTGGATGATATATACCATAAATATTGATCAAAATGTTTTCCTTTTTATGTAATTTACAGTATTTTATTGCGTAATGATGAATTAATACTGTTATAAACTCCTGAGTATTCATTCCCCGAAGTTTGCAAATGACGATAAGGATCTTTGTTTATGTCACGTGACTTCTCGCTCATCTTTCCACTCGTGGCGTTAGAATTATCACTGTTTCTGTTCAACTTCTATACATCTTGCTGAATTGTTTATACAGATACTTTGATTTTCCAAACGAATCGTTGATTTTCAGATTGAAATGAATTCAAACAGATATATAAATAATGCCAACTATACCGAGAGTTCCGCTGGGCTGATTATTATTCAGCATCGGAAGTGTCATGGTGGTCCGTGATCAAGAAAAATATACTTGTCTAAATCAATGGACACTTTTTGACATAGTACTTATGTTTTATAGTTTAATTTAATATCCTATTGTATATTGCATACTGCATTTTCAAGAAGGTATAGGCTCCAATGAGAGAACGAGTTTACAAGGGTAAAAAACATGTATAGCTTTAAAAATATGCAAGGCCGAAAGAACACAAACTTTTTATGTTTTTTGTGCCTCCTTCATATGAATAAAATATTTTAATATTTTGAAAATTAAAATTGTAATAAACAAAACTTGAGCAAGTTTTCGTGGCTATAGATTTGTGTTTGAACCAGCTCATTAAGTTTTGTTTGTTAATTCAGTATAGGCCTACTCATGGGCTACTGTACTAATATTATTGACTTCCAAAGTGTCAAGTGAATATAGGCCTATACTCCAGGGGTATTTCCAACTTTTTATGCATGTTTATTTATATTTAAAAAGTGACAAACTTAAAGTATTGACATTTTATAAAATATCGCGATATAGTGATTATATCGCGATAATTTTTGAAAATATCGCGATATTTGTTTCCAGGGATATCGCCCAGCTCATGAGTGTTCATTTCTTTATACTCACCTTTTTTTAATTAGTACTTCATATGTAAATAATCGTACTCAAACTAAACCGATCGTATAAACGGCTCGCAAGAAGTTAATAGGTTTATCTAATAATTACACATGGTAGATAAATTAACCGTGTGTTGATTTATACATGTGTCTCGGAAAAACTAAAGCTGTTAACATTAATCTGATCCATAGTACTAATTAAACCATTTTTGTAATTCAACAACTTTTATCAATTATCGAACTATGTTTTGAAAGTTAAACTATATGAATACTAACTAGCAGTAAAAACCCTGTTTCAAACGATACCGTAAGCGCTATAGTGTCAGTTCCTGTTAATATTCATCATCTGCAGACATATGTTCCAGAGTTATCCCCTGTTTGCTGAAAATCGTGTAAACACCATAGGTTATTAGAATATTAATATTATAAACGTGGAATAATAAAGACTAAGAATGTAGAACGTACTGTTAATCTTGGAAAAAACTGTTACATCACTGAAGGTTATTTTCAAGTTCAACAAGTGGCAATCTGTAAAACTCACTTTTTTACCTAAAAATACGAAAACACAATGATTACAGAAAAATCATTAAAATGTGATGTAGCAACAAAGTCGTTCGAGCAGTGAGCAGTCCATCAATTTTATAATCGAATCAAAGAAAATGCTCGGTACAGTTTAGTAGGTGATGTCAAATCCCATAAGAAAGTCAAAACCGATGTTCCATACAATATACAACAAGCAAACAGTGAGGCTGATGTCCCCCATCAATTAAATTGCTTATCTCTGCTTACCCTAAGCCGAAAATAGTCATCTGCGAACTCCATCAAGGTATTGGCTAGTGTTGAAACTCTTGGCATATTTTGGTATTCGGCTATCCGTCTGCAATATCCCAGCTATTCGTGTGTAGTTTAAATCTAACTTTTGACGTTTTAAGCACATGCAAATTCGTCTATTGTACGGTGTGGTCTGTATAATAAAGGCTAATAGACCATAAGATAATTATTCAAACAGATGATTTAAATTATCAGACATCCTTTTTGGAATGCTTATCTTTTTAATAGCCTATATTGTCAGTCTCTATCATCCAAACAAATATTCTACGAATATTAGTCTGGATGGGTCCTCAAAATTTGACGAAAAGTCGGTCATTGTCTGGATTATCCACTCTTAAGTTGCCACGTACTGAATTTATCAAAACATCTCGCTTGTCAACAATGACATCCTCTAAAATTTTGGTTATAAAGGTTTAATTGAAATGGTAATTTTCTCTCGTCATAAAATCAAGACGTATGGCTTCTCACAATCTTCTTAATTCTTCATCGCGATTCATGCTATTTTCTCGTCTCTTTTTGTTTCTAATAATAGATGTGCCAAGTGAATTGTGGGATATATTTCTGCCTCGCTTTATAAAATCTAGCAAAATCGGCCCGGCTCCATAATATCTATCACTTACTGACACTTTAGCCAAATGGTTTCATTGCCCATGCGTAGCCGGGAGTTTGTTTTTTTATGGGGTAGATTATTCAGTAATTTTCGGCAAAAATTGAGAACTGACCCAGACCCTCCGTACATTGAATACTAGGGGGTTCTGGGTGACAGAGACTAATATTGTCACTGTCACTAATAAATAAGCTTAATGCAGGACATTTCAAACGATCACGCCATTGTTTTAAAAGACAAATATGGCCGCATGCGGAGAGGCTTTTCGTCAAACTGTTATACCCAGAACAGTTTTTTTTTAAAACATTGTTTAAAAAACTAGAAAAATCATTTCATAAGTTTTCTAAAACTTTATTTATCTGAACCAAATTATTTGAAATGATCGATCCTTTTATATTTCGTTACAAACAACCCGTGACCGACTCAGACGGCCGACATTAAAATGACAGGGGTCGACTCAAAATAATCAAACTGTCGATAGTAAAACTTTACCACAAAACTTTACCGACTCAGACTGCCGACATTAAAAAGACAGGGGTCAACTCAAAATAATCAAACTGTCGATAGTAAAACTTTACCACAAAAAGTTTTATATAACAAACCATAATAAATGGCAAGATATGAAGGAAACACGCATGAACTATTCAACCAACAGGTTTTAATTGATTAATGTCTAAAACTAGCAACAGCTTTTTATCTTTTAAAATCTCACGTACGTAAGAATATTACATGTAGTAGTATATGGTCGACGGGATCCAGATTTGATCTTTTATTGGTAACCATATTAACCGCTGGGGAAAACACACGCCCCGATAGTACCAAGGTGGCTAGAATGCTAACTTAAATTTAGCAGAGGGAATAAACAAAGACCTCGTGTAGGCCTACCGCATGACTATCTGTGAACACGCTGAATAGCTACACCACAGCTCTAATCATCGGCAAAGTGAAAGTGGACAGATGGCGAGCTCGCCATGAGCCATGATATTTTGTCTAATATTTGTACTGTGCTGTTTATGACAATTTAAAAATAATAAAACAGTGGTGTGGGGTAGAAAGACTAAAAGCTGTAGGTCTGTTGATAAGTATCAAGCCTTATTTGCAGGAAATTATCGCTCATTTAACCGTATAAGAAAGCAATGACGAGAGGGGTCGTTTCAAAATAACACAAACAGTTATGAAATTAATATGGAAAATAAAAAAAAACATTACCATTATATACAGTGTTTATTTCCAATGGAAGTTCTAATAATGTACCAACAGCAGCTTCTACAGGTGTTGGCAAAAACATCATATCATTAGGTGGTAAAACGTGAATCTACAATCATAAAAAAATAATATCCAATTTTTATGATTGCAATCTATTGCATTGAATGCTATAGTTGATATAGACATGACTATGTATGCCCCCAAAAGAGCTACTATATTTATTGTTACATGTAGGACTGAATGAATGAATGAAATGGGGTTTAACGTCCTACGCTTAAGCACCGTACCTGGGCTAATTGAAGACGGGCATACGCCACAGTGTGCAATGAGGGAAATTTTGCCCGGGCAGCAGCGCTACGGCCTACTCTTATATCGAATTCCAACTGCCAAGGGATCTTTTACGTGCACTCCAATTTGTACACGGGACCTCGGTTTTTCGTCCCATCCGAACGACTAGGCAGCTGTCCTTGTCAGGCCCTCCTTCTGCATCACTGACAAGGGGAAATCACGCCGGAAAATCGAGATGAACTTTCTCGGCCAATGCAGGGATCGAACCCTCAACCTCCAGGCTAGCGAACCAGCGCCTTATCCACTTAGCCACCGTGATCCCCTACATGTAGGACAAATTTGAGTAACAATCGGATGTAAACTTTAGCCCACAAGATTTTTTGAAGTGATCAAGGGCCATAACTCTGGCAGTAATTATCGGAATTTAAAATCATGGATTTAGATGTTCAAAATCCATTGAAAATCAATATACTTGTTCGCCTCAAGACATTAAACACTGTGTATAAAGTTAAAGTGGATTGGATGTAAACTTTAGCTTCTATATATAGTGCCCACAAGATTTTTTGAAGTGATCAAGGGCCATAACTCTGGCAGTAATTATCAGAAATCGCTGAAATCAATATGCTTCTTTGTCACTGTGTATAAAATTAAAGTCAATCGGATATTAACTTTAGCCTCTAGATTGTCCACAAGCAATTGTTGACGCCGTACCACTGGGGGCGATGACAATATAAAACATTTCAATGTGGGCGTATAAAAAGACATTTTCCGTACAATCAAGGGCCATACTTCAGGAAGTTACGATCTGATATGCTTTATTAACGAAAGGAACCAAGATCTTTAGGTTATAAATATATATTTCAATATGTTTCATCAAAATCGGATCAAAATTGGTCCACAACCTTGATATACCATATTTTTTACAGTATTTGCGTACGAGGCGCAACCATTTTGTGCGGCAGTTTGGGTCCAATTTTCACGGCGCTATATTCAAATGGGTTTTTTTTTATATCAGATAATAATTGTAACCTCTAGAGAGACCACAAGCTAATAAATGTGATTTTTCGGACAATAGGGGCCATAATCACTAGGGACCGGGAATCTACAAGTTTTTACGAAAAAAGGTAATAAACTACCATTATCATCTAGAATCTAATACACGTCAAGAATGTGTTAAATACCGTCAAGATTCTTCAAAAACCGTCTAGTTTGTGCTACCGTTTAGATTTAGAAAAACGTTCTAGTTTTGACATCGATCGTCTACTTTTGGAAGGTGTTTAGTTTTTATACAAGACCTAATTTCTCGTACGTTGTCGAGAAATGAACAGTGTTTAATAACACAAGACATTTAGATTTTACTCCAAATTACTACTTTACCGAGAGCCGTATATGTGGTTACAATTTATAGAAAAAAAGATTTTAAAAATATTCACTGATACAACTTCGTTATCGTTTTATTCTTTCTGTCATTCATATAATATCCATGATGGCTGTACGCGCATCAAACAACGATAAATGTTCATTGGTAAAAGACGGTCTACACGCGGGAAATTTTACAGCAGCTATTGGCTAACGGCACACATTATAAATAACCGTATTTGCATATTCACTGATACAACTTCTTCATCGTTTATTCTTTCTGTCATTCATATAATATCCATGATGGCTGAAGTACATTACTACGCGCGCATCAAACAACGATAAATGTTCATTGGTTAAAGACGGTCTACACGCAGGAAAATTTACAACAGCTATTGGCTAACGACACACATTATAAATAACCGTATTTGCATATTGCATAAGCATACTATTTATAGTATTGTTACCTTGAATTATTTTTAAGTCGACAGTCCCAAGGACCGAAATAATATCGTGTTTTGCGTAGTGCAGCATAAAATTGAAATAGTATGCAAGTCTGAAATAATTATATTTGTAAAGTTGTAGTTCCAGTATTACGCCAAGGTTAATAATCCATGTTAAGTGCACAATGATAAATATTAAAACTATATAATTATAAACCTCAGAATGCCTCGTTCGGCATTTTTGCCGAAATGAGTTTTAAAAAAATGCCTCGTTGTCTGCAGTTCCAAAACGAGGTATTTTAAATTGCCCTTTTTTGGAACGAGGTATTTTTTAAGATAGTTATTAGCGGTATTTGCTGTCAGCGAATTTGTAAAAATTTAAATTTATGTTATTTAATACTAAAATAAAACCAGTTCAAACTATGATATTATAGGGATAGTGTACGTATTCATATTAACGTGGAAGGTGTTGTTTCGGATGAAACCCGCGGCCATGTGTCTGGATTAGGGGATTAATTAAACAATAGGTTGCGGCTATTCAAAGAATCTTACGACCGACATTTGTGACTGCTGACGAACTGTATCCATGCGACGGTGGTGTAATTACACGTACACGTCTGTGAGCGATATGGTTTCAGACAGAACCGAGTCATGTGACATGTGGAATTTGTGATTGATATAGGTACAATAGCAGGCAGTCGTTCAAATAATATAACCTAAATTATGACGACAGTCCCAAGCGACGGTGGCATTATTCGTAGACTGAAACCCATAGCCCATTGTGTGGGGTTTTTTTTGTTGTGAAAACGTCGTTCTCGCACAGTAAGCTTCTTTTACAACTTCGTCATCGTTTTATTCTTTCTGTCATTCATATAATATCCAAAATACGGCAATACGTTGGTCCTTGAGGCAATCGAATTAAAAATAATTCCAGCTAATTTAATAATACTATAAATAGTATATTTATGCAATATGCAAATACGGTTGCTTATACGTGCTGTTATCCAATAGCTACTGTAATTTTTCCCGCGTTGAGACCGTCTTTAACCAATGAACAATTATCGTTGTTTGATGCGCGTACAGCCATCATGGATATTATATGAATGACAGAAAGAATAAAACGATGACGAACTTGTACCAGTGAATATTTTATAAATATTTTTTCTATAAATTGTAACCACATAAATCGTAACCACATATACGGCTCTCGGTAAAGTAGTAATTTGGAGTAAAATCTAAATGTCTTGTGTTATTAAACACTGTTCATTTCTCGACAACGTACGAGAAATTAGGTCTTGTATAAAAACTAAACACCTTCCAAAAGTAGACGATCGATGTTAAAACTAGAACGTTTTTCTAAATCTAAACGGTAGCACAAACTAGACGGTTTTTGAAGAATCTTGACGGTATTTAACACATTCTTGACGTGTATTAGATTCTAGATGATAATGGTAGTTTATTATCTTTTTTCGTAAAAACTTGTAGATTCCCGGTCCCTAGTGAATTCGGGAAGCTATAATCCGATATGCTCAAATATTGAAAGGAATCAAGATCTTTTAGTTATAAACATGCATTTCAAGTTTCATTAAAATCAGATGAAAATTTTGACTTGTAGAGTGCCCACAAATTGTGAACAGACGGACAGGAGTGACGACAATATACATCCCACATGAAAATGTTGGCGTATAAAAACTTAGCTTGACTAGCGCTTGTGCATTAACCACATAAAACTTGTTGCAAAATTTCAAGCATATCAAAATGACTACTGCCAGAACAGGTAGTACCCCAAAACTTAGCTCATGTACTAATCCTCAAAAATAAATAAACTTACTGTCGCTGTCCCAGTGTGAGCTGTATTTCTTGCGTCAGCTGCTGTAATGTTTGCTCTTCCCATTCCGTTAGTAGTTATCTGCCCTTTTATGTTCACAGTGGTAACATCTGAATCTGCTGAAATCCATGTATAGTCTCCACTCCCTCCTCTAGCCTAAATGGACACACACAGATATTTTAATAGTCTCTTACTTTCTTGTAAAAAAACATCAACTTTATGAGAACTGTGTTCCAAGACAGAATTGGATTTGTTTGTTGGCAACAAGACATTATCTAATGATATTCAATTACTTTATTGAATTGTCAGATATCCTCTTACAGCCCCATATAACAACTGTTGGTCTTCGAAGGAATTATTAGTGAGCAGAAATTTGGCCGTGTGTCTGTTATCGCTTGCCGCTTCAGTCATTTATATAGAGCTGTCCCTCGTGCTTTCACTGTCATTACGTCATTGCTGATTCGGGTAGCGTGTATAACTCAGCTATCGTAGCATTGCTAAAAGTATATTTGGAATGTGTTTAACCAGCTCTATCACATATGGGATAATGACTGGCACCAATATTGTCCTGTTGAACTTGGTGTTATTATAATACCAACCTACCAAACATCTATCATAGTGTGATTTAGTTAGATCCACTGAACTAATAAAAAATTGCTATAAGAAAAATCAAATAATATTAGGTCTATAATTATTCAATTTAATTTATAGACAGGCAGCCATGCATAATATCAATAATAGAAAATTTGTCTCTTTATTTGTCTCATTTATATTAGCAGTGCTACTAGAATTGCTGGGTTCCCGTATTGCTAGTAGGGACTATGAGTTTTTTTGGTTGCTTTTATTTTTTGCTTCATTACTAAAATCCTTAGAAAATTGGGGGTGGGGGTGGGGTGTGTTGGGGGGGGGGGGGGTGTTAAATATTTATTTTTTCTTTGTAATGTTCCTGGCAGCCATAATGTCCATATATATGTAATGGAAAATAATTAATTTGTTCATTAAAAACCCGTAAAACATCCGTAAATGTTTACTAGGATATACAAATGAGAAAAAGAACGTCCCGGTAGTCGCAGCGATTGTCATTTATAAGTAATAGTAACTAAATGGCGAGTCGTGTATGATAGCTCATCTCCGTAACTAGGCTAGGTGACGATTATAATGTACTGTGCATGCGCCGGAAGAGTTCACAACGGATTAACCCTTATTATGTATTCAAAAATCCATAAAAAACAGTTTTTGCGATATTTTTTAACGGAAAGTACCGGCAATTGCCAAAAATGTAACAGTTATAAATAGCAGGGCATCATTTTTGACGGGCGTTTGCGCGCTCGCGTCCGTAATCTTGAAAACACAAGCGCAGGTTATAGCTCCTGCTAACAATTCACACAATTTCGACAGTTTATCAAGAAACTCGAGCTTGAAAAGTTAAATAAAATATGATTGTATCCGAAAATCGCGAAGAGTAGTTTTGTTATGGTATAGAGTCTTTGGGTTGAAGATTATTAGCTCGGTTGTCAAGTCACTCCATTAGTCCATGCAATTGCACTCACGATCACTGATCTATATATAGATCATTGTTCACGATAGACTATTATGTATTAGTGATAGTATTACATTAATAATAAACGATTGACCAATTTCAAATCAAATAATGTCCGTGTTACGGCGTTAGTTTTCTAAGAGTTTTTGAATTGTGAAATTTGAATAAATATAACGTTATGAATTTCTGTCATGGGCATATAGAAAGCATCTGGATAATCACGATATATACTTTCCTTTCCCGCCTTTGGCATCAAGCCAGAGATTTACTCCGAGTTACTGTTTTCTGTTGTAAGCATAGGACCGGTAAATCAAGTACTTGACATCCAATGGCATGTTCAATGAGCGTATTTGTCTGATAGAATTTGGATACAATGAATAGAAATTTTGAATAAAAAATGTCTCAACACCGATTTTTTATTTTTTTGTATTTACACCATTTGGAATTTTGGATACTGGTAAACTAGAAAAAAAGCCCTAGCGAGCAAATTTGCAAGTGCTTTTTTATTTGCTCCCGCGAATATAGGTGCAAGAGCATTTTGGGACTCCTGCATGTTTTACAGAAATGATGCCCTGAAATAGAATATTTTACAACCATAAAATGAAGCGGAACTTCCACTTTCCACTGATATATCGAACATGGCGACCATAACAACGCTGTCGACGACACGAAAGCCGAAGACAGTGGCATGTTTTGCTATTCTCTTGACCTAGGCATTTTTAAAACGTGAAGTTAGGTACTTATTTTTTTATTTTGTCAATTTTTTTGTTTGTAATAATGTAATAGACATATTTAACCTGCCGAAAATGACAAAATGTCGCAACTCTTAATTTGGAATATTTTTTTATGTTTTCGTCCCGCGTCTTAATTAGAAATAAACTTTAACCTCTAGAGTACGGATGTACAGACGGGGCAACGACAACATACGACCACATTTCTAATTAGGTGGAAAAGGTGATTTTGAGATTATGATTATACATATGATTTTATTAGTTTTTCAAGTAGATCTCAGCATTCTTCTCACAAAACTTTTTACAGATTGAAAATCGGATGAAAATTTATTTTTTTATTGAGAGTTGCGATTTTTGACTTTTCGCGGAAGAAAGGTTTTTCAACACATTGAATAGGTCATTTTTGGTGTTTTTTGCAATACCATACTTAATTTCATATCAAAACTATCAAAAATGTAGATGTAAATTCATAAAATACAACTTTAAGGCTAACTATGTATAAATTTTCGAATTCGTGTAACAATTTTTCTCGTTTCCTTAGCAACTCCAAAATACCTAGGTTTTCTCAAAAATTCCATTTTGCCAACGTGATTTTGGTCAATTTTTTCATCAAAAATGGTCTTGTCCATGTTATATCTGAAATAATTAACCTGGTTGTTATGAATTTTAAAATCAGTAAGATAAACAGAAAAAAAATTAGCAAAAATATCCATATGCCTTATCTCAAGAGCTAGATATGTGTTCATTTTTGAACAATTGTCCGCTGCACACATTTGCCTATTTTTGGGGCATTTTGGGGCGATTAATAAAATAAGAAGGAATGGGGATACACAAGTGAAATTATGGGAATATGTCAAAAAGTTTGTGAATTTTTAAAATTACATATTTCCAATCTGCCATTTATTATCAATTTTGGTTGCCATAGCAACCAGAACAGAAAAAATGCCATTTTTGACCATTTTCAACGGTCTTTACCGTAACCCCAAAAATGATCACTAGATTTAAAAATAAGCATTTTAAAATATTTGAAACCTGTGTAATGTCAAATGATACAGATTTTATAAGTTCAAGCAAAATATTAAGGAAATTGGGTGGTTACCATAGCAACCACTTTATATTTTTAAAAAATGCATCATTTTCCGATAATTTTCTCATTAATATTAATTTTTATATTATTTTAAGTCAGTAGCTACTGGGGAAGATTGAACAAATAAATAATAACAACATATTTATATGCCATCTCTTTATATACTGGAAAGGGGTTCACTTTGAAAAAAACATTCCGCAATAGGAAATTGCCTAATTTTAGGCCTAAAAAAATATATGAAGGAATTGAGATTTTCAAGTGAAATTTTGTGTACAGCTCCAACAGTTTTAGATATTTTAAAATTAACATATCTTTACCCTTGTATATAATTTCATATAATGTTGTTATTATGTTATAGTAACCAAACTGAAAAATAAAACCTCCAAAAATGCAATATTTATATCATTTTCAACGAATTTGGCCATAAAGATAGGTATTAAATATTTCCCCAAAATCACAATGAATTAAACATAATAAATAATTAGTTTAAGAACCGATATATAATGATAAAATATTGAATAAACTGTGAGTGGAACTTTCTTCTTTGTGACACTGACAATCAGTTATCTGACTGACGGACGGCTATTTTTATTGACTAACCACGGCACTAATCTCAAAAGGAAATGTTGTAAATCGTCAACGGAAATCCAGAATTTGAGCGATTATTTAAATTATTTTTTGTTAGCGTTAATTTTTTTGAAATTCCAATATTATTTGGGTATTACAATGGTCAGAAATCATATTATTATAATATTATTATCCCTACCTACGCTAAGTAAAAGTGTGTTCAATTCAACCGTATGGTTCTCATCGTATCGTGGCGTACCGTTTTGATAATATTTTCCGATTTCATTTTCATTCGTGTGCACATTAAATACTTTAAATTAGGCATCATAACAAAGAATTTAGTAATTTAGAACATTGAAGTACGTGTCCATGTCACGCAATTTATTAATTGTCGAAATATATTTGGTTTTAAACATCCAGACTCTAGCTGAACATGGGAGTTCCGGCTAGAGCTATTTTTAACGTTGAACTTCGACCCAATGTTTTCGGTACGCATCCTCTTATCGGACAATCCTTGTAAACATAATTATCATTGGTTTATTTTTTTTGCGGTAATATAGCAATTGCACTTTGACCCGTCGCTGAATAATAATAGAAAGACCATATATGGGAGCAGTCACGTGGCACAACAGTGGTTCCGATAGTAGTCGAGACGAGAATGAATTCTTACTTTGATTGCTCTAATTTATATAATAGTCATGATAAACCCTGAATAACTTTTTTTTGCAGGCAAGTCCTTTATTTATATAAAACATACATCACATGCCCTTGTTCACAACGTAACAACTCGGTCTAGAGATTTTTCTCAACGTAACCATGCTTTTTCTTTGACATTGTTCGCTATTGCAGACGACGTCATGGCGTCCGATTGCGTTATTTTTCTATACTGAAAAAATCATGTTGTATACCATTTTCAAGTGCTAAAAATTAGAGCTTAATATGCTCCGATTTTGTTGATTTTAATAGCATTGAAACGACAATAAAAGGAAGTTTCGATCGTACGTGGATGCGATATTGACATATCGCCTCAAAAAAAGATTTTGTGAATTGAATTTTCAACTGATATTTCGAAATGCTAACTTCGCATCTAACACTGATCGAAATGTCGTTTATTTGTCTTTCTAATGATATTAGAATGAAATAATAATATTAATAATAAGCTCTCCATATATGTACTTGAAGTGGAGTACCACCATTTAAAAACGTGACAAAAAGTTTCAGCATAACGTCAAAACACGGGAAATTGACGTTTTTAAACTTACGTTTATGAAATTGATAAAATGAACACATACATAAAAATGATATCAAACAAAAGCACAGGATATCTGCTTCCAAAATATTTTAAAATTATTACAAAAGATTAAATAGCCAGTGTATGATGTTAAGTTTAAAAGGGGTTACAAATCGGAACGACTTTCTTCCAACGTGAGCAATGGAGCTGTGAAACCTATTCTAATGTGGGCGTATAAAAAAACATCAATTCATCAATTATAACCGATATGTCAGTTCCAAGGCAAGTAAATTAGTTTTCCTTTAGCCAAAAAATGTGTATATAATAATATGTAAACTGTTCGGAGGTTAATATATTTGTTTGCTTTTAGTCAAATAACAATAAAATAAGCCAGGATTGACCTGGTCCAGCTATCTTTGCTACAAATTTGTTTTATACATAAAGCACCATTTCAAGAGATAGAATTAAAGGTGTGTTTGGGATGTTAGGCAACACAAATACAATAACTGGTTTCTCGGGCACCGCCCGCACGCAAAATTGGTTGCGCGTGCAGTCTATTTATTAGTCTAGATGAAAAAAAATAAATATGTAACGCCCGCCCGCACATCGACAAGCAAGTCGTAAAAAAAATATCCCGCATGTACCTACATCCGCCATACATGTATATCCATTCAAGTGTATTAAAACTGATTCGGATGAAAATGCTGTCTTTTTTATTGATATCGAAAGAACCTCCATTTTGTATCACATGATATTAATTACCTCCCCTGATAAACTAGAATTTGATTCGTGTTAAAAGTCCAAAGTCATTGGCGACAATATTCCAATTATTCGATCTTAATCGGCTCATTATTGCCGGCTTCAGCCGGTCCTTGTTTGGAAAATCCAATTGATAAATCAATGAACCGTAGAACAGGTTAATTATTACTTGCGGCTAAGAATACGATACGATGATGATATCATAATGCATACCTTAGAATCTAGGTCATTATTAGCACATTTACGGTAGTTTTGATAATCCGGAAAATAATAATTGGATTACCCATTTGATGGTTTTACTGACCAGTTGTTAGTTAGATTTAAATAGTCATTCAATATAAACACCGGATTGATCACCGAATATCCTGAGAAACACTCAAATATCCCGAGAAACAGTATTTCCGGCAATCTTCAATACCGATGACACGGCGTGACATGCATTGGTTGGAATTCGGTAAATAATTATAAATAAACCGGCGATACTAGATTTAGTTTTAAGTACTGTTTACCATGATTATTTTTTTTATATACACATGTTGATAGAGGCTTAGTTTTTAAAAATATTGTTGTCTTTATGGAGGGCTATTACATAGTCATATGGAATTTTATTTTAGACTAATTTCAATTATGGTTGTCGCCATTACTAAGCTACATTACATGAATTAAATATGGAAAATTATTTTCCTTTCAGTCAGTGTTCAGTATCAGTGTTTTAGTAGACTTGGTTTTGGATTTATGTTTTAAATAAGTACAATAAGTTGAATACAACGGAAAGCAAAAATGAAGACAAGTAATGACTTTCTCCTTTTAAAAAAAGAAAGAAAAAAAGACCACCCTCCCGCCCCAACAATTTTCAGAAATAGCTGAATTTTATTTTGCACCATCAATGAGTAAAAAAAAAAAAGAAACCGCCCTCCCTACAGTTTCAGCTGTCAGTTGCCCGAGAAACAAGACATTTATTTTGTATGGCCTTACCTAGATGGTGGAAGATAATAATGGCTAGCTGGTCTTTTTTATTTTAGATTTGTCAATAACGTTTTCTTTTCTTTGACAAATTCCACATCTAAGAAATTAACTTGGTCTTTGGATGTTGTTGATTTAATGTGGGCGAGAGAGAAATGGGGTTTAATTTCCACTCGACACAAATTTAATGTTGGCATATAAAATGACTAATATGACAGACAGACAGAAGTAACGACATAAGCCCTTTGCACTAAAAGCATGAAGGCGTTTAAAACTGAGACATAAGTTACCTTCAGTAAATAGTTATGTTTAGCCTGTGTGACAGGATCCCAAGGAAAATACAACATGGATGGTTCCACAATAATTGGATCATAAATATCCACTTCTTGACTACCTTTCACTTCCTGGCTTATTTTATATGGTAAACCATCCTAAATATAAAATAATTAAATGAATTTATTGAATTTAGTAGTTTGATATCTTTAACTTACTAGATCTGTAACTGCTATCTACATCATTCTTTTCAAAGTCATAGCTAGTGTTGATATCAAGTATCGATGCATCGATTCGGCTGACACAAATTATGCGAGTCTCTGCTCTTTTTTGTTTTATCGATTCATCGGCAAAAAATTTTAAATACCTTTTTGTGTCTGAGGATTCCTCTAAAAAGCAACAAAAGGTTTTGCTGTGGTTTTTTTTACAATTCATAATAAAACAATAGACATGTATTATGTAATGGAACAAATCAACGAATCCCACACGTTGTATTAGTCGCCATTTTCCAATGACTACAAAAACTGTCATTGTTGGTTACTTCCCCTGGCAATCATCTTCAACGTTCCTAAGGTCAATTTCACGGTTCATTTAAACCTGATGGCCAAACGAATGATGTTAGGAGGATAATATTTTCCTGGTAGGTTTTTAACGCTTAAGGGCGTCGAGTAGTCTAAGATACGCACTAACTTTTCAACACCAATCTTATTCAGACTTTGCACACGTGTTCCATATGTAAAATAACCCAGAGGACACGTAACAGTTCGACCGTTTGATGTGTAATAATCGAGGTACAAGCCGAGAAAGAAAAACTATTTATAGCAAACGAGAAGGTTTTCCCCGACCTAGATCAGTTCTCGAATAAATTATGACGTCGTATACACCGTCAACGGCATCAACTGTAAACAATCATGGCCGTGTCCAGTAGCAGTTTGACACTGGATCATTCACGCCTATCTAGGTATGACGTCAGAAGGAATTCCCTCTACCGTCTATCGCGATTGGAACGTGGCTGAATTTATTTTATTGATGGTCAAAGTAGGGCTGGACGATATTCTCGATATCCCGATATATCGCGATGTCAAATTTTTTCATCGTCGACGATCTTTGGTCACCAAAAACATCGCGGTATAGCAATATATCGTTTTTTGCAGATTATCGTAAATACCGCGATATTTATTGACGATATATTGCTAATTATGTGCGAAATATGATATAATTTAAATCAATAAGAAGACATCGTTGATTATCTTTGTTGAAATGCATTTTTTGTCAATAAAATAGTCCTACTAGGGGTTTCACGTCACGTGACTGTAGGTTGAAATCGGGCCAGCCAGCAGCTGAAATATAGCCCACTTCAATCTACGATTCTGAATTACTAATTGATGTAAATGCATTCCTAACAATTGTATTGCAATAGTTTAATATCAATCTCGATATCTGCAAAGATTCGGGCTAAAAAAGTATCGATATGATAGCGAAATTACCGTTTGTTTACAGGAGACGCTAGCGGGAAAATATCGCTCTGACGTCACGCGGCCGGTAAATTTCCACTGACGGCATTGCTATGGCCCACTTCATTGGTGATTCCGATCGTTATTTTTCAGGGGATTTTCATATAGAACCAATCAAATGATAGATAACATTTTTGTGATTATTATTCTGAGTGAAACCTCGAGATCGGACAATTAGAGCCGTAGAAAATGGGATTTATCTGTTTTGATGACTGAAAATTGCTAAATTTCGACTAAATATATAAAAAAATTCGTGAGGTTTCATCGAGATTATAAATATTTGACATATTATCATTCAAATTATTATGATTTTAATAAATCTTAGCTGATAATAACGATCGGATTTCAGTTTTAAAATTAGTACTAGCGATTCTGAAGGGGAAATACCGCTTACGACGTCACTCAAATATGACTGAAAAGCACTTAGTTTGGTGCCGTGCTACGCATTGACGGTAAAGACAACATAAAACAATGATTTATACACATTTTTTAATAAAACATTACACACGTAAAAATATCGCGATATTTCAATATATCGTGAATATTATTTCAAATATTGCGATATTTAAAATTGTCAATATCGTCCAGCCCTAGGTCAAAGACTGTCATTTTTTAATGTATTAAATGATTTTTTAGAGAGGCCGAATAGTGCCTAAAGTAGATATTTACTTTATACGTCCGAATCGATGTATTTTAAAACTGGGTGTGGATGTATTCAAAGAATTAACCCAAAATCACAAAATCCCGTTTGCAGGTAAATAATGAACAATACTTTTAAAATATTTTGAGTTGGTATTTGTTAAAGTTTTTGGTGTCGAAATGTAGCTTATAACCTCTACTTTTGATCTACTGATGGGTTTATCGATAAATCTATTAAGCTTGTACTTATAGAATTTCCAAGAAAACACATTGTTTTTTGCGTTTCCATGGATACCAGACAAACCACAACCTATAGCCAAAAATTGATCTGTGTTTCTTTGGGACTTGTCATAAGCATTGTTCATGCCAAATTTGATAAAAATATATGCAGGCATAACTGAGAAAAGTCTACTTCTGTTGTTATCAATACCCCCTTTTATCATGCTTTTGGGCTAAGTTTGGAACATAGTTGGTAAATAAATTTTGTATTCTTTGGTGATTAATATGTAGTTTATCACCCCAAATAACAAAAGATAGTAAGCTGGCACTGCCAGGCAGGATACGCCCACATTTTCGAATGATGGATAGAGAACAAGGAAAACCGAAAGTGATTTTTCCTACAATCAAAGGCCATAATTCATTAAATTACAATTTGATATGCGCAAATATCGAAAAGAATCAAGATCTTTAGGTTATAAACATGCATTTCAAGTTTCAACAAAATCGAATTAAAATTGTGACCTATACTGGGTCCACAAAATTGATATACCATATTTTAACACTATAAGCGTACAAACGGCGGCCAATTTGTCTGGCAATTATGGTCCGATTCCCCTGAAATTCAAACAACCTTCCTTATGGTGTAAAGGTGATAGAGTGGAGCATTTTTTTAAATCGGATAATAATCGTGACCTCCAGGGGGACCATAGGCGATTTTTTGGACAATCAGGGGCCATAATTCAGGAAGTTATGATCTGATATGTGCAAATAACAAAAGGAACAAGATCTTTGGGTTATAACCATGCATTTCAAGTTTCATCAAAATTGAATCAAAATATTGACCTATACACTGGGTCAACAACCTTGATATACCATTTTATAACAGTATTCGCGTACACACGGCGGCCATTTTGTATGGCAATTTTGTTCCGAATTTTTGCGAAATTCGAACTCAACCTTCCTTAGGGTGTAACGGTGATATAATCAATCGATTTTTTAAATCGGATAATAATTGTGACCTCCAGAGGGACCACAAGACAAACAAAGACGATTTTGCGTATAATCAGGGGCCATAATTCAGGAAGTTACGATCCGATATGCGCAAATATCGAAAGGAACCGAGATCTTTGGGTTTTAACCATGCATTTCAAGTTTCATCAAAATCGAATTAAAATTGTGACCTCTACAGGGTCCACAACCTTGATATACCATTTTTTAACAGTATTCGCGTACGAATGGCGGCCATTTTGTATGGCAATTTTGGTCCAATTTTTCTGAACTTGGAACTCAACCTTCCTTAGCGCGTAACAGTGATATAATCGAACGATATTTTTAATCAGATAATAATTGTGACCTCCAGAGGGACCACAAGCTAAACAAAGGCGATTTTGCGTATAATCAGGGGCCATAATTCAGAAAGTTACGATCCAATATGCGCAAATATCGAAAGGAACCAAGATCTTTGGGTTATAACCATGCATTTCAAGTTTCATCAAAATCAAAATTAAAATTGTGACCTCTACAGGGTCCACAACCTTGATATACCATTTTTTAACCATATTCGCGTACGACCTCTATAGGGTCCACAAGCTAAAAACGTGATTTTTCATACAATCAGGGGCCATAATCCATGAAGTTTTGATCCGATACATGCCAATATCGAAAGCAGCCGAGATCTTTTGGGGATAAACCTATATTTCAAGTTTCGTTAAAATCCGACAAGAATTGTGACCTGTAGAGAGTCCACAAACAATTGTGGACGGACGTCCGGACGGACAGGGGCAACGACATAATACGTCCACATGAAAATGTGGGCGTATAAAAATGTCATATCTTATCAACAAAAATTACAGTGCAAGCCTTAAAATGTGCATTTTAGACTGCCCAACGCCCTTAAATAGTATTAAAACGATTTAGTTTTATTTTCTTTCATGGGCAATAGAGAATGACTTCATAAATCCCTTTAGCCCAGCTTTGATACAGTCAAGGCCAACACCCCTCACGCAGGATTGTCAATTACAGTTGACCTTTGAAGGGAATTGGACAATATCTATTTCATAATAAATAGCAGAAGAATATTATTTCTGTATTTTTTTACATTTTGTAAAATGGATAATACATATAATCACAAGAAATTTAAGACATATGAAGTTAATAAAATGACAGTGCAAGCCTTTTTCATAAAGCGCCTGCATTCCAGTAAAAATTACTGTTCCGAAGTGCTATTACATTTTGTAACCAGCGGCTGCCAGGCAGGATACCCCCACATACAAGAGATGGAAAGAGAACAGGCTAAAAAGAAAATGATTTTTACTACAATCAGGAGCCATAATTCAGAAAGTTACGTTACTATGGGCGCAAATATCGAAAGGAACTCAGATCTTTGGGTTATAAACATGCATTTCAAGTTACATCAAAATCAGATTAAAATTGTGACCTCAAGAGGGTCCACAACCTTGACATACCATACTTTTACACTATTTTCACACGTGCCCATGCGTGGGTTAGCTGGTACCTTCACACGGTAGGCCTACTGTGGGTTTTTTTCCGATAATTATATATTTACCAATAATGAATGGGATAGATTTTTTATGTCATTATTGTGCGTGATCATCAGGACCATTTATAAAACGCGAAATAGATCTATAGATTTAGTATTTTGGCTTATCTGAATGTTTATATTGTGCCGATCAGCTGTCAACTGTCAAAAAATTCAAAATGACCGCCCTCGATAGGCATAACCGTTATTGTCAAATTGTTGTATCACTACAACTAATATTGTATAATGCCTTAGTGGCTGACTGTGCCTTGTGCTCTGTGTTTTTGTGCCTGTGTTTTTATTGTGGATTAATGTTGATTTAGACAAGCAATTATATAATGCGCACGGCGCAGGCGTGGTAAAGCCGTTACTTTCAATTAATTGTACAATATTTTCGATAAATTATGCAATAGACGTTTTGTGATTTTCAATTTTTGTTTTTTAAGAATTACTTCCTATTTTATTGATTAATTTCATATTTTCCTTTGTTGTATCCTCCTATGTGATTATGAACTGTGGTAATCGGTTCGAGTAGGTGTATCCGGGTATAATCAAACAGATTACGCCTAGTTATCCATTTGAAGTCAGTGACCCGTATAGCCACGATTATTGTTTTAAAGGGAGAGGTGTGAGAGCCGGTAAGCAATGGGTGAGAAAGATTAAAACAATAACAATAAATATACATAATTCTGATAATCAAAGATCTCACAGAGGTGTTAACTTCAACAACCTAAAATCAGTGGTAATTAATAACAATGATCAAAACAGAAACAGCATATGTAATTTTGTAGGACTATTATTGACATAAATTTGAATACCATACGAGAATTAAATATGAAATATAACGAGGTGCACCTATTTTTTTTTTACACATGAATTTGAATATATTTTGTTGACACGTGATTCTTAATTTCGGTTTGAAAAAGTCTGCTTAAATTACCATAGGTGTCATGCCCCTTTATTTTCGTGGAAAAATGTCTGACAAGAAATATTTTGAAATACCATCACTGGGAGACACCCTTCTAAGTTGGGAGATATCACAGATATGATAACATTCAATAATATATACTCCTAGAGTTAAACTAACACTTTTGATAACTGATATCAATTCTCCATCTATCTCTGTTCTTCCTTTAAGTAATGTTTGCACTCTATGATAAGTTCCATTTTTACTGGAAAACAAAACTTTAAAATAGGCAGTTGGAAACATGGCTTCTATACGAACATTCTGAAATAAATAATTATAAAAGAAATAATTAGCTCAATGGAATTGCTATTAGTTCCAATTTTAATTATGCAGTAAAAGAACAATTTACACATTGTACTATACACAAAACAAATAACCCGTCAAAGATAAGCAACGAAACAATACACCCCCAGTAGCTTGTCCAAGCGAGAGAGAGAGAAATGGGGTTTAACGACTACTCGACACAAACAAGTTAATATTGGACTAACGTCTGGTTTTCAATTTTTTATTTCAATAATTTGCTTGCGCGTAGGGGTCTTTAGCAGTGGGAGGAAACCGGAGTGCCCGGAGAAAACCCACGAGGTTGAGAAGGCGCCCCTATCTAATGTCACATACGCTCACACTAGGGCTAAAAACCACAGCCGCAAGCCAGAGGTGACCGGCCAGATAGAGGTCGAAGTGCGGCATTCTAGACCACTAGGCCATCCCAACCCCCGCTTGTCCAAGCAGTCAACTAATTTTATTCTTGAGAAAGACACTAAAAACTTCGAGATGCTAATATTTTTTATACAAAATCTGTAAATCAGATGATAAATTTAGCGGTTTGAGTTATCGGAAATCAATGGAGTTCTCATAAACACTGTGCATCAATTCAATCAAAAAATAACTTAAGCGACTAACAAAGTTTTTCCAAATAAGGGGTCTGTATTGTAAATAGTGATGGGCCGATATGGCACCCAAAGGTTTTACCGATATAAGATATTGACAGCCAAACATATCGGCCGATACAGATAATTACCGATAGTGGTGGATATTAAAGTATTACGCATTGAAATACCTCGAATAGCATGATAATCTATGTAGATATATGTCATAGTTAGTCATTACTATTTTACTCGGGGAATCAATCACGAACACGCTGTTCTTTGAAGTAATAATTGGGTCGTGTTTCCTATGCAATAACAAATACTTACTATCTATTACGAACTTAATTATTTAGTGTATAATAAAGTCAAGATAATCATATTTTAGTGTTGATTACGATATAATTCTCTAAAGTGATCGACGCTCACATGTCTAAAATAGATGGCAGAATGATTCATTCAGTAATGAATGAATGACTTGTCCGTCAACAATGTCAATCACGTGACATATTTTCCCGCCACTTCTAGAGCTATATAGTTAAAAAATAAAATCCATCTAATAGGTCATCGGAACTTATTTGTTGGTAATATTATTAATTAATAAAGTATGGTCTATAATATGAGTTATTATTTGTTGATACAACGTATGTCTAATTTTCTTTAAGCAGCCGAGCGTAACAAAACATATCACTAAATTATTTCTAAATATTCATTGGCATCTACAAGTCGGAATGTCTGATGGTAATCACGTGACATCAAAGGGATATCCCCCCCTTTCATTCTTCATCAAAATCATGGGTAAAGTGTGTGATATTTTCCCGCCTTTTCCAAAATGCCTATTCATTATGATAGTATGCCTACAATACCACCAGTCAAGTAGACAAGGCGAAGAAAAGAAAATACCGCTTAGTAGCAAAATTTGGAATTATTTTACGACTAGCCATAGTGATTCAAGTAAGGCAATATGCAACATTTGCAACGCTTCAATTTCCCCGAGGTGGTACCAACGTAAATAATTACACAACATTAAATTTGATGAGCATTGAAAATAGATCAAAGGGGGACCTCCGCGACATACTGACTGTGTTCTTCATCCTAGTTTTATAGGGAGGAATAGTAGCACATTGAATGTCTGTCGGCACATGCGCAGAAATGGTATTCTAAAAATAAAATTGCACAGAGAGACCACAAAGTAAAAATAATTCTTGCTCTGTGAAGAGAACTCATAAACAGTATGTGAATCAGGATTTAAAAAGATAGTAAGCTGGCACTGCCAGGCAGGATACGCCCACATTTTCAAGAGATGGTTAGAGAACAAGCAAAACCTAAAGTGATTTTTCCAACAATGAAAGGCTATAATTCATTAAATTACAATTTGATATGCACATATAGAAAAGAATCAAGATCTTTAGGTTATAAACATGCATTTCAAGTTTCATCAAAATCGAATTAAATTTGTGACCTATACTGGGTCCACAACCTTGATATACCATATTTTAACACTATTAGCGTACAAACGGCGGCCATTTTGTCTGGAAATTATGGTCCGATTTCCCTGAAATTCAAACTCAACCTTCCGTATGGTGTAACGGCGATAGAGTCAAGCGTTTTTTTTAATCTGATAATAATCATGACCTCCAGAGGGACCATAGGCGATTTTTCAGACAATCAGGGGCCATATTTCAGGAAGTTATGATCTGATATGTGCAAATAACAAAAGAAACCAAGATCTTTGGGTTATAACCATGCATAAAGTTTCATCAAAATTGTGACCTATACTGGGTTACAACCTTGATATACCCATTTATAACAGTCTTTGCGTACACGCGGCGGCCATTTTGTTCTGAATTTTTCCGGAATTCCAACTCAACCATCCATAGGGTGTAACGATGATATAATCAAATAATTTTTTAAATCGGCTAATAATTGTGACCTCCAGAGGGACCACAAGCTAAACAAAGACAATTTTGCGTATAATCAGGGGCCATAATTCAGGAAGTTACTATGCGATATGCGCAAATATCGAAAGGAACCAAGATCTTTGGGTTATAACCATGCATTTCAAGTTTCATCAAAATCGAATTAAAATTGTGACCTCTTACACGGTCCACAACCTTGATATACCATTTTTTAACAGTATTCGCGTACGAATTGCGGCCATTTTGTATGGCAATATTGGTCCAATTTTTCCGAAATTCGAACTCGACCTTCCTTAGGGCGTAACAGTGATATAATCAAAAGATTTTTTAAATCAGATAATAATTGTGACCACCGGAGGGACCACAAGCTAAACGAAGGCGATTTGTGTATAATAAGGGGACATAATTCACAAAGTTACGATCCGATATGCGCAAATATCGAAAGGAACCAAGATTTTTGGGTAATAACCCTGCATTTCAAGTTTCATCAAAATCGAATCAAAATTGTGATCTCTACAGGGTCCACAACCTTGATATACCATTTTTTAACAGTATTCGTATACGAACGGCAGCCATTTTGTATGATAATTTTGGTCCGATTTTTCCGAAATTTTAACTCAACCTTCCTTAGGGTGTAAGGGTGATATAATCGAACGTTTTTTTTCAAATCGGATAATAATTGTGACCTCCAGAGGTACCACGAGCTAAAATAGGGGATTTTTCGGGCAATCAGGGGCCATAATTCAGGAAATTACGTTCTGATAGGCGCAAACATCGAAAGGAACCAAGATCTATGGGTTATAAATATGCATGTAAAGTTTCATCAAAATCGGTTCAAAATTGTGACCTCTAGAGGGTCCACAACCTAAAAACGTGATTTTTCGTACAACCAGGGGCCATAATCCATAAAGTTTTGATCCGATACACGCCAATATCGAAAGCAGCCGAGATCTTTTGGGGATAAACCTATATTTCAAGTTTCGTCAAAATCGGACAAGAATTGTGGCCTGTAGAGAGTCCACAAACAATTGTGGACGGACGGACAGGGGCGACGACATAATACGCCATACGTCCACATGAAAATGTGGGCGTATAAAAAAAACGGAGACCGGTAAGGATTTTCTACTGTTTAACTTTCCTTTTATTACGGTCCCTATGACAGTCGTGTTTTACCCGTAAGTCTAAATAGCAAAACACGAGGCAACTGAAATAAAACTTGTTCGGTTGCTGTGTGCGTCACTACTTAGATAACATGTTCTGTTTATCTTCCCCCTTTACGGCCCCTGCGAGAGTCCCGTTTAATCGTATTTACCGAGTCGTTTTGAACATATATCGGCAACTCCAATATCGGCAAAATACTCCAATATCGACCGATACCGATTTCTTTCAATATGCCACTTATCGGCCAATTACCGATATTAAAACCGATTATCGACCCATCACTAATTGTAAAATAATGACATTAAAATGTATCAAAATTAGTCAAAAACATAACTCTAGTACAGTACTCTGAACCAGCGGCTGCCGGGCAGGATACGCCCAAATACGAGAGATGGATAGAGAACAAGCTAAAAAAGAAAGTGATATTTCCTACAATCAAGGGCCATAATTCAATATGCGCAAATGTCGAAAGGAACCAATATCTTTGGATAATAAACGTCCATTTTAAGTAGTGATGTTTCGATAATCGGTTTTAATATCGGTAATTGACCGATAAGTGGCCTATTGAAATAAATCGGTATCGACCAATATGCACCAAATTTTTCCGATTGTGGACGGACGGACAGGTGCGACAATATAATACGTCCACATGAAAATGTGGGCGTATAAAAATTCAGGAAGTTACAATCGGATATGCGCAAATAAAAAAAGGAACCAAGATCTTTGTGTTATAACTATGAATTTCAAGTTTCATCAAAATCGAATTAAAATTGTGACCTCTACAGGGTCCACAACCTTGATACACCATTTTTTAACAGTATTCACGTCCAAACGGCGGTCATTTTGTATGGCAATTTTGGACCGATTTTCCTGAATTTCAGACTCAGCCTACCTTAGGGTGCAACGGTGATATAATAAAACGGTTTTTCAAAATCGGATAATAATTGTGACCTTCAGAGGGAGCACAAACTAAATAAGGTGATTTTTCGGACAATCAGGGGCCATAATTCAGGAAATTACGTTACGATAGGCACAAATATCGAAAGGAACCAAGATCTTTTGGTTATAAACATGCATGTCAAAGATTTTACAAAGTGAGACAAAAGATAATTACTTGTGGACACTGGACTGACAGGGTAACAACATTATTCAACCACATTCAAATGTGGGCGCATAAAAATCAAATACTTACGTTAGATGAAAATATCTTGTGACTATCTGTATCATATACTTCAATCACTATTTCATATTCTCTATTTGATTCTAAAACCCATTTCATGTTTGGTAGTACAACAAATGCTACAATAAAAGATACATCGACGTCGATGAAACAACAAACTAGCAGCCTTAGCAGGCCTCGTAATAAGACGGCACCGGGTGATCTATAAATCGATCCTCTGATTTTTGGTCCAGGTAGAGAGAGAGAGAGAGAGAGAGAAATGGGGTTTAACGTCCACTCAACAGAATTGGATCTTTTCGGGACCAACACAATAATTCACTTGCACGTAGGGGTCTTTAGCAGTTCGAGGAAACCGGAGTGCCCGGAGGAAGCCCACGAGGTTGAGAAGGCACCCCTATCTCCATGCCACATATGCTCACACCTGGGCTTGTAACCACAGCCGCAAGCCAGAGGTGGCTGGCCAGCTAGAGGTCGAAGCGCGGCACTCTAGACCACTAGGCCATCCCAAGCCCCCTTTGGTCCAGGTGATCGATTTCTTGATCACCTGAGGTATCAACCAGGTGACCAATCAATCACCTAAATCGATCACCTAAAACTAGAGATTGCATGATGCTGTTTGAATGTGGTTTCTTGAGTTACTTAAATTGAGTGACCATTTACTTAATTCATTTCAGGAAATATATCCAAGATACAATTTGAAGAACTGTTTTACTCCTTGACAGTCATTTTAATATGCAATATTATATTCTAATATCATTTGATTGTTAAAATTACACAAACTTAACAAAACACATGAAAACACACAATGAACACAAACACACTTTTTACATACATAAACAAACACACTATTTGTCCTCTATCAATCTGTCTTTATCTTTATAACTTTGGCAACATCTTGACACTTGTTTTAAATTCTACATTTTTGAGAGGAGGATAGAAAACAAGCAATATCGAAAGTGATTTTTCCTACAATCAAAGGTTATAATTCATTAAGTTAAAATTTGATATGCGCAAATATCGAAAGGAATCAAGATCTTTGGGTTATAAACATGCATTTCAAGTTTCGAATTAAAATTGTGACCTCTACAGGGTCCTCAACTTTGATATACCATATTTTTAGATAATGTAAAACAAATAATTTGAAAATTTCATTCAAATTACCCTATTGCGAGCGAAGATACTAGCATTTGAAGGTTTGACAAGACGTGTGCTATAACTATAACTTTAATCACTGTACACTGTAAGAATGGGATCGTTTAATATGGTGGTTTTTAGCGTTGGTTAATATTCATACCGTTTACTTTAAAAACATTGTTCGATAATTGATAAAAATCGTTGAAGAATAACAAAAATGGTTTAATTAGTTCAATGGTTTATAGATAAATTGGACGATGCATTTAAAAATGGAACGCCCGATCAATTATCTACCCCTGTATTAAACGATCCCATTCATACAATGGTACTGGTTGTCTGAAGCCAAGTCTCGCTCCTCAATTTTTAAATTAAATCAAAATATGGCTGAATCTTTCTAATGTATTTAATATCGGAGAAATCCGATGCCATCGAGAGTTGATTATGGCCTGGATGGGTTAATAAATGTTTAATTAATAATTTAGAAAACATTTCGGACCTAATAAAACACCTGCAATAGGCAGATTTAACTCTTGCATAATGTATGTTTAAACTAAAATTTCATCCTAACTTAAGATTAGGGAGATTCATAAAATGATTTTAGCTAAAATACATTAAAATAATTTTTTACGTTAAAGGAGCTAAATCGCTAATATTTGGGACCTGGCAATTGACCCTAATGGGTCGCAACGCATATAATAATATAATCTGATTGTATATAAACTGATTTGCATTGAATTGTTTCCGTTTTGACTCTAATTTTAAATCAGTTATGTTCAGCAAAATACGGCAGGAGTTTCAGCCGAAGAGATTTTTAGTGTCTGGTTATTCCAGTCTACTGCGCATGCCCACCAGATAAGACATGGACTCAGCTGTTGACAGGAGTTGTGTAATATGTCTAGCCTTGATCTGTCTGGTCACTTGTTACAAGTGCACTAAAACGCACTATGGTACACGATTCGTGTACCAATGGTAAAATATTTATTTTGTTTTAAATATTGGATATCAGAAGCCTATCGTTTCCAGGTAAGATCACAACATCAATGTTGATTTAAATCGACCAATATTTCGTGTTTTAGATGTCGAAGATTTTGGAGGATTTTGAGTTACTGACTTAGGTCCTTTAAAAGCTAAATATGCCTATTGAAAGTCTTTCTATAGGCTTCAAATGTTATCGAAATTATTAATTAGACCTTTACTTACATGACAAGCCCAAAATCAAATCTGTTCACCCTCGTAATCTGATGGTTTGGATACAGCTTGGATTTAAACAGTAGTCCATTTAATAATTAAATGGCTGATCAAACTAACATTTACCATTAATCACAGACTTTACTCCCAGAGACTATTGAAAGTCTTTCTATAGGCTTCAAATGTTATAGAAATTATTAATTAGACCTTTATTTACATAACAAGCCCAAAATCAAATCTGTTCACCCTCGCAATCTGATGGTTTGGATACAGCTTGGATTTCAACAGCAGTCCATTTAAAATTAAATGGCTGATCAAACGAATATTTACCATAAATCACAGACTATACTCCCACAGAGAATCTTACATGATAATCGAAAATCTGTGGGCTGAGTGGAGTTATTGTCTGTCAATCAAATGATCCGCAATTCTGGGAGACGGGGCATTTTTCTAGTCCAAACTTCCAAGTAATTTGACTGAAATTTTCAATAATTTCTTTGTTTTATCATCTGTTTTTGTACTGTTATATTATCGGCTGACATCAAGGAGGATAAAAGATGAGACAATGGAGAAATCACAGGTTAATCACATTAAGTTTATAACCACTCTTATAAGATTGATATAGTTCGACAAAGGAGAAGCAATGACTTCTGTTCCAAAATCAATTGATGAATGGTCCGATAAAGAATTAAGTCAGCCAATCAAGGCAGGTTAAGTAGTTAATCAAGGTAGGTGTATAGACAGTATAACACGATAAATACATTGATCACTTAATTACTTAATCAACCAATCGATAATCGGGTTGAGTGGTAGTTATACACTCAGTACACTACATTAATTTTGGAATTATGAATATTATTCACCATGTCTTGACGTCCGATTGGGCATATTCATGGTAACACAATTAAGGACCTTTGGAAAATTGCGTCGGACATGTCCGAAATATACGGGCGAAATCCTATCACTGAACGGAACCAAGATCATTGGGATATAAACTCAAGTTTCGTCAATATCAAATAACAAGCGGTCACCATGCAAGACATGGCCACATTTTGCAAGAGATGGACAGAGAGCCAAGCTAAAAAAAAGAAGCTATTTTTCGTACAATCAGGAGCCATAATTCAGGTAGTTGCAGTCCGATATGAGCAAATATCAAAAATAACCAAATTTTTAGGAAATAAACATATATTTCAAGTTTCATCAAAATTGGATAAAAAATTGGATAATTATTGTGATCTCTGGAGGGTCTACAACCTTGGTATTACATATTTTTACATTACAGTATTTGCATTCAAGGATTGGCCTTTTGGTCGGGGAATTTTGTTCAACTCAACCTGCAATAAGGTGTAGGGTAATTCAGTGATATGTTTAAACGACTTGTAAAATCGAATGTTCCAATGGTACAATCAGGGGTCATAATTTATGAAGTTTCATCAAAATAAGATGATAATTGTGACCTTTAGTGTCCACAAGCTAAACACATGATTTCGTACAACCATGGGCCATAATCCGCGAAATGTCGATCTGATACATGCCAATATCGACAGGAACCAAGATCTTTTGGAGATAAACCTATATTTCCAGTTTCGTCAAAATCGAATAAAAATTGTGATCTGTAGAGTGTCTACAAACAAATTGTGAATGGACAGGTCAGACAACAATATACGTCAACATGAGAATGTGAGCGTATTAAAAATTGTGACTATTACATGCTTTTATAGCAGCCACATGTATGGGAAGTTTCAGTCCGATTTCACTCACGAAATTTGAACTCAATCGTAATAATGGTGTAACGATGATATGAATCTGTATATTTCAAGTTTCGTCAAAATCAGATACAAATTGTCACATTGTGATCTGTGGAGGGTCCGCAAACAATATGTGATTGTACTTACCTAAATAGCTAGGGTTGACTACATGAAATAAAGCTGATGGTTGTCGGAAAAATTCTGTTACAACAATATCTGCTATTTGTTAAGTACATAAGCTTGCCATAGAAACATAACACAAAAATAGGTTGCCAGGCAATGACACACGCCCAATTCAGATAAGTCTTACTTACAGTACATGAGGGTTGTCCATTATTTTTTCTTTTGCTAGTTAGAGCTGGGCGATACCCTGTTATAAAATGTCAATACTTTCAGTTTATCACCTACTAAATGTAAATAAACATGCAAAAACAGTTGGAAGTACTACCCAGAGTATTCACTTGACACTTTAATATTATTAAAGTACCGATACAGTATCAATGAAATAAGGAGACTTGAAAGAGGGTTGTTCATATAACGACTTTACTTACTGCTGTTCAGTATTTTGAGAGGATCTAAGTCCCACAGATCTATGTAAAGGCCAAAAACGCAAAAATTTTAGAATGTCTGCATATTTTTACGCAACTTTGTCTGCGTATTTTTACGCAACTTGAAATTGATCCACTGCGACCTCTGCCCACAAGGTTGTAATACAGCTGTAAAAATATTATAATGTTTAAGAATTGAGTTTGAAAAAAAAAAGAGGTTATATTTCCGGCGTGCATAATGACCGATGGGTCAGATCTAGTTACACAGTCATTTTCCATAGCCCTAGGTCTTGACAGGCATATAATCTACACCCCCTGTGGCCTTTAACAAAGTAATAATTTCAAGTAAAATTTAGCCAACCTCCCTTTGTTTTTAGAAAGGTAGCATTGCCATTATTAAGGGGGTGGACAGTAGAAAATTTCATTTTTTTTAATAATTGAGGTAAAGTTATCAATTTTACACATCTAAGAACACATCCATTGAGTAATACAAAAACGGCCGAATTTTCCTGGGGGTACCTGTTGCTATGGGGGTACTTTAGTCATCCAGTTTCTCAGAAACTATTCAACAGAATATTTTCAAATTAAGCACATATGTTACTGACATGTTCATCTGTGCAATAGGCAAGTTTCATTACAAAATATTAATTAGAAAGCAAGTTATACACATTTTAATGTTAACATCGAAATTATTTCCCGTGTCACTGTTGCTATGGCAACAATATATCAGGAACTATTGTGAAGATTTACAAAAAAATCTCCTATTGCATAAAGTTATTATATAGGGAGTTACATTCCAAATTTCAAGAAAATCTGACCATAACTTTCAGAGATATAGCGTGACTAAAATTGGTAACTCTAGAAAAAACTGTTTTGAGAAATCAACCACTGAAGTTCAAGTATAAACAGTGACAGTACAGTAGGCCTACCTGGTAATGGTATTGCTATCAGTACCACTACTAGGTCTAGCAGACGAATATTCATCTCCATTTTGTTTATTATGGGTGTCTGTCATACTTATTTAGTCATCTAAACAATTTCAAAAGCATCATTTTATTTGAAAATCTTCAAAAATATTGATAAACAATGCCGTATGGATCAGTCTTACAGCAACCATGATTGATATAGGTCACTAGCTTAGTGCGCATGCCCATTGAACTGACCTAGAGTAATACCCGCTTCTGATTGGACACTTCGCCATTGACCTATGTGACCGACCAATCAAATAACGTATTCTCGAGGGAAGCTCATTACTTATGCAAAACTTGTTCATGCTTGCTATTTTTATCTACCTACAGAGGAAAGGTTTCAAGACACCCCACAAAAACGTCATTTCCTTTCAATAGGGGAAATCCCAAGCTTTCTAACCATATCCAACATGGCGGCAGTTTACTGATCGGAAACCCGGTATTTCGCGTATGAAATGTCTATTGTTTTTAGATTTTTCTCAATAGTTTTAGCAGAAATAGGGCCAAATAAAAAAGGGTGGGTTCATTCAGAACCAAATTGTGTAGAAATAAAGAAGAATTTAGTGAAAAAATGACTAGTATGTGTTCCTAGATAGTATTACTCACAGATAATCATAAAACCTCAAAAATGATTTTATTGTTAAAATTCATCAAATGAAGTGCGAATGACGGCCTTAAAGGGAATGGGAGATTATAGGCATTATTTCCCGAAGCTAGCAAATACTTCTAGTGACCCAATTCTGGCCTCTGTTAACACCATAAAGGATACTTTTATCTTTTAGTACAACTTCTGTAGAACCAATGTTTAATGCTGTTGCAACAGATCTGGATGTTTCGAGTGTACAGATGTCTGTATCCTTAACTTCTATATAATATTGCAATGATGGCATATTTATCTCTGAAAACAAACAAGACAATATTCAATAAACTTTCAGAAGTATACATCCACTGGAAAAACTTCTATCAATCGTCATCTATGGAAATTAACTTGTCTTTCAGCACACATCAATGGCGCTAAAACGGTCTATGAGACAATACAATTAATTGTTGCCATGCAAGATACACCCAAACTTTGAAAGAGACACACGCGAACAGACTTAATCAATAAGGTTCATAATCTTATTGTTACAATTTGAAACAAGCTGTTGTTATGCAAGATACGCCCACATTTTGCAAAAGGTGGACAGAGTTGAGAGTACAAGCTAAAACCGTGATATTTTGTACAATCAAGAGTCATAGTTCAGAAAGTTATAGTCCAATATGTGCAAATATCAAACTGAATGGAGATCTTTGGGATATAAACATACATTTTAAGTTTCATCAAAGTTGGATGACAAATACATGGCAAACAAAGAGCGGCCATTTTGTCAGGCAGTTTTAATCCGATCTTCACGTATTTAAAATTCATCCGTCACTTTTGTGTAACAGTGATATATTTGAACAGTTTTTAAAATAGGATAAAAATTGTGGAACCACAAGCTATCGACTGCAATAATGTAGGGAGCGAGTGAAATGGAGTTAAAGTCCACTTAACATACACTAGGGATCTGGTATCCTTTAACTTGGTTGTTTTGCAGTTTAATTAATATATTAGCCTTTAATTTCAAAGCATCCTTTGATAATTGATAATAATCCTTTAAATTTCAAAAATGGTTTAATTAGTACTATGGCTTAATTTAATGGTACACCATTTAATTTCTCAGAGAGGGGTTTAGAAATGGATGACCCATTTAATTACAAGCTGAGCAGAAATTAAAAGGGTTATTATCAATTATAAAAGGATGTTTTGAAATTAAAGGCTATTATATTAATTAAAAAGCAAAACAACAAAGTTAAAGAACACCAGATCCCTAGTGATAAACTAGGTCATTTTAGGACTTACTTATGGTTAAATTTTATTTCAATAATTCCCTTGTGCATAGGGGTCTTTAGATGTGGGAAATAACCGGAGGACCCAGAGGTTGGACAGGTGACCCTACCCCTTGTCACGTACAACCGGGGATTAAAAACAACGCCAGTCGACTCAATGACATGCTTAATGATACGTGCTATCCATTCAGCCATCTCCGCCCCCCCCCAATAATCTAGGAAGTTACTGTCCGGTATGTGCAGTATAACTCTTGACAGTAATTATCAGAAATCGCTGAAAATCAATAGATTTCTTCGTCTCATGACCTTAAACACTGTGTATAAATTTAAAGTCAATCGGATATTAACTTTAGCCTCTAGAGTGTCCACAAGATATTTTGACAGTAATTATCGGAAATCGCTAAAAGTCAACAGGCTTCTTCGTCTCATGACCTTAAACACTGTGTATAAATCTAAAGTCAATAGTATTTAAAATTTAGCCTCTAGAGCGTCCACAAGGAGTTGTGGACGCCGGACTGACGACAATATACGACCTCATTTCAGTGAGCCTATAAAAAGGGTCAGATCTGGCCCATAAAGTATATCTAACCTGACACTTTGTTATGTTTCAGTAATTCTACTTTATATTGAACTTCACTAAACGGCAAAACATATACATCAGCTGGATTTAACATCAAATTAGCTATAACCATTATACGTATATCTAATGGTAACAAATGCTGAAATTAAAGAAAAAAAAATAATTTGGCAGGCAATGAAATTATAAATGCAGGGATACTAATGCATTGTACCGAATAGTGAATCAGTAAACATCCACTCATTAATCAGTCACTGATTTTTTAGGTCTGCTGGGGATCTGAATGTTGACAAAGAGGAGGTTTTTCTCCCTCACCTTAAAATTGAAAATCGCTCTCCTTATTTGTAAATCATGGACATATATGTATTTTTTTTTTTAAAAAGAGGGTGAAAGACAAACATTCCAATTGCTGCCATTGTGAACATTTATTTGGTGTATTCGATTAGTGTATAATGTCACCACACATGGTAATAAAATTCTGATGAATATGTTGCTAAAAATTGATGCCGCCTATCATTGGTTAATTTAACTGAAATGTAAAGTAGAACCCTCGCAAGGTGTGATAAATTACGAGAGATGGCAAGTGAAAATTTCCAATGAGAATAATTCTGGAAGAAATAGATTATATTTTGATGGAATTTTCGAGCATATATTATTATATTTTGAATAAGGGTTATTTTTTTACACACAATTTATACAAGCTATATATATTCTATTGGAATACTATAAGAAGTTTTATACAATAGCAGAACTTTGTCTTGACCGTACGACTACGAGTACTATTATTAGCAGACAATGTTTATTATCATTTATGTAACCAAGATTGACCCCTTACACACAGTAATTGGAACTTCAGAACCATTTCCCATACATACATGTACAGCTAATCACTCTCCTAATTATATGTCGGATCACTGTCCTTAATTTCTACATGTAAATCACTATTCTTATCGAAACTGGAGAGCTATTGTAGGGGAGTTATTTTTAGTTCATTGAGGGGGTCTTTTTTCGACTCTCCTCTAAAATACAAACAACAACAACTGATTAATTGAAAGCAAATAAAAGCTATGACTAATCATTCTTGGCACAGGCATTAGCAAACAAAGGTGCAAGATCAATCAAGGTCTACTGTTTTGTATTTTATTTATTTCTTAAATAAATGCTGGTTGGGTGATAAAAATAAACCATCCAATAAAAATCAATAGATAGGTTGCCAGGCAATGATTCATACGCCCACAGCAGCTACATGTAAGTCGCTTGGGCAGTATTGTTACACATTTTCATATGAGAAACTTCCAATCGATAGAAACAGGTAACACAAACCAATTACACGCAATACAGGTGGGTTTGATGGAATCAATATTAACTAAATCAAAATGATGCATTAGATATTCAGATAAGTTGATATACAATAATCTAATGGAACAATATAAATATTCTGGTTTTAATTTTTTTCCCGCCAATCTTTCATTTTAATTTATTAGTCATATATTTTTTCCGGCAAAAGAAAGAACAAATATCGATTAGATTTTTTCAGTCTGCAGTTGCCACAGGAATTGTGACCAAGCATTTATTGATATCACAACGAATTGAAAATTTCCATTCATCCTTAAAAGATCTACTTTTTTCAAATGCACTTAAACATACATTATGCAAAAGCTAAATCTTCCTTTAGTAATGATGCTTGAGGCTAGGCCTAAAATTCAAAAGCTAATATCTTGGTTCAGAGTGGAGCAATTTTACTGAAATTTTCAGAATATTATATTTACTAAGGATGTAACGGGCAAAAAAATTTGAACCGGTTAACTGATGGGCAAAAACCCGACCGTGACCGGTTAACCGGAGGTTATACAATATGGCATGCTACCATGTGGTCGTCACTCGCGCAGGTATCACATGCCGTTGTGTGACAGATCGGGAAATTGCTTAAATATTATAAGTGTTCGACTCGTTATAAATATAGGAATATTCTACGGCCCCCACCTACCTCCACCTCAATATGCAGTGTTATAATCCATGTATTCCATTTATTCGCGCGCACAGCATTACTTTCATTTTCATACGCATACCAGCAGTCAATAGCCTACCTGTAGTGTCCTGTAGTCAAGATTATCCAGCCCGAAGATACAACGCAATAAGAATTGATGAAAAAGATTATACCATTTGCCCATGTGCCAGAGGGACGATTTGTTCATGGCATAATTTTAGTACTACGTTTTCGATCAGTGAATACGGCCCTATTATTACCGGGAAAGTTTTGTATCAACGGGTAATATGAACAAGAGAGCGTGGGCTAATGCTAGTTTACTACTAGTCGATATACACTGACATTTTTTTATATAGAACGAGTAACGGTCAGGGAAATATCGAACCGGTCAGCTTGCCGAACTGAATCGTAACCGGTCAGCTTGCCGAACTGAACCGTAACCGGTCAACCAAGTGACCGTTTACATCCATAATATTTACATTATTTATTTTGTCACTATTATAGGCAGTTTTTATCTAGTCTCCAACAATAATGCCCCTTTTTAAGATTTCATCTTTTTGGAAATTTTTCGGTCACAAACTTTTGAGGTAGCCTAATTACATGCCCGTTAATTGTAGAAGTTGATATCGCTTCAACATTCAAGGATGTAATATTATTAGATGGACGAGAGTTAATCATGTCAGTATCATCTGTAGACTTGGAGCCTTTTGGTGGAGATATACTAAAAAAATCTGACATTCTTCACGACCCATGGCATGAGATTTGATGATAACCAACTTTCGTTCGTTTAACGTCCACTTCCATATAAACTGTAACAACAAACCTACCTTCATTTATTAACGCTACAGTCGACGGGAGTAAGAAAAAGATATAACAGACGTCATAATTCAATAATCACAAACAAATCGAACGTTCACTAGTGTTGAAACTACTATTCGGATATCCGTTAACGGATACAAAATAACGGCTATCCGAATCATTTTACTATCCTTACTATCCGTTATGTTCTATATAATACAGGCATTTTTACATTTGATCCTTTGAAATTTTCCCCAATGCAACTAATCACGTACGCGAAGGCAACATTTTTAACAATGGCGCAAGTCGCCACACGTTACCCAGTATGGCAATGACATTCTATACATATGTGTTGAGTTATAAATATCAACAAATATTATTTAATCATTATTTTCACTTCACGTTCTGTTGATTTTAATTTTTGGTTATTTTGAAACGAACCATGGATGAGTGAGGCGTACAATGTATGACAGAATTGGGTAAATATTTTATGCTGTATAGTGCTGAGTAGAATCATATACATTATTTCGCCGTTCAAGTGTTTAATTTGGTATTATCACTATCGTTTGTTCAGTATTAAATTGTTCAAATTAATGCAATGCAACAAAATAAAAAAATATATTCATTCCCTGCGTTGGTTTACGGGACACAGGACTGAGTTTAGACTTCTCGCAATGAAATTTATTCATAGCGACCTAGGTCACATGAATTCTCACTTTCTGATTTGTTGAATACCCGTAACAGTACATCACCAGAACGAAGCGACTGACCTTGGTGGGATAAATGTGACATGTTTTTATTTACTTAAATTAGAGTTGATCGAGCAAAATGAAAGGGGGAGGGTTGAGGATAAGAGGGGCAGTGGTACACAAATTTCTTCACCTCGTTGATTTATTTTGATATCATGGATAGTCATAATATGTAGCTATAAGCTAAAGGTAAGCACGTTTTTATTCGTGGCTCAAATAATGTGCAAATCGAAAGTATGATTTTCCCGCCGGACGCGGATGACACACATACAGTACGGGCATCGCGGAGCTTTGAGGAAACACGATATTACCGTGTTTTTTATCGTGGAATTCCGTTAATTACCGAGTGAACACTGAGTGAATATCAAGTGACACAATAGTATTGCCTCGGTGTTGGAAACTCGGTGTGACTTGGTGTTTTAATTAATCCATGCCTATGATCGCTTAATTTCCGTTGAGTACATGTCTGACGATAAATTAGTGCGTACAAGGCAAATTTTTCTTTTGTGGAAAATATAAGAAATGGCAAAGATCAAATCGGGGTAATTTATTAAAAATAGGCCAATTCAAAACACGAAAGAAAATATTTATTAACATGAAACACGTGGTTAGTAAAAGGCTCAACCAAACGATTAAACATTAGTTACGCCTACAGTTCTTTGATAATCATCATTTCTCATAAAAGTTATATATTTATTGAAAACGAATAATATGCTGATGAATTTATTTGAAAATGACCTAGACAAACACATAATAAATATTTACACGACACGCAATCTTTTACAAGACCCTAGAAATTGTGAGCTGCACGTTGACATGCATTTCTCGACAAGCTTGACAAAACCAATCGATAAAAAAATGGTACAAGTCTTACCGGGGGCGTAGTTTTATCCATTTAAATAGTAATTCACATACTGATTTAAATCTTTTCTGGTTTAAATCACAAATGAATTCACATAATGACAAATGAGTCACACTTGACATCTGCTTTGAATTTCATGGTTCCGAGATTTGGAGATAAGCTCCGCCCCCTTAGATACGGTTTCTATGTCCCACAAGTTTAATCAGATAATTTTTTAATGCCAGTTCTCCCTGTCTATTGTCTAAAAGTTCAGAGAAAATCCTGATGGAACTAATATTCGTGCAATTATTCTGTTATCCGTATCCACATGAATTCCACCAAATACTGTAAGTATTGTATTAAATGAGTACTTCGCCGTTGAATTCCGATTCTAAAATATCTGTAATACCGTAAATTGATTATCAAAATACAACTTCAAACATGCGCAGGATGTACTACTAGGCGGCGGACATGTAATGCCCCCTGAAATTCCATTCTCACATCCCGTTCATATTTACGCTAAAAATTATATATCGTATGAAGTATTTTCCCCATCTAATTACTTGATTGGGACACCTAAATATAATCAGGCTCTCTGATTGGTCAATCTCTTTACGGTGATTGACAGGTCGGAATCATAATATTAACAGATCAAAGAATAAAATTGCACGAAGCCACATTTTCGACACGTGTTATACCTCACGACTCTGGCGCCTCAAATACAATGTGTTACGATTCGCATTTTGGTATTCTAAAATGATTCTTATACGGAATTTTTTAAATTTGAAGCTTTAAGTTCCATTTCCTGTACGGAAATTAAATCAACCATTAGTTTTTAAATTAATTACGATGCCGAAATAATATCAATCTAATTTGTCTTATCTAAAGGGGCTCCCGCGAAATATTATCAATCTAAAGGGGCTCCGGCGCAATTTAGTTAATTACTGGGTAAATAAAGTATGTATTCACTAGTCGCTATATTATCTTAATATTATTGTGCCGCAATAATGTCAATCTAATTTGTCTTATCTAAAAGAGACCCCGGCGCTATTTATAGTTGATTATTTAATTATTGGGCGTTAAGTCTGTGATGTATGTTGGCGAGTTATTTAGATGGCAATATGTACTTGTAAAATAAACGATGTCTGACATCATAAACTAATCTTATCTCAAACATTTATCCATCGAATAATTTATACTCGGATTTCATATCAAGTCAATTAAATATTGTCTAAACATTAAAAACATAATGCCAATTAACAAACATGCGAATATATTTTATTACAAAAACATCTGTACTGATCTAAAAGGTTTGTGGCGCCAGGTACTCTTAACCACTAAAAACACCACGTGCGGTTTTATTCTTTGATCTTTGATACACAGGACATTTCTGTTATTCAAACACATCTGCACGAGAATGGCAACATACAAGTTGACAGTTACCACTGATGTGGGGTTCATGTAGAATGTGCTCTTGGATCAAAATACTGTTATTCTTTTCTAAAATAAAACGAGTGCTTAGATCTGTGTGTGGATTTGATAGTTGTTATAATTTACTAATATTCTTTGACATCGGAGTCGAGTTCATTTTATTTTTACGGTAAGTACGAGCTTATGTCTGATTTGAAAGCGCGTTTGACTCCCATTGCAAGTTCTATTTGTCTTATTTCTATTTGTAAGACCAGTAGCCTAAATACTGTTATAGTTTGCAATTTTTAAAGTCTATCTTTGTCGTGATTTGAGAGTAATTCTTAACTACGAACTCATAATACAGAAATATGCGAAACAATTTGAACACAGCATAAATTTCGAAACATGTATCGTCTTATGCATACGTGTCCTTCAAAATGTACTAGACATGCAGCTTTACATGACTGGTTGGAAATGTAACCGCATATATCGTGCAGAATATGTGAACATGCGTGTTCTTACTATACAACCTCACCTAACGCGTCCGTTTTATATTAGCAAAACTATTCAAAATTCATGACATCGTGGCAGTATATCGTTTTGACATCGATTGTTTATGACAAATATAATGGTTAATTTTGCATTAAATTACACCGAGTCCTATGGTGTCCCGCGACTATCGTGGCACACGATAGCGCCTGCTACACCGAGTTATTTATCGTGGCAATATCGTGCCGTTATCGTGGCAATTTTCAACAAAAAACGACATGATAATCGAGTTTCATCAAAGCTCCTCGATGCTCGTACTGTACCTGAATTATCCGCCGAATAGTTTCAGATATCAAACGAAAGTATTCGGATCACAAATCTCAATCCGAATCTCAACACTATTGTTTACAATGTCCGCCATTTGGAATATAATAGAAACTGTCAAAAAAAGACACCGATTCATATTTGGAGACAAATAATTAAATCTTTGCAGTGTTTAAAATTTCCGTCGGTCTGGTGTCGATAACTTACTTGCAGGCCGACATTTTTTAATTTTGAAGATGGTGGGTCGGCCCGATGGGCCGACTGTTTTTGTCGGGGAAAAATTGATGTCATGGATATTTTGTTCATGGTTTATGGTTCTATCAAATTCTTCTTTGAAAATATTTATATTGCCCCTATTTATATCCGGAATATATTTCATCCTGATATCAAACAGTATTTTATTATCAGAAATGAAAATAAACATGTCCACTGAAAAATTAGCGCGGCAAGACATTATCGTTGTAGGAGTGAGGTCCGTGCTTGCAAATATCAGCACACTCCCAGAGCTTGGCTGAATATTATTTAACCATTTTGATCAAGTGAAGTGTGGAACAGATAAGTTTGTGCTCCTTTAGAAAACCTAACCTGCGGTCTTATTTGTCTTTATCCATGCATAATCCTGCATATTATATTCCTTCAATTGTGAAATCCAGCGTGTGTGCTACTGTGCTACGAAACTAGGTCAGTCCATCTACTGTACTGACTGTCATGATCCAAGAATAAAAATTTACGTGATATAAATCCTTCGTCTTGTAAAAATGAAATTGAAAAAGCAGAGCTGAAAATTCCCTGAAAGCCTAAATACTAGTAACAGTAACAATATAATTCCAGCAATAAACGAATGGCTTTTCCCGCCATTCTTTCTAAATCTCGGGATTTATTATCAGACTTGATTATCAAGTCTATTTCGTTATGAAGATTTCACTACCGTAATGGAGACCCAAGTCTTCGAAAACAGGCATGAACGATATGTCACAGGAAGAATAATAACAAAGAGTTTATTGTTTCATAAATATGGGCTATCCCAACATGTGACATCAGGTCAGTTTAAAAATGATAAAAAATGATGTGTCGTTCATCAAACAGCATTGATAGTTTACTTTCATTTTGAAAGAGGTCACGGTGTTTCATTTCACAGTTCCACACTTCATGATGAGTAAAACAAATCAAATGATTGTTGCTACAGTGGTTGCTACCGGACAGTAAATTTAACATGTGAATGTCATTTCGAGATAAACTGTCAGTACCGGTACTATAAATGAATGAATGAAATGGGGTTTAACGTCCTACGCTTAAGCACCTAACCTGGGCCAATTTATAGATAAACTGTCAGTACTGGTACTATAAAGTAGACCTATAATTAGCACTTAGATAATTACAAGTAAATATTTATATTACAGAAAAAAAAATTATCAAGTCTGGGGTAAAATAAAATAGGGGTGGAATGATTTTTTTTCTTTCTATACATGTACAATGTATTAACAATAAATCCTTCAAAAGTTAAAATTGTAATGTGTACCAGTCAATCAATATTGAATACAAATTTTAACTTTTAAACCTATCCCAAATAGAAGACACCTACAGAATTTAGAAATTTAAGGCATTTGGGGTGGGGTAGTGTAGGTGTATTTTAAAATTTGTTAATATTTATTGGACCCACAAGCTAATGTTAGGACCTACAACTTTCATGATTGGCGTTTACCAGCGGGTCCTGTTGGCCTACAACCTTTCTTGACGAATTTTATACACTGAATCTTTGTTCTACTAATTAGTTTATTAATACTCTAAGTACTGTAAATACTAATCAACACTAATCCGAGATTGATCAGGAGACAAAGGATTGGTACCTAATTGACTGATAACTGACTCACCCAAGTGCGATAGACTGTAACGTGTGTGCACAGCGCGGAATTCAAAGATTTGTGGCAAGAATAATTATCGCTAAGGTTAAAAAGAATCACCATTCAGAAAAAAGTTATCGCCCAAATTTTTGCCAGATTGAATATTTTATCGCAACATTTATATTTGTATCGCATTTGGTGGAAAGAGCGATTGGTAGCGCGAGCGGGGCCAGGTAGGATACGCCCACATACGAGAGATGGATAGAGAACAAGATCAAGAAGAGCCTACAATCAAGAAGAGCCATAATTCATGAAGTTACAATTTGATATGCGCAAATATTGAAAGAAATTGATTTGCACTGAAGCAAATAAGAGAGCAAGTGCTCTGAAAATACACCAATAAGGAATGAATTTTCATAAAAAACAACGCCCCCTCCCAAATTTATTTTACACCACTCAGCAAATCCTGGCTACATCCCTGGGGCATCTAGCTACCTGTTGGTCATGCTGGCTACTAAATTTTAAACACTGATTTGCAGCTTACCTTATAAACTGGGTCCCGTAATCTGGTAGACACTTTTGCACTGCCCGTTCTAATGCCTTCTACCAGTATACTATACCCTTGTAAACCTTTTTCTTCTAATGGAGCTATTTGATCAGGTGTTGTATAATGGGAATCTTTGTACCTCTTTATCCTGAAATTGTTATTTAACACTAATTCCTAATTCCTAAAAGTGTTCAGGTGTGGCAGTCTGATGAAGCTGATGGTCTCAAGATTTGGGGGGGGGGGGGGGGCATACGACAAAGGCATATATTATTTTTAACACTGTCTAAAATCGGTCATCATTCTTGGCTTTGTAGTTGTTTTATTAAAGGCAGGGATCGAATTTGAAGGACGCAAACACGCAAAATGCGTGTTGATTTTAGTAAACAGCTTGTTACAAAATATATCATACGAAAAAAAATGCATGTAACATTTTTTGGCTTATTGTTAAATGAATAACAGGATTTCATCAGCCACACAAAATCAAGACCGTAATTCTGACAAAAAACGGAAATTCTATTGATTATTTTCTTTCCTTGCAAAATGTAAATAAAGCGATGGCCATATCAGCGTTTTGTGACATCTGCGCATGCGTCAGGTATTCGGAATTCTTCATTTTTTTCCCGAACTGATCGTTTTTATTATGGTAATAATCTTAAATTTTATCGGCTAGGATGCCCTATTCAGAAAAAACGTGTACCGTGATGTTTCGCGGTTTTGATTTTTCTGGATGATATTTAAGATAGATTCATAAATATTGAAAAAAAAACGTTTTCCTTTTGGTGTTATATACGATATTTTATTGCTTAATGATTAATAAATACTGTTTTAAAACTATTCAATTCCAAGAAGTTTGCAATTGCCAATTAGTCGAGCTTTTGTTTACATCACGTGACTTCTTGCTCACTTTTCCACCTGTTAGCGTTATCAGTTTCTGTTCAATCTCTATACATCTTGCTGAATTGTTTATACCAATACTTTGATTTTCCAAAGGAATCATTTATTTTCAGATTGAAATAAATTTTAATAAATCAGAAACATAAATAATGGCAACATTGTCAACTATATATTGATTCAGCGTCGGACGTGTCATGCACAGCTGTCAGTGATCCCAAAAATCACAATTTGACTAAATTAATGGACACTTTTTGACATTGTATGTATCTTTGTATTAAACAATGCTTGGATGAGAAGAGAAAAAACGAGTTTTTAAGGGTAACTATAATCATATGTTGGGTTTTTTTTGTGCCTCCGTCATTTGTAAATATTTTTAATATAATATAAAGAAATTATTATAATAAATATTTTGAAAAGTATTTTCACTAAAGAAATAAATTGCCCCTTGAATTTCTATTTTTGCTTGTAACTTGTACATTTGAAATCAACAAGCAGCATTTTGCAAGTGTGTTTTTAAATAAAGTTCTATCCCTGCATTACCTAAGAATGTTATGAGCATCAACAACAGCATGTCCAATGTCAGTATCAGAAACTAGACTCCACTCAAATGCAAATCCATCAAGACTTGTAAAACAGTTACCTAAAACAAAATAAATACAGTCAGTAGAAAGGGAACAAACAAAACAGCCACGCAATGAGTGGAAATACTCCCACATAGCACATTGAAAGCAGTTATCGCAGCCAATCAATAGGATTCTTCGTCTCATGACCATAGCTTGGACATCGGACAGGAGAGACTACAATATACAACATGTTCACATATATAAAAAGTGCCATAAACCTGAAATCAGCAAATAGGCTTAAATACATTTATCAATATATCAATGTTCTGTGATATGTGAATAATGTCTAGATAAAATATAAACCAAGTACGAACAATCCAAACCATTAGACATAATTCCTAAAACAACGGTATAGGCAAAATAGTGTAATCTGGCAAAATAGTGTAATCAGCATATGGACTGTTTACAAAATACACGACAAACAGTTCTTTATTTTACATGATTTAAGAGTGTATCCGCGAGAAGACCATGCAAAAATTGCAAAAAGTGCTAAGATGGGGGGTCGGAATTTTTTGATCAAACTTATAGTATGACACCCCCTAGGGACACGAGGTGACATGCTGAAGTGGTTACAACCTGATGTTGCTATAAAGGACTGTACTGGAAATATATCCATTTTATGGGTAAAATTTTGATTTTCACATGTGTTATTTTATCACCTTTTTCAAGCACAGACTGCGTTCTATGGTGCAATAGCAATCTTCTAATTTTGACTATCTGATAAAGCGGGCTGTCAACTTCGACCCCAGCACTAATTTGAAAAAAAAAAATTAGTCCATACTAATGTTTTGTGGACTTGTCTTAGGGTACTATATTCACATTGTCCCTATAGTACAGAAAAAGATACACTAACTTTTTCTTTAATGGTCGCAAGTAGAATTTCTTTGGATGATTTTAAAGTGCTAAGCACATAGTATCAATAGGTGTAAAATAATAACCGGAATGCAACATACTTAAAATATACAGCTTATTGAAAAGTGCTAAAAAAAAGTTTTGTGATACATTTTTTTGCAAATTTAATAAGAGAATTAATTTTTTTGACTTTTATACGGGTATGTCATATTCATAGCAACCATTTGTATCATGTGGTACTGTATAAAAGTGTGTATTTGTTTTTATTGTACATTTGCTATTGTTGTATTGTCCCTTTAACACATTTGTTGTATTGTCTCTTTAAGGTTTCATTTTCCAACTGGTTACTGAAAATGGCTACAAAATTTTTAATTTCAGAGCATGTATCCATTATTCATTTTCGGACACATCTACTGATTCTACAATACATAAATTTTAACGGCAACGCAGCCTTGCGTATAAGTGGGTGACGTTGAACAGTGTGGTGTCGCTATGGCTCTCGAGCGCCGTCAGCTACACCTTCAGTGCTGGATTTAGAGTACTATAGGCCCCAGGCAATAATGTCCCTAAACAGGGGTCACGAAATGGACATTGGGGCCCCGGGACAAGCAACTCAGTGAGGGGGTAGGTCGTTGGGGGGTTATGTGGTTGGTGGTTCGAATCTCACTTTTAGGTGAATTTTTCATTTTTGTTTGGATTGTTTTTTATTTTTAAAATAATGACTATTTGAGAGTAATGGATATGTTCGTTAAGATCATTTCATTGAGCATGTCGATACTCCAATGGAAGCTTGTGGACTACTGTGGAAGACAATTCCCGTCAACGCCAGATGAAACAAGAACGGTTACAGGCCTTTTAAAGTATTTTTGTAAAAAATTTTAAAAACAGATACTAATGTGTTTTAGGGCTGGTACATGTAGTAAGCACCATATGAAGGAAAAGAGGAAAAAATGTTAGTTTCTTTTATCTACTACAGTTAATTATCTCAAAAATAGGGAAATTACAGGTTAATTTCATGTGTTTTTGTTTCCTTTACCTATTTTTTGTTAAGTCGATTCCGGTCATTTTTATTTTTTGTATCAACTGTTGGGAGGTTGCTGGTTCACGTGAGCATAAATGTTTTAAACCCACCCCATGAAAGAAGTAGCTATAGGGCGTCAAACTTTGGCTGACGAAAAATGGGGAATTTAGACAGGCTTTGATATCTTCTTTAAGTGGCATTTAGTAATTGAACAGTAACACAATAACACTATTTATGGATTAACAATTACTGGTTTATTAACATGCAACGTTTCGACGATGATACTCTCGTCTTTATCAAGCAAGTGATAACATATAGTAAAACATGAGGTATTTATATACAGTAACAAGAAGCCATAATTATAGAGAGTATATATAACAAGCACTGATCAAAGCGATGATGTGAAGCCCTACGAAGTTAAGGTGAACAAAGCCATATTTATAACATATCAAAGAACTGGGATAGAGTGTTAATTAGTGATCAGTATAGGTTAAATAATGCAAACTATATTGTACAATCAATGGGGTGATCTATACTATGTTTGGATAACATTTATATTTAAATATATAATAAAAGATGTAAGGCAGTATGTGAGCACTAGTTATTATATTTATATAAATAATTAAATAATGGTTAATAATATGGGCTAATACACATGCTTGTTTTAAAATGAATAAAAAATTAATAATATTGTATAAGTAATAAGGGGCTAACCCGTTATACATGATATTATATTAAATGACATTATATTGAGAATCTAACAACAGCAACAATCCTGATAACATATTCCACTGAAAAATGATTCTATCATATGCGTGGGGAAGGTAGACTCCTACATCTCTGTTAAGGGCTGGTTTATGTTGTCTGATCTGAATACTCTCCATGATTTTTCTTGTCTTCTTCACATGCTGGTTGGAGTTCAGTACTTCAACTTCTGACCATTGGATTCTGTGTTTCTTGTTGTTTCGTAAGTGTTCTGCGACTGCGGATTGGTTGTCTTTAGATAGCGATTGATGTTCTTTGATTCTGATGCTTAACGGCCTCTTCGTTTCACCTATATACAGGCTGTCACACGTGCAGGTCAGTTTGTATATACATCCTGTTGGTAGTGGGGGGTTTGATGGGGGGTTCTTCCCGTTAGCCTTTAATAATTGTTTAATTGTGGGCCCCGTGCTGAAAGTGGCGTCTATCCCTGCTCTGCTTAGTAATCTTCTAATTTCATACGATGTCTTCCCTATGAACGGAATGGAAATTCTCACTGCTGTCTCAGGTTCGGGTGGGGGATTAGGTGCCTTCTGATGTTTGGTGATGGTAGCGGAGATTATGTTTTCTGTCATTTGGGGTGGATATTGGTTGAATTGGGTGAAAACTTCTTTCAAGTGCTGTATTTCGATGGATAACATATTTGGAGGGCGCGGCGTGTTAAGGTTGAAATAATGCCTTTCTTGACTTGACTGGGGTGCTTTGACGTAAAGTTTATATACTGGTCTGTATGGGTGGGTTTCCTGTAGACTGCGGTGGTTATATTGTCTCCTACTATTTCCACAAGAACATCAAGGAAGGCCAATTGGTTATTGGACTCACTTTCCATGGTAAACTTGATTCTCTCTGCCTGGTTGTTGAGGTGGTCCAGCAGTTGTTGTGGACTGTCTTCATCCCTGAGCATCACAATGTGTCATCTACCTTTCTATGCCAACTTAGAGGGGTTATTGGTGATGTGCGTAGTGCTTCTTCCTCTAGTTGGGTCATATATACTTCAGTGATCAGTGGGGAGAGGGGGCTTCCCATCGGGAGTCCATAAACTTGCTCAAACATATCTTCACCCCAACTGAAATAAGTCGAGCTTACACATTTGTTTAATAAAGTTATGATCGTATCTGTACTTAGTTTGGTATTTAGTGGGGTCTCTAGGTTATCTATTCTCTGTCTTAGTGCTTGAAGTGCTTCCTTTCTTGGGATGTTGGTGAATAGGTCGACAACATTGTATGAAATAAATTTGCCTACCTCTTGGGAACCCTTGATTTTTTCACAGAAATCTGCTGAATCTTTAATGAAGGAGTTAGCAGATTTACCTAGTGGAGATAGTAACTTGACCGAGTGCTGCGCTGTTTTATAGAAGACTGATTCTCTGGAGCAGACTAATAGGCGGGCTTTAATCGGTTCTTTGTGTATTTTTATTGTGGCTCTGGCATAAGGTGGGCGTGGATGCATTACTCTCATCTGGTACATGGTCTCATCTGTTATTTGGTTTAGAGTCCGTAATTCTTTGAGGTAGCTGAAATGTTGATTAGTTAGAGTATTGGTAGGGTCTTTACGAAGTTTCTTGTATGTGGTTTTGTCTTGGAGTAAGTTGCCCACTATGGTATTGTAATCTTTTTTGTTGAGGACGACTGTGGCTTTACCTTTATCTGCTACTACAATGGTGATGGTGTCATTTGTCTTCAGTTCTTTGATGGCATCTCGCTGTGGCTTGGTCAGGTTGGGCTTCTGTGGTTTGGATTTGGATAGTAACTCTGTGATATGGTGTCGCAGGTATTCTGTTCTCCCCCCTGGGGCTAATTGGCGTATTCCTCGTTCAATGTTGGTGATGAAGGTGTCACTGTTTTTCTGCTGGATTACTGGTGCATAATTGAGACCTTTGGTAAGTAAAGAAATCTGGTCATCTGAGAGTTGCTTGTCACTCAGGTTCACTACTGTCTTTGAGATGTATTCATTTACTTTGTGGTTGGTTGGTCGGTTCTCTTTCTTATTACCAGCTAGTAGTAGACTTTGGAATTTGGCACATTGCTTCGTTCTAATCTTCATTTTCAGAGCTTCATTGGCATGAGTCTGTTTGTCATGGAGTGCTCGAAAGTCATCTGGGTTTAATGTGGTTTCTAATTCTAGTAGTTGCTGTTGTTTCAGGACGTTGATGCGCTGCTTTGTTCAATATCTTCAAGGCTGCTTTCGACTTCACTGGTGGCTTGAGGCGTAAACCTTTGATATACGGTATCCAGACCACTCGGACAAAAGACCACTCAGACCAAGACCACTCGGACCATAAAAAAGACCACTCGGACCAAGCGAAAAGACCAGTCGGACCAAGCGAAAAGACCACTCAGACCAAGCTAAATAATTATTAATTGGGACTCGGTACTCGACAGTTGGGACTTCTAAGAATTTATGTAGAAATAGTAATAACTTATCTTTTTTCGTTTTAGATGATGGCCGAAGACAGATTATGAATAATAATAAAGAAATGAAAACATTATTAGTTGTCTTTAATTTATATCAGTTGTCTGTTAATATTCAATTGATAAGAAAAACACGAAAGAAAATATTTATTAACATGACTTACACGTGGTTCGTAAAAGGCCCAACCAAACGATAAAACATCAGTTGGGCTTATATACGGTTCTTTGATAATCATAGTTTCCTATAAAAATTGTATAAATTCATCAGTATATTATTAATATACTGATGAATTTATTGAAAAATGACATACACAAAAGCAAGCCCCTAGAAATTGTTAACGATAATCCGTAAGCTGTGCGATCTGGTCGTAGATGGCAACACCAATCGATAAATTATAGTGCGTACAACAAAACAAGTTTTATTTTCAGGAAAATATCAGAAATATAAGAAGTTGCAATGATCACAGCGCGGTGATTAAAGCAGATAAACCGATAACCCTGATGTTATTGTAGTGTGTGCAAAGAAACTTGGATGAGGAAAAGTGAGAGTTGTCAGTCATGGAGAATGGCGATCGTGGGTTGATTGCAATTATCCCGTTTAATTCACGAAAAAACATTAGCAGTCATCGGTCAATCAAATTCGTTTGAGAAAGAAAAAAACCGAAGTATTTTAATCACTACTCAGTTATAGTTGTTGAAATGTTAATTAATCTTATTTGACAGGCTTCGTTATCAGCAAATAACAGGGGTGAGTAAATAACACTTAGCATTTTCATATTAAAAAAAACATAATTTAGTAAAACACCAATTTATCATAGGTCCGAGGAGTCATATTAAAACAAACACAAGTTTTTAGAACAATCTCAATTTATTAAAACAAACACATTATTAACACAATATTGATTGGTCCGAGTAGTCTTTTAGCTTGGTCCGAGTAGTCTTTTTGATTGGTCCGAGTAGTCTTTTTGTTTTGGTCCGAGTGGTCTTGGTCCGAGTGGTCTTTGGTCCGAGTGGTCTGGTATTCTGATATACAGCCCGTATACAGAATCGTCTGAAATTAATTGTGTGGTAACAGCACTAGGTAATCTACAAACTGTGTGAGTTTAGTCTTTTTGCTAGCATAGTAAAGGTGTAAGGACTTGCCAAAGTTAATATTTGAGAAAAGACATATTTTGGCAATTTCACCATTTGAAAGGTTTTTTCTTATTTTTCTCAGTCAGGAATTGAAAGATTTGTCTGATATTGCACATTAATGTGTTTTGGGATTACCCCAGCTTATAACCCAAATTTGGGCAAAATCGGTGATTGAAGCCTTAGCACCTTCTGCATGGTTTTCTCGCAGACACGCTCTTAAGTGACAGTAATAATTTTTTTTAAAAAATCTTTTTTTTAATGTGTATGCAATTTTTTTTTTTAAATATGCGCATATGTGCTGAAATATCGATGCCTGTATAAGGCTTAGTAATAAAACATACATATTTAAATACATAAAACAACATTTTACTCTAGAATTTTATAAACTTAGAACGTAAATATAATAGATAGTAGTTCTTGTAAAAATCAAAATGGTGGAAAACAGTCGCAATAACAAATCCACCAGTGAAATATAAATCTAAAGTTTGGGAAAATTTGGGGTTTTTAAAAGGTGACAACGAAAATTGTTTGTAGAATATGTAAAACTATTCTAAAATATCGTGGTAATACAACCTATCTAAGCAATTACTTGACAAGACACAATAGTGGCGACTGGTAAGTCCTTAAAAATAATTACAGTTCAACAAAATGAAAATAACTTTATTTCTATGTGAAGTTTTTTTTTTAATTTCATGTTATTCAAACCAAGTTTACATTACTAAATAGTAATCGACTTTATTTCTGTGTGAAGTTTTTTTTTTAAATTTTATGTTATTCAAACAGAGTTTACATTATTAAATAGTAATCAACTTTATTTATTTACTGGTTTTGGTGGCTGCATTAAAAACACAATCACATATTTATATGTAATCTGATGTTTTATTGATAAATCTATGTCCTTAAAAATAATTACAGTTCAACAAAATGAAAATAACTTTATTTCTATGTGAAGTTTGTTTTTTAATTTCATGTTATTCAAACCAAGTTTACATTACTAAATAGTAATCAACTTTATTTCTGTGTGAAGTTTTTTTTTTAAATTTTATGTTATTCAAACAGAGTTTACATTATTAAATAGTAATCAACTTTATTTATTTACTGGTTTTGGTGGCTGCATTAAAAACACAATCACATATTTATATGTAATCTGATGTTTTATTGATAAATCTATGACCTAGTTATGAATCGCAATACGTTTCCTATCGTGGCACTGGCACAAGAATCGCAATAAGTATCGTATCGTGCCTGCAGTCAAAATACCCAGCAATTTCCATGTGGGCATATAAAAATTGATTAGCAAAATTTATTTGGGAACTGGTAAACTTGTCAATCATTTTTATAAGATATAGTGCCGTTTATTGTAACATTTAGTGCCTCAAAATTCAATTGGCAATAAGAAATCCTTTCTGGGTTACTCTAGAACCCAGTCTGCACCATTAACTTTCAAAGTCACTTGACCCAAAGTTTCTTTACTGTTCCAACAGAAGTCATATGGAAATGGTCAATTGAAATAAGGCAGATTCTGCTGTACCCACATTTATAAACCTGTTATGAATGTGTCTTCTTATTGAGGTTCTTGCATAAAATACTTTCATATTCTTCACCAAACTTGTCACTAGTACCATGGCAGGTAAAAGTTATCAACGACGCACTGTGAAATATATCATCCATTTCTATTCTAGTAACATCTGCTATAGACTTTATGAATTCAAAGCATTTCTTGTCATTGATGTATGTCTCACCGACAACCAAGCCCTTCACTTTGTCCAGATTGCAAAGCCAAACATAGGAGTCTTCGCAACAGCGTGCGCATTACGAAATAAAATGTTCAGCCTTGACATTTCATTTTTTTAAAAAAGACATGAGAGCTTTTGATGCATCGTTCGCAAATAGATGTGGCATCAACACGTGCCTCCGATATCTCATGTGATTATGATAACATAGTGTCAATCCTAAAGTTGCCAGTGATCCCATACACAAATCGGTGAAAGACAACCATCAGTGCAGAAAAACGAAAGTCAAGGAAAGCCGTCAACAAAGGTCACAGTTCCAAGGTCATAAGGGTCTAAGTGGAAGTAGACTAGTATTAAATGGATTTGTCTCCCTTGGAGTAGAAACAGCGCTCCACCGCGTTTCCTCAATCTTTTGTCGAACACCAAACTTTAACAGTTCGAGCAACAGGGAAATTGGTATTATTAATTCTATTGAAAAATAGTACTGTACCGACGGGCAAGTCCCAAAGAAAGTTTTATTTGTCCCGGGCAATCTGACAATCGACAATCGCTAATGTCACAAACTGAGAGCCTGAACCTATCCTTTTTATATGTGTCTGTAAATTGTAACTACACAGCAAAGTAATTCAGACCATGTGACATCAACATATGTCGTCTGCAGTTGGAATTTGTTTAGCACACATAAAGGAATGTAAATGAATGGTGATGAAAGTAACATCCACAATACAATTCATGCTGTGAGAGATCAGTAACTTTCAAGTTATGCACAAAATATGAATACAACAAAAAAATATTTTCCAAAATAACAATAACCACCAAACTCGAATAACCATAGTAAATGTAATGTAAAGGGCTATCAAGGCAAATAAAAAGTAAACTGTTACATTTAATTAATATTGAGTACCGGTATATGTACATTGTAACTACAGGGCTCACACTGTCGGTCGCCAAATTCGCAATTTGCGATAAAATTATGGGAGTGGCTATTAAATTTTCTACTTGGCGATAACTTTGACGATAAAGTTTCAGGATACTGGCGATTCTTTTTTAGACTTGGCTAATGGTATTTATCCTTGATTGACCATAGCGTAATACTATAAATCAAATAAATGAAAAAAAACACCAATCAAACCGGGATTATCTGTTAAGTAATCTTTTGTTTTATTAAACGACCAACCTGATCATTGTCTTCACGCATAACGACACATTATTTGATGCGGACTGAATAAAACAAGTTTTGTCACGATCATTTAGTATCTCTTTTCTATTGCCACTTTGTTGTTAAACAGAAGTTGCATATTGAGTTACACCCCCTGCAAATCAGTGATACAATCAGCGATGGGTTATTGTTCATTCGCTTTTAAGATAAAATAAAATTAATTCATTGACTTTCTTCATGAAAGATAGTAAGCTGGCACTGCCAGGCAGGATACGCCCACATTTTCGAGAGATGGTTAGAGAACAAGCAAAATCGAAAGTGATTTTTCCTACAATCAAAGGCTATAATTCATTAAATTACAATTTGATATGCGCAAATATCGAAAAGAATCAAGATCTTTAGGTTATAAACATGCATTTCAAGTTTCAACAAAATCGAATTAAAATTGTGACCTATACTGGGTCCACAACCTTGATATACCATATTTTAACACTATTAGCATACAAACGGTGGCCATTTTGTCTGGCAATTATGGTCCGATTTCCCTGATATTCAAACTCAACCTTCCGTATGGTGTAACGGTGATAGAGTCAAGTTTTTTAAATCGGATAATAATCGTGACCTCCATAGGCGATTTTTCGGACAATCAGGGGCCATAATTCAGGAAGTTATGATCTGATATGTGAAAATAACGAAAGTATTCGCGTACAAACGGCAGCCATTTTGTATGGCAATTTTGTTCCGAATTTTCCTGAAATTTTGAATTCAACATTCCTTAGGGTGTAACGATGATATAATCAAACGATTTTTTAAATCAGATAATAATTGTGACCTCCAGATGGACCACAAGCTAAACAATGACGATTTTGCGTATAATCAGGGGCCGTAATTCAGGAAGTTACGATCCGATATGGGCAAATATCGAAAGGAACCAAGATCTTTGGGTTATAACCGTGCATTTCAAGTTTCATCAAAATTGAATTAAAATTGTGATCACTACAGGGTCCACAACCTTGATATACCATTTTTTAACAGTATTTTTTAATTCGGTTCATTATTGTAACCTCCAGAGAGACCACAAGCTAAACCAAGACGATTTTGCGTATAATCAGGGGGCCATAATTCAGAAAGTTACGATCCGATATGCGCAAATATTGAAAGGAACCAAGATCTTTGGGTCATAACCATGCATTTTAAGTTTCATCAAAATCGAATTAAAATTTTGACCTCTACAGGATCCACAACCTTGATATACCATTTTTTAACAGTATTTGCGTACGAATGGCGGCCATTTTGTATGGTAATTTTGGTCCCATTTTTCTGAAATTCAATCTCAACCTTCCTTAGGGTGTAACGGTGATATAATCAAACGATTTTTTAAATCGGATAATTATTGTAACCTCCAGAGGGACCACAGGCTAAACCAAGACGATTTTGCGTATAATCAGGGGCCATAATTCAGAAAGTTACGATCCGATATGCGCAAATATTGAAAGGAACCAAGATCTTTGGGTCATAACCATGCATTTTAAGTTTCATCAAAATCGAATTAAAATTTTGACCTCTACAGGATCCACAACCTTGATATACCATTTTTTAACAGTATTTGCGTACGAATGGCGGCCATTTTGTATGGCAATTTTGGTCCCATTTTTCTGAAATTCAATCTCAACCTTCCTTAGGGTGTAACGGTGATATAATCAAACGATTTTTTAAATCGGATAATTATTGTAACCTCCAGAGGGACCACAGGCTAAACCAAGACGATTTTGCGTATAATCAGGGGCCAAATTCAGGAAGTTACGATTCGATATGCGCAAATATCGAAAGGAACCAAGACCTTTGGGTTATAACCATGCATTTCAAGTTTCATCAAAATAGAATTAAAATTGTGATCTCTACAGGGTCCACAACCTTGATATACCATTTTTTAACAGTATTTGCGTACGAACGGCGGCCATTTTGTATGGTAATTTTGGTCCGATTTTTCCGAAAATTGAACTCAACCTTCCTTAGGGTGTAACGGTGATATAATCGAACGGTAATAATTGTAACCTCCAGAGGTACCACGAGCTAAAATAGGTGAATTTTCGGACAATCAGGGGCCATAATTTAGGAATTTACGTTCCGATAGGTGCAAATATCGAAAGGAACCAAGATCTTTGGGTTATAAACATGCATGTTAAGTTTCATCAAAATCGGTTTAAAATTGTGACCTCTATAGGGTCCACAAACTAAAAACGTGATTTTTCGTACAATCAGGGGCCATAATCCATGAAGTTTTGATCCGATACATGTCAATATCGAAAGCATCCGAGATCTTTTGGGGATAAACCTATATTTTAAGTTTCGTCAAAATCGGACAAGAATTGTGACCTGTAGAGAGTCCACAAACAATTGTGGACGGACGGACGGACATCGGGACGGACAGGGGCGACGACATAATACGTCCACATGAAAATGTGGGCGTATAAAAAGGATAAATATTATCGAATGCGTCACAATAGTAAACAGTAGTATTGAAGGTTGGTACAAAATGACAAGTTTACAGAAGTTATGTCCGAGATTTGAGAAAATAATTTTCATTTTATATTATTACAATGTGTTTTTTTATCATATATGTTTGGCGGATAAAATATTCAAGTTGGCGGGTCAAAAATATCATCATGGTTTTGCATAAAAATTAGAATCCATTTTGGCCGAATAAAATTGAAAGCCAGTGTGAGCCCTGTGTAACTACACCTTAAATCACCAAAACTGTCTTGGATTGTTAACCAATTGTCGACAGTTACTTTGTTCCCTGATAGGGGCGATCACAATATACGTCCACATGAAAATGTGGGCATATCAAAATTAAATTTTGGGGCCATCCATAAAGTATGTACGCTCAAAATGGGTAAAATTCAGAACCCCCCTCCCCCCCCCCTGTACGCTTTTGGCATAGCCCCCCACCCCCCTGTACGTCGCCGGTACGCAATCCCGGGAAAACAATCGTATAAATCAGGAGGAGTCAGATATATAACTAAACACGTTTTAACTAGTGTTTAACCCTGGGACTGGGAATCTCGCGATGTGTTTGCCAATGTCAGAGTGCGTTGAATTCTGGGCCAGATGAATGGTCTGACGTGTGGATACACAGGTCGTCTTTTGTACTAAACAGATAGAGCAGCCTGAAACGAAGCAGAAGATGCCCCCGTCTTCAAAGTTGCGTCAAACGAAGTTTGATTCATTGGTCATCTAAAATTTGATTCATTCGTCATCGTAAAAAGAGGAGACCCTTCCACATACACGCTTCTCAAGTCAATGATAGTTTGGGTGACCGGGATTGACCGTGCACACGCTGCAAATTATCTATAAATAAGCAGTGGAACCAGCGAATGTCTGAGCCAGCGATTACCGTTGTGAAAACATCTATACTGATACATATACAATGACTATATAACAAATTATATCAGGAAAGCAGCACGCGTCGAACGTGAGGGAAGTGCGCACATCCCCAAAATTAGAGTTAAAAATAAAAAGATAGTAAGCTGGCACTGCCAGGCAGGATACGCCCACATTTTCGAGAGATGGATAGAGAACAAGGAAAACCGAAAGTGATTTTTCCTACAATCAAAAGCTATAATTCATTAAATTACAATTTGATATGCGCAAATATAGAAAAGAATCAAGATCTTTAGGTTATAAATATGCATTTCAAGTTTCAACAAAATGGAATTAAAATTGTGACCTATACTGGGTCCACAAAATTGATATACCATATTTTAACACTATAAGCGTACAAACGGCGGCCACTTTGTCTGGCAATTATGGTCCGATTCCCCTGAAATTCAAACAACCTTCCTTATGGTGTAAAGGTGATAGAGTGGAGCATTTTTTTAAATCGGATAATAATTGTGACCTCCAGAGGGACCATAGGCGATTTTTTGGACAATCAGGGGCCATAATTCAGGAAGTTATGATCTGATATGTGCAAATAACGAAAGGAACCAAGATCTTTGGGTTATAACCATGCATTTCAAGTTTCATCAAAATTGAATCAAAATATTGACCTATACACTGGGTCAACAACCTTGATATACCATTTTATAACAGTATTCGCGTACACACGGCGGCCATTTTGTATGGCAATTTTGTTCTGAATTTTTGCGAAATTCGAACTCAACCTTCCTTAGGGTGTAACGGTGATATAATCAAACGATTTTTTAAATCGGATAATAATTGTGACCTCCAGAGGGACCACAAGACAAACAGAGACGATTTTGCGTATAATCAGGGGCCATAATTCAGGAAGTTACGATCCGATATGCGCAAATATCGAAAGGAACCGAGATCTTTGGGTTATAACCATGCATTTCAAGTTTCATCAAAATCGAATTAAAATTGTGACCTCTACAGGGTCCACAACCTTGATATACCATTTTTTAACAGTATTCGCGTACGAATGGCGGCCATTTTGTATGGCAATTTTGGTCTAATTTTTCCGAACTTGGAACTCAACCTTCCTTAGCGCATAACAGTGATATAATCAAACAATTTTTTTAATCAGATAATAATTGTGACCTCCAGAGGGACCACAAGCTAAACAAAGGCGATTTTGCGTATAATCAGGGGCCATAATTCAGAAAGTTACGATCCAATATGCGCAAATATCGAAAGGAACCAAGATCTTTGGGTTATAACCATGCATTTCAAGTTTCATCAAAATCAAAATTAAAATTGTGACCTCTACAGGGTCCACAACCTTGATATACCATTTTTTAACCATATTCGCGTACGAATGTCGGCCATTTTGTATGGCAATTTTGGTCCAATTTTTTCGAAATTTGAAATCAACCCTTCCTTAGGGTGTAACGGTGATATAAACAAACGATTTTTTAAATCGGATAATTATTGTAACCTCCAGAGGGACCACAAGCTAAACAAAGGTGATTTTGCGTATAATCAGGGGCCATAATTCAGGAAGTTACGATCCGATATGCGCAAATATCGAAAGGAACCAAGATCTTTGGGTTATAACCATGCATTTCAAGTTTCATCAAAATCGAATTAAAATTGTGATCTCTACAGGGTCCACAACCTTGATATACCATTATTTAACAGTATTCGCGTACGAATGGCGGCCATTTTGTATGGTAATTTTGGTCCGATTGTCCCGAAATTTGAACTCAACCCTCCTTAGGGTGTAACGGTGATATAATCGAACGGTTTTTCAAATCGGATAATAATTGTGACCTTCAGAGGTGCCACGAGCTAAAATAGGTGATTTTTCGGACAATCAGGGGCCATAATTCAGGAAATTACGTTCCGATAGGCGCAAATATCGAAAGGAACCAAGATCTTTGGGTTATAAACATGCATGTCAAGTTTCATCAAAATCGGTTCAAAATTGTGACCTCTATATGGTCCACAAGCTAAAAACGTGATTTTTCGTACAATCAGGGGCCATAATCCATGAAGTTTTGATCCGATACATGCCAATATCGAAAGCAGCTGAGATCTTTTGGGGATAAACCTATATTTCAAGTTTCGTTAAAATCCGACAAGAATTGTGACCTGTAGAGAGTCCACAAACAATTGTGGACGGACGGACGGACGGACGGACGGACGGACGGACGGACGGACGGACGGACGGACAGACGGACAGGAGCGACGACATAATACGTCCACATGAAAATGTGGGCGTATAAAAATCAAGTGTACGTACGTTTTGCCAATGACCCCCCTCCCCCCCGTACGTTTTTGGAGTGACCCCCCTCCCCCCTTCAAGCATACATACTTTATGGATGACTCCTTTGGTGCAATGTCTATTCTTTCTTACCATCAGAATCATAGCCCTTGGCAATTAGTTCATCAGGTGAATCTTCTAGATATAAAACCCTGGTGGTTGTTTCGACTTCTAATCTAGCTATCTTACTTACTATTACATCACACCGTAATATATCTCCTGTTACTGCAATTTAAATATACATTAATTAATAAGTACAATTTTTACCTTACCAATAAGACAGAAATTTGATTCATCCTGTAACATGTACTTAACATTAACATAGTTTTTTTAGACTAACTTGTTGTAGTTGTAGGTAATCTGCTAATCAATAATCCGCTTTCACACGTAGGTATTTTGGGAAGCAGGAGTATAGAACCTCAGACTTGCATAGATACAATATAACAAGCCTTTTCGACCTTTAAACTACACCAGCGGACATTTTGCAAGAGATGGATAGAGAACAAGCTAAAAAAAACACATGATTTTTCGTACAATCAGGGGCCATAATCCAAGAAGTTATGGTCTGAAATGCGTGAGTATCGAAAGGACCAGAAATCTTTGGGATATAAAGATCAGATTTAAATTTCATCAAGTTCGGACAAAAATTAAGACCTCTTAGAGAGTCCACACCCTTCGTATTAGTGTTCACAATTTGCATACAAGGAGAGACATTTATATAATACACTAAAACCTGATTATGTTATTGTCAGAAAATCATTAGAATTTGTTTGGCTTTGATAAAGTTCTCCTCCATGCTAATGTTTAGTATACGAAACATTTAATATCATGGATTAAGCTGTTTAAGTTATCAAAATTCATCGAAAATCAATATGCTTGTTCGTCTCATGACTTTAAACACTGTGTATAAATTTAAAGTGAATCGGTTGTAATCTTTGGCCTCTAGAAGTGATTAAGGGCCATAACTTTGGCAGTAATAATCGCAAATCGCTGAAAATCATTAGACTTCTTTGTCTCATGACCTTAAACACTGTGTATAAATTTAAAGTCAATCGGATTATAACTTTGGTCTCTAGGAGTGTCCTCAAGATTGTTTGAATTGATCAAGGCCATAACTCTGGCATTAATTATCGGAACTTGCTGAAAATCAATAGGCTTATTCATCTCATGACCTTAAACACTGCGTATAAATTTAAAGTCAATCAGATATTAACTTTAGCCTCTAGAGCGTCAGCAAGAAATTTTGAAGGAATCAAGGGCCATAACTCTGACAGTAATTAGTAATTATCGGAAATCGATGAAAATCAACAGGCTTTTTCGTCTCATGACCCGAAGCACTGTGTAAAAGTATAAAGTCAATTGGATATTACATTTAGCCTCAGTGTCCACAAGGATTTTTGAAGTGATCAAGGGCCATAACTCTGACAGTAATTATCGGTAATCGCTGAAAATCAATAGGATTCTTCGTTTCGTGACCTTAAACACGGCATATCAATTTAAAGTCAATCGGATATTAAGTTTAACCTCTAGATTGGACGCCGGACCGCCGGCAGGGCTCTATAAAAGTTGAGTGTGCCTGCGCACACACTTGAAAAGTGCCTGCAGGGTAATACTCAACTGCCAGGTAAATAGTATGATTTGGGTGGGGGGGGGGCTTACGAAAGCTTCTTTGGTTGGACTCGGCAGAAATAGAAATAATAAATTACTTTTAGTACCTTTTTTATTATGGTTTCTAAATTGTATTTAACTTAAATCCCAATATAATTCGGATACTTGACGATATTCAAGATATTCATGCACCGTAACTAATTCTTTCTTTTACATGATTTACGTGACGGTAATTTTCTTTATTTTTTTTTTAAATGTGCCCGCAAAAAGTGTCTTTAAAGCAAGTGTGCATGTGCACGCAGTGCGCATAAATATTGATGTCTGACCGCCGGACGGGGGCGGCGACAATACACAACCACATTTCAATGTGTTTAAAAAAATAAAGTCATACGTATCACTAAACCATCTTTAAACTTTCTAACCTTTCTTAAACATGCATTATTCAAGAGCTAAATCTGCCTAGTGCAGGTCTTTATTTGGGCATGAAATGTTTTCTAAAGTATTAATTAGACATTAATTAACTGATCCAGGCCTTAATCAACTTTGGATGGCATCAGATTGCTCCGATATTAAACAGATTAAAACGTTTCAGTGATAAATCAAATATGGCGCGCCCAGACGCTTTGAGTCTTAGCTTTGATCAACCAGGACCGTGGTTGAAATTATTGCACAGGTCTGCTAAATCTTCAAATGCCAATATCTTCGCTTGCAATAGAGTAATTTGAATGAAATTTTCAAATTATTCATTTTACATCATCTTCTTTCGAACTAGTATAGCAAGAATGGCTAGTTCTTTTCTATTTCTTGAATAATGTAACTTTAAGTTAAGACTTACTTCTTCAGAGTTTTAAATGTAACTTAACAAAATACAGTTGAAACATAAGGTTAGTCAATAGTCATGGTAATTAGAAAGTTTAAAGATGGTTTAGTGATACTTCTACTACTGGTGTCACCGTTATGGTTTTGGATTCCTCTCACTTTATATTTACAGTGGACTCTGTCACATCGGACATCGTACGGGATCGTTACAATATGTCGGATTGCACGGCATGTCGGAATGCTGAGTTTTCTCCAAAACGGGAAATACTGTAACTTCGAAAACTGGAAATATTTTCATATTGTAACTTTGAATCATAAGAATGCTATCAGTGTTTCCGCTAGCTTCAAAATTTACACAGACCGGCGCGGTATATAGCGAGTTTTAATCTTATAGATAATTGATTGGTGTTTGCTTGTTTACTTGTTATCCTTTGTGGCTTCACACCCATTGAATTTTAATCTCACCGATAATTGGGTGCTTCACACCCACTGTTTAAAGGACGGATTATGCGGTGTCGATTCAATGGAGGCTGATTGTTGTCGAAATCCGGAACTGACAGAATCCGGACTGAAGTAATAGGGAAATAAATCGGGACATGAAAATCATGTCGGATGTCACAGAAATCCGGAGTGATCAGACATCAGATGTGACAGAGTCCACTGTATTTGGATTCACATTTCAATGTGGGCGTAAAAAAAACTAAGTTCTGATAAAATATTTGTTTAAAACGTGTTCATTCAGTGTGAATGCCAAATGCAGGATGTAAACATTCTTTACTTGAAGACTCAATTATCATACGTTTGTTACTGGTGTTCATAGGATAACCAGTCCTGACATCCTGGTCTAAGGTGTATATTTAGTAATGGACACGACTAGACTGGAGTGGCGAGTAACTTCATTAAATGCCACATGCAGCTGGGTGAATCTCAGTTTGACAGACAAATTTTTGACATTTTTGAGCTGTTTTCGGCAATAAACTTGTCAATATTTTGATTATTTTTACAGGTTTTTCTGCAGGAGCAATGAACAGCTCGCGTAAAGGTAGATTTACGCAAGCAACTGCTCGCGTCTCGTGGCAAGCCCTGGAGTGAAGTTCATTGATAAATATGAATAATTTGTATTACTTTGAGAAATAACACCATTTCAAAGCCTTTGAGACATTAACGATAATATTAATAGATTTGAACTTGCAATTTAATCTCCAGCTCAAACTGTTTGGGTTTTTTTTTACGGGGATAAGCAATTTGGGATTTAGAAAGAACTGTATGTGTTCTAGTAATCTTATATCAATTTTATATACTGACCAGAATTTTCAGCTAAAACTACAGTAGTCATCTGATGCAATGCTTTAGATATTGCAGACACCTGGGCTGCCACTGCACATTCTCCATCTGTACTATTAATTAATGTCACTTGTGCAACTTCAGCACGTGTTGTTCTCCTGCAACAAACAAACCTATCTTTTGGGTACCGTACATTATATGTTATTCAAAAGAAAAGAAGAAGACTCAATCATTAAGATTTTGTGCTATTATTGGAAATGTTAGATGTACAGCCAATCAGGCATCCAAAATATGCTACCTGGGGTACATGTACATAAACTGGGTTCAATTACAAATAACACACTAAAAAAAGTTCTAGATGCAAGTTGCATAAATATATCTTTAATAGTAGTAGTAGTAGTAAAATAGCTAAAAATGTCTAATCTCTCGGAAATGAAACATTTTATACCAACAGGCCCCGTGAGGGACGTCCCAAAATTTGGGCCTTTTCGGCTGACCATCAAACTTTGAAAATCATAACTTTGCCCCTAGTAATCTTACTTACATGAAATTGATATTAAATTGTTCAGAAAACATAGATCTTTCTGATGACCGAAAACTTGACGGAACAAAATTCTGGCAATCTGTTTGACCTTGACCTTTGAACCTGCACCTCCCTAATTTTTTGTGTGAACATTGCCCCACCTGGATGATTAATATACACACCAAAAATCAAAATGGGATCTCTGTGTGGAAACAGATTTTAAGAGCCGGTCGATCAGGTGCTACACAGTTATTTAAGTGCACACGACCTTAGCACCACGATATGACTTCATAACAGTGACTAAAGCGAGCCTGATTTCGGCCGTGAAGATATATGTATGCCAACGATGGGCGAAACACACTGTTAAACTAATATAGTGCCTACTTCATATGAGAACATACGACTGTTCTCTGGGGTTACTTACAATCTCCCAAACAGAGTTGTCTTCCATTGCACTCCACACTAATCTCTGTTGTCGGCTCAATTGACTACGCCACCAAGATTCTTGGTGAAGATATACAATGATAAACAATACGATTTAAAACAATTAAATGATAATATATTTAATACTCTTTCCATATTGAAATAGAAATGGGGTCACAATTTCAAAATAACAATGTATATACAGATATTACAGGGAACTCTTTTGCGTAAGATTATGGGTGAAATTTTAGAATATAATAATATTTAATACACGTGGGTTTGTTTATCAGTACTACGCGATCGACAGGCCCAACAATTAATTTAGAAATGTCTAGTTAATCCAAATCAAAGAATTCTCGATATATGTTTGAAATATAATATAATAAAAATCGCTTTGCGGGATAAACATTTCGAATTCACTAACAAATTATAAAATGTTTATAACGCCAAACATTTCGATGACAGGCGCCATTTTTAACCAAGTAGTAAATCACGTGATCAATGACCTCCGGGTCAAACCTTATAGTACGCGAGCCGACGGCAGAGTCAAATGCTGGATAGCAAGACTTGCGTGGAGAATGGCCTGGTTAGTCTACCATCACAAACACACACAATAGATAGGACCTATAATCTGAGTAAGACAGAAATTAATTTCCTGGAACGGTCCCATTAGCCAGGATAATAAGAAGTTATTTTATTCGACATGTTTCAATTTCAAGGCTCTTCAATTTACCTTCACATCGGAAGTGTACAACAAAGTGATTTATTTTCGTATAAAAAGTCTGCCCAAAATTACATCCATAGTCAATTCTCATTATTATTCATTAGGCATATTTTATTTTCACGCTGACGTACATGTATAAATAGTAATATTTTTACTACAGGTATATCTCGTGTCGTTGATATAACCAGCGTAAAAGAGCTGATTCTAAATATTATTGATTATTTTATCTGCACGTGGCCGAGATATTAATAGTAGTATTTTCACTCCTGACTACTCGGGTCGTTGATATTTTTGGGCCTTGAATTTCAAGTCTAATAATAATTAGCGATCGACTCTAATTCGTGATTTGAAATTAATATTTTTGGCTTAATGTTTTACAAAGACTCGGTCGGACAATTATGTCCGGACGAAAGGCAATTTGTATACTTATCGTAGCGTACACGTTTCAATTCCTTCTTTGAACCATACACAACATGTGACTTTAAACTTTATTTAAAGTAGTTAAAGTTTTTAGTTAAAGCGTTGACCACAGTCAGTGCTGCTGATTGTATCCATATCATTCACATTCATGACATTGTCTTCAGAATATCAATATGGCATTCTTATCTTTATATTGGCCCAGGTTAGGTGCTTAAGCGTAGGACGTTAAACCCCATTTCATTCATTCATTCTTATCTTTATGTATGAGTTTCAGTATATATTATATATATATATATAGCTACTATAATGTCTTGGGATGAATTGTCTTATATTGGGATGAGTTGTCAGGCAATCGTACATCACATCATGATCATGATGAGTACTAGTTAAAATAATTTTAACGTTAAACCTGTGTTTAACCTTAAAATTGATACATTCGAAGACTCCTCGGGCCCAAACGCACAATTGTCAACACATGTATTTGTATACCATTACAGTTTGGTAATTATATGACAAATAGTGAAGACTGGACCACTAAAATAGCTACCGAACAGTTTTTCTTTGTGATAATATGTTCTTCATTTGCATAGCAATAATTCTTGTACCGGTACGGTAATAAAAATGAGAATGAAGTGGGGTTTAAAGTTTAACCTGGGCTAATTGAAGAGGGGCATACGCCATACTGTATACAGTGTGCTAATAGGGAAATTTTGCCCGGGCAGCAACTGAAATCCAACTGCCAAGGGTTCTTTTACGTGCACGCCAATATGTGTACACTGGACCTCGGTTTTTTGTCCCATCCGAACGACTAGGCAGACTGTCCTTGTCAGGTTCTCCTTCTGTATCCCTGACAAGGAGAAATCACACCCCCTGAAAATTTCAAGTCTCTACGACCCCGGAAACTGGTAGAGGTGCATTACTGAAATAGAACATTATAATGTAATGTATAAATAAGCAATAAGATAAGGATAAGGTCCATGCGATGATGCTGTCACCTACCATTTGTAGCAATTTGGAATCTCCAATTCTTCAGGTGAAAATTCAACTTCTAGAGTAAAGTTAGATATAACTGTACTGTAATAAGGCAACAACACCTTAGGTGTATTCAATTTTGCACTTTTTACAAATCTCGGCAACAAGAAAACACATAAAAAAGAACAAATAAACCAAATCACAGTTGCCGCCATCACTGTTCTTTCTTGTTGGAAGAACGAATAGTGTGATAGTATATTGGGCTGAAGTCAGTGGACGTTACGCTGAGCGCACGTTTTATGACCTTGACCTGACCCTCATCGTCGAAAGGTGCGGTTCACAAAACATAATTAACAGACACGGTTTCTAACAGACATAATGTCTGCTAGGAGTTACCAATATCTAGCGGACACGAATAAATCTAGTTCAGAATATTCACCTCTTAGCACAATGGGTTGATCTGCTATAATCACGTGATCAATTCTGTCCACTGGTCGTGTGTGAAATAGCTTTATTTTACGTCCGCTTCCACCGAAGTGATATCGCAGACAATTACATTTTATACATATATGGTGATAATATTTACCATATATGTGTTTAGTGGAATAATAAGGATAATTTATATATATATATGTACAAACAAAACATGATATAATAAGGTGCGGAATTTAATGAGGTGTAAGTTGGGACAATCACAGACACAACATATAACAAGACAGACATGGACGCGGACAAACATTTACATAGACATTTGACAAAACAGACATGAAGGTGGACAAACATATAAACATATTATGTACATATATATATTTCCGGTCAATTTGGTCGGTCTGGTCGTTCTGTCCGGTTGAATGGCAGGGCGGTGCAACTCTTCCTTGGGGCTTGTTGGTGAGTATAAGTCCTGGTCCATTCTTCCTTCCATTTGGGTTTGTTGTCCGGTATGGTGGTGTTGATTCATCTTTACTTCTATAATTCATTCCTTTTATTGTTGGTTCTCTGAAGGAAGAATCCAGCACCTGAAAAGAGAGAAAGAGAAAAGAGAGTATCTGGGCTTATGGTGTTTTGTGGTTTATTTCGTCTAGTAAGGCTTCTGGGGCGGGGGGGGGGGGGGGGAGAAATAATAATAATAATAATAAAGAAAAAAAGAATAATAATAATAGTAATAAAATAATAGTAATAGTAATAAAAGAATAATGATGTAAGAATAATAGTAATAGTAAAGGTGTTTAAGAGAAGATTTAAAGGGGAGGCTTTGCATTTATGACAAGTGTATCAATAATAGTATCTATAATATAATATTTATTCGTGTGACAAGTTTGTTAGTTTTATTTTAATGTAATTTGTTTCTTTAGTTGGGGTGATTTGCGCTTCCCTCGCTGGGGACGTTTTTACGATTTCACCCTTCTAAGTGCGATGTGGTTGATTTGTGTTATTTATTACATGTGTTTTATTTTCAAGTGTTTTTAATTATTTAGATTTGTTTTGGAATTATGTGTAGGATGGCTGGGCTTCCTTCGTGAGGACGTTTTTACTCAGCCATCCTACGTTGTGTGGAAATTTCGTTAATTTTTTTTTTTTTTTTGTTTAGATAGGGTGATTTGCGCTTCCCTCGTTGGGGACGTTTTTACGATTTCACCCTACTTAGTGTGATGTGGTTGATTAGTTTTATTTATTACATATGTTTGTTCATTCCTATGTTTTCAATGAAGTCCCAGATAAGCTGAGAAGTCCAGTATCTGTCATCAGGTGATGGAGAAAGAAGGGATTTCAGAGAGAGAGTTTTCCCCCTCTCTGTCAGTTTATTAACCATTTGTTGTCGTTCATTGTTCAACTGATTGCAATTGATTAGTAGGTGTGATGTTGTTGCGATTTGTCCGCACGGGCATTTAATTGGTGTATAGGTGAAGTCTTTAATTACGTTTATAGTTTTAAGTCTTGTGATTAATTTGCATATTTTGATTGAGGGATGATTGATATAAACCTTGTCGACAAGATTGCTGTCTATTTGATAGCGATGAGTATTTTCTTGTTTTAGACGGTTTTCCCATGAATTTTTAATTTTATTTTTGGCTATACTTATAAATTCCTGATTGCTATATTCTAAATGTTCTAATTCCTTTAGTGACATCCCCTCTTTGGCTAGTTTGTCGGCTTGTTCGTTGCCGATTATATTGATGTGGGAGGGGATCCACGCACGGATTACCTCTCTTCCGGAATTCTTAATTATTTGATTAATATCCCTAATTTGACTGATTATTTCCTGCCTGCTTTTTGAGGAATTTGATTCTATAGATTTAATGCTACTCAGGGAGTCGGTCAGGATTACGGCTTTGTGGTGTGTTTGCGTGGCTAGCCATTCTATTGCAGTTTTAATGTCCATCAATTCTGCGGTGTACACAGAACAGTATTCTGGTAACCGTTTCCTGATGTTTAGCTTCGCTTTTGGTATATGAATGCCGTAACCCGTTGATCCCTTTGTAGTGTTTTTGGATCCATCAGTGTAGATTTTGAGATGATCTGCCCATTTGGTGTCTATTAGTTCCATTGTTAGTGCTCTAGCTTCTGTGGGATTAACACGCTTGTTCGTTGTGTGGCTTAGTTGTGTGTTAGTGATAGGATCGCTTAGTTGCCATGGTGGCGTGGCTGAATAGGATTTTGTTTGTATGATTGTTCCTTTCAAACTGTGCTTATTTAGGATGTCATTTGACATCTGCCCGAATGTCATTGGACGAGTATTTTTCCTAGAGCCTATGCGTCTAAATTGATTGAGGCATTTATATGTTGGACATTTTTCTTTTAGCATTTGTAGTTTTCCCCAGTACTTGAGTGACAGTTCCTCCCGCCTTAGGTCAAGCGGAAGTTCTCCCATCTCTTGTAATAGGGCAACTGTTTTGGTTCCTATGGCGGCTCTTGTTATAAGTCTTAAAGCTTTGTTTTGTATTGTGTTAAGTTTGTTGAGTTGTGTATCACTTGCATTGGCATAGGCCAGACACCCGTAGTCGATTACCGAGCGGATGAGTGATCTGTAGATTAGCATAAGTGTAGTTCTGTTTGCACCCCATTGTGTCCCTCTGATGTATTTCATCATGTTGAGTGTTTTAGATGTTCGACTTACCAGGCCATCAATATGAGGCTTCCATGATAGTTTAGAGTCGAATGTCATTCCGAGAAATTTGGCCTCTTTTTTGAATTCAAGTTTTGAACCATTAAGTGTTAAATCGATTTTTCTGTTATTGTCAGTTGGGTGAAACAGTATTGCTACTGTTTTCCCTTCTGAAATTTTGAATCCCCAATCATTTGCCCATTTTGAAGTTTGTTCTAGAGCAGCGTTTCTCAACCTGGGGTGAATTCACCCCCAAGGGGGGAAAGGCTCGCGTTCAGGGGGTGAATGACCACACTCCCAGTGTAACTTAAAAAATGGTCATATGTGACAATCACCAGGAGCAAAATTTCGCACTAAACTGGAAACAACTATTTTCATTAAAATATAAATTTGGTGTTCATTGAATCTCATTCCATATTCAATATTGTTTTGTTAATGTGGTCAGGGGGTGCAGGCCCGTGCAAGGATCCGTGGTTCATGTCGGATGGCTTCTATAGAAAAGCGCCATTTTCAAGTTCCTCTGAAATGGCTGGAAAACACGTTAACAGGCTCCAATTTCTAAAAATTTCTTGGGGGAGACCTGCCCCAAACCGTCCTCGGTGGACGATGGGCAGTAACCTGGGGGGTAAATGGGTCGGTTCAGAATTAATTTAGGGGTGAACGGTGAGAAAAGGTTGAGAAACGCTGTTCTAGAGTGTATTGGAGCGATTTTTTGATTATGTCTAGGTTATTGGAAGCTTTCCAGAATGAACTGTCGTCAGCAAATAGTGCGGATTCTGTACCTTTCCCTACGTAGCTAATAAGATCATTTATCATTATATTAAATAGAATTGGACTGATAACTGATCCTTGCGGCGTTCCGTTGTCCATTTTGAATTTATTACTTAAGCAGTTTCCTACGCGTACTCTGATATGCCTATCGTTTAGAAAATCTTCTATCCATTTGTACATTCGGCCTTTAATTTTTGCACTGTGGAGTTTGTGTAAAAGACCATCCACCCATACGAGATCAAAGGCCTTTGTTAAATCGACAAAGATTGCGCAAAGGTATTGTTTTTCCGTGAATGCTCTGCATATGTCATTTTGTAATCTAATGATATGGTCAATTGTTGTGCGATTAGTGCGGTAGCCACTTTGTTGACTTGTTAGGATTTGGTTACTTTCACAGTGAAATTTTAGTCTGTTTGTGATTATTGTTTCTAGTGTTTTGCATAGAGTGGAAGTAAGACTTACGGGTCTATATGACGTCGTTTCGTTTTTATCTTTGTTTTGTTTATGTAGTGGGATGACAGAGGCGGTTTTCCATTCTTGTGGTATTTTTCCTGTATTCCATGAGAGGTTAAAAACTTCTAGGACTAACGATAATGCTTTATCGGGTAGGTTTTTTAACATTGTGTATTTAACACAGTCTAGCCCTTCTGCACTATCAGTTTTAGACCGTAGAGCTTTTTCCAACTCTTCTATGTTAATGAGGCTATTTCAATCTGTTTCATTGTCTTTGTCCTCATGTATTATTGGGGGTTGATTCTGTAGGAATGTATTTTTAATTGTCTTGAATGCTTCGTTATGTTGGCTGTTGCTAGAGCCGTCAGCGTAAGTTTGTCCTAACAGGTTTGCTTTGTGCGTATTGTTTAAGGCTGTTTCATTTTTATAGTTTAATAAAGGAATGTTTTGTTTTACTTTTTTACCGGTTATTGCTGATATTTTATTCCACATTGTTTTTAGATTTGTTCGATCATTTAGGGAATTACAAAAATTTTGCCAGTTTTCTTCCTTGGCCTTTTTTATTTCTATTTCTGCGCAAAGTTTTGCTTCAAGGTAGTCAGATCTAGTTTCTTCATTCGGCCTCCGTTTGTATTTTCGTAGTGCCGTTTTTCGTGTGTTAACTAGAGTTTGTAAGTTGTCTGACCACCAAGGTTTTGGGGATTTCCTATTGGTTTCTTTTGTACGAGGAATAGATTGCTCTGCTGAGCTTATTATAGCTTTTGTTAGATTGTCCGCGAATGTGTCTATATTGTCGTTTCTTATTGATGCAAAATCCCAGTGATTGCACAAGTTTTGGTACAATTCCCAGTTTGCTTTGTTTAGTTTCCATTTAGCCTGACATTTGGTGTATTCTTTGTTGGTTTGGTAGTGTAGGGATGTATGTATAGCTACGTGATCGCTGCCCAGAGTTTCGTTCCCTATTTCCCAATTGCAATTTGCGTAAAGTTTAGCTGAGACTAACGTCAGATCTATGTGTGTTCCATGTTTACTGTTTTTCCCTACGAAGGTTGGTTCGCTATTGTTATTATTTAGTAGAAGAAGACTGCTGTCTTCTATGTATTCGTACAAGTCTTTCCCATCTGTGTCGTTTTCAGGTGATCCCCATGACGTGTGATGACAGTTGAAATCCCCACATATAATTATATTGTCACCCGGAATTTGTTTCAGAATCCTGTCGTAGTCCTTACTTTTTAATTTGTTAGTCGGTGGATTGTAGATGTTTATTATACTTAGGGATTGGTTATTTCCTATATCAATGTTAATTGCCATTAGTTCTAGTTTATTTGTAGGGTTAATTAATAGTCTGTTAAATGGGATTGTGTCCTTAATGTAGCAGACAAGGCCACCTCCATTTGATTGGCCTGGTCGATCGCGCCTAACTAATGTATAGTTATCTAGATTGATGTCATTGTTTTTAGGAGTGAGTCGTGTCTCTTGTAAGCAAAGTATGTCTGGTTTGTTTTGATAGACATATTGTTTGAGTTCAATCAATCGAGACCGCAACCCGTTTAGATTGAGTTGAAAGATTGTTATTGGCTTCGCCATTGTGTATGTTAATGATTTGTATATTTGGGTTATTAGCGTGTTTACACTGCATCGTCTTTGTTGCTTGTACTGCAGTTTCGTTTGTTTTGATTGGGTATTTCGGCGTCACTGATCATGGGATTATCCCCATGTCGTAGTGAGTTGTCTTCGTCCTCTGTAACAATTGTATTGATTGTTCGTTTTATTGATCTTGTGTTACTTCGGGACCTGCTTCTGTCCTTTGTATTAATTTCGGAGGGTGGGGGCATTTTAGTGTTTGTTGGGGTGTTTACAATTTTAACGGGATTTTGTTTTTTCGGTGTTTGAAGTACCTGTTTTGGATGTTTCGATGTATTTTTTACATAATTAAGTATGGTGTTATTTACTTCTCTATTCCTTTCGTCCTCGTGCTTTATGGTACCTAATTTTGCCAAATCCTTACAGAAATTGACGAAATCAGCTACACATTTGAATTGAGGTGTGAAGTATTTGGTTTCTTTTGTTTGTTCCTCACTGCTAGGAGGATTTGCTTCTTTTTTGTTTTCTGGCGTTGTTTTGTTGTTAATATGTGATGTTGCTTCTTTGTGGGAAATACCATGCACATACTGCATAGTCAAGATTGATTTGGTGTTTAGGTATTTGGGACATTTCGGTGAATCAGCTCCGTGATTCCCTCTGCAGTTTATACATTTTGCCTGTGTGGCCCTACATTCTTCCGTTTTGTGGCTGTTGCCACATTTTCCACATACGGCCGCTCCCCTACAGAATTTCTCAAGATGCCCTATTCTTTTGCATTTTGTACATCTTTTGACTATGGATGAACGGGTCTCCTTTCATAAAGCTACATATATAATACCCTGCGGGGTATCATCTTTTTTGAATGTTAACTGAACTGTCCTGATATTTTTACCCTGTCTGATCGGGTATTGGTAAATTGCCAAGGGATTGTAACCCCCCCAGTCTAAGATTGTTAATTATTTCCTCGTCGGAATAGTCTTTAGGGTTGTTGTATATTATTACTCTATCGGTTTGGTTGAACTCCGACATGGAGATTTCAACCTTCAGATTACATAATGTGTTAATGTTTGTTGCTATTTGAGCGTCCTCCATATTTTGAAAACCTAGCTTTAAGTTACCATTAGTCAATACCCTTATGTCGGGGAGAGCTGCTATCTCCCATTTGAGTCTTATTTCGTCTCCTGTTTTCGAAACCTTAGTGCCCTTAAAGGATTTTCCCTCTTTGGGCGTACATATCACTATGTGTTTATATTCTCTCATTATTTTGGTTTTTAGCACTGGTTGGGGTTGACTTGGGGAGTTTACCAAGACATTTGCGTAATTATTTGCCATTATGATGCAGAATTATATGTAATGAAGAGCAAGTTACAACAAGGAAGAGAGAAAAAAAATAGATATAAGATAAGGGGATAAAAAATAAAAAAAACAAACAGAGATTTGAAAACTAGATTGGGAGGTTTGGGAGTAGGGTCGAAAATTTGGGTGCCAGTTAAATCGTCCACAAGCAAAGTCGTCCACAGACAAGTCGTACACACCCGTTGGTGAAGTCGTCCACACTCGTTGGTGGAGTCGTCCACAACTACTGGTGATGTCGTCCACAACTAAGAGTAAGACTCGTACACAACTATTGGTGATATCGTCCACAAGAATAATCACCTATGTTTGTGTACTAGAGTTGTGTATTGTTGTATTATTGTATGATCTTTCTTTTTATGTTAGATTATGTTTGTATAATAGAGTTAATCGTATTATGATCTTTCTTTTCATGTTAGATTGGCATTATGATTCGATTGGTTGTTCACCGATGTTTAGCATTTTTGATTGTTTGATTAGTATTAACGATGTTTTTGTAATAAAGTTTATTCTGTTTTAAATGACGTTATGATTTTAACATATTTGATTAGTATTATCGATGTTTGTAATGAAATATGCTTGTATTGTTTGTTAATTGGTGTTATGATTTTTGCACTTTTGTTTATTTGATTAGTATTATCGATGTTTTTGTAATAAAGTATTGAGTATTAATTGGTGTTATGATTATAGCCACGTTTTTTCTGAAGATGAAAGACGCCGCCCATTGAAGATTAACTAAATGCAACTCACTGTCATAAAACGGCTTCATCCGAAGTTGGGTATATATTGACCGTAAAATTTAACATTCATTACCTTGGTTTAAACAATATTTTATTCAAATAAGATACATATTATACATACAATGACAAAAGTTAAGGATTCGAAAACAAGCCAAGGGCTTATATTAATTCGTCTCCTTATTTAATAAATATATTAAATACACATATCAATACAATTACTAAAATGTACATAATGTACAAGTATATATTACATATTTACACAAGTAAGTCATCATCATCATCATCATTATCATCATATCCATTTAACATTAATCACCATCGCCAGCTAATTCTTATTTATTCAAAGCGTTTAGTTAGTTTAAAATACTTGTGAACTTGTTTAAAAATGACTTCGTTATACGAGATATTTTCGTTGGGATCCCCATAAAGAAAAGCTTTTGAATGTTTTGATTTAAGTGGGAGGGTATTTAATGTTGACATACGCTCATTACCTTCATTAGTTCTTACTGATTGTATCATAAGCTCTTATCTTATTAGTTATTATGGCTAGTTTCTGTGTTGTATGCTCTAAGGACGTCCGTCCCCGACAAGAGGCATTGCAATGCGATGTTTGTAATCGATGGCAACATCGCATTTGTAATACGGCCATGAGTCGGGAGACGTATCGCCAGATCGTTCGTGGAGAGTTGGAGAGTGTGCAGTTTTATTGTCAAGATTGCCCGATAGAACTGCCCAATGCTCCATCCTTCACGAATGATCTAGACGATGATGTCGAGGTGAGAGGAGAAGAAATGGATGACGTCACTGAATTTATATAATAATGTAGTCTTGTTTTCAAGTCTTATTTTCTTCGGCAGAGCACATATCACCTGCTTTTCTAAAGATCCAGGAGAAATATGCCACAACAGAACTTCTTAAAGAATTTTTTGCTTATATACAGAGGACGTGGATGGATTCCTGGGACGTCGAGAATTGGTGTGTATTTCTGCAACCAATTAGCACCAATAACGACGTCGAGGGATGGCATCGCAGAATTAATCACAAGGCCGCACGAAACAACATCCAATTTTACCTGCTAATAAAACTTTTACATGATGAATCAAAGACGGCAGAATTGCAAGAGAGGCTAGTATCCGAAAATAAACTAAAGAGGCGACAGAGGAAGAAATATGAATCGACAGCGGGTAAAATCTTTAAAATATGGGAATTGTACGAACAGGGGGAAAAAAGTGTATCGGGCCTTTTGAAGGACGTGGGTCGTTTAGTGGCGGTATAGACATATTTTAAAGATTTTCCCGCTTTGTTATCTTAATGACTTTGTTAATGGATTTTTTATTTGTTGAATTTGTTAAATTTATTTATGAATTTGTTATTTATTAAGCTTGTTGTTTATTGAATTGTTAAACTGTATATGAATTTGTTATTTATTGAATAAAATGGATTACTGTGTTGTTTATTTGCTGGAGAAAAGGGTGACCAGACTATACTATTTAAGCACATTATGTGTCCCGAAAGTAAAATATGCCGTGTGGGCGACTACATCAACATATACAGAAATTATACGTGTGGACGACTCCACCAACGTATTATTATATCCACGAATTATACTAAGTCGTGTGGTCGACTCCACCAACGTATTATTATATCCACGAATTATACTAAGTCGTGTGGACGACTCCACCAACGTATTATTATATCAACAAATTACACTAAGTCGTGTGGACGACTCCACCAACGGGTGTGGACGACTCCACCAACGGGTGTGGACGACTTAACCAGGTTTTTCGTGTGTACGACTTTGCTTGTGGACGATTTGACTGGCATTCGAAAATTTGACGAAAGTCTGAAGCCTAATTTAGTAGAACAACTTAAGATTAGCCCGCCCGCTAACTTGAGTTGTTCAGATGACGAATAAATTTTTTTTAAGTAAAGTAAGTGACAAATAACAAATAAGTAAAGAAAGAATAGAATAAGTATAACTTACAGCATAGAGTAATCCAATGTCCACTGGTCGCCGTCGATACAGATTTATAAGCCTCTTTTTTGAATTCAAGTTTTGAACCATTAAGTGTTAAATCGATTTTTCTGTTATTGTCAGTTGGGTGAAACAGTATTGCTACTGTTTTCCCTTCTGAAATTTTGAATCCCCAATCATTTGCCCATTTTGAAGTTTGTTCTAGAGCAGCGTTTCTCAACCTGGGGTGAATTCACCCCCAAGGGGGGAAAGGCTCGCGTCCAGGGGGTGAATGACCACACTCCCAGTGTAACTTAAAAAATGGTCATATGTGACAATCACCAGGAGCAAAATTTCGCACTAAACTGGAAACAACTATTTTCATTAAAATATAAATTTGGTGTTCATTGAATCTCATTCCATATTCAATATTGTTTTGTTAATGTGGTCAGGGGGTGCAGGCCCGTGCAAGGATCCGTGGTTCATGTCGGATGGCTTCTATAGAAAAGCGCCATTTTCAAGTTCCTCTGAAATGGCTGGAAAACACGTTAACAGGCTCCAATTTCTAAAAATTTCTTGGGGGAGACCTGCCCCAAACCGTCCTCGGTGGACGATGGGCAGTAACCTGGGGGGTAAATGGGTCGGTTCAGAATTAATTTAGGGGTGAACGGTGAGAAAAGGTTGAGAAACGCTGTTCTAGAGTGTATTGGAGCGATTTTTTGATTATGTCTAGGTTATTGGAAGCTTTCCAGAATGAACTGTCGTCAGCAAATAGTGCGGATTCTGTACCTTTCCCTACGTAGCTAATAAGATCATTTATCATTATATTAAATAGAATTGGACTGATAACTGATCCTTGCGGCGTTCCGTTGTCCATTTTGAATTTATTACTTAAGCAGTTTCCTACGCGTACTCTGATATGCCTATCGTTTAGAAAATCTTCTATCCATTTGTACATTCGGCCTTTAATTTTTGCACTGTGGAGTTTGTGTAAAAGACCATCCACCCATACGAGATCAAAGGCCTTTGTTAAATCGACAAAGATTGCGCAAAGGTATTGTTTTTCCGTGAATGCTCTGCATATGTCATTTTGTAATCTAATGATATGGTCAATTGTTGTGCGATTAGTGCGGTAGCCACTTTGTTGACTTGTTAGGATTTGGTTACTTTCACAGTGAAATTTTAGTCTGTTTGTGATTATTGTTTCTAGTGTTTTGCATAGAGTGGAAGTAAGACTTACGGGTCTATATGACGTCGTTTCGTTTTTATCTTTGTTTTGTTTATGTAGTGGGATGACAGAGGCGGTTTTCCATTCTTGTGGTATTTTTCCTGTATTCCATGAGAGGTTAAAAACTTCTAGGACTAACGATAATGCTTTATCGGGTAGGTTTTTTAACATTGTGTATTTAACACAGTCTAGCCCTTCTGCACTATCAGTTTTAGACCGTAGAGCTTTTTCCAACTCTTCTATGTTAATGAGGCTATTTCAATCTGTTTCATTGTCTTTGTCCTCATGTATTATTGGGGGTTGATTCTGTAGGAATGTATTTTTAATTGTCTTGAATGCTTCGTTATGTTGGCTGTTGCTAGAGCCGTCAGCGTAAGTTTGTCCTAACAGGTTTGCTTTGTGCGTATTGTTTAAGGCTGTTTCATTTTTATAGTTTAATAAAGGAATGTTTTGTTTTACTTTTTTACCGGTTATTGCTGATATTTTATTCCACATTGTTTTTAGATTTGTTCGATCATTTAGGGAATTACAAAAATTTTGCCAGTTTTCTTCCTTGGCCTTTTTTATTTCTATTTCTGCGCAAAGTTTTGCTTCAAGGTAGTCAGATCTAGTTTCTTCATTCGGCCTCCGTTTGTATTTTCGTAGTGCCGTTTTTCGTGTGTTAACTAGAGTTTGTAAGTTGTCTGACCACCAAGGTTTTGGGGATTTCCTATTGGTTTCTTTTGTACGAGGAATAGATTGCTCTGCTGAGCTTATTATAGCTTTTGTTAGATTGTCCGCGAATGTGTCTATATTGTCGTTTCTTATTGATGCAAAATCCCAGTGATTGCACAAGTTTTGGTACAATTCCCAGTTTGCTTTGTTTAGTTTCCATTTAGCCTGACATTTGGTGTATTCTTTGTTGGTTTGGTAGTGTAGGGATGTATGTATAGCTACGTGATCGCTGCCCAGAGTTTCGTTCCCTATTTCCCAATTGCAATTTGCGTAAAGTTTAGCTGAGACTAACGTCAGATCTATGTGTGTTCCATGTTTACTGTTTTTCCCTACGAAGGTTGGTTCGCTATTGTTATTATTTAGTAGAAGAAGACTGCTGTCTTCTATGTATTCGTACAAGTCTTTCCCATCTGTGTCGTTTTCAGGTGATCCCCATGACGTGTGATGACAGTTGAAATCCCCACATATAATTATATTGTCACCCGGAATTTGTTTCAGAATCCTGTCGTAGTCCTTACTTTTTAATTTGTTAGTCGGTGGATTGTAGATGTTTATTATACTTAGGGATTGGTTATTTCCTATATCAATGTTAATTGCCATTAGTTCTAGTTTATTTGTAGGGTTAATTAATAGTCTGTTAAATGGGATTGTGTCCTTAATGTAGCAGACAAGGCCACCTCCATTTGATTGGCCTGGTCGATCGCGCCTAACTAATGTATAGTTATCTAGATTGATGTCATTGTTTTTAGGAGTGAGTCGTGTCTCTTGTAAGCAAAGTATGTCTGGTTTGTTTTGATAGACATATTGTTTGAGTTCAATCAATCGAGACCGCAACCCGTTTAGATTGAGTTGAAAGATTGTTATTGGCTTCGCCATTGTGTATGTTAATGATTTGTATATTTGGGTTATTAGCGTGTTTACACTGCATCGTCTTTGTTGCTTGTACTGCAGTTTCGTTTGTTTTGATTGGGTATTTCGGCGTCACTGATCATGGGATTATCCCCATGTCGTAGTGAGTTGTCTTCGTCCTCTGTAACAATTGTATTGATTGTTCGTTTTATTGATCTTGTGTTACTTCGGGACCTGCTTCTGTCCTTTGTATTAATTTCGGAGGGTGGGGGCATTTTAGTGTTTGTTGGGGTGTTTACAATTTTAACGGGATTTTGTTTTTTCGGTGTTTGAAGTACCTGTTTTGGATGTTTCGATGTATTTTTTACATAATTAAGTATGGTGTTATTTACTTCTCTATTCCTTTCGTCCTCGTGCTTTATGGTACCTAATTTTGCCAAATCCTTACAGAAATTGACGAAATCAGCTACACATTTGAATTGAGGTGTGAAGTATTTGGTTTCTTTTGTTTGTTCCTCACTGCTAGGAGGATTTGCTTCTTTTTTGTTTTCTGGCGTTGTTTTGTTGTTAATATGTGATGTTGCTTCTTTGTGGGAAATACCATGCACATACTGCATAGTCAAGATTGATTTGGTGTTTAGGTATTTGGGACATTTCGGTGAATCAGCTCCGTGATTCCCTCTGCAGTTTATACATTTTGCCTGTGTGGCCCTACATTCTTCCGTTTTGTGGCTGTTGCCACATTTTCCACATACGGCCGCTCCCCTACAGAATTTCTCAAGATGCCCTATTCTTTTGCATTTTGTACATCTTTTGACTATGGATGAACGGGTCTCCTTTCATAAAGCTACATATATAATACCCTGCGGGGTATCATCTTTTTTGAATGTTAACTGAACTGTCCTGATATTTTTACCCTGTCTGATCGGGTATTGGTAAATTGCCAAGGGATTGTAACCCCCCCAGTCTAAGATTGTTAATTATTTCCTCGTCGGAATAGTCTTTAGGGTTGTTGTATATTATTACTCTATCGGTTTGGTTGAACTCCGACATGGAGATTTCAACCTTCAGATTACATAATGTGTTAATGTTTGTTGCTATTTGAGCGTCCTCCATATTTTGAAAACCTAGCTTTAAGTTACCATTAGTCAATACCCTTATGTCGGGGAGAGCTGCTATCTCCCATTTGAGTCTTATTTCGTCTCCTGTTTTCGAAACCTTAGTGCCCTTAAAGGATTTTCCCTCTTTGGGCGTACATATCACTATGTGTTTATATTCTCTCATTATTTTGGTTTTTAGCACTGGTTGGGGTTGACTTGGGGAGTTTACCAAGACATTTGCGTAATTATTTGCCATTATGATGCAGAATTATATGTAATGAAGAGCAAGTTACAACAAGGAAGAGAGAAAAAAAATAGATATAAGATAAGGGGATAAAAAATAAAAAAAACAAACAGAGATTTGAAAACTAGATTGGGAGGTTTGGGAGTAGGGTCGAAAATTTGGGTGCCAGTTAAATCGTCCACAAGCAAAGTCGTCCACAGACAAGTCGTACACACCCGTTGGTGAAGTCGTCCACACTCGTTGGTGGAGTCGTCCACAACTACTGGTGATGTCGTCCACAACTAAGAGTAAGACTCGTACACAACTATTGGTGATATCGTCCACAAGAATAATCACCTATGTTTGTGTACTAGAGTTGTGTATTGTTGTATTATTGTATGATCTTTCTTTTTATGTTAGATTATGTTTGTATAATAGAGTTAATCGTATTATGATCTTTCTTTTCATGTTAGATTGGCATTATGATTCGATTGGTTGTTCACCGATGTTTAGCATTTTTGATTGTTTGATTAGTATTAACGATGTTTTTGTAATAAAGTTTATTCTGTTTTAAATGACGTTATGATTTTAACATATTTGATTAGTATTATCGATGTTTGTAATGAAATATGCTTGTATTGTTTGTTAATTGGTGTTATGATTTTTGCACTTTTGTTTATTTGATTAGTATTATCGATGTTTTTGTAATAAAGTATTGAGTATTAATTGGTGTTATGATTATAGCCACGTTTTTTCTGAAGATGAAAGACGCCGCCCATTGAAGATTAACTAAATGCAACTCACTGTCATAAAACGGCTTCATCCGAAGTTGGGTATATATTGACCGTAAAATTTAACATTCATTACCTTGGTTTAAACAATATTTTATTCAAATAAGATACATATTATACATACAATGACAAAAGTTAAGGATTCGAAAACAAGCCAAGGGCTTATATTAATTCGTCTCCTTATTTAATAAATATATTAAATACACATATCAATACAATTACTAAAATGTACATAATGTACAAGTATATATTACATATTTACACAAGTAAGTCATCATCATCATCATCATTATCATCATATCCATTTAACATTAATCACCATCGCCAGCTAATTCTTATTTATTCAAAGCGTTTAGTTAGTTTAAAATACTTGTGAACTTGTTTAAAAATGACTTCGTTATACGAGATATTTTCGTTGGGATCCCCATAAAGAAAAGCTTTTGAATGTTTTGATTTAAGTGGGAGGGTATTTAATGTTGACATACGCTCATTACCTTCATTAGTTCTTACTGATTGTATCATAAGCTCTTATCTTATTAGTTATTATGGCTAGTTTCTGTGTTGTATGCTCTAAGGACGTCCGTCCCCGACAAGAGGCATTGCAATGCGATGTTTGTAATCGATGGCAACATCGCATTTGTAATACGGCCATGAGTCGGGAGACGTATCGCCAGATCGTTCGTGGAGAGTTGGAGAGTGTGCAGTTTTATTGTCAAGATTGCCCGATAGAACTGCCCAATGCTCCATCCTTCACGAATGATCTAGACGATGATGTCGAGGTGAGAGGAGAAGAAATGGATGACGTCACTGAATTTATATAATAATGTAGTCTTGTTTTCAAGTCTTATTTTCTTCGGCAGAGCACATATCACCTGCTTTTCTAAAGATCCAGGAGAAATATGCCACAACAGAACTTCTTAAAGAATTTTTTGCTTATATACAGAGGACGTGGATGGATTCCTGGGACGTCGAGAATTGGTGTGTATTTCTGCAACCAATTAGCACCAATAACGACGTCGAGGGATGGCATCGCAGAATTAATCACAAGGCCGCACGAAACAACATCCAATTTTACCTGCTAATAAAACTTTTACATGATGAATCAAAGACGGCAGAATTGCAAGAGAGGCTAGTATCCGAAAATAAACTAAAGAGGCGACAGAGGAAGAAATATGAATCGACAGCGGGTAAAATCTTTAAAATATGGGAATTGTACGAACAGGGGGAAAAAAGTGTATCGGGCCTTTTGAAGGACGTGGGTCGTTTAGTGGCGGTATAGACATATTTTAAAGATTTTCCCGCTTTGTTATCTTAATGACTTTGTTAATGGATTTTTTATTTGTTGAATTTGTTAAATTTATTTATGAATTTGTTATTTATTAAGCTTGTTGTTTATTGAATTGTTAAACTGTATATGAATTTGTTATTTATTGAATAAAATGGATTACTGTGTTGTTTATTTGCTGGAGAAAAGGGTGACCAGACTATACTATTTAAGCACATTATGTGTCCCGAAAGTAAAATATGCCGTGTGGGCGACTACATCAACATATACAGAAATTATACGTGTGGACGACTCCACCAACGTATTATTATATCCACGAATTATACTAAGTCGTGTGGTCGACTCCACCAACGTATTATTATATCCACGAATTATACTAAGTCGTGTGGACGACTCCACCAACGTATTATTATATCAACAAATTACACTAAGTCGTGTGGACGACTCCACCAACGGGTGTGGACGACTCCACCAACGGGTGTGGACGACTTAACCAGGTTTTTCGTGTGTACGACTTTGCTTGTGGACGATTTGACTGGCATTCGAAAATTTGACGAAAGTCTGAAGCCTAATTTAGTAGAACAACTTAAGATTAGCCCGCCCGCTAACTTGAGTTGTTCAGATGACGAATAAATTTTTTTTAAGTAAAGTAAGTGACAAATAACAAATAAGTAAAGAAAGAATAGAATAAGTATAACTTACAGCATAGAGTAATCCAATGTCCACTGGTCGCCGTCGATACAGATTTATAGTGGAAAACACATAATATAACACAAAGAAACGAAACGAAATACATATTAATAGTAGTTTGAACCTTACAATTCGCCCTGAAGTTATTAATGTGAGAGGGAAATGATTATATTTTCTTAGAGATAATATATAAATTGTTCTTTTAAATGGTATGTGTTAATATACTTGGAATTTGATTTTTCATATTGCATTTCACTGCGAAAAGACAGCATCCTATATCAATATGACCTCGATGTCTGCTACCCCACCCCTCTTATACCTTAAAATTCACCCTGAAGATATTAATGTGCCAGGACAATCTTTATATTTTCTGAAAGATAATACATTACTCTATTAAATGATATGTGACAATATGCTTGGAATTTGATTTTTCGTACCGAATTTCGCTGATGCAATTGACAGTATCCTATATTAATATGACCTCGATGTCTGCTACCCCACCCCTCTTATACCTTAAAATTCACCCTGAAGATATTAATGTGCCAGGACAATGTTTATATTTTCTGAAAGATAATACATTCCTCTATTAAATGATATGTGACAATATGCTTGGAATTTGATTTTTCGTACAGAATTCGCTGATGCAATTGACAGCATCCTATATTAATATAGTCTCAATGTCGGCCACCCCCACCCCTCTTATACCTTACGATTTGGAAAGAAGATATCAATGTGCCAGAAAAATGCGAGTTTGTCTTGTGGATTTTTTGTTTTGCGTGTAGTGCAGTTCTCCTGCATTTACTATTAGAGTTGAGTTTTAGCCCTTCGTACTGCAGAATGTTCTCGTTGTCGGGCTTTGCTCCTGTTGGCTCACTACATTTATTTATTTTTAGCGTTTTCCGAGTTTCTGTCCGGATTGTCGCCCTTATTGTTAAAATTATTTGACGTTCTTACACCTGACGTCAATTGGCTGACTGTCGCCGTTGAAGAGACGACCACTTACAAGATCGGTCGCATTTTTTTGTTACGTCTTTTATGTAAATCATTTTGGTGAAGCCTGTACCAAGACAGGCCCGGTGTCACAGTTTCTGTTGGTCGCTGGTGTGTGTTGGTTCCTGGGCACTTGCGCATGTCTGAGACGGATGTTTGTGTTAGCAACATGGACAACACAGCTTCATCAACTTCCGCCATTGTGAGATGGTTCCTCATAACTCAAATAACTGATCACTTGAGGAAAAAGTGTTATGTTCTTAGTTAGAGTTTTGTCATTAATAAACATACTTCTTATCGTGATTAGCTGTTTTTTTAGTGATCAGTAGTTACACGATCAACGGATTTAAGTTAATTGGCTTGAGATTAATTGTTCTATCGTTCGTGATTTGTTGCCGTTGTTTTTAGTGATTAGTCGTTACACGCGTACAATCAGTGGAACTGGAAACCATACACATTGATGATTGGCTTGAAATTGTCAATTAATTCACCTCCAAAGGTGCTCTACTGATTTCCCAGATTCTTTTTTTGTTAAAAAATTATAAATCACTTTTCGATGTTTTAACTATGTTTTAATAATTAACTGTTTTGCAGATTGAATATTGGCCTGTATATGATTGGGATTTCTCTGAATCATTATTTTAATTTTGTACATAATAAATTTTTTACAAGTTGCCTATGTGTTTTATTTGTCAAATACAAATACTTTATCATGCAAACCATGGGATCTACTATACCAGTTACTATAAGTATCGGATATATATCGGCTTTGGCCTCTATCCGAAAACCGGTAACATCCGTTTTTATAGTAACTAGGGATCTACATCTGAAACTAAATCTGAAAATACCACTATTTCTTGAACATGAATCACCCAAATTATGCGTTTATACCAATAAGGGGCAATTATTTTTTCTGTTTCTGCACGTGGACGGGAATTTTTCAATTTTTATAAGATCGTTAATTTGTATTTCTCCTTTTAAATGAAATGAACAAACAATAGAAACTCAACATCCTCGGCTACTGTCAGTAGTAATACTATATATTGGTAGATAATAGTAGAAACCGATCTGATCGTAAGAAAATCGTAGGGGTCATCCTATCACGGGGAGTCAACACACACTGTGTCTATAACAGTGTGAGATGACTCCTACAAATGCGCATGCGCCAGGAACCAACACACACCAGCGACCAACAGAAACTGTGACACCGGGACTGTACAGCGCAGTGGACGCTTGCGGCTGGCCCCCGGATCCATTCACTTGATTTGATAATTGTTTAGTGTTTGCGGTGTCTATTTTCTGTCTTGTCCGCGGGTTTGTCTTGTGGATATTTTGTTTTGCGTGTAGTGCAGTCCTCCTGCATTTACTATTATATGTTATTAACGATAGTAAAGTGCCCTCTTCAATGGTATATGACATTGTATTTGTTTTGACTTTTCACATAGCATTTCGCTGTCGCAAATGACAGCATCCTATATAAATACCGCCCCGGGTCTATTACCCCACCCCTCTTATACCGCACAATTCACCCTGTGATATTATTGTGCCAGGAAAATGTTATATTTGGTACATTTCTCTTTTAAATGGTATATGGGTAGCAGACATCGAGGTCAAATTCCAAGTATATTAACACATACCATTTAAAAGAACAATTTATATATTATCTTTAAAGCCCCAATACCACTCTTGTTGTAACTGAATAATATGTTTCAATCTTTATTCTGGTCAACGATTTGTACTATTTTACAATATTTCAATTAAAAAATGACACAAATTTCATCTTAACACACCGAATTTTAAAAATTGGAAAAATTCAACTATATGCCGTAACATGGTTTGAAAAGCCTTACGTAAGCACTTACAAAAGCAGCTTGGGTTTAAACATATTTTTGAACCCTCTGGACAAGTAAGATAGGTTGTAATGGATAATTTACACAACAGGTAGGACACTTAAACATCTTGTAGTTAGAATAAGGCTAATTTTTTTTTCTGGACCTGTCAAGCCAGCAAGGGTGTTATTGTCCCTTTAAGAAACTATAATCATTTCCCTGGCACATTAATAACTTCAGGGTGAATTGTAAGGTTCAAACTACTATTAATATTGTATTTCGTTTCTTTGTGTTATATTCTGTGTTTTCTATATCGACGGCGAACAGTGGACAGAATTAATCACGTGATTATAGCAGATCAACCCATTGTGCTAAGAGGTGAATATTCTGAACTAGATTTATTCGTGTCCGCGGGGATCACGGTGGCTAAGTGGATAAGCCGCTGGTTCGCTATAGCCTGGAGGTTGAGTGTTCGATCCCTGCATTGGCCGAGAAAGTTCATCTCGATTTTCCGGCGTGATTTCCCCTTGTCAGTGATGCAGAAGGAGGGCCTGGCAAGGTCCCATGTACACGTAAAAGATCCCTTGGCAGTTGGAATTCGATATAAGAGTAGGCCGTAGCGCCGCTGCCCGGGCAAAATTTCCCCCATAGCACACTGTATGGCGTATGCCCGTCTTCAATTAGCCCAGGTTAGGTGCTTAAGCCTAGGACGTTAAAACCCATGTCATTCATTCATTTATTCGTGTCCGCTAGATATTGGTAACTCCTAGCCGACATTATGTCTGTTAGAAACCGTGTCTGTTAATTATTGGTTGGGCAATGTTTATCCGTTGAAGTGAGCGTAGGCTATGCCTACAGTACGGAATAATAATAACTTTATTTAAAGACCCAATACCACTTTGTTGTAACTGAATAATATGTCCCAATCTGTATTCTGGTAAACAAATTGTACTATTTTACAATATTCCAATTAATAAATAATACAAATTTCATCCTAACCCACCTAATTTTAATTTTAAAAATTGGAAAAATTCAACTACATGCCATAGCCTAACATGGTTTAAAAAGCTTTACGTAAACTAAACACTTTCAAATGCAAGTTGGGGATCACGGTGGCTAAGTGGATAAGGCGCTGGTTCGCTAGCCTGGAGGTCGAGTGTTCGATCCCTGCATATGCCGAGGAAATTCATCTCGATTTTCCGCCCTTATTTCCCCTTGTCAGTGATGCAGAAGGAGGGCCTGACAAGGACAGTTGCCTAGTCGTTCGGATGGGACGAAAAACCGAGGTCCCGTGTACACATTGGAGTGCACGTAAAAGACACCTTGGCAGTTGGAATTCGATATAAGAGTAGGCCGTAGCGCCGCTGCCTGGGCAAAAAATTTCCCTCATAGCACACTGTATGGCGTATGCCCGTCTTCAATTAGCCCAGGTTAGGTGCTTAAGCGTAGGACGTTAAACCCCATTTCATTCATTCATTCAAATGCAAGTTGGATTTAAACATATTTTCGAACCCTCTGGACAAGTAAGATAGGTTACCCTAACCCGATTCCCCCCATTATGTTTAGTATATTTACGGTAATATATCTCGAAACGCCAACATAGGAGCCTTCTGAAATGCTGTATTCTAGTAGTTTATTTATCTCTTGATCCCATGAAATAAAAATCATTTTCCCACCAAAGTTGGTTTGGGTCGTTTTTTCATGCAGCGTAGGCGTACCCGTTGTTTGTTGAACCCACATACTCCGCCTCGAATCCGGGTGATGGGAACTTTGCGGGGGTATAACTCGGTACGGCATCATAGAAAGTTAATGATATTTGGCATGTGCATACCTTATGCATCTGTTCGGTTGGCGAAATAAAGATATTGATGCCGCCGGAGCTAGTTTAGAAGTAATTGGGTGCATAGTGGGCCTACCCGAACCCGATTCCCCCATATGTTTAGTATGTTTACGGTAATATATCTCAAAACGCCAACACAAGAGCCTTCTGAAATGTTGTATTCTAGTATTTTACATGTATTTATCTCTTGATCCCGTGAAATAAAAATCATTTTCCCACAAAAGTTGGTTTGGGTCGTATTTTGATGCAGCGTAGGCGTACCCGTTGTTTGTTGAACCCACATACTCCGCCTCGATTCCGGGTGGTTGGAACTTTGCGGGGGTATAACTTGGTACGGCATCATTGAAAGTTAATGATATTTGGCATGTGCATACCTTATGCAGCTGTTCAGTTGGCAAAATAAAGATATTGATGCCGCCGAAGCTAGTTTAGAAGTTATTGGGTGCATAGTGAGCCTACCCTCCATATGTTTAGTATGTTAACGTTAATATATCTCGAAACCCCAACACAGGAGCCTTCTGAAATTTTGTATTCTAGTAGTTTATTCATCTCTTGAAAAAAAACATTTTCCCACCAAAGCTGGTTTGGGTCGTGTTTTGATGCAGCGTAGGCGTACCCGTTGTTTATTGAATCCACATACTCCGTCTCGAATCCGGGTGCTGGGAATTTTGCGGTGGTATAACTCGATACGGTAACATATACAGTTTTAACTTAAAATGACATTTGGCATGTGCATAACTTATGCATCTGTTCAGTTGGCGAAAAAAGGATATTGATGCCGCCAAAGCTAGTTTAGCAGTTATTGGTTGCATAGTGAGCCTACCCTAACCCGATCCCCTCCACATGTTTAGTATGTTTACGGTAATATATCTCGAAACCCCAACCAGGAGCCTTCTGAAATTTCGTATTCTAGTAATTTATTCATCTCTTGCAAAAGAACATTTTCCCACCAAAGTTGGTTTGGGGCGTTCTTTCTGATGCAGCGTCGGCGTACCCGTTGTTTATTGAACCCACATACTCCGCCTCGAATCTGGGTGCTGGGAACTTTGCGGTTGTATAACTCGATACGTACGGTAACATAGAAAGTTAATGACATTTGGCATGTGCATACCTTATGCATCTGTTCAGTTGGCGAAGAAAAGATATTGATGCCGCCAAAGCTAGTTTAGAAGTTATTGGTTGCATATATAGTGAGTCTACCCTAACCCGATTCCCTCCATATGTTTAGTATGTTTACGGTAATATATCTCGAAACCCAAACATAGGAGCCTTCTGAAATTTTGTATTCTAGTAGTTTATTCATATCTTGATCCCGTGAAATAAAAAACAGTTTCCCACAAAAGTTGGTTTGGGTCGTTTTTTTGATGCAGCGTAGGCGTACCCGTTGTTTATTGAACCCATATACTCCGCCTCGAATCCGGGTGGTGGGAACTCGGTACGGCATCATAGAAATTATTTGGCATGTGCATACCTTATGCATCTGTTCAGTTGGCGAAATAAAGATATTGATGCCGCCGAAGCTAGTTTAGAAGTTATTGAGTACATAGTGACGTGCCCCCTTTTTACATGCTCGATCAGTTAGCCTTGTGTGCGATATTTTAGTATGTTTACGGTAATAATATTATATTTTGTGGTGTGGGGTGAGGTGGGGGATCTATTACATATATATTTTGCTTTAAATATGTTTTATTTTCTAATAAATACAAAGGTAACAATTATTATTTTCGTGATAATTATATCTAAAGTTTTCTTGGCGCTAGGAATATGTGTGCTGACTTGATCTCGAATCCGGGTGCTACAATATGGCACACTGATCCCGCAGTGGATATTCGCTTGGTCGTCTTTAACTTTGTAAAACAAATTGGGAATCCGGGTTAGAGCTTCCGTTCGGTATTTATTAATTAAGGGGATATAATTACTAGTCTGAGACCATTTGTTTCCGTCTCACGGGACAGAAGTCGAAGATTGGTTGAGCATTGTGGACAAAATTTATATTATGGGTATGAGGATTGGGGAGGGGAGAATATGTTGAGATAGTGGATAAAAACCGAATGTTTATGCATGAATAATAAAGAGGACAAATGTGTACTGATTTGAAGTTTAATATTTCTACCGGGAAAGACTGGTTTCAGTTGTAGCTTGAGGATATTCGCGAACTGTGCACTCAAGTAGTTAGTTTCACATATTATTCACAACTGAGTTTAAATAATAAAAAGTTTTTCTCGGTGTTTTGAGTGGATCTGTGTACATATTTTTCCCTCCGTCTTCTTCCATGTGCTCAAGGTGAAGGGAAGTCACTCTCCCCCACGGGCAAGTAACTCTTACTGGTTGTACTTGCTTTAATTAAACGGTGTATTCGAAAAATATCGCTCAAGCTGCAACATCGCCACCCCCCTGACAGAGTCAAATACAATCTGAAACATATCAAAAGAACATATTAACACAAGAGTTACGAGATTAAACACATTAAAGTTCACTATATTTCACTTCAGTGTCCTAATAAAGATATATTGAGAAAACACATTAATTATAGATTCATTTTGAGCATTGTTCTAGTACACATATTTTGCTTGCTGGCCTTGTGTATTCCGATGTAGCGGTTTTGATTTTTACCATTCTTATTCTGCCATCATCTCCAACAATCAATTCTTGGACTCGAGCTAGAGGCCAGGAACCTCTTGGTGTCTTGTCTTCTTGTAGAAGGACTAGATCTCCAACTTTCAAAGGAGGATTATCAACCTTCCATTTGTTTCGAAGGTTTAAAGTTGGGAGATATTCCTTAAGAAATCTTTGGGTAACTAGATTTGTCCAAGCCTGGACTTGTCTCCAGAGTTTTCTGCTATTAACTTCTTTTTCGTGGATAATATCTGGAGAGAGGTTAAACTGTGTACGGCCAATGAGAAAGTGGTTAGGGGTTAGTGCTTCATAATCATCAGGAGAAGAGCTGTTGTGGGTAAGAGGACGGCTGTTTAGGATAGACTCAACTTCTACTAAAGTTGTTCTGAGGACGGAATCTGTAACAGTCTGATTTGTGAGGACTGCTTTGAGAGCAGTTTTTGTAGATCTAACGAGTCGTTCCCAGACTCCTCCAAAATGTGGAGCGCTTGGTGGATTAAAGTGCCAGTGTATAGCTTGTGGGGCAAAAAAGTTGTGGATTTGACTTTGTTGTAGATTCGTCAGAGCAGCTTTCAGTTCATTGTCTGCTCCAATGAAGTTCGTACCATTGTCGCTATAAATGTGTTGTGGTTGACCGCGACGACCAATAAATCTTCTTAGTACCAGTAGGAAATCGTCGGTTTCTAATGAGTCAGCAAGTTCTAGGTGGACAGCACGTGTAGTCATACACGTAAAGATACATCCCCAGCGTTTTACTGTGCTGCGGCGATATTTTGTGTTAAGGGGACCAAAGTAATCTAATCCTGTATGGTAGAAAGCACCAGAGGAAATATCAGTTCGAGCAGAGGGTAAATCGGCCATAAGGGGAACTTGAGGTTTTATTCGTTGTTTACGACAGTAGAGACATTTCTGGAAAGTATTCTTTGCTAATCTTCCAAGGTTAACCGGCCAATATTCTTGACGAACTTTAGTTATTATGTGATCAGGTCCACGATGTGCAATACTACGATGACTATCTTCAACTAGTAGGTGGGTGATATGATGTTTAGGCGGTAATATAATCTGGTGTTTTGCGTAATGAGGTATATTAGCTTTGCGAAGACGACCACCAACTCTGAAACATACGCCATCATAAAAGGGAGTAAGTGGTAGAAGCGTACTTTTTTCATCTATGGTTTCATTTCTTCGAAGGGCGTTGATTTCATCTGAGTAAGACTCTAGTTGAGCATATCGTGACCAGCAAATTGACACATCGGTTAGTTCTTCAGACGTAATTTCCTTTGTGCGCGTAGGTTGAATATTAAATCTTTTAATTGGTGCAAGGAAATTTCGTACGGCTCTAAGAACCAATGCTGATTTTGTTGAAAGTCGTTTCCAGGTTGAAAAGTTTAAAGGGTTGAGTTCTAGTAATTGCCCGATTATAAAGGTTTGAATATGTTGATTACTGTCGATTAAATGAGGATAATCGAGTCTTCTGGTATTATTTACAGTTGATTGTTGAGAACCTTTGATTTCTGGATCGGTAAGAGGTATTTCCACTGTAGGAATGTTATGACATGGCCAAAGATCTTCAGTTCTGTGTAGGTATGATGGACCTGTGAACCAAAGATGATCGAGAGTAAGAGATGATGCGGGTAATCCTCGGGAACAGATGTCTGCTGGGTTGTGCGAAGTTTCTACATAGTACCATTGTGAAGGTAATGTTGATTCGTGGATTTCAGCTATTCTATTGCTGACGAAAGGTTTAAATCTTTTTGTGGAATTATTAATATATTGGAGTACCGTGGTTGAATCTGTCCAAAAGTAGACACCATTAAGGGGAACGTGTAGTTCGTTTTTGAGAAGATTCCATAATCGTATCGCTATCACTGCAGCTTGTAATTCAAGTCGCGGTATAGACAAACTTGGCTTTATTGGTGAAACTCTTGTTTTAGATGCAAGTAGAGAGCATGTGATTTTGAAACCTGTATGATAACGTAGATAGGCAACAGCTCCAAAGGCCTTTTCAGACGCATCAGAGAATATGTGGATTTGTACATCCGTGCAGTTTGTTGAGAATTCAGCATGATGACGAGGAAGTTTGAAGTGTTTTAAATCTTCTAATTGCGCCAACCATGAGTTCCATCTTTTGATAAGATCAGTAGGTAGAATTTCGTCCCAATCGGTTTTAGATCTCCAAATGTCTTGAACCAAGCATTTTGCTTGAATAATAACAGGACTTAAGAATCCTAATGGGTCAAATATAGAAGAAATTGTGCTCACGATGTTTCTTTTTGTAGGCGAGTTGGGTTTAAACTGTGGATCATATATAAATGTATCCTCCAAGACATTCCATCGTAGACCGAGCGTTCGTTGAATAGGTAAGTCGTCTAAATTAAGATCAGACGTGTGTATTACTCTTTCTGTTTCAGGAATTCCACTTCTACTTTATTAGACATAAATTTATGTAAGTGAGAACCACCACATTGAAGTAGTTCTGTCAACTCTGAGTATAGGTGTAAAGCTTCGGCAGGCGATTCGACTGATTTTTGTAGGTCATCTACATAGAAGTTTGAGAGAATAGTGTTTATAGTTGATACATTAAATTTGTCTTCATTATCAAGAGCAGTGCGTTTCAGTGCGTAATGTGCACAAGCGGGCGAATCAGCCGCACCAAATATGTGAACGAGCATTTTGTAGATTTGTGGTGGGCCAGGTGATGAGAGGTTTTCTTTCCATAAGAAGCGTAACGAGTCAGTGTCATCGGGGGAAACGCGCACTTGGTGAAACATAGCTTCTACGTCGGCTACTAGTGCTACTGAGAATAGGCGAAAACGTTGTAACACACCAAAGAGATTATTTAGTAGGTCAGGGCCTGTCATGAGATTATCATTGAGTGATGTGTTTGAGTAGGTAGCTGCTGCATCGAAAACAGGTCGGATCTTTCCAGGTTTGTGAGGATTAATTACACCATGGTGAGGAATTGTCCAAGTGCGTTTAGAAGTATTGCTAGCTTCAATAGGAGTGAGTTTTCTAGCATAGCCTTTATTTATGTAACCATTCATTGTTTCTGAATAAAGATCGGATAAAGTTTTATCTTTGCCAAGCTTTTTGCAAAGATGATTAAATCTGCGTTGCGCCATGCTGTGGTTATTGGGTAAGACTGGATCATTTCTCCATAACATACCAATGCTGTAGTGTCCCTTTAAAAGATGAGTACTGTCTTCTAACATGCGCAGAGATTTCCTGTCTTCGACAGACAGAGAGGTTTGATCATTAAACATAGTTCCGAAACTTTCTGTTTTCCAAAAAGATTCTAACTGGGTATCTAAACTAATAATCGGCTGTGTAATTAGGTTCAAGGAGTATGAATGATCTTCTGGATTTGAGTTAGCCACCCCCATGAGGGTCCAGCCTAGTGGAGTGCGCACAGCCATTGGTTGACCTTGTAAACCATGTCGTATTTCCAGTTGTACATGTGCTTGGGGGAAATTGGCACCAATTAATATCTGAACTTGATCTGGGTCAATGTTCGAAAGGTGGAGGTCTTGTGTATGTTTCCATTCAGGATCAACGTATTGAGGAGGACATTGAAATGCGCCAAGTGAAACTATCCATGCACCAGTCACATTTAGATGAGTAGAATTCTGTTGATCAGCTGATTTCAAAGACATATTTACCATTGATGAGGGGTATGACTTTGTGCCTACTACAGTGCATAGAGTTAATGGTTTGCTTTTACCTTTAATACCAAGTTGATTGGCTAAAGAGTCTTGTATTAAGGTTAGTTCACATGCGGTATCGAGCATTGCATATGTAGTAGTGTAGACACCATTTGGTCCGTAAACGTTCACTTTAGCAATTTGGAAGTAAACATTATTGCTCTTGTTATATATTGCGTTAATTGTACCAGAGTTCTGTGGTTGGTTTGGGGCTTGAGTATGAGACGTTAATTGCGTTTGGTGTTGACTAGTGGATGGTTGTGATTGATATCTTGTATTGTGTGTGAACGAGGCTTGAGGTTGAGTTTGATTAGTACCTTGCGACTGGAAGTTTGGTGTACTTTGCGATTGGAAGTTTGGTGTGAATGGGGCTTTAGGTCGAGTATGCGAAAATGATTGTGCTTGAGGATTTAATGTGGATTGAGCTTCATTACGATGTTGACTTTGTGTTCGTGGATTAGTGGAATGGGGATATTGTGTGTGTTGTGGAAACGGGGCCTTATGGTGTGTTTGGTGTAAAGTGGAATGATGCTTTAGTTCACAACCAGGTTCCCTACATCTAATAGCCGAATAGCAACTATCTGGGGTGTAATATGGCTTTAGACAATTATTACATAATTTATGGTCTGTGACTATTTGCCTACGCTCTGAGACAGGCTTGTTTAGATAGTATGTACAGCGATATATATAGTGCGCTTCATTACAAAGAGGACATGGGGCTTTGGGTGGACTAGATAGGCTTGGTTGATTGTTAGAATGTGTATCTGGGGCTTTACGAGTATTTGAAATAGTTCTGGGCCTTGGAGAAGGTTGAGATTGAGAATGTCTGTCATATTTAGGCATTGACCGCTCAATAGCATATGGGTTCATATCAGTTTCAACCAGTTTTTTCAACCATGATAACAAATCAAGTAAATTGGGTTCCCTGTCTTGCATAATTTTGCGTGTAAATTCGTTCCATTTACCTAATTTGTCTGAAGGTAAGCGTTTTGAAGTCCTAATAACTGCATCACTACTATATAGTTCAGTGGTGTAGCCTAATTGCTGTAGACTATTGACAGTGTCTCTAACAACAATGTAAAAATTTCTAAGTGCATGACTATCTCGACTGGGAATAATTGGGCCTATGGTCAATTTATCAATGTGTAGGCGGGATACTTTAATTTTATGACCAAAGGCTGCTTTAAGCTCCTTTAATATTAATGCATAGTTTCTACCAGTATAGCTTAAACCCTGGACAAGAATTCTGGCTTCACCCCTTAAATGAGACATCAAGATGTCTAATCGCCTTGCGTCATTTATTTCAGGCCGTGTATGCACCTGCCAATAATATTGTTCAATAAATCGGGGCCACATAAGAGCGGAACCACTAAATATAGGAATTTCAATTTTAGGGAGATCCCTTTCAGACTCTAATTTGACTAATGTTTTTAATAATTGGTTATTGGTATCAATTTTTTGTGTAGTGGGTAAACAGGTTTCTTGGCCTTCAATTAATTCTGAAATCCATGCATCCATGGATTTATTTATAGAAATGTCTGTTTTATGAGATTTAACGGATCCAACTAAAGAAATACGTGCATTAGGCTGTGTAGAGTTAGGCTGTATCAGTGGTGAATAGTTGTATTCTAGTAGTGGATAATTAGTCTGTGTGAGCTCGGGAGCTTGTGGATTGAGGGTAGGCCCATGTGTAATTATAATGGGACTTGTACTTGTGTTTTGTGGATTGTTCATGGTGGCATGTGGATTTACATTGCTTTGTGGATTTGCCATTGCGATTTGTGAGTTAGTGTGTACGGGACTTGTACTTGTGTTTTGTGGATGGTTCATGGTGGCATGTGGATTTACATTGCTTTGTGGATTTGCCATTGCGATTCGTGTGTTAGTGTGTACGGTACTTGTACTTGTGTTTTGTGGATGGTTCATGGTGGCATGTGGATTTACATTGCTTTGTGGATTTGCCATTGTGATTTGTGGATTAGTGTGTACATGGCTTGAAGTATTGGTTACATTTTGTTGTGGAATTAAATTAGGTGGTTGATTATTATTCTCAATATTAGTATTTTGTTGTGCGTCTAAAAATAGATTTTGTGATATCCATTCATTTACTCTGGTATTTGTAGCCTGTGGATTTTGTGGAGTCAATACTGGTGGTGGTTTATCATTAGGCATGACGTCATTTGTGCATTTTTGTAAAAGTTGTGCAGTTAATCTGGCCTGTTCCACCATGTGTTTAGCTGCAAGAGTTTTTCTTTTAGTTTCAATTTCTGCCAAACGCTGTGATATATCAAATTCTTGTTGTGATATATCATATTCTTGTTCTAATTGTTGTACCTTTAATAAGGCTAATTCTGTTTTTAACATGAGTTTTTGATTGCTACTTAGACTTCTACCTGATCCTTGGCTTTGAGAATTGTGTTGGCTATTATTGAACAATTGTTCTAAATATAAATTTGGTGGGTCTGACCATGCATAATGATCTGAATGGATTTGTGAAGGTGGGTTTGACATTGTTTAAATTATAAAATTCTATAGCTAATAATAATGAATTGAGAACTAGGCATATGTGTATTGTGTATATATTTGTATTAAACAAACTTTGTGGACAGGGGATTGTGTATTCAAAAACTTTGCGTATATATGTGGAAATACGGGAAAACACTGTCGATCAACGAGAAAAACACTGTTTCCGTCTCACGGGACAGAAGTCGAAGATTGGTTGAGCATTGTGGACAAAATTTATATTATGCGTATGAGGATTGGGGAGGGGAGAATATGTTGAGATAGTGGATAAAAACCGAATGTTTATGCATGAATAATAAAGAGGACAAATGTGTACTGATTTGAAGTTTAATATTTCTACCGGGAAAGACTGGTTTCAGTTGTAGCTTGAGGATATTCGCGAACTGTGCACTCAAGTAGTTAGTTTCACATATTATTCACAACTGAGTTTAAATATTAAAAAGTTTTTCTCGGTGTTTTGAGTGGATCTGTGTACATATTTTTCCCTCCGTCTTCTTCCATGTGCTCAAGGTGAAGGGAAGTCACTCTCCCCCACGGGCAAGTAACTCTTACTGGTTGTACTTGCTTTAATTAAACGGTGTATTCGAAAAATATCGCTCAAGCTGCAACATCATTGATTTGGACTTGGAGGCAGACCATCATTAATTTCCCGATTGACTTCAATGTTAATGGCCTCTTTCAGGGGCGCAGATCATGGTGGGTACACCGGGACGCGTCCCCACCAATAATTTTAGTGGTGGGGACATGATATATACGGTGTCCACACAACTTATTTCTGATGTTTTGTTTACTTTTTTTAAAAATTGAAATCATTCCAGAGCTTTTGTTGACCTTTCAGAAAGTGTCGATTTTGTCCCAGGCACTTGAGGCAAGGGTCCTTGAAGTTGTACAGCTGCACCCGGTGACCGTTTTTTATTTAACAGGGAATAAGTAATATTATAATAGTAAATAATAAAAATATTTCATAGGGATTATAGTAGTATGTATATCCTGTGCATATCTGATACGCTGGACTATTAAAGGGTTATGGAATAACTGTGATTTTGTTTTTATCTGGTATACGGGATGATAAATCACCTAACTGATGGGAACGGGAGTGGATATTCGCCATGCGCACGGCGAATAGCCTAGGCCCATAAGGATAGTTATTCGCCATTCGTTTTATATAATAACACTAAAATTCTTGCAGATTGGTTGTGCTTTTATTCAAACTACGGACCCAGAATCCATTTTTAATTGCCATTTGTTATTTGAAGCTTCATAGTGCATATAAACACCTTCGTTCACAGCGAAGCGCAGACAACGAAACCAACATCGTGTGTAGATGGAAGTAGCGCACATGTGAAAAGTTCCGTTTTCTGTAAAATTCTGTATCTTTACTACGGTAATCAAGAAACATTGAAAGTAGATAAAAAAACAAACTGAATCTAATTTCATTCATGCGAAAGCAACAAGGGCTTATTGAAATTTATCTACCTGATCTGCCCGCCTACCACCCAGAGTAGGCTACCCATATTATTTAATTGTCAACCGCGCATGTTCTATCAATATAGGCCTATCCTTCGTATATACATTTCCTTTTCAACTATGCGTGTTATATTTGCCACCCGTATATTTCTTTTTATTCCTTCCATTTCAAACAATAGAGAGAGAGGGGGGGGCCTCAATGACAGACCTTATGATAAAGCGCTCACGCCCCATTCCTTTATTGGCATCCGTATTCATTTGCCTACATTTTTTTCTCAACTGTGTGTGTTATTGTCAAACATACAATTCACTTGCATCTACTCACATAGGCGTACCAGCCAGTGATGATATCGTAATTTCTTTAAATTGACTAAGGAATTAAACTGTATATTAGGATTAAACTTTATATTAGAACATTTAAAGTCAGTTTAATACATCGTGACATTTTTTCAGGAATCATATTTTTTTTTTGTAAACGACCGGCTTTGTAGGCATGATCATAATTTGTTTTGGCTATATCCGCTTGTCAGTCGTGCAGGTCGGAGGGCCTGACAAGGACAGCTGTGTAGTCGCTCGGATAGGACGAAAAAGCAACGACCCGTGTTGTATACATTTGCGTATCCAAATTCGAAATTGGAGAGAGAGAGAGAGGGGGGGGGGGGGCGAAAGGGGGGTGGCAGGTTCATTTCGGGAATACAAATAGGATTCCTTTTTTTTATTTTGACAATTCCCTTGCGCGTAGGGGCCTTTAGACTTTAGTAGTGGTAGGACGGGGGGCCTGACAAGGACAGCTGTGTAGTCGCTCGAATAGGACTAAAAAGCAAGGACCCGTGGCGTATCGGGGTAAAGTGTCCCTCATTCGAAACTGGAGAGAGAGAGAGAGGGAGAGAGAGAGAGAGAATGGGGGGGGGGGGGGAGAAAGGGAGAAAGAGGGGGGTCATTTCGGGAATACAAATAGAATTCTATTTTTATACGCCCACATGGAAATGTGGTCGTATATTGTCGTCGCCCCTGTCCGTCCGTCCGTCGTCCACAATTTCTTGTGAACGCTCTTGTGAGGCTAAAGGTAATATTCGATTGACTTTAAATTTATACACAGTATTTAAGGTCATGAGACGAAGAATCCTATTGATTGTCAAACATACAATTCACTTGCATCTACTCACATAGGCGTACCAGCCAGTGATGATATCGTAATTTCTTTAAATTGACTAAGGAATTAAACTGTATATTAGGATTAAACTTTATATTAGAACATTTAAAGTCAGTTTAATACATCGTGACATTTTTTCAGGAATCATATTTTTTTTTTGTAAACGACCGGCTTTGTAGGCATGATCATAATTTGTTTTGGCTATTTCCGCTTGTCAGTCGTGCAGGACGGATGGCCTGACAAGGACAGCTGTGTAGTCGCTCGGATAGGACGAAAAAGCAACGACCCGTTTTGTATACATTGGCGTATCCGGGCAAAATGCCCCTCATTCGAAACTGGAGAGAGAGAGGGGGGGTGAGAGAAAGAGAGAAAGGGGGACGGGAGGTTCATTTCGGGAATACAAATAGGATTCCTTTTTTTTTATTTTGACAATTCCCTTGCGCGTAGGGGCCTTTAGTAGTGGTATGGACGGGGGGCCTGACAAGGCGGCTGTGTAGTCGCTCTTATAGGACTAAAAAGCAAGGACCCGTGCTGTATACATTGGCGTATCGGGGTAAAATGTCCCTCATTCGAAACTGGAGAGAGAGAGAGAGAATGGGGGGGGGGGTAGAGAAAGGCAGAAAGAGGGGGGGGGTCATTTCGGGAATACAAATAGAATTCCATTTTTATACGCCCACATGGAATTGTGGTCGTATATTGTCGTCGCCCCTGTCCGCCCGTCCGTCGTCCACAATTTCTTGTGAACGCTCTTGTGAGGCTAAAGGTAATATTTGATTGACTTTAAATTTATACACAGTATTTAAGGTCATGATACGAAGAATCCTATTGATTTTCAGCGACATCCGATTATTACTGCCAGAGTTATGGCCATTGATCACTTGAAAAAATCTTGTGGATGCTCTAGAGACCAAAGTTAATATCCAATTGACTTTAAATTTATACACAGTGTTTAAGGTCACGAGACGAAGAAGCCTATTGATTTGCAGCGATTTCCGATTACCACCAGAGTTATGGCCCTTGATCACTTCACAAAATATTGTGGATGCTCTAAAGACCAAAGTTAATATCCATTTGACTTTAAATTTATACACAGTGTTTAAGGTCATGAGTAAGTATATTGAGTTTCAATGAGTTTTGATAACTTGAACAGCTAAATCCAGAATATTAAATGTTTCGTATACTAAACGTTAGCACGGAGGAGAACTTTATCAAAGCCAAACGAAATCTGATAATTACACAATGAGTTGTTACTTTTAATTGGATTTTAATGTATTATAGTTGTTTCATTACCGAAAAAAGGTAAAATATGCGACAGCTCTTGTTGACTGCTCGGACGATTTAGCTGCTGTGGGCGTATGGTTCGTTGCCTGGCAACCTATCTTTTTTTATTTTAATAATTTCCTTGCGCGTAGGGGCCTTTAGACTTTAGCAGTGGTAGGACGCGGGAAAACCCATGGGGTTGGACAGGCGACCCTATTCCTTGTCACGTACAACAGGGGCATCGAAACTACGCCGAAAGTAAAATTAGAATGCCACAAACTGTATAAATTTGACTTGTAACAAATAGCAACTTTTAGTCTACTTTGTCTTGGCTTTAGTCGTGGGAGGAAAGCAGAGGCCACCGAGAAAACCCACGAGGTTGGACATGCGAGTAAGTAAAGAAAGAAAGTTGGGCGGAGAACGCAAATAAAATATACCATTGATGTTTCAAGTTTGCATTTTTCTTAATCTTTTTTCCGGTTTCCTCCCACTGTTAACGACGCCTACGCGCAAGCGAATTGTTAAAATAAAATTAAAAACCATGTTAGTCCCCCCCCTCCCCCGTCTTGCTTCACTGATAAGGAAGAACTACGCCGAACAAAAATGAACATTCTCATCCAACACCGTGTATGATCATCAGACTCATGCAAAATATAGTAGATCATTCATTGCTGAACCAACAAAGTGCCACACCCTTCCCATGCTAGGAAATTTAACGTCCTACTTTTCTGCTCGGACTCCGCTATTGTATAAGGGCTATGAGGGAAATGCTGCCTCAACGGTAACGACCACATTACAGTCAACTCTTATATCGAATTCTAACGAGTACACGGGACATTCTTTTTTTACGTATCAGCCGAATGACCACCACCGTAAGGGGCAACCACGCCGGAAACCCCAGACTTACCGACTGACAATGTGCCCCACTTTAGTCGTGCCCTAAATATGGCTGGTGGGGGGGGGGGATTAACGCGTCCCATGGCTTTGATTCCGCGGAGTAAAGTCGTCTGTCCAGCAGGCCCGTAGCCAGGGGGTGGCACGGGGTGGCAGCTGCCCTCCCAATTCTGTGTCTTGCCCCCCCCCCCCCCCAATATCATAAGAAAATTGGCAAAATTCATGCAGATGCCCATGCTAGTTGGCCCTCCCGAAAACATCTTTGCCCCCCCCCCCAACAACTTCCTGGCTACGGGCCTGCTGTCCAGTCTCGTGGGTTTTCTCTGGGTCCTTCGCCACCCCCACCCCATTGCTAAAGAGCTCTATACGCAAGTGAATTTTTTATAAAAAATGAGTTATATGTTAGTCTAGAAGAAATTACTTAGTTTCGAACGGACGTATGGCGAACCGACTCTCTCGTTCTCTCGCTCTCTCTCTCTCTCTCACCAATGTGTGTCCCATCAGGGTATACAGTGAATACCCACATAAAATAAAACATTAGGCCCTACCAATAAAAGACATGTAAAATATGAAGTATTTTATTATTATCTTATCCGACATCTTTTTTGTGCGGCTATTCGTTTTTATTTTTCAAAAATAGCAACAGTTTTTTATTTCATTTTCTTTTATCTACCCGAAACTTTCATTTTTAATCACTGTTTATTTCCAATCCATATATTTGAATAAAACTTTTTTGTCTTATTTAAACCTTTCCAAGGCAGGTCATAACGTATGGTACGTTTTCGGGTAGTCACCGCCAATGGCACTGTGCCAAACAACGTTTATTATAGTAGTTATTTTCGCATTTTTACTACAACGAAAATGATATATGTGCATTTTGTACGATGAAGTTAAACTAGTTTAAGTGGTTGGTAGCATTACCCCTCGACCAGGCATCGTGATAGGACAGAAAATATCGAGAGAGAGAGCGAGAGCGAGAGAAAGAGAGAGATTCGGTTCGCCATACGTCTGTTCGAAACTAAGTAATTTCTTCTAGACTAACATATAACTCAAATTTATTTAAATAATTCCCTTGCGTATAGAGCTCTTTAGCAATGGGGTGGGGTGGCGGAGGACCCAGAGAAACCCACGAGACTGGACAGACGGCTTTACTCCGCGGAATCAAAGCCATGGGACGCGTTAATCCCCCCCTCACCCACCAGCTATAGGGCACGGCTAAAGTGGGGCAGATGGCTCAGTCGGTAAGTCTGGAGTTTTCGGCGTGGTTGCCCCTTACGGTGGTCTGCCAAAGAAAGAAAGACGTATAGTCATTTGTCTGATACGTAAAAAAAGAATGTCCCGTGTACTCGTTAGAATTCGATATAAGAGTTGACTGTAATGTGGTCGTTACCGTTGAGGCAACATTTCCCTCATAGCCCTTATACTATAGCGGAGTCCGAGCAGAAAAGTAGGACGTTAAATTTCCTAGCATGGGAAGGGTGTGGCACTTTGTTGGTTCAGCAATGAATGATCTACTATATTTTGCATGAGTCTGATGATCATACACGGTGTTGGATGAGAAGGTTCATTATTGTTCGGCATGGTTCTTCCTTATCAGTGAAGAAAGACGGGGGGGGACTAACATGGTTTTTAATTTAATTTTAATAATTCGCTTGCGCGTAGGCGTCGTTAACTGTGGGAGGAAACCGGAAAAATGATTAAGAAAAATGCAAACTTGAAACATCAATGGTGTATTTTATTTGCGTTCTCCGCCCAACTTTCTTTACTTACTCGCATGTCCAACCTCGTGGGTTTTCTCGATGGCCCCTGCTTTCCTCCCACGACTAAAGACCCCTATGCACAAGCGACCCCGGAAGAATTTTCCGAGGAAGGACAAAGCCAAGACAAAGTAGACTAAAAGTTACAAGTCAAATTTAAACAGTTTGTGGCATTCTAATTTTACTTTCGGCGTAGTTTCGATGCCCCTGTTGTACGTGACAAGGAATAGGGTCGCCTGTCCAACCCCATGGGTTTTCCTCGCGTCCTACCACTGCTAAAGTCTAAAGGCCCCTACGCGCAAGGGAATTATTAAAATTAAAAAAATAGGTTGCCAGGCAACGAAACATACGCCCACAGCAGCTAAATCGTCCGGGCAGTCAACAAGAGTTGTCGCATATTTTACTTTTTTTCGGTAATGAAACAACTATAATACATTAAAATCTAATTAAAAGTAACAACTCATTGTGTAATTATCAGAATTCGTTTGGCTTTGATAAAGTTCTCCTCCGTACGTGCTAACGTTAAGTATACGAAACATTTAATATTCTGGATTTAGCTGTTCAAGTTATCAAAACTAATTGAAACTCAATATACTTACTCATGACCTACAACACTGTGTATCGGATATTAACTTTGGTCTCTATAAGAGCATCCACAAGATTTTTTGAAGGAATCAATGGCCATAACTCTGGCAGTAATAATCGGATGTCGCTGAAAATCAATAGGATTCTTCGTCTCATGACCTTAAATACTGTGTATAAATTTAAAGTCAATCGAATATTACCTTTAGCCTCACAAGAGCGTTCACAAGAAATTGTGGACGACGGACGGACGGACAGGGGCGACGACAATATACGACGACATTTCCATGTGGGCGTATAAAAATAGAATTCTATTTGTATTCCCGAAATGACCCCCCTCTTTCTCCCTTTCTCTCCCCCCCCCCCCATTCTCTCTCTCTCTCTCCCTCTCTCTCTCTCTCTCTCCAGTTTCGAATGAGGGACACTTTACCCCGATACGCCACGGGTCCTTGCTTTTTAGTCCTATTCGAGCGACTACACAGCTGTCCTTGTCAGGCCCCCCGTCCTACCACTACTAAAGTCTAAAGGCCCCTACGCGCAAGGGAATTGTCAAAATAAAAAAAAAGGAATCCTATTTGTATTCCCGAAATGAACCTGCCACCCCCCTTTCTCTCCCCCCCCCTCTCTCTCTCTCTCCAATTTCGAATTTGGATACGCCAATGTATACAACACGGGTCGTTGCTTTTTCGTCCTATCCGAGCGACTACACAGCTGTCCGACCTGCACGACTGACAAGCGGATATAGCCAAAACAAATTATGATCATGCCTACAAAGCCGGTCGTTTACAATAAAAAATGTCACGATGTATTAAAGGACCTAAGTCCGTAACTCAAAATCCTCCAAAATCGTCGACATCGAAAACACGAATTATTGGTCAATTTAAATCAACATTGCTGATGTAAACTTACCGGGAAAAGATGAGCTTCTGATATCCGATATTTAAGAAAAAATATTTTTTTAACATTGGTACACGAATCGTGTACCATAATGCGCTTCATCTCCAGTTGTATTGAGAGACTCGAGGGACGAGGCTAGACACATTGCAATAAGTTAGACGGAGTTAGTAGACTGGAATAACTAGACGCTCGACTTTTGCACATGATTGACGTTGCTGGCTTATTTCGCCAAACATAACTGATTTGAAATTGGAGTAAACACGGAAACCATTGAATGTAAATCAGTTTATATACATTCATATTACAGTATTATATGCGTTGCGAACCACTTTTATGAATTTCTAGGCTCCAAATGTTAGCGATTTAGCTCCTTTAAACTGACTGTAAATGTTCTAATATAAAGTTTAATCCTAATATACAGTTTTATCCACGTCATTGACGAAAACCCTACCTAGCTAGAGTCCGCACTGATCACGTGACAGCGTGCCGACACAGGGGCTTGTCCGCCATGTTAGTTCCGGTGTGACAGTTTCATTTGGTCCTCGGTGTGTGTTTGGTACTCGGCACTTGCGCATGCCCGAGGCTGATGTTTACGATAGTTACGCAGCTCTACCTACTTCCGCCAGTTTCAGTTTGGTCCTCCTCTGGTTCCTGGTCAGTTTTGAAAAAGTAAAAAAAATTATATGTATTTAGTTAAGAGTAGGCCTATTGTCATTAATAAACATACTTGTTATCGTGATTATCAGTAGTTACACGATCAACGGATCTAAGTTGATCGGCTTGAAATTGATAGTTCTATCGTTCGTGATTTGTTGCCGTTGGGTTGTAATGATTAGTCGTACAATCAGTGGAAACCATAATTACTACGCCCTATGTAACGGAGCGTAAACAATTAATCATATTTATTTTCTTGTTATTCTTTCAAACGAAAATTACATGAGTTCGTGATTTGTTGCCGTTGGGTTTTTTTAATGATTAGTCGTACAATCAGTGGAAACCATAATTACTACGCCCTATGTAACGGAGCGTAAACAATTAATCATATTTATTTTCTTGTTATTCTTTCAAACGAAAATTACATGAAATAGATCTGTTTTAGTTTTAGCATTGTAACAGCAATATGCCGAACACACTATAAATTTTAAAATCATTTCACGTATGGATACACGTAGCTTAATTACTTCCTCAACTATTTTTGACACTCGTGAGTCCGGTGAGTCGTATAGCATCGATACCGTCTTACTCTAGTTTCAATTCTCATCATTCCACAAATAATGGGGATTATTAAAAAAAATCGGCGAAGATTGAAAACTTGAAAGCATTGGTTGTGTATAGAAGACCAAATGGGACAATATTCATGATTCGTGTTTCTACATTCCAGTTTCAACATTTTAGACACGAACGCAACATTCTAAACTAATGATTCTCGTTTCTACATTCCAGTTTGAACATTTTAGACACGAACGCAACATTCTAAACTAATGATTCTCGTTTCTACATTCTTATGTCAACACTTCATGCACAAAATCAACATTTTAAACAAAAAATTGACTTTATGTTCATTTTCGCCGTTTTATCGGTAACTTTTATATATCATTAAATATTAAAATTATAAAATAATTTCTTAATTTTACACGACAAAGAAATCAATTCAATGGTTTCAGAAAGTGTCTAATAAAAAAAATCTGAAATTTGAACTCTTGTGAAAATATCTTCTACGTTTCAAAAAGTCTTGAAGTTAAAATCTTGAAATGAAAATGTCCAGAAAAAAAAAAGAATTATCAACATTATTACACCAGAGGGCGCTAACCGAAAACAATTTGGCGACCTATTCGGCTAGCGACCTATTCGACAGATCCAGCTGGTAGGTAACCTGTTCGTTGGCAACCTATTCAGAATAAATTTAACAGTCGACCAAACTCATCTTTTTTATCAAATTCAAAGTTACGTCTATCAAATGAAAGTAGAATATATTATTATGTATCCATTCCTTTAGCTCAGAATAGCGATGTAATTTCGCATTATCTTACAGAATTCTGGACATCCAACTAAATATATTCCGAACGGTATTTAAATAAGCTTTCCCAAATATTATTAGTAAAAGTTGGCACAGTCATATTAAAGGGGTGCACTCTCATCCTATACATGGCCAATTTTGAAAATAAAAAGACTTAAAGGGAAAGACTGTTAATGTTAATATGCCGTGTCAAAACTCGGACCATCGTACACAATTCTGACGATCCAACTAAATATATTCTAAAAGGTAATTGAATAAGCTTACCAAATATTATTGGTAAACGTTGGCACAATCATATTAAAGGGGTGTGCCCTCAACCCGGGCATAGCCAATTTTTCAATATTCTAAATGTAAAGATAGGCCTGTGTTTTTTTTTCGAAGTCCAAATTAGGATCATTCTGATTCCTACAAAATTCTGAGCATCTGGCTATGTATATTCTGAAAGGTAACTGAAAAAGCTTTCTACATAATATTAGTAAAAGTTGGCACAATCATGTTAAAGGGATGCGCTCTCATCCTATACGTCGCAAATTTTTCACAGCACTTTAATAAATCTTGTTTAATCACCTTTCGGGATATATATAGCTGGATGCTCAGAATTTTGTACCGGCCTATATTTACATTTAGAATAATGAACAATTGGCTATGTTTGATTGTGTCCACTCTTACTAATAATATTTGGAAAGCTTATTCAATTACCTTTCAGAATATGTATAGCTGGTTGCTCAGAATTGTGTACGATAATCCGAATTTCGACTTCGAATAAATAGCGGCCTATCTTTACATTTAGAATATTGAAAAAATGGCTATATTCAGGTTGAGAGCGCGCCCCTTTAATATTATTTTGTCAACTTATACTAATAATATTTAGAAAGCTTGTCTAATTACCTTTCAGAATGTATATAGCAGGATGCTCAGAATTTTGTACGATGATCCGAATTTTGACTCGGAATATCACTGTTCTGTCACTTTCAAATTGAAAGCGCGCCCCTTTAATAAGATTGTGCCAACTTCTACTAATAATATTTGGAAAGCTTGTTTTACTAATAATATTTGGAAAGCTTGTTCAATTACCCTTTAGAATATATTTAGTTGGATCATTAGAATTTTGTACGATGGTCCGAATTTTGACACGGCATATTAACATTAACAGTCTTTCTCTTTAAATCTTTTTATTTTCAAAATTGGCCATGTTTAGGATGAGAGTGCACCCCTTTAATATGACTGTGCCAACTTTTTCTAATAATATTTGGGAAAGCTTATTTAAATACCGTTCGGAATATATTTAGTTTGATGTCCAGAATTTTGTAAGATAATGCGAAATTACATCGCTATTCTGAGCTAAAGAAATGGATACATAATAATATATTCTACTTTCATTTGATAGACGTAACGTTGAATTTGATTGATTGATAAAAAAGATGAGTTTGGTCGACTGTTGAATTTATTCTGAATAGGTTGCCAACGAACAGGTTACCTACCAGCTGGATCTGTCGAATAGGTCGCTAGCCGAATAGGTCGCCAAATTGTTTTCGGTTAGCGCCCTCTGGTGTAATAATGTTGATAATTCATTTTTTTTCTGGACATTTTCATTTCAAGATTTTAACTTCAAGACTTTTTGAAACGTAGAAGATATTTTCACAAGAGTTTAAATTTCAGATTTTTTTTATTAGACACTTTCTGAAACCATTGAATTGATTTCTTTGTCGTGTAAAATTAAGAAATTATTTTATAATTTTAATATTTAATGATATATAAAAGTTACCGATAAAAAGGCGAAAATGAAACATAAAGTCAATTTTTTGTTTAAAATGTTGATTTTGTGCATGAAGTGTTGACATAAGAATGTAGAAACGAGAATCATTAGTTTAGAATGTTGCGTTCGTGTCTAAAATGTTCAAACTGGAATGTAGAAACGAGAATCATTAGTTTAGAATGTTGCGTTCGTGTCTAAAATGTTGAAACTGGAATGTAGAAACACGAATCATGAATATTGTCCCATTTGGTCTTCCATAGTTGTGAGCCACAATCCGACAATAGTAATTTGGTTAACTGTATACCTTTTTACTGTAAAGTATGCCGTGAAGTATTATGGCAGTCCACTTAGGCTACATAATGACATATTACTAATTAGTTTTGTTTATCATTATCATATGTATAATTACTATACTATAAATAAATAAATTTTATCTATCTATTTTGAAATACAAAAAATACAGTGGTGCCGTAGCAGTACCATTCTGCCATGGCATTTTTCTTTTTTTTTTGTGCCGTGGTAGAAAATCCTTAATTTCAAGGACTGTATCATTAACTTTTTTGTTAAAAATTGTATCAATCACTTTTTGATTAAAAATAAATCAATCACTTTTTGATTAAAAATAAATCAATCACTTTTTTATTAAAAATAAATCAATCACTTTGTTCTTATAAATCTATCAATTTCAATCACTTTTTGATGTTTTAACTATGTTTTAATAATAAACTATCTCTGTTACAGTCTGTATCATTGTTATTTCATTTTTGTACTTGTTAATATTGTTATTAAAATGTTTATAACTTCAAAGTATAGTATGTGTTTTATTACTCAAATTTGAATCCTTTCTCATGCAAACCATATCTAAAACACAGATTTCTCTAACATATAGATTAATTTATTTAACCATAATATAGCCCATACACTCAAACATGCATGCAGACATCCCAAATACGATTAGGCCTACAAGAGTACAAGGGAGAATGTTCGCATTGTTGTGGACGAGAATATAGTTATAGGCCTAATAATAAATAAATACTGAATAATAACATTGTCAATTTGCATTTCCACTTTTTATTTATCAAAATAAACAAAGAATAGAATCCCGACACCCTCTCCTGGTGGTAATAAAGTGAGTATTGGTAGATAATAGTCTTCTATCACGAGGAGTCAATGCACACCGCGTCCGTAACACTAACAGTGTGAGATTACTCGTACAACTGCGCATGCGCCAAAGACCAAACACACACCGAGGACCAACTGAAACTGTCACACCGCACCGGTGAATGCCGGTGAGGCTTCTTAAATTCAACCAAATTGTTATTTTGTATTTCCAGTCAACATTAATAGAGTTATTGTCGGTTATTTTGGAGTTAATGGTTAATTCGACGCAAATTGCTATTTTGGAGTTCACCGAACACAATTTGGCGAGCTATTCGGCTAGCGAGCTATTCGATCAATCCAGCTGCCAACCTATTCGTTGGCAACCTATTCAGAAAAAATTAAAAGGTCGCCCAAACTCATCTTTTTTTATCAACCAATAAAATCCATCGTAACGTCTATCAAACGAAAGTAGAATATATAGTTATTTTAAAGTGATAGAACGTTAATATTCCAAGTCAAAATTCGGGTCATCGTACAAAATTTAGACCATCCAGCTATATATATTAAAGGGCTGCGCTCTCATCCTAATGTACGCCGACTTTTCAATATTTTAAATATAAAGATAGGCCGGTAATGTTTTCGAAGTCGAAATTCGGACCATCGTACACAATTCAGAGAACCCAGCTATATATATTCTGAAAGGTAATTGAATAAGCTTTCCAAATATTATTAGTAAAAGTTGGCACAGTCACATTAAAGGGGCGCGCACTCTTCCTAAACATAGCCAATTTGTTCATTATTCTAATTGTAACTAACGATAGGCCGGTAATTTTTCCAAAGTCCAAATTCGGACCATCGTACAAAATTATAAGCATCTAGCTATAAATATTCTGAAAGGTAATGGAATAAGCTTTACCTTTAGAATATTGAAAAAAGTGAAGGGTTTCTCTTTACATTTAGAATATTGAAAAATTGGCAATGTTTAGGATGAGAGTGCACCCCTTTAATATGATTGTGCCAACTTTTACTAATAATATTTGGAAAGCTTGTCTTATCACCTTTTAGAATATATATAGCCGGATGCTCTGAATTCTGTACGATGGTCCGAATTTTGACTCCGGACATTACCGTTCTTCACCTTTAGAATATTTAAAAATTGGCTATCTTTAGGATGAGTGCAGGGTTTTTCTTTACATTTAGAATATTGAAAAATTGGCAATGTTTAGGATGAGAGCGCACCCCTTTTACTTATAATATTTGGAAAGCTATAATCGTATCACCTTGTAGAATATATACAGCCAGGTGCTTTGAATTTTGTACGATGATTCGAATTTTGACTTACCGTTCTTTACATTTCGAATATTGAAAAATTGGCTATGTTTAGGATGAGAGCGCACCCCTTTAATATGATTGTGCCAACTTATGCTCATAATATTTTTTTGGAAAGCTTATTAAATTACCTTTCAGGATAAATATAGCTGAGTTCTCTGAATTTTGTACGATGGTCCGAGTTTTGACTTTAAAAAAAGTTCAGGGTTTTTCTTTACATTTAGAATACCCGGTAATGAAACATTGGCAATGTTTAGGATGAGAGCGCACCCCTTTAATACGATTGTGCCAATTTTACTAATAATATTTGGAAAGCTTATCTTATCACCTTTTAGAATATATAGCCGGATGCTCTGAATTGTGTACGATGGTCCGAATTTGGACTCCGGACATTACCGTTCTTCACCTTTAGAATATTGAAAAATTGGCTATCTTTAGTATCAGGGCGCACCTCTTTAATATGATTGTGCCATCTTTTACTAATAATATTTGGAAAGCTTATTCAATTACCTTTCAGAATATATATAGCTAGATGCTCAGAATTGTGTACGATGGTCCGAATATTGACTTTGAAAAAAGTACAGGTTTATCTTTACATTTAGAATATTGAAAAATTGTCAATGTTTAGGATGAGAGCGCACCCCTTTAATATGATTGTGCCAACTTTTACTAATCATATTTGGAAAGCTTATTTAATCGCCTTTTCGACTTTATACAGCCAGGTGCTCCGAATTTTGATTGGGAACACTGCCGTTCTTTGCGTTTAGAATATTGAAATATTGGCTATGTTTAGGTTAAGCGCGCACCCCTTTAATATGATTGTGCCAACTTTTACTAATAATGTTTGGAAAGCTTATCTTATCACCTTTTAGAATATATATAGCCGAATGCTCTGAATTTTGTTCGATGGTCCGAATTTTGACTCCGGAAATTACCGTTCTTTACTTTTAGAATATTGAAAATTTGGCTATCTTTAGGATGAGTGCGCACCCCTTGAATATGATTTTGCCAACTTTTACTAGTAATATATGGAAAGCTGATTCAATTACCGTTCAGAATATATATATATATCTGGGTGCTCTGAATTTTGTACGATGGTCCGAATTCTGACTTTGAAAAAAGTGCAGGGTTTTTCTTTACATTTAGAATATTGAAAAATTGGCAATGTTTAGGATGAGAGCGCACCCCTTTAATATGATTGTGCCAACTGTTTCTAATAATATTTGGAAAGCTTTTTTAAATGACCTTTTAGAATATATATAGCCAGGTGCTCTGAAATTTGTATGATGGTCCGAATTTTGACTCGGAACATTACCGTTCTTTACCTTTAGAATATTGAAAAATGGCTATCTTTAGGATGAGTGCGCACCCCTTTAATATGATTGTGCCAACTTTTACTAGTAATATCTGGAAAGCTTATTTTATCACCTTTTAGAATATATAAAGCCAGGTGCTCTGAATTTTGTATGATGGTCCGAATTTTGACTCCGGACATTACCGTTCTTTACATTTCAAATATTGAAAAATTAGTTATGTTTAGGATGAGAGCGCACCCCTTTAAAATGATTGTGCCAACTTTTACTAATCATATTTGGAAAGCTTATTTAATTACCGTTCAGAATATATATAGCTGGGTGCCGTGAATTTTGTACGATGGTCCGAATTCTGACTTTGAAAAAAGTGAAGGGTTTTTCTTTACATTTAGAATATTGAAAAAATGGCAATGTTTAGGATGCGAGGGCACCCCTTTAATATGATTGTGCCAACATTTACTAATAATATTTGTAAAGCTTGTCTTATTAACTTTTAGAATATATATAGCCGGATGCTCTGAATTTTGTACGATGATCCGAATTTTGACTCCGGACATTACCGTTCTTTACATTTCGAATATTGAAAAATTGGCTATGTTTAGGATGAGAGCGCACCCCTTTAATATGATTGTGCCAACTTTTACTAATAATATTTGGAAAGCTTATTCAATTACCTTTCAGAATATATATAACTGGGTGCTCTGAATTTTGTACGATGGTCCGGATTCTGACTTTGAAAAAGTGCAGGGTTTTTCTTTACATTTAAAATATTGAAAAATTTGCAATGTTTAGGATGAGAGTGCACCCCTTTAATATGATTGTGCCAACTTTTACTAATAATATTTGGAAAGCTTGTCTTATCACCTTTTAGAATATATATAGCCGGATGCTCTGAATTTTGTACGATGGTCCGAATTTTGACTCCGGACATTACCGTTCTTTACCTTTAGAATATTGAAAATTTTGCTATGTTTAGGATGAGAGCGCACCCCTTTAATATGAGTGTGCCAACTTTTACTAATAATATTTGGAAAACTTATTCAATTACCTTTCAGAATATTTATAGCTAGATGCTCAGGATTTTGTACGATGGCCCGAATTTGGACTTTGGAAAAATTACCGGCCTAGCGTTAGTTACAATTAGAATAATGAACAAATTGGCTATGTTTAGGAAGAATGCGCACCCCTTTAATATGGTTGTGCCAACTTTTACTAATAATATTTGGAAAGTTTATTCAATTACCTTTCAGAATATATATAGCTGCATGGGTTCTCTGAATTGTGTACGATGGTCACCCAGAACCCCCTAGTCTTCAACGTACGGAGGATATTTGTTTGGATGATAGAGACTACCTATTGGGTAATACGACGCGCCCTTCGTTATCATAATCATGATGCATAAATTATTTGAATTCCGGTAGTCTTTCAAATAAAGGCCTGTGAAGGGATCAAAATGTATTATACATTTAAAATAAATGAGTTTTGTGGGCGAAATCGGGGGGTTTTGAAGTGAATTCCGGTGATTATATGTGAATTCCGGTGATTGTAAATGAATTCCGGTGAATAGTCTACCTGCAATTTGTGGTACAGAGATAGTGAAATTTCATGGTGGTCTGCCATTCGGCAAACCTCGACAGATTCCGGTACTCTCCGTAACCTACATCTAGACTCGGATGTATGATAGTCATTGATATGTACCTACGACCATACATTTGCGATGCGGCTTATCGACTACCGATTTACTCTAACAGGAAAACGTTCCGCTTTTACAAAAAAGTCCCAAAATCTGGTTAAGCTGTCCACACCCGACTTAGTATAATTTCTGGACACATAATGTATTTGTAAATAGTATAGTTTTTCTGCGTGGCCACCCTTTCTCTCGGTAAATAAACAACAAAGTGAATAATTTCTGGATATTGTAATACGTTTTTTGGAGTCGTCCACACGATGTATTTTTAATTAGTACCGGTATAGTTTTTTCTGCGTGGTCACCCTTTCTCCCGGCAAATAAACAACAAAGTAAATCGTTTTATTCCATAAATAACAAATTCATTAACAAATTCATTAACAAATTCATTAACAAATTTAGTTGTGGACGACATCACTAATAGTTGTTGACGACATCACCAATGCCTTGTGGACGACTCCACCAACGGTTGTGGACGACTTCGCTTGTGGACGACTTGACTGGCACCCATCTCCTGGCGGCAACCATTTTATCCGGGTCCTTTAAAATAGTTCCAAAATGGCGGACTTCATCATACTGCCGAGTCTAGATATAGGGCACCGGAATCTGTCGAGGTTTGCCGAATGGGCGGTCTGCCTCCATGTAAAACGGAACGGGAAACATCGTTCATCATATAAAGGCAAAAAAAATGGATGCGATTCTTTGACAGAATCTCGATTGGACAATCAAAAATGCGAATAGTTTCTTCTCCAACGTCACTAGATCAACAGAAATACTTAGATAATATCACTCAAGTATGCTTCTACATTTCTAAGTCATATGATAAACATAAACAGATAAGATAAAGACAGGTTTGTGAGCTTCACTTTAATTTAAAAATCAATGCAATAAATAAAAAAAAGGCAGTGGATATTCAACCGTAAACGGCACTTTACTCTATTTACTATATCGCCGTAACTTACGTTTGACATGCGCAATTCTCTGATCCGTGGACTTTGCAGTTTTCAGTAGTTTCGCTTTTGCAATGATGCCTAACCCGAACCCTAACCCTAACCCATGACACTACCCCAAAACCTAACCCAAACCCTTACCCTAACCATAACCACCACTCGTTCTTTACTTTCTCCGTTTCATATATAGGACGAAATAGCCATAATTTGATTTCTACGGTAGAACCCAGAGAATTAGTTTTAGAAGAAAATAAAATAATAACTTTAAATTGTAGAAAATTATTCTATTTCGATCAAGGGCTCATTTCTGTGGATTTTGGTTTTTAATTTAAGTACCAAGACGGTCAGTGGTTTACGTTTTTTTCCGTAAAACCGTGCTTTTGCGCCAAACTTGAAAGACGAAGTTACCGTTCTTGTGGAATATACCAACTGCGCATGTCGAACGGAAGTGTCGCACAACTGCGCACGTCAAACGGAAGTTATTATTTAACCAATCACACACGATGTATATATACGTCATTGCGATTTACGGTGCAATAGCGTTAGTAAATAGGGTACCGTTTACGGCTATATATCCACTACGTAAAAAAAATCGTTGTTTTTTGTAAAGTAGCTCTAGGCCTACTGTCTGAACCATCGTAATTTTTAAACGGATTTCTTCGATTTTAAACTGTACCTAAAGGGACAATAATAATAATATACTGGTAATAATAATCGCGTCATTTTACAAGGGTAGCAAATTAGGCCTGAGGCCTTTTTCCAATTTGGCCCTTGGCACAGATCGTGTGAATGATTTCGATCATTACTGCAGGAAGAAACCGAAGAACTCGGGGAAACCTGCCTGATCGAACGGGAGACCGAATATCCCTCTCACTTACAACGATAAAGTTCTGCCCTGAGCTGGGATTGAAGCCTCGTTGCATAACACTCTTAATTGGCTTGACTGGTCCAGAAAAAAAAATTAGCCTTATTCTAACTACTAGAGATGTATAAGTGTCCTACCTGTTGTGTAAATTATCCATTACAACCTATCGTACTTGTCCAGAGGGTTCGAAAATAAGTTTAAATCCAAGTTGCATTTGAAAGTGTTTACATAAAGCTTTTCAAACCATATGTTACGGCATGAAGTTGAATTTTTCCAATTTTTAAAATTAGGTGTGTTAAGATGAAATTTGTATGTGTATCATTTTTTTAATTGAAATATTGTAAAATACCGGGTAGTACAAATTGTTGACCAGAATAAAGACTGGGACATATTAATCAGTTACAACAAGAGTGGTATTGGGGCTTTAAACTTTAAGTGAGCATTTAGGTGTCGCAGCTGTCTATATATGGGTGAATATCCAATGGATGTGCAAAGTTGAATGTTTTTGTGTCACTCAAGTATTTTTCTGTTTTTTTCTTTTATTTTAAAATTTAAAAATATTACATGTAACTCACCTTTATTTTTACAGAGAATTCGAATAAGAAATTTGGAATTATTTAATAGTTTATACATTTTATAAGATCAGACATGGGTGAGCTGGGGCCCTGTGGGTATGCTTTTCAATGTCACTAACACTACATGTATTTTTAAATTGTTCTTTACTACATGGATAAAAAAAATAACCATGCCAACCATTGCGCATAAACATCTACTTACTAGGACTATTGTCAGATTCAGTATAAAACAGAGTCTTTAGGTGAAGTTGTAGAATCTTTAAAATTCAAATTTTAGATTGTCACTCTCAAAATCCTCAACACCGTAACACTGATAGTTTTCCCGCAATAAACTTATCTACTGAAGCGAATGTCATTTCACCACGTGTCATCAACCATCTATGTTAGTCTGGCCTGTCCAGCTTGAAAACAGCTCTGTGAATATTATACAGTTTAGGGTAAAGCCAATCAAAGTTCTGATTTTGCTTGCGTCTATTAATTCATAATCAACACCGTAACGTGGTTTTCTTGCATTTTTAGCCGATTTGATAAGAAACAATGTATATGTTTGAATTTGAAATGGTGTACCGATATCTAATATACGTCAACAGCATTTCTCACACATGTGCTTTGGCGGAAAACATCATAATCTCTGTGGTTCTCAACTCCGTAACATACAGTGTTGAGAAACCGATACGGTGTTGAGGTTTGGTTCACCAACACTTAAATTAAATCTTCTCTTTTTATAGTGTCTAGGGTTATTGTTGATAATATAAAGCCGCCAATTTAAAAATATCACTCTGCGCATTATCATTTCGTATAAGGGCGCATGTGTTATCTCAACACCTTTACATAATTTCAACACCGTCACAGGAGTCAGTTGAGGTAAGTGGTATATAAACTACAAATAACAACAAAGAAATTATGACGATTTAAAAAGAAATATTATTTTTGAAGTGCTATCCCAATCATCTTTTCAGAAGGGTGAATGTTTTCGTGTATTCTAGTTAATTTAACATATTTTTTGACTATACAACACCGTTCCACTAAAAGCTTAATTTTTTGTGTTAAAATTCTAAAGACTGCGTGTCAATTCATAACGTACGACCTAGAAGATACAAAATGTCGAAATGAAGTCAAAAATGTATCGCTTCGAGATGGTTCAACAATTCGGAACTCCGATGCCATGAATGCACACTCACAAGATAATTACCCATATTATGTACAGAAAGTTGAATTGATACAGTTTGATTATTCCGTATGAAAGACATTGACCATTTAATGAAACATTATAATTATGTTAATCAATTTTTATTTACTTGAAGCAACACTACACAATGACATGCAAGTTCAAAAAATGATATTTACGTTACTGTCGCCAAGCAATTATTTACGAAAGCAAGAGGGACATATACTGTACAAGATACCGGGTACTCAACTTTATGTTTATTCTATTTATATTACGTTCATTTAACATATATCTTACAACATTGTACCTACAATGTACAAGGTAATACGAATAATGCAGCCATACACGGTGACATTAAAAACTGTCGCCAAAATTCAAACTCTGCTTTTTAACCGAGGTTAATTGCATTACAATGTATATTTGTGCTGTTATATTGGGTCCATATTATAAAGTGTTTTTATGAAATAGAAGGTCATATTCCCTACTTTATGAAAATATGTGAACTTATTGTTATTAGTTATCGGTAAATTATTGAATTTTGACATGCTTTCAGAAATTATAAAAAGACGAGATTTCAGGAAATATTTACGTTACGTCCATTTTAGTTATTAAACCCTTGAATATTTAAAAACTGTTTCTATACATTAAAAGTATATCAAATATTAGTACCAGAAATCATGATATGCAAAACGAATTCCTACTACATGTATTTATGCTAGCTCAGGCTACATCAGTGTGAAAATCATTTTTACGTTACTGATATTTACGTTATCAACCTGGTCAAATTTGTATATCCGCCTATGTTTGGGCATGTGATCAGCCTCGATTTGGATAGCTCTTCGACCTTCAAACCAAAGAAAGCACGACCAACGACCTGCCTGAGCACCGCTCATGTTTACGTCTTGAAACAGCGGACACTCTGAAATTGGAGTCACCATACGGTAAGCTCAATAATATTTATGTAGCTATTTTTTCACATTTCTGTCATCTTTAGATTTCACATTCATTTCAAAGCGCAGGGGATATTATGACTGTCTCATATTTCTCACGCTAGAGATGTTGATATTTACGTTACCTTTAGTAACATAAATATCACTCCTACCAAATACCCGGAATGGATGATGGTGTTGATATAATAATGACCATATATTATCATTCATTTCTTTATTACACTTGGAAAGGAGTCATATTTCACTAATCAAGCAACATATCAGTACTTTTATTGATAGGGAATTTAGAAAAATATAATCATAAACACCATTACAAAACGGGTCTTCATGTTGGAATCTAACCATCCAAAAATAATGAATCAAGACATACATAGTCGGTTGGGTGTATATTCCTAAAAGTTGATTATTTTCACACAAAAAAAATTAATTACCCTACGCATGTTTCGCTAAAAAAATGGACTATTAAACTTTAATAATGGTAACGTAAAAAGTAACGTAAATATCTTGTCGATTTTTTCAGGTTGACATGGCAAAGACAAGGGCCGAAATCCAAAAGGCATATCGGGAACTGAAAAAACTTAGGGATGGTGATAAATATCTTAAAAAAGAAACAATATGTAGAGTTAAGAAGTACTATAATCCATCGAGTAGTTTGAAGGAAACAGACAGAAAGAAACGAAACAAAATTGCAGCTATAAGGAACAGAAGACATCGGTTACTAGTTAAAGATCGTAAACAAAACCAGGGTGAAGATAGTGAAGATTTAACTGAAAGTGGTTATGATTCTTCCCGCTTGATAGTAAAACTATCAATTAACTAGACGGCTTCAAGGAAATGACGGACAGCCAAGGCTTTGGAAAGAGCGAAGAGTAGATTTAGAAGAGCTGAGAACTAAATAGAAAATCTCAATAAAAAGTGTAAGAATAAACAGAAAGTAATTGAAAGACTGAGAAATAAAATGTCTCGCGTAAGGAAACCATCACCGTTGGCAGCCAGTACCCCTAACTCAAAGACCAACTCAATGGTAGAATTGTTGTAGGGGGTCAATTCATAGTAGCAAAAAGACCACTCAAGGGTTCAATTCTACAATACTTTATTTCTGGTAAAAGAAAAACCCTGAAAGTATACATTTATAATATAAATTATACAATCAAAACATAATAATATACAACAAATGTGTTCATACTCATTAAAATAATATAGCACATATTAACAATAAAACATCTCTAGTTATTATTTATCAACACTAATATATACTTAATTTACATGGATGCTTTAAAAGGAAACTACCTCCTGTTAACCCGCATGAAATATGCAGAAACTTGTAGGATCTTAATTACTATCAAACTACTTAATAAATGATTATACTTAGTAATTTATAAAACCCAGAATAACTTAAACTTTATCCTTATAAGACATATAGAAATAGAATGCACTAAAAATAAACACACTTTATGGATATACTACTTCTGAATTTTATTAACATGCTACGTTTCAATACACATACAGGTATCGTTATCAAGCAAATAATGTTATTATTTGCTTGATAACGATACCTGTATGTGTATTGAAACGTAGCATGTTAATAAAATTCAGAAGTAGTGTATCCATAAAGTGTGTTTATTTTTAACTTAAACTTTAGTAACTTTATCAATAAAACTAACATGGCCGCCCTTTTAGCAATGCCCATTTACACAATGAAATATATATAAAACAAATAGTAACACATACCTTTAAATTCTATTACTGCAATCTTATTAAAACCACAACTGCACCAAAAACTATATTACTATACAATATATATGAAATTGAAGAAGTTTCAACCATATGAAAACTATAAGGACTAAACCATAGGTGACAGAGAATGAAGATATTCTCTGACCTCTATGAAATCTTTACCAAGAATGACCATAGTTACCAACTTTACCAAACTAAGAAAACATCAGGTCAAAGTTTAAATAAACTACCAGTGAGTTGGGTGAGTAAGAACTCACTGGGAACCTGAGAGAGAGTGGATAGAAAAAGATAGCTTAAAGAGACAGTGCTGTGTAACATATTATCTAAAATCAAGTTAGCATTGTGAACATATTGAAATACCCATAAAATCACTCTACCACATACTCCCTCCCTTAGGGAAAATGTTGTCCCTAACATTTAAAATCCAAACTATTAATAAAACTTGAAAAAAAACCGAAACTACTGATAAAACACGAAAACCCAAAACTAGTGATGAAACACGTCTGGAAATAAACTCCTACACAAAACTGGTAACGAACTCAGGACAATCTGTAGACGATCTGGTGACAGGCTCATAAAATCTGATGGTAGTAATGATTTCGCCAACTCAGCTCGATACTGCGGAGTAGAAATTACTTCCTGCTGCTGTGACATGACGTAATCCATATACCGGGTTGGTGGTTTCCTTTCTCTCCCTGATCTTCTTGGAGTGGGGCTTTCCGACAAAAGTGGCTCATCTGATGTGTCCGAATCTGAGGCTGATGCTTGAGGCCTATCTGCACCATCTTGATGTATACTATCAAGCTCAGGTTCAATTACATCCCCTCTATCCTGCGTCTCTGCTGGGCTAGCTGGGTGCAGGAAATCTGCACCTTCCATTAAATAAACAGGCTCATCTTCTTCACTTTCTGTATCTTCCGGTTCTCTAACCTCTGTCACCTTCGGTGGTAGTTGGACTCTCCGTGGTTTAGGTGTAGGTCTGTTGCTGATAGATTCTATCTCGGGAAGACTGCTTACTGGTAATAAATGATTACGATGTAAAGTCCTTTTCCTTTTTCCTCCTACTTCCATCAACTCGTACACTGGAATTCCGACGTTGGGTTGTCTGACAATCTTATACGGTTTATCCTCCCATTTATCCGCTAGTTTATGTCTTCCTTCCTTGAAAGCTAATCTCCGCACCAAAACTGTATCGCCAGGCTCTAGGGTGTTGGTTCTGGCTCTCAGGTTGTATTTGTGCTTTTGGTTCTGGTGCGTATCATCCACAAGGGCTGATGCAGTTAAATACGCATGTTCCAGTCTCTCCTTCAGGGATTCAACGTATGAATGATAGCTCTTAGTGGCCTCTTTATCCCGTACGAGTCCGAGCATAACATCAATAGCTAATGTTGGCCTCCTACCAAACATTAGCTCATACGGAGAATACCCTGTTGAAGAGTGTCTGGTACAATTGTAGGCATGAACCAGCGGCGCAACGTAAGACTTCCAATCAGACTTCTGCTCAGGATGTAGGGTACCTAACATATTAAGCAGCGTCCGATTGAAACGCTCACATTGGCCATTCCCTTGTGGATGATATGGTGTTGTTCGAGATTTCTCCATCCCAGTTAGCTGACATAATTCCTTGATCACTTTTCCCTCAAACTGTTGACCTTGGTCACTGTGTATTCGTTGAGGAATCCCGTAGTGCACAATAAAATAATCAAAGAATGCTTTAGCTGTTGTCTTGGCGGTGGTGTTGCGAACTGGAACTGCCTGGGTATACTTTGTAAAATGGTCGGTGATGACAAGGATACTGTCGTAGCCTCCTTTCGACTCTTCTACGCACATATAATCCATGCAGACTAGTTCGAGCGGCTGACTGGAGGTAATGTTTATCAAGGGACACGTAGATGGTAAACTCTTTCTTCTGATGCAGCGCGAACAGTTCTGAACGTAGCTTTCTATCATCGCTGTCATCTTGGGCCAATAAAACCGTTCTCTTGCCAGACTGATGGTACGATCTCTGCCTTGGTGTCCTAATTCATCATGTATCCCCTCCATGGCTAACTTCCTATACGCTTTGGGTAAAACCAGCTGAAGTATTTCCTCTCCTGATACGGTAGCACGCTTGTACAAAATACCAGACTTGAGAACGAAGTGTTCGAAATCGCGGTAAAGTGCAGACTCTTCTGGAGATGTAGGAGTATGATGAGTTGGTCTTCCCTGCTCTATGTGTTGACACAACTGAATCAGTAGGGCATCCTGACGTTGGTTCTTCTGCCACTCTGCGACACTGGCTAAGGGCGTGGTGATGATAGGAACATCTGGTACCACCTGATGAGACATACTTACAGTCTGAATGTAGCCATCCTCTAAGTCTATGTCCTTTATGGCTTCTACCACTTCCTGGTCTACTTCAATGAAATCGCCTTTCATATTCCGGCTCAGAGCATCAGCATCCATGTTCTTCTTTCCAGCTCGGTATCGTATGGAGAAGTTATAGTTGGTGAGGGCTGCTAACCACCGATGTCCTGTGGCATCCAACTTCGCTGTTGTAAGGATGTATGTGAGAGGGTTGTTGTCAGTGTAAATGGTAAAATAGTTGTTAAATAGATATTGGTGGAATTTCTCAGTTACAGACCACTTTAATGCCAAAAATTCAAGTTTGTGTGCTGGGTAGTTACGCTCGGACCGGTTCAGGCTTCTACTGGCGTAGGCAATTACCTTCTCTAAACCATTGTGTTCCTGGTAGAGTACTGCACCCAATCCTAAACCACTGGCATCTGTATGTAAAATAAATGGCTTCGTGAAATCAGCATACGCAAGAACTGGTGGCTCCACTAATGATGTTTTTAACCTCTCAAATGCTGCTTCTTGTACTCTCTCCCATTTCCAATCTTTCTTTTCCTTCTCCTGCACTCTTCTCCCCCTCTTCTTCTTAGTTGGACCTCCAACTAACAGATCATTTAGTGGCTTAGCTACCTTTGAAAAATCCTTAATGAATCTTCGGTAATATCCAACAAATCCTAAGAATCTACGAAGTTCTTCAACGTTGGTAGGAGCTGGCTAAGATTCCACTTTATCTGTCTTCTTTGTGTCTGTGCACACACCATCTTCAGATACAATATGACCGAGATACCGCACTTTCTCCCTAAAGAACTCGCATTTCTTTGGTGATAACTTGATGCCATGTTCTTTCAGCTTTTCAAACACTTTAGTTAACCTCTCAAGGTGCTCCTCATACGTCTTACTGAAGATAATAAGGTCGTCAATGAAGATAGCACAGATCTTCCAATCAAGGTCTCCAAGGCAATCTTGCATTAAACGTTGATATGTGGCTGGTGCGTTCGTGAGTCCAAAAGGAAGTCTCTGGTACTCATAGAATCCTAGAGGTCCGACAGTAAAAGCTGTTTTAGGAATATCTGCGTCCTCAATGCTGACCTGATGGTAACCACTCTTCATATCAACAACGCTGAAGTATTTGGAACCGGCTAAGTTGTCTAGCATCTCCTCGATGCGGGGCAAAGCATAGGCATCACGTATGGTCTTCTTATTCAACATTCTGTAATCGACGCACATACGTAAAGATGAATCTTTCTTTCTTGCCAACACTATTGGTGATGCGTAAGGGCTATGACTCTTCCTGATAATTCCTGCTTCCATCAAATCTTGAAGGTGGTCTTTCACTTCTTCGTACATCCCAGGTGGTATTCTTCGATGGGGTTGTTTGAAGGAAACATTATCGGTCAGGTTGATCTCATGTTTCACCAGGCTTATGCTTCCTATATCACTATCACTCTGCGAAAATATAGATGACCATTCAAGTAAGGAAACATTATCGGTCAGGTTGATCTCATGTTTCACCAGGCTTATGCTTCCTATATCACTATCACTCTGCGAAAATATAGATGACCATTCAAGTAAGTAGTTCTTGAAAGAATGGAGTTGGTCAGAAGTCAACGCTGAAGCAGCAAAGTCCATCTGATCAAGGAAGGTACCAGTAGTTGGGGTGTCTGTGTTACATGATGGCAAAACACTATTCACTGACGTCTTCCGAACTAGCTCTACTACTTGAAGTTCACAAAGGATGCTGTGTGGGTAGATTCTTACTGGTGATAAGGACAGATTCGACAAACGAACGATCACTTCTTTCTCCTCTTCCCCTGGATATACCTCCAAAATGGTAGGCGTCACCTCAATTGAAGTCGATATCAGGGAATCGGGTGAATTCTGGAAAATCAAACGTTGCCGATGGTGTAATTTCAAATCCTTAATCTTCCCCACAAGACACACAGATCTATTAGAGTCCAGCCTTATTGGTAATTCTTCGGAGCACCTAACAATTCCAACCTTTCCATCTAGTTGTTTCTCCTGCACTTGCATACATCTAAAAGTAAAACTCCAAATTTCTGGCAACACTGGCTGGTTAAGGTAATTGTGGCCATGAACTGCTAAAAGTTGATTCAACATGGGCTTCAGCACATTAGTTCCTACAAGAGCTGGTGTTGTAGCATGGAACGAAGTATCTGGAACCACAAGAAACAAACAGTCAATGGCTTTTGACTTTAAACTGGGAATCTTGACTGTAACCGAAATACATCCTAGGTATGGTAAACTATGGCCACCAGCACTTTCAATTAGAAGCAACTGGTCCAATGGAGTCATGACGCAGTCTTCTGACATTAGATGGTTCTCGTAAAATGACCGACACACTGTTGAGATGGTAGACCCTGTATCCAATAAGGAGGAACACACTCTATCGTTTATCTCCATAACAGTCGTGTTGCTGTGTCCAATAACTTTCTTGACTTTCTTGGGACTGGTGTTACAAATGTCATCTGGCTGTCCCACGACAGAGACATTTCCTAGTTTAAATCACTAGGTAAAATCCTTCGGCAACCAACAGCAATATGACCTTGTTGTCCGCATCTTTAACACAGAAAATTGGCAGGTACAGGTTGGCGCTGCGTAGAAACAGGTGGCGGATGATGACGTGGGGAGGGATGGCTTGGTGGTAGTGGTGTTGAAGCCTGAGGAGGTAAAAATGATGACGTTGATGGTCTTTCACTCTCCTTTTTTATCTCCTTCATCTCTTTCTGTAAAGATTGCACTGATGCCGTTAAACTTGCCACTAGTGCTCTCAAATCGTCCTCTGCTGGTTGCTGCACCATCTTCATGTGCGATTTGGTTGGGGTCTTAAAAGGAGCAGGTGATGAGGCTACGACAGTATCCCGTTCTATTCGGCGCACTTCTTTCAGTAGATCTTCAAAATCAGTAATCCTGTCGTACTTGTGTGCTGATCTATCTTTCAAATCTTGGTGTAGACCGCTCCAGAACTTCGACTTGAGCTTGGTGTCAAAAGTCTCGATGTCGATTTCACCTTCTTCCTTAGCTCTGTCCAACAAATCTTCTATTCTGCAGGCCCACTTTGAAACTGACTCGCCCGGTGCTTGGGTAGTTGAGTAGAACTGCGAGAGAAGACACTGGCCTTGCTCTACTTCACCAAATCTGCTCTGTAGCTTGTCCAACAAAGTTCTGGTAGAAACACTGTGTCCGAGTCGCATTGACACTCTAGCAGCTTCTCCCTTTAAAGATTTCATGACCGCTAGCTTGATGGATTCTGCTGAATGTTGTCTGTCTTTCATTAAGCTCGTCACTTCAAATCTCCAAAGATCAAATGATGTATCACCCTTTGCCGTTGGATCTCCTGAGAAAGTTGATACTCTGGGCAGTTGCGGAACAAACTTAAATCTTTCTGCCGCTGTTGTTGATGAACTGGTGGTTACAGGATCATGTTGGGGTTCAACTCTTTCTTCAGGTGCTTCTTCCTTGATTCTACCTTGTGACTTCAGATATCTGAACATCCAGTCGATCAAGTGTTCTGGCGAATCTGTTGTCGGTTTAACACCCATATCTGAAAATGCATCGATTAAGTTCTGTTTTTCCTGCTCTGACAAGGAGTTATCAGGATTCTCTCGGCCTCCACCTGTTGCCATTATGACACAAAACACAAAAGTATCAGAATGTAAAACGCAAAACACAAAATATGAAAATACACGTACGCGCAATCCAAATAAAAATACAACACGTTGTTCCCTGAAGCTGTAAGTGTGAAATACGCTAACGCTGAAATCAGGAAAACAACAAACACTAATACTGGATCTGTTGCGAAATAGTATACACTGTAAAATACATCAGCTGATAATCAAACGACCAACTAAGAAAAATACAAACCACAATCAAATCCAAATGGTATAAACTGAAAATAATTTCGAAACAAAATTCGAAATACCAAACTGACAAATAAATCCCACAATCAAATCAAAAACTATTCAACAATGACATCAAAATCCAAAAACCAACCCTCGATATAAATAAAATATTTAAGTGCAGGTTGTTAGTTAGTGATTAAGTGCAGTGGTATAAGACGGAAATGAAGACGGAAAAATAAAGATCAGAGTAGAATATACTTAAGAAGACAAAATCTTCTATATAAATACAAGAAAATATCCTTTTCAAATGTATAAGTACAAAATGAAAAGTCAAACCAAAATAGACGATGATGAAATATTAACACAACAAGAATGCTGAAAATCAAAACATGAAAATAAATTCCCACATACTTGACAAACTCAAGTCTAAACTTCAATACACAAAAACTTTCAATTCACAATCAACTCAAATGCTCAAATGTAAACAAAACCTTTGAACTCAAACACAATTTCAAATGCAAAAAAAATTTCAAAATCCAAATTCAAACATCAAATTTCAAAATCTGAAAATCAAAATCCACAAATTGAAAGTAAAGACCAAATAAAGTAAAATTTACAAAGTCTGAAAATGAAAAAATGCTAATCCTGGAAAACAAAATTGAATTCTGAAAACAAACACTAGATCTCAAAACACCAATTTATAAGTACTGTATAAATGTATGTAATATTTGTAATGTACTAATGTTTATTTCCTAATGTAAATGTAGATTGTTTTAAACAAAACAACCAATAAATATGTATGCAAAGTTACAGGAAGTGAATGCAATGGGTAAACAGGAAGTTTGTTTTTTTTTAAATGTAGGTGAATAGGAAGTACTAAAGTAGGTTAACAGGAAGTAGCTATAAATAAATATGTGTCAACAGGAAGTTGAAAATGTAAGCAAAATGGCTAAAGTTTTCTAGACACAAAATTTCAAATGCTCCAATTTTCACTAAATAAGACTTAAATGCAAATATTATAGGTTTACGGAATACCTAGCAGAAAATGTAATTTTCATACACTAATTAGTATAGTACCGGTAGGCTAATAACCTAACAAATCTAAACTTACTTTAATTAAGTAAATACACAATAAAGCTTATTGTAAAGGGAGATAATTCACACCTAAATGAATATATTTAATATATATTATACTGTTTACGACTTGCACTTTATCTACTTTAATATATATATATATATGTATGATAATTAAATAAATTGTAACGAACCTTATTTAGACATCCTTGTAATATTAATAATCCACAATAAAAAAACACACAAATTAACACACAAATAAAGTTAATGTCACTGCACTGCCACTATCTGTTGAAATTGAAGATCTCGCGAACGCGCACGCGTGTGAGCTCACTCAGTTGACTGGCGTTGAGATGATTCCTCAATTCACATCACACTGTATACTGTAAACCATTACCATTACCAGACTGCAAATGTTGTAGGGGGTCAATTCATAGTAGCAAAAAGACCACTCAAGGGTTCAATTCTACAATACTTTATTTCTGGTAAAAGAAAAACCCTGAAAGTATACATTTATAATATAAATTATACAATCAAAACATAATATACAACAAATGTGTTCATACTCATTAAAATAATTTAGCACATATTAACAATAAAACATCTCTAGTTATTATTTATCAACACTAATATATACTTAATTTACATGGATGCTTTAAAAGGAAACTACCTCCTGTTAACCCGCATGAAATATGCAGAAACTTGTAGGATCTTAATTACTATCAAACTACTTAATAAATGATTATACTTAGTAAAACATAACAGCTTACCCTGAAAAGGGGTTTTCGTGGCTAACCAGACTTTAGCAAGGTGAAGTACCTTATGAAGTCTGTAATAAAATAACATAAGTTGTATGAATGAAATAAATGTAGATTTAAAGCGAAATGCTTTAAATAGCGTTAATACTGTTGACTATATGTATGTTGTGTACTTACAGAATGTAATTTATAAAACCCAGAATAACTTAAACTTTATCCTTATAAGACATATAGAAATAGAATGCACTAAAAATAAACACACTTTATGGATATACTACTTCTGAATTTTATTAACATGCTACGTTTCAATACACATACAGGTATCGTTATCAAGCAAATAATGTTATTATTTGCTTGATAACGATACCTGTATGTGTATTGAAACGTAGCATGTTAATAAAATTCAGAAGTAGTATATCCATAAAGTGTGTTTATTTTTAACTTAAACTTTAGTAACTTTATCAATAAAACTAACATGGCCGCCCTTTTAGCAATGCCCATTTACACAATGAAATATATATAAAACTTATAAAACAAATAGTAACACATACCTTTAAATTCTATTACTGCAATCTTATTAAAACCACAACTGCACCAAAAACTATATTACTATACAATATATATGAAATTGAAGAAGTTTCAACCATATGAAAACTATAAGGACTAAACCATAGGTGACAGAGAATGAAGATATTCTCTGACCTCTATGAAATCTTTACCAAGAATGACCATAGTTACCAACTTTACCAAACTAAGAAAACATCAGGTCAAAGTTTAAATAAACTACCAGTGAGTTGGGTGAGTAAGAACTCACTGGGAACCTGAGAGAGAGTGGATAGAAAAAGATAGCTTAAAGAGACAGTGCTGTGTAACATATTATCTAAAATCAAGTTAGCATTGTGAACATATTGAAATACCCATAAAATCACTCTACCACAGAATCATTAAACATCACTCCTAAATGGGCCAAATCTGTAAAACATCAACTACTTATTGGGAATGTTTTGATTGATGAGATATCTAAAGCTAGCCAGAAGAATAAGTCGTCTGTTCTTAATATGATAGCCAGGAAAGTTGTCAAAAAATATCGATGTCTAAAGGCTGTTAGTCAAAGCACTGGACTTAACAGAGTCACCATCTCAAAGTATGCGAGTAAAACAGTGACTATTCGTAAATCTGTTACGAGAAGATGTCAAACAGATGTTACCGAATTCTATAAGGGGGGTGGCTCCAATTAAATGAGAAAATATTTGTTTTTTATACGCCCACATTTTCATGTGGACGTATTATGTCGTCGCCCCTGTCCGTCCGTCCGTCCGTCCACAATTGTTTGTGGACTCTCTACAGGTCACAATTCTTACCCGATTTCGACGAAACTTGAAATATAGGTTTATCCCCCAAAGATCTCGGCTGCTTTCGATATTGGCACGTATCGGATCAAAACTTCATGGATTATGGCCCCTGATTGTACGAAAAATCACGTTTTTAGCTTGTGGACCCTATAGAGGTCACAATTTTGAACCGATTTTGATGAAACTTGACATGCATGTTTATATCCCAAAGATCTTGGTTCCTTTCGATATTTGCGCCTATCGGAACGTAATTTCCTGAATTATGGCCCCTGATTGTCCGAAAAATCACCTATTTTAGCTCATGGTACCTCTGGAGGTCACAATTATTATCCGATTTGAAAAACCGTTCGATTATATCACCGTTACACCTTAAGGACAGTTGAGTTCAAATTTCGGAAAAATCGGACCAAAATTACCATCCAAAATGGCCGCCATTCGTACGGGAATACTGTTAAAAAATGGTATATCAAGGTTCTGGACCCTGTAGAGGTCATAATTTTTATTCAATTTTGATGAAACTTGAAATGTATGGTTATAACCCATAGATCTTGGTTCCTTTCGATAATTGCGCATATTGGATTGTAACTTCCTGAATTATGGCCCCTGATTATACGCAAAATCGCCTTTGTTTAGCTTGTGGTCCCTCTGGAGGTTACAATAATTATCCGATTTAAAAAATCGTTTGATTATATCACCGTTTCATTCTAATGGCCGCCATTCGTACGCGAATACTGTTAAAATATGGTATATGAAGGTTGTGGACCCTGTAGAGGTCACAATTTTAATTCGATTTTGATGAAACTTGAAATGCATGGTTATAACCCAAAGATCTTGGTTCCTTTCGATATTTGGGCATATCGGATTGTAACTTCCTGAATTATGGCCCCTGATTATACGCAAAATCGTCTTTGTTTAGCTTGTGGTCCCTCTGGAGGTCACAATTATTATCCGATTTAAAAAATCGTTTGATTATATCACCGTTACACCCTAAGGATGGTTGAGTTTGAATTTCAGAAAAATTCGGAACAAAATTGCCATACAAAATGGCCGCCGCATGTACGCGAATACTGTTATAAAAAGGTATATCAAGGTTGTGGACTCAGTATAGGTCACAATTTTGATTCAATTTTGATAAAACTTAAAATGCAAGGTTATAACCCAAAGATCTTGGTCCCTTTCGTTATTTGCGCATATCATATCGTAGCTTTCTGAATTATGGCCCGAAAAATCGCCTATGGTCCCTCTGGAGGTTATGATTATTATCTGATTGAAAAAAAGCTTGACTCTATCACCGTTACACCATACCGAAGGTTGAGTTTGAATTTCAGGGAAATCGGACCATAATTGCCAGACAAAATGGCCGCCGTTTGTACTCTAATAGTGTTAAAATATGGTATATCAAGGTTGTGGACCCAGTATAGGTCACAATTTTGATTCGATTTTGTTGAAAGTTGAAATGCATGTTTATAACCTAAAGATCTTGATTCTTTTCGATATTTGCGCATATCAAATTGTAATTTAATGAATTATAGCCTTTGATTGTAGGAAAAATCACTTTCGGTTTTGCTTGTTCTCTAACCATCTCTCGAAAATGTGGGCGTATCCTGCCTGGCAGTGCCAGCTTACTATCTTTAAATTGCACAGTCAACTATTAAAGCTAATGCTTTGAAATTTTCAGGACTTTATCGTTATCACACAAGGTTTTGAAAAGTTTGCATTTCGGAACCTGGACCACGCCCATTTCCCATAATCCAGGATGGCCACCCCATGCCGATGAGGAAAAGCGTAAAAAAACACCTGCTTGATAAAATATAGATTGTTTTATATCCTACTAAAGCTAAAACACCAAGAACATAATTATCTATATTTGAATGTCATAAGCTGTAGTAGGTGGATAAGGCGCTGGTTCGCTAGCCTGGAGGTCGAGTGTTCGATCCCTGCATAGGCCGAGAAAGTTCATCTCGATTTTCCGGCGTGATTTCCCCTTGTCAGTGATGCAGATGGGGGGCCTGACAAGGACAGCTGCCTAGTTGTTCGGATGGGACGAAAAACCGAGGTCCCATGTACACATTGGAGTGCACGTAAAAAATCCCTTGGCAGTTGGAATTCGATATACGAGTAGGCCGTAGTGCCGCTGCCCGGGCAAAAATTTCACTCATAGCACACTGTATGGCGTATTCCTGTCTTCAATTAGCCCAGGTTAGGTGCTTAAGCGTAGGACATTAAACCCCATTTCATTCATTCATTCATAAGCTGTAGTAGAAACAAGTAATTAAAATAAATGTGAAATTTATTTAATATTTTCACCCCCCTTAATAGAAACGACAACAGTAAAACAAATCCGGGTAAGAAGGATTCCAAAAAATGTGAAAATGGTGAAAGAAAACAAACCAAGGTACCGACAGATTATTTAGCAAATCTTCACCAGAAATTCTTAACCGAGAATCCAACCTATGTACTTTCCTTAGCATCCTTTTGTGAACTTTGTCCGAAAAATTTTTTTACAGTTAAATTCACCAGCAGGCAGGCCTGCTTCTGTATCCGCCATCAGATTATGGCACTTAAGATGCAATGTCTTCGTAAACTTTCTGTACCAGTAAGCGACAACCCTGAACGAAATCTAGATCTAAATGACAATATTGATGAGTTAACTAAAATAATACCAGACAACAAAGAAATTAATTACAATACATGGAAGCGAGTTGATGGTGAAAAGAATATAAAGAAAATGAAATTGGTAAATTTAAATTTAAAGAAATCAGAATTTATTGGAATTATAAAGACGGATTTGGAAGAGTTTCGTAAGCATGTTTACAGAATGAAGGAACAGTATCAACAGATGAGATGTTTAAAAGAGCAACTTCCTCAACATCACATGATTGTTCAGATGGATTTCGCTGAAAATTATTCGTGCCGATCTGTTGACGAAATTTAGAGTGCATATTGGCACCAGACAGCTGTCACTCTTCATCCAGCTGTGTCCTATTTCAAACTGGATGGAAGTCTCCAACACAAAAGTTATGTTGTTATTTCGGATGAACTTGCCCATAATACGAGCACTGTCTGGTCTATTCTTGACATCCTTGTGCCACAATTAAAGCAGATAGGACCCCAATCTTCAATATTACTGGACAGATAGTCCATCAAGCCAATACAGAAATAAACATATATTCCATGTCATAGCTCACCATGTTGAATTGTTTGACGTCGCAGCACGATGGAACTATTTCGAAGCGGGGCACGGTAAAGGTCAATGCGACGGTTTGGGAGGTGCTACCAAACGTTTCGCAGATGAAGCTATTAAAATGGGTGCAGCAGTAATACAAGATGCTGCCGATTTCTTTTCTTGGGCCTCCAATTCTAACATGCGCGAAGTTACATTTCTGTGGTTAGGAAGAGCCATGTGTCAACAGAAACTGGAAGTGACCTCTTGTCTCAAAATAAAACCAATCAAAGGAACAATGAAGTATCATGCAGTATGTAGCAACGACACCAGATCAATAAAGGCCAGGGAAACGTCTTGTTACTGTCCCATCTGTCTTGATGGTGAGGTTTGCAATCATTGGGACCTACATGTTTTGGATTACAAGAAGAATACCACAGCCAGGGACGAAGAGGAACAGCATCAATCAGTTCCTGATACTTCCTGATTCCTGAAACTGTTAATTCAAATACTGGTTTACAACAGGTGACATGTAAGGATGGCGACTTTGTAGCATGTGTATACGACAAAAAATGGTATATTGGAGTTGTTTCAGAGGTAGACGAGGATGATGTGAATGTTTCATTCATGCAAGCATCAAAAGCAATGTTTAAGTGGCCACAACCACCGGATGAAATATGGATTGACAAGAGTGATATTATGTGTACGATCAGACAACCGGAACCTTTTGGAAAATTTAGCCGGGTGTTCACAATTAAAGGGGAAGACCCAACGATTTTCAATAAGGTTTCCATAAATATGAAATATATATTTAAAAATAATCCCTCCTATAACATATGCAAAAAAAAATTTGTAACCGAGAAATTAATTTTTATTAATATCGGAAGTGACGTAGTTGGTCCGACACGCTTACTGATCACTATAGTAAACATACAAATTTGGAGTAAGTTTAGCGCTGTATTTTGTGATCGTTTCGTTGTTTGGCAGAAAATCTGATGGAAGGTAATCTTTATTAGGATATTAAGAACAATAACTTACGGTGTTTTGAAGGTATAATAAACAACGCGTTTGTGTAAATTAAGTTTCTAAACTGGACACAGTGACACAATTTAAGCCACGTGGCTAATTGTTTACATCACGTGATAGCTAGCACGTGACAGAAATTAACCGAACACAAATTGGCGACCTATTCGGCTAGCGACCCATTCGACCGATCAAGCTGGCAATCTGTTCGTTGGCAACCTATTCAGAATAAATTCAGCAGGCGCCCAAACTCATCTATTTTTATCAACCAATATGTAACGTCCATCAAATGAAAGTAGAATATAAATATTATTATTTATCCATTCCATTGGCTCAGAATAAAGATGTAATTTCGCATTATCTTACAAAATTCTAGACCTCCAACTAAATATATTCCGAAAGCTGATTGAATAAGCTTTTGAAATATTATAATTGAAAGTTGGCACAATCATAATTAAAGGGGTGCGCCCTCATTCTAAACATAGCCAATTTTTCAATATTCTAAATGTAAAGATAGACCTGTATTTTGTTCTAAAGTCCAAATTCGGATCATCGTACAAAACTCCAAGAATCCAGCTATATATATTCTTAAAGGTGATTAAATAAGTTGGATTTTATTGGTTGATAAAAAAAGATGAGTTTGGGCGCCTGCTGAATTTATTCTGAATACAAAATGGCCGCCGTTCGTACGCAAAAAATGGTATATCAAGGTTGTGGACCCTGTAGAGATCACAATTTTAATTCGATTTTGATGAAACTTGAAATGCATGGTTATAACCCAAAGATCTTGGTTCCTTTTGATATTTGCGCATATCTGATCGTAACTTCCTGAATTACGGCCCCTGATTATACGCAAAATCGTCTTTGTTTAGCTTGTGGTCCCTCTGGAGGTCACAATTATTATCTGATTTAAAAAATCGTTTGATTATATCACCGTTACACCCTAAGGAAGGTTGAGTTCGAAATTCGGGAAAATTCGGAACAAAATTGCCATACAAAATGGCTGCCGTTCGTACGCAAATACTGTTAAAAAATGGTATATCAAGGTTGTGGATCCTGTAGAGGTCACAATTTTAATTCAATTTTGATGAAACTTAAAATGCATGGTTATAACCCAAAGATCTTGGTTCCTTTCGATATTTGCGCATATCGGATCGTAACTTCCTGAATTATGGCCCCTGATTATACGCAAAATCGTCTTGGTTTAGCCTGTGGTCCCTCTGGAGGTTACATTAATTATCCGATTTAAAAAATCGTTTGATTATATCACCGTTACACCCTAAGGAAGGTTGAGTTTGAATTTCAGAAAAATGGGACCAAAATTGCCATACAAAATGGCCGCCATTCGTACGCAAATACTGTTTTAAATTTGTATATCAAGGTTGTGGATCCTGTAAAGGTCAAAATTTTAATTCGATTTTGATGAAACTTAAAATGCATGGTTATAACCCAAAGATCTTGGTTCCTTTCAATATTTGCGCATATCGGATCGTAACTTCCTGAATTATGGCCCCTGATTATACGCAAAACCGTCTTGGTTTAGCTTGTGGTCCCTCTGGAGGTTACAATAATTAACCGATTTAAAAAATCGTTTGATTATATCACCGTTACACCCTAAGGAAGGTTGAGTTCAAATTTCGGATAAATCGGACGAAAATTACCAAACAAAATGGCCGCCGTTCGTATGCGAATACTGTTAAAAAATGGTATATCAAGGTTGTGGACCCTGTAGAGATCACAATTTTAATTCAATTTTGATGAAACTTGAAATGCACGGTAATAACTCAAAGATCTTAGTTCCTTTTGATATTTGCGCATATCTGATCGTAACTTCCTGAATTACGGCCCCTGATTATACGCAAAATCGTCTTTGTTTAGCTTGTGGTCCCTCTGGAGGTCACAATTATTATCTGATTTAAAAAATCGTTTGATTATATCACCGTTACACCCTAAGGAAGGTTGAATTCGAAATTCGGGAAAATTCGGAACAAAATTGCCATACAAAATGGCTGCCGTTCGTACGCAAATACTGTTAAAAAATGGTATATCAAGGTTGTGGATCCTGTAGAGGTCACAATTTTAATTCAATTTTGATGAAACTTAAAATGCATGGTTATAACCCAAAGGTCTTGGTTCCTTTCGATATTTGCGCATATCGGATCGTAACTTCCTGAATTATGGCCCCTGATTATACGCAAAATCGTCTTGGTTTAGCCTGTGGTCCCTCTGGAGGTTACATTAATTATCCGATTTAAAAAATCGTTTGATTATATCACCGTTACACCCTAAGGAAGGTTGAGTTTGAATTTCAGAAAAATGGGACCAAAATTGCCATACAAAATGGCCGCCATTCGTACGCAAATACTGTTATAAAATGGTATATCAAGGTTGTGGATCCTGTAAAGGTCAAAATTTTAATTCGATTTTGATGAAACTTAAAATGCATGGTTATAACCCAAAGATCTTGGTTCCTTTCAATATTTGCGCATATCGGATCGTAACTTCCTGAATTATGACCCCTGATTATACGCAAAACCGTCTTGGTTTAGCTTGTGGTCCCTCTGGAGGTTACAATAATTAACCGATTTAAAAAATCGTTTGATTATATCACCGTTACACCCTAAGGAAGGTTGAGTTTGAATTTCAGAAAAATGGGACCAAAATTGCCATACAAAATGGCCGCCATTCGTACGCAAATACTGTTATAAAATGGTATATCAAGGTTGTGGATCCTGTAAAGGTCAAAATTTTAATTCGATTTTGATGAAACTTAAAATGCATGGTTATAACCCAAAGATCTTGGTTCCTTTCAATATTTGCGCATATCGGATCGTAACTTCCTGAATTATGACCCCTGATTATACGCAAAACCGTCTTGGTTTAGCTTGTGGTCCCTCTGGAGGTTACAATAATTAACCGATTTAAAAAATCGTTTGATTATATCACCGTTACACCCTAAGGAAGGTTGAGTACAAATTTCGGATAAATCGGACCAAAATTACCATACAAAATGGCCGCCGTTCGTACGCGAATACTGTTAAAAAATGGTATATCAAGGTTGTGGACCCTGTAGAGATCACAATTTTAATTCAATTTTGATGAAACTTGAAATGCACGGTTATAACTCAAAGATCTTGGTTCCTTTTGATATTTGCGCATATCTGATCGTAACTTCCTGAATTACGACCCCTGATTATACGCAAAATCGTCTTTGTTTAGCTTGTGGTCCCTCTGGAGGTCACAATTATTATCTGATTTAAAAAATCATTTGATTATATCACCGTTACACCCTAAGGAAGGTTGAGTTCGAAATTCGGGAAAATTCGGAACAAAATTGTCATACAAAATGGCTGCCGTTCGTACGCAAATACTGTTAAAAAATGGTATATCAAGGTTGTGGATCCTGTAGAGGTCACAATTTTAATTCAATTTTGATGAAACTTAAAATGCATGGTTATAACCCAAAGATCTTGGTTCCTTTCAATATTTGTGCATATCGGATCGTAACTTCCTGAATTATGGCCCCTGATTATACGCAAAATCGTCTTGGTTTAGCTTGTGGTCCCTCTGGAGGTTACAATAATTAACCGATTTAAAAAATCGTTTGATTATATCACCGTTACACCCTAAGGAAGGTTGAGTTTAAATTTCGGAAAAATCCGACCAAAATTACCATACAAAATGGCCGCCGTTCGTACGCGAATACGTTAAAAAATGGTATATCAAGGTTGTGGACCCAGTATAGGTCACAATTTTAATTCGATTTTGATGAAACTTGAAATGCATGTTTATAACCTAAAGATCTTGATTCTTTTCGATATTTGCGCATATCAAATTGTAATTTAATGAATTATAGCCTTTGATTGTAGGAAAAACCATTTTCGATTTTGCTTGTTCTCTAACCGTCTCTCGAAAATGTGGGCGTATCCTGCCTGGCAGTGCCAGCTTACTTTCTTTAAATATATATTTATTATTTATGGAAACCTTATTGAAAATCGTTGGTCTTCCCCTTTAATGACGAAGATCGATATAATATAGCGAACATATATGCCACGATTTCTAATACACACTAAAAAGTTATGTTAAAACTGATCAGCGGCGTTTTGTTTGCTGTCTATAAATAGTTAAAATTAACCAAAATATTGTTATTATTACAGCGAGTTTAATAAAACAAAACTAGACGTTATCTCAAGGTCATGTTTTGGTTTGCAGAGTTGAAAACCCTCTTTCACATCATCGGCTAGGAACAGTTTGATTTATGTTACCAAATATATTTTAAGGTAAAATGGGGTTATATTTGTGTAGGAACAAATTGTAAGCAACTAACATTATCCTATATTTTGTTTTTATTAGATTGTTGTTCTGTACATAATACTGCCAATAGCAGTTATATATTTTTACATAACGACTCGGGTCATATTTACGTTACCACGGGAATCAAACTTGAACTCATACTTCTTTGAACAAAGGGTTATATTTATGTACCGTATATATGTTAAATTTACATTTTAATTACTAAAAGTTTTGTATTATCATACAATAAATCTGGTCCTTTTTTAGGAATTCATTTAATTGTCTCTTTGTTTTCACACTTTTCAACCACAAAATCAAAATCCGGACATAATATATGATCTAGTATTTGATAATACTGAGTAGATGACACATTGGCATTCTCATCTTAAATAATGAATGTTTATAAAGATATTTGTTACAAAATTTGAGTTCACTTATAACCTTGTGAATTTGGAATATTTACGTTACGTTTATGGGGACATGTATTATGCTCTTGTATTTTGTCTCTATCATAGCTTGATTCAAACTTTCGATGTATATGTTATCCAGGAAAGGTAATATTTGTGCTCAAAATAACCATTGCTTGAAAATAATACTTTGTAAGTTTAAAAAACAAACCCACAACAAACATATTGTCTACGATGCACTCGCGTTATTGTGTCATTTACCACGGTTTCATATCTGCGATCAATAAACCAATTATCTATTCATAAAGATCTCCATTTTTATACGCCCATAATTTTCATGTGGACGTATTATGTCGTCGCCCCTGTCCGTCCGTCCGTCCGTCCGGATGTCCGTCCGTCCACAATTGTTTGTGGACTCTCTACAGGTCACAATTCTTACCCGATTTTGACGAAACTTGAAATATAGGTTTATCCCCCAAAGATCTCGGCTGCTTTCGATATTGGCATGTATCGGATCAAAACTTCATGGATTATGGCCCCTGATTGTACGAAAAATCATGTTTTTAGCTTGTGGACCCTATAGAGGTCACAATTTTAAACCGATTTTGATGAAACTTTACATTTATGTTTATAACCCTAAGATCTTGGTTCCTTTCGATATTTGCGCCTATCGGAACGTAATTTCCTGAATTATTGCCCCTGATTGTCCGAAAAATCACCTATTTTAGCTTGTGGTACCTCTGGAGGTCACAATTATTATCCGATTTAAAAAACCGTTCGAATATATAGCCGTTACACCCTAAGGAAGGTTGAGTAGAATGTTGAGTTCGAATTTCATTTCGGGAAAAATCGGGCCAAAATTACCATACAAAATGGCCGCCGTTCGAACGCGAATACTGTTAAAAAATGGTATATCAAGGTTGTGGACCCTGTAGAGGTCCCAATTTTAATTCAATTTTGATGAATCTTGAAATGCATGGTTATAACCCATAGATCTTGGTTCCTTTCGATATTTGCGCATATCGGATCGTAACTTCCTGAATTATGGCCCCTGATTATACGAAAAAATCGCCTTTGTTTAGCTTGTGGTCCCTCTGGAGGTCACAATTATTATCTGATTTAAAAAATCGTTCGATTATATCACCGTTACACCCTAAAGAAGGTTGAGTTAGAATTTCGGAAAAATCGGACCAAAATTGCCATACAAAATGGCTGCCGATCGTACGCGAATACTGTTTAAAATGGTATATCAATGTTGTGGACCCTGTAGAGGTCACAATTAGAGGTCACAATTATTATCCGATTTAAAAAATTGTTTGATTATATCACCATTACACCCTAAGGAAGGTTGAATTCGAATTTCGTAAAAATTTGGAACAAAATTGCCATACAAAATGGCTGACGCATGTATGCCAATACTGTTATTAAATTGTATATCAAGGTTGTGGACCCAGTATAGGTCACAATTTTGATTCAATTTTGATGAAACTTGAAATGCATGGTTATAACCTAAAGATCTTGGTTCCTTTCGTTATTTGCACATATCAGATAATAACTTCCAGAATTATGGCCCCTAATTGTCCGAAAATTCGCCTATGGTCCCTCTGGAGGTTACGATTATTATCCGATTTAAAAAAAACGATTGACTCTATCACCGTTACACCATACGGAAGGTTGAGTTTGAATTTCAGGGAAATCGGACCATAATTGCCAGACAAAATGGCCGCCGTTTGTACGCTTATAGTGTTAAAATATGGTATATGAAGGTTGTGGACCCAGTATAGGTCACAATTTTAATTCGATTTTGATGAAACTTGAAATGCATGTTTATAACCTAAAGATCTTGATTCTTTTCGATATTTGCGCATATCAAATTGTAATTTAATGAACTATTATAGCCTTCGTTTGATTGTAGGAAAAATCACTTTCGGTTTTGCTTGTTCTCTAACCATCTCTCGAAAATGTGGGCGTATCCTGCCTGGCAGTGCCAGCTTACTATCTTTTCTTCTGTCGGCTTCCGGTTCAGCTCATGTTGAAAGTTAGGACAATATTTGAACATTTCCTTGTATATAATTTAGTTTCCATAGCATAACTACATTGAATTCGTTGGTAACGTAGATATCATAAAGACAATTTAGTGGCTTTGGTGAGTATGGGGAAATGTGATGCCAAATATTTATACCTGGTGGATATAGAGAAAGACATATATTTTCGGAAACCCGAATCTTTGCACAAGACGACGGCATAAAAGTTACAGCTGTAACGATTGTTTAAAATTTTAGTAATCCTGTTTTTCAAGGGTGCTTAAATGCTCACTTTTTGTGAGAATGGGCCTAAATCGCTAATATTTGGGACCTAGAAATTGACACAAATGGGTCATAACGCATAGGCTATAAATAATGTACGGTTATGAATATAAATATAATAGTATAAATATAAACTGATTAACATTCAATAGCAATGCCAAAGCTTTTTTTATATTTTTGAATCCGACTAAAACTCAATATTTATTAGCATTCCAACCCCCGTCCCATTTAAGAAACAAAAAAAATTTCAAAGTCAATTAAGAAATAAAAAAGTTATTGCGCTTTTAAGACCCAAAATTGATGGATGTCAGTACCGGTATATACTTTTTTTTCTGATGTGCAAAAAAAGTGACCGAAGATCATTTCTCAGCAACTATTGAAGATATTGGCATCAAATCTTCAGGAAATATCCTTCCAACCGTTACATGTAACTATCTATTGGAATTTTTAACTTTGGTCAGGCCTGGAAATAACGGTTTTAGATGTGCCTGACAAAATGTCAGGCACTAATGAAATAGTTCCTGACATTTTCAACTTAGTGCCTGACATGTATTAACTTTGGTCAGGCCTGGAAATAACGGTTTTAGATGTGCCTGACAAAATGTCAGGCACTAATGAAATAGTTCCTGACATTTTCAACTTAGTGCCTGACATGTATTAATAATATCGTTAAAAAGTTAGTGCCGGACAAAATGACAGGCACCAGAGGTTTTGTGTCTGACAAAGCCTGAATCTGTGCCTGACATTGTCAGTGACTGTCAGTGACAGGTGTGCCTTATTTCCAGGTTTGCTTTGGGCTACCGGTATATTATTTATTTTTTTTGATATTAGGTCTGCAACATGGATAAAAACACCAAATTTAGTTATTTTGCGTTTGTCTTAAAAGACATTTTGAAGATAGAATTCACATTCTACTATGATGGACCTCAACCTCAAATTTAGGGTATTGCTTTATGCGGACAGAATTAAACCATAATGCGTTTCAGTACGATTTGTAACAAGGTGCTCAAAGAATGAGGCTAGACATATATTCAATAATTCAATAAGTCATGTCAAACGGTGATACCCTATTCTTATTTGCTTGGAGAGCATGCACAATACATACTATCGGTGTTGACTGGAATAACCAGACGCTAGAAACTGACTTTCGGTTGAGACTTCTTGCAAACATAACTGATGATAATTCACAGTAAAACAGAAACGATTGAATGTAAAACAGTTCATATAAATTCCTATTATATTGTTATATCATATACATGTATGTGTTGCGACCCATTTGTGTCGATTTAGCTCCTTTAACTTAATTATTGGTCAATTTATTATCAACATTGATGATATAAACTTACCAAGAAAAGATGAGCTTCTGATATCTGATATTTAACTTTTAAGATAAAATAATTTTTTAACATTAGTACACAAATCATGTACCATAATGCGCTTCAGCCCCACTTGGGATGAGAGACTCGAGGGACGAGGCTAGACACATTGCCCAAAATCAAACGACCGTAAGTAGATTGGCATAACCAGACGCTAGAAATTTCCACTCGGTTGAGATTGCTGGCTTATTTCGCCAAACATAACTGATTTGAAATTGGAGTAAAAATGGAAATCATTGAATGTAAATCAGTTTTTATACATTTATGTTACAGTATTATATGCGTTGCGACCCACTTTTGTGAAATTCTAGATCCCAAATGTTAGCTATTTAGCTCCTTTAATTAAATTATCCTAACGAATAAAAAAGTTCTTTCCTGAAAAAGGCAGAGAATATTCGCCATTCGAATGGCAAAGAGTTATTCGCCATTCATATACGTTATTTGCCATTCTTTTTTTAAAAATCGATATTCTCTGTCCTATCACGATGTCTGGTCAAGGGGTAATGCTACCAACTTACTAAGAAGCACCATATCAGTGTTTCCGCTAGCTTCAAAATTTAGCGGTACACTGTACCGATAGAGGTTAAAAATACCGGTCCACTCGTAATTTTACCAGTCTGATAAAAACAATATTTATTAACACTTATCGATCTTGTAAATGTATTCAAATAAATAAACACTTATTGATTGAGTTATCTCCCTTGCGCTAAGAAGCTGCTTGAGAGAGCTCTGTCATATTTTTGATGTTTATAGTGTATTCAGAGAGTATTGAGTTCTGAAAACTTACTAGGATATAGCTGTTGTACCAGAGAAACTTTGGTGCTTTAAAATTTAAACCAGAAATCTTTGTATTTGGAATATTTAGTAAAATATAATATTCAATAGGATAAAGTGGGTATAAATTAGTTCATTTGTGCTCAGTGTTTAAGATCTGTGAGATTTACTCATGGGAGTGAGTTGTACCAGTGAAGAATTAACTATATTGAACAATAGAGGTTACAAACTTGAACCACACATCTTTAACATTGTTAAGAAACTTGGTTTACTAATCAAGAAGAAAAAAAAGCGAGGTAAAAGAGGTGGAAAGAAGTTTAAATCCTTTCTAAACAAAACTTACCATAATTCAAAATCATTGCTCAATAAGAAATCAAGATCTACAGAAAATAAATCTCTTAAACTGTGTCTTCTTAACGCTCGTTCTATACGAAATAAATCATTAACTTTAAATCAATATATCCTCGATAACAACATAGATATTATTATCATTACAGAGACTTGGCTTAAATCAGACGACTCTGTCCCGGTTAACGAACTGGTTCCCAAAAACTTTAAGATTTATTTGAAAAATCGTGAAAACAGAAAGGGAGGTGGCATAGCAGTTGTGTACAACAATTCTCTGCACCTTAAAACTATCAGCTCACACAACAAGACACATAGCTCATTCGAACATCTTGGGTTACAATTAAGTCATCAGAATAAAAATATCAACATTGAAGTTATTTACCGACCACCACCATCTGCTCAAAACAAATTAACATATCTTACTTTTGAAGATGAATTTTTCGAATATTTATCCCATGTGTCTGTATCATATGATAACCCAGTTATACTCGGGGACTTCAACATCCACGTTGATGACCAGACGGACAGGCAGACCCGGAAATTTAATCTTATTCTTGAATCTTTGGAATTTAAGCAGCATGTCCAATACCCAACACATCGGAATGGGCATATTCTTGACCTAGTACTTACACATTCCAACGACTGGTTCATACAGCAACTTAATGTCCAGAACGATGAAGTGTGTTCTTTACTCTGAACATTCCAAAACCATCACCAAAACGAATGGATATAAGTTACAGAAAGTGTCGCAATATTGACTTTGAGAAATTTGTTATCGACGTTGATGTGTAGCTTGCTGATGTTCATTCACAGCAGGTCCAGTCACTTAACGATCGCTGGTGCAAATTTCAGTCTTCTTTGCAAGTTGTCTTAGATAAACATGCTCCACTTAAGACGAGATCCGTTGTTATCCGACCTGATACAACATGGTTTGATGATTCACTTCAACAATTGAAACATGAATGTAGATCAGCGGAGAAGTCTTTGCGAAAATCCGGGCTTGAAGTTCATCACCAAATCTTCAAGGAAAAACGAAACCAGTATAACAATGCTATCACGTATGCTAAAACTCACTTTTTGAAAGAGAAGATTAACAATGCTGCCGGTAGTAAAGTATTATTCAACATCTGCAAAAGTCTCACTAAAAATTCGTTTTCAGACGCTATGCCATCATGCTATAAAACGAACCAACTCCCCGATATTTTTGCCAGATACTTTACAGAGAAGATTGAGCAATTACGACAGGGCTTTCAAATTGAAAACGATCTGATCGACCATAATGGCAAGCAGGATAGTTATATTCCACCGTTCGAGGTAAAAGAGATATCCACAGACTACCTCACGAAGTTAATCCAGAAAGCTCCAGCAAAATCATGTGAATTGGATGTATTACCTACATGGCTATTCAAGAAAATGTCATGTGCAAATACAACATATCTCCTTGGCCTTATTAATGATACAATAAACAGCTCAGAATTTCCCGAAGTATTTAAGACAGCTTATGTGAAACCACTCCTGAAAAAACCGAACCTTGACCAAGATATACTGAAAAATTACAGACCAGTTTCAAATCTATCTTTCATTTCTAAAGTTATTGAAAAAATCATTGCGGATCAACTAAAAGAACACATGAATCAACATAATCTACTAGAAACATACCAGTCGGCTTACAGAAATCTGCATGGCACAGAGACGGCCCTAACAAGGGTTCACAATGATATTTTTCGAGCCATGGACAAGAAATATGTAACTCTATTCGTATTACTGGACTTATCGGCTGCATTCGACACCATAGATCACCAACGTCTCCTGCAGCGCTTAAAGCACAGAATAAAGCTATCTGATTCGTCATTGGAGCTTATTAGATCTTATTTAACATGCAGATCACAATTAGTGTGTGTTGGGGGCGCAAAATCACAACCAACAGCACTACAATATGGGGTACCCCAAGGATCAGTCCTCGCTGCCTCTTGGCGATATTATCAGGGAATGTGATGCGAATTTTCACCTCTTTGCTGATGATACCCAGTTGTATCTCAGAGGCCCACCTTGCGATGTCCCAGAGAAAAAACACCAACTGGAAAACTGCATTAAAAAAATCGGCGTGTGGATGCATGAAAACTACTTGAAACTTAATTCAGACAAAACAGAATTTCTTTCAATCTCTAGACCGAGCATACAAACCTCCACAGCAGATGCCAGTCAAATATCTATTGGAGATTGTATAATTCCTGTTGTTGAGTCAGCCAGAAATCTAGGAGTTATCTTCGATTCATCCATGAACTTTAATAAACACATTTCCTCTGTAACCAAATCCTGTTTCCTTCAGCTGCGCCAAAAAAGTAAAATTCGTAAATATCTTGATGTGGATTCAGCCAAAACTCTTGTCAATGCCTCCATAATTTCTCGCCTGGACTATTGCAACTCTCTACTTTACGGTCTCCCCACAACTTCATTAAATCGTCTACATAAGATTCAAAACACAGCCGCGCGAATTATTACTAAAACCAAACTTCATGATCATATATCACCAATCCTTAGGAAACTTCATTGGCTGCCTGTGAGGAAACGTGTAAAATTCAAGATTTTACTGTTGACATACAAGTGTCTTCATGCCACAGCCCCGAGCTATCTCCAGGAGCTAATTCAAATAAAATCACACCAAAGAACAACCAGGTCGTCAAATATACAACAACTTGATATTCCAAGAACATGTCTTGTATCGTGTGGTGATAGGGCCTTCTCCGTAGCAGCACCAGTCCTGTGGAACAAGCTACCCCAATATGTTAAAGAAGAAGGAACCATTGCAGGATTCAAAATGAGACTAAAGACTCATCTCTTTGATTCAAAATAACATCATTTATGTGACAGACAACTCAGCGCCATTGAGCAGTTTACTGGATAATAGGCGCTATATAAATTCATTATTATTATTATTATTATTGAAACATATTGTGAAAATAAGCCAGGTGTATCTCGTCATGAGGTGTATTGTGAATCTTGACTCCAGAATCTCACGTCATTATTGTCACATATGACATCGTTGGAAATAAGTCAATGAATCAGCGATGTTAGTTTTAGTTTTAAATACTGTTTGCGTTATGATTTTTTACTTTATACACATGCTGACATTTTATAAATATTGTCGTTATTTTATAAGGCTATGACATAGTCAAAAATATTTTATTTTAAAGCAATTTCAATTATGGTTGTCACATAATAATGGTGCCGTCTGTCTTATCATTGTTGAATTAATAAAAACTAAAAGGTGACGGACAAAACCTACGATGCCGTGATAAACGATTACGCAGAGACATTAACCCGGACACTATTCAATTAAACTAAGAAAGATATAACGATATTAATTTACTACTTATCGTGACATAACTATTTGCATATTCCGTTTTTCCTTCTCGGTAATCGTCGGAAGATATCAAAGTGAAACTGAAACACCGCCATGACCTCTGACACACCTCACTATCACTATTGACCACATCATGTGTCACTACTGTCTTAAACTTCATCTTCCGTTTTCCATGCATGACGAGTGCACAAGTTTTTTGTAGCTCTCTGAGTTATTTGGTTTGATAATTGTTTACCTTTATTTGACTTTATTATGTCTTCTGCTGATATCCCCATTGCTACATCGGCCTGGGAAATAAGACGATCTATGTGTACGAGATTCAATTTCTCTAAATCGGCCAAGGACCTGCATCCTATTTGTCTCGATTGTGTTGAGGGTGAAACTTGTTTGCTACTACGAAGATGTAATTGGTGTTTACCTTTAGATGACAAAGCCTTCAAGGCGTATTTAGATGTTATTCGTAAGAGAGCCACTCAACAGGACAGGCTTGTTAGAAGTTATGTCACCGTTCCCGAGGAGAGCCAGTCTCCTGGTGCGGGCATGTTTAGTGATGCAGAGAGGCAGGTCAGGGATTTCGACAGGATGGAGTCGCCACAAGAGCGTGGTAGAGGCGTATCTGAGAGATCAAGTTCTCAGTAGGACGTCGCATCTAGAAAGTCAGGAGTTTCGGCGTTGCCCAGCGCATGTCTAAAATAGAAGTCATTTCAAAAGACCAACGCATCCAAGCAGAGGTCAGCACTCCATAGAAGACTGGCGCTCCACAGACGACCAGCACTTTACAGGCTGCCATCGCTTCACAGATGACAAGCGCTTTACATGCGCACGGCGCTTTACATGCGCCCATCACTTTTCAGACGTCCAGCACTTCACAGCGCCCGACATTTCACAGACAGTCGGCGCTTCACAGGCGCCTGGTGTTACACAGACATTCGGCGCTTCACAGACATTCGGCGCTTCACAGACGTCCGGCGCTTCACAGCGCCTGGCGCTTCAATGACACCAAGCGCAGCTCAAATTTGGATGTCTTGAAGAATTTATTGATTAACACTGGTCAAGTTACCGGAGATTCCTCATCGTCGACAGGTACGACTCGTATTCCATCATCAACAAACGATACCACACACGATGTGGAGGCACCAGTTTATGAGCCAGCGCATGAGAACGGTGAATTAGATCACTCGTCAGCCTTTGCGACCAGATCGTCCAATGGAGTCAAATGTATCAAGAAAATCAACACCAGCAGTTACTGTTGGTCGTTCCTTACCCCCTGATGGAACTGTAAAACAAGTGTCTTCATTCCTTAACTCTGCGTTCAAGAAATTGAATTGGAAGGGAAGGTTGTTCAATAAACCAGTTATTAAGGAGAGTTTATACCCAATACATGGTCTGGATTTTTCTATCGACCCATTGAAAGTAGATTCTAACATGGAGTGTCTGACTTCTAGGAGATCTATTCCTGGGGCTAAGATCAAGGATGGAATACTGTCTTGTTGGGAGTCATGTGTTAAACAATCCATGATGGCTTCGTCTCATTTAGGAACACATTTAGAGGCGTTATTAGAGAAGTTTTGTCATTCGAAGAACGAAGATGACATTTGTGTTACTTCGGCTCTCGCTTCAGCGGCATTGACGTTGAATACTATTGCCAACATTAATACATTCCTAGTTGGTAATATTATCAAGGAAAGACGGGTTGCAGCTTTAGAAGGTTCAAAGTTAGAACACCATTTGAGAGAGTCTTTGCTTAGACAACCAGTTACAGGATAATATGTGTTTCATAACAACATTCAAGAGGCCTTAAAGGCACAAGATAGTCACAACACACGGGTGGCTATGGCGAAGTCACTCAAATCGAATATCAAGGTCGAGTGGATACTTAAAAGGAAGCATGTTTCTTTCGGACGGAATCAACCATCGTACAAGAAGCCACGATTTTCTCAACAGATGACAGCTTCAACGCCATCGTCAACGACTTCGACATCATCTAATAGTTATAAGTTTGGAGCATCTAATTCTTTTCGGAACCAAGATAATAGAAGAGGTGGAAGAGGAGGGTCTTATAGTAGATCTTCGTACAACTCGAGGACAGGCACGTCACGACAAAGTTGACTTCATGTCAGGGGGGGAATCTGGCCTTTCGTCAGACAGTTTCATCTTGTCAAATTTACAGACTTTTACCATTCCAAGGCCGGATGTTTCGGTCGAAATGTCCCCTGTCAGATCAAGGATCCAGAAGTATTGGAAAAATTGGGAAATTTTAGGCGATCAGTGGGTGACAGATGTTTTGAGAAACGGATATCGTCTACAACTGACGTCATCTCTGCCGTTGACGAAGACACCTGTAGAAGTGATTTATCCAGATGCGCATACGAATATCTTAAGAGAAAACATTCTTATTCTCTTAGAGAAGGAGGCAATCGAAGAGATCCCGTTGGACAATCTCACTTCAGGGTTTTATTCAAGAATATTTTTGGTTCCAAAGAAAAATTTGACCAAGCTGAGAATGATTCACAACACCAGCTTTATTTGGCTCCACCTCCAAAGTTCCAGATGACATCACTCGCACAGTTAAGGCGCATCCCGATTTATCCATCATGTCACAAGTACCTTCGGTTTTATTTTGAAGGACGTCATTACCACTGGAGGGTTTTGCCGTTTCGGAAAATCAGTGGCTCCTTGTAGAGCAGGAGCCCGGGTGTTCAGCCTAGCTGAAAAGCTAACCAATTTATATATGTGTCACTAGGTTCCCTAGGGGTCGCTGTCACAGGATATGAACGTCTGCCGCGCCCGTTGTGGTGGGTGTGGTCATGAGGGGCAAATAAAGAGACCCCAAAAATAGGCTAGACTAGCTCATTTACTAACCACGTGAAACTAGTTGCAAAATGTTCGGCATACCAACGTGTATCAAGAATTACCAATGCCAGACATTTTTAGTGGTGGGTTACCCCCGCCAGACATCCCTAATGCCCTCCCCAAAACTAAGCTAGACTAGCTCATTTACTAACCACATGAAATTTGTTGCAAAATGTTCAGCATATCCACATGTTTCAAGAATCACTGGTGCCAGACATTTTCAGTGGTGGGGTACCCCCGCCAGACGTCCCTAAATGCCCTACCCTAAAATCTAAGCTAGACTAGCTCATTTACTAACCGCATAAAATTTGTTGCAAAATGTTCAGCATATCCACATGTATCAAGAATCACCGATGCCAGACATTTTCAGTGGTGGGGTACCCCCGCCAGACGTCCCCAAATGACCACACCCCAAAAGCTAAGCTAGACTAGCTCATTTACTAACCGCATAAAACTTGTTGCAAAATGTTCAGCATACCAACATGTATCAAGAATTACCGATGCCAGACATTTTCAGTGGTGGGGTACCCCCGCCAGAAGTCCCTAAATGCCCTACCCAAAACTAAGCTAGACTAGCTCATTTACTAACCGCATGAAATTTGTTGCAAAATGTTAAGCATATCCACATGTATCAAGAATCACAGATGCCAGACATTTTCAGTGGTGGGGTACCCCTGCCAGACATCCCCAAATGACCACACCCCAAAAGCTAAGCTAGACTAGCTCATTTACTAACCGCATAAAACTTGTTGCAAAATGTTCAGCATATCCACATGTATCAAGAATTACCGATGCCAGACATTTTCAGTGGTTGGGTACCCCCGCCAGACGTCCCAGAATGACCACACCTCAAAAGTTAAGCAAGACTAGCTCATTTACTAACCGCATAAAACTTGTTGCAAAATGTTCAGCATACCAACGTGTATCAAGAATTACCGGTGCAAGACATTTTCAGTGGTGGGGTACCCCCGCCAGACGTCCCTAAATGACCACACCCCAAAAGCTAAGCCAGACTAGCTCATTTAGTAAATATTAATTACTTTGAAGTATGTGCATTTGGGGTCACGGTAACCGAGATGTATCGTGTTTTACCGTTGTTTTTTTAAATCTATATTTAGTATCACAACTACTCCACGTGACAAGATGCCAGCACCGCCTTTTCTGATGAATTCTGCAAATAGTTATGTCAGGATAAGTAGTAAATTAATTTACATATATCTAATATTTATGATATTAGATAATACTTATCCTGACATAAGATCTCGATCCCGCCGTCCTCCCCTTGGAATGTGACTATGCTATAATGGTTAGCTAGCAGGTTGTGTGTGAAATAGCTTTATTTTACGTCCGCTTCCACCGGAGTGATATCGCAGACAATTACATTTTATACATATATGGTGATAATATTTACAATGTGTTTAGTGGAATAATAAGGATAATTTTTATATATATATGTACAAACAAAACATGATATAATAAGGTGCGGAATTTAATGAGGTGTAAGTTGGGACAATCACAGACACAACATATGACAAGACAGACATGGACGCGGACAAACATTTACATAGACATTTGACAAAACAGACATGAAGGTGGACAAACATATAAACATATTATGTACATATATATATTTCCGGTCAATTTGGTCGGTCTGGTCGTTCTGTCCGGTTGAATGGCAGGGCGGTGCAACTCTTCCTTGGGGCTTGTTGGTGAGTATAACTCCTGGTCCATTCTTCCTTCCATTTGGGTTTGTTGTCCGGTATGGTGGTGTTGATTCATCTTTACTTCTATAATTTATTCCTTTTGTTGTTGGTTCTCTGAAGGAAGAATCCAGCACCTGAAAAGAGAAAATAGAGTATCTGGGCTTATGGTGTTTTGTGGTTTATTTCGTTTAGTAAGGCTTCTGGGGCGGGGGGGGGGGGGGCAAAAATAATAATAATAAAGAAAAAAGAATAATAATAATAGTAATAAAATAATAGTGATAAGAATAATAATAATAGTAATAAAAGAATAATGATGTAAGAATAATAGTAATAGTAAAGGTATTTAAGAGAAAATTTAAAGGGGAGGCTTTGCATTTATGACATATGTATCAATAATAGTATCTATAATATAATATTTATTCGTGTGACAAGTTTGTTAGTTTTATTTTAATGTAATTTGTTTGTTTAGTTAGGGTGATTTGCGCTTCCCTCGCTGGGGACGTTTTTACGATTTCACCCTACTTAGTGCGATGTGGTTGATTTGTGTTATTTATTACATGTGTTTTATTTTTTAAGTGTTTTTAATTATTTAGATTTGTTTTGGAATTATGTGTAGGATGGCTGGGCTTCCTTCGTGAGGACGTTTTTACTCAGCCATCCTATGTTGTGTGGAAACTTCGTTAGTTTTTATTTTAAATGTAATTTTTTTATTTGTTTTTGTTTAGATAGGGTGATTTGCGCTTCCCTCGTTGGGGACGTTTTTACGATTTCACCCTACTAAGTGTGATGTGGTTGATTAGTTTTATTTGTTACATATGTTTGTTCATTCCTATGTTTTCAATGAAGTCCCAGATAAGCTGAGAAGTCCAGTATCTGTCATCAGGTGATGGAGAAAGAAGGGATTTCAGAGAGAGAGTTTTCCCCCTCTCTGTCAGTTTATTAACCATTTGTTGTCGTTCATTGTTCAACTGATTGCAGTTGATTAGTAGGTGTGATGTTGTTGCGATTTGTCCGCACGGGCATTTAATTGGTGTATAGGTGAAGTCTTTAATTACGTTTATAGTTTTAAGTCTAGTGATTAATTTGCATATTTTGATAGAGGGATGATTGATATAAACCTTGTCGACAAGATTGCTGTCTATTTGATAGCAATGAGTATTTTCTTGTTTTAGACGGTTTTCCCATGAATTTTTAATTTTATTTTTGGCTATACTTATAAATTCCTGATTGCTATATTCTAAATGTTCTAATTCCTTTAGTGACATCCCCTCTTTGGCTAGTTTGTCGGCTTGTTCGTTGCCGATAATATTGATGTGGGAGTGGATCCACGCAAGGATTACCTCTCTTCCGGAATTCTTAATTATTTGATTAATATCCCTAATTTGACTGATTATTTCCTGCCTGCTTTTTGAGGAATTTGATTCTATAGATTTAATGCTACTCAGGGAGTCGGTCAGGATTACGGCTTTATGGTGTGTTTGCGTGGCTAGCCATTCTATTGCAGTTTTAATGGCCATCAGTTCTGCGGTGTACACAGAACAGTATTCTGGTAACCGTTTCCTGATGTTTAGCTTCGCTTTTGGTATATGAATGCCGTAACCCGTTGATCCCTTTGTAGTATTTTTGGATCCATCAGTGTAGATTTTGAGATGATCTGCCCATTTGGTGTCTATTAGTTCCATTGTTAGTGCTCTAGCTTCTGTGGGATTAACATGCTTGTTCGTTGTGTGGCTTAGTTGTGTGTTAGTGATAGGATCGCTTAGTTGCCATGGTGGCGTGGCTGAATAGGATTTTGTTTGTATGATTGTTCCTTTCAAACTGCTAGCAGGTTAACGGAAGAGGAAGTTTATAGACAGTAGTGACACGTGATGTTGTCAGTGGTGATAGTGAGGTGGGTCAGAGGTCATGGCGGTGTTTCAGTTTTACTTTGATGTCTTCCTACGATTACCGAGAAGGAAAAACGGAATATGCAAATAGTTATGTCAGGATAAGTATTATCTAATATCATAAATATTAGATTTATGTAAATTTCTTTTGTGTTTGATACATGTAATTGTATCACCACCTCTGCTAAAGGACGAATGATTCGTCTGCTTTGGCGCCATTTTGTGAAGATCATGCAAACATTGAGCAGCAATCTTCAATAGTAAACGTGCAGGAGGACCGCACTACACGCAAAACAAAAATCTATAAGATAAACCTGCGGACAAGACAGAAAATAGACATGGCAAAAAATAAACAATTACCAAATCAAGTGAATGGAAAAAACCGTCATACCGAAGTTACTATAAATAGCACCAATTTTCGTCACACATGGTTGGTCCTGTCCACACAAGATTTTTGACACGAGTTCTGAATGGAAGTAGCAGTTAATTTTGTTGAAGTTTATGAAACTCTGTTATCATTGTTTGCCGGTCCCATGGACCGACGGGAAGATAATTTCCTGGTACACGCTAAAATTTATCGGTATAGAACCGGAAAATACCGGTTATCGGAAACTTTGCATATCTTACCTGGCAACCGATCCATATTATAATTATATCTTTATGTTTTGACTTTGTAACTCATTGTTAGCCCAACAAATTTTATTAGTATTACTACTTATTTATGTTGTTCAAGTATGTAGCTATAGTGAGGTTGGCTATTAGTATTATTGGTCACGAAATGAAAGTACATGTAGCAGTAGTCTGGCGATATTAGATTAGGCCTAGGAGTCCAGTTTTAATATAGCGTTTACCATGATAGTTTTATATTTTATACACATGCTGACTAAGGCTTAATTTTAGAAATATTGTCATTATTATTGTAGGCCATATAGCATAGCTGTAAGGAATTTTATTTTAAAGCAATTTCAATTATGTTTGTCACATGATAATTGTGCCGTTTGTCCATCATCGTTGAATGAATAAAAACTTTTGAAAATTACTCGATAGACAAAAAACTACAAATTGTGTCATGAAGAAATGCCATGGTGCCCACTGCTGTATCAGCCTAAATTGACTACAGCATTTACTAATACTGGCAGTAGTAGAAAAATCCTAATACATTAGAATACGACATTCTACATAACCGATTACCAAGAATTATTTTTGTTGAAGTCTGGTGGTTATATTAAAGGAGCTAAATCGCGAACATTTGGGACCTAGAAATTGACAGTGCTCTTTTGCCCACAAACTAATTGTCTATTTCCAATTTCTTCTTTTTAATTTTTAGGCAATATGGCGACAGGAGGCTCTGGCAAATCATATCGCAGCATCAATAATATGTCTAAAGATCTTCTAGGAAAACGTGTTGTAAAATTATCAAACTATCATGCGATCTTGCAGAAACTAGGACAGAATTTATGCTCTGATAATCAGCTTACAGAAACTTTAAATTGGGAAAGACTTGCAGAAGAACTAGGATTGTGCACATATGAGGTAGAAAACATCCATCGATATACCTCACTTCAAAAGATATATCCTGGAAGTGTGCTTATTAGACAATGGGGTGAAAGTGAAGGTAGCACTGTATATGTGCTTCTTAAAGCGTTGAGGAAAATAGGACGAGAGGATTGTGTTGAAGATGTTTGTCAGGCACTTGAAGGTAAGAAACTAAAAACAAAGTTATTGATTAAAATTGTAATTTTCATATTCCGTCAACCATGCAATGGTCAGGCTTTCACAATTGCCTTTGGATGCTCCAGAGGCTAAAGCTAATATTCGATTGACTTAAAGCATATAACTTAAGTAAGATTTCCTTTAATTATTGTCATAGGTATGGCTTTTGACCACTTTAGAGAGTCTTGTGGTCACTGATCTAGAGGCTAAAGTTATTACCAGATTGACTTAAAACTTATAAAACATTCATTTTTGTCATGAAACCAGGCAGCTTATTGATTTTCAGGGAGTTCCCATATTTCGTGAAATATGTATTACCAAGGTTGTGGACCCTCGATGCTCGATGTCACAAATTAATTGTTTCGATTTTGATGAAACTTAAGATAAATGTTTATTTATATCGCTCGCATCTTGGAGGAGGGGGGGTGGTGGATGGCTGAATGTTTAGCGTGTGCACGTTGTATCGTAAGGTCTGTCATTGAGTCAACTGGCATGGTTTCGTTTCCAAGGTTGTACAATGAAAAGGAATAGGGTTGCCTGTCCAACCACGTGGGTTTTCTCAGGGTCCTCCAGTTTACTCCCACTGAAAGACCCCTAAGTGAATTATTAAAAAAAAGGTGAAACCATATGTAAGGGATGGGCGATGTTTCGATATTGTGGGTATAATCGGTATGAAAATTATAGTAACGAAAATATCGCCATGTAAAAAAAAAGCGGTATTATCAGGCCTTCGATGTCTAAAAAATCATGGTGAGCTAAAAAAAAGTTCTGAAATTAAGGACAATTGATTTGGGTTTTTATACGCCCACATTGAAATGTGGTCGTATATTGCCGTCGCCCCCGTCCGTCCGTCGGTCCGGCCGTCGGTCCGGCGTCCACAATTGCTTGTGGACGCTCTAGAGGCCAAAGTTAATATTCGATTGACTTTAAATTTATACACAGTGTTTAAGGTCATGAGACGAAGAAGTCTATTGATTTTCAGGGATTTCCGACAATAACTATCAGAGTTATGGCCCTTGATCACTTAAAAAAATCTTGTGGACGCTCTAGAGGCCAAAGTTAATAATCGATTGACTTTAAATTTATACACAGTGTTTAAGGGCATGAGACGAAGAAGCCTATTGATTTTCAGCGATTTCCGATAATAACTGTCAGAGTTATGGCCCTTGATCACTTAAAAAAATCTTGTGGAGGCTCTAGAGGCTAAAGTTAATAACCGATTGACTTTAAATTTATACACAGTGTTTTAGGTTATAAAATGAAGAAGCCTATTGATTTTCAGCAATTTCTGATAATTACTGTCCCCTTATCACTTATGGCCCCTTATCACTTAAAAAAATCTTGTGGACGCTCCAGAGGCTAAAGTTAATAACCGATTGACTTAAGATTTATACACAGTGTTTAAGGTCATTAAACGAAGAAGCTTATTGATTTTCAGCAATTTACAATATTTACTGTCAGAGTTATGGCCCTTGATCTCTTCAAAAATTCTTGTGGATGCTCTAGAGGCCAAAGTTAATATCCGATTGACTTAAAATTTATACACAGTGTTTAAGGTCATGAGACGAAGAGGCCTATTGATTTTCAGCATTTCCGATAATTACTGAGTTATGGCCCTTGATCACTTTCAAAAAATCTTGTTGACGCTCTAGAGCTAAAGTTAATAACCGATTGACTTATACACAGTGTTTAAGGTCATGAGACGAACAAGTATATTGAGTTTCAATGAATTTAGATAACTTGAACAGCATGGAGGAGAACTTTATCAAAGCCAAACAAATTCCCTTGATTTTCTGATAATTACATAATGAGATAAGTTGTTACTTTTAATCAGATTTTAGTGTATTATAAATGTTTCATTACCAAAAAAAGTAAAATATGCGACAACTCTTGTTGACTGCCCGGACGATTTAGCTGCTGTGGGCGTATGTTTCGTTGCCTGGCAACCTATGTTTTTTTTAAGAATAAAACACTTTTATTGCTAGTATTTTGTTCCCTTTTGATTTTGACTAGCATAAAAAACCACTTTAAAACAAAATACTAAACTGAGTGACTAGAGAACGTATTACCAGGTACTTTGCGTAAGCTTATTAAATATTAAATACTTTCATTATAAGCAAAAATAATGTTTTGTCCCTTTTACCGGTGGCATAGACGCAAATATAGAGCTGGCGTGAATAATAATATTTAAAAAAAGCGAAGGTCTTCGTAAACATCAAGCATGATGATGATGCGGAAAAAGAACTTTGTCTGGGAGGAAGTGTCTATGCCTTGATAGCCAAGACCAATAACATAGATATATTTATAATATAAAATAAAAAAAATACGAACAATCCAAACGTCATATACTTCAATTTCTTAGTCTTTAAAATGCGTGGATTATCGAGACGTGAAAGAGTATAATACCGAATTGCTGATTGGGCATATATGTGTAGATATATAAATAATGACCAATGAAATTACTTTTTACAGAGCTAACTAATGGGGAGCTTTTAAGACGTAAAACATGAATGACACTTGCCGGGCCCGACCTCGTGGTAGCAGTTATTATGTATAGATCAGTGGATCCGACTGATATTCGTCAATTTCTGACGTCTTTTTGTGGAAATGGAGCACAAAAGGAGAGTATTCAATTGCCAGATATATAGTATGATTGTTTAGGGGGGGGGGACTTATGAAAGCTTTGGTTGGACTCGGCAGAAGAAACAATTATAAATATTTTTGGTACCTTTTTTATATGATTACTTTAATAATAAAGATTATGTTTGATGGGCATATTGTTGTTGTTTGGGGTTGATATAAACATAGAATAGATGCCTACCGCCGTGTACCGACTTCAAACAGCTTCATTAAAGATACCTTTGCGAAGCCTGGTTGTCATTCAGTAAACTTAACTCCCGGTATAATTAGGATACTAACATTCATGCACCATAATTAATTCTTTTTTTTATGTGATTTACATGACAATTTTTTTAAAATGTGCCTGCAAATTTTTTTGTAACGTAAATGTGCCTGCGCATGTGCGCGGAAATATCGATGCCTGAGCACAAGAGCAATAGCGCCCCTCAAACGTGAAGGCCTGCATTATCGTATCATTACTAATATCACCTTCGAAAAATGTTGCGGTCATGCGGTGTTTATCCTGAAATTACCTAGTTTGTGTTAAGTGGACGTTAAACCCCATTTCTCTCTCTCTCTTCCTCACATCTTGGTTGCTTTCGATTTTAGCATGGTATCTGATTGACTTAAAAACTTACAGATTCTTTATGGCCATGAGACAAGAAAGCTTATTGATATTTACTTTATGGACCTTGATATAGAGCTGGGCGATATTTTGTATTTTCGATATAAAACGGTATCAGAAATAAAAACTGTCAAAAATACTGTCTTCACAAAAATATCGAAAAAATGAACATACCAGGATATATTACGGTTTTGATTTTTCTGGAGGGGTAGCCTGATTTACCCAAATCCACCATTATTTCAACTTATAAGACAATAATTTATATCGATATTTGCACGTTATCATTGGATGTGGAAGTACCAAAAGCTGGAGATCCTACCCCGTCTCATATAGGTCAACCAAATTCCCGAAGATATTTTAGAGCCGAATGGTTAACTACTTTCAAATGGCTTTCGCTTTGGAAAAATTTACTTAAAATGTTTTGTCTTGTAAGTTATTAAACACTTAAAATAAACTAATCTGAATCACAATTGGCAACGTGACCTTTCGAACGTATGGCTTATTTCTGAGTTCCGACTATACACAGACAATAATTTGTGCTTTTGTTATATTATTGACATGTGCTTACACATATACTTTGTTATTTTTATACACCTACATGGAATTTTGGTTGTATACTGCTATCGCCCCCGTCTGTCCGTCCATCCATCAGTCCATCCATTGTTAACATTTTCTTGTGAACGCTCTTGGGGCTAAAATTAATATCCGATTGATTTTAAATTTATACACAGTGTTTAAGGTCATGAGACAAAGAAGCTTATACTATTGATTTTCTGCGATATTCAATAATTACTGCCAGAGTTATGGCCCTTGATCCCTTTGAAAAATCTTGTAAACGCTCTAGAGGCTGAAGTTTATATCCAATTGACTTGAAATTTATAAACAGTGTTTAAGGTCATAAAACCAAGAAGCCTATCGATTTTCAGCGATTTCCGATAATTACTGTCAGAGTTATGGCCCTTGATCACTTCAAAGAATCTTGTGGACGCTCTAGAGTCTAAAGTTAATAACCGATTGACTTTAAATTTGTACACAGTGTTTAAGGTCATCACATGAAGATATCCGATAATTACTGCCAGAGTTATGGCCCTTATGGCCCTTAAGGTCCTAAAACTAAGAATCCTATTGGTTTTCAGCGATATCCGATAATTACTGCAAGAGTCATGGCCCTTGATGACTTTGAAAAATCTTGTTAACACTCTAGAGGCTAAAGTTAAAATCCGATTGACTTTAAATTTATACACAGTGTTTAAGGTCATGAGACGAAGATTTGATTTTCAGCAATATCCGATAATTACTGCCAGAGTAATGGCCCTTGATCACAGTTAAAAATCTTGTGAACCCTCTAGGGGCTAAAGTTAATATCCGATTGACTTTAAATTTGTAAAGCATTGTGACAATGAAATCAGCCCTATCGATTTTCCCTGATCTCCGTTCATCTCTAAACTGTTTTTAAAGATAAAATTCTTTTGTTAACAATTTTTGTCATGGATAAGCTAATGTTATTTTTGTTCAGGAATTTACCTAACTAAAAGAAATCATGTCCAATTTAAATTATCTGGTAGATTTCAATTTAAAATATAAACAGCACTTGTATTTTATTCTTTGACCCCGTCTTCAATTAGCTCAGGTTAAGTGCATAACAGTAGGACGTTAAACCCCATTTCATTCATTCATTTTTATTCTTTGATTATCAGATGAGAATACAATGGAGTTGCATTACAGTATTGAATATGATTCTGGTGTCAAAGAGTTTTCAACTGTAAAAACTAAAACAAATGCAAGCCTTGGTTCAAGCTTGGAAAATATCCTCAAAGGATTAGTGTGCTACAGTATAATAGGACCTGACTCGACAATAACCTGGCAAACAGTTGCTGGAACATTAAAGGTAAGTAAGTTTTCTCTATCAGTTAATAAAGTGTGTGTACGACCAAGAAATTGGTAGTTTTGATACATGTGCGGCCACTTTTTATCATCCACATTGAAATATGGCCGTATATTGTTGTCGCCCCTGTCAGTTCGGCGTCCACAATGGCTTGAGGACAATCTAGAGTCTAAAGTTAAAATCCGATTGACATTAAATTTTTACAGTGTTTAGGTCATGAAGCAAAAAAGCCTTTTGGTTTTCAGCAATTTCCAATAATTACTGCCAGAGTTATGGTCCTTGATGTTGTGGATGCTTTAGAGGCTAAAGTTAATATCCGATTGACTTTAAATTTACACACAGTGTTTATTGTTACGGGACCAAGTAGCCTTTTAACTTTCCTATAATTACTGCCAGAGTTATGGCCCTTGATCACTTTTAAAAATCTTGTGGCTGCTCTAGAGGATAAAGTTATTATCTGATTGACTGACTTATGGCACTTGCTCACTTTGAAAAAGCTTGTGGATGCTCTAGTGGCTAAAGTTAATATCTGATTGACTTTAAATTTATACACATTAAAATAAAGTTCATGAGATGAAGAGGCCTATTGATTTTCATTTATTTTAAATGATTTCTGATAATTATTGCCAGAGTTATGGCCCTTGATCACTTTGGAAAATATTGTGAACACTCTAGTCTAGAGGCTGAAGTTAATTGACTTCAAATTTACACATAGTTTTTACGGTCATGAGACAAAGAAGGCCCTTGATCGCTTTAAAAAGTCTTGTCAACACACTAGAGGCTAAACTCAATTAAAAGATAAACATTCAACTACAGGATAGTACCATAACAAGCAATTTTTATCAAACAATAATTTGAAAGTAAACCATATGTATAGTTTCTCAGGTTAAATACACACAAGTAAACGGTACCCGATCTGCATTTGAAACATTGATCGACTCTATAATTTAATGAATAAGATGTTCTGATCAAAATATTGTTGTATGTTCTGTGCATACATCCATCTCTGTTGAGTATGGTGAAACCCACAAATATTAGTTACAAATTATAGCTGTCATATATGTGGCCATATTTCCACGCATTGCATGGCTTTCTTTTGACAAACATTGATGAATATCTTTTAATTTTACAGGGTAAACAGCTCTCCTTGAAAAAGATACCATTTGACATAAAACATCAAAACTCTTTATATGGACATTTTTTTAATAATCGCTGTCATTCTCCCAATGAATTAACTTTTATTGACAAAGATGTGAATATGTATCCGAGATTTCCTACAAATATTCCAATATCCCAAGAATCACACTCCTCATTTACAGTAAGTTTAAATGTTATGTTAGCTGTTTATATTTTAAATTCTTTGAAAACTGGTATATAATTGTAACCTTTAACATTTTAATAATAATAATAGGTGGAAAACGTGATTTTGATATTATGATTATACATTGGATTAATCTTAATGGTTAACAATATATTATAATAAATCTGTATGAAATGCATATATATATATACATGTACATCATTTAAATTAGTAATATGAAGCCTAAGCTTATTGCATTTTAGGAATTTGCAATAATTACTTCTAGAGTTATCGTCCTTGTTTAACTCTTTTGAACCATGTAAACGCTTGATTGACGAAAGTTATCATCTGATCTGTACGAAATTGATATACATCATTTCAATTAGTAAAATGAAGAAGCCTGTTGAATTTCAACAATTTCGAATACCATAATTACTTCTAGAGTTATTGCCCTTATTGTTGAACCTTGTAAATGTTCAAATGACAAAAGTTATGTGCATTAATTAAATTAGTAAACCGAAAACATCTTTCAACAATTTCTGTAAATTATTTTCAGAGTTAAGGTTATTGTTCTGTTGAACAATTTCGGTAAATTACTTCCAGAGTTTAAGCCATAAAAGATAGATTTGAGACAATCCTTGTCGACTTATCAAACGATTTAGCTGCTATGGGCATATGTTTTGTGACCTGGCACCCTGTCTTACTAATTTCTCGATGTCTGATAAAATATTTCATTTGGTACAGAAAGTGTTGTCATTTGAAGGTTAGAAATCACTGTAAAAACCAGCTGCGTCACAGGTCTTTATTTTAACGTCATTATACATACAGCTATGGCCAAATAACACACTATTTATGTATAACAATTACCATGGTTTATTTCACTGCAACGTTTGAACAAGATTTCACATGTCGCTATCAAGCATATAACACAAGTAAATAAAATAACAAGAGTATGGCTATATATATATATATTTAAAAAAACACAATATTTAACTAATAACAATTCATTAAAACTAAAAATTTATCACATTCTGCCGAGTACTTTCGACCGTTAAGGTGTCTTCAGGGCGATAATATGGAAGTGACAATACGTCGTCATAGCGACGTCAACAGTTACAAGGGATAGTAACTATTTTTAGCATTTTACATTTAGCTTTACATTAAACATTTTTATAAAGCGGAGTTCTTTAAGTTCCAAAAGATGCATATCAAAATTGTTCAATTTATAAATGGGGGAAACTTTAAATTTTCCTTTCCCACATATATCAAAATGTCTACTGACAGGAACTGTGCGGTTTTCCGGAATCTTAATGTGTGAGCGATGAAGGTTCATTCTCAGGCATAATTTTTGGTCCATTTTTCCTATGTACCGCTCATTGCAGCTCCCGCAAGTCATCATGTACACAAAATGTTCTGACTTACAGCTCATTTTCTGGCGAATATAGAAAGTTTTTTCGCTAGAAATCCAAATTTCCGATCCTTCTATCATGTCCTCACACAAACTACACCTTTTATCTCCACATTTGACGACTTTCGGGATATTTGCAGTCTGCCGCTCATCGAAGCGTGATGATGTTAAAATCCTTCGTAGATTTGGCGGCTGTTTATAACTACTTATCATTGTTGTCTTTTTGAGATAGGTTCGCATTTTAGAACATTTTTCGAGAAATAACTTTGAATGATCTATAACATTCATCGGTCGGATATAATTTGGATTATAAGTGGATACAAATGTCACAATATTTTTCTCCAAATCTTTTTGTTTGGGTGTTCTCAATGTGATTTGATCTAAATATAATGCTTTGGTTACTGCATCCTGTATTAGTTTTGATGGGTACTCCTAGGTGGAAAAGGTGATTTTGAGATTATGATTATACATATGATTTTATTAGTTTTTCAAGTAGATCTCAGCATTCTTCTCACAAAACTTTTTACAGATTGAAAATCGGATGAAAATTAATTTTTTTATTGAGGCTCAAAGTTGCGATTTTTGACTTTTCGCGGAAGAAAGGTTTTTCAACACATTGAATAGGTCATTTTTGGTGTTTTTTGCAATACCATACTTAATTTCATATCAAAACTATCAAAAATGTAGATGTAAATTCATAAAATACAACTTTAAGGCTAACTATGTATAAATTTTCGAATTCGTGTAACAATTTTTCTCGTTTCCTTAGCAACTCCAAAATACCTAGGTTTTCTCAAAAATTCCATTTTGCCAACGTGATTTTGGTCAATTTTTTCATCAAAAATGGTCTTGTCCATGTTATATCTGAAATAATTAACCTGGTTGTTATGCATTTTAAAATCAGTAGCTATCAAGTAAGATAAACAGAAAAAAAATTAGCAAAAATATCCATATGCCTTATCTCAAGAGCTAGATATGTGTTCATTTTTGAACAATTGTCCGCGGCACACATTTGCCTATTTTTGGGGCGTTTTGGGGCGATTAATAAAATAAGAAGGAATGGGGATACACAAGTGAAATTATGGGAATATGTCAAAAAGTTTGTGAATTTTTAAAATTACATATTTCCAATCTGCCATTTATTATCAATTTTGGTTGCCATAGCAACCAAAACGGAAAAAATGCCATTTTTGACCATTTTCAACGGTCTTTACCGTAACCCCAAAAATGATCACTAGATTTAAAAATAAGCATTTTAAAATATTTGAAACCTGTGTAATGTCAAATGATACATATTTTATAAGTTCAAGCAAAATATTAAGGAAATTGGGTGGTTACCATAGTAACCACTTTTATATTTTTAAAAAATGCATCATTTTCCGATAATTTTCTCATTAATATTAATTTTTATATTATTTTAAGTCAGTAGCTACTGGGGAAGATTGAACAAATAAATAATAACAACATATTTATATGCCATCTCTTTATATACTGGAAAGGGGTTCACTTTGAAAAAACATTCCGCAATAGGAAATTGCCTAATTTTAGGCCTAAAAAAATATATGAAGGAATTGAGATTTTCAAGTGAAATTTTGTGTACAGCTCCAACAGTTTTAGATATTTTAAAATTAACATATCTTTACCCTTGTATATAATTTCATATAATGTTGTTATTATGTTATAGTAACCAAACTGAAAAAAAAAACCCTCCAAAAATGCAATATTTATATCATTTTCAACGAATTTGGCCATAAAGATAGGTATTCAATATTTCCCCAAAATCACAATGAATTAAACATAATAAATAATTAGTTTAAGAACCGATATATAATGATAAAATATTGAATAAACTGTGAGTGGAACTTTCTTCTTTGTGACACTGACAATCAGTTATCTGACTGACGGACGGCTAATTTTATTGACTAACCACGGCACTAATCTCAAAAGGAAATGTTGTAAATCGTCAACGGAAATCCAGAATTTGAGCGATTATTTAAATTATTTTTTGTTAGCGTTAATTTTTTTGAAATTCCAATATTATTTGGGTATTACAATGGTCAGAAATCATATTATTATAATATTATTATCCCTACCTACGCTAAGTAAAAGTGTGTTCAATTCAACCGTACGAGAAATGGTTCTCATCGTATCGTGGCGTACCGTGTTGATAATATTTTCCGATTTCATTTTCATTCGTGTGCACATTAAATACTTTAAATTAGGCATCATAACAAAGAATTTAGTAATTTAGAACATTGAAGTACGTGTCCATGTTACGCAATTTATTAATTGTCGAAAAATATTTGGTTTTAAACCTCCAAACGAACGTGCGATCTACTCTAGCTGAACATAACATGTGAGTTCCGACTAGAGCTATTTTTAACGTTGAACTTCGACCCAATGTTTTCGGTACGGGTCCTCTTATTGGACAATCCTTGTAAACATAATTATCATTGGTTAAGGTTTATTTTTGCGCGGGAATTTAGCTATTGCACTTTGACCTGTCGCTGAATAATAATAGAAATACCATATATGGGAGCAGTCACGTGGCACAACAGTGGCTCTGATAGTAGTACTCGAGGCGAGAATGAATTCTTACTTTGATTGCTCTAATTTATATAATAATAGTCATGATAAACCCTGAATTTTTTTGCAGGCAAGTCCTTTATTTATATAAAACACACCACGTCCCCTTGTTCACAACGTAACAACTCGGTCTAGACTTAGAGATTTTTCTCAACGTAACCATGCTTTTCTTTGACATTGCAGACGACGTCATGGCTTCCGATTGCGTTATTTTTCTATTCTGAAAAAATCACGTTGTATACCATTTTCAAGTGCAAAGTTTTTGAGCTTACTATGCTCCGATTTTGTTGATTTTAATAGCATTGAAACGACAATAATCGTACCTGGATGCGATATTGACAAATCGCCTCAAAAAAAGATTTTGTGAATTGAATTTTCAACTTTAACAAAAATGCCTGATATTTCGAAATGCTAACATCGCATCCAAGACCGATCGAAATGTCGTTCATTTGTCTTTCTAATGATATTAGAATGAAATAATAATATTAATTATAAGCTCTGCATAAAAGCACTTGAAGTGGGGTACCCCCATTTAAAAACGTGACAAAAAAATTCAGCGTAACGTCAAAACACGGGAAATTGACATTTTTAAACTTATGTTTATGAAATTGATAAAATGAACACATACATAAAAATTATATCAAACAAAAGCACAGGATATCTGCTTCCAAAATATTTTAAAATTATTACAAAAGATTAAATAGCCAGTGTATGACGTTAAGTTTAAAAGGGGTTACAAATCGTGAAAAAACGACTTTCTTCCAACGTGAGCAATGGAGCTTTTTAAGATACCTTAAGTTCCTCTATTCTTTGTTTTTTCCATTCCGGATTTAAAACTATGGTGCAAACTCTTCTCGCAAGGTTATATGGTATGTTCCTTTTTGTGTGAGATGGATGGCACGACTTGAAATTCAAGTATTTGTGGGTGTCTGTACTTTTATAGTATAGGTCCGTTTCGATTTCCCCAAATGGATGTAGGTGGACAGTTACATCTAAAAAGCTTAAAATATTCTTGCTAATCCAAAGCCATTACCGAGCAAAAAGGTTAAAAAATCATCAAATGCTTATTCCACAAAATATAAAGAAAAAAGCGGAAAACACAAACAAACGCGGCCGATATCTGAATCTCCGAGGAACAAGCAATCACCTCGAAATAAAAGCACACCACAAAAAGGTGCAACAGGTAGCAGGAACATGGCAAAAAGAAAACCGGAGAAAAGGTTTAAACAATTTAAAGAAAGATCAACAAAAAATGATTCTTTTTTATACCGAGGCCAGATCAAAGGACGAGGCTACCCACAGTCCAGATATCACAACTAACCGCAGTAGATCCAAAGATAATAAACCTATCATCGTTAAACCTGTCAGATAATCAAAAAAAAAATGCTACTGAAAGGGTTAAAATTCACCCCAACACCGGATGAAAAGCTTTCACTCGCAAAATCAGACTAGCAGAGATTTTCGCTAATGAGGATGAAGATGACAGGGAAGACCAAACACAGGATGGTAGTATTGCCTGCAATAAATCCACTTTCAAACCGAGAAAAGGAAGAATCAACATCTTGAAGATTTCTGCAACAATGTTGAAAACGCCCCTCTACACAAGCAAAAAACTACTAAAAGTAGAAAAAACGGGACTAAATCAATAAAAAAACAATGCAGAAATTGATATAAAACAAGCGGACAAGGGTGGTGCTATCGTTATAATGAATACTGGTTTTTACCGCAACAACATTTTGAAAATTCTTAATGATTCAGAATACTACAATGCTACAAATTGTCAAAAAGAACAAGGAGTGAAACGAAAAATCATAAAATTTGTGAACAAATATCAAAGTCATCTTACAGAGAAAGAGAAAGAATACCTCACAATCCACCAGTCCAAAACAGCCTACTTTTATGGATTACCCAAAGTACACAAAAGTAAGTTAATACAGACACAGGTGAGAAATCAAAATTCTGAAGTCATTTATATCGAGGAACCGGAAGATCTAACATTCTGGCCAATAGTGGGAGGCCCACAAAGTCTAACCCAACGTTTGAGCAATTTCGTCGACATTATACTGAAGCCACTCTGTAAGCATGTTAAAAGCTACCTAAAAGACGGAACTGCATTTCTAAGTAAACTGCCTCAAAAACTCTTCGGGGTACTACACTTGTTAGTTTTGATGTTGTGAACCTGTACAGCAACATCGACCTATCTCTAGGTATGAAGGCAGGGCTCTATAAAAGTTGAGTGTGCCTGCGCACACACTTGAAAATGTGCCCGCAGGGTCATACTCAAAAGGAGAGTATTCAATTGCCAGGTATATATAGAAGGAATGTAGCCAGGATTTGCTGAGTGCTGAAAAAAATCTTTTGCGAGCGAAGCGAGCCAAAAATGTTTGGGGGAGTGGGCGAGGTCTTTTATAAAAATTTAACCCTTATTGGTGTATTTTCAGAGCATTTGCTGTCTTGTATTTGCTTCAGTGCAAATTTATTTCCATTTATATATTCAAATTTATATAGGCCTATTCTTAAAACGGTGTTTGTATTTTATTTGAGTACAACGAATTATGACAACAGGTAGATATTGGTAATTAAAACACGTTGTTTTATTTGACTTGTGTCTCACGAATTATATTATTATTACCGGTACGGTGGATGAGAATCAGGTCAGACAGAAGTTGAATTAGTTCTCATCGTCCAACATTGACATTGTGGACAGGCTAGGATTTAGTATAGATTCGGTAGAATTAACCGTAGAATGAGTACATTCAAAATTGATCGTAAAACCGAATGTACCACACTATTTACGACATCCAAATCCTTAACATTGAAGTGCCGTAAATTGGTTTTGGTGACCGTGAAATGAATGGACCTGCACAACTTCTAAATAGAAATAAACAAAATACCGATACTTCTTTCTTTAAACTAATTTGGGATGATAGGGTCTATCTACGGCACACAAAAATAAATAATGCCGTGGCAGACATGGTTTGCGTGGGCTTTTACTTACCGCACGGCTTTGCCGTTAGCCGTGGGTAGGGTGATAAATTTCGAGCGCTGAGTTTGTGTACAGAACAGAGTGAGAGAAGGACGAATTGGAAGGGGTTTATATATGACTGGGCGGCTTTCTTCGACCTGATAACTATGATTCTTGAGTTGGATTCAGCAGAAGAAATTTATTTACATGATATACGTGCCTGAAATTTTTTTTTAAAAGCAAATGTGCCTGCGCACGCCGTGCGCATGTGCGCGGAAATATCGATGCCTGTATGAAGGCCTTCAGATATTGGATCTCCAACTATAGTGATGACATTCCGTCTAGATTTTCAATTAACTTCATACTCGAAGCATTGGAATAAGTCATCACAAACAACATATTTTACTTTGATGGAGCCTACTACAGCCAAATCAAAGGCGTTGCGATGGGTACAAAGGTGGTTCCAACCTATGCAACATTGTCTTGGGTATTTAGAGACGCTACTCTACAAATCAATTGGTGATCGATTTGGATCAACTACTAGGGAATACTTTGAAGAATTCTGGAAACGTTTTTTAGATGACTGTTTCACCATATATAATGGAGAAGAAAGCGATCTAGAAGATCTTCATTACATTCTTAATTCTCTGGATCCGTCATTAAAATTCACCATGGAAAAAAGCAAGAATAATTTAAGCTTTTTAGATGTTACCGTCCACCTACATCCATCCGGGGAAATCGAAACGGACCTATACTATAAAAGTACAGACACCCACCAATACTTGAATTTCAAGTTGTGCCATCCATCTCACACAAATAGGGACATACCTTATAACCTTGCGAGAAGAGTTTGCACCATAGTTTCAAATCCGGAATGGAAAAAACAAAGACTAGAGGAACTTAAGGTATATCTTAAAAAGCAGGAGTACCCATCAAAACTAATACAGGATGCAGTAACCAAAGCATTATCTTTAGATCAAACCACATTGAGAACACCCAAACAAAAAGTTTTTGGAGAAAAATATTGTGACATTTGTATCCACTTATAATCCAAATTATATCCGACCGATGAATGTTATAGATCATTCGAAGTTATTTCTCAAAAAGACAACAATGATAAGTAGTTATAAACAGCCGCCAAATCTACGAAGGATTTTAACATCATCACGCTTCGATGAGCGGCAGACTGCAAATATCCCGAAAGTCGTCAAATGTGGAGATAAAAGGTGTAGTTTGTGTGAGGACATGATAGAAGGATCGGAAAATTCGGATTTCTAGCGAAAAAAATTTCTATATTCGCCAGAAAATGAACTGTAAGTCAGAACATGTTGTGTACATGATGACTTGCGGGTTCTGCAATAAGCGGTACATAGGAAAAACGGACCAAAAATTATGCCTGAGAATGAACCTTCATCGCTCACACATTAAGATTCCGGAAAACCGCACAGTTCCTGTCAGTAGACATTTTGATATATGTGGGAAAGGAAAATTTAAAGTTTCCCCCATTTATAAATTGAACAATTTTGATATGCATCTTTTGGAACTTAAAGAACTCCGCTTTATAAAAATGTTTAATGCAAAGCTAAATGTAAAATGCTAAAAATAGTTACTATCCCTTGTAACTAATGACGTCGCTATGATGACGTATTGTCACTTCCATTATTATCGCCCTGAAGACACCTTAACGGTCGTAAGTACTCAGCGGAATGTGATAAATTTTTAGTTTTAATGAATCGTTATTAGTTAAAAATTGTGTTATTTAGTTTACATATATATATATATATATATAATATATATATACAAGAACAGTGCGAACCCTCCAAAGGGATACAAAATCAGCAAGCATGAGCAACTGTCTCAAGCCGTTAAATAAACAAAGGTACATAGATAGATATAAACTGTAATTGGTATAGATAGGAACATGGATAAAAGAATAATTAAAGAGGTATAATAAGCCACGAGCAATAGGTCCTGTCAGTAAAAACATAATATACATATGTATGCATGTACACAGTAATTAGTATTGTTGTAGATGAAAGTAATAATAAAAGATGAAAACCAGGTATTAAAGAGGTGAACTGAAGCCATAAGCAGATTATCCTACAGTAAAACCAGAATGCAGTAAACGTTAATGTGTAAAATTTTTGAGGAAATAAACAAAATTAAATTAATAACTGTTAAAATTAAAGGGTAATTACTTATGAATTATTCTGGGACAATGTAAACTACATTTTAATGATGCGGTAATACGCTCTTGGAATGTCAACTCCTGGGTCCATGTTTAATATTGGTTCATGACTACATATATTAATTGCTTCATGGGTTCTTCGTAAATAATTGTTATCCATAAATGAATATTATGATATATAAAAAAATAATAGTATTTGTGTTGATTACTTTATTGTTTGAATACTCAGTGCTGTTTTTCTGGGTGCCAATCATTCGGACATTCCTCCTGCCTAATGGTCGACATATTTTGCTAAAGCCACTCGTATAGTATTAATCAGTTTACGAACTCAAAAATTTTAACACAGAATTGTATACCTGTAATACTGTATTAAAAGAAAGAAATTTGCAAAACCTATTTCAACAGTGATATTTGCAGTATCAGTATTTTTGTTTTACGTCGGTATCATCTGAAAGAAAGAAATTTTGCAGAGACTTGGCTTGCCGTAGACAACACAAGACTAGAAAGAAACTTTCAGCAACTCTGTTCCTGGATTTCAACAGTGTATTTACCGCACCTTTGTTTCCTGAATACTGACAGCGCTTCAAGGATTTGATAAGTTAAGTTTGCCCTACCTGATATTTTGTATTGATCAATAGATCCGTTATATGTTTACTTTAACAGTCGTGTGGTGCCCGTTTTTGTAGGTCAAACAGTTGAAGTAAATTCGAACTGGCGCTATACGACTTATTACTGGTAATTTTATATCTCAACTAGCTATTGTTGATTAGGAAGGAATTTCTTTGAAATTTATGTGTTTGGAGCAGCTTATCCTGTCATTTAAGATGTTAAAGTCTATTGGTTCTTGCATTTGCACACCCTGCGACGTATCATTAACTGCCCTAGCTAGTTCCTTGCGCTTAGTGCCCGTTAATTTAGGTCAAAGTACATACCACCCACACGCTTTTAGGCTTTCCTTTGTATCACTAGACAAAATTTATTCATTAATTTTGTCTATTCTTGGCTATAGTCGCGATTTTTGTAGATATTTACGTCACTTAAAAGTTTGTTTGGTCAAGGTTTTGGCTTCCGCGCTCTATTCTTCGCACTTGTCAGATTCCTTCCATAACCATTGCGTGTTTGTGCTGATTACTTTGCTATATTGAATCTTGTCTGCTGTTCTATATTGAATCTTGCCTGCTTGCTTTTATTTCTTACCCTGCTTATATTGCTATGCTATATTGAATCTTGCCTGCTGTGCTCTATTACGGAGAGAGAAAGGGACCCCCCCCTGCTTTTATTGCTATATTGAATCTTGCCTGCTGTGCTGGATTATGTGCTTAAGTGGGTAAGACGCTGCTCGCTAGCCTGGAGGTCAAGTGTTCGATCCCTGCATTGGCCGAGAAAGTTTATCTAGATTTTCCGGCGTGGTTTCCCCGTGTCAAGGACCGCTGTCTAGCTGCTCGGATTGGACGAAAAACCAAGGTCCCGTGTTTACATTGGCGTCCACGTAAAAAATCCTTGGCAGTTGGAATTCGATATAAGAGTAGGTGTTGCGCCACTGCCCGGGCAAAATTTTCCTTTTAGCACACTGTATGGCGTATATGCCCGTTAAACACCATTTCATTTCATTGCATTTTCATACCTGCTGTGCTCTATTGCATATTTTGAAAAAAAACCAACAAAACGTGCTTATATTGCTCTTGAATCTTGCCTGCTGTCACAGTGCTGTGCTCAAATGCATATTTAAAAATTAAAAACAAAAAATGGCTGTTATAGATAAAATCTTGCCTGCTGCACATGCTCTATTGCCTACTGTTTTTATCGTTTATTATTTTATATATATACTATCGTGCTTTTGATATGCCTGTCTTTACGGTTTAACGCCAGCTGCCTTACAATTTTATGCTTATTCAACTTATGTTCGGTCATGGTATGTCATACCTTTGTGGCTGTAATCAAAGCTGACTTGCAAGATTACCCTGCAGCTACCTTGCAAGGCCTTGGTTTAGATATCTATAATAATTCTTCTCTTTTCAGGATGCCTAATAGACGCCACAAGCCAGCCTGCTACCGTTTCAGATGAAGCGTCAGTATCTAGTACCTCAGATGTTGGAGGATCGTTTTACTGACATCATGATCAACAAATTGCTGCAACGTGGGCTTGTTTTCCAACCACTCGTGTCGTGCCAAGTCGCTGCTCCTCCACCTACTCAACTGTCACTTTTACAGCCACCAAGCTCTGTTCAACCACCAATAGTGTAAATTTTCCCGCGTTAAGACCGTCTTTAACCAATGAACAATTATCGTTGTTTGATGCGCATACAGCCATCATGGATATTATATGAATGACAGAAAGAATAAAACGATGACGAACTTGTATCAGTGAATATTTTTTAAATCTTTTTTTCTATTAATTGTAACCACATAAATCGTGGTGTAAACTGTAGGGTGTAATAAAATTAACAGTGTTCAGTAGTCCACGAATTGAAACCACTGCCAATCAATTATCCTTGTGTATATTGCTGTACTCACAATCAACGCAACGGGGGATCAACATCAAACAAATTAACGCTCAACATTTAATCAATTTACTTAGATGTGTTTTTTATACGCCCACATTGAAATGTGGTCGTAAATTGCCGTCGCCCCTGTCTGTCCGTCGGTCCATCCGTCCGTCCGTCCGTCGGTCTGGCGTCCACAATTGCTTGTGGACGCTCTAGAGGCCAAAGTTAATATCTGATTGACTTTAAATTTATACACAGTGTTTAAGGTCATGAGACGAAGAAGCCTATTGATTTTTAGCGATTTCTGATAATAACTGTCAGAGTTATGGCCCTTGATCACTTAAAAAAATCTTGTGGACACTCTAGAGGCCAAAGTTAATATCCGATTGACTTTAAATTTATACACAGTGTTTAAGGTCATGAGACGAAGAAGCCTATTGATTTTCATCGATTTTCGATAATAACTGTCAGAGTTATGGTCCTTGATCACTTCAAAAAATCTTGTGGATGCTCTAGAGGCTAAAGTTAATAACTGATTGACTTTAAATTTATATACAGTGTTTAAGGTCATAAAATGAAGAAGCCTATTGATTTTCAGCAATTTTCGATAATTACGGTCGGAGTTGTGGCCCTTGATCACTTCAAAAAATCTTGTTGACGCTCTAGAGGCTAAAGTTAATAACCAATTGACTTGAAATTTATACACAGTATTTAAGGTCATGAGACAAAGAATCCTATTGATTTTCAGCAATTTCCGATAATTACTGTCAGAGTTATGGCCCTTGATCACTTTAAAAAATCTTGTGGACGCTCTAGAGGCTAAAGTTAATAACCGATTGACTTTAAATGTAAAAACAGTGTTTAAGGTCATAAAACGAAGAAGCCTATCGATTTTCGAGATTTCCGATAATTACTGTCAGAGTTATGGCCCTTGATCACTTCAAAGAATCTTGTGGATGCGCTAGAGGTTAAAGTTAATATCCGATTGACTTTAAATTTATTTACAGTGTTTAAAGTCATGAGACAAAGAAGCCTATTGATTTTCAGCAATTTCCGGTAATTACTATCAGAGTTATGGCCCTTGATCACTTTAAAAAAATTGTGGACGCTCTAGAGGCTAAAGTTAATATCCAATTGACTTTAATTTATACACAGTGTTGAAGGTCATGAGACGAACAAGTATATTGAGTTTCAATGAATTTTGATAACTTGAACAGCATGGAGGAGAACTTTATCAAAGCCAAACAAATTAGAATGATTTTCTGATAATTTCTTAATGAGTTGTTTCTTTTAATCAGAAATTAGTGTATTATAAATGTTTCATTACCGAAAAAGTAAAATATGCGACAACTCTTGTTGACTTCCTGGACGATTTTGCTGCTGTGGGCGTATGTTTCGTTGCCTGGCAACCTATGTTATTGTTATTTTGTATTACCATGTATACTATTACCCATTTTATTTTTATTTTGCATTACCATGTATTCTATTGCCCAGTTTATTGTTATTTTGTATTGCCATGTATAATGTTATTCATCATTGTATTGCCATGTATACTCTATAATGTTATTCATCATTACTATTTCACGCCATTTCATGATCATTTTCTTAATCCCAACACTCATTCAGTATTATTTCCCATAATGTTTTGCTATTTTCCATTATTTTTGGAATTTCACTTGTATCATCCTAATTTTGTTATTTTTAATAAATGACCGTCATTTTATCAAATGACATTTTAACAAACAGCAGTGTTTTTGTTTCTTTTCTGATCTGGAAAAAGACACAAATAGTGTGTTATTTGATTATTTTTCAATTACTAAATGCCATTCAAAGAATATACAGCTGAGGCATTCACTTCGAAATTCTGGTTGGCTTCCAAGTGTTGCCTTCTTTTAAACACTTGATAGGTTTCAGCAAAAATTGGTAGGTTCTTCTATGAATAGAAATTATAATAGCCTTTGAACTGCTCAGCTACAAGTATGGTATTAGTTTTACAATAGAAACCTATCTTATACCTTTCAGACTGATGAAAAGGCAGTTGGGAAATCTCAGAGTACTACTTCAAAATATTGTGATGAATCTGCTTGTCATGATGTAATTCAACCAAAAGAATCACAAACTATAGAACAAACTGAGTCTAACCAGACGTTCAAGCATTCTAAGAGTTTTGAAGAAACCAATTTCCACAGTCTAACAGAGGTTAAGAGATATGAAAAAACTATTCCGGTTGTAACTGCTACAGAGGAAACTTGTCTAAAGAAGTGTCATACAAAGTCAGATGGTTATGATGATTCTGTTCAACACTTAGATATATGTTGTCCTTGTGAAATGAACACCTCTGGGTGTCTTACAGGATGTCGCGATTTTCATTGTAGTGCTGAAAATTGTACTCATTCTCTGGTGTGGCAGGATGGTCAATTACAATATTCTAACTTATCTCAAGAGGAGTTAAATGTAAGCAAAGATTCTATTATGGATACCAGAGACTCCCTCGAAATATACACATCTGGTGAATTTACACAAGAGGAGACAGATTATATTCCTCACACTTCGGTTTTTTCACGGAGAAAGTCATTTGCCAATATTTCGCCATTGAACAGCCCATGTAAAGACGAAACAGAAAAGTCTATTTGTTTTAACACGTCTTCACCAGCTCAAAAAGGTGGTGAGAATAATAGTGACTCTCTACTTCGTACGGCTCTAAGAAGGAGTTTTGAAAAAAAGACCTCGGAAAAGAGTGACTTTCCAACTCCAAAACCCTGTAAAAGATTTACTCTACAATCCCAAAAAAAGGAGACTGACTTTGAATCTGTTCAACTTGATAGTGGTACAATGGATCTTGAGAGCCATGTTGTTAGCACTGTAGAGGAAGAACTGTCTAAAAGACCGTCACATTGTCGTCTCCCAGTTTCAGCTGATGTAAATATTGATATGGATTCAAGTGACTCTGAATCTGGTGTTCGTCCAGATAGTTTGCCACTAGAGTCTTCTATGACGTATATTAATATGTCTGGTAATGGTGCATCCAGTCTGGCTCGACGTCCACTGCCTCCCAGACCAAGAGACATTCATGAATGCAGTGTATCAAATATTTTCCATAGTTGCAGTATGGGTGATATGATAATGTTGAATCATGATGATGAATATAATTACATTAATAACAATGACCAAACTCAGAATTCTACATGTGATTCTATGGCTTCTAACGTGCAAGTTAAGAAAAGGCTTCAGAACCAACAAAAACCATTAGTGAAAAGTCATTCGATGACAGCTATTCAAGATTTAGCCAGTGTTCCAGGATGGTGTTCCAGTATTAATGAAGAAAATGTAAGTAAAAGTTTTATGTAGTTGATTTATTTGTTCAATACTGATCCAAGCAAACTGTTTATAAATGCATTATGTGAGATTTAGATAAAGACAAGAGGTAACAATAATCGCTATAATAGTTTAAAAAAATATAATGAAAACTGAATATATTGAAAATTTCAGTCAAATTAGATCATTCTGAATGCAGTTATGGCTGTTTGGAGAATAGTGGAATCTTGATTGTCATTGCCAACAATGTTCCGTTAGTAAAGCCACGTTTATCCATTTTTATACACCAACATGGAAATTTGGTCATATATTCCCGTCACCGTCCATCCGTCTTGTCTGTCAGTCACACTTTTTGGAACACAATAACTCTCCTTTTAGAGTGTTAAAACTTGGTGTTGTCTGATCTGTATGAAATTTATATGAATAATGATTTTTTAAATTAGTGAAATGAAAAATCCTATTGAATGTCAGCAATTTCTGTTGATTGTCCCCCGTATTTCAAAGAAAGCAGGGAACTGTTAAAATTGTTTCACCCATCTGTCTGTCTATCTGTCCATGACATTATTTGGGACACAATAACTCCTTTCCTAATTGAGCTAGAATGTCAAACTTGGTAAGGTATTTATTAGGTCAATGTCTTGATGGAGTTCAAAGATAAACATTTTTGATTTTCGTGAAAAGACTAAAACTGTCGTACAAAATGGCCACCCATTGTACGTAAATAGTGTAAACATCTGGTATATCAAGGTAGTGGATTTTGATGAAACCAGGTACAAACGGGGCTCTCTATGTTGATGACTTTCAGATGTGCTATTGTTCAACAGACATGCGGATAATCGAACGTAAGTTGCAGCTTTGTTTGAATTCACTTCAACAATGGGCAACCGAAAATGGATTTCGTTTTTCGAAGTCCAAGACTGTCTGCATGCATTTCTGTCAGAAAAGAGGTTTGCATCCTGATCCAGAACTTTTCTTGGATGGCAACCGCCTTCCAGTTGTGGATGAAACCAAATTTCTGGGGCTGATATTTGATAAATTATCATTTATCCCCCATATTAAAAACCTAAAAAAGAAATGTCTGAAAGCCCTCAACATATTGAGAGTCCTATCAAATACTGACTGGGGAGCAGACCGTAAGGTCTTGCTCCGATTATATCGAGCATTAATAGGATCTAAACTCGATTATGGGCAAGCCTGGACACAAGCGGCCGGACACGGACGTTGTCCGTCCCAATTTTACGACATGTCAGGCACAAATTTTATTGTTCCTGTCAATTTGTCCGTCCCAATATTTTTAAAAGAAATGTAGAATCGTATCTGATGTATAAACTGAGTAGCCACATCCACGATGTTCTAGATTGTAAACATCCGGAAATCCGAAGTCTTGATCAACCCAGACAGTTATTCTGTTATTTTTACTCTGTGCTATGTGTGCGACAAAAATAGGTCAGCTTATTCGAGAGCGAGGTCCCCGGCTTTGAGCAGACGAAAAATCCCGCGCAAGTCACCCGGCCTTTGTATTTACTATATTTACATAAAAACACGTAATTTGGTCCAAATTTGTAGGCTAGCACTATGCAAAAAATAACATCTTTCTTCAAAAAGTTTGAGGATGATACACGCAGTAGGCCTATAACTTCATAGACATGTCAACCGCGAGATATCTCGAGGGTGGAGGTCGTCTCGGCTCGTCAAAGCAAAATGGCATTTCTTGTCATACTAATTCTAATAAAAGTCACACCTTGAAGACAGCTACGGTGCGCAAATGGCTGCGAGAAAATCTTGCAAAGTATGACGCAGATTTATGTTTTTTTTCTTCAAGAACACGTGGGTCTTGTAACTTCGTTAAAATGCGAAATTTGTGTGAAATACTCCGGTAGAATAAAAACAATGCGTGACTTCTCTATGGCCTATATGGATAAACGGTTCACGCAACATTCGATTGTTAAATCCATTTGACCATGCTGAAACTAAATGCCATTTAATGGCGATTGAACTTTATTCTAAAGATACAAACACTTCTTTTTTGCAACTCCATTCAGAACTAAGCAATGAGTTTGTTTTGTTTTTTTCGTAAAACACTAGAGGGGATTCATCGACTCGAGGCCTACAGTTGAGTTTTATTTGGAAACACAACAGCGATATGTTTGTCAGTCACAACCTGTGCCATGTCAGGCACCAAGTGATTTGTGCCTGACATTTTGTCAGGCACAATTTTTTGAGTTGTGTCCAGGCTTGATTATGGGTGTATTGTGTATGGGTCGGCCCGCGAGTCTTATCTCAAAGAGCTTGACACCATACACAACCAGGGACTTAGAATCAGCTTAGGAGCATTTCGTACATCTCCAGTGGACAGTTTATACGCACAACAGACGTGATAAACTGGCCCTGCAATATGCTACGAAAATTGCATCACTTCCAAACCATATTTCATTTAACACCATATTTAGACCTCTTCACGAACATTTGTATCTTGTGAAGACTAAAGTCATTCCATCCTTCGGTATTCGCATACAACCCCTTTTGTCGGAGGCTGGTATCAGCCTTGACGGTATTGCGAATACCCCTTTCTTTGAGACTCCACCGTGGGCTGTTTCTCCCCCAAAGATCGATTTCGATCCTACTAAACATAAAAAGAGAGATACAAGTTCGACGGTTTTCCAATCTCTCTTTCGAGAGCTAAGGTCTAAATATGGTGATTATATTCCCATTTATACAGATGGTTCGAAAGATGGTGATCGGGTAGCTTCGGCTACCGTGACACCATCCGAGACCATTTCTGTCCGCCTCCCACCTCCTGCTTCTATTTTTACAGCTGAGCTCCAGGCTATTCTCCAAGCCTTGGAGTTCATTCAGTCCTCATCAGTTTTAAAACACATTATCTTTTCTGATTCTTTGTCCTCATTACAAGCTATTAATAACAAACAGCTTGATCACCCATTAATAGCAGACATTTATTGTCTGCTATTGTCCAATGAGTTTATCAACAAGGACATTGTCCTTTGTTGGCTCCCCAGTCACATGGATATAAAAGGGAATGATCGAGCAGACTCGGCTGCCAAGTCTGCTTTAGATCTTCCCATAACCGATATTTTAACATCATTTAAGGATTTTAAATCCATTATTAATAATTTCATATATCATCGATGGCAACGGTCTTGGGATCTTGCAGGCACAAACAAACTTCATCACATTAAGCCTCTAGGAGACTGGCCAAGCTCCTATAGAACCAACAGGAGAGATGAGGTTGTCTTGTGTCGCTCTCGCATAGGTCATTCCTTTTTAACACATATTTTCATCTTAAAGCGAGAGCCTCAACCAGAATGTGAACACTGTCATGTTCCTTTGACAGTTAAGCACATTTTGATTGAGTGCAAGCATCTCAAGGATATTAGATTAAATCATTTCCGATGCCAGTCACTACAACATTTGTTTGCCCAACTGGGTCTATATTGTAAATTACTAGACTTTTTAAAAGAGACAGGATTTTATCATAAATTTTAATTGTATATATTATCATTTCATTTTTGTATTTTAAATATTTATATGCATAAAATGATTTATTTTACTTTTATTTAAGTTACTACTGTGATATTGTTTTTATTTATGCATATAATAGTTTCTGTGATATAATTTAACCTGTCTCAAAATAATCATTTGTTTGGCGTAATATGGCCCGGTTGGTGCTGACGTGCCATAAAATCACATTTCATTTCATTTCATTTTGATGAAACTAAAAATGCATGTTTATAACCCAAAGATCTTGTTTCCTTTCGATATCATATCATATCGTAGCTTCCTGAATTATGGCCCCTGATTGTTCGAAATATCACTGCCCGACAAAATGGCCACTCTTTGTATGCAAATTATATATGGGTAAGGCCACAGTACTGGTACACAGGTTACTACATTGAGCAAAACCTTTAAAAAATGTATACATTAAGTATTACCTGGATTTTTTTTATTTGTATATTTAGAAAACACCCTGCAGAGATAACAGATGCTAGAATAAAGAGTTTCTTTAAAAGTCTAAATGAAAAATTATCTATGTCCTTCACTAATTTCCCACATTTTGTAAAAAATATTTTGCAAATCTCAGAGCATCACTCATAGAAAATCAAATTTCACCAGTTAATTTCCTTTAAAAAATATTATTTTTGATTTTTGTCAGAGTAGTATAAATAGGCTTTCTACAGGTAATGGCCACAATTTCATTTCATTTTTTTTCCCCGAAAAATTGAGCAATATACTAATAACTCTATAAATTCCTTTTAAATGTCGATCAATTTATTTCTTTGACCATTTAACCGCCATGACAGTTTTACACAAAAACTCGCGAGAGACCGCGAGACTACATAATAATTATACATGTTCAGGGCCCAATGTAAATAAACAGTTTAAAGGTTAATGATTATACAAACGATATTTAACAATCTCCACTGTATTTAAGAAAATAAAAAAAAATAGAATGATTGTTCGTCTATGTTCATATTATATTTGTTTTAGGCAAAAGTCAATAAATCACAAAAAGCACTGTTTGTATTTAAGAAAAGTTAATCACAACAGATGTCTATAATTAAAAGGTTATCACATTAAATTTAAATGTCCCTCTTCTAATGTTTTCAGTAAAAGTAGCGGCGATGCCCCTCTCTTTGTTAGACAATCTGCTAACTGCTCACCACTTTTTGACCACACAATATTTCTTATGGTTCCCTGATCTAGCATTTCTTTAATACCAGAGATTTCCAACCGTAAACGTTTTTCTCCTACAGACTTTGTTGAATTAATAGCATCATGAAGAGATTTGTTATCTGTTACACAAATTAAAGGAACAAAGTCAAAATTAAATGTTTTTGACATAAGCTCTGTCAGTAATGTTGACAGAAATATTGCTGTATCTATTCCATCTGACAAAGCTAGGGCTTCACCAGATAAAGTGCTTCGGACAATTCTCCTTATACGTTTTGAAGACCAACATAATGGAGAGAATATACCATCTTCTCCTTGTAATAAAATGAGATGTCCTCCTTGCGTTCCACCATCAGGGAGATTTGCTAATGAGGCGTCGGAATAAACAACAAGCGAGAGCTTGCCTGGACCTAGATATCTAAATTTTAAAGAGAGCTCATCAGATTTTATTCTCTTGATAACCTTGTTTGCATCAAGAAGTTCACTGACTTTGGCATCTTTCAATCTAGATGCTAAGTAACAGGCATCATATAAGACATCAGGGCGACTCTGGCGCGCTATCCATAATATTTGACCAATCTTTGATCGTAAAACATCCTTTTCACAGTCATATAAATCTGAATCTCTCATCATGGCTCTAGATTTTTCTAACAGTATTGGCTGAAGACTCTCTGCATATTTTTTCTGATGTAAAGTAATATTGTCATTAGAATCTTCGCAATTAATTTCAATTCCTATATACTTCAGAGCATCATTTTCCTCTTTTCCAACAGCAAACTGAGTGCGAATTTTACTTATAATATTATCAGAAAAATAGGTATTACCACTCCAAATAAAATCATCCACATGACTTGCCAATAGACCTATTAAAGTGCCTTGTTCGTCATGCCAAAAGAAAACTGCTGGATCAACATAAGACATTTTTGCCCCTAAACTACACATAACTTCCTTGACCTTTTGATACCAGTAAAGTGACGCATCACTTAACCCATACACACATTTCTGTAAATGCCAAATGGAATTTTCACAATTTGCTTCAGAAGGGGGTTTGATAAAAATATCTCTTTTGAGTTTTTGCCCTTGAAGAAATGCAGTTTTTATGTCCATTGAGTTTGGTTTCCATTTCATATGGGCAGTTACAGCTAAAATTATTCTGAACGCTTCTTTAGAACAAGTTGGGGAGTCTTTTGCGATATGATCTGTTACCTCTTCGAATCCTCGAGCCACTAGACGAGCTTTCGGTATGAACCCATCTACTGTTTCTTTCATTGTCACCACCCAACGTGTAGATATGCATTTTTGACCAGCATTTGGTATTTCAATATACACGTTATTGTCTTTCCAGTTACTAAGTTCAGTTTCTTTTGCTTTATTTAAAGATATATTATCAAGAAACATTACACTCTCTTGATTTTCAGTTTCTAAAGTTTTATATAATTCTAAATTGTCTACAGTATTCATGTCCAGTGATTCCCTTACTCCGACAACAAACTCTGGCTCCAGATATTCTAAATTATACCACTGTCTGTACATTCCTGTCGCTTTACCAGCTCTTCCAAGAATTTTAGCCTTTCTTCTTACATCATCACCATTATTATTGAAGGTAACAATCATACCTGGGCTTAGATTCAGTTTGTCTGAGTTCAATGTATGAATAGCACCAGTATTCTCACCTGGATCACTTATGATTTCCGGAGTTATGTCTTCATCACTTTCGTCATTTCTCAGACTTTCAATGTTTTCTTTGTCTTTCTTATTAAAATCTGGATCTTCTGCTAATTTTGAACTCCAGTCACCATCATTTTCTTTGTTACTGTTCATTACTTTTAAAACGCGACTTTTGTGTACCCTTACATAAGTTCCACCATGTCTGACAAACACAACACAGCCATCTACACCAATAACAATACCAGGTCCCTTCCACTCTTGACTATCAGGACGTTTGTAGTAGACCTTTTCACCACTTGAAAATATTAAATCGTTATATGTTCTAGTTTGGTGCTTTATCGCTCTGCGAATACGATCTGAACATTCGGCTTGTGTAAACGCTGTACGCGCTGAATGGAGGGAAGAAATATGTTCTGCAACAATTTTACTCATGGTTGTGCCTTCAAGTGCAGGGAGTTTGTCATTTATTACAGATGGAAGATTAGGATTACGACCAAACACTAATTGGTAAGAACTATATCCATGATGATTAGCCAATGAGTTCTTCGCCATCAACGCCCAACTGAGAGCTGTCTCCCAACTGCAATTTTCAGAAGATTTTACTTTTAGGAGGATTTCTGTTAAAGTTTTATTATGCCTTTCAAGTAAGCCATTACTCCAGGGACTGTATGCAGCTGTTAATTTGAGCTCAATATTGAAATTTTCTGCCATGTCTCTAACTTCATCACTGTTGAATTCACCACCGTTGTCTGAAAATAGTTTTTGAGGAGAACCATGTATGCTGATCCAATGCTGTATGAATGACTTAACAAAAGTTGAAGTAAGTTTTGTTCGCAATATACAACCGGCACTGAATCTTGTGAACTCGTCTATGATATGCAAGTACCATAAGTTATGTTCTATCTCATGTAAATCGACAGCTACAGTTTCATTGAAAACTGTTGCAAGTGGTAGACCAACTGTAGGTTTAGTTGGGGGTTTCTTTAACTTCAAACATATATCGCACTCGACAGAAATTTGATCTAAAATGGTAAAGGTTTCTTTGTCATCTATTCCAGCATTAACTAACAATTTCTGTAGCCTATTATAAGACGCATGACCAAACTGTCTGTGTAACTTCATCAACAGCTTCTTTTTTTCACCTCTGCTCATATTTTTATCAAAAACCAATAAAACTTCATCATAACTACAGGTGTCACTGTCTTCAGGTACATCCTCCATAAGATGGGTCTTACCCCTCCGGGAAATGTCTACACAGTAATGGCCACTAGATGTATATTCAAGATGTACAGGTTGACCAAACATTGTTGCTGTATCGTTTTTTAAATCTAAAACAGTTTCTGCCTTTTTAAGAGAAGTTTTACTAAGTAGTAATGGGATATCTGCATCAACAACTTCGATTTCAATTGTACATTGTTTATTTCCAATATTGGCTGGTATTTTGACCTTTTCACGCGAATAAATTGTTATGCCATCTCCAAATTTAAAGCGCCTTCTACTTTCAAAATGTTCTACTTCAGATTTTTCACTTGGGTCCAAATTATCTAAAAAATTTGTTAACCATTTGTATCCACAAACTGTCTTGGTGCATGCTGTATCAATTACACCAGCTCCACTTGATTCTGCAACAAAAATTTCAAGATCTTGTTTAGTGTACTGAAGATCTGATTGTGACTGTTTCGGATCATTTCCTACAAATAACGTTATGTTACATGCATCATCGTCTCCGTCTACAGCTTCAGTAAAATTTACAGTTTCTTTCTTATGTGGGCAGTCTTTCGCCCAGTGGCAAGTCGATTGGCAAATCACACATCTAGATCTTTTCCCAAATCTATTCAATGGGTTAGAGCCTTTAATTGGTTGCAAATCAGCATTATTAGGCCTACTTGATGCACCAGCATAGTCTGTTGGGTTTTTTCTTTGAAATTGAAAATTTCTATTTCGACTTCCACCAGTATAATTTACAGATTCTTCTTTAATGGGATGCATACTGAGTGTCTCTGTACTGTTAATACCACCAAAAATGCGTCGTAATGCAGACTTCATATCTTTAAATTTCATGTCACTAGTAGCTGTGAGAGCCATTTGTCGTTGGCTTGTGGATAGATTAGCATTTTCTAATAGCTTGTAAGCAAGAACCGCATCAGGTAACAACATGTCATACTTCTTTAATTTGGTGTCAAGACGTTCAAACTGCATAATATACTCTTCCATTGACATCTCAGACGTTTTCTTGAATTTTTCAAAATCCGAGTACGCATTATAAACCGCATCTTTCGTTTCCTGTTTGTATATTTCATCTAACTTTGCCAATAATAAAACAATACCTCTATCAGTGTTAAGTTCCACTGCCGATAGCTCAAGTGCTTTTTCCCGCGCTCTTCCTGACAACGACAGGGCAACAGCCAAAGCCTGCTTCTTTTTTTCCAGGTCAGTTACAAGACGCCAAACCTCTAATTCATTCTTCCACGACTCATAACTCGTGTCCGGTCCAAAAATAGGTGGATTCTTATAATTGCCACTAGCCATTTCTCTTTTAGTTTCGCTCTGCTACCATTAATAACTCTATAAATTCCTTTTAAATGTCGATCAATTTATTTCTTTGACCATTTAACCGCCATGACAGTTTTACACAAAAACTCGCGAGAGACCGCGAGACTACATAATAATTATACATGTTCAGGGCCCAATGTAAATAAACAGTTTAAAGGTTAATGATTATACAAACGATATTTAACATATACATGCGGGTATCGCACGCAACGGCTTCGTGTCCAACTCTGTGCTGGCGTTCTCCATCAGTTTTCAACTTGACAGACGGCTGTGTTGAAGCCGCAACTATGTTGTAAAATGTGTACGAAGGCCACACATTTTGTTGCACAATTCGGGTTGTGAAGATATTCATTAACCGTTATTTCTGAATGCCAACCCATGTGTTCTTAACTTTGTGTCCAATATCAAGTTACGTACGACAAAATTTACCGAACACATGGCTTGATATTTACGACAATTCATGACCCCAATAAACAATATAGACCTATTTGCGACTATAAGATCTGTTTATGGCGAAATGTGCAATATCAATCAAGCTTAGAAGTGATTTCATTTTTTGGGGACCGATGTTGCTGAAATGTTACGTGCATACTACCGAAACCGGTCCTATTAGTACATGTTTACACATTAAATACAAATAAATAAATTTTTAATTTTCAAAGTGGATTTCCAAGTGCAAAAACGTATTCCTGAAGACACCAAGCGGAAGGAATGACGTGAAGATTTTCATTCTGATACATGCGAGAAGCAGGCACGTAACATAGACAAGTGTGAAATTATACTCTGCTGTATTACCATTTTTAGATACATAAATACAAATAAATAAGTTTTTAATTATCATAGTGGGTTTCCAAGTGAAAAAACGTATTTCCAAACATATTTAGTTGAAGAATTGACGTGCAATTGTACATTCTGATACATGCGAGAAGCAGGCACATAACATGGATATTACTATTATTAGACTTTACTTTAGAGTTGCAGGCTATTTCCCTTTTTTGACGAAATTCCATCCATATGTAATAATAATAATAATAATAATAAATTGTCTTATATAGCGCTAAAATTATGTCCGCTGGTCATTTCTAAGCGCTTCACACTGAGGTCAACTATTTGTTTTTGCACAGATACTTTGTAAACAGATGTGTTTTTAGTGTTGTCTTAAAGCTTGAAAATGAGATTGTTGAGCGCAACTGTTGAGGAAGCTCATTCCATAAATATGCACCATGCACTGGTAGGGAGTATTTTCCATACGACTTATTAAATCTTGGAACTGAAAGCAATGTTTTATCTGCTGATGATCGTAGGTTCTGTCGCAAAGGAGTATTAAATGAAAACAGTTCACGCATATACTGTGGTGCAGTATCACAAAACATGGCTTTATGGATAGTTGTCAGAATTTTATAGTCAATTCTAGCTTCAACGGGCAGCCAATGGAGTTGCACAAGTTTATTGGTGATGTGATCAGATTTTTTAGATCGAGTGACTAAACGAGCTGCATTATTTTGAGAAACCTGTAGGCGTTTTAAACAATATTTTGGTGCTCCTGCTAGCAGTCCGTTTGCATAATCCAGTTGAGATAGCACTAGGGATGACACTACTTTTGCACAAATTTTGTCGCTCAAATATTTTCGTATTTGAGATATAGGTTTCATCCGCATGTAAATCTTTCTTATAATTAGGTTGATTTGCGGAGATGATGACATTGTTTCATCCATTATATATCCCAGATTTTTAGCTTTCTTTGTTGGATAGATGGTGATGTTTCCGATTTTTAAACCAGGAATTTCTCTGATGTTTTTTATCTGAGATTTAGGATACATAACCAAAAATTCAGTTTTTTCATCATTTAATTTCAATTTGTTGAAAGACATCCATAGTCGAATATCAGCCAAACATTTTTCTGTTTTATGTATAGATTCTTGTAATGATCCAGCGTCAGAAATACCAAACGAACAATACAACTGAGTATCGTCAGCAAAACCATGATTTTGAACATTTTGTCTACGGATAAGAGGTCCAAGTGGAAGCAGGTATAACAAAAATAATAGTGGACCCAGGACTGATCCTTGGGGAACACCAATGGACAATGAGACTGGGTCTGCGAACGTTTCACCGATTATTATTTGTTGACTCCTATTTTGAAGGTAGGACTGAAGCCACAATAGCACATTTCCTGTGATACCGACCAGCGTTTCCAGTCTGCTAAAAAGTATCTGGTGGTCAATAGTGTCGAATGCTGCGCTTAAGTCTAGCAAGACCAATAAAATTCCACAGTTTCTGTCTAAAGACGTGTCAATGTCCGATTTTATTTTCAGAAGAGCTGTCTCTGTACTATGACCCATCTTATATGCAGATTGTAGAGGTTCATGAAGATTATTTTTATTAAGATATGCTGTGATTTGTTGCGCGACGACCTTCTCAAGAACTTTTTCAAGGAAGGGTAAATTAGAAACTGGTCTATAGTTCTTTAAAATATCTTGATCAAGACTAGGTTTCTTTAATAGTGGTAGTACTAATGCACATTTCAAAGATGTAGGTACTGTTGCTGACAACAGGGAAGTATTTATGATCCTAGTGATGATGCCAATAAGAGAATCGAGGACAGGTCTCTCCTTGAGTAACCATGTTGGAATCGGATCGAGACTGCAGGTTGCAGATTTCGCCTTAAGTATTGTAGCCTTAACCGTATCTGTTGTCACAGACTCAAATACTTTGAGATTAGAAATTGAAAGTGAAGAGAAATCTGGAAAAGGATCAATATCATGCGTTTCGCTGTCTAGCTCTTTTCTTAGGTTACTGACTTTATCTTCGAAAAATTGACAAAAACCTTTTGCCAATAGCTGGTCACTGGTCCTAGCAGGAAGCTTTCTAGATATATCAACAGTGAGAGAATTCACAACTTTGAACAGGTCTTTAGAATCTGATGCATTTAATTTAGAAGTGTAATAAAGCGATTTAGCATGAACAATTTTCTTCACAACTGCTTTTGCCTTGGATTTATATATTTCCTTGTGTACCTCTAACCCAGATTTCCGCCACGCTCTCTCAGATTTTCGGCGCTCCTTCCTAGCTTCATGAATATCATCATTGTACCAAGATTTGAGATTTGAACCTTTAGATTTCCTAGATTTTAGAGGTGCCACCAAATCGAGAGATTTTGTAACACTGGTATTGTAGTCATTGACCAGAGCATTTATATTATCACCTGGATCTATTAGAAAGGATTTATTTAGTTCCTGAGCAAAATGTTCAACATCCAGATTTTTTAATTTTCTGCGAGCTGTTGTTTTGACAGAATTTATTTCGTGTTGGAATTTGACATCACCAATTATTGGATGATGGTCCGAAATAATATCATCGCACACAGTAATGTTTTCCACAATATGGTCTTCCTTCTTGGTAATTACAAAGTCCAAAATGTGGCCATAGCGATGGGTTGATTCAGAGACGTGCTGGTGAATGTATCAAAATTATTTAAAGTTTTACATTTATATTTATTACCGGTGTGGTAATATTTAACAAAAACTAACAATTTCAAAACAAAAAAAACAACTTTTAAACATGCGTTATACAAGAGCTAAATCTGTGTATACATACGGTATTGCCAGTCTTTCTTTGGCCTGAATTTTTTTCTAAATTTTTAATTGGACTTTAATTAAGTTATTCAGACCATAATCAATTCTCCATGCCATCGTTAGCCTGCGATATTTACTGAATCTGAATGCATTTTGTGATGGATAATTTAACGTAAAAAATGGATAATTGAGGATTTCTTATCATACAAACGTCGGTAATGACCACCAGGCTAGCCTAAAATTCAATATCTTAGTTTAGAGTGAAGCAATTTCACTGAAATTTTCAGCATATTTTGTTTCAATTATCTATTATTTAACTATTTCAGTGAAAACTGTCAGCCCTTTACCTAATCTTACCTAATAACCCTTTAAATGGAAACACCCATGTCCATGTTACATACATCACCACATTCAAATTCTTCAGTGAGAAATGAAATTGCCTTCGGAGTGGAAGACTGTGATTTCCTGACTTCTTTGGTGTAATTTTTTCCATGGATAAGCAATTTTCATACGATTTTTCCACCTTTTTAAAAAATGTCTGTTTTATCATTTCTCATTTCCTAATGGCTCACGGAATTGGTTTGATTCTGATGCTAAAAATTATTTACAATTAATAACTTTTAGATTTCTTAAATTGTTGACCATTAAAATAATTGCTGTTGACTTGGAGAGATGATGAAAATAAAGATTGTGTCCTCGTTACATACAGTTTCTTGTGCAGTTAATAATATACTTAATAAATATGAAAGAGTTGTTGTAAGCTTTTAAACTGAACAGGACCACTCTATTTCAAACTTAGATGTACCAGTAATCAATATTTTAATATTTTAAAGGAATGTAAGGCTAACTGGCATGGCATTTTAGTCCATGTTACCTACAGCATTGCAGATGAAATCATTCAATAACTGATTCTCTTCCTAAAAAGTTATCCCAATACCATAGCCAGGTTGTGGCAAGGATCATTTTGCAGAAATTCAGACAATATCCATTTTAATTATCAGTTTCACAGACAAAATTCCTGTACCAGTACTGTGGCCTTACCCATATATAAATATATGAAATTCAAATGCTATGGACCCTCTAGAGGTCACAATTTTTATCCACTTTTGATGAAACTTAAAACATATCTTTATATTCCTAAAATCTCAGTCCCTTTTGATATTTGTGCAATTCAGACCATAACTTTCTGGATTACAGCTCCTGATTGTACAAAAAATCGTTTTTGTTTTTAGCTTGTTCTCTATCCATCTCTTGCAAAATGTGTGCGTAATTTCACAAAATTTTAACAAAGATAAAATCCAAATTTTAGTAATTTGATTGGTTAATATTTGATTGATTTTAGTGCTTAGCCAATCAAAATTGAAGTATATACGACCGTCGCGACTCTTTGATAAAACTCTATTATCGTGTCGTTTTTTTGTTGAGAATTTCCACGATAACGCCACGGTATTGCCACGATAAATAACTCGGTGTAGCAGTCTCTATCGTGTGCCACGATAGTCACGGGACACGATAGGCCTCGGTGTTATTTGGTATGTAAAATTAACGATATTTATCAGTCATAAACAATTGATGCCAAAAAGATATACTGCCACGATATTTGAAATATTACATGCAAAGTTAACGGTTATATTTGTCATAAACAATCGATGACAAAACTATATACCGCCACGATGTTCTAAATGTTGAATATTTTCGTTTATAATACAGGTGTATAGTAAAAACATGCGTGTTCACATATTCTGCACGATATATGCCGGTCATGTAAAGCTGCAGGTCTAGTACATTTTGAAGGACACGTATGCATAAGACTATACATGTTTAGATATTAAAGCTGCATTGCTCTCGAATCACGACAAAGATAGACTTTTAAATTGCAAACTATAACGGTAGTTAGGTTACCGGTCTTACAAATAGAAATAAGACAAATAGAACTTGCATCGGGAGGCGAAAGCGCTTTCAAATCAGACATAAGCTTGTACTTACCGTAAAAATGAATTGAACGCGACTCCGATGTCAAAGAATATTAGTAAATTATAACAACTATCAAATCCACAGACAAATCCAAGCACTCGTTTTATTTTAGAAAAGAATAACAGTATTTTGATCCAAGACACATTCTACATGAACCCCAAGTCAGTGGTAACTGTCAACTGGTATGTTGTCATTTCCGTGCATATTTGTTTCTATAACAGAAATGTCCCGTGTATCAAAGATCAAAGAATAAAACCGCACGTGGTGTTTTTAGTGCTTAAGACTACATGGCGCCAGAAACAATGCAGTGTTCACCTTACAACAGGTCCATTGATGTATGATTAACTTTATAATACCGTTTAGACCACAATAGTTCCACGCCAATATTTCCTGTTATTTGGAGTTGTTTAGTTCCATTTCGTGTACGGAAAATAGATTAACGTTAATTTTCAACTTTATTTATGATGCCAAAACATATCACTCCAATTTGACTGATGAAATGCGAATTCAATTTATCTAAAAGGGAGTCGGGCGCAATTTCAGGAATTAATTTTGACCCAATATTAACCGTTGATGCCAAAACGATAATACTGACACGATGTTAGCAAACTGCCACCATATTTGAATAATTTTGTCAATAATCCTTACGTGAAAAGCCACCTTGTATATACTAATCGTGTTACGACAAAGGAAAGGAAATCAATTTGATTGAATATATTGGAATCACAATACTTCGGTCATTATATGACAATTCAAAACAGATATGTACTCGGGATTTGAATAGTTACGTCAATAATCCTGACGTGAAAAGCCACCTTGTATATACTACTCATGATACGACAAAGGAAAGCAAAGGAAATTAATTTGATTGATATCTTGGAATCACAATACTTCGGTCATTATATGACAATTCAAAACACATATGTACTCGGGATTAACTTCTCCGGTGTGATTAACCCGTTTCTGGCGTTTGCCTCGTGTGCTTGTATACATACGTAATTGAACTCAATCAGCGAAAAACACATTTTAACCTTTGTTGAATACCTAGTCTTGTATCCACTGTTCAAATTAATCATTCCGTTAAAATCACACCACCCATTCGGTATTCGCTTCATTCTTTGATGTTTTATAATTTCTATTATTTCTATACACGTCTGCTGTATTTGAAATAGCAGTATCCTGTATTTTTTTTTCAACGTTAAAAGCAACAACTTCAAATATTCACGGAGATGTCTACGATATCACATAAAATGGAAACAGGTTGTCACCGACAAGTAATAATGCGACAGACAGTAATACATAATCAAATCCACAATATCATTACTTCAACATTGGAGAAGATATGTCTGCCCAAAAAACACTGTATTGAAATAATCGTGCAGACAGACTATATTTACATTTGTCTTCCTTTGGTTCACGGGGAATACCGAGAGTTGAAAGGGTGATTGACAACTTCCGTTCTTTTGAAGCTAATTCCATACAAATTAGCTTGTGTTATGCATTAACAACTCTCGGCATAGTATAAATTTTGTGAGGTGGTAAACGCATCGTTATTGGAAATTTATTTGTGATTTTTACGTTTTCCGTGATCTACAACTTGTGGTTAGATGTGTTGCGATATTCATACACATGGGAATTTCTATTGTTTGGATTTTATTTCGATAAAGGTAAGATACTCCATAAATAGAGTTGTAACTAAAACCGAATCTTTACGCGTTTTCATATTTAGACATGTCATTACAGTAGTTGGTAAGAATCGCTGTTTATACACGTATCAGTAAGGGTTTCACGCACTCTAAATTTCTAAATTGAGCTCAGCTTTGTTGAATTTAATATTAGCAGAATGTAACACTGCTAAGTGAGAAATGAATTTTGACCTGACATAAAATTACGAATGCATGGGAAAGGGGTTTAAGGAATCATTTGCGGCTCGATAGCGTAACAGTTTTGATTATTCAATAATATGTCAATATTTGTTTGTACTGTGTTTATAACTACCGGGTATTGGCAATTTACAAGGTAACAATGTGTTGTTACAGGGCGTCTATTTTCTGTCAACCAGTTACCTATTATGCCACGTTTAAATTCACATCAATGAACCATGATTGATAGTATGCAAGCAGCTAGACACTTTGGTGCCGAAATTAAAAAGTCGGCGGGATATTTTCGGACTAATACATCTACATGTATTCGACACGTTGACAGTGAATTCTAGAGATGCGTGTTTGTATATCATGAGACACGGGATTTTATTTTATTTGTGATTTAACCAGATGATGTTACTTGAGGTGTAATTTACCGATATTAAACGACCATAGGCATGTTTTATTTAAAACACCGAGTCACACAGTGTTTCCAACACCGAGGCAGTGCTATCGTATCACTCGATATTCACTCGGTGTTCACTCGGTAATTTTCGGAATTCCACGATAAAAAACACGGTAATACCGTGTTTTATCAAAGTAACTCGACGGGCGTACTGTACTAAAATTTGGATTTTATCTTGAGATAAAATTTTGGAAGAAAGAGAGAGGGAGAAAAATGGGGTTTAACGTCCACTCGACACAAACTAGGTCATATCGGGACTAACATGTATATGTTTTTAAATTTATTTCAATAATTTGATTGCGCGCAGGGGTCTTTAGCAGTGGAAGGAACCCAGAATACCCGGAAAAAAAACACGAGGTTGGACAGGCTACCCTACTCCTTGCCTCGTACAACTGGAGATTTGAACCCACGGCAGTTGTCTCAATGACAGGCTTTATGATACAGCGCGCGCCAGGCATCGATATTTATGCGCAGGCACATTTGCTTTAAATTATTACTGTCACGTAAATCATGTAAAATAAAGAATTAGTTACGGTGCATGAGTATCTTGTCATCATCAAGGGAAACAACTCTTATAATTTCTTTTGCCGAGTCCAACCCAAGAAGCTGTTTGAATATATCGCCGTTACACCGTAATGAAGGTTGAGTTCGAATGTCGTAAAAATCTGCCCAAAACTGCCGGAAAAAATGGCCCCCACTTTTACGCGATGTTTAAAAAAAATATTGTATATCAAGGTGGTGGACTAGGCATATGTCACAATTTTAATCCAATTTTGATGATATTTGCGCATATCGGATTGTAACTTCCTGAATTATGGCCCCTGATACGAAAAATCGCCATTTTTAGCTTGTGGCCCCTCTGAAGGTCATTATTATTATGCGAGTTAAAAAAACGTGTGAGTTCCAATTTCCTGAACATTGGACTAAAACTGCCAGACAAAATGGCCGCTACTTGTACGTGAATAGTGTAAAAATATGGTCAAGGTTGTGGACCCTGTAGAGGTTCCATTCGATATTTGCACATATCGATTTGTAACTTCATGAATTATGGCCCTTGATTGTAGTAAAATTCACTTTCTTTGTTAGCTTGTTCTCTATTCAACTCTTGTATGTGGGTGTATACTGCCTGGCCGCTGCTGGTTATTTGATTTTAAAACCTAACAAAATTTTCACCGTTACATCTCATAAAAAATGTGGCCACATCTTGCATGGCAACCGTTATGTACTACCACTTCAATCAGAGCAGGAATCTGGACGTATCATGCAGTGTTAGCATTGCTCTTATTTGTTTGTTTTATGGTATAATTGCATTATTTATATCCATATGATAAATTTCTTTTGAATAACTTGATTTGATGATTTAAATTTTAGGTATCAGCTACTATGAGCAAATTTAAAAATGATGATGGTAATTTTATGGTGTGGAGGATGAAGAATGGTACCTTTGTTATTACTGTAAGGTAAACAAACAGTAGTTATTTAATAGTTGAGAATTGGTTGCATTGATGTAACTGCTGTTGTAAAAGTAATCAGAGAAATATACAGATAGAATGTATTAGATCATGGAATGTTTACTCGTGAGTAGAATGTTGTTAAAGCGATAATTGCAAATTTTCTAAGAAAGTCAAAACATAATTATTTCTATGTCTTTTGCTCAATAGGTTATCAACTCACTATTATATCATGGGTATTATTTCCCACCCTTAAAAATCTAGGACACAGGACACATTTACCTCCCCTGTTTTGCTATTGACAATATGGGGCATGGGCGTGGATTTAGGGGGGGACTGGGACTGGTCCCCCCCGTTTTAGAATCGGAAGGGGGGGGGGCGAATTAGAGTCAGCCACCTTAATTAGGGTATATCAGACCACTTTGAAGTTGCTGTGTTCACGTGCTGAAATAGCAGGAAATTGCGTTTTCAGCTGTCAAATATTTCAAAATTTTCTTGTGGGGGGGTCCATACAAGGTAAGCTCCTCTTTTTCGCCTCGCGAGGAAGACCAGCGCCGCTGTCTGTAAACCCGATTTTTTTTCGGGCATTTCGGGTTCTGCCCCCCCTCTAACTGTCATCGATCCCGTACGTCTATGTACTATCACTGGTAAACTGTGGTTTGGTAATGAAAGGTTCTAGGGTTCGTCCGTCCCCCCAAAAAGTTATGACAAATCCACGCCCCTGATATTGGGCAGTCATTTTCCAACGCTGGAATTTGTAGTTGAAAATGATTTTTTTGTCAATGTTTCAGCTGGCAAAGGTGAATTATAGGATTAATAGGATTATCCTTTAACAATGCAGGACTGTTTATGGATAGGCTACCATCTATTTTAAGGCTTTATTTTAATGAATTTTAAAACATGTAACTTAAAAATTTGAAATTCTCGTTTTAAGTATGTGCTCAACAAAAAAAAAATGCACACGTAAGTTTGCAGAATCTTGTGGAGTAGTTACGACTCACAGAAGGACCGCCGATCAACATTCAAGATTCCGCGACCTTCCATTCTGGAATTAATTACCTTTTTCCGAAAAATTGTCACAACCATAGAATGAATGAATGAAATGGGGTTTAATGTCCTACGCTTCTGCACCTAACCTTGGCTAATTGAAGACGGGCATACGCCATACAGTGTGCTATGAGGGAAATTTACACACTATGATCTTGGTTCCTTTTGATAATAACGCATATCTGAAAGTAGGTCGAAATTGAGCATGAGACGAATGTAGAACTTCCACTGTAACTTGTATTAATTAATACCCTGAAAAAATACGTTATTTAAAACAGATATAATTCTGCACGCTTTCATTCTATCGTATTACGACTTTATGTAATTTTGTAGGAATATTACTGACATAGATTTGAACACCGTGCGGGAATTAAATATGAAAAATAACCAGGTGCACCTATTTTTATACGCCCACATTTTCATGTGGACGTATTATGTCGTCGCCTCTGTCCGTCTGGACGTCCGTCCGTCCACAATTGTTTGTGGACCCTCTACAGGTCACAATTCTTGTCCGATTTTGACGAAACTTGAAATATAGCTTTATCCCCAAAAGATCTCGGCTGCTTTCGATATTGGCATGTATCAGATCGAAACTTCATGGATTATGGCCCCTGATTGTACGAAAAATCACGTTTTAAGCATGTGGACCCTATAGAGGTCACAATTTTGATCCGATTTAAATGAAACTTGACGTGCATGTTAATAACCCAAAGATCTGGGTTCCTTTCGATATTTGCGCCTATTGGAACGTAATTTCCTGAATTATGGCCCCTGATTGACCGAAAAATCACCTATTTTAGCTTGTGGTCCCTCTGGAGGACACATATTATCCGATTTGAAAAACCTTTCGATTATTTCACCGTTACACCCTAACGAATGTTGAGTTCGAATTTCGGGAATATCGGACCAAAATTGCCATACAAAATGGCCGCCGTTTGTACGCGAAGACTGTTTAAAAATGGTTGTGGACCCTGTAGAGGTCACAATTTTAATTCGATTTTGATGAAACGTGAAATGCATGGTTATAACCCAAAGGTCTTGTTTCCCTTCAGTATTTGTGAATATCGCATTGTAACTTCCTGAATTATGGCCCCTGATTATACGCAAAATCGCCTTTGTTTAGCTTGGGTTCCCTCTGGAGGTCACAATTATTATCCGATTTAAAAAATCGTTCGATTATATCACCGTTACACCCTAACGAATGTTGAGTTCGAATTTCGGGTATATCGGACCAAAATTGCCATACAAAATGGCTACCGTTTGTACGCGAATACTGTTAAAAATGGTATATCAAGGTTGTGGACCCTGTAGAGGTCACAATTTTAATTCGATTTTAATGAAACTTGAAATGCATGGTTATAACCCAAAGATCTTGGTTCCCTTCGATATTTTCGAATATCGCATTGTAACTTCCTGAATTATGGCCCCTGATTATACGCAAAATCGCCTTTGTTTAACTTGTGGTCCCTCTGGAGGTCACAATTATTATCCGATTTAAAAAATCGTTTGATTATATCACCGTTACACCATAACGAATGTTTTGAGTTCGAATTTCGGGTATATCAGACCAAAATAGCCATACAAAATGGCCGCCATTTGTACCCGAATACTGTTAAAAAATGGTATATCAAGGTTGTGGACCCTGTAGAGGTCACAACTTTAATTCGATTTTGATGAAACTTGAAATGCATGGTTAAAACCCAAAGATCTTGATTCCTTTCGATATTTGCGCAAATTGTAACTTCCTGAATTATGGCCCCTGTTTATACACAAAATCACCTTTGTTTAGCTTGTGGTCCCTCTGGAGGTCACAATTATTATCCGATTTAAAAAACCTTTAATTATATCACCGTTACAGCCTAAGGCAAAGTTGAGTTCGAATTTCGGGAAAATCGGACAAAAATTGCCATACAAAATGGCCGCCGTTTCTACGCGAATACTGTTAAAAAATGGTATATCAAGGTTGTGGACCCTGTAGAGGTCACAATTTTAATTCGATTTTGATGAAACTTAAAATGCATGGTTATAACCCAAAGATCTTGGTTCCTTTCGATATTTGCGCATTTCGGATCGTAACTTCCTGAACTATGGCCCCTGATCTGGAGGACACAATTATTATCCGATTTGAAAAACCGTTTGATTATTTCACCGTTACACCCTAAGGACGATTGAGTTCGAATTTCGGGAAAATCGGACCAAAATTGCCATACAAAATGGCCGCCGTTTGTACGCGAAGACTGTTTAAAAATGGTTGTGGACCCTGTAGAGGTCACAATTTTAATTCGATTTTGATGAAACGTGAAATGCATGGTTATAACCCAAAGGTCTTGGTTCCCTTCGGTATTTGTGAATATCGCATTGTAACTTCCTGAATTATGGCCCCTGATTATACGCAAAATCGCCTTTGTTTAGCTTGTGGTCCCTCTGGAGGTCACAATTATTATCCGATTTAAAAAATCGTTTGATTATATCACCGTTACACCCTAACGAATGTTGAGTTCGAATTTCGGGTATATCGGACCAAAATAGCCATACAAAATGGCTACCGTTTGTACGCGAATACTGTTAAAAAATGGTATATCAAGGTTGTGGACCCTGTAGAGGTCACAATTTTAATTCGATTTTGATGAAACGTGAAATGCATGGTTATAACCCAAAGATCTTGGTTCCCTTCAATATTTGCGAATATCGCATTGTAACTTCCTGAATTATGGCCCCTGATTATACGCAAAATCGCCTTTGTTTAACTTGTGGTCCCTCTGGAGGTCACAATTATTATCGATTTAAAAAATCGTTTGATTATATCACCGTTACACCATAACGAATGTTTTGAGTTCGAATTTCGGGTATATCAGACCAAAATAGCCATACAAAATGGCCGCCGTTTGTACCCGAATACTGTTAAAAAATGGTATATCACGGTTGTGGACCCTGTAGAGGTCACAACTTTAATTCGATTTTGATGAAACTTGAAATGCATGGTTAAAACCCAAAGATCTTGATTCCTTTCGATATTTGCGCATATCGAATCGTAACTTCCTGAATTATGGCCCCTGTTTATACACAAAATCACCTTTGTTTAGCTTGTGGTCCCACTGGAGGTCACAATTATTATCCGATTTGAAAAAACGTTTAATTATATCACCGTTACAGCCTAAGGCAAAGTTGAGTTCGAATTTCGGGAAAATCGGACAAAAATTGCCATACAAAATGGCCGCCGTTTCTACGCGTATCCTGTTAAAAAATGGTATATCAAGGTTGTGGACCCTGTAGAGGTCACAATTTTAATTCGATTTTGATGAAACTTAAAATGCATGGTTATAACCCAAAGATCTTGGTTCCTTTCGATATTTGCGCATTTCGGATCGTAACTTCCTGAACTATGGCCCCTGATTGTTTCGAAAAATCCCCTATGGTCCCTCTGGAGGTCACGATTAATATCCCAATTTAAAAAAACGTTTGGCTCTATCACCATTACACCCTACTGAAGGTTGAGTTCGAATTTCTAGAAAATCAGACCATAATTGCCAGACAAAATGGCCGCTGTTTGTACGCGAATAGTGTAAAAATATGGCATATTAAAGTTGTGGGCCCTGTAGAGGTCACAATTTTGATTTGATTTTGATGAAACTTAAAATGCATGTTTATAACCTAAAGATCTTGATTCTTTTCGATATTTGCGCATATCAAATTGTAACTTAATGAATTATGGCCTTTGATTGTAGGAAAAATCACTTTCGGTATTGCTTGTCCTCCATCCATCTATCGAAAATGTGGGCGTATCCTGCCTGGCAGTGCCAGCTTACTATCTTTTTATTACATATGAATTTGAATATTTTGTTGACGCATACATGATTTTTATACGCCCACATTTTCATCTGGACGTATTATGTCGTCGCCCCTGTCCGTCCGTCCACAATTGTTTGTGGACTCTCTACAGGTCACAATTCTTGTCCGATTTTGAAGAAACTATAGGTTTATCCCCAAAAGATCCCGGCTGCTTTCGATATAAGCATATATCGGATTAAAACTTCATGGATAATGTCCCCTGATTGTACGAAAAATCACTTTTTTAGCTTGTGGACCCTATAGAGGTCACTATTTTGAATCGATTTTGATGAAACTTTACATGCATGTTTATAACCCAAATATCTTGGTTCATTTCAATATTTGTGCCTATCGGAAAGTAATTTCCTGAATTATGGCCCCTGATTGTCCGAAAAATCACCGTTTTTAGCTCGTGGTACCTCTGGAGCTCACAATTATTATCCGATTTCAAAAATCGTTTGATAATTTCACCGTTACACCCTAAGGAAGGTTGAGTTCAAATTTCGGAAAAATCGGACCAAAATTACCATACAAAATGTCTGCCGTTCGTACGCAAATACTGTTAAAAAATGGTATATCAAGGTTGTGGACCCTGTAGAGATCACAATTTTAATTAGATTTTGATGAAACTTGGAATGCATGGTTATAACCCAAAGATCTTGGTTCCTTTCGATATTTGTGCATATCGGATCGTAACTTCCTGAATTATGGCCCCTGATTATACGCAAAATCATTTTGGTAAATAGCTTGTGGTCCCTCTGAATGGTAGAAGAGGGAAAAAATGGCAGAAATTCTCCCATGTTAAGTTAAAAGCTCCCATGAAGTCAAAAATGAATGTTAGAAAAAATAATGATTAATGTGTTGTGTATCATTGGGGGTACACAAAAAGGCATTCACAACACCTTTAGTGCCTGTTTTTGGTTTCTAAATGTGCTTGAGATGATACTGAACAATAAAAAATAGATTAAAATCCAAAATAGTGATGGTTCGATATGGCTACTATCGGTTTTACTGATATTAGATATTCACGGCGAAATATATCGGCTTACCGACAGTGCTGGATATAAAACTGTTACACATTAAAATGTCTCGAATGTCATAATAATCGATGTAGTTACATATCATTGTTAGTCAGGGAAAATGCCTGGTACTATTTTACCTCAAGGAGGGGTGGGGGGGAATCAAACGGAATCATGATGTGTTTTTAAGGACGAAATGATTGGGTAACGCCTACTCCATGGTCAAAAATACACGCCACATATTGTGAACTAAAATTATTTGCGGTACGAATAATAAATAAAGTCAAAATTATCAGTTATTAAATGTTGACTACAATATAATTCCCAAACTACGATGGCACCTGTATCATATCTATGTCAGAATGGTAATATTCTCCTGTTATCCTTCAGCTCAATCACGCATATACCAGTATTGTAGTGAGTTAAATAAAATGAAGAAAACAAATACTGCGAAGCACTAAAATTTGGAACTATTTCACATCAGCGATAGTGATCAAAGGAGGATCATTGTTTATTACATACTGTAAAACATGATATTTATACAGACAAACACAGTATAGGTTACGATACGATATTTATTAAAATTCCACAACATAAATGATAAACAACATACAAATTATACATGCTAATAAGAAACAAACAAAACTAATCAAATTTGGCATTTTTAGGGAGCTACTTGTTATTGAGACACATCTCCAGGTTACCGTTTAATACCCTGGGGATCTGACTCACTATGTGGCTGCGGCCTCCATGTAATGTATTAACTATTAAAGAATGAAAAATGGGGCTGCGGCCTCCATGTAATGTATTAACTATTAAAGGTTGAAAATGGGGCTGCGGCCTCCATGTAATGTATTAACTATTAAAGAATGAAAAATGGGGCTGCGGCCTCCATGTAGCGTTAGTTTTAAAGAAGGAAATGGGGCTGCGGCCTCCATGTATAAGATTAAAGATATGGGGCTGCGGCCTCCATATATAATAACAGTAGATCTTTAACTTAATCATCTAATATTTTGTTGGAAAAATCCGAAAAAGTCCTAAACAAGTAGCTCCTATTAATGATCCACAAAGATCCAACAGTGTTAACTACTTAACAGAGATAAGCTCTTAAATACGCAAAACCAGAAATATATATTTATAAATAATCTTGTTACTTAACACCTTTGAATTGAATTGAATAAAAGTAAAATTTAAAATAAAATATATCCCGTCGTAACTACTAGTGGAGTATAGGGGATGGAAGGTGGGTAAAGCTAAAATCCGAACTGTTTGCTAGCGTGTGCGTATAGAACAATGGCGATTAACAATGCTGAAATTAATTAGGTCAGCTAGCGCATGTGTATGTAAAACAAGCTCAATGATTGGCTGTTTAGGTTATCTAGCCCGTATGTAATCAAGCTCGATGATTGGCTGATTTATCCATGTAGTCTAAGTTTTAACTGATATGGGACCACTAGATAGATTAAATATCCTAATAAAATGCTTATCTTTATAATTCTATAATTTATGAATAAATTAATATTATTTAAAGGCAAGGTTGTTTCTCTGTATAAACTAAAATTAAATAAATTTACATTTTATACAGACAAACACAGTATAGGTTACGATACGATATTTATTAAAATTCCACAACATAAATGATAAACAACATACAAATTATACATGCTAATAAGAAACAAACAAAACTAATCAAATTTGGCATTTTTAGGGAGCTACTTGTTATTAAGACACATCTCCAGGTTACCATTTAATTCCCTGGGGATCTGACTCACTATGGGGCTGCGGCCTCCATGTAATGTATTAATTATTAAAGAATGAAAAATGGGGCTGCGGCCTCCATGTAATGTATTAACTATTAAAGGTTGAAAATGGGGCTGCGGCCTCCATGTAATGTATTAACTATTAAAGAATGAAAAATGGGGCTGCGGCCTCCATGTAGCGTTAGTTTTAAAGAAGGAAATGGGGCTGCGGCCTCCATGTATAAGATTAAAGATATGGGGCTGCGGCCTCCATATATAATAACAGTAGATCTTTAACTTAATCATCTAATATTTTGTTGGAAAAATCCAAATCGAATACCATATTTAGGAAATGAAATATTGAATGAGAGCCTCCAAAAAAATATATGTGAAAATTAAGTGTATACAAGTGCTCCCTTATGCCTTCCAATTAATGATCAAAACATTAAAGAAAAATAAATATGATTTATATTAACGAGTGTACTTGGCATTATTGCCCTACACTTTTACACATAGAACTTTGTGCTTGTTGTAATGATTCTTTAGAAGTTTTTATGTACCTAACATAACAGTTTGACGACCATCTGCCTAACGTTTGAATTAAATGATCCTCTATGCCTGCTGCAGCAGCACTGGTTGCAGCTCCTATACGAAAAGAGTGTCCACAGTACTTTGCACTATTGTATCCTATTACTTCTAGCAGATGACGAACATAAGCAATAAAAGTATCTCTTTTTAAAGGTTCTGTTGACATAAATTCATTAACGAATAGGGGGGATGATTCAAGGGCACCTTGATTGATTCTATATTTGTAATATTTACACATTGTTTCAACTGGGCAAATATTACTATTTCTAAAGATATGTATAGATACTCCTTGTCGAAACGGGTCTGTTTTAGAAGCCCTTAATTTAATTATATAGAATGATTTATCTTTAGAAATATCAATATCTGTCATTCTTAAAATGTTGTATGTAGCAGATCCTGATTTAACTGTGAACTCACCACATCTCATAAAACCAAAAAAGGCCATTTGACATGCACATAACATCATAATATTTATGTAAGGAGAGAAAAGATTCCTATTTAACAAGTTGCATATGTGGACTAGAATTGTAAAAGTTATTGGAAATCTGTTATTAGATTGAACATGACATTGTGATCTTTTGATCCCTGTCAATAAATAATCTAACTGTTCAGAATTTTTAAAAGGGTTACTTAAACCACGTATAATAAAATGATACCGTATTCCAGCTAGATATAATTTAATTGTTGCGTATTTCAAACTAAGGTTTTTAGAGCAGTAAGACACAAAATGAATTAAAATGTTCTCTGATATGTTTGGTAACTCTCCGTTTACTACTATAAAGTTACTTATAACTAAGAATCTCATTAGGTGCTGTAGGGCTGTTTCGTAAGTTCTTGCAGTTTGAGGACTAACTGCCAAACTTAATAACTTTTCGGAATGTTCCTTTAAATCATCATCAATTCTGAAGGTGGAAGGATATTCACTGGCAATTGATCTGCCCTTGGTACCAAAGTTCTGAATTTCCTCATCTGAAATCGAGACAAGGCATCGGCTAAAGAGTTTTCAACTCCAGGAATAAATTTAGCGTGTATCACAAAATTATATTTAGCTGAACACCATGTTAATTTCCTCATAAGGTTCATAATAGAGTTTATTTTCGATCTCCCTTTGTTTATAACCTCTACTGTCCCTAAATTGTCACAATGAAACAGTATTCTATGTGATTTCCAGCTCTCACCCCATAAAGCACATGCCATAACTATTGGGTATAGTTCTCTGAAAGTCATGGAAATTTTTTCATCCTTGTCTATAATTAAATAATTTTCAGGAAACACACCCTGAAACCATGTATTTCCATATATGCCGGCGAATGCTTTGTCCGTAGCATCTGTATACAAATGCATATTTGCGGATGTTGTTATACTGTCATTCAGAAAGAAGGATATTCCATTCCAGTTCGACAAGAATTTAAACCACATTCTAAGATCGAGGCGACAGTTTGCATTAATTTTAACATAATGATGCAACTCCTTAACTGTTGTAGATAGGGAAATCAAATAAGATATGAACGATTTCCCTGGGGCTACGACTCTACATACGAAGTTAGGATGGCCTAATAAACTGAGTAGCTCTCTTTTTGTACAAGAAGTTCTGTTCATAAATGATTGAATAATGTCACATATCGTATGTACTTTCTCTAATGGAAGACTAGCAATCATGTCATTTGCATCTAAAATAATTCCTAGGTATTCTAAAATGCGGACAGGACCTACTGTCTTGTGTTTAGCCACAGGTATGTTTAATGTGTTAAACATCAAAGATAGCAATGCCATAGTGCGTTCTGCGTCGAAATTTGGAACATCAACTGTCAGGAAGTCATCTAACAAATGGAGAATATTAGCTATGTGATAAATGTTCTTTGCTATCCAACACAGAGCAATTGACAGAGAGTCAAAGATCTTTGGACTACTTACAAACACAAGTCTTGTATAGTAATAATATTGATTGTTCCATTTGACACAATGATATGGCCACATAGATGGGTGCATGGGTATGAGTTTAAATGCATCGGAAATGTCTGTCTTACACAACCAACTACCTTTACCATTGTTTTTTATAAGGTTAATAGCATGATTTATCGTCACATATTCTAGTGAAAATTGTTCCTTATTAATCAGGTTATTAATACTGGTATCACCGTTACACCATACGGAAGGTTGAGTTTGAATTTCAGGGAAATCGGACCATAATTGCCAGACAAAATGGCCGCCGTTTGTACGCTAATAGTGTTAAAATATGGTATATCAAGGTTGTGGACCCAGTAAAGGTCACAATTTTAATTTGATTTTGATGAAACTCGAAATGCATGTTTATAACCTAAAGATCTTGATTCTTTTCTATATTTGCGCATATCAAATTGTAATTTAATGAAATATAGCCTTTGATTGTAGGAAAAATCACTTTCGGTTTTGCTTGTTCTCTAACCATCTCCCGAAAATGTGGGCGTATCCTGCATGGCAGTGCCAGCTTACTATCTTTATTTGTTGTGTGAAAACGCCTGCTTAAGGGGGGTGACTCCAATTCAATAAGAAAATATTAAATAAATTTGACATTTATTTTAATTACTTGTATCTACAACTGCTTATGACATTCAAATATAGATAATTATGTACCTTTGTGTTTTAGCTTTACTAGGATATATAACAATCTATATTTTATTAAGCAGTTTTTTTTTTACGTTTTCCTCAACGGCATGGGGTGGCCATCCTGGATTATTGGAAATGGGGGTGGTCCAGGTTCCGAAATGCAAATTTTGTAAAAACTTGTGTGATAATGATAAAGTCCTAAAAATTTCAGTGCATTAGCTTTAACAGTTGACAGTGCAATTTAAAAAACGAATATTTTCTCATTGAATTGGAGCCACCCCCCTTAAATAGCGATAAGAATTATGGCCCTTTATTTTCTGAAAAAATGTTTGAAATCTCATCACTGCTTTAGTCAAAATAACCCTTTACTGTAAAGTGTGAAGGTACATGTAAAAGACAAAGACAATATGCATGTTCAATAAATTTAATAACATCTATAATTTGATAACAAGTGGCTTCTTGTTAAGTTTTTATATGACCACATTTTCATGTGGACTATATTGTCATCGCCCCTGTCTACAGGTCACAATTTTGTAAATGTTTCCATTACCTATAAAATAATATTTGTCAACCCTTGTCAGCTGCTGTGGGCGTGTGTCTCATTGCCTGGGAACCTTATATTCTTGTAAATGCTCTGATTGCCATCAAAAGAATCAATATGCATTTTTTTATGAACTGCTCAACAGACATAGCTGCTGTAGGGATATGTAAAATGTAATGTTACCTGTGAATCTATCTTTTTTTATTTTTCAGCCATTTACGAGATCTAAGACATTATGCTATCCATAATCGACCCGTCGATGGACATGTACATTATTACATCTTTAATGGTGGTTTTATGTCTACATCTGTAGCCGACCTAGTACAACATTACCAAACAGAAGGCCTGAAAGGCCCAGATCCTATGTTGGATGGTAGAAGAGGGAAAAAATGGCAGAAATTCTCCCATGTTAAGTTAAAAGCTCCCATGAAGTCAAAAATGAATGTTAGAAAAAATAATGATTAATGTGTTGTGTATCGTTGGGGGTACACAAAAAGGCATTCACAACACCTTTAGTGCCTGTTTTGGGGTTCTAAATGTGCTTAAGATGATATAAATGTTCTTGGTACCAGTTTGCGTTCAGAATCTTTTGTCGAGATCGGAAGATCGCATCAGACATTCACAAATTTTCGCTGTTGGGTGTAGTTTCAAAGCTATTGTCCCATTTTATGACTGGTAAACTTTATTCTAGCCTGATACTTGATCCCTGGATTGAAATGACGATGGACCAGGGTTCGAAAATGAAAGGAGGGTTTATGCACATCCTAATAAAATAGTGATTCCATCTACAGAAGACAGACAGAAACGGATTGTAATGTATACACATGGCATGATTATGTAGTGAACATGTCCAATCTAGCTTTGAAACCATCGTATTTGTGATTGACCCATACGATCTTCCAATCCAGACAAAAGATTATGAACGCAAACTGCCAGAACAGTACCAAGGTGGTACCAAGAACGTTTATATCAAGGCCGATGGTAAAATTCTGAACGCTCGAGAATTCTCCAATCCCCTATAAAACGATGCTTATAAAGTGAGACTACAGGTGTTTCTACATACAGAGTTCGATAAATTAGTTAAAACACACCCAGGTATTCAGTTCATTTACTATATCTGAAAGAATTGTTATGATCTAACAGCCAACAACTGCAGGTTCCAACTGTTCGTATATGACCAATTAGAGGCGGACACTATTATGTTTTACATTTATGCACAACTGAGATCGAGTGGAAATGATGAACTTGTAGTTATAGACGCAGAAGATACTGATGTTTTGGTTTTATCAAGCTATGCTTCTCATATGGAGCCAGGGTCTCCCCAGGGCCTGCAGCAGTTAGACGAAAGGGGCATTTGTTGTGTGCACAAAGATTACTTCCACGTGATGTAGCGCTACATATCGTACAGTTCCACTCGATAACCGGTTGTGATACAGTTTCAGGATTTTTTGGCCAATCCAAAAAGATTATATATAAGTCCACATTTAGTACAGGTGCATCATTGTTAGATGCTTTAAGTGTCGCATTAACTGAATCCGATAACCTTGTAGCCTCCATGGAACAATTTGTGCTGAGATGCATCAATAATGCCCCAAAATTCCACAACTGTAGCTTGTGGTAGAGCAAGCAAATGGCTTAAGATAATAAACAAATGCACACGCCGTATCCCACCTTTTCAAGATAATCTGGAACATCACATAAACAGAGTGAACTATCAAGCATAATATCATGCTAATATACAATGCCAGTAACATAGCTGACCCACTCGGACATGTATAGGAGTTGAATGGGGGAATATATGTATGTGTTCCTGTACGGTATATAAACCCGGCCTTGCCACTTATACCAGTGGGAAAGTGGAGTAAGGGGAGAACACGAGAAGACAGGTCTGGCACCTAAAAACACAAATCCCACAAAGAAGACATCTACCAATCCAGAAACAGAAGAGATCATCTACCAACGATGTGTTTTTATTAAAAAAAAAGAGAAGAACTTCCCACTAAAACCTAATCCATGGCCTAAGGCCAAAATGGAAAGATTGCAAAATCATATTCTAAAAAACAGAAGGCAGCTCCGACTCTCGTATGTCTTGTCTGTGATATCACTTAAGTGGAAGCAGACGTTAAACACCAAAAGAAGAAGAAGAAGACTTAAGTTCAGATCACCAGTAGAAATTGATGATGGTGATGATGATGAGGATAATGATACCTCTGTTAGTGACACATCTGAGTCAGACAGTCAGTTCAGATCACCGGTAGACATTGATGATGGTGATGATGATGAGGATTATGATTCCTCTGTTAGTGACACATCTGAGTCAGACTGTGCATTAGATTCAGAACTTTCTGACACAGACTCTGATTGAAGGCTGTCGTCTTGGAAGATTCATGTGAAAGATATATGCCTATGAATTTTTAGAAATTATAATATTAGTAGGTGCTATATGAATGACGTATTGCGTATATAATGATATTTTATGTACCTCTGTATCTTCTGTTCGCTGACTTTGGTTTCATATTAAACATCTAATGTAGATTTCATTGACATGAGACCATAGCGAACTATCAAGCACACATCATGTTATGTTAAGTTACAATGTCAGTAACGTAACTGATCCACAACGTGTACTGTATATAAACCCGGCCTTGTCACTTAAGTTCAGATCATCGGTAGACATTGATGATGGGGATGATGATAACGATACCTCTGTTAGTGACACATGTGCATTAGATCATAACTTTCTGATACGGACTCTGATTGAAGGCTGTCGTCTTGAAAGATTTGTGTGAAAGGTATATGCCTATGACTGTTTAGAAATTATGATATAAGTAGGTGCTACACGTACATGAATGATGTATTGCGTATATAATGATATTTTCTGTATCTTTGTATCTTCTGTGCTCTGACTTTGGTTTTGTATTAACCATCTAATGTAGATTTTATTGACATGAGACAATCAAAAATGAACTAGGCATCCACGAAAATCCTAAAAACAATATATACAAGGTCATATTTGCATTACCAGAATACATGGCATTATTTTCCGTTTTTTTCACCATTTCCGCCAGATTTCCGCCATATTGGAATATGGCTTCATCAAAATGGCTTGGGAGGGTTCTTAATGGATTCAGCGACCCTGAAAACTAAAAAAATTACATATTACAAAGACGGTTTAATGACATTCGCCGCCAACTATAAGTCACTGTGCTATTTCGGCAGCCATCTTGGAATTTTGCCTCTCCTGAGAGTTGCCCACACTTTCCAGAGGTTGCAAACTGCATAAATCCTCAGAACAGTCCCCCCTACCAGAATCAATCGTCAAACCTTCCTCCCCGGAAATTGGTCACGGATCTGGGAGTTCAAACCCTACTATTGTGTCCACATAAGTAATACTGTTGATGGAATATGGCTAATAGCCATGCTCTTCTATCCCTGGCTTGTATACATATACACAAACACATGAACTTGTAAGAAGTATGAATCATTTTTTAAAATATGGATTCATAAATGTGAAAGAAATGCTGTATTCAGGGGATAACCAGCCACTCTAATAAAAAGGTCACAAAACACTTTTTTTCTCAAAAAATGGGAATATTTCAGCATTTAAATAATTTTAACAATCAGAGGTATCCTTGAAATTACATAGTGTAAATATTTTGTGGAAGCATGTTGTTTTAATTTTCAAATCAAATTCCTGACAAAATGAGGTGGAAATGGGGAGTTGTGACATAATTCTTAGCATAAAAGGAGTATGAAAAGGCTAATAATTAATATTTTATTGTTCTGCAAGTGCCACATTTTAAAACATTAAGCTGCAAAAGACAAATCTACAACACATCAATTTTGGGGTGTGGACTCATTTGGAAAGATAGTAAGCTGCCACTGCCAGGCAGGATACGCCCACATTTTCGAGAGATGGTTAGAGAACAAGCAAAATCGAAAGTGATTTTTCCTACAATCAAAGGCTATAATTCATTAAATTACAATTTGATATGCGCAAATATCGAAAAGAATCAAGATCTTTAAGTTATAAACATGCATTTCAAGTTTCATCAAAATCGAATTAAAATTGTGACCTATACTGGGTCCACAACCTTGATATACTATATTTTAACACTATTAGCGTACAAATGGTGGCCATTTTGTCTGGCAATTATGGTCCGATTTCCCTTAAATTCAAACTCAACCTTCCGTATGGTGGAGCGGTGATAGAGTCAAGATTTTAAATCGGATAATAATCGTGACCTCCAGAGGGACCATAGGCGATTTTTCGGACAATCAGGGGCCATAATTCAGAAAGTTATAATCTGATATGTGAAAATAACGAAAGGAACAAACGGCAGCCATTTTGTATGGCAATTTCGTTCCGAATTTTCCCGAAATTCGAACTCAACATTCCTTAGGGTGTAACGGTGATATAATCAAACGATTTTTTAAATCAGATAATAATTGTGACCTCCAGAAGACCACAAGCTAAACAAAGACGATTTTGCGTATAATCAGGGGCCCTAATTCAGGAAGTTACAATCCGATATGCGCAAATATCGAAAGGAACCAAGATCTTTGGGTTATAACAGTGCATTTCAAGTTTCAGCAAAATTGAATTAAAATTGTGATCTCTACAGGGTCCACAACCTTGATATACCATTTTTTAACAGTATTCGCGTACGAACGGCGGCCATTTTGTATGGTAATTTGAGTCCGATTTTTCCGAAATTTGAACTCAACCTTCCTTAGGGTGTAACGGTGATATAATCAAACGATATTTAAAATCGGTTAATTATTGTAACCTCCAGATGGACCACAAGCTAAACCAAGACGATTTTGCGTATAATCAGGGGCCATAATTATGGAAGTTACAATCCGATATGCGCAAATATTGAAAGGAACCAAGATCTTTGGGTTATAACCATGCATTTTAAGTTTCATCAAAATCAAATTAAAATTTTGACCTCTACAGGATCCACAACCTTGATATACCAATTTTTAACAGTATTTGCGTACGAATGGCGGCCATTTTGTATGGCAATTTTGGTCCCATTTTTCTGAAATTCAAACTAAACCTTCCTTAGGGTGTAACGGTGATATAATCAAACGATTTTTTAAATCGGATAATTATTGTAACCTCCAGAGGGACCACAGGCTAAACCAAGACAATTTTGCGTATAATCAGGGGCCATAATTCAGGAAGTTACAATCCGATATGCGCAAATATCGAAAGGAACCAAAATCTTTGGGTTATAACCATGCATTTCAAGTTTCATCAAAATCAAATTAAAATTGTGATCTCTACAGGGTCCACAACCTTGATATACCATTTTTTAACAGTATTTGCGTACGAACGGCGGCCATTTTGTATGGTAATTTTGGTCCGATTTTTCCGAAATTTGAACTCAACCTTCCTTAGGATGTAACGGTGATATACTCGAACGGTTTTTCAAATCGGATAATAATTGTAACCTCCAGAGGTACCACGAGCTAAAATAGGTGAATTTTCGGACAATCAGGGGCCATAATTCAGGAATTTACGTTCTGATAGGTGCAAATATCGAAAGGAACCAAGATCTTTGGGTTATAAACATGCATGTAAAGTTTCATCAAAATCGGTTCAAAATTGTGACCTCTATAGGGTCCACAAGCTAAAAACGTGATTTTTCGTACAATCAGGGGCAATAATCCATGAAGTTTTGATCCGATACATGCCAATATCGAAAGCAGCCGAGATCTTTTGGGGATAAACCTATATTTCAAGTTTCGTCAAAATCGGACAAGAATTGTGACCTGTAGAGAGTCCACAAACAATTGTGGACGGACGGACGTCCAGACGGACGGACGGACGGACAGGGGCGACGACATAATACGTCCACATGAAAATGTGGGCGTATAAAAACTGTCATAGGATTACACGTTTGGCCATAAACAAAAAGTCTGAGAAATCCTTGAAATCTTATATGTAACTATTTGTTTGTGTAAAATAAAATGCCTGGTTACAATTCAAGCACAAAATCCAATTACTGTAAATTTGGAGTCAATATTTCAATTGGATATCCAAATATCATGTTCCAGAAAAGGGGTGGAGTGGGGAGGGTGAGCCAGTCTGAATGAAATGAAGACAGAGAAATTTCCCTGCAAACACATAGATTTTATTTTCTTAAGAAGGGAAATGCAACAATTTCAGGTTTTAAAAGATTAAAATTGTGTTAAGTCAGAGGAACACGGCAGCAAAATGCACTTCACTCAAGGTTTGGAGATTCTAACATACCTCAGCAGTACATAATTAGACTAAATTTCTTAATTTTTAGATTGATGACAAACACATGGATACTTTTTCAATATCTGACAAACACATGGATCCTTTCCAAGTTATTTAACAAAGGAAATAAAACCATGCAACACAATTTGTTGCATTTTACAACAGATGAATAATTAAAATTTTGACAGCAGTATTGGGGGTAATCTGTAGATTTTCAGGCAAATTTTCATGATTTTTAGGCAAAATTGAGTGAAATTATTGTAATTCTTCCCGTCTTAAAATTTATGGTGCATAAAAAGTAAAAATTATACATTAAAATATTTTCCACTAATTTTCAAAAGTAAATAAACACTGAAAATCACCAAATTTGACTAAAATCACAAAATTTCCTCACAAATTTGTCAAATATTTTTGAAATTTTACCATTTCCCTTTTTTTTATTATCAAAATGTCATATATCACATTTTCTGGCAATTTAGAGATCATATCATCAAATTCAGGCCTTTCGTCCACTGTCAGATTGTTGACATATAGGAGGCAGACCACCATTAATTTCCCCATTGACTTCAATGTTAATTCTGGCCTCTTTGCCACCTCCAACTTTTCCCCAAATTTTCGTTGAGCTGAATGCTATTCACTATAGACAGAGGAACAAATGACCATATCTTTGCACTAAAATTTGTATGAGGTTGACCACCAAAATTTTGACTTCAATGTTAATATTGGCCTCTTTGCCACCTCCAACTTTTCCCCAAATTTTCGTTGAGCTGAATGCTTTTCACTATAGACAGAGGAACAAATGACCATATCTTTGCACTAAAATTTGTATGAGGTTGACCACCAAAATTTTGAGATACACCAACTTGAAGAAGCATACCCAAAACATGTTGTTGTTGAAATAGCTTTATTTTACGTCCGCTTCCACCGAGGTGATATCGCAGACAATTACATGTTATATATACAAAGTGATAAAATTACATAGTGGATTGATTGGATAAAAGAAAATATTTTTATATATATATAATATGTACAAACAGAAAGAAATGGTATAGTAGTTTTTGGAAGTTAATTAAGTTTATCATGTGATAAGAAAGACATGGACGAGGACAAACATTTATACGAACATAGACATAGACATTTGACAAAACAGACATAGACATATTATGTACTCCCAAAACATGTAACTAGTTGCCGTACTTATAACCGTAGCCAACCTGATAACTCAGTTATCCTTCCGCCTCAAAATCATGAATATTTACCAAAACCTGGCAGAAAATATTAATTCAAACCCTCTTCTTCCATTCTAGACCAACAAATCAACAAAAATATCCATGCAAAGGGGGAGAAAAGAAAAGGAGAGAGAATTGCTATAAATAGACGAACTACAATTTAATGGGGTACCGAGAGTGTGAAATTTAATGGTGGTCTGCCTCCTATATGGTTTTAAATGTTCATATATCATCAAAATTCTTTTCTTTATAGCTTCACATTTATTTTTGCAAAATTATTATAATACAGAATTAAAAAAAAAAAATACAGAAGAAATGGTGTCCCTTTAAAGTTATGTACTGTTTTGTATACCAGGTTGCGGGTCATGCCCATGGGCCTTCTGTTCTAGAATTGAAGATTCTTTCTTAATTTTATCAAAATGTAAGTTCTGTAAAAAGATTTAAAGAGTTTAAAACAAGTCCCACCAAAAATATTCAAAATATTGGAATATTTTTCAAAAATTTGAATCAATGGAATCTTTTTCAAGTACGCCTCATAAAATGTCTCTGTTATTGTTGTAACCATGGATCCTGTGTCCAGCAAACAGTTCACAGCTTTACCTCCAATCTCCTCAATAACCGTAGGACATGTTCCAAAGACGCTACTTTCCCTAGGATCTGAGCCACATTTTAAAAGATCACCACTTCGTTTAAATGACCTAACTTAGGGCAGTTTCTTTTAAAATGTCCAGGCTCATGACATTTGTAGCATAATTTACTTGTAGGTTTCGAACGCATTGTGTTTACTTCTTGTTTCAAAGACACAACCTGTGAAGTAAGTTCCTTCATATGAAGGCGCGTCAACACATTTCTTTGGTTTGTTATTATTACTATCGATATCTGTGGAAAATAAGTTCGCTTCTTCTCGAAGATCAGCAAATGATATCTGCGGGTGTTCTCGAATTTTCCTTTTTATACGCCCACATTGAAATGTGGTCGTATATTGCCGTCGCCCCCGTCCGTCCGTCGGTCCGGCGTCCACAATTGCTTGTGGACGCTCTAGAGGCCAAAGTTAATATTCGATTGACTTTAAATTTATACACAGTGTTTAAGGGCATGAGACGAAGAAGCCGATAATAACTGTCAGAGTTATGTCCCTTGATCACTTAAAAAAATCTTGTGGACGCTCTAGAGGCCAAAGTTAATATCCGATTCACTTTAGATTTATACACAGTGTTTAAGGTCATTAGACGAAGAAGCCTATTGATTTGCAGCGATTTCCGATAATAACTATCAGAGTTATGGCCCTTGATCACTTTAAAAAATCTTGTGGACGCTCTAGAGGCCTAAGATAATATCCGATTCCCTTTAGATTTATACACAGTGTTTAAGGTCATGAGACGAAGAAGCCTATTGATTTTCAGCGATTTCCGATAATAACTGTCAGAGTTATGGCCCTTGATCTCTTAAAAAAATCTTGTTGACGCTCTAGAGGCTAAAGTTAATAACCGATTGACTTTAAATTTATACACAGTGTTTAAGGTCATAAAATGAAGGAGCCTATTGATTTTTTTCTGATAATTACTGTCCGAATTATGGTCGTTTATCACTTTAAAAAATCTTGTTGACGCTCTAGAGACTAAAGTTAATAACCGATTTTCAACAATTTCCAATAATTACTGTCAGAGTTATGGCCCTTGATCACTTCAAAAGTTAATATCCGATTGACTTTAAATTTATACACAGTGTTTAAGGTCATGAGACGAAGAGGCCTATTGACTGTCAGAGTTATGGCCCTTGACCACTTTCAAAATTTTGTGGACGCTCTAGAGGCTAAAGTTAATATCCGATTGGCTTTAAATTTATACAAATTGTTGAAGGTCATGAGACGAACAAGTATATTGAGTTTCAATGAATTTGGATAACTTGAACAGCATGGAGGAGAACTTTATCAAAGCCAAACAAATTCCAATGATTTTCTGATAATTACATAATGAGTTTTTACTTTTAATCCGATTTTAGTGTATTATAAATGTTTCATTACCGAAAAAAGTAAAATATGCGACAACTCTTGTTGACTGCCCGGACGATTTAGCTGCTGTGGGCGTATGTTTCGTTGCCTGGCAACCTATGTTTAATTCCCGACGTAACCATTTATCTGATACATTTTTCGCAAATTGATCTCGAAGCATGATATCACGATTCAAAGTCATTTTTGTATCTACTCTGAAAATTCTATCAAGTTTTTCCATCAGGATGTGTGAAAATTCTGTCAGGGTTTGTTTCTCTTCAGTAGCTGAAGACCTTTCACCAAATACTTCTACTAACAAGTCTAATATTTCTTCTGGGTGTTTCTTATCAGCTGCCGGGCGATAACGTAATTCCTCCTTTGCAGGACCATCTAAATGACCTAGGATAAACTCGACTCTTTCTTCTAAGGAAGTTGGTCTAGCCTTGAGACTCCTAGTTACCTCTTCTCGAAATTCATAGACAGAAACTGCCCCTTTGACGCCAGAAAATCTTTCGACTCTTCTCTCTCGAGGAGCAAAAACTAATCTTTCTCTTGGCTCTTTCTGTTTAACATCATCCAAGCTTGTTTTTAAAAGTTGAAGCTGTGTCCGTAGATCTTCAATTTCAGATAATCTTGGCTGATTTACACCCTCAGCTGCCTCAGTATTTTTACCTTTACTTGTCATGATCAGCTGTTCCAACCTTCCACCCTTTTTAAAAGTATTGACGGAATCCTATCGGTGACGCCATTTGTGACGAAGGGGAATTAAACACAACAACCATGTTGTATCTCTTGTCAATACCAAGATTTATTTCTTGGAGAAAACGATCTCATTAATACAAAAAAAGGGTGGAGGTAATAACCCTGCAAATACACAAAAAAGGCAAACGTTAATAAATTATTTACATGAAGTTGATAAGGATGATGGGGCTAATAACCGCTGAACATGATTTAGGCCACTCCAGGACACTCATAAATTAACCTGCACATAGGGTATTTTAATGGAACCGGAATGCCCTGATAAAAACCCATGAGGTTAGGAAGGCGACCTCAACCATGTCTCGTACAAGCGCATGATCCAGAACATGCAACCCCAGTCATTAACGGACCATATGATCCAAAGATCATGTATCTGACCACTTGGCCACCCCAAAGTCCTTAATTTGTTAACAATTATTTACATAATTAAACAAGGAGGGTTGACAAACATTAATTGCTGCAGATGCCTTATGTCCCTGTACAATTGAATACCCTGTGACATTTACATGTACATAAAGTCGAAAACCTAACACCATTATAGTATTAATGATTAATTGACTATTTAGGGATTCAATTAAATGTTGAGAATTATACTCAACGAGTAACTATACGACATACACAACTTGCACACCGGCAGTTCCTTCATGAACTGTCTCTTACAGTTCCTCACGGGCCTTATTATCAACTAGTATGAAAATAAAGCTTTACCCCATCTCGGTTCTAAGGCAATTTTAGATCCTTACCGTCTATTTTGCACCGTGAAACTTTTTTGATCACCAAAAGAAATCATTTCCTGACACAACCGAGACAAATTTATAATAAACCAACACTATTTTCGTGTAGAATTCGATGTTAGAAAAAGACCGGTCTGCGCTGACGTCAGTTAACAAACATGGCGGCCAGATTTGAACGATTTCGTTTATCTTTTTCTAACGTCGAATTCTACATGAAAATAGTGTTGAATTATTATAAATTTGTGTCGGTTGTGTCAGGAAATGTTTTCTTTTGGCGACCAAAGAAGAATCACGGTGCAAAGTAGACGGTAAGGATCTAAATAGCCCTAGAACCGAGATGGGGAAAAGCCTTATTTTCATACTAGTTGATAATAAGGCCCGTGAGGAACTGAACTAGCACACCGGTAACCTGTCTATTTTTTTTAGCTGGTCGGATAGCCGTGGCGATAGAGAGGCGGCTTCTCACCAATGCAACGAGGGTTCAACCCCAGCTCAGGGCACGATCTGTGCCAAGGGCCAAATTCAAAAAAGGCCTCAGGCCTTATTTGCTACCCTTGTAAAAGGGAGTGGATATTCGCCATTCGAATGGCGAATAACCTAGAGTCATAAGGATGGTTATTCGCCATTCGTTTTATATAATAACACTAGCATTCTTGCAGATTGTTTGTGCTTTTATTCAATACCCAGACCCAGAATCCTTTTTTAATTGTCATTTGTTATTTGAAGTTCCATAGTGCATATAAACACCTTCGTTCACAGCGAAGCGTAGACAGCGAAACCACCATCGTGTGTAGATGGAAGTAGCACACATGTAAAAAATTCCGCATTCTGTGAAATTCTGTATTATTACTAATCCAGAAACATTGAAAACGCATTTCTTTACACTTTTGTTTATCACAAAGTAGATGTTATACAAACTTAATAAAATGTCATTCCCGCGAAAGCAACAGAGGCTACCTGATCTGCCCGCCCGTCTACCACCCGGAGTAGGCTACCCATATTATGTCATTGTCAACCGCATGTTCTATCTATATACCATTCGTTTTTCATTTCCTACCAATACATTTCATTTCAACTGCGTGTTATATTTGTCACCCGTATATTTCTTTTTATACCTTCCATTTCAAACGAAAGAGAGGGAGAGGGGGAGAGCTCAATGGCAGGCCTAATGGTATAGCGCGCACGCCCCCATTTTTTTTATTGACATCCCGTATTTATTTGCCTACCTTTCTTTCTCAGTTATGTGTTTTATTGTCAAACATATAATTATCTACTCCTATAGGCGTACCATCCATGGATGATATCGTATTTTCTTAAAATTGACGAAGGGGTTAAACTTTAGAGCATTTAATGTCAGTTTAATACACAGTGACATTATTTAAGGAATCATGAATTTTTGTTTAAGCGACCGGCTTCGGATGCCGCGTCCCTAGGCATGATCATAATTTGTTTTGGCTATTCCCTCTTGGCAGTGGTACAGAACGGAGGGCTTGACAAGGACAGCTGTGTAGTCGATAAGGTGGGACGAAAAAAACAAGGACCCGTGTATACATTGGCGTATCCGGGAAAAATTTCCCTCATTCGAAACTGGAGGGAGAGAGAGAGAGAGGGGGGAGAGAGGGGGTCATTTCGGGACTAATACAAAGGATTCCATTTTTTTTATTTGAATAATACCCTTGCGCGTAGGCGCCTTTATACTTTAGCAGTGGTAGGTCGCGGGGAAAACCCATTTGATTGGACAGGCGACCCAACTCCTTGCCACGTACAACAGGGGAGTCGAAACTGTTTAAATTTGACTTGTGACAAATAGCAACTTTTAGTCGACTTTGTCTTGGCTTTTTCTTCCTCAGAAAATTCTTCCGTGGTCGCTTGTGCGTAGGGGTCTTTAGTCGTGGGAGGAAACCAGAGGACACCGGGAAAACCCACGAGGTTGGACATGCGAGTAAGAATAGTTGTGAGGAGAACGCAAAAAAAATTTACCATTGATGTTTCAAGTTTGCATTTTTTTAGTCATTTTTCCGGTTTCCTCCCACTGCTAAAAGACCCCTACGCGCAAGCGACCACGGAAATAAAATTAAAAACAGTGTTAGTCCCGTAATGACCTAGTTTGTGTCGATTGGTCATTAAATCAGATAATAATTATGACCTCTAGAAGATGGACCACAAGCAAAAAACACGATTTTTCGTACAATCAGGGGCCATAGTTCAGGAGTTACGATCAGATATGAGTGAACATCGAAAGGGATAGAGTGCCGCGCTTCGACATCTAGCTGGCCGGCCACCTCTTGCTTGCGGCTGCGGTTTCGAGCCCTGATGTGAGCGTATGTGGCATGGAGATAGCTAGGGGCGCCTTCTAAACCTTTTATCCCACTGCTAAAGGCCCGTACGCGCAAGTGAATTATTGAAATAAAATGAAACCATATGTTAGTCCCAAGATGACCTAGTTGTGTTGAGTGGACGTTTAACCCCATTTCTCTCTCTCTCTCTCTCTCTCTCTCTCTCTGCGCTCGGACTCAGCTTTTGGAGAAGGGATACGAGGGAAATGTTGCCTCAACTGTATCGGCCATATTACAAGTCAACTCCTATATCGAATTCTAACGAGTACACGGGACTTTCTTTTGTTTACGTCTAAGCCGAATGACTATACGTCGTCCTTTGCCAGGCCCCGGAAGTGGCAACAACGCCGGAAACTCCAGAAAAACTTTTTCGGCCGGAATCCCCAGCCACCATGCCTCACTTTAGCCGTGCCCCAAATATATGGCTTGTGTGTGTGTGTGTGGGGGTGGTGGTTAACGAATCAGAGGGTGTTATCTAGTCAAGTAGCGTGCCTTTGATTCCGCGCTTGTACGTGGCAATGGGTAAGGCCGTATGTCCAGTCTCGTGGGTTTTCTCTGCTATAGGGCTTTATACGTAAGTGAATTAGTAAAATAAATTTGAGCCATATGTTAGTCTAGAAATTACCTAGTCTGTTTTGAACGAACGTATGGCGAACCGTCTCTCTCTCCCTCTCTGTCTCTCTCTCTCTCTCTCACCATATCTGTCCCATCATCAGGCTATAATACAGTGAAAATATCCACATAAAATAAACAGACAGGCAAAAACAGTTCTTGTGTCATTCGTTTTTTTTCATATTTAGCAGCAGGGTTTTTTTTTCATTTTTTTATCTATCAGAACCTTTAATTTTCAACCACTGTTTATTTCCAATCCATTTATTTGAATAAAACTATTTTGTCTTAACTTTACCTTTCAAAGACAGGTCATAACGTATGGTACTTTTTCGGGTAGTCACCGCTAGGCTATAAATAGACCTCCAATGGCACTGTGTAAAACAAGTTTGTTGTAGCAGTTATTTTCGCAGTTTTACTACAACGAAAATGATGTATGTGCATTTTGTACGACGAAGTTAAACTAGTTCAAGTGGTTGGCAACATTATTACCCCTCGACCAGGCATCGCGATACTAGATAGGACAGAGGATATCGATTTAAAAAAACGAATGGCGAATAATGTAAACGAATGGCAAATAACGTAAACGAATGGCGAATAACTCTTTGCCATTCGCATGGCGAATATCCTCTGCCCTTGTAAAATGACGCGATTGTTATTATTATTATTATTATTATTATAAGCCTGTACAATGTACATGTATAGGCTACTGCAAATTCCGAGCACGTGGCTAATGATGAAACAGGGGTCATCGAAGAGTTATCTCCCTTCAAAGTTCAATCATAAAACACATTGCTTTCATAATTTGTCTTTACATATGACTTCAGGATAAATAAAATACCGTCTAATAATAACACAATTAATCCTTATCAATAAACAACATTTAGAAGACAACAATTGCCATACAACCTATTACCAATTCTGCATAATATCAACAAACCCGACATAGGTTCCTGTGATAGGTCAAAGCTCACGAACAGCGCGGGACATTAGATTAGATTAGTCAAGTTATCCTTTCGATAAATGACAATATATCAACCTAATATTAGAGTAATTGCGCTACAATTATAAATCTATATGTACAGATCCTAATTAAAAGTATTAAAAGTGAATAGGATATGCAAAATAAACATTATTAAATTGCAGATGCTCGTAAAAACAAACAAACGATCGGTCAGACTTTTTAATTTCACTTATCGATATATTGATGATGTTTTAGACCTTAATAATACTAAATTTAGTGATTATGTAGACTTCATATATCCTGATGAGCTCGAAATTAAAAATACCACTGACAGTGACAATTACGCTTCCTACTTGGATCTGCGTCTCGATTATGACAATTGCCATAAACTGAGTGTTAAATTGTAATAATAATAATAATAATAATAATAGTTTATTCACAACTACATGATAAAATACATGAGTATGGAAATGCAAAGCTAAAGGTATAATGCATAATACATAATTGTTAATGCACATAACATGATAACAAACATAGCAATAATGCTTATATATATATTTTACTAGAGTATTATAGTGATAACAAATACATAGGCTATTTGATTCTATTTTAAAACCTCTTTTCTTAAATAGTTTTGAAATGTATTTGCCATTCAAGGTTATTTTGGTATAATCATTGTTTTGTAATATAATTTTAATTTTTAGTGGCATCAGAATAATTTGTTTTAAAACAGTCTAAATTGTATTGCTCTCTTATATCTTTATAGAAAGGGCAATATAATAACATGTGTGATTCATCTTCCACTTGATTTAAATTGCAATTTTTACAAATTCTTAGATGACGGGGTAAAAAGGGCTTTGCATATCTTCCTGTTTCGATTTCCAGTTTATGTGCACTTAGTCTTAACATGCTAAATGCAGTTCTCTCTTCTTTATTTAAAATACATAAATATTTTTCCAGCTCATAATTATCTTTTAATAAGTAGTAAAAAAATCGTGTTTCGTGTTAGTTCTCATGTTGCAATTTAAATGTTGGACTGACTTGCTTTTGTCAGTACATTTCCATGATTGGATGTACATATCATGCAATCTTGTTTTAAACAAATCTAAAAAGTAAGTAATATTAAAACTTCCATCTTTTCTACAAGTAAAAATTTCACCCATCCCGGCTTCAGACAATATTATTTCAACTTGACTTAACCATTTACTATTATTATTACTACCCATGTCATTAATGGCAGCTGTAAGGAGAGGGTAAGAATTTTTAATAGATGACTCAAGCCAGGTTTTGACCATTCGGTACTTTACATCTAAAAAAAAGGGAAACCTTCCTAGTTCAGCAAGAACAACAGAGTTGGTAGCTTTCTTATGAATGTTAAGAATATGTTTACATAAGTTCAAATGCAATTTTTCGATTTTTAATGTATTTTTATCATTAGATGTTACAAGGTCACCCCATGCATCGCAAGCATACAATATGATAGGTTTAACTAAAGAGTCAAATAATTTAAATAAAATGTGTGGTGAGACACTAATACATGACAAGGCTTTAACAATCTTAAAGTAAGCTTTTAATGCTTTATCAATCAAGTGATCAACGCCTTTAGAAAATGAGCCTGTTGATTGAATTATAATTCCTAAATATTTATATTCATTTACGTTTTGAAGTGGTTGGTTATTAATATAAAACTGTTTAAAAAACTTTTTTCCGGTTTTGTTAAACACCATAACCTTTGTCTTTTCTTCATTTACTTTTAATCTCCACTGTCTACAAAAAGAGTGAACTTTGTTTAAAGAAGACTGTAAACCATCTTCAGTTAGTGAAATAATTATGATATCATCAGCATATAACAATGCTGGTATTGCTTTATTTTCTAAATATGGGAGATTAGGCGAGTCCATTAGAGTGTCTGGTAACTTGTCAATAAACATTGTACGATAAACTGGATGACTTTGACTTTCCGATTGTTAACTTCCATTTATAGTAGTAGCCTAACATTCCAATTTCACCAGCTTATGGAGTGTTTGTGTCTCAACTAATTCGTTACACGAGAGCTTGTTCCTTTTATTCTGATTTTTTAAGTAGATCGAGGCATTTGTCATCTAAGCTTCAACTACAAGAATACTTGCGCACTAAACTTATTAAAACCTTTAACAAGTTTTATGGCCGTCATATTGATTTGATTGGTAAATATAACGTGTCTCTCTCGGCTATTATTCTAGATATTTTTAATTGACACGTATACCGTTACTATCGCCCTGATAATGTCTACTACATCGTTAAGACAGTTCATCATGTGTATTTTGCATACTATAGTTCATTGGCCAATCACGCTATTTGACCGTCATTTCGCCTAATAGATTGGATGCAGCTATGGCGGGTGTGGCGCCAGGCAGTGTAAGCTTACTCTTCCGGAAACCTGTTACCACTGCTTGTCGTGTATTTTGTACACGAGGAGCAGTCCATTTGCTGATTACACTATTTTGCTTGAATACACTATTTTGCCTATAACGTTTTTAGGACTTCGAATTCTGTCTTATGGTTTGGATTGTTCGTAATTGGTTTTTATTTTATTTCTACCAAGTCTGGGTGGGTTGCTCTGCCGGTGGATATTTTGTGTCCCCGAGGTAACCTGAAACCCAGTAGCTTTATAGTTCCATGTTGAGTACAAATAACCAAAATATACGGCTGGAAGGCAGTTTCAGGGTAAAAAACTGCCACGATACCCCCAAGGGCACGGGGGATATCGGTGATATATCCCAAGATACTAGTAATGGTATGGGAGATATTTTTCGTCCAGGTGCCTGTAATGTTTTAAAGTCCTCGAATGATTCATCAATCTCAACTCAACCGTGTTCTGTCAAACTATTTGATATTTTGCATTTTTCACCACATCACTCTTACTGTTATATTTCTAAATGTATGTCTAATAATTGTAAAACCTGTCCTATTTTGAATAACAATACCAATTTTACTAGTTCTTTAACTAATAAAACTTATTTTACACGTGGGTTTGAGAAACTAAATTGCAAAACCTCCAATGTTATCTACGGTATAGAATGTACACTCTGCGGACTGATTTATGTTGGCGAAACTAAAGAATGAATAAAATGGGGTTTAACGTCCTACGCTTAAGCACCTAACCTGGGCTAATTGAAGACGGGCGAAACTAAAGGCCCTTTACACTTACGCGTTAATGGTCATCGTCACAACATTAATAAGGGTAGTAACCAGATCCTCTATAAACATTTTAACCAACCGGACCACTCTATATAGTATCAATGAGAGTGTCGATATTAGAGAAAATTTACCACCATACTAACAGCCCTACTTTGAGTACTCCCTTTTCGCAGAGACCGAGAGGAATATTGGATACGAACATTAGATACTGCGATCCCTTATGGATGCAATGGCAATGTAGCTAGTATTGGGAATTTATCTAGCCCTGCGTGTAGCGATGTTAATGTCATGACGTTATTCCCCAAGTTTCGTCGTCGAAAACGCAGTCACGGACATCGTCGCTACACATCACCTAAGCTCAGCACTATATCATTGGATGCCCTTTTAGAAATTATTCAGGAACCACTAGGGCCACATCATATCCGTACTAAATTATATTCTATTCCACTTACTATTTTGAAAATACTTAAAGCTGAATGTTTGGATTCAAATTGTACTGACCCTGCATCCACTAAATACAGGGTTGTATCAATTGTTCTTGACATTGCCCACCGTCGTCTGGACATTGCAACTGAGTCTGATGCGTCACACACCACAAATAGTTCATTTCTAAAATTGAAATTTGCTAATAAAGGCATTGATGCTATCGGATAAAGCCAAATATTACACCATAAGCAAGTCACAGCACACATCCCTCCTTACTTCAAAACTGTTATTGTTCCTAGGATTTCTTATACTTATACCAACCCATTGCATCCAAAATATTTAATTACAGAAATGCATTACCTGACATCAATGCAAAAGACTTATACAATAACCCTCTACCATGTTCTTGTTCTACGTCGTCCTTCCTGGACATGTGGTCACTGGTGATTTGAACATAGTCCAGAATAATAAGCTACGTGAAATTTTGTCCAAAGGACCCAAATACCGGGAACCGCAACCATTTTCATGGGATCAAAATTTCAAACTTATTATGGATGCCGTGGAGGCAGGGGCGGACTGGGCTCCTGAGGGGTGCCCTGTGCAGGGTAACTGAAGGGGCCCTACCCTTTAGAGTCAAACATCACGAACAACCGCGGAGGGCGAATCCCGTCGCTCCGAGCGCCGAAGGCGCGATTTCTTTGAGGAGGTTCTGGGGGAGGTTTTCCCCCCAGAATTTTTTTGAAATTCGCCAGCCGGAAACCCGTTTTCCAAGCATCTGGGGATCTATTTTGGAAAAAGTAAAACTCCATTTTGGCGAGGAATTTCTCTGGGGTAGTAGGCCTATCGTTTTCTAAGCATAAGGGGATCAATTTTGGAAAAAGTAAATCTGCCGAATTTCAAAAACAAATACTTAAAATATAAAATTACTTAATAAATTATTAAAATTACTTAAAAGTAATACTGTAGGCCAGTAATAATAAACAAGACATTGACATATATATCAACTTATGATGAATTATGGATAAAAGACTAATTATATTAAACTGGTAAACGTACAAATAACCAAATTAGTAGTTTAAACTTACAAGTATTACATGGCACAAGACTGAATACTACTGCAACTGAATTCCATGTCCGAAAAATACCGCCAGATACCAGAAGCGAGAAAAATGCTATTTCAGCTGAATGGTGCTGCGCCGAAAGTGCCCGAGGGCAAATATCACAAGGTCCTACCCATATGTCATCAATTGGGCCCCCAATTTTGACAAAATAAATCACTATTTTTACTGAATTTTGAAAATAGGGACCCAATGGTCACCGAATAGAGGCCCATTTACCAATGACAAGTGGGCCCCTACCCTTGACTATATGCCCCCAATGTTGACAAAAATAAATCACTATTTTTACTGAATTTTGATGTATTTTGGAGTTTTTAAGCCAAAATTGGGCCTCTCTTGAAGCAAAAGGGGGCCCCTTGGCCACATGTAGACTACTGACATGTAGAGTGGGGCCCAGCTTACGTCAAATATGGGGCCCAAGTCGAGGGAAATTGTAGGGACATAGCTAGCTGACATGGGGATGGGGGCCCCAAGTGGAGGCAACTGGGGCCCCAAAGCCTTGTCACAGAAATTATAGGGGTTGCAACCCCCCTTTGACACTCTTTTAAACCCTTTATGTTCACTTTTACATTAAAATATTTTTTTCATTTTGTTTTGGTTTTTTTGGAAGTGGGGGCCCGCCTGTGCAAGCACAGGCGCACAGGCGGGCCAGTCTGCCCCTGCGTGGAGGACTGCGCTAGAGCATGGGCTAAGAGGGAAGATGTTATCTCGGATGCTCTTTCTGATTGGACTAAGTCTATCAGTCGTTTACTTAAACGTAGGATATACATGCAACGTTTTTCAGTTGACACTAGGCCCAAGTCTATTTTCAATGATGTTAGCATTGTTGAAAATCTGAATGCCTTGCATGACAAATATGTCATTGTGCCAGCTGACAAAGCGCCCAATAACATAGTGTTTATTTGTAAACGACATTATTTTGACTGTCTGTTCAAAGAACTTAATTTCGGGAAACCAATCGACAGCGCTACATATAAACGATCTACTTTTAGTATGGATGAAATTATATCCAATCACAAATCGGTACTCACTTCATTTGGTACTCCATGTGGAAATACCTTTACAGATTTGCCCTTGTTGTATTGGATACCTAAATTACATAAAAATCCTTACAAGCAACGTTTTATAGCAGGTTCATCCCGTTGTTCCACAAAACCACTTTCAAAGGTATTGACATCTATACTGACAGCTGTTAAAGAGGGTATTTTTTAAAGTGATAAAGGGACATAACTCTGATAGCAATGATCAGAAATCGCTGATAATCAATAGACTTCGTCTCATGACTTTAAACACTGCGTATCAATTTAAAGTCAATTGGATGTTAACTTTAGCCTCTAGAGCGCCCACAAGAAATTGTGGACGACGTACGCATGAACGGGTCGACGGCAATATACATCCACATTTCTAATGTGGGCGTATAAAAAAATGGTTTATAAAGTAATGAGATACCGTGGGATTAATATGCGCATACTGATATAGCATGGATGTGTAGTGTCTGATGAATATGTATGTATTCCATATAAGGTTACTTATATACACGTCATTACACGTGGTCACTATTTCAATTGTTGTACCCCTCTATTGTTAATATAATTAGAGTTGCGTGTATAAGACTAACAGGAATAAAACGTGTTTGATTAGATTCGTATGTGTGTATTTTAATCTGAGTTAAATCCGATACAATCCTTGAGATATATGACCGGGGAGATATAACAATTGGCGACGAGGATAATTTTTAGGCCCTCCGCCTACGGAAACGCCACTACAATGAAGCCAACCCCCAAAATTACCTTAAGTTGAAATACGCTGCAAGAGACACCATAAAAAAGGCACAAAGTGGGCACTGGATGACATTCTGTAATGCGTTGAATAAAAACACGCAAACAGGTGCCGTCTGGAAGAAGCTGAACGCCATGAACGGGAAACGCCGATCATTCAACATACCAAACCTTGAAGATGGAGATAAGTACGTTACCAACGGCAAGGAAAAGGTAGACCTACTAGCAAAAACTTTTGCTAACGCAAGCAAAGACGAAAACCAATCACCAGAGTTTCTGAAGAGGAAGGAAATCTTATACTCGCAGCACCCTTCATTAGTAATTGAATCTAATGAAGTGGCTGAACCAATCAACCTACCCTTCTCTGAGGGAGAGTTAAATAAGGCTCTTTCCCTCAAGAAGGATAGTGCGGCTGGGGAGGACAAAGTAAAGTACTCCATGCTCAAACATCTACCAAGAAACGCCAAAACGATACTACTAAACTTCTTCAACACATCTTGGCTGTCAGGAGAGGTACCTAAAGAATGGCGAAAAGCAAACGTCATCCCTCTACTGAAAGCTGGGAAAGAGAAGAACAAGGCAGAGTCATATCGACCAGTAAGTTTGACATCCACACTATGCAAAACCTTGGAAACAATGGTTTATCCGAGTACAGTTCTATCTGGAGAGCAATCGATTGATCGACGAAAATCAAAGTGGGTTCAGGAAAGGACGATCAACAATGGACCACTTGGTTAGGCTACAGCAAGTCATGTCGCAGGCACTTCTCTCAGGAAACCTGTTATGTGCCGTGTTCGTAGATCTGACCAAGGCTTTCGATCTAGTTTGGTTAGACGGGCTGCTCTTCAAGTTGGGACGTATCGGTATAACGGGCATAATGTTTCGGTGGATTAAAAGCTTTCTGAGCGATAGAAGGATACAGGTGAATGTTGGCAGATTCCTGAGTGCCGAGCAAACATTAGAAAATGGCACGCCTCAGGAGTCTGTTATCAGTCCCACTCTCTTCAACATCATGATCAATGACATTCACAAATCGTCCTACCTCGATTCCAGAACTGACTTGGCTAAATTTGCCGATGACAGTACCATATGGAGAAATGGGACGAGCTTCTGTGAACCAAAAAGAATATGCAAAAAGCCTTAGACAAATTCATGACATGGGCAAACGATTGGGGATTTAAAGTCTCGGAGAAGAAAACAGTCGGCATGCTTGTGAGCAGGGATAGAGGGATGAACAGAATGACTCTGTGTATGAACGGGAAAACCATCGAGTTTAAAGACCAAACCAAGTTCCTTGGCGTAATCTTTGACCGACGGTTGACCTGGAAACCGCCCATCGACTGGACTGTAGATAGATGCTCCAAAATCCTAAACTTAATGAGAAAATTAACGGGCAGTGCGTGGGGCGCCAATAGAGTTACACTAATGATGGTATATCGTGCTCTAATACGTTCTGTATTAGACTACGGCTCTTTGGCCTTCATGAACTGCGCGCAAAAACTCTTAAGCAAGCTTGACACCATCCAATACAAAGCTCTGTGTATTGCGACTGGCGTAGGGCTCGGGACTAGGCGAGAGGCACTACTACAAGAAGTCGGGGAGTTGCCCCTATCCCTAAGAAGAAAAGAACTGGCGACAAGGTATTGGGTCAAGATATCACAACTAGGTGAAAGATCCCCAACATTTGTCAGTCTACAAAAGACAAAATATGTAAGAGATCCCAAAAAGAAAACCTTCAGCCAGGGTATCAGAGAAACGATCAAGGAACTACGACTGGGGGAGCTCGTGATAAATAAACACGACCCCCTAGTTGTCGCCCCTTGGACGCTCCCTATACCACTGGTCAATCTAGATCTACTACAGAAAACCGACAAGAAAAATAACCCCAGTGCTGCACGTGCTTTCTCTCTAGAACATTTGGAAGACAACTGGCCGTCTGATGACTGGGACCATGTGTACACGGATGGCTCACGCAACCCTGAAAGGGGCACCAGCTCGTTTGGAATATACCTGCCAAACGGGGAACAGGGAATAAGCAGGAAACTGCCCAATAACTGCTCGATGTACACTGCAGAGCTCGTTGCCATTCGTGACGCCATTTCATGGATCTCCCATCAAAAGACTGACAAGTTCGTCATTCCAAGCGATTCTCTAAGCAGTCTGATTTCAATCCAAAATGACAACTCGGAATCAAGGCCAGAAGTCATTTTGGAAATCAGGCAGCTATATCAGAGGGTCCTAGAGAAGGGAAGCAAATTAGAGCTCGTGTGGATTCCATCACATGTCAACATTAAAGGAAACGAGGAGGCAGATCGACTCGCCAACGAGGGTCTCAAGGACACAGCTACACCCCGCCTCATAGACTACAGCACCACGGAAATCTACAGTGTGGTCAAAAGACAGGTCAATTCAATCTGGGAATTAAATCTCGTTGAACTTGACACATACAGATTCCGACTGGATGACGAGATCTACACCAAGACAGCGACCAATCACCCTAGACGAGATATATGCAGACTCATATCAAAACTAAGGGTGAAAGAGCGGCTGCGAGACTACAAACACCAAGTCATCGTCTGTGAGTGCGGAGAAGAGTGTACCACCAACCATGTCCTGGTAGACTGCGAGGTTTACAAGGAAGAGAGACAGGACTTAGTGAGAATGATGGAGACCAACAACATACCATTCAACACTAAGAACCTACTCTTCCCTAGACCAGATCTGAAGCTACAAATCTTTGAAGAAATCCACACCCTAATGGACACAGTTGGACTAAGTAGATTAGTGAAATAAGAAAGGGTCACGGCTAGATAACGTCTCCATACAACGTAGGATGGTTGAGTAAAAACGTCCTCACGAAGGAAGCCCAACCATCCTATATATTTATTTTTATCTTTTTATTTTTTCTACTTTTTTTTTTATCTTAACTTTTTTATTTTATACGACGTAGGGTGGGTAAGCGAAGGAAGCCCAACCACCTTACAACTTTATTTTAATTTATTCATTTTACTTTATCTTTATTTTACTTTAATTTAATTTATTTTTACTTACTTTATTTTTATTTACTTTATTTTTATTTACTTTATTTTTATTTATTACCTTTAATTTATTTTAACTAATAAATTTTAATTAATTCATTTTACTTTATCTTTACTTTACTTTTACTTTAATTTACTTTATTTTATTACCTTCAATTTATTTGACTACAACTTTATTATACTCTCTTTATTTATTTAATTTTATATTAGTTTAATTTACTACTAACATCTACTAAACTGGCGGGATAGTGGAGTAAGGGGGAGTCATGATCAGACGGGCTCGGCATCTAAACACTATTCTGCCAAAACAAATACCAGTGGGATAGTGGAGTAAGGGGAGGCCACGAGAAGACAGGCCTGGTACCTAAACACAAATCCCACAAAGAAGACGTCTACCAATCCAGAAACAGAAGAGATCATCTACCAACGATGTGTATTTTTTTAAATAAAGGGAAGAACTTCCCACTAAAACCTAAATCCATGGCCTAAGGCCAAAATGGAAAGATTGCAAAAACATATTCTAAAAATCAGGAAGCTGCTTCGGCTCTCCTATGTCTTGTCTGTGATATCACTTAAGTGGAAGCAGACGTTAAACACCTAAAGAAGAATGGATAATTTTCACGTAAAAGAAGACGTATCGCGGGCTATATTCCTACAGAAATTGGTGGAATTGCAAATTTTGATTGTTCGGGGGATCCAACGTCCGTGGGAACATGATGGCGCAAATGGAAGCGTGCTTTTGATCTTTTTATTGATGGGAAAGGAATTCGTAGTAATGCACAGAAGAAATCGTTATTATTGCACTGTGGCGGAATACAGATGCAAGATATTTTTTTCACCTTTGACGTTCCCGCGCCAGCAGACGATGACAACGTATATGCCGTGGCTTTGAGGTTATTGGATGGCTATTTTACTCCACAATTAAACACCCCGTATGAAAGACACTTGTTTAGGGAACTTTATCAATTTCCTAACGAAACCGTGGACCAATTTGTAACTCGATTACGTTTGCGCGGCGACGCCTGTGGGTTTGACCACGCTGAGGAAGAAATTCGGGATCAAGTGATCCAAATGTGCACATCGCACGATTTACGGAGAAAATGTTTGGAACGAGGGCAAGGATTACGTTTGACAGACCTACAAACACTTGCCAGAAACATGGAAGCAACCCAGAGACAAGTGGAAAATTTTGATAAACCTGCAAATGGCGGAAAGACCGAAATAAATAGAATTTTGTACAGAGGCAGAGGAGATTTTAGAAGACGTCAACCTCCGCCTAGATCGAACTATAGACCGAGTAATTTTGAAATGAGGTGTTATAGATGCGGTAATATGGGACACAGACAAAGCGATGGAACTTGTCCAGCGATGCACCGTAAATGTTATAAGTGCCACGACTATGGTCATTATGCTAGCTGCTGTAAAACTAGGTCAAAATCTACCCCACCGCCGACACGTGGACGACCACGCTACCAACAATCTAGTTCACGACCCAGTTTTTCAGGTCAAGGACGTCGTGATTATAGATACAGGCACCATTCTGAAGTTACGAGAAACCGATTAAAATTCCTTCAGTCGGAAAAAGACAGATACAATGAAGATAGGATGACAGATACATTTCGATATTTAAGAGTGCGCGAAGAAGAAGATGATTATATATTTAGTTTTGAAGATAATAAACAGCCGAAAGTGTTAGTTGATATTGGCAACGTTCCCAGTGTTGAAATGATTCCGGATTCGGGAGCTAGTTGTAATGTTATGGATCAAGAACATTGGGAGGAATTAAAAGATAAGAAGATAAAGTGTCAATCATCATTTTCAAATAAGAAACTTTATCCTTTTGGAAGTGATAAGCCATTGACAGTAATGGGATGTTTTACAACTTTGTTGACAGTTGGAAACAAATCAACGGAAGCCACAATTTATGTCATAAAAGAGAAGGGTCAAACTTTATTGGGAAGAGACACAGCCATAGAACTAAATGTGTTACAACTAAATTATGTTCACTCTGTAAGGGGAAAGGTTGACATTTTTGAAAAATATAGTCCATGTTTTGGGGCTTTGGGGAAACTTAAAAATTTTCAGTTAATATTACCTATTGATAACACAGTAAAACCTGTGGCGCAACAGTTAAGAAGAGAGGGATTTAACCTGAGACCTAAAGTGGAAGCTAAAATAAAAGAACTTGAAGGTTTAGATGTTATTGAAAAAGTTCAAGGTCCAACACCTTGGATTTCTCCATGTGTGGTTGTACCTAAATCAAAAGGAGAAATAAGACTGTGTGTTGACATGAGGCAGGCGAATACTGCGATTGTTAGAGAGAGATGTCCGATACCTACTGTGGACGAAATTTTGCATGATTTGAATGAAAGTACCATTTTTAGTAAACTTGATATTTTATCTGCGTTTCACCAGATAGAACTACACGAAGATTCAAGACCCATAACAACGTTTGTAACCCATATGGTACTATATAGATACAAAAGATTAATGTTTGGAATATCGTGTGCCCCAGAAATGTATCAACGGATTATTCAACAAGCTCTCCAAGGCTTGGAAGGAGTTAGAAACATTTTTGACGATATTATTGTGCATGGGAAAACAGAAAAGGAACACAACGAGAGACTTGAAAAACTTCTTAAGAGAATCGAGGAACTGGGACTTACCTTGAATAAAGATAAATGTAAATTTAATATGCCACAATTAGAATTTATGGGACACTTATTATCAGCACGAGGTATAGGTCCTACAAAATCTAAAATTGAAGCTGTGACTGAAGCGAGACGACCTCAGAGTGCTTCAGAGGTGCGTTCATTCTTAGGACTTGTCAATTATAGTGCCCGTTACATTAAGAACTTGTCAACTATTGCAGAACCTTTGAGAAAATTAACTAAGAAAAAAGAACCCTTTATTTGGGAATATGAACAGGAAGAATCGTTTAATAACTTAAAGCAATCTTTAGCATGTGCATGTACATTAGGTTATTTTAATAGGCATGATATAACTTTTGTTATTACTGATGCTAGTCCTGTGGGTCTAGGTGGAATTTTGATTCAAGAACAGCAAGGCGAACATAGGGTTATTTGTTATGCAAGTAGATCACTTTCCGAAGTCGAAAAGAAATATTCACAAACTGAAAAAGAAGCGCTAGGTATTGTTTGGGCATGTGAACGTTTTCATACGTATTTATATGGTACCAATTTTGATTTGCTAACTGATCATAAGCCTCTTGAATTTATATATTCTAAGCGATCTAAGCCAAGCGCAGGGATAGAACGTTGGGTATTAAGACTCCAACCATATACATATAATGTTCATTATATTAAGGGCTCAGATAATATTGCTGATTGTCTATCAAGGTTAACTCAAAACCATAATACTAAGAATAGTTCAACGGAAGATCATAATTATGTTAAATTTGTTGCAGAAATGTCTACACCAAAAGCTCTATCTACTCGTGAAATTGAACGTATTGCTTCTAAGGATGAAGAATTGTTAAATTTAAGGGATTGTATTAAAACTGGTGAATGGCATAAGCTTAAGAATAAATTTTATTTAACAATTAGAAATAAACTTTGTGTAATAGGATATTTAATATTAAGAGGTACTAGAATTCTTGTTCCTTACAAATTAAGAGATATTGTATTAGAATTATCACATGAAGGACATCCTGGTATTGTTGTTATGAAAAGACTTTTGAGATCTAAGGTTTGGTGGCCAGGTATAGATAAAGATGTAGATAATTTTTGTAAATCATGTAAGTCATGTCAAATTGTTAGCGCAACACAATCACCTGAACCATTGAAAACTACTGACTTACCTAATGGTCCTTGGCAACATGTAGCAGCAGATTTGATGACTCCATCATTACCTTCAGGTGATCATTTATTTGTTGTCGTAGATTATTATAGTCGTTATATTGAGGTGGAATGAATGAAATCCACAACGTCTGATAACATTATTGCTAGTCTTAAGAGAATGTTTCTTATGCATGGATTAACATTATCTATTACCACTGATAACGGTCCTCAATTTATTAGTGACCAATTTAAGGATTATTTAGAATGTAACGATATTAAGCATAGGCGCACAACACCAATATGGCCTCAAGCAAATGGTGAGGTTGAACGACAGAACCGTTCATTGCTTAAGCGACTGAAAATTGCACAAATTGAAAAACGAGAGTGGCATGAGGAATTGAATAAATATCTTATGATGTATAGAACCACACCCCATAGTACTACTGGTGTTAGCCCTGCAGAATTGATGTTTAAACGTAAACTTAGAACAAAATTACCAGCATTGGATGATTTCGATTATTCCCATGATGATTTAGCTGTTAGGGATTATGATGCCGAGCGAAAAGGGAAAGGGAAGATATATACTGACTTTAAGAGAAAAGCTTGTGAAAGTAATGTTAAAGAGGGTGATTTAGTTTTATTGAAACAAAAGCCTGAGAATAAGTTAATGTCAAATTTTGAAGCTAATCCATATCATGTCATATCTAAACATGGTAATAGTGTAACTGTAGAAAATGAACAAGGTGTGAGGTATAAGAGAAATTCTACGCATGTTAAAAAGTTTATTGATAAGTTGAATCAAAGTACTAATGATTTCAATAATGGTGAAAGTACTACAAACTCCAAGTCTAAAAATAATACAATGTTTGATTTTGATGATATTATTGTTGAAAAGCCAACTGGTCAAAATGATAGCAGTAATACTTTATTAGACCAGAGTGATGTTAGTGAAAATGTTGTACATCAACAAGGTAGTATACCTAATCAAGATAATACTCAATCTTCTACCGATTTACACAAAAAGAATAATTCAGAACTTGAATGTAATTTACGTCCTACTAGTACTAGATTTAGAAGAATGCCTAATAGGTATCAAGATTTTGATATGTTAAAATGAGGATTGTTAATTTGTTTGTTGCATGTTTGTATTTGAATAGTCTTATAGTATTATGATAAATTTTAATCCAAGGCAAGGATTTATCTACAATATTCATTTACTGAAACTTTATATTTTATCATTATTATGCATGTAGTATTTTCTTTATAATTACAATATTTGTTTTCAATTATTTTTATTATTCATAGGTAAAATATTTGTAGATTTAAAAGCAATACATGTAGATTACTTTTAAAGTAAAAAGGGAGGAATTGTAGTGTCTGATGAATATGTATGTATTCCATAACCGAGCTGAAGCTCTCACCCGGATTCCAGCACCCGGATTCGAGATAAAGTTAGCAAACAAAATTCTCGCAGCCATAACCTAGCACCCGGATTCGAGATCAAGTTAGCACACATATTCCTAGCGCCAAGAAAACTCTACATATAATTATCACGAAAATAATTGTTGCCTTTGTATTTATTAGAAAATAAAACATAATAAAAGCAAAATATATATGCAATAGATATCCGACCTCAACCCCCGCCCCAAAATATAATATTACCGTAAACATACTAAAATATCGCACACTAGGCTAACTAGTCGAGCATGTAAAAAAGGGGTACGTCACTATGTACACAATAACTTCTAAACTAGCTTCGGCGGCATCAATATCTTTATTTCGCCAACTAAACAGATGCATAAGGTATGCACATGCCAAATATCATTAACTTTCTATGGTGCCGTACCGAGTTATACCCCCGAAAAGTTCCCAGCACCCGGATTCGAGGTGGAGTATATGGGTTCAATAAACAACGGGTAAGCCTACGCTGCATCAAAAAACGACCCAAACCAACTTTGGTGGGAAAATGATTTTTATTTCACGGGATCAAGAGATGAATAGACTACTAGAATACATTATTTCAGAAGGCACCTATGTTGGCTTTTCGAGATGTATTACCGTAAACATACTAAACATATGGGGGGAATCGGGTTAGGGTAGGCTCACTATGCACCCAATAACTTCTAAACTAGCTTCGGCGGCATCAATATCTTTATTTCGCCAACTGAACAGATGCATAAGGTATGCACATGCCAAATACCATTAACTTTCTATGGTGTCGTACGGAGTTATACCCCCGAAAAGTTCCCAGCACCCGGATTCGAGGTGGAGTATATGGGTTCAATAAACAACGGGTACGCCTACGCTGCATCAAAAAACGACCCAAACATCTTTGGTGGGAAAATGATTTTTATTTCACGGGATCAAGAAATGAATAAACTACTGCAAAACAACATTTCAGAAGGCTCCTATGTTGACGTTTCGAGATATATTACCGTAAACATACTAAACATATGCGGGGAATCGGGTTAGGGTAGGCTCACTATGCACCCAATAAATTCTAAACTAGCTTCGGCGGCATCAATATCTTTATTTCGCCAACTAAACAGATGCATAAGGTATGCACATGCCAAATATCATTAACTTTCTATGGTGCTGTACCGAGTTATACCCCCGCAAAGTTCCCAGCACCCGGATTCGAGGTGGAGTATATGGGTTCAATAAACAACGGGTAAGCCTACGCTGCATCAAAAAACGACCCAAACCAACTTTGGTGGGAAAATGATTTTTATTTCACGGGATCAAGAGATGAATAAACTACTAGAATACAACATTTCAGAAGGCTCCTATGTTGGCTTTTCGAGATATATTACCGTAAACATACTAAACATATGGGGGGAATCGGGTAAGGGTAGGCTCACTATGCACCCAATAACTTCTAAACTAGCTTCGGCGGCATCAATATCTTTATTTCGCCAACTAAACAGATGCATAAGGTATCCACATGCCAAATATCATTAACTTTCTATGGTGCCGTACCGAGTTATACCCCCGCAAAGTTCCCAACACCTGGATTCGAGGCGGAGTATGTGGGTTCAATAAACAACGGGTAAGCCTACGCTGCATCGAAAAACTACCCAAACCAACTTTGGTGGGAAAATTATTTTTATTTCACGGGATCAGGAAATGAATAAACTACTTGAAAACAACATTTCAGAAGGCTCCTATGTTGACGTTTCGAGATATATTACCGTAAACATACTAAACATATGCGGGGAATCGGGTTAGGGTAGGCTCACTATGCACCCAATAACTTCTAAACTAGCTTCGGCGGCATCAATATCTTTATTTCGCCAACTAAACAGATGCATAAGGTATGCACATGCCAAATATCATTAACTTTCTATGGTGCCGTACCGATTTATACCCCCGCAAAGATCCCAGCACCCGGATTCGAGGTGGAGTATATGGGTTCAATAAACAACGGGTAAGCCTACGCTGCATCAAAAAACGACCCAAACCAACTTTGGTGGGAAAATGATTTTTATTTCACGGGATCAAGAGATGAATAAACTACAAGAATACAACATTTCAGAAGGCTCCTATGTTGGCTTTTCGAGATATATTACCGTAAACATACTAAACATATGGGGGAATCGGGTTAGGGTAGGCTCACTATGCACCCAATAACTTCTAAACTAGCTTCGGCGGCATCAATATCTTTATTTCGCCAACTAAACAGATACATAAGGTATCCACATGCCAAATATCATTAACTTTCTTTGGTGCCGTACCGAGTTATACCCCCGCAAAGTTCCCAGCACCCGGATTAGAGGTGGAGTATATGGGTTCAATAAACAACGGGTCTACGCTGCATCAAAAAACGACCCAAACCAACTTTGGTGGGAAAATGATTTTTATTTCACGGGATCAAGAAATGAATAAACTACTAGAATACAACATTTCAGAAGGCTCCTATGTTGACGTTTCGAGATATATTACCGTAAAAATACTAAACATATGGGGGGAATCGGGTTAGGGTAGGCTCACTATGCACCCAATAACTTCTAAACTAGCTTGGCGGCATCAATATCTTTATTTCGCCAACTGAACAGATGCATAAGGTATGGACATGCCAAATATCGTTAACTTTCTATGGTGCCGTACCGAGTTATACCCCCGCAAAATTCCCAGTACCCGGATTCGAGGTGGAGTATATGGGTTCAATAAACAACGGGTAAGCCTACGCTGCATCAAAAAACGACCCAAACCAACTTTGGTGAGAAAATGATTTTTATTTCACGGGATCAGGAAATGAATAAACTACTCGAAAACAACATTTCAGAAGGCTCCTATGTTGACGTTTCGAGATATATTACCGTAAACATACTAAACATATGCGGGGAATCGGGTTAGGGTAGGCTCACTATGCACCCAATAGCTTTTAAACTAGCTTCGGCGGCATCAATATCTTTATTGCGCCAACTGAACAGATGCATAAGGTATGCACGTGCCAAATATCATTAACTTTCTATGGTGCCGTACCGAGTTATACCCCCGCAAAGATCCCAGCACCCGGATTCGAGGTGGAGTATATGGGTTCAATAAACAACGGGTAAGCCTACGCTGCATCAAAAAACGACCCAAACCAACTTTGGTGGGAAAATGATTTTTATTTCACGGGATCAAGAGATGAATAAACTACTAGAATACAACATTTCAGAAGGCTCCTATGTTGGCTTTTCGAGATATATTACCGTAAACATACTAAACATATGGGGGGAATCGGGTTAGGGTAGGCTCACTATGCACCCAATAACTTCTAAACTAGCTTCGGCGGCATCAATATCTTTATTTCGCCAACTAAACAGATGCATAAGGTATGCACATGCCAAATATCATTAACTTTCTATGGTGCCGTACCGAGTTATACCCCCGCAAAGTTCCCAGCACCCGGATTCGAGGTGGAGTATATGGGTTCAATAAACAACGGGTAAGCCTACGCTGCATCAAAAAACGACCCAAACCAACTTTGGTGGGAAAATGATTTTTATTTCACGGGATCAAGAGATGAATAGACTACTAGAATACATTATTTCAGAAGGCTCCTATGTTGGCTTTTCGAGATATATTACCGTAAACATACTAAACATATGGGGGGAATCGGGTTAGGGTAGGCTCACTATGCACCCAATAACTTCTAAACTAGCTTCGGCGGCATCAATATCTTTATTTCGCCAACTAAACAGATGCATAAGGTATCCACATGCAAAATATCATTAACTTTCTATGGTGCCGTACCGAGTTATACCCCCGCAAAGTTCCCAGCACCCGGATTCGAGGCGGAGTATGTGGGTTCAATAAACAACGGGTACGCCTACGCTGCATCAAAAAACGACCCAAACCAACTTTGGTGGGAAAATGATTTTTATTTCACGGGATCAAGAGATGAATAGACTACTAGAATACAACATTTCAGAAGGCTCCTATGTTGGCTTTTCGAGATATATTACCGTAAACATACTAAACATATGGGGGGAATCGGGTTAGGCTCACTATGCACCCAATAACTTCTAAACTAGCTTCGGCGGCATCAATATCTTTATTTCGCCAACTGAACAGATGCATAAGGTATGCACATTCCAAATATCATTAACTTTCTATGGTGCCGTACCGAGTTATACCCGCGCAAAATTCCCAGCACCCGGATTCGAGGTGGAGTATATGGGTTCAATAAACAACGGGTAAGCCTACGCTGCATCAAAAAACGACCCAAACCAACTTTGGTGAGAAAATGATTTTATTTCACGGGATCAAGAAATGAATAAACTACTCGAAAACAACATTTCAGAAGGCTCCTATGTTGACGTTTCGAGATATATTACCGTAAACATACTAAACATATGGGGGGAATCGGGTTAGGGTAGGCCCACTATGCACCCAATAACTTCTAAACTAGCTTCGGCGGCATCAATATCTTTATTGCGCCAAATGAACAGATGCATAAGGTATGCACATGCCAAATATCAATAACTTTCTATGGTGCCGTACCGAGTTATACCACCGCAAAGTTCCCACCACCGGATTCGAGGCGGAGTATGTGGGTTCAATAAACAACGGGTACGCTTACGCTGCATTAAAAAAAAGACCAAAACCAGCTTATGGTAGGCTCACTATGCACCTGGACTCGATGAGCCTTCTGAAAGTTTTTTTCTCTTAACGGAGAGGAGAAGTTATAGCGTATATTATTATTCATATTGTTTAATATTTGATTAACATTATTGTGTATTATATACGTGGTATATTAATCGTAATATAAGTTATAGTGTGTACTGTTTAATCTTTGATTGACATTGCCGTGAATTATACACGTGGTGTACTAATCGTAACCCACAGGTGCGTGTGCATTGCGCGTGCATTCCAGCACGTGGAGGCATTACACTGATATATCACTGGTGTCCAGTCAACATTTGTTTATACAATTATCAAGTATTTAAAGGTGAATTCAATAATAGATAGAAAAGTATGTCGTTAAATATAAATACCGCGATTTGTTAGATCTAGGCGTGAGTCCTATATTGACCGAGGTAATTATGGGTCGTCGACATGAATATGGTCAAGTGACACGAGGGGAAGTTATAGCAATTCCAGAGGTGATGAATTTGTCCGCTAGCATATTCATCAAATTATCCTGTGAATACCGAGAGATTGTTACTAACAATACAACCCGGTCGAATGCGGGTAGGTCTTTAGGACCCGAGCACCAGACACGCAGGAATACGCCTGTGATTCCGAAATATTTGAGCTGCAATGGTACGGAAGCCCATATAGGTAGACAAGTGGTCTTGAAATTTTGTCAAGATTGTTTTGATAAAGAAGCGGGACAGCATGTTTGCAATAGTTTATTCATCTCTTGATCCCTTGAATTAAAAAACATTTTCCCATCAAAGCTATTTTGGGTCTTTTTTTGATGCAGCATAAGCGTACCCGTTGTTTATTAAACCCACATACTCCGCCTCGAATCCCGGTGGTGGGAACTTTGCGGTGGTATAACTCGGTACGGCACCATAGAAAGTTAATGATATTTGGCATGTGTATACCTCATGCATCTGTTCAGTTGGCGAAATAAAGATATTGATGCCCGCGAAGCTAGTTTAGAAGTTATTGGGTGCATAGTGAGCCTACCCTAACCCGATTCCCCCCATATGTTTAGTATGTTTACGGTAATATATCTCGAAACGCCAACATAGGAGCCTTCTGAAATTTTGTAATCTAGTAGTTTATTCATCTCTTGATCTCTTGAAATAAAAAACATTTTCCCACCAAAGCTGGTTTGGGTCTTTTTTTGATGCAGCGTAGGCGTACCCGTTGTTTATTGAACCCACATACTCCACCTCGAATCCGGGTGCTGGAAACTTTGCGGTGGTATAACTCTGTACGGCATCATAGAAAGTTAATGATATTTGGCATGTGGATACCTTATGCATCTGTTCAGTAGGCGAAATAAAGATATTGATGCCCGCGAAGCTAGTTTAGAAGTTATTGGGTGCATAGTGAGCCTACCCTAACCCGATTCCCCCCATATGTTTAGTATGTTTACGGTAATATATCTCGAAACGCCAACATAGGAGCCTTCTGAAATTTTGTAATCTAGTAGTTTATTCATCTCTTGATCTCTTGAAATAAAAAACATTTTCCCACCAAAGCTGGTTTGGGTCTTTTTTTGATGCAGCGTAGGCTTACCCGTTGTTTATTGAACCCAGGGGATCACGGTGGCTAAGTGGATAAGGCGCTGGTTCGCTAGCCTGGAGGTTGAGTGTTCGATCCCTGCATTGGCCGAGAAAGTTCATCTCGATTTTCCGGCGTGATTTCCCCTTGTCAGTGATGCAGAAGGAGGGCCTGACAAGGACAGCTGCCTAGTCGTTCGGATGGGACGAAAAACCGAGGTCCCGTGTACAAATTGGAGTGCACGTAAAAGATCCCTTGGCAGTTGGAATTCGATATAAGAGTAGGCCGTAGCGCCGCTGCCCGGGCAAAATTTCCCTCATTGCACACTGTGGCGTATGCCCGTCTTCAATTAGCCCAGGTACGGTGCTTAAGCGTAGGACGTTAAACCCCATTTCATTCATTCATTCATTGTTGAACCCATATACTCCACCTCGAATCCGGGTGCTGGGAACTTTGCGGGGGTATAACTCGGTACGGCACCATAGAAAGTTAATGATATTTGGAATGTGCATACCTTATGCATCTGTTCAGTTGGTGAAATAAAGATATTGATGCCGCCGAAGCTAGTTTAGAAGTTATTGGGTGCATAGTGAGCCTAACCCGATTCCCCCCATATGTTTAGTATGTTTACGGTAATATATCTCGAAAAGCCAACATAGGAGCCTTCTTAAATGTTGTATTCTAGTAGTCTATTCATCTCTTGATCCCGTGAAATAAAAATCATTTTCCCACCAAAGTTGGTTTGGGTCGTTTATTGATGCAGCGTAGGCTTACCCGTTGTTTATTGAACCCATATACTCCACCTCGAATCCGGGTGGTGGGAACTTTGCGGGGGTATAACTCGGCACGGCACCATAGAAAGTTAATGATATTTGGCATGTGCATACCTTATGCATCTGTTCAGTTGGCGAAATAAAGATATTGATGCCGCCGAAGCTAGTTTAGAAGTTATTGGGTGCATAGTGAGCCTACCCTAACCCGATTCCCCCCATATGTTTAGTATGTTTACGGTAATATATCTCGAAACGTCAACATAGGAGCCTTCTGAAATGTTGTTTTCGAGTAGTTTATTCATTTCCTGATCCCGTGAAATAAAAATCATTTTCCCACCAAAGTTGGTTTGGGTAGTTTTTCGATGCAGCGTAGGCGTATCCGTTGTTTATTGAACCCACATACTCCGCCTCGAATCCAGGTGTTGGGAACTTTGCGGGGGTATAACTCGGTACGGCACCATAGAAACTTACTGATATTTGGCATGTGGATACCTTATGCATCTGTTTAGTTGGCGAAAAAAAGATATTGATGCCGCCAAAGCTAGTTTAGGAGTTATTGGGTGCATAGTGAGCCTACCCTAACCCAATTCCTTCCATATGTTTAGTATGTTTACGGTAATATATCTCGAAAAGCCAACATAGGAGCCTTCTTAAATGTTGTATTCTAGTAGTCTATTCATCTCTTGATCCCGTGAAATAAAAATCATTTTCCCACTAAAGTTGGTTTGGGTCGTTTTTTGATGCAGCGTAGGCTTACCCGTTGTTTATTGAACCCATATACTCCACCTCGAATCCGGGTGGTGGGAACTTTGCGGGGGTATAACTCGGCACGGCACCATAGAAAGTTAATGATATTTGGCATGTGCATACCTTATGCATCTGTTCAGTTGGCGAAATAAAGATATTGATGCCGCCGAAGCTAGTTTAGAAGTTATTGGGTGCATAGTGAGCCTACCCTAACCCGATTCCCCCCATATGTTTAGTATGTTTACGGTAATATATCTCGAAACGTCAACATAGGAGCCTTCTGAAATGTTGTTTTCGAGTAGTTTATTCGTTTCCTGATCCCGTGAAATAAAAATCATTTTCCCACCAAAGTTGGTTTGGGTAGTTTTTCGATGCAGCGTAGGCGTATCCGTTGTTTATTGAACCCACATACTCCGCCTCGAATCCAGGTGTTGGGAACTTTGCGGGGGTATAACTCGGTACGGCACCATAGAAAGTTACTGATATTTGGCATGTGGATACCTTATGCATCTGTTTAGTTGGCGAAATAAAGATATTGATGCCGCCAAAGTTAGTTTAGGAGTTATTGGGTGCATAGTGAGCCTACCCTAACCCGATTCCTTCCATATGTTTAGTATGTTTACGGTAATATATCTCGAAAAGCCAACATATGTGCCTTCTGAAATGTTGTTTTTTGTAGTAGTCTATTCATCTCTTGATCCCGTGAAATAAAAATCATTTTCCCACCAAAGTTGGTTTGGGTCGTTTTTTGATGCAGCGTAGGCTTACCCGTTGTTTATTGAACCCATATACTCCACCTCGAATCCGGGTGCTGGGAACTTTGCGGGGGTATAACTCGGTACGGCACCATAGAAAGTTAATGATATTTGGCATGTGCATACCTTATGCATCTGTTCAGTTGGCGAAATAAAGATATTGATGCCGCCGAAGCTAGTTTAGAAGTTATTGGGTGCATAGTGAGCCTACCCTAACCCGATTCCCCCCATATGTTTAGTATGTTTACGGTAATATATCTCGAAAAGCCAACATAGGTGCCTTCTGAAATAATGTATTCTAGTAGTCTATTCATCTCGAATCCGGGTGCTGGGAACTTTGCGGGGGTATAACTCGGTACGGCACCATAGAAAGTTACTGATATTTGGCATGTGCATACCTTATGCATCTGTTCAGTTGGCGAAATAAAGATATTGATGCCGCCGAAGCTAGTTTAGAAGTTATTGTGTACATAGTGACGTACCCCTTTTTTACATGCTCGACTAGTTAGCCTAGTGTGCGATATTTTAGTATGTTTACGGTAATATTATATTTTGGGGCGGGGGGTGAGGGCGGGGATCTATTGCATATATATTTTGCTTTTATTATGTTTTATTTTCTAATAAATACAAAGGTAACAATTATTTTCGTGATAATTATATGTAGAGTTTTCTTTGCGCTAGGAATATGTGTGCTAACTTGATCTCGAATCCGGGTGCTAGGTTATGGCTGCGAGAATTTTGTTTGCTAACTTTATCTCGAATCCGGGTGCTGGAATCCGGGTGAGAGCTTCAGCTCGGTTCCATATAAGGTTACTTATATACACGTCATTACACGTGATCACTATTTCAATTGTTGTACCCCTCTATTGTTAATATAATTAGAGTTGCGTGTATAAGACTAACAGGAATAAAACGTGTTTGATTAGATTCGTATGTGTGTATTTTAATCTGAGTTAAATCCGATACAATCCTTGAGATATATGACCGGGGAGATATAACAGGATGTTTTAAATAAATACCGCTAAATAAAGGAACTGTGTATACTTTAATGATTGTTAGAAATTTCTGAGCGGGTGGGGGGCTCCCCCCCCCCCCCTCCCGCGACCCCATGTAGATACGGGCCCGCCTTTTTCCCACGGTCAAATTATAACGCATCACTGAGTTAATAGGGACCAGCCGATAAATAATTGTTTCATTATTGAATCCATGATCAGTAATCGTGATCAATATGTATATTCTATTTATAAAGTTTTTGAAAATAACGTAAACAGAATTAAGTGAGCTTATAAACATTTATTATGATTATTATGGGTAAATATTATTTACATTTATCGCGTGGTTTAGACTGTCCAGGTAAAAAGTCCCATAAGAAATTCAAGATGGCGTCAGCTTTGGAAGGACACCTATTACCAATTAAGTAAGTTTAATTGTGTTTTAATTATGGCATTGAATTATATCAGTAGGCTATATCGATCGGACCTGATAAAGTAGGCTACAGGTAAGATAAGACAAGATAGATAAGATTTTATTGCATCAAAACATCCATTGAGGACAGGATACAATATGAACATGTATATGTATAAAGATATGAGTCGACAAAAAATATATTTACAAACATGACAAATTAATGATAATTTTAAAATATGTTAAGGGCTAATCCCGATAATATTTTGGGGAATAAAACTGTTTAATTTTGTGTTAAAATCCCTTAAAATCCTCTACATTAGGGCCGATCAACTGACTAAAAATGTGATATGCTTTCGGTTCTATTTCAGTATCGTACCTCTACCAGTTTCCGGGGTCGTAGAGACTTGAAATTTTCAGGGAGTGTTCATGTCGGCTAACAATGACCCCACACCAAATTTCAGCGAAATCGGTCAATAACTTTTCATTTTACCGAATTAAACTTCCCACGAGAGATACAATTATTGCCTTTCGCCGCCATTAGTATTTGGTGACTCTAGACTCGATTAACAAGACACTCAACGAACTCCCAACACTCTGTTCCCCGTGCCTAACGTTGCAATTCATAATAATTATAATGAGTTTCGTATATTTTAATTATACGCCCACATGGAAATGTTGTCGCATATTGCCGTCGCCCCCGACCGGCCATCCGTCGGTCCGTCCGTTCGTCGTCCACAATTTCTTGTGAACGCTCTAGAGGCTAAAGTTAATACCCGATTGACTTTAAATTTATGCACAGTGTTTACGTTTAAGGTCATGAGACGAAGAAGCATATGGAAATGTGGTCGTATATTGCCGTCGCCCCGGACCGGCCGTCCGTCGGTCCGTCCGTCCGTTCGTCGTCCACTACGAAATCGAGTCTCAGCGGCTAAATTTTTATTCGATTCATCTGAAAAATTAATACAACCTGCGCTAGGGTCGTGCGCAGGTTGTATTCATTTTTCGGACGGATCTTTAAAAAAATGAGGCCCTGAGAGAAGTTGCGGTTTTTAAATACAAACTTAGGCCTACAAAATGAACACAAAAATTAGATTGATCACTGAAGCCAGGGGATGTTAGCCAGGGTCATGACCTTTACCCATCGGGACGTCCCGAAAGAAGTCCTTGTTTGTCGTGACCTTGACCTTGACCTCTCTGCAAAATCTGTGGACGGTACCTAAAGTTTTGGGTATTTTTCGACCTCAAGGTCAAATGTCAGGTCAAAGGTCAAGGTCTCACATGAAAGGTCATTGATATTTCTATCCAGGGTCATGACCCTTTTCATGCCACTTGACCCTTGGAGGTCAAGCTAGGGTCAAACGTTACTTCATGGTCCCGTTTCGCCCACTTCCGGTTGCCGGGCGGCCATTTTGAAGTCACCCAGAGACTGGCCGGGGTGGATATACCTATCGAATACCAAGCCTCGAACCCCGCCCGGGCACCCTTCGGGGCGTTTACAGGAGGAGGTTCGCGAAGCTCAGTGAAATTTGCGTGATTTATGGCGATTTATTTTCTATGTCCGCTAGGGGGCACGCTATGTCAGCGAGGGTCATGACCTTGATCCACATAGACGTCCCGAACGAAGTTCTTGTGGGTAGTGACCTTGACCTTGGCCTTGACCTCTCTGCAGAATCTGTGGTCGGTACCTAAAGTTTTTCGGATTTTCCGACCCCAAGGCAAAATGTCAGGTGAAAGGTCAAGAACTGCCATGAAAGGTCATTGATGTGTCAATCCAGGGTCATGACCCTTTCCATGCCACGTGACATTTGAAGGTCAAGCTAGGGTCAAACGTCACTTCGTGGACCTGGGCGGGGTTCGAGGCTTGGTATTCGATAGGTATATCCACCCCGGCCAGTCTCTGGGTGACTTCAAAATGGCCGCCCGGCGACCGGAAGTGGACGAAACGGGCCCATGAAGTGACGTTTGACTCTAGCTTGACCTCCAATGGTCACGTAGCATATCGAAGGTCATGACCTCGGATGGACACATCACTGTCCTTTCATGTGAAACCTTGACCTTTCACCTGACCTTTGACCTTGGGGTCGAAAAATTCCCAAAACTTTAGGTACCGTCCACAGATTTTGCAGAGAGGTTAAGGTCAAGGTCAGGGTCACGACACACAAGGACTTCTTTCGGGACGTTCCGATGGGTCAAGGTCATGACCCTGGCTAACATCCCCTGGCTTGAGTGATCAATCTAATTTTTGTGTTCATTTTGTAGGCCTAAGTTTGTATTTAAAAACCGCAAATTCTCTCAGGGCCTCATTTTTTTAAAGATCCGTCCGAAAAATGAATACAACCTGCGCACGAATAAAAATTTAGCCGCTGAGACTCGATTTCGTAGTGGACGACGAACGGACGGACGGACCGACGGACGGCCGGTCGGGGGCGACGGCAATATACGACCACATTTCCATATGCTTCTTCGTCTCATGACCTTAAACGTTAACACTGTGCATAAATTTAAAGTCAATCGGGTATTAACTTTAGCCTCTAGAGCGTTCACAAGAAATTGTGGACGACGAACGGACGGACCGACGGATGGCCGGTCGGGGGCGACGGCAATATGCGACCACATTTCCATGTGGGCGTATAATTAAAATATACGAAACTCATTATAATTATTATGAATTGCAACGTTGGGCACGGGGAACCGAGTGTTGGGAGTTCGTTGAGTGTCTTGTTAATCGAGTCTAGAGTCACCAAATACTAATGGCGGCGAAAGGCAATAATTGTATCTCTCGTGGGAAGTTTAATTCGGTAAAATGAAAAGTTATTGACCGATTTCGCTGAAATTTGGTGTGAGGTCATTGTTAGCCGACATGAACACCCCCTGAAAATTTCAAGTCTCTACGACCCCGGAAACTGGTAGAGGTACGATACTGAAATAGAACCATGCTTTCAAACAACTTAAAGCCCCAATAACACTCTTGTTGTAACTGAATAATATGTTCCAATCTTTATTCTGGTCAACAATTTGTACTATTTGACAATATTTCAATTAAAAATTGATACAAATTTCATCTTAACACACCTAATTTTAAAAATTGGGAAAATTCAACTACATGCCGTAACATGGTTTATTTGAAAAGCCTTACGTAAGCACTTTCAAATGCAACTTGGATTTAAACATATTTGCGAACCCTCTGGACAAGTAAGATAGGTTGTAATGGATAATTTACACAACAGGTAGGACACTTAAACAAATTGTAGTTAGAATAAGGCTGATTTTTTTTTCTGGACCTGTCAAGCCAGCAAGAATGTTATTGTCCCTTTAAACCCGTCAGTCTTCATCTGGAAATGGAGACAGGTGTCCCAAGCTGTATTATGCGGTGTATCGATAAAACAAGCCTTTTATTTTATAAAAATAATGTGTAGGGGAAATGTATCTTCCTTATCAAGTACAGCACGTGGGTCCTGCAATGTATAGACCTCTAAAGGAACGGGAATTGATTATCCGCTCACCCAACGCAAAAACTGACCCGAAATCTTAAAAGGGTTACGTGTCCGGATAAGCACTTTTGACGTTCACGTCCAAACAACTCAATATTTTGAGCTGAAATTTTGAGACAAAGTAAATACACCACTCCTATAAATTTTAGCGCTTAAATTTCGTACGTACTCAGACTTTTATATTTGAGACTCAGTTAAAATCGGGATTGTCCCTACATTTACCTCAAACTTGTCTGATAATGGTATGTCCAGGGGCGAATTGGCCCATCAGGCGATTGGGCTTAAGTGCTGGTCGGCCCAAATTTTTTTGTTTTGGGGGGGGGGTTTGTCCAATTTGTCAAAAAAAAAACTTTTTCTACTGAACATAATATGGGGGGGAGGGGGGTAGAGAGTATCCAAGCGTGTCTGAAAAAAAGGTTACCGGCGGTTTACAGGCGGTAAATTAGCTTTTAATAAATTGTTGAAGTTTTCTTTTTTATTGAAATTGTCTGATACGCTCACAATTTTACTTACAACTATGAAAATAAACACTAAATTAGTGATCTTAAATGTTGCTTAGGACGGAAACCCCCGTGGAAAGTGGCAAATCCTGAAAATCGGCACAGTGTCAGTTTCCAAAGGGACGCAACTCCATCAAAATATGGGTACAGACCACTATTAATACCTCAACTATTTTATTGAAATTGTCCGATATGTGCTGATAAGCTCAAAGTTTTACTTACAATTATGACAATAAACACCAAATTAGTGATCTTAAATGTTGCTGAGGACAGAAACACCTGTGGGAAGTGGCAAATCCTAGGCGACCTTCGGATGCAGACTATTTACGCGACTATAGTCTGAACCAGCATCCGAACACAAATGGCCCTAGCCTTTAACTATTCAATATGGTGGCGACAATGTCAGTTGTTCCGCCTGCTATATTTACTCATGTATTTTTAAGAACTGGTTAATTTTTCATCCTGCGATGTGAAAGCAAGATTAAAAAGGATTACAAATAGGATTAGTCAATATCAGAATAATTTTCATTGGATTTATGTCACCTAACCAAGATCATTACACGCGTAGCCTACAGTTTTTTTGTCCTGGGCCTATATATATTCGAATAAGAAGATGCTACTATTCCTAATCTGTCAAATTCATCCAAAAAAACTTTACATCTATACTCCCAACGCCCATTCACTAAATTTCTGGTGTTTTGTTTTGGGGGGGGGGGGGTGTCCAATTCGTCAAAAAAAAACTTTTTCTACTGAACATAATATGGGGGGGAGGGGGGGTAGAGAGTATCCAAGCGTGTCTGAAAAAAGTTTTGTTTTTAAATATTTTGATTATATTGTATCATTATTGAATTGATAGTTTTGTTTTTAAATATTTTGATTATATTGTATCATTATTGAATTGATTATGATTGTTAAGTTAAATTTACTATTTAATTTTCTGTACCGCTATTTCAAACCTCAGAAAATAAACTTTTCAAGGTATGTGCAGGGCTCAATAAAAGTTGAGTGTGCCTGCACACACACTTGAAAATGTGCCTGCAGGGTCATACTCAAAAGGAGAGTAGGTCTATTCAATTGGCAGGGGTGTAGCCAGGATTTGCTGAGGGTTGTAAAATGTTGCGCGAGCGAAGGGAGCAAAAAAATTTTGGGTGAGGGGGGCGTGGTCTTTTACGAAAATTCAACTCATCTTTGTTTATATTTTAGAGAACGCCGCTAGGTGACGCGGAACTGGAAAGTCGTCAATTACGACTAGGCGGCTTTCTTTGATTTTTTCTGTGTGCTGAGTGGCAGAAAATAGTGCCGCCCGGTGTGGCTACATCTCTGCGAAAGAACTAATGTACATGTATGTAGTGGCAAATATAGTTTCACTGCTACTGTCTGTTCCAGGTAATACTACGACTCGAAAAATTGCTTGTCATTTCTTCAAATTTTAATTAAAATGACTAAAACTTCGCGAAATACCTGGAATGGTGACCCCATTGCTTTCTGTCTTGTGCGAACTAAGTTTAGGTCAAGTTTTATAGCCTTACTCCTTTGAAAAATCGAAGTTTGTTGACATCATACTACTTGAAACAGCCATGTTTGGCCTAGTTTTCTTGGCAAGCCTAAGTGCACAATGGGTGCTGGGTTTGCTTTAAGTCGTCTCATCCTACTTAGATGCTCATTTCGGCCCATTAGAATATAACTCTTTTCAAAAAAGAGTTATTTAATGAATCCCAGACCACGGTTCTTTGTCCCACTAACTTGAATATTTAATTGCTCTCCGTCCAAAAGTTGTAATTCTTTTGATATCGATATAAGCTTTATGCATATTTTAAACCACTAATGTAATGAACAGTGCAGAATATTAAAATCTGTTTATGTATATAATATAGTTTTTCAAAGAATGACGTCATATCGTCCGGTTTCCAATTTGCCATCCCTTGGCAAATTTTGTGAGAAAGCTGCTCTACTGCAATTTCATCCTTATTTTCAAAATAACTCTCTTTACAGTAAATTTCAGTCAGCGTATCGAGAGGGCCATAGCACCGAGACTGCACTCTTAAGAGTACAAAACAATGTTATACATGCTCTTGATAAGCAACATGATGTCATTCTTGTGCTACTTGATTTGTCTGCTGCCTTCGACACCATTGATCATGATATCCTATTGGATCGATTACGTTCTCGTTTCGGTATCACGGGTACAGTCCTTGATTGGCTAAATTCTTATTTGAGGGGTAGAACGCAAAGGGTTTCCATTGGATCGGTGGTGTCGAGGGAGCACACACTTCAGTTTGGCGTGCCACAAGGATCTGTTTTAGGGCCCGTGTTATTTTCGTTATATGTGACCCTCCACCACAAAACCAGTCACATGTCGCAATTTTTAAAAACTGTGATTTAATGCTTATCTTAAAGGGGATTGAAACAACTTTCTGTTGATATATAATATATGCAAATCACAAAAGAATTGGCTGAGTTATGGCCTTCTGAAGTTTTCATAGCTGCGGTGCTTCCAAATACGGAATAATGAGAAATTTGCATTTTAAAACAGCCAAAATAAATACCATAGCAACACATATAACTATTGCATAAATCAAAATGAAAGTTTGTGAATATATTAATATGTGATGTACCAACATTTGTACAAAATTGTATCAACATATTCCTTTAGTAACCTAATTTTTTTGGTTTTTGTGAAATTTACCATAAATCCATATTTCTTCGAATTGGCTGTGTTATGGCCAGGGCTACAAAGGCCTGTTTCCACATTTTAATTATGAATTTTGCCACAAAAGATCATTTTGCACATATGAACTCCACCTGATTATAGTTTTTATTTTCCACAACAATAATCATTATAATTTATTTTTCTTGAACAAATTTCCTATACACTTATTTGATCATTGTATCAGCGCTAGAGTAGAAGGCATGTTTACTTTTGTTTACCATTAACAATGTGAAAATTATCAATCGGTGTCAACTAATTTAGACATCTTCTGTGTCAGAGTCACAATGTTGTCTCATTGGGCTTTGCTCCTGTGGTGCGCACTGCACTTGATTAATTTTAATGTTTTCTGAAGTTCTATTCGGATTATCTCCCTTGTCATTGCCCCGGAGCCATTCACTTAATTTGGAATTTGTATATGACTGGCAATGTCTGCCTTAGTTATTGGTTTTGTTTGCATGTAGTGTGTTTCCCCTGTGCTTACTATTTATATGAACTGCATTATCACGGTTTTAAAATTAAAAGAAAAATCTGTTGGAAATATCAGATTATCCGCTTCATTTCAAACATAACTAGGCTGTTGGTGTCTCGGCAAATTTCCAAGAAATCTTTCTGATCCATGTCATTTCGTAAGGAAATATTCTCCAAAAAAGCAACGCCTGATCTAAAATATATAAATAAATAAGCATGTATTAATCTATTGGTTTTAAAAAAAGGAAGTAAAAAAATATTAAAAGACCTAATATGAAACCCTAATTTCTTTTCGGTGCTACGTGGCTAATCTAAAAACGCTGTGGATATTCGGATGTCGATGTCAGTGCAATATTTGTCAGACACCTGATCGGTACATACCTCCACGTCGCTCGACATTGAATGCATGTCATATTATTATTCGCCTAACACTGAGTATGCATATCAAATTGTTATTCGTTCGACATTGCAGCCTCATAATCATATTATATTATTACTATCATTTGCACCAGTGGCAACTAGGTTACAGTTAATCATGCTGTTTTGCAATAACTTTTACAACTAATTTCAGTAAGTTCAACTCTCTAGTTGCAAGGCCTATACAGGTGTCTGGTCTGGAGTATGTCTGCTATATATTATGCCTTATCAATATCACACCTGGTGTAGGCCTACTGCTGTGCAACTGAATAGACTGACTAATGACTTAAAGTACTAGGGCTTAAGTAGGCTACTGTAGCCTACTCAACTCGTCTCCTACTGTGTAAAATTACATATTATACATCAAAAAGAGAAATAAGAAAAGTCACGGTCGGACAAATGCCATAAGAAGTTCTTAAGAAAGAAAATAATTTAACTGATTACTCACCCCAATTCCGAAACTTTTGTCATTCCCCGGTGATAAAATCTAATAATATAGATAGGCCTAAATAATTCTTAAAACATGAAAACTTCATCTTCATAATATTTTTCGACATCCCGGAGCAAATCAAAGTCGCATTTGGTGGGTCTAATTCGCCCTACGACTCATAAGGTCCACTATTTCCATTACTACTCAATGATCAGAACGACTATCGTATTTCAAAAGATCCCGGGAGATATTCAGAGATTAAATAGGCTACATGTTAACATTTCTTCAACATCTCTTCTTTAGCTAGACGTCTTTAGGAAATCGTAGATTGGAGTTACTTACGAATGCGCACAGCCCGGTCCACCAATCAAATAAGGGGATTTCTACTCTGTTTACGCAACAAGCGAATTGTATATTTTCCACAGGTTAATTAAGATTGCATTGATTGGTGCAAAAAGTCTCTGACCTCAAATAAAATAAAACCAAGTACGAACAATCCAAACCATTAGACAAAATTCGTAAGTCCTAAAAACGGTATAGGCAAAAATGTGTAAAAACGCAAAATAGTGTAATCAGCATATGGACTGTTCACCGTGTACAAAATACACGACGAACAGTGGTAACAGGTGTCCTAGGAAGAGTAAGCTTACCCTGCCTGGCGCGCCACACCCGCCATAGCTGCATCCAATCTATTAAGCGAAAACTCGGTAAAATAGCGTGATAGACCAATGAACTATCGGTATGCAAAATGCACTTGATACTATATTTAGAAAGAGGATTCTCCATCCTAAATTTCCATAGTAAACATGGCGGACGAAACTCGGCAAGCGAGGAAAATACGAACGCACAAAGTAAGCTCGTTTTATGGAACAAGCAGTAGAATTACGCCATTTACGATTTTTTTTCTTCACAGCCTCCACAAAATACCCTGTTTTATTCATTTTTGAATTATATTTTCACAAAGACGATCGATTTATTGAAAAAAAGATGCTTTTTTGAAGTGATTAGTGATAAAAAAAAAATTTCGGTAGTTTTTACCCACGTAGTGTATTTTGCCGTTTTCTAGAAATTGAGTTTTGCGACTTACGACCGATTTTGTCGCGGACGGTAACATATATGGTTCCACTTGAAGATATCATCATACACCACGGTCTGAACTCTGTAATTTTTGCCGACGACCCCCAACTTTACATTGCTTGCGACTCTCGAATAGACTACACGGTAGTGGATCGCATTGAGAATTGTGTTGATGAGATTCGATACTGGATGCAATCGAATTTGCTGGCGTTAAACGACAGTAAGACAGAAATAGTATGGTTCTCGTCACGCTTTAAGGATGTCAATATTCGAGCAGTTGTGACTGATGTAAGAATTGGGAATGTCAAGGTTTCTGCTTCAAACTCAGTTCGCGATCTGGGTGTGATGTTGGATTCAACTGGAACCATGAACACACATAAATAGTATATGCAGAGCGGCTGCTCACTCACTATGGCGTATAGGAAAAACTAGAAACCTTTTGGACCAAAGCCAAACGGAGAAACTGATACATGCATTTATTACTTCCAGACTTAACTACTGTAACAGTTTATTTTTCGGACTCTATGATTATCAGTATGCCAAATTACAACACATCCAAAATGCAGCAGCTCGACTGGTTGTTAGAAGGAAGATGAGTCGTCATCTAGATATGACACCTGTTCTTCGGGAACTCCATTGGCTACCAGTCGAGATGCGAGTTTTATTCAAAACTGTATGCATCATTTTTAAATTAATACGCCATAGTGTGTCATGCCCCTCTACCTTAGTGACTTGATTAAGGTATCGAATCAGACGATTCGAACAAAAAGCTGTAGTGGTGTGAAATTTGACCATCAGATGGTTCGACCAATACCCAATATAAGGCATATGGTGATGGGGCTTTTTCTGTTTATGCACCCAAATTGTGGAATGAATTGCCAACTGCGATGAGGGCTATCTGTGACTTCAATGTATTTAAAACAACACTCAAAACTCACCTTTTTAAAAGTTACTATTTTTAAGCTACCAAACAATATTTTTAGGCCTATATGTTTCTTAAGTTATCTTTTTGTATATATTTTGTATCATGTGATGTATGTATTATTTGGAAAGCGTTTTGTGATAATGTATGTAAAACGCTATATTAAGAATAAATCATTATCATTATATTCAGTGACCAATTGGTTACATCTAAGGAATATTCACCGAATACTGCAATCTCTTTGAAAAGTGATTCCAACAAAATTGCCTATTTCCCGGACATGTCAAGAATTTGAAAGCATCTATGGATTTTCGTTTGCTCTTTTATATAACTTATATCCTTTGAAAATACTTATGTTTCAGCCATAAGGTCTAAATTGCAGGAAAACGAAATTCAAAAGTTGGTTTCAGTCTTGCTTTGCTTATTTACAACAACAGCTAAAGTTTAACCCCCTAAATTGTTCCGAAATGGTAAAAAAAAAATGCTTGTTTCTCTCAATCAGAGCTATAAAGTCTCAGAAAACAAAATTCGGAATCATTTTACCTGACATATTTATTCAAATTTAAATTAGAGCTAACCTCTGAGAGTTCACATGGTCGTGACGGTATACAGATCACTCATCCCAAAGACAACTCATCTTAAGACAACTCATCCTAAAGACAACTCATCCTAAAGACAACTCATCCTAAAGACAACTCAACCCAAAGACAACTCATTACTATTAGTTTAAACATATTTTATTGACAAATATCAAAAGGATTGAGCACAAGTTTCAAAAACTTAGAAAGCCCTGTCCATACATATAAATAATAGACAAAATTTAATACAATCAAGATTGCGAAATAGTATATACAATAATAAATAAATTATAAGTAATATAAGTAAGATCAGATGAATTATATTGTAAAGCTCTATATAAAATTAGTAAAGGGGCGATAAAGAGAATACAAAATTATTCTTAAAATTATAGCGCAATATCACTGTTATACATTTTGTTCAATATATATAAAACATTGAAAAATAAGGTTCAATAAATTGGATATAATTGAACTGTTGCATGTATAAAATGATTTGCTAAAAAATTCTAAACAATCGAGTTAATAATTATGCTCCCTTGATACCCTTACGAACGAAAATTTGCGAAAAGTGCAAGGGAATAAAGGAAATATATTATAGTAATATGACACCAACAAAAAAGGAAGAGAAAAAAATAAAGAATAAAATGTTATCCACCAAAAAAACCAAAAAAAAACCACTATTGCTTATAATATATACTAAGAAGTAACTAATGTCATTTAAAAGTTTTATTTAAATCGTTTTGAAAGTTTGATATATTTGTGAACTTCAAGGAAAAGGTTTGTATTCATCTCAATTGATAATTCTGGATTTCTGTACAATAGGAAATCTATATTTATCACAGAATAATTTAATAATGTATTTAATAGCTGGTCACAAATTACATCATACAAGTGACATTTCAGAAAATAGTGTTCAGCATTTTCTGCAAATTTGCCACAAGAACATGTGGGATCATTCACAACATTTATTTTATACAAATCATTTTGCAGCGAACTACACCCATGACGTATTCTAGTGTGAATAATATTTTCATGTCTATTACCTTTACAGTAGTAGATTGGTGCTTTATGTATTAAGGAACGTAATTTTTGTTTGTATAGATATTTAAAGGATTTAATGTTAGTTGATTGCTTTAAGGGGTCCTCTAAAAATTCCCAATCTCGAATTGTTGTGGGGAAGTACATGTACGAAGTTTGGTGTAATGTTGTTCTACAAATAAGGATTTCTATATTCACTAATGTTTCTTAAATTGTATTGTTGTGGTGTTTGTTGATAACATTCTAGAATGTCATATAAATATGATGGGTTTCTCTGATTTTTAATTTTTAAAAATGCTCTTTGTCGCTTTTGTTTACGTCTGTCTGACAATTTATTCCATCCGGTCTCATAATAAAGCGCTTCACGAGAACAAGTTTTAGTTAATCTAGTGACAATCCTGGCAGCTTCTAGCTGTACCTTTCAAGTTTTTCAGTATTGGAAGCGTTACACCCATCCCACACTTCACATGCGTATTCCAATTTTGGCCTTATGAATATCAAATATACGTTATTAAGTGTTTGTCTATTAAAGGTGAATTTTAGTTTACGCAAAATATTTAATAATTTTGAGGTGGACGAGATAATAGTTACTATATGGATGGTCCATTTGGCGTCATTTAAAAGAGTAATGCCTAAGTGTTTGCATCCTCCTCGCAGTGTTCCGTTTGATTAGAGCTAATCTGACTATTCCCTGCTGGACTGAGTGGGTATTATTGTCACTAATTATGACTGGCAAGTGGTCCTATTACTGACCAATCACTGAATTCGTTACAAAGGTATTACCTTTAAAACAAGACGTTTAATTAGAACAACTGTGTTTACGTAACGTTACGTCATGGCTGCACGTTTTTTTTATGCTATATTAACCAGCGCATAGCAGGATATTGCAGCAAAACTAATTGCGTGACAAACGAGGCTATCAGTATTGACGTAAACTAAACACTACGGTATGGTAACGAACAGACTTTTAACGTTTTTAATAACTTAAATCTTTGTCCAAAATATTAAGGAAGACCCAAGATTAAACGACGGAATGTCATGTTACTGTACGTAAGTAGTAGATTTGATTGAACGAGAAGAATAGACACATTTACTTAAATGTCAAGAATCCGAAGCGAATCCAGCAATGGCCAGAGAGGGATTTCTCGGGCCGTTGCTTCAGGAATACATGTATGAAGTGTTTGTGACATTTAACCACTTCAAGTGCTTGATTATCGAATATCAGATTTGGATAAATTTCTGTTTTTTTAGTACCGGTACTAAATAAAATAGCTTTTGTTTTGTTTGGATTAAAGTGTATAAGCCAATTATTCGCCCAAATATTGAGATTTGTCAGATCGTTGTTTAGGGAATGTTCAATCTCTGTAACTGACTGTTTGTTACATCCAAGTGCCGTATCGTCTGCAAATAATCTAGCCACATTATGAAGGACATCTTGTACATCATTGATGTAAGTCAAAAACAAAAAGGGGCCCAAAACTGACCCCTGGGGAACTCCTGCGAGAAGAGTAATTTCTGATGACACAGAGCCATTTACAAATACCCGTTGAGTCCGATCTTGGATATAACTAGACAACCACGTAATAAGCATGCCTGAAACCCCATATTGACTTAATTTGTATATCAAACCAGGTAAAAATACACGGTCAAACGCTTTAGATATATCGCAAAAAACATAGCAGGAATATAGTTGCTTATCTATTGCAGATGAGATATCATGATACACTTCTCAAAGTTGAGTAGAGTAGTTCGGTCGAAACCCTGATTGGTATTTGTACAAGAGATTGTTTTTATGAAAGTGGTTAAACAGGTGTTTGAAAACAACCTTTTCTAATAATTTACTTAAAGTACTTAATAGGCTTATAGGTGGGTAGTTTGAAACTATAGAGCGGTCTCCTTTTTTATAGAATGGTAGGACATTTGCTTTTTTCCAAATTGTTGGAAAACGCCTGTTTCTAGTGATTTATTAAATATATATTTTAATGGTACACATATGGAGGTTTTGGTATATATTAGTAACTTGTCACTAATATTATCAAATCCATTGGCTTTTTTCAATTTGAGTGTACTTATAAGATCTGCGATTTCCTTTTCTTCGATGAGAGGGATATCAAGTAGACAATTTGTTCGCTTATTGAATTTTGGTAGTTCTCCTTGCTGAGTGTTATCTTAAATTGATCCGAAATAGTTGTTTAGTAATTCAGCTTTATCAAAATTTGAATGAGCAATTCTTCCATTGGGGTCTAAAAGTGGAGGAATATCATTTGATACATTTTGGCCTAATACTTTCCTTAGATTATTCCAGTAATTCTGGCTATTTGTATCGTTAGAATTCAAAGAATTTATGATTTCTTCTTGGTAATTTGTTTTTAACGTTTTTTTAAGATTATTTACTTTATTTCTTTGTACTTTGTATTTTCTTAAATCGCATTCATGGTGTGTCTTCAAAGCTTTTTTGTGTAACCTGTTTCTGATTCTTATCGCTCTACGTATTTCTGTATTGAACCATGGTTTGTCAGTTAGTCTTACAGTTATTGTTTTCTTTGGTATGCACAATGTAATATAGCTATTTAGAATTTTATAAAATTTTGAACATATTAAGTTGATATTAGAATTTGCAAAGGTAGTCACCCAATCGTGTTCATTGATAAGAGTATTTAACCTATTATAATTACCATCCTTATATATAAATACCTCTCGTTTAAAATTCCTGGGAGTTGACTATGGTAAAACTAATAATGCATAAACACCCGTATGATCGGAAATGTCAGGGGTGACATAAATCGTTTCACTGGAACTAATCTGAATTTCATCATTTACTAAAATTACATCTAATAAGGTTGGTGACATCAGAGTAACTTGTGTGGGTTCATCAATAACATTCCTGAAATTATTTAAAGATAAAACATCCCGTAGCTTGCAGCGTGGGGCTAGTAAATCATTATTTAGATCACCTAAAACTACAAATTGAGGGTGGTTTGTTTTTTAAAATAATTGATTTTGTTGTTTTAATAAAATTGATTTTGTTGTTTTAATAAAATTGATTTTGTTGCTTTAATAAAATTGATTTTGTTGTTTTAATAAAATTGATTTTGTTGTTTTAATAAAATTGATTTTGTTGTTTTAATAAAATTGATTTTGTTGTTTTGATAAAATTGATTTTGTTGTTTTGATAAAATTGATTTTGTTGTTTTAATAAAATTGATTTTGTTGTTTTAATAAAATTGATTTTGTTGTTTTAATAAAATTGATTTTGTTGTTTTAATAAAATTGATTTTGTTGTTTTAATAAAATTGATTTCGTTGTTTTAATAAAATTGATTTCGTTGTTTTAATAAAATTGATTTTGTTTTTTTCATAAAATTGATTTTGTTGTTTTAGCCTTTTTAATTGAAAAATGAAGGCATGGCAAGCATTTTTCGAGTCGGAGTGTCACCTGGAACAGACAGCAGTTTAGATATGTTTTTACATGTATATGATTTTATATTATTCTTATTTTCTAGAGATATACCAGTTATAATATTGTAGAAGAATTAGTGAACATATATAGATGAAATGATGTTGGGACCTGTATTAATATTGATTTTGAGTTTTAATTATGGAGTGGAGGCTGCATTAGTCAAGGGACGTTGTAAGTAAATTGATATAGGAAACCGAAAGTCAATCAAAATTATGTGGCAGGGAATGAAATAATGGGGTTAATAAAAAAAATTATTAGCTAAAGTTTGTTTTGGAATTTATAAAATTGTGAATCATTTTTATACGACACATTTTCATGTGCAGCTGTATTACGTTGTCACCCCTATCCGGCAGTCTATCCATCTGTCCATGTTTCAGTTACATTTGTATGTAGACACTCTACAAGTCACAGACACAACTTACAATGTAGGTATATATCCCAAAGACCTCAGTTCCTTTAGATATTGGCTTGTATCACACTGTAACTTCTTGAATTATGGCCCCTGATTGTACGAAAAATTGTTGTACTTTTATACACCCATATTTTCATGTTTGAAAAAGCCAATAATCGAACTGGCTACTTATAGTGGGTTAACCTACCCAGGAGAGACAGAACTACAATTTATGAAGAAATACCATGGTGCCGTATCAGCTTATTTTGACTACAACATTTTCTTGATGCTGGTCATAGTAGAAAAATCCTAATTTCGAACAATTGATGAACTATACACGAAAGTTATTATACACAAACGTTTCGCTTAATCCATTGGACAAACAAAGACAGTCATTAATTAAGGAATATTACCCACATTAATTTCAAGCCAGTACATTCAAATATACTTTTAACGCAGAAATCATTGCTACGATAGCTGAGTAATACAAGTTTCCCGAACCACAAGAAAAATAGAAATCGTCCGTACATTCCCTTGTTTATATTCATTCTATACCTTATAAAAACATGGTAATGCACAGACTTTTTCTGTTTTTCTTTTGTGTTCTCTTATCTAATGACATTCAATTACTTTATTGAATTGTCAGATATCCCCTTACAGTCCCATATAACCGGGCCCGTAGCCACGGTCTAAGCCCCCCCCCCCCAAATCCAATTAGCCCCCCCCAATATTTTGCCAACATTAATTATTAGTTAGGAGTTTTCTTAGCTCAGCCTCTTGAACAATTTTTGTTGGTTGGTGCGCATTTTTTTGCGCGCCTCATTCCGATTTTAGGCGCGTTATGGCACGGGCGCGCATTTGCGCGTCTTAAAAGACGCGCAAAGTAGGACCCCCGAAAAAGTGTGGTTTTCAAGAGGGTGTGAAAGATATATGGCCACCAAAAGGTCTTAATGATGATAATTATGCAACTATCAACTCAAATTTGCTGATCTTGGTGTCTTTCCCTAGGGTTTTTGGGGCACAGAACACATTAAGATTGTTAACAATAATGTTGGCCTACTATGTCAAAAATGTCCGCCAACACCTCCAATTGACGTCCAGTTCATAACTTTTGATTCAAATTGGATGATCCTGAGGTTGACAAGGAACCCATTAAAAGACAACTTTGGATGTCACTGAGCTGTTCAATTATTACGAAATTGAATTCATGACCTTCAGCTGTTCACTATCACCTAATGCACAAACACCCCTGTCCATAGAATAAGTTTCAGAGCATTGAGATTTAAGTGTCCGCCTCCTCTTCAGTATGAACCGAATTGAGTGTTGCTTAAATTATCACAGTTTTCAGTTTGACAATGTTCACATACTGCAGTCCATAGCATCTGCAGCTGCATCGAGAGGACTTGAATCCCCTCGAACAATTGCAATGGATAATTTTCAAGCGTTCGGCAGGCGCAGCAATGTTTTGGGTGCTTATTGAAATTAAATTCAGTTGGGCTCATTTCATTTGCAATCCCCATCAATACCATAATTTGAAAGTACACACGTTGGCTATGAAATCTTGTTGCAGTTGCCACTTTTTTGGTGAAAATGATATGGCACAGTGATGATAGCGTATCATCCATTTGCCACCAAAGAGGTCAACCATCAGTTCTTTGCCAAGATCTGATATGTCCTCTTGAGAATGCATTAACCCTTCCTGAGCTAACCACTTCTATCCATAGAGGGCTATGCAAATATTGAGTAAAAATCAAGCTTTAGACCCCGTTGTGAAAAACCATGCGAACCTTGAATATTAATGTGACAACTGTAAAATTGCAGATGTTTATCCATTATATATCACTTATGATTTTTGCAAATTTTTAGTTTAGATTTTATGGTTACCATGGTTACCAATGGGTTTCAAAATGGCTGCCATTTTATTGTCATAAATGAAATATTGGATATATTCATGCCATTAAAGTTTTCAAGATGTGCAGGAATAAAGCTATATTGATTTTTAGCATGATATATATGTCTTTTGTAAGAATAGTATAGGTTTTGGGGGGAAAGTCACTAAATTGTGATAATGTATTTTTTCTAAAAATAATAAAACGAAAACGAGCAGTATTGACATTTTTGCGGTAGATACCACAAATATAAAAATCATCAAAAACGAGTTTTTAATAACATTAAAATAAACATAAAATAAATATTTTCGAAAAAAAACAATAATATATACCAAAATATTCACATAAAGATTGCCATGGTAACCAATTTGACCAAATCACATACGTCTATATGGCAGCGATCCACGTGTTGTTGTGAGTGCGTGCGCGACTGTATAAAAGCTGACGAAAATTTTTCGCCGGTCTTCCTTTTTTGTATCTTTATTTTGTGACAAACATCCGAATTTCCATCAAAAGAACAGCCCCCAATTATAGTTTAATCACTACCCGAATCCAAAATAGACGTGACGTCATCGGTATCGGAATTCACGGCTATATTCAGCCGAAGTCTTTTTGTTGTGAAGGACGCCATTCCTCGGCTATTCTGACTATTGATGGTTGTTCCGTCAATAGAGAAACCCCCCTCGTATTAAAAACTCGTGTTATACACCATCTAAGATTAAAACCATGCTTTTACAGGGGAGTAAACCAGGTTAAATAAACTTCCCGACTATAGTCGGGTCCCGCTCTGACAGACTATAAAATTATCTCGACTATTGTCGGGATTAGCTCAGGAAGGGTTAAGGGTGAATGCATTATCAGGATCGAATTTCACTCATTTCCGTAAGGCAGACTTTTTCTTATGCCTAAAATCCTTGAAGTTGAATCACAGCCTGAGTAGACATGTACAAAGAGCAACTTGTTGCACGCATCATCTTCTATTTCAACAGGTTAATGTTATACACTTTGTGTTCTTTTGACTGCTTATTTGTCTGTTCTGACGGGAGTAATTTAATAGCAAGATCAGCAAATCTGTGACAATTCAAACACTCAAGAGGTCGATACTGAGGAGGAGGATGACACTCAAAACTGAACGCTCTGAAACCGATACTGTGATAGTAGACAGCTGAAGTTCATCAATTCCATTTCATAATGATTCAACAGCTCAGTGACATTAAAATTTCTCTTAATATGCCCTTTGCACCCGAAAACCTGGAGTATAGACATCAAGATCATTAAATTTGAGTCAATAGGTATTGACATGCAGTTATTTGGAGGTGTTGGAGGCCATTTTAGAAGTAATAGGCCAACATCATTTTTATACACCCACATTTTCATGTGGATGTATATTGTAGTCGCCCCTGTCCGTCCGTTAGTCCACAATTGTTTGGGAACACTCTACAGGTCACAATTTTTATCCGATTTCAATGAAACTCAAAATATAAGTTTATCACTCGGTTCCTTTCGATATTGGCATGTATCAGACTGTAACTCCATTCATTATGGCCCCTGATTGCACGAAAAATCACGTTTTGAGCTTGTGAATATTGTAGAGGTCCCGATTTTGAACCGATTTTGATGAAACTTGAAATGCATGTTAATAACCCAAGATTTTGGTTCCTTTCCATAGTTGCAGATATCGAACTGTAACTTTATAAATTATGGCCCTTGAACTCTCGAAAATGTTGGTGTATCCTGCCTGGCAGCCACTAGTAAATGATCCTAATGTGTTCTTTGCCCCCCAAAACCCAGGGAAAGACACCAAGATCATCAAATTTGAGTTGATAGTTAAATAGTTATGATCATTTTAAGACATTTCGGTGCTCATCTTTGACGCCATCTTGAAAAATCTCTTTTCTGGGTCCTGCTTTGGTAAACTTTTGGTATGGTTTTAAGTACACTTAACCATACCAGAATTAGTTGAAAAATCTTTTTTTAGCAATTGGGGGTGGGGGGGTTGAGGGAGTATTTTCCATTATATTGACCTTGCTATTTGGATTCCATGTTCATATTCATATCAAATATTCCACCAATATTATGGGCAGGCGACAAAGGATTAATTTCACTATTACCAATTAGGAAGATGAGAGATCTACAAACCTTTTTGATAATTGTTTATTTGAACCAATTAACATATATTCAGTTTTATCATCGTTTAGTTTTACAAAGCTTTTTGACATCCGCAATTTAATTTCAGATATATTCTTCAATAACAGCTTTTGAATATATGTAAGAATCTGGTGTTTTAGGGGAAACAGAAAAATAATAGGGTGTCATACATGTATAAATGAAATTCTAAGTCATTTTTTCTAACTATATCTCCTATTACCAATTAGAATAACAATATAAATAAACAATTAATGGTGGATCTTGCCCCATATGGTGGATCAACTTTATTGTGCCAATTGACCCAACTTTATTGGGACCCCACCAATTTATTCTGGCATAGTAATTTAGCAAGATAATGATTTATATTGATGAACAACTTCTTAAACTACATGTATGTAGTGAAACCAATGTTAGCAGACAATTATGGATACTTTTGACTCCCTGAACAGTTTTTGTGTCAAGTAGCACAACTACCCCCCCCCCCTCCCTTAGTGCCTTACTGCAGTTCTACATGTACCATCCTTTTCTAGGGACATGTGGTGATCAGCTTGGCATCTGTTTTGACGATATTGAAACTTTCAGACCTTGCTACATGTACATGGTAAATTAGGTGCGAATCCAAATCCATTTGAATAACATAAACTTGGATGAAATCCAAGTCATAATAAACTTAAAATAGTGTCACCAGCGAGATGAGTGTTTAAAAACAAATTCAAGGGTATCACAAATTCATATTTTATAGTCTCTTAATTTTTTGAAAGTGTAAAAAACTTAATAAACCTTTGTATTGATTATATATTTCCAGATGAAATGGACCAATCTGAAGACTGTTCTCTTGCTGGATATCTAGAGATTCCAGATGGTCAAAATATATATATAAATGGTAGATCTACCAGTCCAACATCCAATGTTTTACAATGTACACTGCGCTTTAGAGCCGAATCACAAGACTCCTATATAAAGATACGTTTTGATTCTTATGCTATAAGCGACTGTAATGTAGTTCTTTTGATTGTTGCCAAGGGAGCTGAAGAAGAGGTTAGTTACATGTATTACCATAGAATACGGTTTTAACACATCTAATTTTGTTACGTCTACATTTTAGTGTGGGAGTATTGCGTCGTCATTCTGTTGTCAATTGGCTGCTACAGTTTTTTACTCACCCACATTTTCATGTGGACGTATTATGCCATCACCCCTATCCGACCGTCCACAATTTGTGGGGGTTGGATGGCCGAATGTGCATGTACCATAAAGCCTGTCATTCGGTTGTACGTGACAAGGAGTAGGATCCTATGGTTTCCTCCCACTGCAAAAGACGCCTATGCTCAAGCGAATTATAGAAATAAAGTTAAAATCATATTAGTCTGGTGTTATTTGTTTTTCAGAGTAAAAGTTATTCCTGTTCAGATCCTATGCCTGGTGAAATTATATCTAAAGATGGGGACGTCATTATCAAGCTTGATAGAAAATATATAGATAGCAGAGACTATAATTTTTTGATTCTGGTTCAAACTTATAAACGTAAGATTTCTTTTTCGTATTTAATATACATCTGTTCAAGGGAGCCATCTTATTATGGATGATCATTGGATCTTTTTGAACTTTGAGTTGTTCAGCTTGCAAATAGGAAGAACCTTATTCATTTTTATGCCCCTAATATAGATATTTGACTAAAAAACTGAACGAATCAATCATTACCAATGAAGGAGTCTGGGATATGCATTACTATGGTCTTTGAATTTTGATTCTACTCCAAATAGCAAAAAAGTTACATCTTTTAGAAAATTAGAAAATCAGGTTATAATAATAATAATAATCTCATCATTTTACAAGGGTAGCAAATTAAGCCCGAGGCTTGTTTTCAATTTGGCCCTTGGCATAGATCGTGCATATGATTTTGATCATTTCTGCAGGAAGGACCCGAAGAACTCGGGGGGGGGGGAACCTGCCTGATCGGACGGGAGACCAAATATCCCTCTCACTTACAACGATAAAGTTCTTGCCCTGAGCTGGGATTGAACCCTCGGTGCATTGGTGAAAAGTCGCCTCTCTATCGCCACGGCTATCCGACCAGTTATTATTGACCCTTTGTTTTAATTGGAAAACAAAGAAAGGCGTTTGATCACTCTCCTGAGGAAAACAACGCACTTTAAAACATCACAGCTCCCTCAAAAGTAAACAGATATCAAAGAAGTTGACATCACAATAAAATTACATTAATTGGTTTGGTGTAATTGTATATTTTCTGGATTTTGTAGTGCTCCAGGAGCTACAAAGTAATAGATATACATGTAGACCCAAATTTTGGCCTATCCAGAGATTGCCGGTAGAAACCCAAACTTGTCTCGTATTTTCACGCCGATATAACCTGGTAGATTAGCATCTAAAAGTCTTGAAGACTGTACATTATTTAAAGAAAATTAATATTTTTCGTAAAATTTGGTAATTTCTCATAAACTTATAGTAAAATAGAAAAATATCATGAAATATATCAAATTTAACTATTTTTTGAAAACATGAAATTAACCATAAATGGCTACTCCCAATAATAAAGTTTTCTCCGTGTCCTCTGGTTTCCCTCCCACAGCTAAAAAACCCTACGCGCCAGCAAATTATTGAAATAAAGTCGTGTTAGTCCCAAAATGACCTAGTTTGTGCTGAGTCGACGTTATGCCCCATTTCTCTTTCTCTCTATAGCTTTTAATGGATCTTTTTCATATTTGGCTTGAAGCATTGAGGACATAGCTCCCTATATATATTCATAACCAGCAGTATTCCACTCTTGACTTACCCCCCCCCCCCTTCCTTTGCCAAGTACCTATGTACGCGTTAGTTGCAAATTTTTTTTTTCAAATATTGTTGGAAGCAAAATGAACACTAGAGGAGATTAGATTTCTTCAAGGATCCTAGATGTAGATTTGCTCAACATCAAAGTTTTCCTTTCAAGATGACTTTCAGTGTTAAATATCCCTTAATTACAATAACGAAAACAAGAGAATCACTATGAAAACGTTGCATGGTACATGTATGTATACCGGTAATAATCAGTCTTTGTGTCATTCTGGTTAAAACATCATTGTAAATTTTGTAATTATTTTTTGTTAATTTCAGCTGATCAAGTTTTTAATGGACCTAACTCTTCTGAAGTAAATATTCCACTAGTAGCTGGAATAGTGGCTGGTGTTATTTTCTTTCTTGTCATACTGGCTGTTATTTGTATCTGTTGTTATCGAAAACGTCAACATATCAAGCAAGGACAAGGGGAGTACAAGGTCAGCCTGAGTGAAGATCAAGGCAACAACAGTTACAGCTATTCTAATGAAGTGCTTCGAAATGGAAATACCTCAAACAAAGAGTTTGAAAGCGCAGTTTCTCAAAAGAAATTATTGAGTAATAGAAATGATAAAAATACTCCTTTAATTGATAGCAACAAATATGTTGCAGATGACATAATATTTAAATTTGATGAACTTCACAAATCAAAAGAGCGATCAGTGAAAGACAGCCCAGATAAACATCCCAAGTTACCTAAATCTCCAATTCTTGATGCTCTTCAAAATAATAAAAAATTTATAAAAAACTTTACACAAAATGAGACGGATGCAGATGAACGAGCTAACAGAATATCTGGTTTCATATCAGAATCTATTGGTTCCCAGTCCTCTATTGAGTCCCCCCCACCCCCTCTTCTTCCACCTGCTAAAAAGGTATCCAAATCACCGAAACCTTTACGTCATCATGCAAGCATTAGAAGAGCATATCGTCCGTCTTCATCTAATGAAGAAATTGGAAGTATTTCTGCTGATGAATATGATGATAAAAATATTAAATTAATATGTGATAATTCTGATCCACCATCACCAAGTGAAGTTATACCTATTAAAGTTACAGATCCTAGGGTTGTTGAGTCAAAACCAAAACATACACTGAAACCTAATCGTGGTAAAAGTCTGCAAGATAAAAGAACACAAGTGAAAAATAAAGATGCATTTGTAAAGGAAAATCTTCAAGCTCCACCACAAAGTGGTTTTCAAAGAAGTAACAGCCAATGCAAACTATCAGCTAAGTCACCACGGATTGGTCGTAGCAACAGGGGCAGTGATGGTCAAGACTTGGATGACTTTGATTCTTTTAGCCGCCCTGGTACACCAACATGTGTTATGTCTCGTGGAATCTACAGAGACGAAGATACAGAATCATATTCACGTAATTATATTCTATATATCTACTTTAAGTGACCCTTGAAAGATCCTGTGTAAATCATCCATTGGTCTTGCCCAATATCATCTCTCTATTTCAGTGTCAGCAGATTATATTGTCTGTCATGTCATTTGGTCTGTCTGTCATCAATTGGCTTGTTAATACAAGTTCACGGGAGAGCCATGCATAAAGTGGATTCCGTAGGGGACAGAAGGCATAGTATATAGTATAACTGGAAATTGTTGGGGGGGTTGAGGGGGGGGGGCACAAAATTTGTCATATTTGGACCAATTTTTATACGCCCACATTTTCATGTGGACGTATTATGTCGTCGCCCCTGTCCGTCTGTCCGTCCGTCCGTCCGTCCGTCCGTCCGGACGTCCGTCCGTCCGGACGTCCGTCCACAATTGTTTGTGGACTCTCTACAGGTCACAATTCTTGTCGGATTTTAACGAAACTTGAAATATAGGTTTATCCCCAAAAGATCTCGGCTGCTTTCGATATTGGCATGTATCGGATCAAAACTTCATGGATTATGGCCCCTGATTGTACGAAAAATCACGTTTTTAGCTTGTGGACCCTATAGAGGTCACAATTTTAAACCGATTTTGATGAAACTTGACATGCATGTTTATAACCCAAAGATCTTGGTTCCTTTCGATATTTGCGCCTATCAGAACGTCATTTCCTGAATTATGGCCCCTGATTGTCCGAAAAATCACCTATTTTAGCTCGTGGTACCTCTGGAGGTCACAATTATTATCCGATTTGAAAAACCGTTCGATTATATCACCGTTACACCCTAAGGAGGGTTGAGTTCAAATTTCGGAACAATCGGACCAAAATTACCATACAAAATGGCCGCCGTTCGTACGCGAATACTGTTAAAAAATGGTTTATCAAGGTTGTGGACCCTGTAGAGATCACAATTTTAATTCGATTTTGATGAAACTTGAAATGCATGGTTATAACCCAAAGATCTTGGTTCCTTTCGATATTTGCGCATATCGGATCGTAACTTCCTGAATTATGGCCCCTGATTATACGCAAAATCACCTTGGTTTAGCTTGTGGTCCCTCTGGAGGTTACAATAATTATCCGATTTAAAAAATCGTTTGTTTATATCACTGTTACACCCTAAGGGAGGTTGAGTTCGAATTTCGGAAAAATTGGACCAAAATTGCCATACAAAATGGCCGACATTCGTACGCGAATATGGTTAAAAAATGGTATATCAAGATTGTGGACCCTGTAGAGGTCACAATTTTAATTTCGATTTTGATGAAACTTGAAATGCATGGTTATAACCCAAAGATCTTTGTTCCTTTCGATATTTGCGCATATTGGATCGTAACTTTCTGAATTATGGCCCCTGATTATACGCAAAATCGCCTTTGTTTAGCTTGTGGTCCCTCTGGAGGTCACAATTATTATCTGATTAAAAAAATCGTTTGATTATAATCACTGTTACGCCCTACGGAAGGTTGAGTTCCAATTTCGGAAAAATTGGACCAAAATTGCCATACAAAATGGCCGCCATTCGTACGCGAATACTGTTAAAAAATGGTATATCAGGGTTGTGGACCCTGTAGAGGTCACAATTTTAATTTCGATTTTGATGAAACTTGAAATGCATGGTTATAACCCAAAGATCTCGGTTCCTTTCCATATTTGCGCATATCGGATCGTAACTTCCTGAATTATGGCCCCTGATTATACGCAAAATCGTCTTTGTTTGTCTTGTGGTCCCTCTGGAGGTCACAATTATTATCCGATTTAAAAAATCGTTTGATTATATCACCGTTACACCCTAAGGAAGGTTGAGTTCGAATTTCGCAAAAATTCGGAACAAAATTGTCATACAAAATGGCCGCCGTGTGTACGCGAATACTGTTATAAAATGGTATATCAAGGTTGTGGACCCAGTATAGGTCACAATTTTAATTCAATTTTGTTGAAACTTGAAATGCATGTTTATAACCTAAAGATCTTGATTCTTTTCGATATTTGCGCATATCAAATTGTAATTTAATGAATTATAGCCTTTGATTGTAGGAAAAATCACTTTCGGTTTTCCTTGTTCTCTATCCATCTCTCGAAAATGTGGGCGTATCCTGCCTGGCAGTGCCAGCTTACTATCTTTTAATCTGAATTTCAAAACGCTTCAACTCAGGATGTTGTGACCCTACATTGTAAATCTTTTACATTCATGAGGTATGTTGTCCTAATGGTCAATTTAAAATCCTGCATATAAATTGGCAAATAATCCCCTCTGCAACACATGCAAGAAATCTTTTGTAAGCAAGAAATTAATTTTTATAAGCCCACATATTCATGTGGACGTATTATGCCGTTGCACCTGTCCATCTGTCCGTCCACAATTGTTTGTTGACTCTCTACAAGTCACAATTCTTATCCGATTTTGACGAAATTTGAAATATAGCTTTATCACCAAAACATCTTGGCTGCTTTCGATATTGGCATATAACAGATCAAAACTGCATGGAAATGCCCAGAAAAAAATTCGGGTTAACAAACACCGGAGCCAGTTTTCCTGCTTTTTCAGCCAGTGAACAAGCAACTTCTAAGTAGTCTAATGTAGGCTAGTCTAATTAAGACGGATGACCCGAATTCCAATTCGCCACCCAAGCTGTGAATTTATTGGGATGGCCTAGTGGTCTAGAGTGCCGCGCTTCGACCTCTAGCTGGCCGGCCACTTCTGGTTTGCGGCTGTGGTTTAGAGCCCTGGTGTGAGCGTACGTGGCATGGAGATAGGGGCGCCTTCTCAACCTCGTGGGTTTCCTCCGGACACTCCGGTTTCCTCCAACTGCTAAAGACCCCTACGCGCAAGCGAATTATGTAATAAAAATTAAAACGTGTTAGTCCTGAAATGACCTAGTTGTGTTGAGTGGTCATTAAACCCCATTTCTCTCTCTCTCACCCCCATACAATGGTAATCTTATACACATATTTAGAGATACAGTGGAATTAAAAGGTAATGTTTTTACTAAGCTCTAAGAAAAGCATCATTTAAATCAACGTAAACTCCTTTCCCGATAATTTACCCCCCCCCCTCCACACATGCACACCTGCTACCCCCACCCCACAAATCAAACAGTTGTCCAGGGGCATAATAAACTAACGTACAAAAATTAATTGGTGGCTACCTTTTTTTTCGCACGTATGGCCACAGATTACTAAAGATTTTCTCCATTGACTTTAATGTTAATTCTCATCTCTAAGACTTTTTCTCAAATTTTCGTTGGGAAGAAAGCTTTCTACCACAGATGGAGCAGCATGTGGCAAACTCTTGCCTAAATAGACGGGCGAGGTTCTTCATGAAAAACTTGAGATACTAAAGCTGGAAGTAGAGACAAATAAACATGTATACTTCCGCATCAAAATCATGAATATTTACCAAAATGTGGCAGAAAATATATTTCAAACCCTTTTCTTCGATTCTACACCAAAAAGTCAACAAATATCGCCATGCAAAAGGGGGAAAAGGGAAAGGGAGAAAAATGGCCATTTTGCTCAGATTTCTAATTGAGCTATAATGTTCACACTTGGTGGTGTTTATTAGGTCAATGCCTTGATGGACGTTGAAGATAAGCATTTTCTGTTTAGGGTGAGCAGAGATAAGCCATTTGATTGGTTTATGCTTTGGGTAACGATAATTATAGTTCTAATTAAAGGACAATATTGGTGTCAGTGATTATCACATATATATATATATGTGATAGAACTGGTTAAACACGTTCCAAATATAATTTTAACACAGAGATCGTTGCTACGATACACTGTAGATGAATAAGGTATCATGAATCGGAAGTGACGAACGCCAAATGACTTACTGAATTGACTAGTGAAAACAGTTACACGGCAGAATTTCTGCCCACTAATAATTCCTTTGAAAAATGGTGGCATATCTGATTATAATCTCTGTCACATCCGACATCGTACGAAATACCCAGTTTTCTCAAATCCGGAAATATTGTAATTCAGAAAACCGGAAGTATTATTATAACGTACATGTAGCTTCGAATCACCAGAATGTTATCCCCTTTAAAAATGATAAACTTTTCTGTACATTCACAATTTTATTACATTAATTTTTTTTCTTCATTTAATTAACATGCGCAGGCATTTTTAATACGTCAAGTCTGTCTTCAATTTATCGTCTTCGCCGTCTTCAGTTGATCGCACTCTTGTCTTTGCTATCACATGTTCATTGATAATGGGCGAACTCGATTGAATGGTCCAGAATTGAATTCTCTCAATCCCAAAAATAGTGACATTAGAGTGGAAATGGGTACTTCGGGCTACAATGCATACGTCAACTGGATATATAGTTATCTGTGTAAAGGCTACCATGAAACAGAAAAAACATTATTGAATGATATGTGACATGTAAATTAATTTTCACATTGTGTAAGCATTTCATCTCTTTGATATCCGTTATATTATATGTGTCAATGTTTGCAGATAATTATTCAATGTCTGCATTAATTATTATTTTTTTTTTTTTTTTTCCTTCCACTGTTATTTATAGGTAATGATGTAACTTATAGTAATCCATGGATTTACGACTTGGTTTTTGGAATATTAATGGCCTTCCGTCCAAAGTTAACAATAGGAGTAATTTTAAGGATCTAAAAAATATGACAAAGAATTTAGATATTATTTGTTTTATAGAAACCTGGACTAGTCAAGAACAATCTCAGTTGCAAATATTTAATAATATATTTGATGAATATACAGGTCTTTTTATCATAGAGAGGGGAGTAGCCCTGACAAAACACCCCCAAAGGGTGGCTGTGCCGTTTTTATTAAAAACAAACTAATAAGTGGTATACAAATTCTCGACACAAAGGATGGTGATATTGTTTGGCTCAAAATCCAAAAATCTGTTACACAACTACCGTTCGATATCTACTTGGCAGTTATTTATATTCCCCCGAAAAATTCACCAGTGTGGCAAAAAAAAGACTACAATCCCTTTAGTACTCTAGAACAGGATATAATAAAATATAAAAATTTGGGACAGGCTATGATGGGAGGAGACTTTAATGCACGCACCAACAACCTGGAGGATATTTTCATACCGGTCGATGTACCGTGTCCGCAAATGGGCGCTTCTGAGGCCACTGCATATATCCTCAAAACCCACATTAATAAAAATAAAACAATAAACAGCTGGGACAGAGAGCTGACACAGCTGTGTCAGGTATCAGACATCTGTATCTTAAATGGTAGGTCACTGGGTGACATGCTTGGTGAGCTTACTTGCGTAAATTACAATGGATGTAGTACTGTTGACTATATTTTGACCGGTCACTCTTTGTTTCCCCACGTTGCCTCTTTTCAAGTTGCCCCATTAAGTTACCTTTCTGACCACAAGCTCTTAGTGTGTAAAATTCGAACCAATCTCAGTAATTATAATAATATAAATGATAGCACTAATAATAATAATGATAATGGTAATTGTAATATTATGAATGATAACACTAATAATAATATTAATGGTAATTATAATATTATAAATGATAGCAGTAACAATAATAATAATGGTAATTATAATAATATAAATGATAGCACTTATAATAATATAAATAATAGCACTTATAATAATGATAATATAAAATATAGCACTAGTAATAGTAATAATAATATAAACATGGCTCCCCTCCGACGAAAATCACCATTGAAATTTATATGGCAAGCGGAATCTGACCAAGCGCTCCAGTTAGAACTGCATAAGCCATGCGCTAAATTAGCTATTAATAATTTCTTGATGAAAGACTTTGATCCAAATCCCATAGGAACCCAAGAGGCTACAAATGAACTAACAAAAATACTTATCAATGCCTCAAAACAATGCGTAAAACTTGTGAAGATCAAAAAGTGTAATAAAAAGAATAAATGGTATGACAGAGACTGCAATAAGCTGAAAAGGGATATGCTTATGGCACTAGACCAATTAAATAAAAATCCAAACAATTCCCAACTGCGGTCAATATATTATAAGAGAAAGAAGGAGTATAAGAAAACAACTAAATACAAAAACCGACAGGCTAAAAATGTAATTTTAGAAAAACTTGATGATCTGGATTATGGAAGACCAAATGGGACAATATTCATGATTCGTGTTTCTACATTCCAGTTTGAACATTTTAGACACGAACGCAACATTCTAAACTAATGATTCTCGTTTCTACATTCCAGTTTGAACATTTTAGACACGAACGCAACATTCTAAACTAATGATTCTCGTTTCTACATTCTTATGTCAACACTTCATTCACAAAATCAACATTTTAAACAAAAAATTGACTTTATGTTTCATTTTCGCCGTTTTATCGGTAACTTTTGTATATCATTAAATATTAAAATTATAAAATAATTTCTTAATTTTACACGACAAAGAAATCAATTCAATGGTTTCTGAAAGTGTCTAATAAAAAAAATCTGAAATTTTAACTCTTGTGAAAAAATCTTCTACGTTTCAAAAAGTCTTGAAGTTAAAATCTTGAAATAAAAATGTCCACAAAAATAATGAATTATCAACATTATTACACCAGAGGGCGCTAACAGAAAACAATTTGGCGACCAATTCGGCTAGCGACCTATTCGACAGATCCAGCTGGTAGGTAACCTGTTCGTTTGCAACCTATTCAGAATAAATTCAACAGTCGACCAAACTCATCCTTTTTTTATAAATCAATCAAATTCGTTACGTCTATCAAATGAAAGTAGAATATATTATTATTTATCCATTCATTAAGCTCAGAATAGCGATGCAATTTCGCATTATATTACAAAATTCTGGACATCCAACTAAATATATTCCGAACGGTATTTAAATAAGCTTTTTCCAAATATTATTAGTAAAAGTTGGCACAGTCATATTCAAGGGGTGCACTCTCATCCTAAACATGGCCAATTTTGAAAATAAAAAGATTTAAAGGGAAAGACTGTTAATGTTAATATGCCGTGTCAAAATTCAGACCATCGTACATAATTCTAATGATCCAACTAAATATATTCTAAAGGGTAATTGAACAAGCTTTCCAAATATTATTAGTAGAAGTTGGCACAATCTTATTAAAGGGGCGCGCTTTCAATTTGAAAGTGAAAGAACAGTGATATTCCGAGTCAAAATTCGGATCATCGTACAAAATTCTGAGCATCCTGCTATATACATCCCGAAAGGTAATTAGAAAAGCTTTCTAAATATTAATAGTAAAAGTTGACAAAATAATATTAAAGGGGCGCGCTCTCAACCTGAATATAGCCATTTTTTCAATATTCTAAATGTAAAGATAGGCCGGTATTTATTCGAAGTCGAAATTCGGATTATCGTACAAAATTCTGAGCAGCCAGCTATATATATTCTGAAAGGTAAATTGAATAAGCTTTCCAAATATTATTAGTAAGAGTGGACACAATCAAACATAGCGAATTTTTCAATATTCTAAACGTAAATATAGGCCGGTACAAAATTCTGAGCATCCAGCTATATATATCCCGAAAGGTGATTAAACAAGATTTATTAAAGTGCTATGAAAAATTTGCGACGTTTAGGATGAGAGCGCATCCCTTTAACATGATTGTGCCAACTTTTACTAATATTATGTAGAAAGCCTATTCAATTAAATGTACCTTTCAGAATATACATAGCCAGATGCTCAGAATTTTGTAGGAATCAGGATAATCCTAATTTGAACTTCGAAAAAAAACCACAGGCCTATCTTTACATTTAGAATATTGAAAAATTGGCTATGCCCAGGTTGAGGGCGCACCCCTTTAATATGATTGTGCCAACGTTTACTAATAATATTTGGAAAGCTTATTCAATTACCTTTTCGAATATATTTAGTTGGATCGTCAGAATTGTGTACGATGGTCCGAATTTTGACACGGCATATTAACATTAACAGTCTTTGCCTTTAAATCTTTTTATTTTCAAAATTGCCATGTATAGGGTGAGAGTGCACCCCTTTAATATGACTGTGCCAACTTTTACTAATAATATTTGGGAAAGCTTATTTAAATACCGTTCGGAATATATTTAGTTGGATGTCCAGAATTTTGTAAGATAATGCGAAATTACATCGCTATTCTGAGCTAAAGGAATGGATAAATAATAATATATTCTACTTTCATTTGATAGGCGTAACGTTGAATTTGATTGATTGATAAAAAAGATGAGTTTGGTCGACTGTTGAATTTATTCTGAATAGGTTGCCAACGAACAGGTTACCCACCAGCTGGATCTGTCGAATAGGTCGCTAGCCGAATAGGTCGCTAAATTGTTTTCGGTTTGAGCCCTCTGGTGTAATAATGTCGATAATTCATTATTTTTCTGGACATTTTCATTTCAAGATTTTAACTTCAAGACTTTTTGAAACGTAGAAGATATTTTCACAAGAGTTCAAATTTCAGATTTTTATTATTAGACACTTTCAGAAACCATTGAATTGATTTCTTTGTCGTGTAAAATTAAGAAATTATTTTATAATTTTAATATTTAATGATATACAAAAGTTACCGATAAAACGGCGAAAATGAAACATAAAGTCAATTTTTTGTTTAAAATGTTGATTTTGTGCATGAAGTGTTGACATAAGAATGTAGAAACGAGAATCATTAGTTTAGAATGTTGCGTTCGTGTCTAAAATGTTCAAACTGGAATGTAGAAACGAGAATCATTAGTTTAGAATGTTGCGTTCATGTCTAAAATGTTCAAACTGGAAAGTAGAAACACGAATCATGAATATTGTCCCATTTGGTCTTCTATACTGGATAGCAATAACCCACGTGAATACTGGAAACTTGTCAATTCCCTTCTTAAAGACAAAACAGAGGGGGGTGATGACATAACCATCAACGTATGGGAAAATCATTTTACCACACTTTTTGAAACATGATCAGGCCAAATTCTCTGAATTATCTGAAAAAATGGAACAACTTAAACAGGAACCTATCAATACCAACCTTAATGAGCCTATCTCTGCAAGCGAACTTCGAAAAGCTGTAAAAAAAACTCAAAAGAAAAAAGTCGAATGGGCCTGATTTGATTCTTAATGTAATGTTAATATCTTCCTCCGAAATTTTGATTGATCAGCTCTTAAAATTGTCCAATATGATTTTATCGACGGGTTTCTATCCAACGTCCTGGATGGAATCATATATTGTTCCAGTACACAAAGAGGGCAGTAAGGACGATCCAAATAACTATCGTGGCATTTCCCTGTCCAGTTGCTTTAGCAAATGTTTTCTGTCCATTATCAATAATCGAATAACAGATTACCTCGAAGACAACAATTTACTTAACCAAGCACAGGGCGGGTTCCGTAAAAATCATCGGACAGTTGATAATATCTTCATACTCAAAACGATTATCAATAAATATAAGTGTAATAAACAAAATCTTTTCATGACCTTTGTGGACTTCAAAAAAGCTTTTGACTCTATATGTAGAACAGGCCTCTTTTATAAATTACTAAATAATAATATCAACGGACCAATTTTTGATTTAATTACATCCATGTATTCAAATACTTCATATACTGTGAAAACTTCCAAGGGATTCTCCAACACCATAAACTCTTTCATGGGTGTGAAACAGGGATGCGTGTTAAGTCCCGAACTATTCAATATTTATATTAACGACTTACAGTTTTATATTAATAATGCGAACACAAATCCTCCTTCACTAGAATGTAATAATGTCTCCCACCTGTTGTTTGCGGATGACCTTATCATGCTCTCCACTACTGAAACTGGCTTACAAACTAGCCTTGACCAACTTAATAAATTTTGCAGTGATTGGCAGATTGACCTTAACCCAACAAAATCAAAAATAATGATTATCAAAAATAATCAACGAAAAATAAAGAACATATTTCATTTTGGCAAGATTAATCTTGAAACAGTTAAATCATACGTCTATCTAGGGGTCTGCTTTTCCAACAACTCAACCTCTAAGTCTGCGATCAGTCATCTTAATAGTAAGGCTAGACGTGCATGGTTCTGCCTGTGCAATAAAATTGGTACGACTGATTTTCTTCCGACCGAGGTTTTCATTAAACTATACCAATCAGTTGTTAAGCAGATAGCTATATATGCGTCGGAGATCTGGGGATCTAGTTTGGTCCACAGCAAAACTTTCGAAATTAGCAAATGGGACCAAATTTCTCATAATAAACTAACCATTAAGATCTGCAAGTCAATACTGGCACAACCACCAAAAACATCAAACATTGGCTGTCTAGCAGAACTGGGTATTTTTCCGGCCAGCCTTGACATATTTCAAAGAATGATTTCCTATTATAAACGCCTAACGAATTCTTATGTAGACAGTTTTCCTAAAAGTGTTCTTTTACATTCTGCCTTCATTACTGATAGCAACCTCATTGCAAACAATGACATTAAATATTCTTGGACAGCAGCCATAGCAAAAATATATGAATATTATGATCTCCCAAATAACCCCTCTCCCTCAGCAACTAAACTAAAACTTCAAACTAAATTCAACAATCATTTTACAGAACTAACTAAATCAGGAACAAAGTAAAGAACGTATGGACTATATAAAAACGTAATAAACCACCCCGCGCGTTACCTTCTGCAGGTTAAAAATAAAAACTTTAAATCATCCTTTTCATCCCTTCGACTCAGCTCGTACAAATTGGAAATAGAGAGAGGCCGATACAAGAATATTCCACCTGATCAAAGGTTATGCACGCAATGTTCTCTTTCTGCCGTTGAAGATGAATTCCATTTTCTTTTACAGTGTCCCCGATATGAAAACCTGCGTCTGAGATATATCTACACTACATGTACTTTAATACCATCTTGTCAATTAAGTTTTGAAATTCTTTTTAATCCGCCAAATTTCCTTGCTAAGGCAGTAGCCATGTACACATACCATGCTCTTCGGAAAAGGGGTGTACCTGTCTCTTAGTATCTGCTGAATGCTCTTTCCCCATTTGATCATCATACTCTTATGTACACCGATATACTTTTACTACATATTTTATGAGTATTTTTATTTCATTGTCATACTGTCATTGTTGTTCTCATTGGTATCATCCCAATGGTGCATGTACATAGATATATCCCATTATAATTTCATTATATTTTCATTATTTATATAGTATTCCATGACAAATGTATCTTTTGCATGCATATGTATGTTGATTTTTGTATACTGTTCTTAATGGACGTAATATGCAAATAAAAAAGTTGAAAGTTGTTTAATAACGTCACAATTCTAGTCACACCACCTCCGTCGTCGGGACTGGCAGAACTGTGACAGTACTGGGCCCGGTTCCTAGAAAATTCTTAAAGTAAGCACAAAGTCATGCTTCACTTACTTACTGTACGTAAGAATCTTATAAAAAATACCGTCCCTAGAAAATTCTCAAGACCATTCTTTGTAAGCACATGTCAAGTCCAAGTCTTAGCACATTGTGACTGGTAAAGCTTACCATACACTGATACTCTTTAATGTCATAAAAACAACTTTGGTATGCAAATTACGTCATAAATTTGTCGTCTGCTTCATTGTGGTTGATTGAGATGCATTTGACATGTCCCCTATACACATAATTATAAAATGTGCCAAAAGATAAAAAAAAACGCAGACACACTAAACAATTATGAGAGTGTCTGATCTTAAAGTAGCCCGTGTGTTTGTAGCCTATTGTTTACTTATTGGCAAATAAATAAATTGGTTTCAGGGTAGGCCCTAGATGCGAAATAATTTTCTATAGCATTCTTAATTTTTTTTGGAGAAGGATGTTCTCTGTCTTGTAATTGTCTTTTTGGTATCAAAAGGTGCCGGAAACGCTGTCGAATAACTCTACGGTAAGGCATCTTTTTGAAGCAGAAACAGACTTAAAGCGAAAATTTCATTTATTCCAAGGAAATCAAAACATAATTATTTGAATGTCTTTTACTAAATAGGTTCTCAACTCACTATTATTCAATCATAGGCATCAATCTAACACATACAAATCATTCACATAAAAATTTGGAATATTTTCTACATGCCCTGAGCTGCTTGGAAATAATATTTCATTTCACTGGAAAACAACGTCGGTGTTGTCTCGATCGTCAAGGTCTGTGGTTAGCCAGTTAATGACAATAATGCCCCTCCCTTGTGTTACTCTTCTTTTTGAAACCATACAAAGTCTATATTAGTATGTGCGAAACAACTCAATTTTCTCAAGGAATCTCAACGTTTAAAACAGAAGTTGAAAATGATATTTTTGCCAATTTCTCAACTGGCGATAGTGAATTATAGGATTAATAGGATTATTCTTTAACAAGGTAGGACTGTTTATAGATACCATCTATTTTGGGGCTTTAATTTAATACATGTTAAAAATATAACTTTAAAAATTGTTAGGGCCGCTTTAAGTTGGTAATCAAGCCCTATACCTTGCTTGGGACTTGTGCTTGGATTGGCTATATTTAAGAACGAAGTTGGGATTAAGTTTTTTCTTGGAACGCATAATAACGTTCTTGTGCTTACAATGAAGTCTACTTAAAATCTAAGCACAAGACCGTTCTTAAGAATTTTCTGGGAACACAAAATAAGGAAAGTTTTCTTAAATGCAAAGTCAACTAAAATCTCAGCACAAGAACATGCTTAAGAATTTTCTAGGAATCGGGCCCTGAATTCCGCTTCACTCAATTGCAATTCTGTTAATTTGGGACGTTCCGAACTGTCAATCGAGCATCACCAGGTCGTCGTCACACCGTTCGAAGCACGTTCGAAGAGATCCGAAGGGTGGTCAAACTTATATGTTATTCAGGTTCAATTAGCATGCGCAATAATGTTTCCAACAGGTGCTAGGAATTGAAGGTAGGATTGTACTGTGTTGATTCAATGGAAATCGTATGACAGGACGGCTGATTGATGTCGTAATCCGGAACGTATATGTAATAAGGAAATAAATCGGGACATGAAAATGGAGTCGGATGTAACAGAGTGCTGAAGTGATCAGAGGTCAGATGTACAGTGTATCACATCAATCGATTAATTTACGCCAAAACCCTGACCTGCAAGTAATTTACAACCATCAACCTGTGAAATTATTATATCGTCATATTATTAATTAACGTGTTATCATTGTATCGTCAAGAAAATTAAATGGCACACATTTCATGTTTGAATTTTTGTAAATGGGAGGCCATTTCCCACAAATTGAGACCATTCCCGACATCCCAATTCTGTAATTTCAGTTTGAAAATAATGAGTTAATAAAAATGTCAAGGAATGTTTAACACCAGCCTAAGGAAATTGTGTCGCACTCATATTCAGCCAGCAGACCAGCTAACGTCAAATTTTGCTGAGGCCTTAAAATTGAATTTTGTTTGAGTTCCGAACCATCGGCAGACGTTTCTGCCTTGCGTATCCCCACAAACAGGGTGCAGGTGCCTTAATAATGAGTAAATTTGCGGGCGACAGTGTCTGGTGAATCCGATGAAACTGGGAATCCCCATTGCAGGATTCCGAATCCCGGCCCACACCCAGCACACTGGGCCCAGAAAATATATTACATGTATACATGTACCAGCCTATTCCAGACTCCAGTTAAAGCAACCAGCCACATACAACATGACCATCATTGCTCCTTGGCCGATCCAATTCAGCCCCCCCCCCCTCTCCCCATATAATGATTGGACAATATTATTTTTATACGCCCACATTTTCATGTGGACGTATTATGTCGTCGCCCCTGTCCGTCCGTCCGGACGTCCGTCCGTCCGTCCGTCCACAATTGTTTGTTTGTGGACTCTCTACAGGTCACAATTCTTACCCGATTTTGACGAAACTTCAAATATAGGTTTATCCCCCAAAGATCTCGGCTGCTTTCGATATTGGCATGTATCGGATCAAAACTTCATGGATTATGGCCCCTGATTGTACGAAAAATCATGTTTTTAGCTTGTGGACCCTATAGAGGTCACAATTTTTAAACCGATTTTGATGAAACTTTACATGCATGTTTATAACCCTAAGATCTTGGTTCCTTTCGATATTTGCGCCTATCGGAAGGTAATTTCCTGAATTATTGCCCCTGATTGTCCGAAAAATCACCTATTTTAACTTGTGGTACCTCTGGAGGTCACAATTATTATCCGATTCAAAAAACCGTTCGAATATATAACTGTTACACCCTAAGGAAGGTCGAGTTCAAATTTCAGAAAAATCGGGCCAAAATTACCATACAAAATGGCCGCCGTTCGAACGCGAATACTGTTAAAAAATGGTATATCAAGGTTGTCGACCCTGTAGAGGTCCCAATTTTAATTCGATTTTGACGAAACTTGAAATGCATGGATATTAACCAAAGATCTTGGGTCCTTTTGATATTTGCGCATATCGGATCGTAACTTCCTGAATTAATGCCCCTGATTATACGAAAAAATCGCCTTTGTTTAGCTTGTGGCCCCTCTGGAGGTCACAATTATTATCTGATTTAAAAAGTCGTTTGATTATATCAGCGTTACACCCTAAAGAAGGTTGAGTTTGAATTTCGGAAAAATCGGACCAAAATTGCCATACAAAATGGCCGCCGATCGTACGCGAATACTGTTTAACATGGTATATCAATGTTGTGGACCCTGTAGAGGTCACAATTTTAATTTGATTTTGATGAAACTTGAAATGCATGGATATAACCCAAAGATCTTGGTTCCTTTTGATATTTGCGCATATCGGATTGTAACTTCCTGATTTATGGCCCCTGATTATACGCAAAATCGCCTTTGTTTAGCTTGTTGTTCCTCTAGAGGTCACAATTATTATCCGATTTAAAAAATCGTTTGATTATATTACCATTACACCCTAAGGAAGGTTGAATTCGAATTTCGGAAAAATTTGGAACAAAATGGCCATACAAAATGGCCATACAAAATGGCCATACAAAATGGCCATACAAAATGGCCACCGCGTGTACGCCAATACTGTTATTAAATGGTATATCAAGGTTGTGGACCCAGTATAGGTCACAATTTTGATTCAATTTTGATGAAACTTGAAATGCATGGTTATAACCCAAAGATCTTGGTTCCTTTCGTTATTTGCACATATCAGATAATAACTTCCTGAATTATGGCCCCTGATTGTCCGAAAATTCGCCTATGGTCCCTCTGGAGGTTACGATTATTATCTTATTTAAAAAAAACGATTGAATCTTATTTTTAAAAAAAACGATTGACTCTATCACCGTTACACCATACGGAAGGTTGAGTTTGAATTTCAGGGAAATCGGACCATAATTGCCAGACAAAATGGCCGCCGTTTGTACGCTTATAGTGTTAAAATATGGTATATGAAGGTTGTGGACCCAGTATAGGTCACAATTTTAATTCGATTTTGATGAAACTTGAAATGCATGTTTATAACCTAAAGATCTTGATTCTTTAGATATTTGCCCATATCAAATTGTAATTTAATGAATTATAGCCTTCGTTAAATTGTAGGAAAAATCACTTTCGGTTTTGCTTGTTCTCTAACCATCTCTCTAAAATGTGGGCGTATCCTGCCTGGCAGTGCCAGCTTACTATCTTTTATAATTTTTTGTCCGACCGGCCCTTCAGGCGTATGCCCAATGTCCCAATCCGCTCGTGATTCTATCTGATAGAGAGCGATGAAACTTAGTCTATAGTTTGATTGATCGATACTTTTGAAAAAAATAAATGTGGTATTAAAGGGTCAACCCCGATAACTTTTTTGGGAATAAAACTGCTTAATTTTGTGTTAAAATCATTTACAATCCATTATCTAAGGCCGATCAACTACCTCGATATTTGTTATACGCTTGTAAATAACTTAAACCTAACAGTCTGCATCTGGCAATGGAGACCTTTGTATTATACAGTATCTGGATAAAACCAGACTTTTTTCTATAAAAATAATATGTAGATGAAATTTACCTTTTGTTATCAAGTACAGTACATGGGTCATTCACTGTATAGACCTCTCTCCCCCCTGGGGTGTAGGGGGTGATAAGAATATACCCTTCGTATTTCCTGCGTGTCGTAAAAGGCGACTAAAAGGATCCCTGTAATGGGGCAACGTGTTTGCCGTGCATTGCGACCCGTGTCGGTGGAGAGTGGAATCCTGGTGATTGAGTGGGGATTTGGCTTGCGAGTTTTTTTCCTGCAACACATTACTTTGGCCCATGGTTCACCTAGACGGGAGGTCAGAGTGGCCCACTCTGATCAATCGGCTTTGGTCGTTTCAGCTCTGTAGAATGTACCCTTTCCACGTCTAATGCTCTGTTGTTTATTCACTCTGCATTCTACCTACCTTTGTGTCCTATGTACATTCTACAGGGCGGCGGCTTGGGTCAATCAGGTTAGACAAGTATTTCTTTTACTTTCTGGCTTGAGTATACCCCTCGTCGAGCCCTGAGGCCATGCGCAGGTTATCCGCGCTAGTCCTCCCCCTAGTAGGCAGGGCAGTAACCTGGGGGACGACGAGGGGTGAACTTTTAATATATTTTTTCATGGATTCCATAATCCCCCCCACCCCAATTATTAAGGAAAAAAATAAACAGAAACGTCTGAATACAGAGGACGTTTCTGCATTATTTATAACTAAAAATAAAATGTCAAAGTCTTGGCCGAGGTTTCTCTTAATTGAGAGTCCCTCTCGAGACCTATCAAAAGTGTCACCTTTTTTAATAACCAAGGGCATAGCTGGCTTGGCCGGCGAGCCCAAGGCTATTAAAAAATTAAAGAACGGGGCACTCCTAATAGAATGTGCCAAAGAACAGCATGCTACCATGCTTCTTAAATCTTCTTCTTTGGCAGACATTCCTATTAAGGTGTCTCCGCATAGGTCTTTAAACTCTAGTAGAGGTGTAATACGTTGCCGGGACCTCGAAGGCAGCAGTGAGGAAGAAATGGTAGAATACCTTTCTTCTCAAGGCGTGTCACATGTTAAAAGAATTAGTGTACGCCGAGGAGAAAAGGTGATTCCCACAAGCACCTATATCCTCACGTTCAATCGTCCCGACATTCCTAAGACTCTCAAGGCAGGTTATCTTAACATACCTGTTGATTCTTACATCAGTAACCCACTTAGATGTTACAAATGTCAGAAATTTGGACATAGCAAGACCGTCTGTAGAGGTAAGGATACCTGCGCTCGTTGTGGTCATGATGGCCATGAGAGCGCTACCTGCCAGGCGGAATTGTGTTGTATCAATTGCAAGGGTAAGCACTTTGCTTATTCTCGTGAATGTCCAATATGGCAAAAAGAGAAAAGAATCCAACAGGTCATGTCTGAGCGAAAGATACCATATTTCGATGCTCGAAAACAGGTAGATTTATCTGCACCGTTTCCCATTGCACCACAAGGGAAATCTTTTGCTAGTGCAGTTAAAGTTTCAACCACATCCATCTCCGTTCAGACAGAAATAACCTGGCCAAATAAGCAGAAAATGAAGACTTTGATAATACCCGAATATGTAAAAGGGGTCTCGAGCTCTTCTCAGTCATCTGAGAGCTCGGTCCAAACATCTTTGCCCTTGCCTGATGAGGGTTCATCTTCCTTGCCCCCAACTGAAGTTATTGGGATTATTCCCAATACTTCCTCCCAGCACGGCAAGGAAAAATCCCAATTGGATAAACCAAAAGCTGCAACTCCTGATCCCAGGTCCACTGGGTCAGCATCGCAGCTATCGGTTATCCCACCCTCACAGGATAAAGTATATATTTCTTCTAGACAACGAAAGTTGGCAAAGTTGCGTGATAAGGGTAAGAAAGGTTCACAAGACCCTATTGTCCATTTTAAAAAATATGGTGAAGATCTAATGGACGGTATTACCGTAGAGGGGGCCAGTAATGACCCAATCGGCGGTAAGATACCACCAATAAATTATCCCTGACGATGGCTAATTCCATTATTCAATGGAATTGTCGTGGTTTAAAACCAAATTTTAATGAAGTCCAATTATTAATTCAAAAGCACAATCCTTTAGCTATTTGTTTGCAAGAAACATTTTTACGGAATTCTGACACTTTGTCTTTTAGGCATTTTGTCGGTTACCATCATCATTCAGTTGGTGATGGTCGAGCTCATGGGGGTGTTTCTATTATTCTTAATGGAGATATCCCTCAAAGTAAAATCACTCTCAACTCGCCTTTACAGGCAGTTGCTGTTAGGGTGACTTTACATATTCCTATAACACTCTGCTCTGTATATCTTCCACCAAGTTTGCATCTTAATCCCAGAGATCTTGATGACCTTGTTGCCCAACTTCCCCTCCCGTTTATTCTGACGGGAGATTTCAATGGTCATCATTCACTCTGGGGTAGTCCAGATGATAACAACAGAGGTAAACAAATAGCGGACTTCATTAACATTAATAATTTGTGTATATTAAACGATGAATCGCCTACTTATCTACATCCTGCCACAGCATCATTTTCTTCCCTCGATCTCACCATTTGCTCTCCGCTCCTGTTTCAGGATTTTACATGGAGAGTAAATGAAGATCTGTGTGGTAGTGACCACTTTCCTATCTTGATTGTTAATAATGGTCCCTCTCCGGTCGAAAGACCCCAGAGGTGGAAGTTGCATAAGGCTGATTGGGCTCTTTTTGAATCTTTGTGTCTCTTCTCTTTTGATGCAAAAGAGTTAGAAGATGCAGATGAGCCCATGGCCTTATTCACTTCAATTCTTCAAGATGTAGCTGAGCAGGCGATTCCAAAAACCACGACAGAACCAAAACGTTTCAATAAACCATGGTTTAACGACGATTGCAAATCCGCTCTTAAAGAGCGTGATCGTATTTTGAGACGACTAAAGAACCATCCTTCCATGGAGAATATTGCGGCATACCAGATGGTCCGGGCGAAGGCCCGTAGAACCATACGCCAAGCAAAGAAGTCTTCATGGCAAGGTTACGTCTCTAGGATCAATTCCCGTACCACTTCAAAATCGGTATGGGACAGGATTCGTAGGATTAAAGGTAAAAGTAGTACATTATCAGTTAACCATCTCAATGTTGATAATACCACCTTAACAACATTTCCTGATATTGCTAATTCTCTGGCCAGTACATTTTCATTCAATTCATCATCCAATTTCTCCTCTGATGCCTTTCGGGGCATTAAGAATCAACAGGAGAAAAGGAGACTTAATTTCAAGTCCCGTAATGATGAATGTTATAATGATCGTTTTTCCATTGCAGAGCTCCGTGATTCGTTAAAGCGAGCTCGGGACACTGCAACTGGTCCAGATGAAATACACTACCAAATTTTAAAACATCTACCTTATCCAACACTTATAATTTTACTTGATCTTTTTAACCGGATTTGGATTGATGGGAATTTTCCTCCTTCGTGGCACGAAGCCACAATAATTCCCATTCCTAAACCGGGCAAAGATCATACGAATCCTACCAACTATCGTCCGATCGCTTTAACTAGCTGTATTTGCAAAACCATGGAGAGATTGATCAATCGAAGGCTTGTTTGGTACCTTGAATCCAACAACCTCATTACAGACCTCCAATGTGGATTTCGGTCCCAAAGGAGCACTCTTGATCATCTCGTCCGATTCGAAACGTTCGTCAGGGACGCTTTCATCCAGAAGCAACACTTAGTTGCAATATTTTTCGATCTGGAGAAAGCATATGATACCACGTGGAAACATGGTATCATGCGCGACCTCCACAACCTCGGCCTACGAGGTCGCTTACCTATCTTTATAAAAAATTTCCTGGAAGATAGGTCATTTAAGGTACGACTGGGATCAATCTTCTCTGACCCATTTCCCCAGGGAAGTATTTTATCTCCAACATTATTTGCCATAAAAATAAACACGATCCCAGCGTGCCTTAAACCAGGTACAAACGGGTCTCTCTATGTTGATGACTTTCAGATGTGCTATGGTTCTACAGACATGCGGATAATCGAACGTAAGTTGCAGCTTTGTTTGAATTCACTTCAACAATGGGCAACCGAAAATGGATTTCGTTTTTCGAAATCCAAGACTGTCTGCATGCATTTCTGTCAGAAAAGAGGTTTGCATCCTGATCCAGAACTTTTCTTGGATGGCAACCGCCTTCCAGTTGTGGATGAAACCAAATTTCTGGGGCTGATATTTGATAAGAAATTATCATTTATCCCCCATATTAAAAATCTAAAAAAGAAATGTCTGAAAGCCCTCAACATATTGAGAGTCTTATCAAATACTGACTGGGGAGCAGATAGTAAGGTCTTGCTCCGATTATATCGAGCATTAATAAGATCTAAACTCGATTATGGGTGTATTGTGTATGGGTCTGCCCGCGAGTCTTATCTCAAAGAGCTTGACACCATACACAACCAAGGACTTAGAATCAGTTTAGGAGCATTTCGTACATCTCCAGTGGACAGTTTATACGTCGAGGCGCACGAGCCCTCATTGCACAATAGACGTGATAAACTGACCCTGCAGTATGCTACAAAAATTGCATCACTTCCGAATCATATTTCATTTAACACCATATTTAGACCTTTTCATGAGCATCTGTATCTGGTGAAGACTAAAGTTATTCCACCATTCGGTATTCGCATACAACCCTTTTGTCTGAGGCTGGAGTTCATCAAATCCTCTACATCTTTAAATCATATCATCTTTACTGATTCTCTGTCCTCACTTCAAGCAATTAATAATAAACAGCTTGATCACCCATTAGTAGCAGACATTTATGGTCTGCTACTGTCAAACGAGTTCATCAGCAAGGACACTGTCCTTTGCTGGCTCCCCAGTCATATGGATATCAAAGGGAATGATCGAGCAGACTCGGCTGCCAAGTCTGCCTTAGATCTTCCCATATCCGAATTTTTAACTCCATTTACGGATTTTAAATCATCCATAAATAAATTTATATTTGACCGCTGGCAACGGTCTTGGGATCTTACAGACACAAATAAACTTCATCACATCAAGCCTCTCTTAGGAGACTGGCCAAGCTCCTATAGAACCAACAGGAGGGATGAAGTTGTTTTGTGTCGCTCTCGCATTGGTCATACTTTTTTAACTCATATTTTCATTTTGAAGCGAGAGCCTCAACCAGAATGTGAACACTGTCATGTTCCTTTGACAGTGAAGCACATTTTGATTGAGTGCAAGCATCTCAAAGATACAAGATTACGGCATTACCGTTGCCAGTCACTTCAACAGTTGTTTGCCCAACCGGGTCTATATAGTAAAGCGCTTTATTTTTTAAAAGAGACAAATTTTTATCGAAAATTTTAAATTGTATATATCTAATTGTATTTCTCATGTTTTAAATATATATACATAAAGTTTATATTTAGTTTTATTTGATATTTTCTGTGATATTTGTTTTTATTTATGTATATATAGATAATGTGATTATTTATTTCTAGTTTGTCTCATATCATCATCATATGTTTGGCGCAATATGGCCCGGTTGGAGCTCACGTGCCATAAAACAACATTTCATTCATTCAGTATAGACCTCTCAAGAAACGTATATCGATTATCAGGTCACCCAATGAGAAAAATGACCCGAAATCTTAAAAGGGTTACGTGTCCGGATAAGCAGTGTTGACGTTCACGTCCAAACGACTCAATATTTTCGGCTGAAATTTTCAGACAATGTAAATACACCATGCTTTTATATTTTGGTCCATAAATTTCACAAATACTCGGACTTTAAATTTTGAGACTCTGTTCTTATCGGGACTGTCCCTTTAATTAAAATGTGTCATCTATTATTTGGTGATTTCGGCGGAGGACATCAGCCTCACTGTTGGTTTGTTTACCTTGTTCTCTATCCATCTCTTGCAAAATGTGGGCGTATCTTGCCTGGCAACACCTTGTTCTTTACAGATGGAGATATTTATTTATTGATGATTTGCCCAGCTCTTGATTTCCAATATTTGTCACAGTTACAAATTCAATATTGTTTACTAAATATGAGCAAAACAAATAAATATGAAACACACCATTGAATCTTTGAAAGTATCATCTACATTTCATATGGACATTATATTGTCTTATGTTGCATGTCTCAGTTTTAAATTTAACATAAATGTTTTATTTGTATTTCCGATGCCTTGTTGATTTTATCAAATCCTTTTTTAATCATTTCAGCTTTACATAGAACAGATTCGCGGCAATCACTATATGCTTCCAGATCCTCATTGTATGGACGCAAAAGTCGAAGAGTACGAAGAAATTCTCTTGGGGAATCAGTTTCAACGTATGCGCATGATGATTTGGATACTTCAATGTACAGTGATTTTGTAGATAGACCAATGTCAAGGAAAGGCTATAATCGTGCATCTAGATCTATGGGTGATATTTTTGATAGAGAAATGAGAGAAAAAGAGACCCAAACATTACGGGAAACAGCAACTCAAACTAGTAAAGGACAAGTAACTATTGCTCAACCTAAAAAATATGTAAGAAATCAATCTATGCGGAAAAAAAGTGCTTCTGGAGTAACTGGCAACAACGCAAAAGATGTTGCATTAAAGGCGAAACAAAATGAAACAAAGACAAAAGACAAGGAAATCACAGCTAAAAGTTTTGAAACACAAGATACAGGTGTTGATGCAAATCTGCCTTTCATTGATCCACCAACATCTCCTAAAGCAAAATCCAAACCTAAACCTGTTCCAAGGAAATCCTTTAAAGGCGTTAATCAAAGAGATGATACTAATTCTGAAAAGAAGAATGTAGTTGAAAAACCTGTAACATCCAATCCCAGCGCAAGCATGATTCAACCCCAGTTTATACCGCCTGTTTTAATGCAGCCATATTATCATCCTCCAGGATCATCTATACCAAATGGTTATTTTACTATACAACCTGGTGACATATCACATAGTGCTCTTCCTGCTCAATCACCAACTCACTTAAACACAGTTCTGCAAACACCAAATTTTCAACATACATCAGGTAAATCCAAATCAAATTGGGATCTGCTTTGTTCAATAACAGATGCAGAGAAACAGAGAGCCCCATCGCTGTCAGATACAACATCAGTTACAGGATCGGTGTTTAATAATATGATTGCTTCACCACCAGCACCTGATCATCATGCTGTTTACAATTTAACCTTTGCTCCTGGCTTTGGAGGTGCTTACCAACAATCATTTCCACAGGGTTACACTGCTAGCCCCAATTCTGTGCCAAGTATCAATGGTAGGTTTACACCCCCTGATACAAGTAGTGGACACTTTGCATTGTTCTGTCCTCCAAATATATCTGATGGTAACCATGGAAGCCCTGTACACAATCTGCAGTCATCAAGTTCCGAGACAAATCATGACTACCCCTTGGAAGGTCTAAAACAACTGTCAGAACAAAAAGCCCCCCATACAGCCAATAAGCAGGAGAGTGTGGTGTAATTTACTATTTATAATTGCTAGAATTAGTTATCAAGAGACATTTTCACTTACATCAAGAAAATAGACAAACACATTTATATTTAATGACAATATGTGTTTAGTTCTCCATGTTAGATACTGTAATGTTGCCACAGGTCATAAATTTATGCATGAAAATAAAATCTGTTGTGCCAACCTGTTTGAAGATGCATTATGTAAGAGCTAAATCTGCCTATTGCATTTTTTTTATTTTGGCTTCAATGTTATATAAACTACTTTTTTAGACTTTCAAAATGACCAGCCTATAATCAAACGGATTGAGATACGATCAACATTTAATTATATTATTTTAGAATTGAGAAGGAGGCTGGGTCTTGATTAACAAGTAACAAGGCTCCAATAAAAACAATCTGTGCCCTATCTTGTCAAAACTCCACTCAGAATAAAGTAATTTGAATTAAATTTTTCAATATATTTTGAATTATCTATTTTGGAACTATTATAGCGAGAACTGTTATCTCTTTATCTAGATTTTACATAATGCATCTTAAAATGGTAATAATAAAAAAACCATGGGGATTAGTCAATCATTAGTGATCGCTGTTCTGTTAATCTATTAATTGATTATTGTCTAAAACAAGGTGTCTAAAAGACAGCTCTACAAAAGTGTATCTAATTAGGAGAACTTAATGAGTATGTCTTAATTAGTAGTTACTACATGTATCTCCATATTAGGACTTAGTATCTCCTAATTAGAAGTTGGTATCTCATTGAGATCTCCAAATTAGGAATCAGTGTCTCCTAAATAGGACTTAGTATCCCCAAATTAGGTCTTAATATCTCTAAATTAGGGCTTAATATCTCCTAATTAGGGCATAATATCTCCTACTTATAGGACATAATATATCCTCGTTAGGATTTTGTATCTCCTAATTAGGATTCTAGTATCATCTAATTAGGCCTTAGTGTTCTGACAGCTTTCTTGGACTGGAGGTTCATAAGTCTGTAGAACCGCTAGGACTTTGTGTCTCCTAAATGGCTATATGGATGGTTTGTCACCATATTATGTGGTATGGTTAGATGCGCATATTACTAGTAGTAGTAGCGATTCGATAGTTGTGGTTAGTTACTTCCTGGAAGCCACCAGAGAACATGACGGATGTAAGGATAAGAACGGACAATATTACTGAAAATGGACATATTCAGCAAATGCAGTTATTTCTAAGACGCAATGGACAAGATACCAACAACAGCTATATAACTAGTTCAAGCAATCATAACCAACGCATTGAGCGGTGGTGGTGATTTTTGAGGAAAGGAAATATAAACTACTGGATAAACCTTTTCAAGATGATTCAAGATAATGAGACCGCTACCGCCAATTTGCTGGATAAAGCTTTGCCTCAGTTCTGTTTTATGGAACTTATCCAGGTATGAAATAATCATTTCGATGCATGAAACTGATCTAAACTTAATGAAACCCAGTAACCCATCTCACACAGTAACCCCACCCGTTTTATATACATGTAGCCTTCCACAACACACACACCTCACATTGCAGCTTCTCACACTACAAACCTCTCACACATGCTTCACACACACACCATCCACCTTGCTCACACCCTCACTATCCACCTCGCGCACACGCTCTGTCACACTATGCACCTAGCACAAAATTCACCTCTGTCACATTGCATCCCCCTCACACACATCTCAAACATCGTAATCTGGATTAAACTGTAAACATTGTAATCTATAATCTTACATACACACCTGTCAAACATGGTAATATATCTTTACAAAGCTCAGACATCATTATCTGCTTACACTGCCCAGCTCTCGTACCCCGTGGTACTTAGAAAGTCCAAACATCGTAATCTGCAAACAGCGTAATCCGTCTTGTTAGCAAAACACCTCCCATACACTGCACCATAGAACTGTTGTAATTACTTCCTAACTGTCTTTCAAATTCTTCATTGGTGAAAATTCAACCAATACCTGTGACATGCTGAGCATATCAGAACCCAAATTAAACCTTCAAAACAAGCACAGTTTATTCCCATCTAATTCCTTGACATATCTCTTAATAATTTGCACGTTTCGTTGTTACAGGCTGTAAGGGGAGTTCGGAAAAGATAAAAGATAGTAAGCTGGCACTGCCAGGCAGGATACGCCCACATTTTCGAGACATGGATAGAGAACAAGCAAAACCGAAAGTGATATTTCCTACAATCAAAGGCTATAATTCATTGAATTACAATTTGATATGCGCAAATATCGAAAAGAATCAAGATCTTTAGGTTATAAACATGCATTTCAACTTTCAACAAAATCGAATTAAAATTGTGACCTATACTGGGTCCACAACCTTGATATACCATATTTTAACACTATTAGCGTACAAACGGCGGCCATTTTATCTGGCAATTATGGTCCGATTTCCTTGAAATTCAAACTCAACATTCCGTATGGTGAATTGGTGATAGAGTCAAGCGTTTTTTTAAATCGGATAATAATCGTGACCTCCAGAGGGACCATAGGCGATTTTTCGGACAATCAAGGGCTATAATTCAGGAAGTTATGATCTGATATGTACAAATAACGAAAGGAACCAAGATCTTTGGGTTATAACCATGCATTTCAAGTTTCATCAAAATTGAATCAAAATTGTGACCTATACTGGGTACACAACCTTGATATACCATTTTATAACAGTATTCGCGTACACGCGGCGGCCATTTTTTTTGTATGGCAATTTTGTTCCAAATTTTACCGAAATTCAAACGCAACCTTCCTTAGGGTGTAACGGTGATATATTAAACGATTTTTTAAATCGGATAATAATTGTGACCTTCAGAGGGACCACAAGCTAAACAAAGACGATTTTGCGTATAATCAGGGGCCATAATTCAGGAAGTTACAATCCGATATGCGCAAATATCGAAAGGAACCAAGATCTTTAGGTTATAACCATGCATTTCAAGTTTCATCAAAATCGAAAATTAAAATTGTGACCTCTACTGGGTCCACAACCTTGATATACCATTTTTTAAACAGTATTCGCGTACGAATGACGGCCATTTTGTATGGCAATTTTGGTCCAATTTTTCCGAAATTCGAACTCAACCTTCCTTAGGGCGTAACGGTGATATAATCAAACGATTTTTTTAATCAGATAATAATTGTGACTTCCAGAGGGACCACAAGCTAAACAAAGGCGATTTTACGTATAATCAGGGGCCATAATTCAGAAAGTTACGATCCGATATGCGCAAATATCGAAAGGAACCAAGATCTTTGGGTTATAACCATGCATTTCAAGTTTCATCAAAATCGAATTAAAATTGTGATCTCTACAGGGTCCACAACCTTGATATACCATTTTTTAACAGGATTCGCGGACGAACGGCGGCCATTTTGTATGGTAATTTTGGTCCGATTTTTTCGAAATTTGAACTCAACCTTCCTTAGGGTGTAACGGTGATATAATCGAACGGTTTTTCAAATCGGATAATAATTGTGACCTCCAGAGGTACCACGAGCTAAAATAGGTGATTTTTCGGACAATCAGGGGCCATAATTTAGGAAATTACGTTCCGATAGGCGCAAATATCGAAAGGAACCACGATCTTTGGGTTATAAACATGCATGTCAAGTTTCATCAAAATCGGTTCAAAATTGTGACCTCTATAGGGTCCACAAGCTAAAAACGTGATTTTTCGTACAATCAGGGGCCATAATCCATGAAGTTTTGATCCGATACATGCCAATATCGAAAGCAGCCGAGATCTTTTGGGGATAAACCTATATTTCAAGTTTTGTCAAAATCCGACAAGAATTGTGACCTGTAGAGAGTCCACAAACAATTGTGGACGGACGTCCGGACGGACGGACGTCCAGACGGACGGACGGACAGACGGACAGGGGCGACGACATAATACGTCCACATGAAAATGTGGGCGTATAAAAACGAGTAACTGATTTGTTTGTAGGTCTAAGGAAAGCATATATATATATATATATTTCAGCCAACCGTTCAACTGTAATTTGAATATCTTTCAGCACATCTTGCCAACAGTCAGCAACGTACTTCTGAGTCGGAACGATCTCCTTATGTGCGATTCCAATCAGCAGATAGGAAATTCTCTTGTGTTATTCTCCTGCGTTATTCTCCTGCGACACTAGTGACATTCAAGGGCTTTGAGTAGATCGTCCTCGCCAACACTTAAAAAATCCTGGGTTGCCTTTTGAAAGATTTCTTTATCTGGGAGCGCTGTAAATGCACACAATTCATCAATCTTTCCCCCTTCTGAAGCTGCATAGGACGGGAACAGGCACTGATTTACAAAAACTATCGATAGCATTAAAGGCCAATACTCGACTTCCCTTCAACCAAACAACAATATTCCACTTACAGCTTTCCGCTCCATCTCCTTGAAATCATGTCACAAATAAGGTACTTTTATTTCTAGACCTACTGCACATATAATGAATTCGGTAAGATTGTCCCTAACAATCCCACCAGCGTCTTAAGCAGCCTCCCTTTGACCATTTGGTAAAACTCGTAGTAGTCATCAGTCATCCAAACGTTTAAATGAGCCACCCCCTTCTGTATAGTTTTTAAACTATACAGAAGGGGGTGGCTCATTTAAACGTTACAACAATACCTTGACTAAGTTCGATAAGCTATTCTTGATTGGGAAGGGGTGGGGCTTCCATCCCAGGTCCTTATAGGCGAGGGTACAGGAACCGCAATAACCTGAAAAAAGAGTACTTGTGGACAAATTATCGGGAGTAGGGCTAAAGACCCCCCCCCCCTAACCCCATATTCCCTACTCCGCTGGGCCTGTTGACTAAAGACATTCCCCCACTAGCCAGCCTTACTGGGCGAGTGTGCTGATAGAAGCTGTTACATCTTTCCTCTTCTGGAACCAAGCTCTATCTGGCGAATTCTCACGAGTATCATAATCTGGGCCTGTTGACTAAAGTCATTCCCCAACTAGCCAGCCTTACTGGGCGAGTGTGCTGATAGAAGCTGTTACATCTTTCCTCTTCTGGAACCAAGCTCTATCTGGCGAATTCTCACAAGTATCATAATTTTGTATCTGCTAGTTTGGGACATTCAAATATGATGTAAATTATGAGAGAGATTGTTTAATTGAGCCCAGTGACGTTGAAACCCACCCTTATATGGTTGAATGGAAATTCCCTGTAGAACATTCCCATGAGATATCTGCTAAGATGTTGTTGACATAAAACCAGTTATGTTTAGGCTATATAACCTTTTTTATATACCCATATGTCACTCATATGCTAGTTTGATTTAAGTATTTTAAGTACATATAATATGAATATGTTTGAAACTACTTACTTGCCAAATAATACAATATAATGCCATCTTATTTCTCTATTCCTTGCCTATAAATTTAAAAACAATGTCGCCACGTCTATATTGCTACACTTGATTGAGTTCGAAGATAAGCTTAGGGTGAGCAGACATAAGCAATTTGATTGGTTGATGCTTTGGGGCACGATAACATTACTTCTGATTAAGTAAGTGATGAAACTTGGTGTATAGTTTCATTACATCAATACCTTGACTAAGTTCGATAAGCAGAGCGGTAAGCAAATGATTGGCCGAGACGTTGGAACACAATCACTCTCATTCTTATTGAGCTAGAATTTAATTGGTCGATGAAACATGCATTATTCAAGAGCTAAATCTGCCTAGTGCAGGTCTTTATTTGGGCATGAAATGTTTTCTAAAGTATTAATTAGACATTAATTAACTGATCCAGGCCTTAATCAGCTTTGGATGGCATCACATTGCTCCGATATTAAACAGATTAAAACGTTTAAGTGATAAATCAAATATGGCGGTCCAAGACGCTTCGAGTCTTAGCTCTGATCAACCAGGTCCGTGGTTGAAATTATTGCACACGTCGGCCAAATCTTTAAATGCCAATATCTTCGCTTACAATAGAGTAATTTGAATGAAATTTTCAAATTGTTCATTTTACATCACCTACTTTCGAACTATTATAGCAAGAATGGCTTGTTCTTATCTATATCTTGAATAATGTAACTTTAATTAATATGTATCATCTATTTATTTTAGGATATCGGCGGGGTACACCAGCCTCGGTGTTGGCTCGTTGCCCCTGGTGTTGCGAAAATCTACTAGAGCTCACAAATTTGTATTCGATTTATATTAAACTTAAAACATATGATTATTTAACAAAGATTTCGGATGGGTTTGATTTTAGCACATATTGGAACGCTATAGTATTATTGCCCCTGATTGTATGAAGATCACATGCTCTGGCTTTACCCTCTTATACCGTTCAAATATTTCCTTATTACAAAAAACGCCCCCCAACACACACAAACCCCAAATCTTGCGGAAAAGCTTGCAATACATAATTATACCAAGGTTGAAACCCAAAATATTTGTTAAAGTGCACATAAGACGGACGTGGAAACTTTAGTTACGTGTAGCAAATGGCTACTATATCCACTTTACGGGAAGTTCGCACCAATTTGTTTGAAAAGAATGCAGCTATCGTCACTCACAAGTCGCACAAAAAGCCGTCCTGTAAAAGCGACGTTGCCAATTCTCGAAAACACTCTTAATCCCCTCAGCCGCCAGTGACCGAATACACGGAATACATATTCGGAATGATTATTCCTTAATTACCGATTAACAGCCGTTGTGTGTCTTCATTAACGCCTGACTGATTCTCTAATCATGTAATTAAACAAAACAATTGACTACGAAATAATTTGTTTTATAATTTCCGTACTCTCTTCTCATACCAGCGGGGGATCACGGTGGCTAAGTGGATAAGGCGCTGGTTCGCTAGCCTGGAGGTCGGGTGTTCGATCCCTGCATTGGCCGAGAAAGTTCATCTCGATTTTCCGACGTGATTTCCCCTTGTCAGTGATGCAGAAGGAGGGCCTGACAAGGACAGCTGCCTAGTCGTTCGGATGGGACGAAAAACCGAGGTCCCGTGTACACATTGGAGTGCACGTAAAAGATCCCTTGGCAGTTGGAATTCGATATAAGAGTAGGCCGTAGCGCCGCTGCCCGGGCAAAAATTACCCTCATAGCACACTGTATGGCGTATGCCCGTCTTCAATTAGCTCAGGTTAAGTGCATAACAGTAGGACGTTAAACCTCATTTCATTCATTCATTCATTCTCACACCAGCGATTTTAATACTGTGTTTTAAAGTGACTTTTGATAAAGTCAGGTCCGTAGCTAAAGGGGGGGGGGGCGTTGGTCGTTGTGTTTCGTATTACTTCCAATAGAAAGGGTGTCAAGGGCATCCATTGGGGTAACCGATTGTTTCCCCCATTAGGTAAAGGCTCCAGTGGAGGCAACTCCCCCCACCCCCACCCCCACCCGCTAGCTATGGGCTTAAGAGCCCCTCTAACCACAGGAATCTGACCTTCTATCCGTATATATATGCATACACCATGTCGTACCAGACAATATATAATATAAAAAAAGATGTCTGGTACGACATGGTGTATGCATATATATACGGATAGAATGTCAGATTCCTGTGAATGAATATAGGCCTATCGACAAATGACTGAAACCATTTGTATTTATGTACTTAAAGAGAATAGGTTGGGATATTAACTATCCCGGGTTTTCCAAATTACCACTAAAGACGCTAATTGCTTTGAGTCGTCTTCTTTTGTCACGTAGCCTATTTAAAGACAAGGACGCTTAAATGCATCTACGTCATGATACGGTATTTTAAATTCACTCTGAAATATTCCAACCACAAATGTCTAATCTATAACAATGTCGCACGCAACTAACGTTCGAAAATTAAATGGTAGCTAGCTTTTTTTCCGCACGTATACAGTGATTGACCATTTTGCTCAGTAATCCCAGCCAGAATTTGGCTATTTTTTAAAATTGCGTTAAAGTTTTAAATTTTTGTTTAGAACTGAAATAAATTTACTTTTAATCAATTCCCACGCTAAAAACATTAGCAAAATTGATTGTGTATATGTGAAATAGACCCGACCGAAGCACAAAAAAAGTGCCAATAGGGCAGCCCCCGCGTCTGTCTAATTATTTATTGTCCGTTAAAACTTTCTAATTCTGTTTAAATCCCATTTTTCTCCCGGGGATTTATTATTCAATCTCGAGTTGTGTACGTGTTATTGCACAGACAACCCTGATACGACGCAGGTTTTCTGTTCGTCGAAGTCATTATTTTCGTTTGTTTGTTTACAAGCTGAGTTCTGTGCGTTGACCTCGCTACCTGTGGCGTTTAGATAACGCCATGTGGATATCATGGCTATTCACTGTGTCAGAGTCACTTCTCTGCAGGTCGGGTGAATCTGTCGTTCAGATTGCCGGATTAAGGTCGTAATTGAAAAGCGTTTAGGCGTGTCGGATACCGTAAAGTGGATATAGCAGCCATTGGTTATACGTCATGAAATTTTAATTTTTCGTCTTATGTGGTCTGTAAGAATAAAAACACTTTGGATATGGGACCACAACTTCTTGGATTATGGCACCCTCGCTTAACGCAAAACGTGAAATATGTACAAAGTTTGTGGACCCTCCAAAGCCTATAATATTTCACGATTTGAATGAAACATAGAATATAATATGTAAAGGATCCAGCGTTCTAGGAATTGTGTACCTTTGACCGCAAACCTTGTTTTATTTCTATAGTTTTTAACAGATTTTTTCTTTTCAAATATGGTTTGAAGCATTTCGGTCATGAGAGAACGCCCTTAACCGAAACCATTGCGCCCTTAACCGAAACCATTTTGAATACGATAGAGTCAATTTTTAACAGATATTTTTACAATTTTGTGTGAAACATTGGTGGATGAGAGGACTATTCCGATCGATATCCAGTGTTCCGTGACCTTCTGTTCCGGAATTACCCCCCTATTGTAAACGCGATAGAGGTTACAGTTTTTCACAGAATTTTGATTTCAAATTCGATGTGGAGCAATGAGAGGATGAGCCCTGTCGATTTTCCGTGTTGTCCATCTATTGCAAAATGTAAGCTTATCTTTGCCTGGCAACCCGCTTGGTTGTTGTTTGTTTTAGGTTTATTATTTTGTTTTTTGTATGTTAATCAATGTTTTAGTAATACTTATTCGAGATTGTACATATATATATATATATTATTAATATCATTCCCTAATGTGCTTAATTCATTAAATAGAATTTTTAAAAACTTTGTTGCTGTTATCTATTTATTGGAATTATATTGATGTTTGTGGGGTTGGATGACCGAATGCTTAGTTCCTGCGCATTGTATCATATGGTCTGTCATTGAGTCACCTGGCGTATTTTCAATTTACCGGTTGTACATGACAAGATGTAGGATCGCCTGTCCAGCCTCCTGGGTTTTCACCGGGTCCTCTGCGATAGCGGCTACATTTTTGGTTGAAATCATTGGGGCCACGAGAAGATATCGATGATTGTAAGCATTTTTGTTGATTTTTTGGTCTAGAATGGACGAATAAGGTTTTGGCAAATACTAATGATTTTGAGGCGGAATAATAACGGGGTTATCAGGTTGGCTTCTACATGTTTTTAATATGCTTCTTCAAGTTTGTGTATCTCAAAAGTTTGGTGGTCAACCTCATACAAATTTTAGTGCAAAGGCATGACCATTTGTTTCTCTGTCTGCAGTGAAAAGCATTCAGCTCAACGAAAATTTGGGGGGAAAGTTGGAGGTTGGCAAAGAGGCTAGAATTAACATTAATGTCAATGAGGAAATCAATGGTGGTCTGCCCCCTTGTGACAAAACGAGTTATGGATCTTGGTCGCATTAAAAGGACACAGCTCACCAAATATTTCTGGGCCGTCACCACGAATGTAGGGCGAAACGTATTTTTAGTATTTCTTTCCCTTTCCCCCTTTTGCATGGCGATTTTTGGTTTTGGTGTAGAATCCAAGAGATGTCTGAAAATACATTTTCTGTTAGGGTTTTGGTGAGTTTATAGGTTTGTTAGGTTAAAATGTTTACTTGTCTCTATTTCCAGCTTGTGTATCTTAAGTTTTCCATGGTGAACCTCATACGTGCTTTTGGACAAGAGTTTGTCACACACACACGTTGCTCCATCTGTGGCAGAAAGCGATCTACCCTTTAATGTTAGTCAAATAGATAAACAAATATATTGTGCAGTATGATGTTGAATTATGATGTTTTAGTTTGGATGGGGATTTGGATTAGCAGTATGAGGAGGAGTAAATATAACATAAAAGATTATTTTTCTGCCTCGCCCTTATTCTGTGAGAATGTAAGGGACCTAACAGCTAGTATAACCAAAACCACCATCAATTTAAACACAGGTTTTTAATGTGAAACATTAATAACAGGATACATGGTGATAATGATGATGGAATATGCGGTAAAAAGCTGAAAATATAAAAATGCAACTGATGTACTTAACGGTCACATAAAAAAAGAACAACAAATTGTTTCTGTTGCACACCTAGGCCTCCGTACAAAAATAAAATGTGAAAAACTTAATGATCAGTAATAGGGGACCCATGGTGCACATGAACAAGTCTGGATATATAAATCAAAAAGCATACATATTAATATCACATAAAATAAAGATGAAATCTCGTATCAAGAATGCTTTATGAGCATTTTGTTACCATTTATATTTAAAACTTACACTATGGTTAGCTATAATTGACTGGACCGGACAGGCCCGAAGCCAGAAACTTAAATTAAGTCGACATAGGGGGGCGAGGAAGATAAATTTCCGACAACAAAAAATCAATGAACGAAGGTCATCGCCGACTGCCGTAAGCAGGAGGGAAGAGCACGAACATTAGAAGCTGTGACAGCGAATTTAGCCCTCTATGACATGCATGTGGCGAACAGGGGCGTGCTGGGGCCCCAGAAATTTTCCCCCCAGAAAATTTTGAGATTTGACATCCGGGAGACGCATATTTAGACCACTTCTGAGCCTGAATTCAGGTCTGATCATTACAATTAAATTAGGAGAATTTTCACTATTTTATGATAAATATTGTCTTAGTGCCCTCAGAGAGGAGTTATCAAACAGGGGCCCGTGAAGATACCGTCCTCATAACCTCACCTCCAGCACGCCCCTGGTGGCGAATGTGTCGGAAAATTAAGAGTTTCCAGCCGACATTAACTTTCTTTCGGCCGAATTTGAGAGGGTATGTCGTACTTAATAATAATAATAATAATAATTTATTTATAGAGCGCCTATAATCCAATACTTAGATTGCTCTATGGCGCTATTACATTATTGTAAAAGTATAAAATATAAAACATCTCAATAATAAGAACATTGCACAATTAGAATAAAATATGGTACACAATAATAAAAAGTAAACTCTGAAAAAGCTTAAGCATTTAACAATTAAAATGGCTTTTAAAAAGGTGGGTCTTTAACCTTTTCTTAAAAACAGGCAGGGAAGGGGAATCTTTAATTTCAGAAGGTAACTTATTCCATAGTTTAAAAGCAGCAAAACTATAAGACCTTTCCCCAAATGAGGATTTTGCATGATAGGGCATTAGCAAGTTTTTGTTTTGTGATCTAAGTGTGCGTGTAGGAATATATGGGGTCACTAGTTGTTTGAGGTAGTCAGGTGTGTCTTCAATATTAATGACAGCATATGTTAGAGAGAGTATTTTAAATTCAATTCTGCTAGTAACTGGCAGCCAATGCAGTTGGTGTAAAATAGGGGTGATATGTTCACATAGTTTAGTTCTAGTAATGACTCGAGCGGCTTTGTTTTGAATTTTTTGTAATCTATTTAGCTGAAGAGAAGGCAAGTTAAACAATAAAGAATTACAATAATCAAGGCGGGAGGTTACAAGTGAGTTGACAAGCATTTTAGAAGTATCAGTATCAATAAAGTTTCTTATGCGACCTATATTATATAGTTGAAAATTGGCGGATTTACACATATTCGACACATGTTCTTTCATGTCAAAATTTTTCCCAAATTTAACACCGAGGTTCCGTACACTGTTACTTGGATGTATGACAGCACCACCCACTTTAACATATTTTGTAATAATTGATGAGAGTCTATGATCGGTTCCTATTTTTAATAATTCAGTTTTATCATCGTTTAGTTTTAAAAAGTTGTTTTTCATCCAGTTTTTTACATTATCAATACACTTCTCCAACTGAATGATTTGTTTACTTTCGTTGTCGGGTGTTACAGCCACATACAGTTGTGTGTCGTCTGCGTATATATGATAGTCTAAATTGTGATCTCTAAGAAGTTTACCAAGTGGGCAAGTATAAGCCGTAAATAATAACGGACCGAGTACTGATCCTTGCGGAATTCCATATTTTATGTCTACTGGTTTTGAAGACTGCTTATTTATGACAACAGACTGTTTTCGTGAAGTGAGATATGATTCAAACCATTTCAGGGCATAGCCAGTAATTCCAAAATAATCTTTTAAACGTGTAAGTAGAAGTGCTTGGTCGATGGTATCAAAAGCAGCACTTAGGTCAAGAAGAACAAGAAAAACCACATTTTTATTATCTAGATTAATTAAAATATCATTTTGCACTCGGAGTAAAGCCGTTTCTGTACTATGGAGTTTTTTGTATGCGGATTGAAAGGGTTCGTCCAGATGCTGAAATTTTAAATGATCTTTAAATCTAACAGACACTACTTTTTCCACAAGTTTAGATAAAAATGATAGGTTAGATACTGGCCGATAATTTTTGAAGATGTTACTGTCTAAAGTACTTTTTTTGATTAAGGGAAAAACTAAAGCTTTTTTCAGAACATCAGGGAAGGTACCAGTTGATAATGATGTATTTACAATATAAGTAAGAACAGGACACAGTTCGTCGATGCACAGTTTCAGAAGCGGTGATGGAAGCGGATCTAACTCGCATGTCGAAGACGATGATTTGGCAACGAGTTGCTTAATTTCTTTGTCTGATGTCGGGGAAAATTCTGACATAACTTGAGAAGGTGGTGATATAACAGATAGACATGTTGTCTCGGAGTTATTGTCTGTTTCAAGTTCAGTCCTAATATTATCAATCTTGTCACTAAAATATTTAGAAAACTCTTCAGCAAGGTCAGCATCATGGGTGTAATCTGGTAGTATTTGTTGATTATGCGGTTTCAAGATACTATTGACTATGTTTTGAAGTACCTTTGGGATATCCTTATTAACATTGATTTGTTCTAAAATATAGTCTTTTTTTACTCTACCAATCAAATTATTTGTTTTGTTCCGCGCTTGAGTATATAGCTGTCTATTAATCTCAAGATTAGAATTTCGCCAAAGCCTTTCCATGGACCGTCTATGGATTTTACTCTGTCGAATTTCATCAGTAAACCATTCACGATTTGGTCGAATAGTAAATTTGGCTTTTTTAATGGGAGCATGGTCATCCAGAATATTTCTTAGAGTGTCATTATAAAGATTAATTTGTTGATCAATATTTGCTCTGTCGAGTTCCTTTAATATTTTAGAGTTAATAATATCTGATCGAAAATCTTCAATGTTAATATTACGTATTTTTCTATATGTAATTGTCTGTTGTTTAGGTACGGGTTTTTTTATCTTGAGCTTAGTAAATATGCTAAAGTGGTCTGAGACCAGGTCATCACAAATATGGACATCTTCCACAGTGTCGTCTAAAACCCTAGTTATCACCACATCAAGTAAATGACCTTTTCTGTGCGTACTGCCAGTAGTATGCTGTTTAAGATTAAATGAATCTAAAATATCATAAAATTTATTTGATATGCTACACTTGACATCATCGAGATGTAGATTTAAATCCCCAACAAGTAGTAAACGAGAAGATGAGTCAAAAGTTTCGTACAGTAGATCAGTGAATTCACTGAGAAAAACATCACGACTGGATGAAGGTGGATGGTATAAACAAACAATTCTAAGGACTTCATTAGAACATTTTACAAGTATGTCAAGGTGCTCAAAAGACGTGAAAGGACCAAGGGACTGATTTTTTGATGTTTCTAGTACCGATTTATGAAAAACAGCTAGTCCGCCTCCTCTACGACCTATTCGATTTTCAGTAACTGCAGAATAATTTGATGGCAAAAGTTTGTGTAGAGTAACCGTATCATTTGGTTTAAGCCATGTTTCAACGGCTACAAATATGTCCAAATCATTATCTAGCAAATATTCCTGAAGTTCATCAGTTTTATTCCTAATTGACTGACAATTTAAAACACAGAGATTAAATGAATTTAGTACATTACCAGACTTTTCACTACTTTTTGTATCAATAGATCTGAGGTTGTTATGGTTAACACCCCTGTCTTTTCTTGTTGGTCTAGGTTTATTAGTTACCCTTATTTTAGGTTGTATAACTTCAAACAAAGTACAAATATTTTCTTTGGTGTTTACTATAAGATCTGAAAACTGTTCAATGTTGTTTTTCATCCTGTGTTCTATAAACTGTAGGTTTTTATTCAAGCTGATTAGTTTTTCTCTACAATAGGTTATCATGATTATTACTCACTTCATGAACTCACCACACTTAAACTCCTCCCGGCGAAAATGCGAGCATAGCTAACCAGCGATGTTTTTCCGACGCAGACAGAAACATTCCGACAGGAACGGCCATGGGGGGGGGGGGGCTCGCCCCTCGGCACCCCCACTAGCCTCGGGCCTGGGACCGGAGCCCAAAGGTTGTTATTCTTGCAAAGAAAATTCTAGAGTAAAACAAAGGGACGTAATTAGGTTAGACAATGGATTCAGACCACAATTAACTATTACGGTAAATCTAAGATTTTGAAAATATGGTAACATGACAATTATATCAGGTGTCCGGAAGAGTAAGCTTACCCTGCTGGCATGCCACACCCGCCATAGCTGCATCCAATCTATTAGGCGAAATCTTGGTAAAATAGCGTGATTGGCCAATCAACTATCAGTATGCAAAATGCACGTGATGAACAGTGTTAACAACGCAGTAGACTTATATTATCAGGGATATAGAATAACCGTCAGTTAAATATGTCTAAAATGATAGTTAAGAGGGACATGTTATATTTACCAATTAAGTCAATATGACGTCCATAAAACTTTTTAAAGGTTTTAATAAGTTTAGTTCGCAAATATCCCTGTAGTTGAAGCTTAGATGACAAATGCCTCGATCTACTTAAAAAATCAGAGTACAATGAACAAGCTCTCGCGTAACGAATGAGCTGAGACACAAACACTCCATAAGCTGGTGATATTGGAATGTTAGTACCAATAAATGGAAAGTTAACAATCGGAAAGTCAGAGTCATCACGTTTATCGTACAGTTTAACACTAAGTTTATGGCAATTGTCAAAATCGAGACGCAGATCCAAGTAGGAAGCGTAATTGACACTGTCAGTAGTGTTTTTAATTTCGAGCGCATCAGGATATATGAATTCTATATAATCACTGAATTTAGAATTATTCAGTGATAGAACATCATCGATATATCGATAAGTGAAATTAAAATGTCTAACTTATCTTTTATTGGATTTTACGAGTGCCTGCATGTATTCGGCTTCGTGTGAATAGAGAAACAAATCAGCAAGCAAAGGTACACAGTTGGTACTCATGGGGATACCTACCACTTGCTGATAAATTTCCCCTCCAAATTCAACAAAGATATTATCAACTAAAAAATCCAACATCTGAATTATCTTGATGGCTGTAAATTTATTTTTGGAATCACTATGGTTTTTAACAAAATATGTGGAATTGTAATTAACAACTAAATATTGATATCTAACATGTCCAGATTTAGATGAGAAGACACTGTAAATCTTTTAACCGAGTTTTTAATTTACTATGGGGAATTGTAGTGTACAATGTCGAAAAGTCAAACGTTTGTATAGATGGGACTGAAGTAAGTGATCTAGATTGTAAGCCATCAAGTAATTCTTTGGAATTTTTCAATATCCACATTTGATTAATACCACTACGAGAGTATATTTTGTCGCAGTATTTTTGAATACCCTCTTTTACTGCTGTTAGTATAGATGTCAATACTTTTGAAAGGGGTTTAGTGGAACAACGGGGTGAACCTGCTATAAAACGTTGCTTGTAGGGATTTTTATGTAGTTTAGGTATCCAATATAGCAGCGGCAGATCTGTATAGGTGTCACCACATGGCGTACCAAATGGGGTGAGTACAGATCTGTGATTGGATATAATTTCATCCTTACTTAGAGTAGAGCGTTTATACGTAGCACTGTCAATTGGTTTCCCGAAATTAGGTTCTTTGAACAGACAATCATAAAAATACCGGTTACATATAAACACTAGGTTATTGGACGCTTTGTCAGCTGGCATCCATAATAAGTTTGAAATTTTGATCCCATGAAAATGGTTGCGGTTCCCGGTATTTGGGCCCTTTGGACAAAATCTCACGTAACTTATTATTCTGGACTATATTCAAATCACCAGTGACTACATGTCCAGCAGGTTGGTAATGAAGGACGACGTAGAGCAAGAACAGGGTAGAGGGTTATCATAAAATTCCTTTGCATTGATGTTAGATATTGCGTTTCTGTAATTAACTATTTTGGTTGCAATGGGTTTAGTATATGTATAGGAAATCCTAGGAACAGTAACAGTTTTGAAGTAAGGAGGGATGTGTGCTGTGACTTGCTTATGGTGTAATAATTGGCTTAATCCGATAGCATCAATGCCTTTATTAGCAAATTTCAATTTAGAAATGAACAGTTTGTGGTGTGCGACGCATCAGACTCGGTTGCAATGTCCAGACGACGGTGGGCAATGTCAAGAACAATAGACACAACCCTGTATTCAGTGGATGCAGGGTCAGTACAATTTGAATCCAAACATTCAGATTTAAGTAATTTCAAAATAGTAAGTGGAATATGTCTAAAGGGGCATCCAGTGATATAGTGCTGAGCTTAGGCAGGGGCGGACAGGGCTCCTGAAGGGGCCCCTGTGCAGGGTAACTGAAGGGGCCCTACCCTTTAGAGTCAAACACTACGAACAACCGCGGAGGGTGAATCCCGACGCTCCGAGCGCCGAAGGCGCGATTTTTTTGAGGAGGTTTTCCCCCCAGAATTTTTTTTGAAATTCGCCAGCCGGAAACCCGTTTTCCAAGCATCTGGGGATCTATTTTGGAAAAAGTAAAACTCCATTTTGGCGGGTAATTTCTCTGGGGTAGTAGGCCTATCGTTTTCTAAGCATAAGGGGATCAATTTTGGAAAAAGTAAATCTGCCGAATTTCAAAAACAAATACTTAAAATATAAAATTACTTAATAAAATATTAAAATTACTCAAAAGTAATACTGTAGGCCAGTAATAATAAACAAGACATTGACATATATATCAACTTTTGATGAATTATGGATAAAAGACTAATTATATTAAACTGGTAAACGTACAAATAACCAAATTAGTAGTTTAAACTTACAAGTATTACATGACATAAGACTGAATACTACTGCAACTGAATTCCATGTCCGAAAAATACCGCCAGATACCAGAAGCGAGAAAAATGCTATTTCAGCTGAATGGTGCTGCGCCGAAAGTGCCCGAGGGCAAATATCACAAGGTCCTACCCATATGTCATCAATTGGGCCCCCAATTTTGACAAAATAAATCACTATTTTTACTGAATTTTGAAAATAGGGACCCAATGGTCACCGAATAGAGGCCCATTTACCAATGACAAGTGGGCCCCTACCCTTGACTATAGGCCCCCAATGTTGACAAAAATAAATCACTATTTTTACTGAATGTTGATGTATTTTTGAGTTTTTAAGCCAAAATTGGGCCCTGTAACAGTAGTCGTTTAAACGTTGTTGCATATCGACATAATTTCCCTTTAAACGTAATTTCCCTTTCAATTCCACATGTCACGTGACTAACAGTTCGACTAGGAGTTCGCCATTTTTCGAGTGTGCAAACGCACATGGTAGCCGAATAATACTTTGTGTAGGCGCATGGAGGTACATTTCTATAGTTTATTAACTCGAATTGCATTTGGTACATTCACTAACGTTCGATAATCATTTCTGTGTATGTATTAGATATTAAGTAGCTTTTTCGTTCGTATATTTTCAGTTTTCACGTCTGTGACAGTATGTGAGAAAGAGACTACGCATAATCAACGTCTGCAATATGACACGTCCGATTCCATTATGCATTGACTTGTAATAAATGTATTGTTGTTGACTACGTCCGTATTTTTGTCAAGAATAATAAACATTTAACCTGTCACAGTTAGTCGAGACTTCCATGTTTTGTTCGTTCGATAAACCCCCCTAATGACAGTCGCTGTCTGCCTGCTACCATGGTCACTTTCGATTCGTTTGGCAGTGGCTGCCGTTACAGTGAAAACTCCGAGGTTGTTCGTATAGATTTTATAATTTAGTTGGGAATTAATAAACTCTTAATACAATGACCGAGTCAAACGTAGATGGCCCAGATTTACATCAGGAAACTGAAGAAGATGTCGATTCTCAGCGTGAAAGAAAATTAACCCCTAAAGGCCTTGAATATCAGATACAACAACAACAGCATGGTTTTCGCAGAGCTGTATCCAAGTGGCGTCAACAAGCTAACACAATAGGAAAACTGTTATCAGATTCAAGGGACATTCCGCTTATTCGTAATGAAAGAGACACTTTAGAAAATGTCATCGGTGAAATTTCTTACATTTTATCGGAGTTAAATGAACTATGTGAGGAAGGAAGTGAAATCGAAACTTATAACCAACGATATGACATTATTGAAGAAGATCATTGTAATATTTTGAAGAAAGTCTCGTCATATTTGCATGACTTTTTATCGGATCGTGGTTCTCTAACGTCTTCTAAAAGTAAAAAATCTTCGAAGTCTTCCGTCTCAAAAAAGGCTGATATATTAGTAGAAGCTGCAGAACTTAAAGCTAACTTAAAATACGTTGAGATTGAAGCTCGCAAGAAAGCGGAACTTGAAAGGCTGCGCATAGAAAAAGAATTACACATCGCTGAATCTAAAGTGAATGCAATCGTCAAAGCTGAAGAAGAAGATAGATATGAATTACCAGAAGAAACTGTTACAAATTTCGTAGAAAATTTTGTCATATCCTCGACTGATCAATTACATTCTACAGAAGTACCATATATTAACCCTTTAACCCCCGCGTCAACTTCATCGAGTAGTTTGAATCCGAACGTTTCTGAATTTCAATCTATATACACGTCGTCATCATCACACACTACACATGTTTCACCTTCTCACTTCGATACTCAACCAATTGCATCATTGTCATCAAACATGGTTCCAGATAACCCTCCTCCGGTTAATTATCCGTACAGATCTAATGTTAACGATTCGCACTTGTTAGCTTTATCAAAATTACTAACTGAGCAATCGCATTTAAACCGTTTGCCACCTCCCGAGCCAAGTGTGTTCAATGGAGACCATTTCAATGGAGATCCATTGAAGTATCCGAGTTGGAAATGTGCGTTCGAAACATTGATTGAAAATAGAAATATTCCAGTCGCGCAGCGAATGCATTATCTTTGGAAATATTTAAGTGGGCCAGCCCGAGACGCAGTTGAAAGTTTCTTTTTATTAAACACCGAGGGTGCCTTTCAAGATGCGAAAAATCTCCTTGAAAAAAGATTTGGTCATCCATTCGTTATAGCGAACGCCTTTCGTAACAAGTTAGATTTGTGGCCTAAAATTCAGCCCAGGGATGGTATTGAACTTCGTAAATTTGCTGATTTTTTAAGACAATGTGAAATTGCAATGACAACAATTAGTAGCTTGCAGATATTAAATGACAGTCACGAAAATAAGAAACTACTGAGTAAAATTCCTGAATGGTTAGTATTGCGTTGGGCCCGAATGGTTTATGATTGGCAAGAAGAAAAGAATACGTTTCCGCCTTTTAGTCTTTTCGTTAGATTTATTGCCAAAGAAGCAGATATAGCGTGTGATCCAGTCACCACGTTACCAACGTTTCGGAATAATTCGAACCCTTACAAGTCAAGTACTTATAATAGATACATGTATAATCCGAACAAATCAAGTAGAGCTATTAGTCTTGCGACGGAAGTTAAAGAGAATCAGTTAGAGTCAACTCCGTCAAGGTTATGGAAGAAACAAGAATGTTTTCTGTGTAAAGGTCCGCATAATATTGACGTCTGTAAGTCATTTCTAGACAAATCATTACCTGAACGTAAAGAGTACTCTGCTCTGAATGGACTATGTTTCGGATGTCTTAATTTAGGACATAGATCTAAGTTTTGTCGTTCTAGATTAGTTTGCAACCGGTGCCTTAAAGGACATCCCACTTCGTTACATGGTGATAGTGGAAGGCCAGTATCATATCCCGAAACTGAAAATACGAAACCGAAATCTGTCATAGCTCATAATATTGGTATTACAGAAAGTGTGAGTAAAAGTTCGACCACAGTGTTAGTATGGTTATCACATCGTGACAATCCGGAGATCGAAATTCTCACATATGCTATGCTGGACACTCAGTCAGATTCAACATGGGCTACAAACAATTCATGTAATAACCTTAATGTTGACTCACATGGTGTTGTTTTATCGCTTTCTACGATGCTTGCAAAAGACAAAGTTGTTAACAGTCGTAAAGTCAGTGGTTTGATGGTTCGTGGTTATGATAATTTATTAAAAATCCCTCTTCCATCGGTCTATACCAGAGAGTTTATACCGGTAAATCGTTCGCATATTCCGACACCGGATATGACCCGAAGATGGCCACACTTAGACAAAATCTCGGATAAACTCTTACCTTTAAACGATGTTGAAGTTGGTCTTTTAATTGGATACGATTGTGCCCGTGCTTTAGCACCGCGTGAAGTCATTCCACCAGTTGGAAATGGTCCCTTTGCACAGCGAACAGATTTAGGTTGGGGAATAGTTGGTGTGATTGATCCCAGTCCGTCCGATATTGATTCTATTGGTTTTAGTCACAGAACACTTGCATACCCTGTACAGCATACTACAACTTATTGTCCTACATTGGATCATATTTATATTTCACTACGTTCAGAAGTGAACGAGCTTATTAACTTAAACAATCTTCAGAAAATGTTCGAGATAGACTTCATAGAAAACAAATCTGACCAGATTGCGTATTCGCGAGAAAAGAAGAAGTTTCTCGATTTGATGTCGGATAAAATTCACGTAACGGCCGATGGACATTACGAGATGCCGTTGCCCTTTAAAATAATGAACCTGTGTTACCGAACAATAAAGCTTTCGGTTTGAATCGCTTAGGTCAGCTTAAGAATCGCCTGAAGAACAATCCACAGCATCTACAGGACTACATCAATTTAATGAAAAATCTTACTGATAAGGGATACGCAGAAATCGTTCCGGATAACGAACAGCAAGGTGATCGTTCGAATATATGGTATATACCCCACCATGCTGTGTACAACCCTAATAAACCTGGACAGGTGCGAGTTGTGTTTGGTTGTAACGCCGACTTTCGAGGTCACTCCTTGAACGGTTATTTAATGAAAGGTCCGGATCTTACAAATACATTGATAGGCGTACTTTGTCATTTCAGACTAGATCGTATAGCTTTTATGTGCGACATTGAGAAAATGTTCTATCAGTTTCGAGTTAACGTAGAACATCGTGACTATTTGCGATTTTTGTGGTGGAATAATGGGGACTACGATACTACGCCTTTGGAATTCCGCATGACTGTCCATTTGTTTGGAGCCGGTTCCTCCCCGGGATGTTCCAATTTCGGATTGAAACAAGCGGCGAATGATCATCAGTTGGAGTTCGGTGTTGCTGTTTCAGACTTTATTCGCAATGATTTTTACGTCGATTACGGGCTTAAATCAGTAGGTACGGAGAAAGAAGCAATCGATTTAATCGATAATAGTCGGAAGCTATTATCTAAATGTGGGTTACGTTTACACAAGTTTATTTCAAACTCGAAAACAGTCATCGAATCTGTACCACTTGAAGATCGAGCTAAAGGAATAAAAGACCTTGACCTTTTTGTTGAAGACCTTCCGATAGAACGTGCTCTCGGCGTTCAGTGGTGCGTCGAATCGGACGAGTTTCAGTTCCACATCACACTGAAAGATAAGCCTCTTACGAGACGGGGCATCCTTTCGACGGTTAGTTCAATTTATGATCCGTTAGGATTTGTCGCCCCTTTCCTGTTAATTGGAAAACAGATCCTCCAAGAAATGTGTCGCAGTAATACTGATTGGGATAGCGAATTACCTGACAGTCTACGACCTCGTTGGGAGCATTGGAGAAACGATATTTTCAAGCTGGAATCCCTTAAGATAAACAGATGTTATAAGCCGAAAAATTTTGGTGATGTTGTTACCGCAGAAATCCATCACTTCGCAGACGCCAGTATAACTGGTTACGGTCAGTGCTCTTACCTTCGCTTAGTGGATAACAAGGAACTTGTTCACTGCTCATTAGTCTTAGGAAAATCTCGTGTTGTACCGCTTCGTCCTATTACAATTCCAAGGTTAGAGTTAACTGCTGCGTTAGTATCCGTTCGAGTTAGCATACTTTTAAAGAAGGAACTGAATATCACTGGAATAAATGAAACATTTTGGACAGACAGTAATGTCGTGCTTGGATACATCAATAATGACGTTCGTAGATTCCACACTTTTGTAGCGAACCGCGTCCAGAAAATTCGTGACAACACCGAGACACATCAATGGAGACATGTCAAGACTTTAGATAATCCAGCTGACATAGCTTCGCGTGGATTATACGCCGAAGAACTTGTTAACCATTCCATGTGGTTCCATGGACCCGAGTACCTGTGGGGAAAAGACATACCTACCTATGGAGTAGAACAACATGAACTCGTACAAAACGACCCTGAAATAAAGAAGCAACTTACCTTATTAACCGTTATATCCAGTTCATCGTCTTCCTTTGAGTTGGAACGCCTAGAAAGATTTTCAACATGGTTTCAAGTCAAACGGGCTGTCGCTAATTGCCTGAAGTTGAAGAGTTTACTTTTGAATCGTATTAGGAAAAATATTAATATGTCTTCGTCTGAATCTACTGTTGTTGATTTGCAGGACGCAGAAACCCAGATACCCAAATTAGTACAATCAGAGACATTTGCAGATGAATTGAAAGTCTTACGTTCCCTACAGCAAAAAGATATACCTGAGAGAATTCGTCATAAAACTCTTAAGAAATCCTCTTCGTTATTTCGTCTTGACCCATTCATCGATTCTGATGGCATTTTAAAAGTCGGTGGACGACTTCATAGATCTAATCTTCGTGCTAAGTACCCGGCTGTTCTACCTCGAAATCATTTCATCACTGAATTGATTATACGTCATTTTCATGAATTATCCGAACATCAGGGCAGAGGAATTACCACCAACGAGATCCGTTCGAATGGGTTTTGGATCATAGGATGCAGTTCCGCTGTGTATAATTTTATCAATAAGTGCGTGAAATGTCGTCTGAGGACGTCTGCAAGAACAAAAAATGTCTGATCTGCCAGAGGATCGTCTCGAGCCGACACCCCCCTTTACATATTGTGGTGTAGACTGTTTCGGACCTTGGATAATAAAGGAAGGCCGTAAGGAGATGAAACGATACGGCATATTGTTTACTTGTATGAGCTGTCGCGCAATCCATATCGAGACCGCAAATATGTTGTCAACAGACTCATTTATAAATGGACTTCGTCGTTTTCTGTCTAGTCGTGGTCCTATAAGGCAACTACGCTGTGATAACGGTACCAATTTCATAGGAGCTCAAAGAGAATTGAGAGAAGCTTATGAACTCATGGATCATGATCGAATTCGCCAGTATCTTCTTGAAAGAAATTGTGACTATTTTGAGTTTAAAATGAATGTACCTTACGCTAGCCACATGGGTGGCGTCTGAGAGCGCCAGATAAGGTCAGTCCGCAATGTGCTTTCGTCTTTAATGCATCAATCTGGCACCCAACTTGATGATGAAGCTCTGAGAACTTTCATGTGCGAAGCAGCAGCTATTGTTAATAGCCGCCCCCTAACCGTAGATAATCTAAATGACATTACTTCATTAGATCCGCTAACGCCTAATCATCTACTTACTCTGAAATCGAGAGTGATACTTCCGCCTCCAGGTGAATTTCAGAGAGCCGATATTTACTCAACTAAAAGATGGCGTCGCGTACAATATTTAGCGAACGAATTCTGGACTCGCTGGAAAGTAGAATTCTTGCAAAATCTTCAGCCACGTCAAAAGTGGAACAAGTCTATTCGTGATATTAAAGTCAATGATATCGTTTTGATGAAAGATGAAAACCTTCCGCGAAATAACTGGCATTTGTGTCGCGTTATTGAACTCATTCCAGATGAACTCAATTGTGTTCGAAAAGTCAAGCTTATTGTTGGAGATCGCTATCTAAATCCTAAAGGAAAGCGAATTCATCCTGTGTCGCGATTAGAGCGCCCAATACACAAATTAGTTTTGCTATTGAATGAATAATGAGACTTGTTTGGAGACCATTGGTACTTCCCCATCGAGGAGCCAGTGTAGATAGTTAAGACATTTAAATTTATGAATATTTAGAGTTAATGTGATTCATATTTGAATTTTGTCCATCCATTTGTTTATATCTTGTATCAGTATGTATGTTTACATGTCGTTCGAATAGGTATATATACTTATATTTACTTTGCCATGGTTTTGATGCTTTTCGGTTCGTACATTTTGAAAATTTGAGCATCAATTTTGAGGAGCCATGTAACAGTAGTCGTTTAAACGTTGTTGCATATCGACATAATTTCCCTTTAAATGTAATTTCCCTTTCAATTCCACATGTCAAGTGACTAACAGTTCGACTAGGAGTTCGCCATTTTTCGAGTGTGCAAACGCACATGGTAGCCGAATAATACTTTGTGTAGGCGCATGGAGGTACGTTTCTATAGTTTATTAACTCGAATTGCATTTGGTACATTCACTAACGTTCGATAATCATTTCTGTGTATGTATTAGATATTAAGTAGCTTTTTCGTTCGTATATTTTCAGTTTTCACGTCTGTGACAGTATGTGAGAAAGAGACTACGCATAATCAACGTCTGCAATATGACACGTCCGATTCCATTATGCATTGACTTGTAATAAACGTCCGTATTTTTGTCAAGAATAATAAACATTTAACCTGTCACAGTTAGTCGAGACTTCCATGTTTTGTTCGTTCGATAAACCCCCCTAATGACAGTCGCTGTCTGCCTGCTACCATGGTCACTTTCGATTCGTTTGGCAGTGGCTGCCGTTACAGGCCCCTCTTGAAGCAAAAGGGGGCCCCTTGGCCACATGTAGACTACTGACATGTAGAGTGGGGCCCAGCTTACGTCAAATATGGGGCCCAAGTCGAGGGAAATTGTAGGGACATAGCTAGCTGACATGGGGATGGGGGCCCCAAGTGGAGGCAACTGGGGTCACAGAAATTATAGGGGTTGCAACCCCCCTTTGACACTCTTTTAAACCCTTTATGTCCACTTTTACATTAAAATATTTTTTTCATCTTGTTTTGTTTTTTTGGGAAGTGGGGGCCCGCCTGTGCAAGCACAGGCGCACAGGCGGGCCAGTCCGCCCCTGAGCTTAGGGCTTGATAGATTCCCAACACTAGCTACGTTGTCATTGCATCCATAAGGGGTGGCAGTACCCAATGTCCGTATCCAATATTCCTCTCGGTCTCTGCGAAAGGGAGTACTCAAAGTAGGGCTGTTAGTATGGTGGTAAATTTTCTCTAATATGGACACTCTCATTGATAGTATCATATTTCGGTACTACCACCATGTGATAATTATCTGACTGATTTTGAGCCTTAGAGTGAAGATGAAATCGCAAGGATTATAAATGCATCCAAAAAGACAACTTGTCCACTAGACCCCATACCAACCAAACTTTTAACTGAACATCTAGATCTTCTTCTGCCGGTCATCACAGTAATTATTAACACCAGTCTGAAAACAGGTTATTTTCCAGAATTATTTTAACAGGCTGTGGTTTGACCTCTAATCAAAAAATCTGGCCTGGATCGCAACATCTTCAAAAATAACAGACCCGTGTCCAACCTGTCCCTTCTCTCAAAATTAATAGAAAGGGCTGTTAACAGTTGAGTACAGGTTTTTGTCAACAATAATAACTTATTGGATAAATTTCAATCGTCGTACCGATCTCATCACAGTACTGAAACAACTATAGTTCGGGTGTTGAATGATCTCCTTCGGTAGTTGATGGTGGTAGGCTTGCATCCTTAATCCTCTTGGATCTGTCCGCAGCATTTGATACGATGGACCACCAGATTCTTGTTCATAGATTACGTGAATATTTTCACATATCTGGAACGGCTTTACGTTGGATATCATAATATCTATCAGATAGAATGAATGAATGAAATGGGATTTAACGTCCTACTATTATGCTCCTAACCTGGGCTAATGGAAGACGCGCCAACAGTGTGCTATGAGGGAAATGTTGCCCGGGCAGTGGCGCTACGGCCTACATTTATATCGAATTCAAACTGCCAGGGGATCTTTTACGTGCACTCCAATGTGTACACGGGACCTCAGTTTTTCGTCCTATCCGAACTATCAGATAGAACTCAAAAGATTCTCGTAAACAATTGTGAATCAAATCCTGTTAAACTTGATTGTGGTGTGCCTCAGGGGTCCGTACTTGGGCCTGTGTTGTTTGTCTTATACACAAAATGCCTTGGTGATGTAATAGACAGTTTCGGAATCACTCACTACTCATACGCTGATGACACCAAATTAAAATTGATGAGTCTCTTCATCAGGCAACACTCTGATCTAGATCCGTGAAATCGTGGATGAACGAGAGTAAGCTTAAACTGAATGATGACAAGACGGAAGCCATGCTTGTAGGGACATCTAAACGACTAAGGTCTACTCCAAATTCAAGTGTGGTAATCTGTGAAACCGAAATTCAGTTTTCATCATGTGTGAAGAATCTTGATGTACTACTGGATTCTTCCTTAACCATGGGGAAACAGGTCGAACAACTTTGCCGTACGTGCTATTACCATCTTCGATGTATTGGCAATATTCGACACCTCTTGACAGTGGAAGCCTGTTAGCTGCTTGTGTGTTCCATATTCTCACATAACTCCCATCTTAAAATCACTACATTGGTTACCAATAGAAGCCCGAATAACTTTTAAGATTCTATCATTGGTTTATATGTGTCAACATGATCTTTCCCCGTTGATCTCATTAAAACATATCAACCAAATCGACCACTTCGCTCACAAAATAAGCCCTCATTGGTAGTGCCGCAAGCTAAACTGCAATTATATGGGAATAAAGCTTTCAGTGTCTTTTGTCCGCGTTTGTGGAATAACTTACCATTGGAGATTCAGAGTTCTCAATCATTAGCTGTGTTCAAATCCAAACTCATAACTTTGTTTGTGACATATTATCAGGATATCAGGATTAGCTATTACATTCGCGCTTAGAGCATGCAATATGGATGGAGTTAGCGCAATTACAAATGTACATTATTATTATTATAATCTGCCTCTACTGTTGCAGCTGCATTCACAAATAATAATTGATGTTTTAATATTTGTAAATAAACGTAAAATCAGTTTTCGGCCACTTTATTTTGCCAACTTTTCAATTAAAAGAAACGTAAAATTAGTGTTTTGTATTTATTAGATCTCGGCCATTTTATTTCGCCAACTAGATCAAATAATATGTTTTTTTCACTTAACCCGTCAGATTGCCCGAAAGTTGCCCCCACCCCCACACCTACTTCGAGAAATGAAATATTGCGTCAATATTATTGACGGATCGTCAATAAAATATCTACGGACTTTTGATTTCTTCAATATCGCATCCACACGCTCAATATAATTGTCAATATCAAGTATTGATAATATTATTGACAATTACATTGAGCGTGTGTGGGCCGCTTTATGGGGTCCAATAATTTCGTCAATATCATTGACTCAACATATTGACTCAACAATATTGACGGGAATTGCCCACACACGATTCACTATTTCAATCGATACTTTCGTCATTTTTTGGCCATTTTTCAAAATGGATGCCATGTTTACTCTCCCGAGGTCGACGATGGAATGAAAATAATGACGCAATTATTGACAGATTCTCCACACACGATCAATATTGTCATTCAATAATTGACTGTCCGTCAATATTTTGATGAACCATCAATAAAAATAAAAATGATTTTGATCCGTCAATATATTGACGCAATGATGGGCATTGACAATATTGTACATCAATATAGCCCACACGCGTTCAATATTATTGAACTTTATTTGCCTTATTTCTTATATTTATATATCTGTGACAAATGTTAGATCATTATTCGTAATGGGGTCCATACACGATCAATAATTCCGTCAATATTATTGACTCAATATATTGACTCAACATATTGAGCCAATAATATTGACAGGAATTGCCCACACACGAGTCGATATTTCCATCAATAATTTCATCATTTTTTTGGTCATTTTTCAAAATGGATGCCATGTTTACTCTTTCAAGGTTGACGATGGAATGAAAATATTGACGCATTTATTGACAAATTATCCACACACGATCAATTGTGTCATTCAATAATTGACCATCCGCCAATATATTGATGAACCATCAATAAAAATAGAAATGATTTTGATCCGTCAATATATTGACGCAATGATGGTCATTGACAATATTTTACATCAATATAGCCCACACACATTCAATATTATTGAATATCAATATGTTGAGTTAATATATTGAGTCAATAATATTGACGGAATTATTGATCGTGTATGGTCCCCATAATGGGGTCCATACACCATAAATAATTCCGTCAATATTATTGTCTCAATATATTGACTCAACATATTGAGCCAATAATATTGACAGGAATTGCCCACACACGAGTCAATATTTCCATCAATAATTTCATCATTTTTTGGTCATTTTTCAAAATGGATGCCATGTTTTCTCTTCCGAGGTTGACGATGGAATGAAAATATTGACGCAATTATTGAAAAATTATCCACACACGATCAATTGTGTCATTCAATAATTGACCATCCGCCAATATATTGATGAACTATCAATAAAAGTCGAAATGATTTTGATCCGTCAATATATTGACGCAATGATGGTCATTGACAATATTTTACATCAATATAGCCACACACGTTCAATATTATTGAATCAATATGTTGAGTCAATATATTGAGTCAATAATATTGACGGAATTATTGATCGTGTATGGACCCCATTTGGTATTATTATATATTGACGATTTATTAATTTGAATATGTCTGTTATTCCATATGACCTGATTATTAAATTATATTAGGTAATCAAAATGTGTTGTAAATGTATCGTGCCAATGATTAAAAAATTGTTTATAAAATGGAGAAGATATTGGAATATTTTTTTCGTAATTACACATTGGTAGTATTTCACCATTAATTGTTTCAAAAATGTATCAAAAGGTTATTTTCAATGTTTGATCAACTGATGTGGTTAGTTTTTTTTATCCATAAGATACTTTGACATTTTAGAAATTCGTTGAAGTCTATCATGTTACGGCCGCCGTTTTCTGCATTTTGTGTTATATCATTTCTTTTAATTTTGTCATTATCTTTCCAAAGAAATTTATATATTAATGTGTTAAATTGATTCCTAATGTTTTCAGGAGTGTCTATTGACATTATGGGAAAGATTATTTTCGATAGGCAGAATGTTTTAATGATTTGTATTTTACCCACGAGGCTTAGATTTCGCTCTTTCAAAATATTTAGTATCTTTTTAATGTCATCAATTTTTACCTGGAAGTTGTTTTGTGTTGACGAACATGGATTGTTCGAGAACAAATTGCCACACATTTTAATTTCGTCTGACAAATGTGAAAAACCCATATTTTTACAACTGTGTGCGGTGTTGCTGCTTGAGAAGTTCTGTATCATAATTTAGGAGTTAAGTATGTTTATTTCTAAATCAGATATTTTACTGTATAGTTTTATTATTTCAAATAAATGTCTTGCTGATTTAAAGTCTTGTAGTAAAGCTGTCAAGTCATCTGCAAATGCGGCTAGTTTTATTTCTGCTTTTGCGAATATTATTCCTTTTATTCCTCTGCTTAAACGTATATTGTGAAGCAGAATTTTTATAACTAAAATGAACAGATTGCTACACATTGGGTCCCTTTGTCTCCCTCCTGTTTTAATTTGAAATGTTGGTGTTGTAAGGCCGTTATTAATGATATAACCGGTTATGTCCGAATATAGAGTCTCTATCCACCGGAGATAGTTCTTTTTAAAGCCAAAAATAGTAAAAGTGCGCATCATAAATTTATGTGATATGCTGACGAAAGCCTTTTTAAATTTAAAGCTAATAATAACCCTGTAATTAGGGTTAAATTGATTCCTAATGTTTTCAGGAGTGTCTATTGACATTATGGGAAAGATTATTTTCGATAGGCAGAATGTTTTAATGATTTGTATTTTACCCACGAGGCTTAGATTTCGCTCTTTCAAAATATTTAGTATCTTTTTAATGTCATCAATTTTTACCTGGAAGTTGTTTTGTGTTGACGAACATGGATTGTTCGAGAAAAAATTGCCACACATTTTAATTTCGTCTGACAAATGTGAAAAACCAATATTTTTACAACTGTGTGCGGTGTTGCTGCTTGAGAAGTTCTGTATCATAATTTAGGAGTTAAGTATGTTTATTTCTAAATCAGATATTTTACTGTATAGTTTTATTATTTCAAATAAATGTCTTGCTGATTTAAAGTCTTGTAGTAAAGCTGTCAAGTAATCTGCAAATGCGGCTAGTTTTATTTCTGTTTTGCGAATATTATTCCTTTTATTCCTCTGCTTAAACGTATATTGTGAAGCAGAATTTTTATAACTAAAATGAACAGATTGCTACACATTGGGTCCCTTTGTCTCACTCCTGTTTTAATTTGAAATGTTGGTGTTGTAAGGCCGTTATTAATGATATAACCGGTTATGTCCGAATATAGAGTCTCTATCCACCGGAGATAGTTCTTTTTAAAGCCAAAAATAGTAAATGTGCGCATCATAAATTTATGTGATATGCTGACGAAAGCTTTTTTAAATTTAAAGCTAATAATAACCCTGTAATTAGGGTTCCACACTGCGTAGCTTGTGTGAAACACTATTGTTTTTGTTAGGATTATTATTCTTTTTATTATTTTTCCCCCACTTGACTATATATCCCAGAAACTACTTGTCGGATCGATTCAATGTCTTCTGTTTAACCGAGAAAGTTGGTGTGACTTAGCGATTGACGCTATTTCGAACTTTCTGCGACAATGCGAAATGTCCGAAGTCACCAAGTTGTCGAATTTTTAAAATATTGGCGTAATATTCACAATAATCATCGGATTTTAACATTTGACATAGCCTGAAACAAGGCAAATAGCTACGGTTCTTTAGATATCTGAGATATTGGGCGCCATAATTTGAACATTTAAAAACAAAAACTTTTTTAATATGGCATTTTACCCAGGATTAAAGATGCATGTGAATTAAGCAAAAATACGAACAAATTTTGTCTCGATTATTTTCCTTGGTCGCTATTGGCTAATACAATTTATGGTTTCTAGATTAATTATTTATTGTTCAATTTGTATAAAAAAATGTTCATATGCTCCATTGTCCAAAATGTCATTTTCTTTGTTACGGTGAAGTTTCCTTTCGGCACCGGAAGTGACGTAAATTTAGCAAGACTACAATTTTGACAGTTCGGTACATATTTTTGAAAGCAAATATTGTTTTTTTTTTAAATTTGATATTAACAGATTGATGCGCCATGCAAATCATCGGACTCAGTTTTTTAATTTCGATTTCGTTTTCGGGAAATTTCAATTTAAAGGTGAAAAAAGGTGAAAAAAACGAGCTATTCACAACCCATTCAGGCTTTTCATATTTTAAAATATTTCTTTGCAACTTTCATAAACGTGTAACAATAAGCTATACGAAGAGAATGTATGTGAACATTAGTTTGTAATAAATATGAGCAGTTGTCGAGAAATGGGCAATTTTGCATGAGTCACTTTTTATGCTATTTTCCCTGTAACCGGGTTATTTATTATTCGATTTTCATAAAAATGACACCATTGAATGCATAGTGTCCATTTTGACTAGGTCACACCAGTTTAACATTTGCAATGTCACCTGAAATAATATTATTTTGGTAAAAACTGTATTTATAGCTTTCGAAACAAATAATGTATTGTTATGCTGTGGCTAATTATCTCAGCGTGGTTCAGTGGTTGGCATCACTAATAATGACAATATGAGTAGAAGGGTAGAGAAGAACAACAAACACGTGTGCGTTCGCTCAGGACTATATTTCTACTGGCGAGACTCGCCAATCAACCAATCATATTACAGTACAATAACATGCGTGACAATCATAATGAAGTTAGCAGGCAATGAGGCTAGCAGACAACGTCAACGACACTACACTAACCCCCCTTAATTTGAGTCCTTAATTAAATTTAACACAACAAATAAAAGAATAATCAGTAAATGTCTCGTTTTTATCACTGCGATGAGGTTCTATATCTGGATGGTGGTTTAATCTGCCTTCCATATTTGGAAACCTTTGGTACTGGTAAATATATTGGCGGTATTGATCCAGTAGACGATAAAGGTGATCTATCGGGAGCCAGTGTCCCAGACAGATCATCAAGATCGTCTACTGTTGCTGGTATTGGTTCAGTAGTCGATCCAGAAGGTAAATCGGGAGCCAGTGTCCCAGATAAACCACTAGGATTGTCTGTTTCTGGAACATTAAGGTCTGGGGGGTTGTACTCGGTTGATGGTGTATTATTCTGTTCGCTATTCTGTGTAGTTAGGCTGGAAGACACGATAAGCTTTTGTAGAAGCTTTGAAATCCACAAGGGAACGGCCTCGGTGTTACAGGGCTTTATTCGATCATGGTGGTAGATTGTGCGCTTATGGGGAAAAGTTACCTCGAAGAGTACAGGACCTAGTACATTGGAGATCACACATGGTCCTTTCCATTGGGATTGAAGTTTGGGCTTTTCCCAACAGTTTTTGCGGTGTCAAGGACGGAAAGTAAATCCCCAATGCTATACTTATGTTCATTAACTTTTAAGTCATGTAGTCTTTTCTGACTTGTAGACGCTCTTTTCAGATTTTCACGAGCGATGTCATGAACTTGAAGCAAGGTTTCTTGTAAGTTGTCAATGTAGTCACCCTCATCTGTAGATAGATTATGTTGCTTGGGAGATCCAAAGATAAGATCTTGAGGCAATCTGACCTCTCTTCCAAACATAAACGATTTGGTGTAAAGTAAGTGGAACTATAGGGCGTACTTCGATAGGCGGATGTTAACAGAGGAATAAACTCGTCCCATTCATCTTGACGGTTTATATAACACCTTATCATATGAAGAAGCGTTCGGTTAAATCTTTCGACAAGTCCATAAGAACTGGGGTGGTAGGGTGTAGTACGGGTTTTTGCCCATCCAAGAAGCTCTCCTAGACGCTTCATAAGATTACTATCAAAGTTACGTCCTTGGTCCGTGTGCAACTCCACATGAACTCCAAAACGAGAGATGAATTCGTTCACCAAAGTTTTGGCTACAGTTTCTGTAGTCTGATTACTAAGTGGGTATGCCTCTGTCCACTTTGTAAATTGATTGACAAGTACAAGAACATACTTGTTGCCTTTCTGGGAGACGGGGAATGGTTCTAAAATATAAAGTTGAATGCGGTCAAGGGGGCCTCCAGCGTGATATTGTTGCATCGCGGACAGTTTAGCATGCGGTGCCTTCTTTTGCATTGAGCAAAGAGAACAAGAGGCAACATAGGCTTCAACATCATGCCTTAATCCAACCCAGTAGAATGTCTCTTTGACTCGATCAGCTGTTCTGTGCACCCCAGGATGCCCTGCCAACAGTGAATCATGACAAAGATTTAAAATCACTTTCTTTAGGCTATTCGGGACTAATAACAATTTTCTGTCTCTATCAGGTCCATGCAATGTATAGTATAGGACATTATTGATTATACTAAGCTGTTTCCAACACAACCAATAATGCTTTAAAGCGGGACTCTCCCGGAAAAGACTTTGCCTGTCGTCTGGTGGTGAAGACTTGATCCAATCATGGAGTGTACCCAGTACAGGATCCTCTTTTTGCAGATTTGTCAGCTCTTTTGAGAATACCCATCAATCCAAGACTTTGCTATTTTGGCTTTGGACTCTTTGATCCTGGCTGTCAATCCTTCTAATTGCTATCGGAAGGACATCATCTCTGTCCTTGTCAAATATGGTCCAGTGTTCAGTGACTTTGGAGCAGTATTTACAACCACCACATGGTAGCTGAGAGGCTTTCAGACCAGGGTTATAGAAATCACATTGCTCAGCATATGGATACCTGCATTACCATGAAGCCTACATGTACTATCACGATGTTGGATAACAATGTTAAATCGGCTGAGTTGTTCTAGCCATCTCGCGAGCTGCCCTTGTGGTGCTTTAAATCGGTACAGCCAAGTTAGGGGTCCATGGTCCGTCCGCAGAATGAATTTGCGACCAAGTAAATAGTGTTTATATCTGTCAGTAAAAGTGACGATCGCAAGCAGTTCACGTCTCGTAACGCAATATCGTTGCTGAACAGGTCTAAACTTTTTGCTGTCATAGCTGATGACACGTTCTTCCCCTGACTGTATTTGGGAAAGAACAGCTCCAACTGCAACATTAGAAGCATCTGTGTCAAGTATAAAGGTGTCTTCCGGCATAGGAAAAGTAAGGACTGGTGGTTTCAACAAACACTCCTTAAAAATATTTAAAGCAGTCTGTTGATGCTCGGTCCATTGGTAGGGTACACCTTTCTTCAACAGTTGATATAATGCTTCAGCTTTATCAGCATAGTTAGGTATGAACGCCGAAAATAGTTGGTAAGTCCAAGAAATGCTTGAAGTTGCTTAACATCAGATGGAACTGGCCAATTTTGGACTTCTTGGGTTAGTTCGCCATTTGCTTCCATCCCGTTAGAGCTCACATAATGACCCAAAAATAATACCCTATCCAGACACAACTTACACTTTTTAGGTTTAAGCTTAAGATTTGCCTCTCTGAATCGCTGGAACACTTCTCTTCCAGATGTCCCATATGTTCATCAAAATTGGGTGATGCAATTATCACGTCATCAAGGTGGATTAGAACATGGTTCCATTGAAGTCCTCTGAAGAACAACTCCGTCACACGTTGGAACGTGCCTGGAACACCACATAGCCCAAAAGGCATACGGGTATATTCGAAAAGCCCGCATCGCGTGGTGAATGCAGTCTTTCGTCGGTCCTCTGGAGTAACCTCAATTTGGTGATACTCTGTCTGTAAATCCAGATTGGAAAACACCGAAGCACCTGCCAGTGTATCTAAACAATCGGATATGTTTGATAATGGATAGGAATCCTTTTCAGTCACTTCGTTAAGTTTTCTGTAGTCGATGCACCAACGAACTCCGTCATCTTTCTTGCGCACTAACACCACCGGTGATGCCCAATCAGATGACGATGGTACAACAGTTCCATTGTCTAAAAGTTGTTGTAGGTGGCCCTCATCTTCCGCCTGAAACCCTAACGGGGTTCTTCTTGGTGACTGGCGAATGGGTGGTGCGGTACCGGTGTTAATATGATGGGAGGTGCCCGAAAAGCAGCCCATATCCCTATCGTCTTTGGCAAAAACATCCTCAAAATCGACGACTAGCCTTTCTAACCGTTGAGTTTGTTGGTCGGATAGGGTTTCGCGTGCTTGGGTTACCACAGTTTCAAGATGCTCAGGTAAGGTAGATGAGTTATTTGTAGTTGCCGATAAGGGTACATAATCAGTATTATGGGCTTCCACTATTTTTCCGAGGTGGGTACCCATGTTCATTTTTATACTTGTATCTGTAGGATTTACAACCCTCACCGGAACAGCGTTTGACATGTGGACCAAAACAGAACCAACATGAGCCCCGTTCATCAGGATTTTCTTATTGTCCGATAACAATGGACTCAGCATGGGGTGGAAGAATGGTGTCACTTTTGGCTTTCACAAGGGCTATGTGACAGCCGCTTTGGAGATGACTGTGTCCAGGAACCAGTGTGCCTTCAAGAAGTAAGTCGCCTTGCCTGGCCAAAATGACTCCATTATGCTCGTGCAACAAATCCATACCAATTAGGACATCGTCCCTTATTGGAACTACGCAAACATTGCACTCCACAGGAACGTCTCTGATGGACATCTTTACCGGTACATTTATGTATCCATTCATTTGTGCCAGTGCCAGCATTCAGCAGTGTGGGGGTGGAGTGGTCCCTAAATGGCTTTTGTAGCATAGTCAATTGAGAAGACTGTGAAGTCTGCTCCAGTATCGACAATACCATCTGTTATGTTGTTGTCCACCTTTATTGGGACATGGATACCAGTATTAGCATCAGCTGCAACGTGAAAGACTTTGGGGAAGGACTTGGTTAACGGTTTCGACGCTTAGGACAATCCCTGAAAATGCCCTACGCCTCCACATTTCTGATAATCAGCAGTTGAGGACGTAACTGGTGTTGTCATTTTTTTTGATAAGCTTTTCAACGCCAGAAGGTCCTCCTTAATTATTGAACTTTCGCCCGGTCGGCGTACAGCACGCACAGTATCCTGGGCCAATAAATCAGCCACTTCGGCTTCATAAACGTCACCTGTCCATGTTACCTTTCTCATTGATATCTTGGCTTCCTCTCGGTCACGGCCTAATGTGACCTTATAATTGTGCTCTTAATGTGTGACAATATCCATCGCTTCCGCAACGCTTCATAGGCCAACCTTGAGTTTTTGTGCCCTTTTAAGAAATACTCGGCGGGAAAATTCTTCCTGCAAGTCGAGACCCACGTTTTTGTAGGCCAGTGTTACCAGACGGCGAACCTCTTCGGAAAACTCCTCATTCAATTCACTCTTTTGACGAAGGTCAGCTAAACGTTTCCTGGCTGTGGAGGTTGCGTGACTAAAGCTTCAAAGTCATTTTGAACTTGCGCTGGTAGCAGTCCATAAAAGGTTGCCGCCTTGTCTCGCAAACATTCGACAAGACGGTCCAGTTTTTAAGGTCCATTCCACCCATTTCGAACAGATGCCCTATTAAAAGGTAGAAGAAAAGCTTCCCAATCGCTACTGCTACCACCATCAAATTTTGGCAATTTCTGTCGTGGAACATCTGATCGCAGATTTTGTGAGGCTTGAGTATGAAAAGAATACGGAAAGGTATTTACTGGGATTTGAGGGGGAATTGGAGGATTAGGCAAGGGTGTGGTAGTTGGAGCATGTCCAGTACTATTTTGCACCATTGACTGTTGATTAGTATCTGTGACCACAGGATGACTGGTTTCCCATTTCTTTATTATTTGAAGAAGGGGGTCAAATGGAGGTGCACGACGGTCAAGTTTAGGCGTAGAAGATATCTGGCGACCGGCTGGAGATGTGACATTCACATAGGAGCAGACTCCTCCTGCAACCTGTGCGTTCCGTCCAAGGCTCATTATGGACGCCTTAATCGACTTTAGATCCTCGCGGATGTCTTCATTTCCCCTTCGGGTGTCGTCATTTCCCCTGGTCACGACATCAGCAAGGACACACACTTTATTGGTGAGCTTGCCAATGTAATCTTGTAGGACCGTGACAATTTTGACATCGTGGTCAGGTTATGGAGGTCGTCCCATAGACAGAGCGTGTGGTAGTTCTTGTGTATCTGGAAATTGATTAACGTCGTCCATTGCTAATTAACGTTAATTAAAACTTCTTGTGGGTCAACTTCGATGTTTAAAATATCGCCATCAGTCCAAATTTCTTTAACAATATCAGGTTTCAAACGGTGCAACCACTTTTTTTGCAAGGAGTCGTCCTTGATGCAGACCGTCTTGGGGCAAAGTGTAGTTTACTGATCGTCGAGTTGCTGATCGAGTTTTATTAAGATCAAGATCAAATCGAAGAGTGGTTCTACCTATGTCCTTGTTAAATTGAACTATGAAAGTGTTGATACGATCAATCTGTGACAGAATATGCTTGTTGATATTGATTGACTGGCAATTTACAGAATAATTTAAATGTTTATTATAATCTGTAGCAGAATATGTTGGTAGGGAAATAAATTTAACAGTATTGTTATTTCTGTTAAAGCGCCCCTAACAATTATTCAAGTTATATTTTTAAAATGTATTAAAATAAAGCCCTAAAATATATGGTATCTATAAACAGTCCTACTTTGTTAAAGAATTGACCTATTAATCCTATTATTCACTATTGCCAGTTGAGATATTGGCAAAAATATCATTTTCAATTTCGAATCTCCACGTTGTTGAACTCTGTTTTAAAAACATCATTATCATTAACTGGCTAACCACAGTACTTGACGATCGAGACAACGTACACCGGCTTAGCGGGTCGATGCTATATTGCATCCATTTAAAACACAAAAAGGCTGTCAATCATTCTGGGCTAGTGGCTAGTATGACGGCTGTCACTTTGCTTTGGCCACAAAATAGTGTTAACCTACTTCCTTATGTAGACGTTGTTTTTCAGTGAAATGAAATATTATTACCAAACAGCCCAGGCCGAGTAGAAAATATTTCATTTTTTTTATATGAATGGTTTTTAAGTGTTAGAATGATGTCTATGATCGTATAATAGTGAGTGGACAACCTATTAAGTAAAAGACATTCAAATAATCAGGTTTTAATTTTCTTGGAATAAATGAAATTTTCGCTTTAAGATATTCAATTAACTTATTATATTCTGATAAAAGAAGTTGAGATATATAAGTTTCAATAGAATATCTCAAGTCAATGTGTTTACTAGGTCTGTGCAACTTCTTAGTGATATCACAAGTTCCTAACCAAGAGTTAACAACTAGGGGTTTATTATATTTGTGATAAATTTGAGGCAAGTCCTCAGTAGCGGAGTCTACCGCTGAAATAGCTTGCGCTCCTGGGTATGATAGGAATTCTAGCGGGAAACTGTTATCAGAGTGAAGCCGCTGAAAGGTATTTGCCTTTACTGTCACTTAATAAAACAGCTATTTTGTCACTTTCTCTGTCAGGAAAAACAATAGGATGGCGGTTTATAAAGTTCAAAAGACTAGTTGTACTCATTTAATTATACAAAACATGTAAACTTGAAAATAAAATACTAGAATTATAGATATTTTCAACGTAAAAGATAATAATAATTAATGGCCACTACAAAGAAATAGACTATAGTCTATCTACCACCGTAACATTTATGAAACGAACTATAACTAAGTGGTCTAAATTTACCGTTGAAAATAGCCTAGCAATACATTTTAACAAATACCCAGTTAACATGGGTCGTTAGATTTACGTTACTTTTACGTCATTACGGTTAGATTTAGGTTAGCGTCCAATAATGGTAAAATTGTATGGTTAAATTTACGTTACTTTTACGTCAAAATGGTTATGGTTACTTTTACGTCAGAAAATGACGTAAATCTAATGTAAATTTTATGACGGTTATATAACCAATTTTTTTCGCTTGAATACTTTTAGATTAAATAACCATACCAGTGTGTGCACATTATAACAATTGATAAATAGCCGCAATTTAGAAATAATAATTAAATATGTATTATTGGTGATAATTCTAACGTTAATTTAACGTAAATTTTACGTCTGGTTTCTAACCGTTAGTTTATGGTTAGTTTTCTAACGTATAACTAACGTTAGTTTTCTAACGTTAATCTAACGTAAATTTTACGTCCGGTTTCTAACCGTTAGTTTATGGTTAGTTTTCTAACGTAAATCTAACGCTAGTTTTCTAACGTAAATCTAACGTTAGTTTTCTAACGTAAATCTAACGTTAGTTTTCTAACGTAAATTTAACGTTAGTTTTCTAACGTAAATCTAACGTTAGTTTTCTAACGTAAATATAACGTTAGTTTTCCAACGTAAATATAACGTTAGTTTTCCAACGTAAATATAACGTTAGTTTTCTAACGTATGTATAACGTTAGTTTTCTAACATAAAACAAGATGATCCATTCAGATTTGCAGTCTGCAGATTAGAAGCACAAAAATTGGGCATAGCCCACTTTTTTGGGGGATTGGACATATAAATATGTACATCCTTGGTGGACCATGTCGAAACGGAACAAAATCCGTTAATACAGACAAGACGTTAACAAATAAAGTGGGTGTGACACCGTCCAAGGGGGGCGAATCATGCAAGGAATAAGTTTATTAAGTTCCGAGACAATCAATTTAGAATTGTGACCAGCAGACGCTAAACCTGGAGTTCAGTTGTTCGATCCCTGAATTGGCCGAGAAAATTCATGTTGATTTTCCAGCGTGGTTTCCCCTTGTCAGTAATGGAGACAGTGGGCTTGACAACTAAGGACAGCTGCCTAGTCATTTGGATGGGATGCAAAAACGAGGTCCTGTGTACACATTGCCGTGCACGTAAAAGATCCATTGGCAGTTGGAATTCAGTTGCTGCCCGGGCGAAAATTTTCCTCATAGCACACTGTATGGCGTATGCCCGTCTTCAATTAGTCGAGGTTAGGTGCAGAAGTAAGGTGCACAGACACACAAAGAAGAAATGGGTTTGTAGACACACATCAACATAACCCACAGGAGAATACTATTGTTGTTGGCTGGAATAATCAGACGTCATTTCAATTTGGACTTTTCGCATTTTTCACAGAACATAACGGATTAGAGAGAGAGAGAGAAATGGGGTTTAACGTCCACTCAACACAACTAGGTCATTTCGGAACTAACATATGTTTTTTAAATTTTTTTTTTCAATAATTCGCTTGCGTGTAGGGGTATTTAGCAGTGGGAGGAAACCGGAATGCCGGGAGGAAACCCACAAGGTTGAGAAGGCGCCCCTATCTCCATGCCACATACGCCCACACCAGCGCGACACTCTAGACCACAAGGCCATCCCAACCCCCCTAACCGATTAGAAATTTATATGTTATATTTTTACATGCCTTGCTACCCATTTGTATTCATTTCCAAGTGCCCAGAATAGAGATTTGGCTCTGTAGGTGACACACAAAGAGTAAAATGAATAAATGAATGACCTATTCTCATTTCGAATTCCAACTGTCAAGGTTTCTAGTACGTGTACACGCTGTGTGAGCACAAGATATTGTTTTTTTTTGTCCTATTCGAATGACTAGAAACTAGTTTTGCCAGATCCTACACCACTAACAAGTGGAACTTTCTCGACCAACACCGAGATTAAATCCCCATTTGCTAGCCATTTTGTTACTGAGTCACTGCAGCTCCTTCAGAAAATGAGGTTAAATCCAAAACCGTACATAGTCGTTCGGATTGTGTACCTATTGGCGTGCATGTAAAACATTTATTTTGCATCGTACAGTCACTGTCCAGGCAATATTTCTGTCAACAAATGAACATCTTCATTAGCTAAGTCAGAACAGAACGGTAGGACATTAAACCCCATTTCATTTTGTACATGACATGGAGCACAAATTCACCTGTCCAACCTCATGGGTTTTCTCTAATGCTGTAGCTATTCTTACGACGAGGCGTAAGAATTTAACATATGAAATGAAATTTGGACTGTACTGCAACATTTCCGCATGCCCAAAAAACTACACACAAGACCAACTTTAAATATTTTAAATTTTATCCATCAGTCAATTTTGTAGTTTGGATTCCCAGCGTGTCACCAGAACTACAGGATTACATATAAATAAAATAAAAACCAAGTACGAACAATCCAAATCATAAGACAGAATTCGAAGTCCTAAAAACGTTATAGGCAAAATAGTGTATTCAAGCAAAATAGTGTAATCAGCAAATGGACTGCTTCTCGTGTACAAAAATACACGACAAGCAGTGGTAATAGGTGTCCGGAAGAGTAAGCTTACCCTGCCTGGCGCCACACCCGCCATAGCTGCATCCAATCTATTAGGCGAAATGTCAGTCAAATAGCGTGATTGGCCAATGTCATTTACATGTCATTTCGGACTCAAAAATATATGGCCTCGACGATTCAGGCTTGGGGAAGTGAAGCTTTGGACTCAGGAATAAGTTATAAAAAAAGGTAGAACACTATTACCGTCAAATCAATTTATAATAAGCCAAAAAAGATTTTTAAAAATAACAAGTCAAATCAGAGTCCGAAACGTTGTGAAATGATTAAGTAAGTCCGAACCGTCGTACTGAGTCTGAAAGGTTATCGAGTCCGAAAGGTTGTCTGTATCAAGTCCGAAACGTCGTGCTTCCAACTGCGGGTCATCTGCATGATTTTCTTTCGCTGCTATAAATCACTACACTAAACTGAATTATTAAAAAAATATTGTGTCAAGTGAACTTTAAACCCCATTTCTCTCTCTTTCAATTTATATTCCAATTCATTGATGATAGAAACAAAGAATGATGCAAGACTGGCTCCAGACATAAAATTTAAGGTATAATTTATAGAGACTGGGCTCCTTTATGTGGCATTTCAAACCAATTTAAATTCGTTCAAAATTTATAGAAATTTAGATATTATTTAATTGTGTGTGTGTACAATTTGCTATGTGTCGAACCGAAGCTCTGTTGCCACTAAACGTATATTTAATTTAGTCCTGATATTAGTTATAGCAGATTCTATCACACGTTTGAATGTGTTGAACAATTATATGTTGTAGTTTGACCTACATAACTTTAAGTCTGGGAAAGTAAAATTTAAAGTAATTCCCATATCGGTAACTTAAAGGAGAGGTAGGCTAGAGACCTATATATTCGCAATGGAAATACTATATAAAAATCGGGATTATTTAATTTGATACAATTGAATAAAATAATGCCTGTAGTCGATCTATTTTAACAAACTTATGTAAGATAATAGACCAATACTATCAATAAATAAGATAAAAATACAATACGTTCTTTTGTGAAAATCCAAGTTATTTTGTAGCCATACATATTAGTGTAGTATGTTAAAGCTAATTTTATTTTAATTTTGGAATATTCAAGTTGCTTTTTTTTTAAACAGATGCTTCATTTGAGCACCATCGAGGAAGTTCTAAACAGGTTTATAAGGGCTTTGTACGTGGAAGCTAGAATTGTCAACGATATCACCCTAGGTTGAAGTGGACGTTAAACCCCATAGAAGAAGAAGAAGGAAACTAGACGACTACTTACAAATGTATCATATGATGTACATAACTACTTGTCATATACCGACTTGGGATTGAAACCATGTCACTGAATTCAATGACAGGCCTCATTATCGAAAGAAAATTTTTCAGAGCAAAAGTCTACTAAATCACCCCGATAGCAAAGAAATAAAGACTTTTTAAATATGTACCGCTATATATGTATGGTTACTATGGTAGCACAAAATTCATCAGAATGCAGACCAAAGCTTAATTTAACAAACAGTAGGCCTAAACTATTTTCTGTCTTATCTAGTGACAGTCAATTGTTTATGAATAGTTTGCTTTCAGCAGATATCCTGACATATAACAGCTCTTTGGCTTAAACTGAGTTATAACACTGGGAGTTGAAAACGTTTTGCATCCCTTACAAATTTTTGTGATAGATCAATGATAGCAAATTATATTTGTAAAGTGTTTAACGAATTATATCACGCATGTAACAATAATAATGATGTAGTTACATATAAACCGTATTATCAATGTTGGGGTATTATATCGTTGCCCCGACTGTTTGTCAAAAAATAGTTTGTGATTGTAAAGGGGTATGGTGTGAAGCATTATGATAGGATGAACCTTATCACATTTTATCAACATTCCAAAACTCTCCGTTTTACAGAAACGTTTTCAGCTTAAGTCCAACGCTCATTTTGTAATGTGCTTAGACTTGTATATAACGATGAAGATAGAAAATGACATCTCTAAACAAAAATTTTGTCAGTAACTGTCACTCCACGTTACCACCACCCCCCCCACCTTGGCGTTTGTCACTATCGATTGATAAAACACACTTTGTTGTTGTCACTACCGATTGATGAAACATTGTTTACGCATCTATCGTAGTAATGATGTTTGTGATAAAATAATATTTGGAACGTGTATAACCAGTTCTATCACATTATGTGATATTGACTGGTACCAATTTTGTCCTTTAATGTTATAAAAAAAATGTGTTCACTATAGTGTTCGATCCCTGCGTTGGCCGAGAAAGTTCGCCCACGTTTTCCGGCGTGGTTTCCTCCTTGTCAGTGATGTAGGACAGAGGGCCTAACAAGGACATATGTCGAGTCTTTCGGATGGGATGAAAACCCAAGGTCCCGGGGACACATTGTCGTGCACGTAAAAGATCCCTTTGCAGTTGGGATTTGTAGGCCGTAGCGACACTGCCTTAGCAAAATTTCCCGCATAGCACACTGTATGGCGTTTGACTGTCTTCATTAGCCCAGGATGTTAAACCCTACTTCATTTCATTTCCATCACAGTGATTGTTATATATGTTGTCTAATCTATTTTCATAATGTAAAAGAAAATAAATCTTACTTTTTAATAGTGCTATATAGACTTTTTGTTGTAACCATTTTTTCAATTATCACCATTTCATGTATATGTATGAGTACTGTTATACTTTATAATATATTTTTTATATCTACTGTCTAAATAAAATTTAGATAGTTTATTAACTTGTATTTGTTGTAATTGAGTTTGAAAAAGGAATACCCAAATTTTTAGCATGTGTGGGTTACATCATAAGGGTGTCATTGAGTCAACTAGTATGGTTCCAATTCCCTGGTTCTACCTGACAAGGAGTAGGGTCGTCTGTCCAATATCATGTGTTTTTTCCAGGTCCTCTTAATCAGGCCCGTAGCCAGGGGGTGGCAGGGGGGGGGGGGCAACTGCCCTCCCAATACTGAGTCTTGCCCCCCCCCCCATATCACAAGAAAAAAAAACACGAGATTTTTTTCAGTATTTTCAATATTGTTTTGGCAGGGCATCTGGCACAACTGGCACATTACTAGTGTTGACAGTTGTGATTTTTGTGTGAATGTGAAAGCCGGGTACATGTTTTTTGAAATGTTTGACCTATCTATACAAGATGTTTTAAATTTTAACTAAAACAAAATTTCTATTAATTTGTTAAAAATTCATATAACTAGTGTTTTAAATGTAATATTCTACGCTCCAATTGGCCTTTACGCCCATGCTAGTTTGCCCTCCCGAAAACATCTTTGCCCCCCCCCCCCAAAAACAACTTCCTGACTACGGACCTGCTCTGAATTAAAATTGAACCATGTGTTAAGTGCCAGAAGTTTGTTGAGTGGGAAGGGATTTGAAAACACTATTGAGTGTATATCTTTTAGTTATTGGATTACTGTATAACATGTAAATGGTTATATTTCCATCACAATGGTTATGTTATTGGGGTTTCTTACCATCTGAATGACTGTGCCACTTAAATTTGTTTCGATGAACGTCAAAAGATAAAGTCATTTACGTCAGTTTACGATCATTTTGCTCATCTTTTTAACGATAAGTTTACGTCAGGTAATGACGTTAATCTAAGTTTACGTCATTTTTAAGTTACATTTTCGTTAAAATGGTCGGTCAGTTAACGATAATTTTGCTCATCTTATTAACGTTAAGTTTACGTTAGGATATGACGTTAATATAACGTAAAGTTTGCGTCATTTTCTGGCGTAAATCTAATCTAAGTGACGTAAACTTTACGCAACATTTACGTTAGATTTACGTCAGAAAATGACGTAAACTTTAAGTTAGATTTACGTCAGAAAATGACGTTAATGTAACGTAAAATTGATGTAAACTTTACTTTAGTTTAACGTCATTTCCTGACGTAAACTTAACGTTAAGAAGATGAGCAAAATGATGGTAAACTAACTGACCATTTTTACGTAAACTTTACGTAAAATTAACATCACTTCGTTAACTAGGTACAAGGCTAAGTTAAATTGATAATCACAATGCCGGTCGATCTCGTCACGCACACAAGGCCTACTTGCCTAGCGGACGAATACACTCGGCTGTGCGAAATTGAATTTTCAAAGAAAACAAATGAAATACAAAAGATTATTGTATTTTACTAAATCTCGTATTGAAAATTACTTTAGTAACCGCAAGTCTAACTTGAAATACAATTTAAATGGAACAATATAAAAGTGTTATGAACCGTTATAGATTTATAGATTATTCTGTTGTTATATTTTAATTTCATATGTATCTGGGATGTATCTAAGTTAATTATTGTTCCATTTCATAATTATTATCTAGTATGCACTATTTATTTGACTTGGCATAGAACTAGAATACTTTGTACCGCGTGCATATGACTGACAGGTAGTAGGCATGGTTAAGTTGTTACGTGACTCACTAGTAAATAAAAATACGTTTGGTTAGGATATGAAGAGAATTCTAGAGGCGTCTGTGGCTGTAACATCTTGCCAGTAGACCGCCTCGTGTGCTTAGCGCGGAGACTTCGAGAGTGAGAGCTCAAGCTCGGGAGCTAAACAGAAGTCATGATGTGTCTACAGCGATAACATCTTGCCAGTAGACCGACTAGCGCGGCGGTTAGAGAGAGAGAGAGAGAGAGCGCCCGAGATAGAGAGAGCTCGGGAGAGGGAGCCCGAGAGAGAGTTAGCGCTCAATAGCGAGCCGAGTACTGTACATATAATGAACATGTGCGGATCCGGGGGGGGGGGGGGGGGCGTGCCACCCCCCAGCCCGGGCGAGACTGGAATTTTTGCTTTTTAATTGATGATATAAACATGATTTTCGCATTGTCTATGCCCAGGCAATGCGTCAAGGCTCTGGGGGATTACACCAAACCACTAATGTATGCGGCACTCTAATGATTACCATTAGTTACAATGTATGCCCCCCCCCCTCGAAAAAATCCTGGATCCGGGCCTGATGAATATATAATAAAGAAAAGAAAAAGTACAAGTCGTTGTTCTTCGCCACATTTTGGCTGGCTATCGGACGCTCCGCTGAAAAGCGAGCCATTCAACCATTTAGAAGCTATAGCTGGGCTCCTGTCCGTCTGTTCACTACAAAAGGAAAGATCTCGCCCAAAATATCCACGTGGTGACGGAAAGTAGATCCGGCACGCCAACTGTCGTCTGCTATTAATCGACTTACTAGCAGACGATTTCGGGTGAATTAAACAAATTCGGTTTTTAAACCAATTTTCTGACACCTCTGACACCAATGTTATGCCGTGGCTAATTATCTCAGCGGGGTTAATGGTTGGCATCACTAATAATGACAATATGAGTAGAAGGGTAGAGAAGAACAACAAACACGTGTGCTTTCGTTCAGGACTATATTTCTACTGGCGAGACTCGCCAATCAACCAATCATATTACAGTACAATAACGTGCGTGACAATCATAATGAAGTTAGCAGACAATGAGGCTAGCAGACAACGTCAACGACACTACAGTATTCAAGTGAGTCGTATTTGATATTTGATTCTAATTTACCAATAGAATGAACCCATAGGATCACATAGATATCACAAAATGATTTCTAACTTGCTCAGTTGCGGAGAAATAGACGATCTTCAACAGGTAACTTTTTAAGGTTTTTGGTCCATAAATTTCCAGTGTGTGATACCTAATGCCATTTACGATTTCATAGAAATAATTTAACACTTTTACTGTCACGGGAAGTAACGTTTAGCCAGATATTTTATTCAAATGAGTCTGATTTGTAATGTTTTTAAAATTATGATATTTGATTCCAATCAACAATCGATTGAACCCACACGATCATACAGATACCAAAAAAGGTTTCTAACTTGTACGGTTGGAGAGAAATAGACGATTTTCCACAAGTCAATTTTCAAGGTGTTTGGTCAACAAAAGTGCCAATTATTATTCGATTTACATAAAATGCCTTATGCCATTTCTGATTTCATAAAACTAATTGAACATTTGCATGTAACAAATGCATAAAATTGATATTGCTGGATTTGGTTGATTCTGTGTCCATTTTATATGATGTGTGCAATGCTTATGTGGAAACCTGTTTAATGGTTTCATTGGTACCGGAAGTGACGTATGTTTAAGGATAACGTGGCATGGGTGAAACCCGTCATTACTGCATCGCAGTTCTAGTTCGTTTTTTGTTTTGCTAAATGAATGCTATCGTCTATAATTAGTATAATGCGGATATGTTCTTGTATATGCCGACCAGGGACAAATGCCGTTTGATTTGGATGTATGGGGTTATATAGGAAAGGTTTGCTGCGATTAGAAAGAACTTCACTTAATATTTTTACGACGACATTTGTTAGAATAAGGGACGCCAATTTGTCAAATGTGTGTTGTCCTTATTAATGACTGTCTTTGAGAGGTAGATAGTTTATTGTTTTCGAAACTGTATTTAAAAGATGCTAAAGCATATTTATTTATTTTTTGGCCAGAATGCTTCGTAGAACTCCATACTTAGACCGTCATTTCCTGGAGATTTATTTTTATACGCCCACATTTTCATGTGGACGTATTATGTCGTCGCCCCTGTCCGTCCGTTTCGACGAAACTTGAATTATAGGTTTATCCCCCAAAGATCTCGGCTGCTTTCGATATTGGCACGTATCGGATCAAAACTTCATGGATTATGGCCCCTGATTGTACGAAAAATCACGTTTTTAGCTTGTGGACCCTATAGAGGTCACAATTTTGAACCGATTTAGATGAAACTTGACATGCATGTTTATATCCCAAAGATCTTGGTTCCTTTTGATATTTGCGCCTATCGGAACGTAATTCCCTGAATTATGGCCCCTGATTGTCCAAAAATTCACCTATTTTAGCTCGTGGTACCCCTGGAGGTCACAATTATTATCCGATTTGTAAAACCGTTCGATTATATCACCGTTACACCCTAAGGACGGTTGAGTTCAAATTTCGGAAAAATCGGACCAAAATTACCATACAAAATGGCCGCCGTTCGTACGCGAATACTGTTAAAAAATGGTATATCCAGGTTGTGGACCCTGTAGGGATCACAATTTTAATTTGATTTTGATGAAACTTGAAATGCATGGTTATAACCCAAAGATCTTGGTTCCTTTCAATATTTGCGCATATCAGATCGTAACTTCCTCAATTATGGCCCCTAAATATACGCAAAATCGTCTTTGATTAGCTTGTGGTCCCTCTGGAGGTTACAATAATTATCCGATTTAAAAAATCGTTTGATTATATCACCGTTACACCCTAAGAAAGGTTGAGTTCGAATTTCGGTAAAATTGGACCAAAATTGCCATACAAAATGGCCGCCATTCGTACGCGAATACTGTTAAAATATGGTATATCAAGGTTGTGGACCCTGTAGAGGTCACAATTTTAATTCGATTTTGATGAAACTTGAAATGCATGGTTATAACCCAAAGATCTTGGTTCCTTTCGATATTTGGGCATATCGGATTGTAACTTCCTGAATTATGGCCCCTAATTATACGCAAAATCGTCTTTGTTTAGCTTGTGGTCCCTCTGGAGGTCACAATTATTATCCGATTTAAAAAATCGTTTGATTATATCACCGTTACACCCTAAGGATGGTTGAGTTTGAATTTCGGAAAAATTAGGAACAAAATTGCCATACAAAATGGCCGCCGCATGTACGCGAATACTGTTATAAAAAGGTATATCAAGGTTGTGGACTCAGTATAGGTCACAATTTTGATTCAATTTTGATAAAACTTAAAATGCATGGTTATAACCCGAAGATCTTGGTCCCTTTCGTTATTTGCGCATATCATATCGTAGCTTTCTGAATTATGGCCCCTGATTGCCCGAAAAATCGCCTATGGTCCCTCTGGAGGTTATGATTATTATCCGATTGAAAAAAAAGCTTGACCCTATCACCGTTACACCATACCGAAGGTTGAGTTTGAATTTCAGGGAAATCGGACCATAATTGCTAGACAAAATGGCCGCCGTTTGTACTCTAATAGTGTTAAAATATGGTATATCAAGGTTGTGGACCCAGTATAGGTCACAATTTTGATTCGATTTTGATGAAACTTGAAATGCATGTTTATAACCTAAATATCTTGATTCTTTTCGATATTTGCGCATATCAAATTGTAATTTAATGAATTATAGCCTTTGATTGTAGGAAAAATCACTTTCGGTTTTGCTTGTTCTCTAACCATCTCTCGAAAATGTGGGCGTATCCTGCCTGGCAGTGCCAGCTTACTATCTTTTAAAAACATGATAATATTGCGATTACTTATGTTCTGCCTGGTCAATATCTAGTTTTGGAAGATTTTCGTAGTCAAAGGTATCGTAATTGTTTGATGTAAGATGATTAACATTTCGCAGAATATAGATTTTCATAAAAAATACCGAACTTCATTTAAAATGCATTGCCTGTTTGTAATTGATGTATTTCCGTAATATTTTATTTTACTTGTTTTTCTAAATTTAGAAAGTATTTTGTATTTGTTTCGCCAAATTCGTAGCAATTTATTTCAGTTCTTTATTGAATACCTTCTGATTCAGGAGTCAATATATTGTTAAAGGGACAATAACACTCTCGCTGGCTTGACAGGTCCAGAAAAAAATAGCCTTATTGTAACTACAAGATGTATAAGTGTCCTACCTGTTGTGTAAATTATCCATTGTATCCTATTTTACATGTCCAGAGTGTTCGAAAATATGTTTAATTCGAAGTTGCATTTGAAAGTGTTTACGTAAAGCTTTTCAAATCATGTTACGGCATGTAGTTGAATTTTTCCAATTTTTAAAATTAGATGTGTTAAGATAAAATTTGTATCATTTATTAATTGAAATATTGTAAAATAATACAAATTGTTGACCAGAACAAAGATTGGGACATATTATTCAGTTAATGGATTTTAACACAAAATTAAAGAGTTTTATTCTCAAAAACATTATCGGGATTGACCCTTTAAGGACATTGTTATTTCTTGCTGTGTAGATTCTTTCATTTCATTAGCTGTTTGGATCACGGTGGCTAAGTGGATAAGGTGCTGGTTCGCTAGCCTGGAGGTCGAGTGTTCGATCCCTGCATTGGCCGAGAAAGTTCATCTCGATTTTCCAGCGTGATTTCCCCTTGTCAGTGATGCAGAAGGAGGGCCTGACAAGGACAGCTGCCCAGTCGTTCGGATGGGACGAAAAACCGAGGTCCCGTGAACAAATTGGAGTGCACGTAAAAGATCCCTATATAAGAATTAGCTGTTTGACTCGTTTTTATTACGTCACTCATTAAAGAGGTCATGCACGCTTGTCAATTTAAATGTAGTATTTATCACCGTCTAAGTGTTTTTAAACATTAAGATTATGTCCATATGTTATTCACAATGGTTTAAAACAGAAACCTTGTTTAATTTAACTTTTAAAGATTTTTTTGCTTACACATTTCGTGTGATGTTCTCATGCGGTCATTCATACTCCTCGCAGTGTTCCGTTTGATTAGAGCTAATCCCACTTAACACCAGGGGCCGCGGAGCCGGGGTCAATAATTTTTAATATTGAAAAATAAAATGTCGACAAAAGCTCAAAAAAGCGAAAAAAGGTTAGGGGGGGGGGGGGGTTGCTTAGTGGGGGATGTTAGGTGAGAACTCTATGTCCAATTGAGCACGAGACTAGACGAGCCAAAACTCAATCCCGAATCAAAATCTCAAAATCGAGACCTTCATTCGGAGTTGACTGGTTGTTAGCTGTTCACCAATCACCATCCATTGAATTCATTCAAACATGGATATGTGGAGATTTAAAACCGTTCGCCAGTACCCTGCCGTTCGCTCGACTTTTACAATGTTTAGCAATAAAACCGGTGGTAAAAAGATTCAATTAAAACTGTCAGCAGTCAGCATCGCACTATCATTTATCATATCCGTGTAACTTTGGTCATGAGCGAATGTGCCGCGCTTCAGCGGTCACAAGATCACACTAAGTCTGCATACACATCATATACAAAAATACTATAACAAATTAACAAATACTATAACAAATATATACTCATCCGTCCGCCAGGCAAAGCTGGTTGGGTAGCCGTGGCGATAGAGAGGCGGCTTCTCACCAATGCATCGAGGGTTCAATCCCAGCTCAGGGCAAGAACTTTATCGTTGTAAGTTAGAGGGATATTCGGTCTCCCGTCCGATCAGGCAGGTTTCCCCCGAGTTCTTCGGTTTCTTTCTGCAGTAATGATCGAAATCATTCGCACGATATGTGCCAAGGGCTAAATCCAAAACAGGCCTCAGGCCTAATTTGCTACCCTTGTAAAATGACGAGATTATAATTATTATTTTATTATTTTAAGGTCCCTCAGAGTTGAGGGGAATTGTAGGAACCGAGTCAGTACTCGTCATACATAGAGAAAACTATATGGGGATTCTGGGGAATAGAACAATGTGTTCAATATATCTTTTTGGATATACTTTGGAGTTAGGGCAATATCATGGATATATTTATGTTCGGACATACTCAGTTTAGCCCTTATGAACATCCATAAAGAGCTAACTGACGCCTTGGATTTAGTCAAGATTGCTAATGACTTCGTCAGCCTAAATGACAATCGTAGGCGAATTTTCGGCACTTTTACAATTGCAGACTTTTCCTAAACAGTCAATATCACTTCCAATCTTCGTGACGATTCTTGCATTTGATTTGTGCTCCGTGTCCGTGTATGGATGAATTCCACTCTTTTCTACGTTTGACTGAGCCTGTATATAAACATTTCCCAATTTTCTAACATACCTTTCTATTCTTTTTTCGCATCAATAATTTCAAAACGATTTTGTAGTACATCCAGCCAAAAGCTGTATCCTTTGACTTTACTTATGCCTAACTGCTGCATGTTTTTATTTTGTTAAAATTTAAATTGATGTTTAATATAGTGTTCAATTTTGATGTAATTGGTGCCTTTAGCTATATTACTTGTAAAATATTGCATTATTGGTGAGTGTGATTGAAACTCTATAAAAATTAGTTCATTTGTTCTGTATGGTATTTATTCTCTTCTCGTATGATAGCTGAAAATTGATTTTGGTGCCACATTTTTTCAGATTTCCAGACTGGTAGCGTTCGAGTGATTTTTTTTCTGAAATGCAAGGAAAACGCGTTTCTGGCTGTCTAATTTTCAAAATTTTATGGGGGGAAAATCTAACTTATCCATGGTATAGGTAATTGTGAGATTAACCCTACTGCTTTTAGTCGAATATTGGTGCGATGTTTGATGATTTTATGAATATGGAGGCACAAGTTAATCATATATCTAAACTTTGTTATTTCAATATTCGTAATATTGGTAAAATACGAAACTTTTTATTAAGAGATGCAACACAATCTCTTATTAACTCCCTTGTGACATCAAGACTCGATAATTTCAACCCTCTATTAGCTGGCTTACCCCTTAAACTTATAAACAAACTCCAACGAATACAAAATACTGCTGCTAGATTAATAACCTTGACGAATAAATATACAGGTATAACCCCTGTTCTCTTTCAGCTGCACTGGTTGCCCATTAAATATAGAATAGATTTTAAGATTTTACTTTTAACTTTCAAATGCCTTCATAATTTAGTACCAAAGTATTTATCTGAACTTTTAGAATTATATACCCCAGACAGAATCCTACCTTCATCTGATAAATTACTTTTAAAGCAAAAAATTGTAAACCTTTCTGGTTATGGGGCACGTTCTTTTAGTTATCAAGCGCCTATTCTATGGAATCAGTTACCTTTAAATATTCGAATTTTATCATCACTAGTTACTTTTAAAAAACAGACTAAAACTTTCTTTTTTTAAAGGCTTATAATTATAACAAATTGTAACACCTTATATTTTGTCTATCGTAGTTCTTTTATGTATTTTTTAGAAATAATTGCTTATTTAATGTATTTCTAACACGTTATTTACGTTTTGAATGTATGTTTTTGTTACACTGTAAAGTGCCCTTGAACACACCTGTGAAAGGGGCACTATATACATTTTGTAATAATAATATAATAATAATTGTAATAATAATATAATTGATCAATAGTCCGGTTAACTACCAATCGCTGACTGCGTTACAAAGGCATTAACCCTAAAACAGGGCGTCAAATTGGACTAAATATGTTCACATAACGTTAAGCCATGGCGCACGATTTGTTATGCCCAATCAACCAGTACATAGCAGAATGTATGTTTTTGTTACACTGTAAAGTGTCATTGAACACACCTGTGAAAGGGGAACTATATACATTTTGTAATAATAATAATATGATTGATCAATAGTCCGGTTAACTACCAATCGCTGACTGCGTTACAAAGGCATTACCCCTAAAACAGGGCGTCAAATTGGACTAAATATGTTCACATAACGTTACGCCATGGCGCACGATTTTGTTATGCCCAATCAACCAGTACATAGCAGAATATTGCAGTAAAACTAATTGCGTGACAAACAAGGCTGTCAACATTGACATAAAATAAACAATACTCACATGTATGAAGCCGAACAGACTTACACCGTTTTTAATACCTTAAATCACTGTCCAAAGTTTTAGGGAAGACCCCAGATTAAACGAAGGACTGTCATGTTGCTGTAGTTCACAACCCGACAATTACAAAATGTAAAATGGCCACTAACAGCCACCATAAGTTGACCATAATAATTGTGGTTTACAGAAAAATGTACTCCTACCCCAACTCCCCTGTTCATTTTGTGATTGTAACAGAAAATGAATCTGAAAGTTGTGTGGAATTAGGACACCGTTTTGCTATTAGATGTACATGTGGTTGTCTAACCAATCTAAATACCTCCAACAAAGATCGATTTAGCAACTGCAGTAAAAAATGTATTATTTTTTATGCTTCTATTGATTACTGTAGCAATAAGATGTATAAAAGATTTATTATAATTAAGTTATATACACGTACATGTACATGAATTATTCAACATAATATTTATTAAATCTAAATTAAGCCAATACCCATGAAAGCAATACACTATTAACACAAGGAAAAATGAAACATAGATAGCAATTAATCAAGCCCCAGGTCTATATAATAAGCATCATACCAATACATCAGCTCCATTTGTCAGTATACCAATAAGTCCTTTTTTTTCGAAATGGAATGATTAGAACACAAAGGTGGAAATACTCTCACACAGCAGCTAAATTTAATCTCTATGGTGTTCATGACAAAATCTGTTAAAACTGCAGCATCTATCCTTTCACCGATTTTTGGAAAAGGTGATTTATCCTCTTGGCCCCTAAGCTTCACACCAAGAACTGAAGGACCCTGATATTTCATAACAAAATTTGAAAAATTCTGTCGAAAACTGTAGACTCTTACCCATTCATAAGTGTTTCGGCAAATGTTAAATATTGTTTACTGGTACAGATGGAATGCAGAATGCCGAATATCGATAGGGTTCTTCGGGCATACTCTCGTGACCACAATGCTTGACACCAAAATTGAACCAGCGGCTGCCAGACAGGATACGCCCACATACAAGAATTGGACAGAGAACAATCTAAAAAGAATCTGATTTTTCCTACAATCATGGGCCATAATTCATGAAGTTACAAATCAAATGGAACCAAGATCTTTGGGTTATAAACATGCATTTCACGTTACATCAAAATCGGAATAAAATTGTGACCTCTACAAGGTCCACAACCGGATATACCATATTTTTTACACTATTCGCATACAAGTGGCGGCCATTTTGTCCGTCAGTTTTGGTCGGATTTTCACAAAAATTTTAATTCAACCTTCCTTATGGTGTAATGGTGATATAACCAGACGGTTTTGTAAATCGAATAACAATTGTGACCTCCGGAGGGACAACAAGCTAAAAAAGGCGATTTTTTGGACAATCAGGGGACATAATATCGAAAGGAACCAAGATGCATTTCAAGTTTCATCAAAATCGGTTCAAAACTGTGACCTCTACAGTGTTCACAAGATTAAAACGTGATTTTTCGTACAATCAGGGTCCATAATCCATGAAGTTACGGTCCGATATATGCCAATATTAAAAGGAACTGAGATCTTTTGTGGTGATAAACCTATATTTTAAGTTTCATTGAAATCGGATAAAAATTGTGACCTGTAGTGTGTTAACAAACAATTGTGGACGGACAGGGGCGACGACAATGGGCGTATAAAAACTGTCACCTTAACAAGTGATCGAATTGTTGAAGGACCAACAGACCCTGGGTGATCACATAATGAGGGTGTATAAAAATTATAATGAACGGCAATAATCAAATGTATCAAAACTAGATATATAACGGTTAATATTATGTTAAAGGAGCTGAATCGCTAACATTTGGGACCTAGAAATTCACAAAAGTGGATCGCAACGCATATAATACTGTAATATGAATGTATATAAACTGATTTACATTCAATGGTTTCCGTGTTTACTCCAATTTCAAATCAGTTATGTTCGGCGAAATAAGCCAGCAATCTCAATCGAGTGCAAATTTCTAGCGTTTAGTTATTCCAGTCTACATACACCGTTTGATTTGGTGCAATGTGTCTAGCCTCGCCCCTTAAGTGTCTTATTACAACTGGAGCTAAAGCGCATTTTGGTACACGATTCATGTACCAATGTTAAAAAAAAATTTTTTTATCTTAAATGTCGGATATCAGAAGCTCATATTTTCCTTGTAAGTTTATAACATCAATGTTGATTTAAATTGATCAATTGTCGAAGATTTTGGAGGATTTTAAGTTACAGACTTAGGTCCTTCAAATTAAGATTTGTAAGGTGACCTTGATCTTTGTTCACCAGTTGATGAAACATGACCAACCTGAAAACAAAAATTCCATAATAAATTAATATGTAAACGTACAACATAGATCCACCAGCATTTACAATCAACCAGCGGTTGTCATGCAAGATGCGCCCACATTTTACAAGAGATGGATAGAACAAGCTAAAACCAGCGGCTGCCAGGCAGGATACGCCCACATACTAGAGATAGATAGAGAACAAGCTAAAAAGAAAGTTACAATTCGCTAAGATATTTGAGTTATAAACATGGTTTTCAAGTTTCATCAAAATCTGGTTTAAAATTGTATCCATTCATCAATAAAAATATCACTGATTGCACGAATACTCGTGAACATTAAAGTCATATATATCCTATCGGAAGTCTCTGAGTGTATTGTTAATTTTGTTAATTTGATAGCATTCTTTCGATCAAATAGTATCCGCTTCAATAACATCTATATATAAGTATAAGCGTGTTGCTTATATATTGATCATAATAAAGATAATCATAGGTAATATTTAAGGCTGGTAAAACGAATGTAATTGTTTTTGTGCCGCATGCGTGTGTCAAAAGAAAAATATCCCATCTTAGTCGCTAATCAAATAATTAAAACAAAATATCCCAAAAGGTAAAGTTATAAAATTTTCAGAGAACGTAAAAATACAGTAACAAAATAAAAGAATACGGACAGTTATGTGTGTGAAAGCCAAAGCTCAATGCCGAGTCCAGATTTGTAGCTTTTTCTGAAACCAAACTTAAATTGTCGTAAAAGTGCCGAAAACCGTTTCGATTTGCTATGCTATGCAATGGATTTAATTTAACGGGAGTTGATTTCAAACACACAGGCAAGTTTTTATAATAACCAAAGTTAAATAGTTTGTTCATAATTAAAGAAATCCGTTTAAAATTTATGATGGTTCATACAGAAGTCAGTGTTCATGTAGGGACATGTAATGTCTGGTATTAAAATCTCTGAATGGGAAGATGGCATAGATCACAACAAGAGGATGTGCCAACCTCCTATGTATAAAATAATGAATGAAATATTGTTTAATGGCACATCAGCACCAACCGGGCCATATTGTGCCAAACCTCCTACGTATACCTACGTTCGAGCAAAAGTGCTCACTTTCTTTAGATTCATATCTTCGTGTGTAAATGCTCTCTAACCTCCATTGAAGTTCTTAGACCCCAGAGTACTGTTTTGCTTTAGTACTGTTTTGGCCTATGCCCTCTTCTCCTCCAGGGATTTCAAAATGGATTGTTTTATAGCCTCCTGATTTTCAATGCATCTCCGTGAAAACTTCAAAATGTTTATATACAATGATCGGCTCCTAAATACAGATGGGAATAAGCGGATCTGATTCCTAAAATATTTTTGACCAAAATAACCTATCTGGCACAAGGAACATTGGTAGAAAAGGTGATACTCAGCGGGTGACTGGGCACGAAAACACTATACCTATGCTTGTGGTGTGGTCATCTTGCTGATTGTTTGACTACAACTAAATCTCATTGGATCATCTACAATCCCACTTAAAACCTATTACTAGAGAAAACATTCCTCAGAAATACTTCAAGTCTTAAAGTCACAAACGACTAAGTGTTTGTGATCGCAGACTTGGTTATCAACCAATCAAAAAACTATTGCCGTTCAGTTGCCCTTTTCCCCACAGAATATTTCCGGCTACTAGAACGTACTGAAAAGGCTGCTGCGAACCTTCCGCAGCTATTGACAGTGTAGTGTCCCTTTGTCGAGATGTTCTTACATAATATATATTCCATCTGGGGTATTAACCAATTTTTGATGCTTTTAATTTATTTCTTCTGTATTTATTATGCCTGTTTCGGTAAAAAAAAATTATTTTGTTAGTAGGAAGGTTGTTATTTGTGGGTAACATTCAAATTGTGGATGGACGGACATTGGCACGACAATATAAGTGCACATGAATATGTGGGCGTATAAAAAGTAAACAATGGCATAAATAAACATATTAAAATATTGGTCTAATTTGAAGAAATCTAGTCTTGAAAATTCGTGTAATTAAATGCACATTGCACTGGTATAAATATTTAGTTTTATTTGACACTATAAACACTCATAAATAGTAAATAATCAAATATATAATCCATCTGAAGCACACATTTGTACTCGAAAACGATATGAGAATATTTATTGAAAACTTCGTGCTATGTGTGAACAAACCAATGATTGTTTTCCATATACATTGTGTTGCGTTTTTTTTTGATATACAAATTCCTATCTCTAAAAAATCTTGTATTTATTGATCTGTAAAATATACATTTCCAACGAACCTGACTCCAGCGAAATTCATCTTCATATTGTTGAACTTGCTTTTTACGTTGAATCCAATCTGAAGCTTGTTTAGTAATACTTCGTTCTAATTGTTGCTTCTAGAAAATTGAATCAAGTTTCATGAATCCCCCAGGATATTTTCATTTCTAAATATAGCCATGTAATATGTGGAAATATGCTTCATACAGCCGATATGTCTTGATAATATATAGCAATAGACAGCAGCTTATTCAAATAGAAAACTTGGATGTTGACAAAATTTGAAAATACTAATTAATTTGTATAGCGCTGAGTGCTCTAGCTAACAAGCTGCTCCATGGCGCTCTTCACAATAAAAATACATACAAAGTAAAAAAAAAAAAGTTCTAAAACATTAAAATGTCAACATGTTTATAGTTTAAAAGCATGTTTAAAAAGTTTGGTTTTAAGATTTTTTTTAAAAACAGCAATCTTAGCAAAGCTTTTTACATGATTATGCAGTTCATTCCACGCGTTAGCAGAAGCATAAACGAAAGCCCGTTCATGAGCTTTAGTCTTTACTGTAAGTTTTTGTCAGCAGAGCGCAGGTTCCTACATGGTTTATATGGGGTTAAATATTAAGATATTGTGGGGAACAGCTGCCATTTAGACAATTAAAAGTTAAAACGCCAATCTTAGCATAAAGATGAAATTTAATTCAATGTTTTTGGATGATATCGCCAATTGGCGTTGTGTAGGCAGTGAATAAAAGGGGACCAAGAACCGGCCCTTGTGGAACTCCAATGCGTAGGGTTTTGGGAGACGATGATGCATTATCCACGACTACATACCTGTGACCTATCTGTTAGATAGGAGCGAATAAATTTTAAACATAGGTGCAGAAGCGTTGGACGTTAAACACCATTTTCATTCATTTTAAACAGAGTTTATCAACGCAAAACGTGTTTGTAACCGGTTTAATAGAACATCATGGACAATAGTATCAAAAGCGGTGTTTGTACAGAGGTTTGACAAAATGGCGGGGTGCCAAATTTGTTACCGGGGGCGCTAGCTCGTTTACAGGGGTTGTACTTTTTTTTTGATTGAAGTGCTAATGTCCATAATTTTGCTAACTAGGATGCCTTGGGTTGGTTTGTAACATTGTTACTTGTCATAACAATGAAGAGATGTAACACCCGTGAGAAGGGCATAAGGCTATATATATATCCAAAGTTGGAACACTCAGGGGTAGAGCATTGTGAAACAAAAATAAAGATAGTAAGCTGGCACTGCCACGCAGGATACGCCCACATTTTCGAGAGATGGATAGAGAACAGGCAATATCGAAAGTGATTTTTCCTACAATCAAAGGCCATAATTCATTAAGTTACTATTTGATATGCGCAAATATCGAAAAGAATCAAGATCTTTAGGTTATAAACATGCATTTCAAGTTTCATTAAAATCGAATCAAAATTGTGATCTCTACAGGGTCCACAACTTTGATATACCATTTTTTAACAGTATTTGCGTACAAACGGCGGCCATTTTGTGTGGCAATTCGAACTCAACCTCCCTTAGGGTGTAAGGGTGATATAATCAAACGGTTTCCTAAATCGGATAATAATTGTGACCTCCAGAGGGACCACAAGCTAAAATAGGTGATTTTTCGAACAATCAGGGGCCATAATTCAGGAAATTACGTTCCGATAAGCGCAAAGATCTAGAGGGTCCACAACCTTGATATACCATTTTTTAACAGTATTCGCAGTACAAACGGAGGCCATTTTGTATGGCAATTTTAGTCTGATTTTTACAAAATTCAAACTCAACTGTCCTTAGGGTGTAACAGTGATATAATCAAACGGTTTTTCAAATCGGATAATAATTGTGACCTCCAGAGGGACCACAAGCTAAAATAGGTGATTTTTCGAACAAGCAGGGGCCATAATGAAAAAAATTACGTTCCGATAGGCGCAAATATCGAAAGGATCCAAGACCTTTGGGTTATAAACATGCATGTCAAGTTTCGTCAAAATTTATTCAAAATTGTGACGTCTATAGGGTCCACAAGCTAAAAATGTGATTTTTCGTACAATCAGGAGCCATAATCCATAAAGTTTCGATCTGATACATGCCGATATCTAAAGCAGCCGAGATCTTTTGGGGATAAACCTATATTTTAAGTTTCGTCAAAATCAGACAGGAATTGTGACCGGTAGAGAGTCCACAAACAGTTTCATCAAAATCAGACAAGAATTGTGACCGGTGGAGAGTCCACAAACTATTGTGGATAGACGGACGTCTGGCCGTTCAGACGGGCAGTGGCAACGACATAATACGTCGACATGAAAATGTGGGCGTATAAAAATGGTTGAAGTGCCCAAGTTTACATTTGTCGTTGATTCCATGAAGTACCTGTAGTTAGGTTTTAGACGTTAAATACTGTGTGATTCAACATGGCGCCCGAGTGGTTTAATATGATAATCTTCGAAACAGTACCAAATGTGTGTGAGTGTCAAGGTTGACTATAATGCCTTGTAAATCGAAAGTAGGGGGCAACTAGTATGTTTCTATCTATTTTGTGGACCGATGTGAGATTTCCGTTGTGTTAACTAGACGGGTAGGCCTATTAACCTTCGGTTATGTGTCAATGTCAAATAAGCGGCTTCTTATCGACACGATCGTCTCTGGATCAGTTTGATTCTACGTATCTCTCGTAGCTGGGAGAAAAAGATTTTTTAGCCGAGAGAATCAGAGGCGTCACTAGGACCCAATTAGATCCGGGGCACAGGCCAAATTGTACAGCTATATGGTGTAAAGCGAAGCCCCGAGGCAGCTGGGTGGGCGGGGGTACTGTAAGCCTCCCGAAAAAAAAAGAATTTGAAGTAACATTTATTGAAAATCATGCATATATCGATCGAGTTTAATCAGTTTCAACACTCAACAGTTAGCTTAATTAGCTCAGTTCATAACGTCTCTTGTTTAGTTTTTCAAACTGGTCTATGATGTGATCATCAGAAACATCTTGCAGCTTCTTCCGTTCAATACTGATAACTCTTAAATTATTGCAAATTATTGATTTTGTCTGCTCAAAATAGATCCGGGGCACACATGAAAAGATCCGGGGCACCTGCCCCCTGTGTCACCCCCTAGTGACGCCACTGGAGAGAATATCTTCCGTCAAAATGGTGGTTGATTCCGAGGCAAGGGAAGGAATCCCGACCTACCGGTTTGGTAAACAATATTTGCCATAACGAGATCGTAAGCAGAGAGTGAGATAATAAAAGAGATAAGGTGGGTATGAAGACCTGGTTATCCCGAATGTCAGTGACCACGGTAAGCGAGCTGCCAATGAAAGCCAATCCCTGTAAAAAATTTGCAAACCACCAAGGGGTTAACCCCTTATCGCTACTTAGCCTACCAAGAAAATTCTCATCATCGAACTTTGTCAATCTATACTCAAGAGTTTCGTCGCTCTCCCCAAATTAGAACCAAAGTTATCGGGTTCAAAAATCTCAACCAATCAAATTGCTAATCTCTGTTTAGCCTCAGTGGAACATGCATAAAATTAGACACCTACACCAATTTTGAACATTCTACCCCAATTAGAAGGAGAGTTATTGTGTTCCAAAGTCTTGACCAATCAGATTAAAGTCTTTACTTTGCCTAAGCTGAAAATGCTCAGCATCGAGCATTGTTAAGGTATTGATGTAATAAAACTATACACAAAGTTTCACCATTATCATTCAATTAGAATTAAAGTTTTCAAGCTCCAAAGTCCCGACCTATGGAGTGGAATTCACGACTCTTAAACTGGTAATGCGTTTGCTAATATGCTTACTTCAATGCATGTAACTTCTTATTTACGTATGTTAAATTGGCTATTTACACATGTAAAAATGCTAAGTTATATGACTTATTTCTAAATTTCGCAGTCTGAATTTGTGTTTTGTTCTATTTCCATTATTATTTTTAATTTATTGTTATATTTTTGATATTAAAGCAGGTAAACATTTTTACATTTTACAAATGTTACAAGATGCGGTAAACACAACATACATCTGAGACTCGTTATGGGAACAGGTGGCGCTGTTTAACAAACACAATTTGGCGACCTATTCAACCGATCCAGCTGACAACCTGTTCGTTGGCAACCTATTCAGAATGAATTCAGCACTCGCCAAAATGCATCTATAAAATCCAATGTAATATCTATCAAATGAAAGTAGAATATATTATTATTTATCCATTCCTTGAGCTCAAAAAGTGTGACTGACAGACAGACAGACAGACAGACCGACGGACAGACAGACCGTCCCGTGGATGTCCTAATTCAATAGTCCCCTTCTTTTTTGTTCGAAAGCTCAGGGACAAAAAATCTGTAGGGGTGTTTCTTAGGTGAAACTGATTGAAAGTTTTGACATAAACATATAAATATTTAAGGATTAATTCTTTTAAGACATTTAAAGAAACTTTTAAGCACTTACTTGTCAGCATGTCATAAATTAAATTAACTGACAGATTAATTAATGCCTATCTCTAGTGGATAAGCAACATTAATTACTATCAAAATATAGATTTGTAATTAAAAACAGAATTAACGAGAGCATCGCTAATACTGCAATATACGTCCACATTCCTGCTTTGACTGATATGGGCATGCATCAAAAATGATACAGGTCAGCCTTAGGGTATACGGAATAAGTATAAAATAGTTTTCAAGACAATCGATTAAAAATTTTGGGATGTAAGTGACACACAGATGCACAAAACACAAATGGACATGGTCCTGCCCCTGGGGGTTGGGCATCCACCACAAACAATACCAATATTCCTTACCCGGGACAGAACATGTTCATTATCCATATTCTCTCTCCTACAATATTTGATATACTCGAACCTTTTCGAAAACATGCAGCAATACATACTTTGTATCTATTTTCCTCGTGTGATAGCACGTCTTTCGGCATATCTGGGTGGCTAGGTGGATAAGGCGCTGGTTCGCTAGCCTGGAGGTTGAGTGTTCGATCCCTGCATTGGCCGAGAAAGTTCATCTCGATTTTCCGGCGTGATTTCCCCTTGTCAGTGATGCAGAAGGAGGGCCTGACAAGGACAGCTGCCTAGTCGTTCGGATGGGACGAAAAACCGAGGTCCCGTGTACAAATTGAAGTGCACGTAAAAGATCCCTTGGCAGTTGGAATTCGATATAAGAGTAGGCCGTAGCGCCGCTGCCCGGGCAAAATTTCCCTCATAGCACTCTGTATGGCGTATGCCCGTCTTCAATTGGCCCAGGTACGGTGCTTAAGCGTAGGACGTTAAACCCCATTTCATTCATTCATTCATTCATTCATTCGGCATATCTGACAGTTGTCATTAAAATTAAATACTTGAGCTTGTTATTATACACAGGGTAATATGTATAAAATGTAATACTGCAAACAATTATGCATTAGTTTGGTTAGCCAGGAGATTTTTGTGATACTCAGGCAAGCCAGGAAACTTTTGTATTTACCCGGTGAAGAAGCTATTTTTGGAGAGCAGATTCCGCACCTATATATAGGTCGCTCCTAGCTGTAGCTCTTATATGACACTATAGGTGAATGGGATGCGGGGGGTACCCCTCAGAAAAATTTCAGCTGCCCAATCCACTCTTTGGGGAGTTGATATCAGAAAATTTTCTGAATGGTGCCCTCTGTTTCTAAAGGGCTCATTCGACTTTTTTGTTTATACCATTTTTTGAAGCCACCCATGTCTCCTTCAAGGATATATAAACGTTACTCAGTGAACTTTTTTAACCGTATGAGTATCTCAACGCATGTGTGTGCATTAGTAAGGCCACCTGTAGGTTCTGCATGCTCTTCGCTTTGTTTAAGTTGTCAACTGTAATGGGAAATATGTACCCTTCCTCTACCCAGTGTTCCTGAGTAAGCTGTGCAGCACCCTAGCTTCAGCAGGACGTAATCCATCCCAATTAGCAGGGCATAGTTTTCGCCGAGGGGTGGGGGCTCCTTTGCACTTCAATGCAAGGTTCCATTCACGTTATCAGAACCCAAGGTGATAGGGCTAGCAATTCCCACCAGCGTTATGTAAATCCCTTCCTCTACTCTGGCTTAAAATAGTTCAACAGACGGCAAAAATCTAAAATCAACTACACTTACTTACACTATTTTGGTTTGGCCTCTGGGATTTTATTGTTACAAATTGTTTCATTATTTGTGCCTATTGCTCAGCATGCAATTTGCCTTGTTTCAATAAAGTCTTAATTTTCCCAAACCATCTTTTTTATTATTGGGATGTGAGAGGGGGGGCGCAGCTTAGCTGCCTGTCCGTCCGAATGTCTGCCAGCTAGATGATATAAATATTTAACTGATCAATATCTATAGAGAGAGACAGAAAAATGAATGCCTTCAAATGGAATAATAAAATATTTTGCGACGTCTTACGTGTCTTCTGATATTTCTGAAGCCTTCCAATTTTTCCCGAACAAAAATAGTTATCGCCATTTTGAAAATAGACTAAAAATGACATATTGTAGTGTTAGCCCCAAATACCGTCTTTCATTTTCAATAGCCTTGTTTCATAACATTTTGGACATTTGGCCGCCATTTTGGATTTTAATAAAAATGTTTCAAATCGATATGGTATCACGTACCGTATTCGCGCGGACGTACATGAGACCAACGTCCAACACTATTTGGACATAGTCTCAATATATATGGGCAAGTTGATATCCCCTTAGTTTCCATAGCAACCTCAATTGTACCCATAGCGACCTGACAATACATTTTTCGACCAATCCGCCGTCAAGTTGGTTTAGCATTTGGAGTTGTTCATGATTTGTGTCTGGAAAATCTTACTAGAACGGAATGTCAAGTACACACCAAAATCGAATTCGTCCAAAATCTTTAGATTTTTAACATATATATGTTATGTTTCATCTAAATTTGACAAATATTGTGGCCTCTTAAAGGGGAGGTGGATAACTCTTAAATGGAAGGTCTGATATGCACCAACAACAAACTCATCGGAAATCTTTTTTTCTTACTACATATTATGATAAGTTTCATCTATATCGGACAAAAATTGTGGGCTCTAAAGGGTCTACAAACTTTGTACATATTTTGCATGTGGGCGCTCTAATTAATAACTGTGACCTTCAGAGGGACCACAAGCTAAAAATTACGATCCGATATGCACAAATATCGAAAGGAACAAAGATCTTTGACTTATAAACATGCATTTCAAGTTTCATCAAAATAGGAATAACATTGTGACTTTTACAGGGACCACATCCATGATATACCATATTTTTTACACTATTCGTGTACAAGAGTCGGTCATTTTATCTGGCAGATTTGCCCCGATTTTCATGAAATTCAAACTCAACCTTCATTATGCTGTAACGGTGATATAATCAAAAGTTTTTTTTAAATCGGATAAAAATTGTGACCCCTGGAGAGACCACAAGCCAAAAACGTGATTTTTCGTATAAAGTCAGGGGCCATAATTCAGAAAGATACAATCCGATATGCACGAATATCGAAAGGAACCAAGATCTTTGGGTTATAAACATGCTTTTCAAGTTTCAGCAAAATCAAATCAAAACTGTGACCTCTAGAGCGTCCTCAAGCTAAAAACACAGGGTCATAATCCATGAAATTATGGTCTGATACATGCCAATATTGAGGGAACCGAGATCTTAGGAACATAAACCTATAGTTCAAGTTTTGTTGAAATCGGATAAAAATTGTGACCTGTACACTGTGGACGGACGACCGGGTGGACGGACAAACAGGGGCGACGACAATATACGTCCACATGAAAATGTGGCGTATAAAAATATGCGATAAATCTTGTTGACTGCCTGGACAATTTAGCTGCTGTGGCCGTATGTTCCCTTGCCTGGCAACCTATCTTTTGATATTGTATCCTATTTATTATTGTATATCATATGAAAATGTGGGTATATTTAAACAAACCTGGGCTTTTTCTTTCTGTATTTTTTTTGTTAGTTCTACTCTCGCTTTTTCACTGGTATCAAGTTGATGCTAGAAACAAAGAAAACTCTTTTACATGGATATTTATTCGATCTTAAGAATTGATAGTTGTATAGTTCCATATCATTTATTACCGTAGACTCCACTTCCCAGTAATGCATCTTTCTTGTTGATTACAGTACTGTACTTACCAGAATTGTATGTATCTTATTGATAACTGTTCTAATGGAATATCTTATCCATTACTGTACTAACTAATATAGTAGTAGTGTATCTATCTTAATGAATACTGTACTTGCTATATAGTAATGTATCTATCTCATCGATTACTGTATCTATCCTAATGAATACTGTACTTACTAGTAGTGTATCTCTCTTATTAATTACCCTACTTACTACTAGTGTATCTATCTCATTGATTGATATGCAAGTCACAATTCTATTAGTAAGTGCAGGAGGATAGCACTACACGCAAAACAAAAATATACAGGATAAACCTGCGGACAAGACAGAAAATAGACATTGCAAAAAATAAACAATTATCAAATCAAGTGAATGGATCCGGGGGCCAGTCGTAAGCGTCCACTGCGCTGTTAAGTCCCGGGCCCAGGGGCGGACTGCACAGGCGGGCCCCCACTTCCAAAAAAACCAAAACAAGATGAAAAAAATATTTTAATGTAAAAGTGAACATAAAGGGTTTAAAAGAGTGTCAAAGGGGGGTTGCAACCCCTATAATTTCTGTGACAAGGCTTTGGGGCCCCAGTTGCCTCCACTTGGGGCCCCCATCCCCATGTCAGCGAGCTATGTCCCTACAATTTCCCTCCACGTGGGCCCCATATTTGACGTAAGCTGGGCCCCACTCTACATGTCAGTAGTCTACATGTGGCCAAGGGGCCCCCTTTTGCTTCAAGAGGGGCCCAATTTTGGCTTAAAAACTCAAAAATACATCAACATTCAGTAAAAATAGTGATTTATTTTTGTCAACATTGGGGGCCTATAGTCAAGGGTAGGGGCCCACTTGTCATTGGTAAATGGGCCTCTATTCGGTGACCATTGGGTCCCTATTTTCAAAATTCAGTAAAAATAGTGATTTATTTTGTCAAAATTGGGGGCCCAATTGATGACATATGGGTAGGACCTTGTGACATTTGCCCTCGGGCACTTTCGGCGCAGCACCATTCAGCTGAAATAGCATTTTTCTCGCTTCTGGTATCTGGCGGTATTTTTCGGACATGGAATTCAGTTGCAGTAGTATTCAGTCGTATGTCATGTAATACTTTTAAGTTTAAACTACTAATTTGGTTATTTGTACGTTTACCAGTTTAATATAATTAGTCTTTTATCCATAATTCATCATAAGTTGATATATATGTCAATGTCTTGTTTATTATTACTGGCCTACAGTATTACTTTTGAGTAATTTTAATATTTTATTAAGTAATTTTATATTTTAAGTATTTGTTTTTGAAATTCGGCAGATTTACTTTTTCCAAAATTGATCCCCTTATGCTTAGAAAACGATAGGCCTACTACCCCAGAGAAATTCCCCGCCAAAATGGAGTTTTACTTTTTCCAAAATAGATCCCCAGATGCTTGGAAAACGGGTTTCCGGCTGGCGAATTTCAAAAAAAATTCTGGGGGGAAAACCTCCCCCAGAACCTCCTCAAAAAAATCGCGCCTTCGGCGCTCGGAGCGTAGGGATTCGCCCTCCGCGGTTGTTTGTAGTGTTTGACTCTAAAGGGTAGGGCCCCTTCAGTTACCCTGCACAGGGCCCCCTTCAGGAGCCCAGTCCGCCCCTGATTTACAAACAAGCCAACAGTGAGGCTAATGTCCCCCGCCGAAATCCCAAAATAAATAGATGACACATATAAATTAATCGCATATTGAGCAATCAAACTATACACTAAGTTTCATCACTCACTATAAGATAGAATCAGACAATGTTCATCATCTATTTCCATCAAGACATTCACCTAGTTTGAACATTCTACCTTAATTAGAAGGAGAATTATTGCGTTCCAAAGTCTAGACCTATCAATTGCTTATCGCTCTGCTTACTCTCAGCAGAAATTGTTCATTATTGAACTTGGTCAAGGTATCGATGAAATGAAACTATATACCAAGTGTCATCACTCTCACTTAATTACAACTAAAATTATTGCGTCCCAAAGCATCAACCAATCAAATTGCTTATCTCTGCTTACCCTAAGCAGAAAATGCTCATCTTCGAACTCCATCAAGGTATTGACCTAATAAACACAGTAGGATTCAGCAGACTTCGATTAAATGCAGAGGGGTTCCATCTAAGAGATCCTTGACAACCACGAGGCTTGTCTAGGGTGGCGAAAGTTTCATCACTCTAACTTAATTACAACTCAAGTTATCGAGTCCCAAAGTATCAACCAATCAAATTGCTTATCTCTGCTTACCTTAAGCGGTAAATGCTCATCTTCAAATTTCGTCAAGGTATTGACCTACTAAACACCTACACCAAGTTTGAATATCCTAGCTCAATTAGAAGGAGAGTTATTATGTTCCAAAGTCTCGGCCAATCAAATTGCTTATCGCTCTGCATACCCTGAGCAAGAAATGCTCATTATCGAACTTAGTCAAGGTATTGATAAAATAAAACTATATACCAAGTTTCCTCACTCTCACTTAATTACAACTTAAGTTATCGTGTCCCAAAGCATCAACCAATCAAATTGCTTATCTCAGCTTACCCTTAGCGGAAAATGCTCATTTTCGAACTCCATCAAGGTAATGACCTAATAAACACCTACAACAAGTTTGAATATTCTAGCTTAATTAGAAAGAGAGTTATTGTGTCCCAAAAAGTGTGACAGACGGACAGACAGACGGACGGACGAACCCATTTTAATAGTCCCCTGCATTTTTCGAAAGGCAGGGGACAAAAAGACGTTACTACTGTCTGTTCCAGGTGATACTCAGATTCGAAATTTGCTTGCCATTTCTTCGTTTTTTAATTAAACATGCATTTCAAGTGTCATCAAAATCGGTTGAAATGGTTAAAGCGTAACCTTACGTTGTTTTGCCCACAACACATCTATTGATATCTTTTAAGCTAGACATTCTACCATTTGATACCTTATACAAACCGCCATTAAATCCAAAATGTCCAGTATTACCGGAAGTGACACGGTTTTGAAAATAAGAAGCTAAATTTGTTATCCTTTTAAAAAAAAATTTGTTCTAAAGATTATTACCGTATTCGCTATCCTTTACTAATACTATTTACTAACTTCGTTTGAAAAAAGAAAAAAAATAACAATAAAACTCTATCAATATATTGCCAATTATGGTGGTCCACGAAAGTAGATATCTTTTTTAAAAAAAGTGCCACAAGAACACGATTTGGCAGCCTGAAAATAGTATTAAAAGTCGTGCAAATCCAAATTAAATCGATAGTTATATATCTATTATCCTAAAGCTAAATAGACTATTCGTTTGAATTGTCATTTAGCCTACTTCCAAATTTCCATGACGTGTCACTACAATATTAGGGTCACACTTTGTATGTATTTTGTATCAATTTCCAAAAGCCATCGGACTGGGGCCGCCAATTTAAAATTTAAGGCAGTAGAGCAAACAGCTGTGGTTTGAAACTCAATAGCAAATTTATATTACCTCCCGTAAATAGCTCTTTAAAACAAGTTATATTCTACGGGTTGATACAATTATTTTAACATGCAAGTAGGACGAAACGACCCCAAGCCAAATCATCACCCGTGTTCGATTTGGTATATTCCAATAACTAGGTCAAGCATGGCTGTCTTAAATACCGGGAAGTAAATAAAACACGATTTTATAGATCTGATTCATTACTATACTTACCAATATTGTTTATACTTTTTTAATTACTGTACCCACTAATTATTGTACTTACTAGTAGTGTATCTCTATCAGTCATTGATTCTTTTGCCCTCTTCATGAAATCAATATTTTCGTGTCTTAACTGTGAAACTTCCTTTTGTAAACTAACATTTTCCTGAGAAAGGCACTGAAATAGAGAATGACAACTATATGCTGTTGTTTTTGTGTGTGTGGGTGTGTGTGTGTGTGTGGACAATATTAATAATAAGCCTAATTTTAAAAATCAGAAAAGGTTCTTGACAATTATTCAATTACTACCCTCTGTAAATTGTAAAGTGCATTTAATTGGTAATTAAATTCTCCAAATAAACAATTCTTATTTTCTACCTTCCTTAATACCAACAAACAAAATTAATGAAGACGTAGAAAGGACAAAAGTGTTAACCTGATAAGTAAAATTAATAAACATTTTAAAACCAAAAGTTTAATATAAAAAAACGGGAGACACGGTGGCAGAGTGAGGAAGATGCTGGCTCGTTACCCTGGCGATCACTGGTTCGCTGTTAGTGTTGGCCGAGAAATCAGGATTTCCCAACGAGGTTTCCCCTTGTCAGTGATGCAGGACGAAGGGCGTGACAAGGACAGCTGTCTGACACTTAAAAGATCCATTAGCAGTTGGAATTTGATTTAAGAGTAGACAATAGCATCACTTTCAAGGCAAAACTTTACTCCTAGCACAATGTATGGCATATGCACGTTTTTATTAACCCAGTTATAGCTGAACAGTAGGACGTTAACCCCCATTTCATTTCATTTTCATGTACCGGTATGTCAACCAGCGGCTGCCAGGTAGGATACGCCCACATACAAGAGTTGGATAGAGAACAAGCTAAAAAGAAAGTGATTTTTCCTACAATCAAGGGACATAATTCATGATGTTACAAATCGATATGCGCAAATATCGGTTGGAACCAAGATCTTTGGGTTATAGACATGCATTTAAAGTTTCATCAAAATCAGATTAAAATTTTGACCTCTACAGGGTCCACAACCTTGATATACCATATTTTTACACTATTCGCGTACAAGTGGTGGCCATTTTATCCGGCAGTTTTGGTCTGATATTCACGAAATTCAACCTAACCTTCCCTACGGTATAACAGTGATATAATCAAACTTTGTTTTTTAAATCGGATAATAATTGTGACCAATCTCGAAACCGGAAAAATTTTGGAGATAAAAAAATTTTCTGTTGACACTGGGTAGCCATTTTTCAAGAAGGGACGAATCACACGACTGTCACGTGACATGTATTTATTTTACGTGTCTGGATGACCGAATCACTTAAAAAATATACACACGCGTAGAAAAATAGATCTTACAAAAACATTGAATGTGTACATATAGGATCCAATTTTGTTATGTCAGCAAGTTGACTTTGACAAGAATCATTTTACAACAAACGAAACGACGATCCTACCTCTAGTTTTCGAGAAATCGACCAAAAAAAGAATTGACCAATCAGAGGTCAGAATGGGCGGGGCTTAGGTCTGAACAAATTGGAAGAAAATGGACTGGCCCCAGAGTCCTCCTGCCCCGAGGCTGACTCTGGGAACGAGATTGAATTGTGACCTCCAGAGGGACCACAAGCTAAAAATGGTGATTTTTCGTATAATCAGGGGCAATAATTCAGGAAGTTACCATCCGATATGCAATCAAGATATTTGGGTTATAAACATGCATTTTAAGTTTCATCAAAATCAAATTAAAATTGTGACCTCTACAGGGTCCACACTCAACAACCTTGATATACCATATTTTAAAATTATTTTTTTTCAATCGGATAATAATTGTGAACCCCAGAGGTACCACACGCTAAAAATGGCGATTTTCGTATAATCAGGGGCCACAATTCAAGAAGTTACGATCCGATATATGCAATATCGAAAGTAAAGGGTGTAATCGATGTCAGTGTTTTTTTTTTATCATCATTTAAACAGAGATTGTCTGATTGTGCTCGTCAAGAATGTTGGGAAAATCGAAACTTGATAATAAAGATTATTCAAATACGATTTACTCTATGGAAATTATTTATCTGATTTGATAATTTATAAATATAGAAGATCTTTTACGAGATTTAGGTGCTCAAACCATGACTTGGCCATCGAAACCGGACGCTGGGTTATTATAGCTAAAGAAAACAGGATATGTAAATATTGCCAGGTAAATCTCAATATATCTGTAATAGAAGATGAAGTCCATGTTACTGTTGAATGTCCTTGTTACGATAATTTTAGATCGACTTTACTCCCAAATATTCAAAACCAGAAACTTTATAAAACAAGAAAGAGTATTTATATAAACATCATGACAAACAGCAACATATGTAAAAACTTAGCTATGTTTACCCACAATGTCTTCCTGTATCGTAAAAATTTATAAATCAAATGAATTATGTATAATATGGGGATTTTACTATTTATGCTGTTATAGGTTTATATTTATTATGTTGTTCACTCTGTACATTGCACGGTTAATTATTTGATATTTTACCAAATGTATTTTGGTGTACTATGGGCTGGAGGCCTCGATTACTGAAATAAAGATTATTATTATGAAAGGAACAAAGATCTTTGGATTATAAACATGCCTTTCATTTTTCATCAAAATCGGTTAAAAATTGTGACATCTACAGTGCTCACAAGCCAAAAACGTGATTTTTCATGCAATCAGGGGCTATAATCCAATAATCCATGAAGTTACAGTCTGATACATGCCAATATCGAAAGGAACCGAGATCTTATGGTGATAAACCTATATTTTAAGTTTCATCGTAATCGGATACAAATTATTGTGATTTGTGACCTGTAGAGTGTTCACAAACAATTGCGGACGGACGGACAGGGGCGACGACAATATACGTCCACATGAAAATGTGGGGGTATAAAAACAAAAATTTTGATCAATATGCATAAAAAAATAAGTAAGGTGGTTTGTATCAAAGTACCTCATTTTTTCGTATAATATCATTAACACGCACACCATGACCTAACATTGATTGATAATTTGGTGCTTCCTGTCTTATGTGTGGATTTTCCTGCACAGGATTAACTTTAACAGGTTTTTTGGATTCTTCATGATTTTTTCCTTCAAATTTTGTTTCTTCTTTATCTGTTTTGTTACCAGACTTTGACAATGTGGCTTGAGAACGTTGTTTTTGTCTTTCACTTTCATATAAGTCCCTATAGCGATTGGTCAATTCATGTGACTTTTTCAGCTCCTCTTGCATAGCTTGAAGTTTACTATTTGCTGTAAAACATTCTATTACATTTTAAGAGACAACAAATGACACTAAAAACATCATTTATGTGTTGGTAAGAAACACAAAAGAACTCTAGCATGGTTGAAAAAATCTCAACATATATTTTTCATAAACTACACAGCTATAACATGAAGTTGGATGACCATGTACCGGTAGTTAGACTGGGGTGATGTGAATGTATTAAGATATTGCTTTCACAAGTTGTTTTAGGGGGGGGGGCAGAGGGCATAGCTCGCGGAACGCTGAATATTGATGGATTCATTCTCAAATGACCCCAATGCTTAACTACAAAAATATTACAAACATTTGGAAAAATCGACAGCCTCTATCATGTTCACATGGAGGGATGACAACGGAACAGAAAGTCACAGAACACTTGAGATCAATGACCCCAATGATTCCAACCAAATTTGAAAGAAATCCGTTAAACACTGTAGGCTCTATTCCTATTGCATTCAAAATGTTTTCGAAAGGTCGCAAAATGCTGAAAATCAATAGGATTCATCCTCTTATGACCCAAATGCTTCAAAACAAAATCTGTTAAAAATGTAGCTTACATCGCATTAATAAGACTTTCGACAAAAGGGGGATACTATGGAACAGGAAGTGTTGGAAAGCTGAAAATCGATAGGGTTCATTCTTGCTTACAACCAAGTTTAGAAAAATTATAATTATGTTCACAAGTTGCAGAATGCTGCAAATTGATATTTGTTACATTCTCTCGTGACCAAAATGCTTACCACACTCATTGCAGTGTTTCGTTTGATTAGAGCTAATCCCACTTAACAGTGCTGGGAAGAGGGAACATTATTGTCCTAAATTATGATTGATCAATAGTCCTGTTAACTACCAATCGCTGACTGCTTTACAAAGGCTTACCCTTAAAACTGGGCCTCAAATTGGACCAAATAATATGTTTACATAATGTTACGTCATGGCGCATGATTTTATTATGCCCAATTAACCAGTGACAAACGAGGCTATCAACATTGACATAAAATAAACAATACTGAATGAAGACGAACAGACTTACACTGTTTTTAATAACTTAAATCACTGTCCAAAGTTTTAGGAAAGACCTCAGATTAAATGAAGGACTGTCATGTTGCTGTACTTAAGTGATAGATTTGATGGAACGGGAAGAAAAGACTCACTCACTTAAAAATTCAATTATCAGAAGCCAATCCAGCAATGGCCATGGAGGGATTTCTCGGGCCATTCTAAAAGCTTAAAAAAACGTAGCCTCTATCACATTTTCAGCAATAGGTGTTCCTCCTCCTAAAATAAAATTGTGACCTCTACAGGGTCCACAACCTTGATACCATATTTCTACACTATTCGCGTACAACAAGAGTTGTCACATATTTTACTTTTTTCGGTAATGAAACATTTATAATACACTAAACTCTGATTAAAAGTAACAACTCATTATGTCATAATCAGAAAATCATTTGAATTTGGTTGGCTTTGATAAATTTCTCCTTCATGCTAACGTTTACTAAACACTTAATATTCTGGATTAAGCTGTTCAAGTTATCTATGGCCCTTGATCACTTCCCGACATTTTTGAAGTGATCAAGGGCCATAACTTTGCCAGTAATTTTCGGAAATCGCTGAAAATCAATAGGCTTCTTCGTCTTATGACCTTCAACACTGTGTAAAAATCTAAAGTCAATCGGATATTCACTTTAGCCTCTAGAGCGTCCACAAGATTTTTTAAAGATGATCAAGGGCCATAACTCTGACAGTAATTATCGGATATCGCTGAAAATCAATAGGCTTCTTCGTCTAATGACCTTAAACACTGTGTATAAATCTTAAATCGAATGGATATTAACTTTAGCCTCTAGCGCGTTCACAAGAAATTGTGGATGACGGACAGACGGACGATGGCGACGGCAATATACGACCACATTTCCATATGGGCGTATAAAAATCATTAAAATCGGTCAAAAACTTGAGAAGCTAATGCAATTTTTCACTCGTAAACTTTATCGGCACAAAGAACACCAAAGGAAAAATTGAAAATTGTGACATTTTCAAATACCATAAATTCTACCCTCATCCCGGCTATCCAGAAATGTATTCATTTTGGAAATAGGATACGCATTCTCCAAACTACGGCCTATTGTTTTTATTTTCATGTCCGTTATCGTCGATTTTTTAACTTTATTCAGTTCAAAATGGTAACCATCAATTGACCTAAATCAAAGTTCTTATCCGATAGATTTTTAGGCATTCCGTCATTAAGAAATTACAAAAGCCTTGGGGCAATCTGACCTATATTTCGTTGATTTCCTTTTTGAAAATTTGATCCTTAATTTCATCAAGGGGAGATAATTTAGAAATTTCTAATGACCGGTAAGATCAAGGTGATGCTCGATTCACAGTTCAGAACGTCCAGAATTGACAGAATTGCAATCGAGTGACACAGAATTCAGTTCTGTCACGCCTAACAGCTGAGATGGTGTGAGTTGAATCGTGTCGTATTTTAAGTAACAAATATGTTTCATCTGTCATGATTGGTTGAGATATTTTTTATTCAGTCGACACATGCGCTGTAGCCAGAAATTCCCCTTTTCACTCGATTGACACTATTTTTAGAATTGAGAGAATTACATCCCGGAACGTTCAATCAAGTACACTCTATCTTACATACTAAATTTCATGAAAATCGTGCAACTATTAAAGTAGTTATCAAGTTGGTCTCAACTTCCGGTTTGAAATCACAGATTTGAAATAAATGTTTCAAGGTACAGCTGAATCTGTATGAGCATCCACTCCTATTCAGCGACATCTCCTTGTAAGCGGTCACGATAAATTCCCCCTGTAAAAGTTCTATTGTTTCATCTCTGTATTCAATGGGCACTCATCTAACGCGGCCAGCGGTCACTATTTTACTAATAAATTCAACAAGCCAGCAGTGAGGCTGATGTCCCCCGCCGAAAAACCCAAAATAAATAGATGACACATATTAATTAATTGCACATTTTTTTTCCATAAGTATTTAGCAATCAAACTATACACTAAGTATCACCACTCTCTATCAGATAGAATCAGACAATGTTCTTCATTGAACTCCATCAAGGCATTCACCTAATGTACGCCTACACCTAGTTTGAACATTCTACCTTAATTAGAAGGAGAATTTTTGTGTTTCAAAGTCTAGACCTATCAGTTGCTTATCGCTCTGCTTACCCTCAACAGAAAATGTTCATTATTGAACTTAGTCAAGGTATCGATGAAATGAAACTATATACCAAGTTTCATCACTCTCACTTAATTACAACTCAAGTTATCGCGCCCCAAAGCATCAACCAATCAAATTGCTTATCTCTGATTACCCTCAGCGGTAAATGCCCATCTTCGAATTTCTACAAGATATTGACCTACTTAACACCTACACCAAGTTTGAATATCCTAGCTCAAGTTGAAGGAAAGTTATTATGTTCCAACGTCTCGGCCAATCAAATTGCTTATCGCTCTGCTTACCCTGAGCAGAAAATGTGCATTATTTCAAATTTTGGCGTAACCAGAAAAAGGGTTACGGGTTTTTAAAGCTCTGTGTAACCAATTTGTTTGGTTACGCCAGATAACCATTGCGTAACCAATTGGTTACATAAAATGGTTGCACTATTATCATGTTTTATCCCGATTTAAATTGTGCTATTATTCATTTCCACTAGCAGTAAATGTATTTTTTAAAGAAATAACTTGACTAATTAAAATTTATATTAATTTATATTTAATATTATATTTTGAGGTTAACTGTTTATGATTTTAAACTCTAATCCCACGATGTCCCAATTTAAACATTAAAAAAATAGTTCCACGTCACTAAATCCCTATTTTTTAATAATTCTTTTATCAATCGACTTTTTCAAACATCAAGGAATGGTAGCTACATGTACATACGTACTTCATACAACACTTGTCATTTGTAATCATTCATTCTTCCCAGCACGTGTGACGTACTAAACACGTAGCATGAGGTGGCCTCACTCATTTTAACATGTCATAGGTATAGCGACTGATTGACACAGTATTTATTAACCTCGGCACTCTATATACACAAAGTCTCAAAAGGAAACAGAATAGTTTGATGTCATGAAATAATATTAAAATTGACAGGACAATAAAATCATTTACATTATTGCTCGAGCAATGCCGGGGTGGAGGTCAAAGTTGACGACATCTATACGGGTCATTAACTACCGTACTCATTTGTCATTTTGTGAAAATCCAAAGGTAGGCTTTCAAATGTTTATGGCATAACTAATCATTTAAATAATTGGGGGTGGTGGGCATTTTTAAATCAACCGGCTTGAAACTGGTCAATACCGGATATCAAAATATGCGATCTGTCAAAGTACCGATACGATGGAGAAATAAAATGTCAAGAATGAATGAAGGGAGTTTGGGCTATAATTTGGTATAATACAAATAAATTAGACCTGTGTCACAAAGTCATCACGTATAAAAATTGATCAAATGTAAATAGGCTAAATTTGTTGTTCTTCTTCTTCTTCCTCTATAGTGCCTGACTCTAGTAGAGTGTAAATATGCACTGGTGCATCTCGAAAGACAGCTAAAAAAACAACTGGCTTGTATGTACAATTAAAATCGGTTAAAAACATGGCAGTTCACTTCACACATTGGGGTCAGCAGTGCAGCTGGGATCTTGCTTAGCTGCGCTCTGAACTCCTCGATGTTGGTGGCTTGTGTAATTTTGTTCGGCATTCTGTTCCAATCTGTGATGGTCCTTGGAAAGAAAGAGTACTTGTACACGTCTCTGTGGGTTGGTGGTTGACGGTACTTGTTGGTTCCTCTAGTTCTGCCATCGCCTGTGTTAGGCAGTCTAGCGGTGGGATCTCTATCAGCTCATGTGTGATCTTGTAGAACATGGCTAATCTAGACCCGACTCGGCGTGTTTCTAATGACTCCCACTGTAGGTGTTGCAGCATTGCTGTTACACTGCCTGGAGTCCATTCAGAGTAATTGCCTGTTGCGAATCTAGCTGCTCTCCGTTGCATGCTCTCTAGTGACTTGATGTTTTTCCGTTAGTATTGGTCCCATATCGACGAGGCATATTCCAGTGTGGGTCTCACTAAGGTGGTATATGCGATGGCCTCCACTGGTTGTTTACAGCCCTTCAGGTTGCTGTTGATAAAACCGAGAGTCCTGCTGGCTTTGGAACGTATGTTGCCGATGTGTTCGTCTCACTTTAGGTTCTGGCTGATGGTGACTCCCAGGTATTTGCTGTTGGTAACTGACTCTAGGGTGTGGCCATGCAGGTTGTATCGGTACTTAGTGATGGTTCTCTTGTAGGTGACACATGTATTACCGTACATTTCTGGGGGTGAAATTCCATTTGCCATTCACGCTCCCATCTGGCAAGTGATGATAGGTCCTTCTGTAGTGCCTGTGCATCCTCTTCACTGTGAATGTGTCTATACACGAGGGCATCATCAGCGAAGAGTCTGACATCCGAGGTGGTGTATTTGGGTAGGTCATTTATGAACGTAAGGAACAGAAGGGGTCCCATCACCGTGCCCTGGGGGACTCTGGATATGACGTCTGCGTAGGAGGAAGAACACCCATCAAGGTTAACTCGTTGTGTTCTCCTGGCAAGGAAGTCCCTGACCCATTGTCACGTGTTGTCTCTTACCCCATAAAACTGGAGCTTCTGGAGAAGTCGGTGGTGAGGGACCTTGTCGAAGGCCTTGGCCAAATTAAGTAGTATCACATCGACCTGTTCCCCTCTGGCGAGTGATTTAGCAAGGGCATCGATGGTAATAATTAGTTGAGATTCACACGACATCTTGGATCTAAAGCCATGTTGCTTGTCAGTTAAGATCCTGTTAATGCATAATGCTTCATTATCTGGCTGTGTACGATATGCTCCAGCACCTTGCAAGTCACCGATGTTAACGAGACGGGCCTGTAGTTGGAAGGCTGATGTCTGTCTCCCTTTTTAAAGATCGGGACTATTGCCACTTCCCTCCAGTCATCAGGTATTGTGCCGCTGTCTAGGGAAGTCTGGAAGATGGTGGTGAGGATCGGTGGTAATTCATCGGGGTAGTCGCGCAAAAACCGTGCTGGTATTTCGTCAGGTCCGCTGGCCTTGTGTGGTTTTAGGCCCTTGAGTAGTTTGTGGACCCCACGATTATCCACGGTGATGTGATCCATGGTTGGATGAGGACTGGGGCTTTTCTCTGGAATGCTTGTCATGTTCTCCTTGGTATAGACAGAGTAATAATAATAATAAGTCTTTATTCAAGAAAACTTCCGTGAAGTTACATGAAGGGTATTAACAATAATAGGTTACAATAAATAATATTATGATATATTTACATTGTATTATTGACATTGAAATGAACAGAGTATATTATACAATTATTTAAAACGTCGGAGGATAAGTTTGACAAATTTACATAAATTTAGGATTTCCTTCTCGTTATTGAATAAATTACACATCTTTAGGGTTGATGGTCTATTTACATATTTTGTAGCAATATATTTATTTCTGTCTGTTTTAAAGAATTGACATTCAAAAAGATAATGATATTCGTCGCCCAAGTTGTTGGAGTTACACAGATGACAAATCCGGTCTTCTCTGGCAATTTTATGAAAAATACCTAATTCTATTGGTAACTTATGACTTCTACAACGAAATTTACACATTGGAATTATCAGGTTAGCGGGTTGGGGTAAATATTTTTCGAATCCAAAAATAGACTTAAAGATACGGTAGTTTGCACATTTAGAGCTTTCATTAATTTGACTATGCCATAGTTGTTGGTATTGATCTCTAAGTCTAGTTTTGAGATTTGATTTCAGCCAGTTAATATTACACTCACTTGGATTAGTCCAAATGTATGAGAAACCTGACTCGTTCAACACGCGCTTAATATAACTAACCCATTCATTAAAATCATTAGTGCTTAGAGTTAATTTATACAACTTATAAGATAACTTGTTTTCACTTCCTGTCACTGTTTTAAGCCAAAAACAAACCATCCGACAATCTATTTCTATTTTCAAAGGATAAATACCCAGTTCGCCATATACCATGACGTTTGGGGTTGATAGTTTAACATTCAAGAGGGTCTTACAAAACTTAAGTTGAAGGCTTTCTAGGGGAGCCGTGTACGAGTATCCCCAGACCTCAGAACCGTAAAGCATAAAAGGTATAACTAGGTGGTTAAATAAGTATAATACAGTGTCTATGGTTAGATTAAGAACTTTGGCTTTCCGAATAATGTTAAACATAGCTTTACTTGCTTTGCAGTACAATAGTTTCTTTGCTTTGTGAAATTTCCCATTATAGTTAAATAAAATACAAGGTATTCGTATTCGAAAACAACCTCTATAATAAACATGTCATACTTTATAATCGTTTTTTTTCGTATCTTACCCTTGGAAAATACCATGACCTTAGTTTTAGAGGTGTTGATATTTAAGTTCCAATATGTACAGTATTCACACATAGCATCCATGGCACACTGTAGTTCGACCTCAGTTTCAGCCAACACAACCGTGTCATCGGCATAGAGCAAGATAAACAGTTTGAGATATACATCTAGATCCTTGTCTTTACATATTTCGTTTGTGTATTTTAGCCCTTGGTACTTACTGGATAAATAAGATTCTAGATCTGCTAGGAAAATGGAAAATAATAAAGGGGATAAGTTTTCACCTTGTCTGACACCTATCATACAATTGAAGTTCGGGGAAGTTGAACCATTGAGCTTGATACAAGATTTAGCACATTTATACATACTATAAATAACATTAAAAAGTTTACCTTTGATTCCAATATTTTGGACTTTTCCCCACAAATTTATTCTTGTCAAAGAATCGAAAGCACATTTGTAATCGATAAAGCATGCAAATAGTCGTTTGTTATTACTAAGATATAAATCTATTATAAATTTTAAACTAAGTAAATGGTCCGTTGTTGAAAACCCCTTTCGGAAGCCTGCCTGTTCAGGACCTAAAAGTCCCTCCCTGTCAATGTATTTTGACAAACGTTCGTTTATGACTGCTGTAAACAACTTGCCCATACAACTGAGAATAGTAATTCCTCTATAGTTTTCGGCGTTATTTTTGCTACCTTTATTTTTGTATATGGGGGATATCAAGCCCATTACCCAGGAGGTAGGTATAAACCCAGTATTCAGAATAACATTAAACAGATTCACATAAATTCCTATCATGAACTCTTTTGTGCATTTTATATATTCATTAAGTACATTGTCTACACCACAAGCCTTATTTATTTTGAGGTTATCAATACATTTATTAATTTCAGATTCATTAAAAGCTACATCTAATTCATGATTCGCAATATCTGACGTCAGCAAATTTGTTTCCACATTACTTTGGATTGGGTCCCCATTGTTCATGTTCTTGAAATAGTTATAGAAGTCATCCACTGAGAGATTGGTATTACGACGTTCAGTAGTTCCGTTGAGTATCCGCCAATACTCTTTAGTGTTGTTCCTTTTCAGATTTTTCAGAGATTCATTTAAACCACGGTAATAGTTAGTATATTCTATTTTTAGTTGACGCTTATAGCTGAAACTGGCGTTCTGGAGTTTTTGCCTATTTTCATCACTTTTTGAACGTTTGAATTGATTTTTCGCTTGGAAGAAGAGTTTCCGCTTGGATTCACATGTGTTGTTAAACCAGGGTTTGTTGCTCAGTTGTCTTTTCCGGTTTGATTTGTCACTTTTCGGTTTGTACGATTTGCTAATTCCACATGATAAAGCGCTATCCTGGAAAGTGTTCTGTATCGAATTTGCTATTAAGTCGATTGATTCTTGATTCCAAGTTGGTGAATCTTCGTTTTGTAGAAGCGCAGATAACCTATTCAGTTCATTCATATCAATACTATTTAAAAACGCCTCACGTTTTGTGACACACCATTTCGTTTTGAGTCGTAAGAGATTGTTACCATCGCCTTCTTCATCGGTCAATTGCGGTTGGGTTGTGGTTACACATGTAAGTGACCACTGCACTGGACAGTGTTTGTCCGATAGCAGAGAGTCGAAGTCGGATACTGTGAAATTGTTTAACTTACTGAATATCTCTGCGGAGCATAATACATAATCCACAGTTGATCTCCCGTCGCATGTCGTGTCTCCTGACTCCAGGCCAAATCTACCATTTGCTATATGAATATTTAGATTACAGCATAGTTCTATTAGTCTTTCACCGTATTTGTTTACTGTGTTATCTTGGTTTTGTCTCTGTAAGGGTATTCCATAGTAGGCCAGAGATTTTTCACTTTCTTCATTAACAGTACTAAACTCATCATACGCTACATTTCGATCATTGTATTCAAATACAGAGTTTATATAGTCTTTCAGATCACTGGTTCTTGCATTGAGATCACCTATTAGACAGAATTCTGTGTTTGGAGTAATTAGTCGTAGATATGTTTCTTCTATTTGTTCAAACATGTCTAATTTACTGTAGGTTGTGTTTTGGGGTGGGATATAAGCGACACAACATAGGGTGCGTAGACCGAACAAATTTTCCCCCACGGAAAACCACAGAGAGAAGTCATCGTCTGTTTGAATGACTGTAATATAATCGGAGATATCATTCTTGATACATAAGGCTACACCACCTGAGCTACGTTTGGCACCCTTGCGACATTTTGAATATATTTTAAAACTGCGCAGGATAATCGAATCGAGATCACTTAGTTTCGTTTCACATAAGCACACAATATTTTGGTCAGCAATAAATTCTTCAAAGTCATTTGAATACAGTTTTGATTTTAATCCACATACGTTTAACAAAGTAAAACTCACATAGTTAGCTGGTTTAATATTTCTGGTTCTGGGTATTTGCTATTCCGAGTTTATCCCCATTTTTCTGCTCTGATCCCTGTAGATCAGGGCCCTGTTTCACGAAAACTTAAACTAAAATCCTTAAAATCGATTTTAACTAAAATCAAAATGAGATTTTAAATTTTAAGCGTTTCACGAAGATCGATTGTAACTTAAAATGCAATTTTAATAGATTTTAGTTAAAATCGCTTGCGCCCGCGCAGTGCAGATTTCCGCTTCGGGCACTAACGGTGAAAGCAAATACGCTTCGAAACTGAAAACTGTTGACAGGCTGAATTAACGGTTACATTATCCATAGGGAGAGTTTCATACGTTGTAGAAATGTGTGTACATGGTCAGAAAGTCGTAGAGAGATGAAATAAATGAGTTTATTGCGTATTATTAGTTTCGAAATGTATTGGTGGGTTGACCTTGAACTTGGCATTTGATTTCCTCGCAGGCTTAAGTGGAAATAATGTGTATCGATAAACTAAAGCGCTTGAATTTCGCAGTTTTATAGCAATTTGGAAAAGAGAAACTATTGAGAATTTTCACAAACAAATTATGATATTCGTCACTCAAAAGACTAATCTAGGCTGCAATTTTTTGTCGTAGTTTAAAAGTATATTAATATTGAAATTAAATAAATACGCCAAAAAGCCAATGTTCCGATGCCTAGATTTGAAATGTCATTCTCATAGACACTTTCAATGATACTTTGAAAAGCAGAAGAGTCTATCTATCTTACTTAATTAAATGATATTTTTCCCAAGATAAAATAGCTTTGGCGCCTTTTTTTCTTAATTTATGTTGTTTTATTAACGTAACTTCATTAAGAAATAATAATAAATTTATGATATTAAAATTTTATTTCAAATAGGCCTATTACATTTTTGAATAAACACATTCTAGATTATTGATTTATCTTTTTACAAATCATCATAACCCCAAAAACATGAGTAAATACTTCATATGGCATGTCTAGTATTATAGGCCTTTAGGCCTTCTAATACAAAGAAATTTGCTATATTAAACACGAAGATATTTTCTTTATAGACAAGAGTGCTTTTCTTTCCATGACATTGGATATAAATGTTCTTTTAGTGTGTAGTTTACTGGAGTTTTGGGTGTTTTTTTCTCTTGGAGTTCTAATATGGGGCGCCATCCAAATGCTTAGATTACCTTACAATAAAATAAACGGATGGACAGTAGCTGTATATCCCATGCTATGAAAATAAATTGAATGAAAATTGTTTTTGTGAATGATTGTATGTTAAAATTATGTGCCAATTATATCTGTATGTCGCAATAGATCAAACAATGTAGCTCTAATCAATGTTTGTTAATGTAGTGATTTTAAGTTAGGAGAGGGTGACAGCTATCCTAAGTTACAATCGATTTTAGTTAAAATTGTCCTTAAAATAGTTTTGTGAAACGCCACTATTTTAAGTTAGGATACAATTGTAACTTACAATATTATTTTAGTGGATTTTAGCTACAATGCTTAAAATCGTTTTGTGAAACGCTTCTATTGTAAGTTAGGATGAAATTTTAGTTTACAATGATTTTAAGGAGATTTAAGTTTTCGTGAAACAGGGCCCAGACCATTAGAATTCACTTTGAGAGCTGAATCTGGAAATAATCTGGCCATGGTCCTAGCGTTTGACTCCATCGTTCTTTCATATAGTGGCTTGGACCTTGAGAGGTATACATCCTTGTATGTAGTGGAGTTTCCAAGTTTTCGCTTGTTCCGTAACACAACATCTCGTTCTTCTTTTGAATCAAAGCTGATTTTGACCAGTCCATTTTGGTTTGGTTTTCTTGTCCTAAGTCGCCTAAAAGCTTGAATAGTGACACTATTTGTTATTTCATGGCCAAGAGAGTTGATCAATTCCTGAGCTTTTAGTTCAATTTGTTCACCTTCGTCGAAGTTTAATCCAAAGACAACAACTGTGACATCGTTATTGTCAAGAGGGATCACTTGATCACTAGTCGCATTTTGACACTCTAGAGTTGACATTTTGGCCTGTAGCTCATCAACGTAATCGTTCGGCCGTGATATCCAAACTGATCTCATCTTTTAATATTTGGATTTTTGAATTCATATTTCCAATAAGTTCAGTTTTTAGGTTATCAAGTTGTGTTTCAAACGTTAATCTTAAAGATTCTAGATTGGATTTCATATCAATCTGATTAGATAACAACATTTCCATTTGTTGAGAGAATATATCCAAATTACGAGAACATGAGTGGAATTGTCTGTTCAGGATTTCAGCTTTGATGTCTGATTCGCTGTATAGTAGACCGTCGTTGTTCTTAAGGGGAGCTACTCCGTTCGAGTCTTGCTTCGAGTCTTCTATATAAGCCCAGAATCGTTTTGAGTTGTCTCATGTCTCCACTGATGATATCTTGAAGGTATGAGTCGTGTGCTCGACGGATATCTCTTTGGGTTTTGCCTTAAGGGTGTTGTACCGTATCCATTCCCTAGTTGAGTTGTTTTTTCTGGCTCTATTGTACGCTCGTTTTTTTGCGTCTGGTTAATTGGTTTCTGTTCATCCATGGATGCGATTGTTTGGTAGCCGTCATCTTGGATGGTACATGAGCCGAGATTAGCTGTTCAATTTTTAATCTGAAGCTTGACCACATACGGTTTACGTCCATCTCTCTGTGCTGCGAGTCGAACTCTATGCTGAAATTCTGTAGTTTCTCCTTGATGCTCTCCACGTCCGCATTCTTCCACGGGATCACCTTCCTCCGTGGGCTCTTGGATCTTGTAGGTTTGATGTCAGTATCACAGAGGACGATATCATGATCACTCTTCCCTATTGGTGGTAATGGTTTAATCTTCTCCACCAATAAGGGGTGTGTTGTGAACAGTAAGTCAAGCGTGTTGTCACCTCTTGTCGGGCACTGTACCATTTTCTCCAGTCCTAGGTCCTCGCTGCCCCCTATGATTTCCTCACTGTACTTGTGTGGGTAGGAGTTTCTGTTGATGATTCCATCTGGCCACTGTATGTCTGGGAGATTATAATCACCTCCAATATAGAAGATGGCATTATGATGTTTTGTTCGTAGTTCCCTGATGTCGGAAATGTAATTGGAGATGTATTGCTCATCTGATCTTGGTGGTCTGTAAAATGACGACACAATGAGAGATCTTTTATTCGGCAGATCGATCTTCACTCCCAGTAACTCCACGGTCTTGCTGTTGAGGATCTCGGTTGAGGTTAGCGTGTTGGTAACTGCTACCAAAACGCCTCCAAAGATATCTGTGCCTCTGTCTCTTCGATACACCAGGTAATTTGGTGGAAAAAATTCTGATGAGAGCATGTCTTTGTTAGTCCAGGTCTCTGTGCCTATTATGATGTCTGGCTTTGATGTCTCAATCAGTACACTTAGTTCTGGGGCTTTATTTCGAATACTTTGGAAGTTCGCTATAAGCATACGCATCCCTTTTTTGGGGCGTTTTGCCTGCTTGGGTGGTGTTGGCTTGGGTGGTGTTGGCTTGGGTGGTGTTGGCTTGGGAGAAGATGCTGCTACAGGGCTGCCTATGGAGCTGATAGGATGGAGAATTGATTAGATAATGAGCTACTCTCGGTAAGATCATACAGAATGGTTGAATGGTTAGGGCTTTTGCAGGTTGTACAGTACCATGACACTGATGTATTAGCCAGTTGGTCATACATGGAGTTAGAAATGCCCATACCATTGATCACATTCGTCGCATGCTAGCGCCTTTTGATTCCATGTGCATGCTTTTGTACACGTGCCACATGGGTATTTTGTGGGGCCAGGGTTAAGTTCAATTGTAACAATATGACAGTCGCAGCATTGTTGTCAAAGTCGTAGATAAAGAAGGGAGAAATATTGTTACCGTTACAAATTAGTGATTCTAAATTCATAACCGTTATGGCCTTATTACTTGTTTAATTACATGTGTGTACGGAGCTACATACACCCGAAATAACATAGAGATGACATGATACAGGAATTGAACTAAGGGTCAAGGAACACATTTATAATATGAGGCCATATTAATGGAATGTTGTTCCTGACTAAATTTGGTAAGGAGCTCTACCCGATGCGAGGGGTAGAGTATGCCCGTTCCATATTTGGAATCGGGACGGTGGTCAGTTTCTGACGTAATTCAATGGGGGCGGGACATTTTAAAATAGGCTGCACTGATAGAATTCGGGAGAGCTAACATCGCCTCTCAGAGAGAGCTAACATCGCCTCTCAGAGAGAGCTAACATCGCCTCTCAGAGAGAGCTTACATCGTCTCTCAGACCAGCCACACACTTCATTTAGTCAAGGAAGGATTGTGAATAACTAACGCTTCCAGATTTAGTAAAGTAAAATATTAGAAAGAACCTGAATTGTAGTATTGTAATTCGTCACGGCCAAGAAGACAACGTGAAGATACAAGACGTCCGAAGTACTACAATTAGATTTGGTGCCGTGACCAGGATTCAACCTTAAAGGGAACATATTGGTATATATTCGATAGAAGAAATTTGGAGGAAAACATATTTGATATGGTTGGTGTACAAGGGAAATCTGGTGTACACATTGGTGGAAATATTCTCAATTGGGTAAATGCATTTTTCCCAAAAATTAGACATGTTTAAATTTGTTTAACAGACCAGATAATGCTCAGTAAAATTTAGATTATTAAATAAGGCTTATAACTTTAAGCGAAGGGAATAGGTAATAAAATCTAGCGTGACATGTAGGTTAATAATTTATTTAGGAATGTTATATTAGAGTTATCTTAATTTAAAGTGAGTCCATAGGGAGTAGGTTATTAAATTTTAGATATATCAGGAATAACAATAATACTATACGGAATAGGTTATAATGGTGGCTCCGAGTTTAGCAAGAACAGCAGAGCTAAAGATGTCAAATTTGTGAGTGATTACCTCAAAATGTTTTAAGTTGGCGTTCTGCTTGCTCGTTAAAGTTTGTGTTTGTGTCGTCCATTTAGCTAAGTAAAGCTAATATGATTTTGAGATAGTCCAAGTCCAAAATCATGGTGTAGCCAGGTAAGGCTTAAATAAGTACAATGTAATGTAATCTTTGAGTATAAGGTTAGATTATAATAAGAACAAAATCCCTGTGTAAATCGCGAATAGTGTTTAGGGTTTTGGTAGGGACACGTGCTCCCGAGTAATTAGAATACAAGGAGTATGTACCTTTGAGTATAAAGGTTTAAAATTTCGGCAGTAGAAGTGCCGGTATTGAGTATCATGCCTTATAAATCGCGAGGATGCGTGTAGATATTTAAGATAATCGACTCGTTGAATTTACGAGATTATCGGGTGAGTCAGTGAATCTGATTCAGTATGATTTCGCAATTAACTAATTTCGACGGAGGATATCAGCCTCACTGTTGGCTTGTGTTGCTTTAAGACATATAATCCTATATATAGCTGCATTGTTATATATATTATTTTGTATCATTAAATGTTGCTTTAAATTGTTTTGAGGGGGTCCGGTTATTGAAACAATATTATGTCGCCTGCTCGTGTGCAAGTCACGTGATGAAAATAAGATAGAGATTTATTAATAGGTAGCTGGAATAAAGATTAATGAGTTAAAACTTAATACATGTTTAGGTTTGAGGGGAATGGGTGCGCAACCATTTGCCTTGAACATAGTTATATTCTGGATAATATTATATGTAACACTAAGATGGAATAGGTGTGTTTCATGCATTGGTGTATTTCACATACAAAATTAATGAGAGTAGGTCGAAAAGGTGAGATTACTTGTAGTAGATGTTTGTGTAACACTGGTAATGTTTATACATAACGGGAATTACAAAAAGAAAACGCAATTGCAAAGTTCTAGATTTAGAATTTAGAATTCTGAGGATTAAAGAGACACATCCGAGATTATTAATAATTAAATGAAGTTTTACTTTTAGTTAACAATAAAAGTAATAAGATTAAAATAATAATGTTAGTTCTTGGTCTGGTGACAATGACATGTTTGATTTGAGGATATATTGTAGTTATCCCAACATCGAAGTCAAAGAAGACTTGCGATTAACGAGAAATTTCTACTTATGAGAAGAAGACAGTTTTATTTAAAGACTATGGAATATGAAGCACACCGGTATCTACATATAAGCCTGGCAGTGATTATTTAGTGTTAATTATTACACTGTCATCTATTTTCATAGACAATTAACAGTTGTTGACCTTTTCACCTATGTGTTTACAAGACGTTCAACTGTGTGACCAAAACTTGCGGAAGCGGAGTTTTCAGGACGAAAAATCAACTACAGAGATAAAAACTCATTAAGTAAAGTGTTTTTTAATATGTGCAGTAGCAGACTGGGTGTTTATAGTAGATAAACGCGTGTAGGACTGGAGAAGAAGAAAAGTATGAACAATTAAAAGTGATCATGTTCGTGTTAGCTAAAAAATATTATTATAGGACTGTGAAGTGAAATAATTAACTTTTGGAGAGTTTTTGCATGCGATTTTTGATTATTTATGTTGTTGTTTTCTTTGATGTCATTGTTTTGTATTTTACTGGAAGCGTTGGTCGTAGGAGATATTAGGTGTTCATCATATAGTAATCTTAAATATTTGCATGCATAATTTGTTCGAATATCTATATTCTATATATATTCTTAAAGGGGGGAGAATTGTAACAATATGACATTGTTGTCAAAGTCGTAGATAAAGAAGGGAGAAATATTGTTACCGTTACAAATTAGTGATTCTAAATTCATAACCGTTATGGCCTTATTACTTGTTTAATTACATGTGTGTACGGAGCTACATACACCAGAAATAACATAGAGATGACATGATACAGGAATTGAACTAAGGGTCAAGGAACACATTTATAATATGAGGCCATATTAATGGAATGTTGTTCCTGACTAAATTTGGTAAGGAGCTCTACCCGATGCGAGGGGTAGAGTATGCCCGTTCCATATTTGGAATCGGGACGGTGGTCAGTTTCTGACGTAATTCAATGGGGGCGGGACATTATAAAATAGGCTGCACTGATAGAATTCGGGAGAGCTAACATCGCCTATCAGAGAGAGCTAACATCGCCTCTCAGAGAGAGCTTACATCGTCTCTCAGACCAGCCACACACTTCATTTAGTCAAGGAAGGATTGTGAATAACTAACGCTTCCAGATTTAGTAAAGTAAAATATTAGAAGGAACCTGAATTGTAGTATTGTAATTCGTCACGGCCAAGAAGACAACGTGAAGATACAAGACGTCCGAAGTACTACACAATTCCACCAAGGACTAGGAGCATGATTCTTGCCCTGTTCCATGTTACACCAGGAGATGCCCTTTGTTGACCCATGTAGACACTTTCCAACCAGTATACTATGGTAGTGGCGTTATTCACAGCTATGTCATTGATCATCGAAAAAGGATAAATAGATGTTGGATAGGACTCACTATGGCTGATATACACATCACCAAACATCTGGTGATATGTGAGCTTGCACTTAGTACGAGAATGACAGATGAAATCCATAGGGCTTGCATTGTTTACAATACATTTGCCGGAGACGCCCGGGTGTGCTTGAAATAGACCATGATCAAAACATAAAATAAAAAATGGTATACTTTCATGAAATGGAGATAGTTGAATTTTTACGATTGATCAGGGTTTAGTAGGAAAGTTCATGGCAATCTCTGTTGGTGTAGATGTACTTAGATCACTTTTTTTTGAGCTTTGTATCGTTCGCGTCAAATTTCGAGGCCTGGTCAAGGTATTGATGAAATGAAACTATATACCAAGTTTCATCACTCTAACTTAATAACAACTCAAGTTATCACGTCCCAAAGCATCAACCAATCAAATTGCTTATCTCTGCTTACCCTAAGCTGAAAATGCACATCTTTGAATTCGGTTAAAGCATTGACCTAATAAACACCTACACCAAGTTTGAATATCCTAGCTCAATTAGAAGGAGAGTTATTATGTTCCAAAGTCTCGGCCAATCAAATTGCTAATCGCTCTGCTTACCCTGAGCAGAAAATGCTCATTATCGAACTTAGTCCAGGTATGGATGAAATGAAACTAAATACCAAGTTTCATCACTCTCACTTAATTGCAACTTAAGTTATCGTGTCCCAAAGCATCAACCAATCAAATTGCTTATCTCTGCTTACCCTAAGCGGAAAATGCTCATCTTCGAACTCCATCAAGGTAATGACCTAATAAACACCTACACCAAGGATATTCTAGCTGAATTAGAAAGAGAGTTATTGTGTCCCAAAAAGTGTGACAGGCAGACAGACGGACAGACAGACAGACGGATTAACCCATTTTAATAGTCTTCTGCTTTCTTCGAAAGGCGGCAGACAATAAAATTAATTCATCGAGTTTCTTCACAATACAGGATAAATATTATCGAATGCATCACAATAGTAGACAGTAGTATCGAAGGTTGGTACAAAATGACAAGTTTACAGAAGTTATTTCCGAGATTTGAGTAAAGAATTTTCGTTCAGCAGCAAGATTCAGCGACGGTCAAATTTACCGATGTAGTATTTTATTGATGTTCACCTCCAAAGCGTAATATTAAATGTATGTTAACACAAAAAGATTTTATTAAAAGGCCACTCCCGTAGGCGTAAAGAATTTTCAGTCGGCAACAAGATTCAGCGACGGTCAAATTTACCGAGATTTTATAAAGATGCCACTCCTGTAAAGAATTTTCGTTCGGCAGCAAGACTCAGCGACGGTCAAATTTACCGAAATTTTAATAAGAGGCCTTGGGTGGCTGCTTAATGCAGATTCTACTGTAGTCAAAGAAAAAGAATTAGTAAAATAGGTCAAACAGTCACAAAGTTGCAGCAAGGTAGGTCAAATGCATGCATTCGTAAAATTCAGTGATTTCTGATTGGTAAAATTCAGTGATTTCTGATTCATAAAATTCAGTGATTTCTGATTGGTAAAATTCAGTGATTTCTGATTGGTAAAATTCAGTGATTTCTGATTGGTAAAATTCAGTGATTTCTGATTCGTAAAAATCAGTGATTTCTGATTCGTAAAATTCAGTGATTTCTGATTCGTAAAATTCAGTGATTTCTGATTCGTAAAACGTTTTGATAATATATTTAATCAATAGCTACCACCCATTTTTTTTTAAGGTTTAAGTTTCAGAAAGATCCTATGGTTAGATTCTGAGAAATCCGATTTGCAGGAAACTAACACAAAAGAAATAAATAAATAATAATATAAATTTTAACAGAAACAATAAGCTTTCATTTGTCATACATATGAAAGCTTAATAATAATATCGTCACTAATTATTTAGAGATCAGGGTTTTGAAATAAGAATGGTTTGGGTCAAGATTGAAAATGGCCCACAGATAGTAAATTTTGTTTCATTGACTGTGGCAGTCTATTCGATAGAAAAGGACCAGCATAAGAAAAGGCATGTTTTATAAGTTGTAAGTTAATGGCTGCGATTTAAGGAGATGTTTTTTTCTGATAACAGAGATTTCTGCTGGTAGTATACGGTTCAACAAGATTTTTATATAAGATAGGGCTTGGCTGTTTACTGCATTGAACACGAGAAGGAGTAACTTCAACTTAATTCGTGGCTGAATTGGAAGCTAGTGTAAAGATTGCAATACAGGCAGGTGTGTTGATGTTTTCTAGTTTTAGTGAGGAGTCGAGCTGCTGAATTTTGAATGTTGTAGTTTGTTAATCTGGTAGTTTGATAGGCCGTACAATAAACCATTATGGTACTCTAGTTCCTTAAGATGAATGCGTGAATGAGCTTTTCTTTTTTTTTCATGATTGAGATAGCGTCGGATCTTTCCAATTCGATGTATATGATAGAAGGCAGTGGAACTAATACTTTGTATGTGATCTTTAAACGAAAGGTTCAAGTCTAATATAGGACGGGATCACCGTGGCTAAGCGGATAAGTGGATAAGGCGCTGGTTCGCTAGTCTGGAGATCGGGTGTTCGATCCCTGCATTGGCCGAGAAAGTTCATCTCGATTTTACGGCGTGATTTCCCCTTGTCAGTGATGCAGAAGGAGGGCCTGACAAGGACAGCTGCCTAGACGAAAAACCAAGGTCCCGTGTACACATTGGAGTGCACGTAAAAGATCCCTTGGCAGTTGGAATTCAATATAAGAGTAGGCCGGAGCGCCGCTGCCCGGGCAAAATTACCCTCATAGCACACTGTATGGCGTATGCCTGTCTTTAATTCGCTCAGGTTAAGTGTATAACAGTAGGACGTTAAGCCCCATTTCATTCATTCATTCTAATATAGGACAAATATTTCGAGCTTTATGTGTTCCTGAAATTATTTCTTTATCAAAATTAACTAGCGTAGTTGTTGCTTTGTTCCAATTACTAGCAGTTCTGTTTTATTTGGATTTAATTTCAAGAAATGATGACATAATACTACAGTTGATCGGTATGATTTTTGACATTGTGAAACCAACCTGGTTACTGTGATGACAGGTTTGACATACTAAATTGTCTTAAGGTTCTCATGGGCCTGGTGCATAATATCTGACATGGCGTTACATTCAGATTTCTCAAGATATTTATAAACAAAGTAATTGTGCCTGATTGGATTTTGTCAGAAAATATAAAATTTCTACAATTCTTACCTTCTTTTGCCTTTCTTTCAAACATATTTACAAGTTTCATAGAATTAGTTCTGGATAAATTACAATCTTCTTGTAATTTACTCTTTTGTTCATTTATAAGTTTCAATTCATTCATTTTCTCTTGTAGTGCCAGCTCCATCTTTAATCTTTCATTTTGCACCTGCACATTTTTCATAAGCTGTGCCTTAAGTTCATATGTTAACACAGATTCATCTGAACTGCTTTCTTTCTTCCTGAATAAAATGATATCTCTAGATGTATTTTGAAAGTATTTTAATTAGTATGATATTGACAAAGGTTACCAGAAACCTGTGATCTCCTGGTGTGGAAGGTTGACTGGAAGGTTGGATTGGATAATGTTTCATCCTTGCCAATGAACTGGTCCTGGACTTTGGTGAATTTGGTTCCAATAATAAGTTATTCTGAGCCGTTCATCAATTTCATAATGATCTCCAAACTTACATCTGGTGATGAAATCATAAACTGGCTGGGATTGATCGTCCTGAGGGTAAACCGGTTTATGCGCTGAACACAGACATTGTTTTTATACGCCCACATTTTCATGCGGATATATTTTTCCTCACCCCTGTCCATTTGCCCGTCCACAATTGTTTATTGACTCTCTACAGGTCACAATTCTTACCTGATTTTGACGAAACTTGAAATATGGTTTTATCCCCCCAAAAAATCTCGGCTGCTTTCGATGTATCGGATCAAAACTTCATGGATTGTGGCCCGATTGTACAAAAACTTAAGTTTTTACGTTGTGGACCCTATATAGAGGTCACAATTTTCTTGATGAATTTTGACATGCATGTTTATAAACGACAGATCTTGGTTCCTTTCGATATTTGCACCTATTGGAACGTAATTTCCTGAATTATGGCCCCTGATTGTCCGAAAAATCACCTTATTCAGCTTGTGCTCCCTCTTGAGGTCACAATTATTATCCGATTTAAAAAAACGTTTGATTATATCACCGTTACACCCTAAGGAAGGTTGAGTTCGAATTTCAGGAAATGATACTGGATTCAGGTGCTAGCTGTAATGTTATGGATCAAGAGTATTGGGAGCAATTAAAACATAAGAAGATTAAGTGTCGTGAATCGTTTCCAAATAAGAAACTTCATCCGTTTGGAAGTGACCAACCATTGACAATGATTGAGTGTTTTACCACTTTTTTGAGAGTTGGAAATAAATCAACTGTAGCCGAAATATATGTAATAAAAAAAAAGGGTCATAGAACTCTGTGAGTGGAAAGGTTGACATTTTTGATAAATATAGTCCATGTTTTGGCTCTTTGGGGAAACTTATAAAAAACTTTCGGTTAATGTTACCAATTGATACAACAATGAATTAAATGAAAGTACTGTTTTTAGTAAGTTGGATATTTTATCTGCATTTCACCAGATAGAATTACACAAGGTTTTAAGGTTCATAACCACATTTGTAACCCATAAGTGACTCTATTACAAAATATTAATGCTTGGGATATCGTGTGGTCCAGAAATGTATAAACGGGTTATTCAACAAGCTCTCCAAGGCTGAGAAGGGGTTAGGAACATTTATGACCATATTATTGTGCATGGTAAAACGGAAAAGGAACACAATGAGACTATGAGAGACTTGAAAAACTTCTACAAAGATAGTAAGCTGGCACTGCCAGGCAGGATACGCCCACATTTTCGAGAGATGGATAGAGAACAAGCAATACTGAAAGTGATTTTTCCTACAATCAAAGGCCATAATTCATTAAGTTACAATTTGATATGCGCAAATATCGAAAAGAATCTAGATCTTTCGGTTATAAACATGCATTTCAAGTTTCATCAAAATATGCCATATTTTTACACTATTCGCGTACAAACGGCGACCATTTTGTCTGGCAATTATGGTCCGATTTTCTAGAAATTCGAACCCAACCTTCCGTAGGGTGTAACGGTAATAGAGTCAAACGTTTTTTTAAATTGGATAATAATCGTGACCTCCAGAGAGACCATAGGGGATTTTTCGGACAATCAGGGGCCATAATTTAGGAAGTTACCTTCCGATATGCGCAAATATCGAAAGGAACCAAGATATTTGGGTTATAACCATGCATTTTAAATTTCATCAAATTCGAATTAAAATTGTGATCTCTACAGGGTCCACAACCTTGATATACCATTTTTTACCAGTATTCGCATACAAGCGACGGCCATTTTGTATGGCAATTTTGGTCTTTTTCTCCTGAAATTCAAACTCAACCTTCCTTAGGGTGTAACAGGGATATAATCCGATATGCGCAACTCAACCTTCCTTAGGGTGTAACGGTGATATAATCAAACGATTTTTCAAATCGGATAATAATTGTGACCTTCAGAGGGACCACAAGCTAAACAAAGGCGATTTTGCGTATAATCAGGGGCCATAATTCCTGAAGTCACGATCCGATATGCGCAACTCAACCTTCCTTAGGGTGTAACGGTGATATAATCAAACGGTTTTTCAAATCGGATAATAATTGTGACCTCCAGAGGGACTACAAGCTAAACAAAAGCGATTTTGTGTATAATCAGGGGCCATAATTCAGGAAGTTACGATCCGATATGCGCAAATATCGAAAGGAACCAAGATCTTCGGGTCATAACCCTGCATTTCATGTTTCATCAAAATCAAATTAAAATTGTGATCTCTAAAGGGTCCACAACATACCATTTTTTAACAGTATTCGCGTACAAACAGTGGCCATTATGTATGGCAATTTTGATCCGATTATCCCGAAATTCGAAGTCAACCTTCCTTAGGGTGTAACGGCTATATAATCAAATGATTTTTTAAATCGAATAATAATTGTCACCTCCAGAGGGACCACAAGCTAAAATAGGTGATTTTTCGGACAATCAGGGGCAATAATTCAGGAAATTACGTTCCGATAGGCGCAAATATCAAAAGGAACCAAGATCTTTGGGTTATAAACATGCATGTCAAGTTATATCAAAATCGGCTCAAAAATATGACCTTTATAGGGTCCACAAGCTAAAAATGTGATTTTTCGTACAATCAGGGGCCATAATCCATGAAGTTTCGATCCGATACATGCCAATATCAAAAGCAGCTGAGATCTTTTGGGGATAAAGATATATTTAAAGTTTCGTCAAAATCAGACAAGAATTGTGACAGGGGTGACAACATAATACGTCCACATGAAAATGTGGGTGTATAAAAAATCAAGGAACTGGGACTTACCTTGAATAAATGGGAAATGTAAATTTAATATGCCACAATTAGAATTTATGGGACATTTATTATCAGCGTGAGGTATAGGTCCTACAAAATCTAAAATTGAAGCTGTGACTGAAGCGAGACAGCCTCAAAGTCAAAGTGCTTCAGAGGTGCGTTCATTTTTAGGACTTGTTAATTATAGTGCTCGTTTCATTAAGAACTTATCAACTATATTGCAGAACCTTTAAGAAAATTAACTAAGAAAAATGAACCTTTTATTTGGGAATATGAACAGGAAAATTCGTTTAATAACTTAAAGCAATCTTTGGCATGTGCATGTACATTAGGTTATTTTTATAGGCATGATAGAACTTTTGTTATTACTGATGCGAGTCCTGGAGGTTTAGGCGGAATTTTGATTCAAGAACAGCAAGGTGAACATAGGGTTATTTGTTTTGCAAGTAGATCAGTGAGAAAGAAGCGTTGGGTATAGTTTTGGTATAGTTTGGGCATGTGAATGTTTTCATATGTATTTGTATGGTACTAATTTTGATCTGCTAACTGATCTCAAGCCTCTTTAATTTATTTATTCTATGCGATCTAAGCCAAGCACAAGGATAGAACGTTGGGTATTATGACTCCATCAATATACATATAATGTTCATTATATTATAAGAGCTCAGATAATATTGCTGATTGTCTATCATCAAGGTTAACTCAAAACAATAAAACTGACAATAGTTCAACTGAAGATCATTATTACGTTAAATTTGTTGCAGAAATATCTACACCAAAAGCTCTATCAAAGAATTGTTAAATTTAAGAGATTGTATTAAAACTGGTGAATGGCATAAGCTTAAGAATAAATTTTATTTAGCAATTAGAAATGAGTTTGGTGTAATCGGATATTTAATATTAAGGTAGGCAGGCCCCACCCCCCTCAGCCCGAGCGAGACTGGTGTATCTGCTTTTTAATTGATGATATAAACTGATTTTCGCATTGTCTGTGCCCAGGCAATGCGACGAAGGCTCTGGGGATTACACCAACCACTAATTCATGCGGCACTCTAATGATTACCATTTATTATAATGTATGGGCCCCCCCTCGAAAAAATCCTGGATCCGGGCCTGCAGTTCCCAACAAATTAAGAGACACTGTATTAGCATTATCACATGAAGAACATCCTGGTATTGTTGTCATGAAGAGACATATAAGATCTAAGGTTAGGTGGTCAGGTATAGATAAAGATGTAAATAATATTTGTAAATCATGTAATTCATGTCAGATTGTTAGCTTGAAGGGACAATAACACTCTTGCTGGCTTGACAGGTCTAGAAAAAAAAATTAGCCTTATTCTAACTACTAGATGTATAAGTGTCATACCTGTTGTGTAAATTATCCATTACAACCTATCTTACCTGTCCAGAGGGTTCGAAAATATGTTTAAATCCAAGTTGCATTTGAAAGTGCTTACGTAAGACTTTTCAAACCATGTTACGGCATGTCGTTGAATTTTTCCATTTTTTTAAATTAGGTGGGTTAGGATGAAATTTGTATCATTTATTAATTGAAATATTGTAAAAAAGTACAATTTGTTGACCAGAATAAAGATTGGGACAAATTATTCAGTTACAACACAAGTGGTATTGGGGCTTTAACTGAATAGTGCACAAATTGAACAACGGGAGTGGCATGAGGAATTAAGTAAATATCTTATGATGTATAGAACCACACCTCATATTACTACTGGTGTTAGCCCAGCAGAATTAATGTTTAAACGTAAACTTAGAATAAAATTGCCAGCATTAGATGATTTTGATTATTCCTCTAATGATTTAGCTGTTAAGGATTATGATTACAAGCAAAAAGGGAAAGGGAAGATATATAATGAATGTAAGAGAAACGCTTGTGAAACTAATGTTAAAGTGGGTGATTTAGTTTTATTGAAACCAAAGCCTGAGAATAAGTTAATGCCCAATTTTGAAGCTATAAATCCATATCATAAACATGGTAATAGCTTAACTTTAGAAAATGAACAAGGTGTGAGGTATGTTAAAAAGTTTATTGATAAGTTGAATCAAAGTACTAATGATTTTAATAATGGTGGAAGTTCTACCAGCTCCAAGTCTAACAATATTACAATACAATGTTTGATTTTGATGATATTATTGTTGAAAAGCCAACTGGTCAAAATAATAGCAGTAGTAGTGTGTTAGATGTTATTGCAAATGTTGTACATCAAGGTAGTATACCTAATCAAGATACCGGTAGTACTCACTCCTCTACCGAATTACGGTACATAAAAAGTATAAGCCAGAACTTGAATGTAATTTATGTCCTACTAGTACTAGATTAAGACGAATGCCTAATAGGTATCAAGATTTTGATATGATCAAATGTCGATTGTTAATTTGTTTGTTGCATGTTTGTATTTGAATAGTCTTATAGTAATATGATAATTCTCAATCCAAGGCAAGGATTTATCTACAATATTTATTTACTGAAACTTTATATTTTATCACTATGCATATGTAGTGTTTACATTATAATTACAATACTTGTTTTCAATTCTTTTTATTATTATAGGTAAAATATTTGTAGATTTAAAGTAATACTTGATGTACATTACTTTTTAAGTAAATTATAGGCCGACGTTTACCGGGCGTGATACGCCCACATTTTCCAGAGATGGATAGAGAACAAGCAAAACAGAAATTGATTTTTACTACAATCAAAGGCTATTATTCATTAAGTTACATTTTGATATGAACAAATTTCGAAAGGAATCAAGATTCTAAACATGTATTTCCAGTTTCATCAAAATCGAGTTGAAATTGTGACCTCGACAGATTCTATGCATCTAATCTCGGCTGTATGACGAATTCCGCCATATTTGAACTATTTTAAAGGTCCCGGATGAAAAATGGCTACGTCTATGGAGATTTCTGTGGAGAGTGTGTTATATCAACTAACGCCAAATTTGGCATTGGGTTTGGGGAATTGCCAGGAAATGTATGGACGTTGACCGTACATATCACTTACTGTCATACAGAGGAGGTTAGATGTAGGGTGCTGGAATCTGCCGAGTAAGTCAACAACATTAATATACCATTTTTTTTTTTTTACACTATTCGGGTACAAATGGCGGCCATTCTGTCGATTTTCCTGGAAATTCGATAACAACCTTTGCTAGTATGTAAGGGTGATATAATCAAACGTTTTTATAAATAGGATAATAATTGTGACCTCAGAGGGACCACAAGCTAAACAAAGGCGATTTTTCGTATAATCAGGGGCCATAATTCAGGAAGTTACGATCTGATATGCGCAAATATCAGAAGGAACCAAGATCTTTGAGTTATAACCACGCATTTCAAGTTTCATCAAAATCAAATGAAAATTGGGAACTCTTCAGGCTTCACAACCTTGATATACCATTTTTTAACAGTATATTTGCGTCCAAACGGCGGCCATTTTGTATGGCAATTTTAGTCCGATTTTCCCGAAATTTGAACTCAACCTTCCATAGAGTGTAATGGTGGTATAATAAAACGATTTTTTAAATCAGATAATATTTGTGACATCCAGAGACACCACAAGCTAAACAAAGGATATTTTGCGTATAATCAGGGGCCATTGTTCAGGAAGTTATCCGATATGCGCAAATATTGAAAGGAACCAAGATCTTTGGGTTATAACCATGCATTTCAAGTTTCATCAAATTCAAATTAAAATTCGGACCTCTACAGAGTCCACAACCTTGATATACCATTTTTTAACAGTATTCACGTACAAACGGCGGCCATTTTGTATTGCAATTTTGGGCTCGATTTTTCCGAAATTCGAACTCAACCTTCCTTAGGTTGTAATAGTGATATCATCAAACAGTTTTTTTTCAAATCGGATAAGAATTGTGTCCTCCAGAGGGACCACAAGCTAAAATAGGTGATTTTACAGACAATCAGGGGCCATAATTCAGGAAATTATGTTCTGATAGGCGCAAATATCGAAAGGAACAAACATCTTTGGGTTATAAACATGCATGTCAAGTTTCATCAAAATCGGTTCAAAATTGTGACCTCTATAGGGTCCACAAGCTAAAGTAGTGATTTTTCGTACAATCAGGGGCCATAATCCATGAAGTTTCGATCCGATACATGCAATATCGAAAGCAGCTGAGATCTTTTGGGGATAAACCTATATTTAAAGTTTTGTCAAAATCGGACAAGAATTGTGACATGTAGAGAGTCCACAAACAATTGTGGATGGAGGGATGGACGTCCGGACGGACAGGGGCGAAAACCTAATACGTCCACATGAAAATGTGGGCGTATATAAACATGTTTGATTAGATTCGTATATGTGTATTTTAATCTGAGTTAAATCCAATGCAATGTGTTGTTGACGTTTGGGAAAGTAGACGAGGGGAAATGTGTAGGGAGTGATAGTTAGATGTATTATGAATGGTTAGAGTGGCTGTGGTGTTATGGTGAAATACTATGCCGCCACCGTAACACCACAGCTTTATGATTTGTTAGACAGGAGTGATGTAATAAGTCCGACAATAATAAATAACATATTTCTGATTTTATTGTCATCTTTTCCCACTTGCACTGGTTGTACGCCATTTTGAAACTAGCTGACGAAGACAGCTCGGGCAGCGATTGTTCGACTCCGGGCTGCTCTGTCAGTCGTATCATGTCACTCGATATTCACTCGGTAATTCACGGAATTCAACGATAAAAAACATGGTAATATCGTGTTTCATCAAACCTCCGCCATGCGCGTACTGTATGTTTTAACTTTGACCTATTACTCAGTGATAAGCCTCCGCTGCAAAAAGAGTTCTCGCCTTTTTATTATAAGTATAATGACTTCGTCATGTGCGGCAGGTTAGTACGCTTCTAAAAACACTGTTTACCGTTCCCAAAAATACAAAAGTAATTTTCTACCAGACAACCATGGTTCTATTCACCGAGACTAGATACTTTCTCTCGGTGTAAGGATATTATCGCTATGAATAAGTTCATACACTGTTGAGAAAATAATCCTGTTGGTTTGCTTAGCAACAATTTGAGCATGAATCAACACTGTACTGAAAATTCTGTGCGTAATAAATATGAACGGTCTTCAAACATTCGGTTTATAATTAGCGATACACAGGTACAGTGGCATGTGTTATGCTTAACAGACCTAATACCTCATAAGTACCTACGCGCGAAATCCAAGATTTTGGTACATGTAAAACAAAAAAAATAGTGCCCGTGCGCATGCCAGTAATAGAAAAACTAAGAGTTCGCGCATAAAAAATACACGAACGTACCAGGCGCGATGTCATCTAGTACAGAAATATAATATCAAATGAAGGCAATCAGACCTACTGACATCCTTAGAGAGGGGTTACAACATTTTCAGTCCACGTGAAATTTTTGGCGCATAAAAAATTCCACTTACTGTTTTGTTTTTTGTTGTTCATCTTCTGTTTTATTAGTACTAGTCTGTAGTTCATGTTTTGTTTTTTCTAGCCTGTCTTCAAGCTGAAAAAAACAAAATTTGTTAAAATTTTGATGTGAAAATTTTGATAAGCTAAACCATGGACCATGGCTAAACATTGAAACACTTTCCAAAAACACTTTCAGATTTGGAGATGAAAATCTCTAATGTGTAAGTTAAGAAAATTAAGACATGTATCAATTTTGGAAAAAGGAGACAAATTCACGAAACTACAGCCTATTCTGATTATGTCCAAGCCGTTTATGTGAATTTTTGTCGGCGTGTAACAAGGCAGACTGAAACAAAGAAATTTGTTAAAGCCCCAATACCACTCTTGTTGTAAATGAATAATATGCCCCAATATGTTTAAATCCAAGTTGTATTTGGAAGTGTTTACCTAAAGCTTTTCTGGTCAACAAATTGTACTATTTACAATATACCAATTAATTGATGATACAAATTTCATCTTAACACACCGAATTTAAAAATTTGAAAAAATTCAACTACATGGTTGAAAGCTTTAGGTTAACACTTCCAAATACAACTTTGATTTAAACATATTGTTGAACCCTCTGGACAAGTACAATAGGATGTAATGGATAATTTTTTTTCTTGACCTGTCAAGCCAGCCAGAGTGGTATTGTCCCTTTAATAAACACTCTTTTCTGTCACATTTTGTTTTGACAAGCCAAATTATATCCTATGAGGCGTCTGTTGACCGATGTCATTCAAAAATAGCTGTAACAAACAGTCTTTGAGGCTATACCTCATTCGAAACATGTTCTTTAAGCAACGACTTCGAGATTACCGTATTTCCTCGAATACAACCCCGGGGTTCTATTTCGTTCAGCACCCCCGACCCCCGGGTTCTATTCGAGGCCCGGGTTATAATCGAGGCCGGGTTGTATTTTTTCAGACCCGAATTAATGCTTCAAAACCTTGTATAAGAGTGACATTTTGGACAAGTAAAACAAGCAGACAGGGTCGGTCTTGCAAAAACGATGGCTAAACTCTCTGTGCGTGACATAAGACAATTCTACTTCCTGTGCAGGAATCACTAATTAATTAATATTTTGACAGGGAGTATTCAGTTTTTACTTTACACCCGGGTTCTATTCGAGACCCTGGTTGTATTTATCTCAAAACCCCCTTTCCCCCCGGGTTCTATTCGAGGCCCGGGTTGTAATCGAGGCCGGGGTTGTATTTGAGAAAATACGGTACTTTACAATTCCCTAACTTATAGCTACGTTATATGCAGACACATAAACAGTAGCGTCCTCCACAGAAATCTTGACATTAAACGAACCTTGAACTTTTCAAAATGATTATCAAAAGTAGACATTTTAGCTGAAAAGGGCAGACTCGATATTCACGATGATCAATGAATCTAATCGAAATTACGCCAGTTGACTCAATGACATCGAAATATGCAGGGTATTACGTGAAGGCCTTGATAAGATGTACATGTTTGTAGTTAAAGCAAGATAAAGGCCTCTAGTTAAGATGCATTCGAATAGCACCCAGGTGATACACATGTAATATTGCATTCACACCGGCGTACAAGCCGGCGGAGATGGGCAATCTGACTTTGCGGGCAGATGGGAAAACAAAAATTATATTTCATCTAGTTGACTAAATAAAGTCCCCGAAATCTAATAAAGCACACTTTTTACTTTGTCTAAACTCAAATCACTCTTTTGTGCAACATTACTCAGACATTTTATAAATGCAGTTTTGAACAGTCTGATTAGATGGTCGGAATTCAGTCCGGCATAGAGTGGGATTTCTGTTCCGAAAAGATAAGAAACATTGAAGTTGCATAACTCCCAGGCTAGAATAGCAGAAAAACATGTTAAATTTTCCATTTGTCCAAGGAAGGATGAGGCCCCTCTTACTCTGCGACGATTGATTGGTGATTTAGGTCAGCCCTAAGGTAGGCTAAATTGGCCCAGATTGAGAGAGAGAGAAATGGGGGTAAACGTCCACTCGACACAAACTAGGTCACTTCGGGACTAACATATGGTTTTATTTTATTTCAATAATTCGCTTGCGCGTAGGGTCTTTAGCAGTGGGAGGACGACCCTACTCCTTGTTACGTACAGCCCGAAATCGGAAACTACGCCAGGTGACTCAATGACAGGCTTTATCTTTATGATAAAGCACGCGCGTGCTAACCATTCGGTCATCCAACTCCCACCCCCACCCCTTGCCCACATTGAAGTTGCTTGGTCATTCCATGTCAAGTGGGTAAATTTTCAAAGAATTAGGGAGATCGACCCCCTCGAAAAATTCTAGAAAAAATATATGCTATTGTACATTTATAAACTAGAAAATGTGCAAAATGTGTGGTCTGTAGCTTAAAAAACTCTGTTTGTGGGGATACGCCAGAAACGTCTGCCGATGGTTCGTAACTCCAAAAAAATTTCAATTTTAAGGCCTCAGCAAAATTTGATGATAGCTGGTCTTCTGGCTGAATATGTGTGCCGGATGATTTTCTGAGGCTGGTGTTAAACATTCATTTTTATTAACTCGTCATTGTCATAGATAAAATTACAGAAATGGGATGTCAGGAATGGTCTCAAATAATTTGCGGGAAATGGCCTTCCGTTTTCAAAAATTAATTACAGCCCGTACGTCTATGCACGGCCGCTCCCACTCCGTCAAAGGCCACCTGTTATACGATCGAGGTTTTGGCCTAAATTAATTGATTTATGAGATATATTATTTGACAGATTATAATCAGATATGCAAACAAATTGCCAATTTGGGGTTCATTTTCCAAATTTATAAGGGGGGAGAGCCCCGGACCCCCAGCCTGAGCTCCGCGGTCGGTAAAAGGGGTCGCTCCGACACAGAGGGCCAGGCGGCTTCCCGACCCCAATATGCCCCTGCCAGGAAGTTACATTCCGATATGCGTGATTATCAAATGGAACCGAGATCTTTGAGACTTATTGTATGCCAGGTTGGTTTCGGCAAAAAAAAGGTGCTGTGTCAACTAATTTGCATACTAGCTTGATTTCATGTTCTGTGTAAAATGTTAGGATGCAAAAGACTCAATGTTGAAGGAGAAAAAACATTGTGCGAGTGTCAAATGAGAAGACAAAAGGTAGATATCAAAGTGCAATGTGAAAGCGAAAATGTTAAATAAATTAAGTTTTATTGAATTGGCTATATCACAAAATGAACTACAGGTATACGTAGAACGAATGTAGTTTATCAAAAGAGAAGATGTCAATTTACACAATGTTGTGCGATGTAGTGATTTTTGCCCAGAACCTTGACTTGGTGCAGGGGGTTGGGATGGCCTAGTGGTCTAGAGTGCCGGGCTTCGACCGATAGCTGGCCGGCCACCTCTGGCCTGCGGCTGTGGTTTCGAGCCCTGGTGTGAACGTATGTGGCATGGAGATAGGGGCGCCTTCTCAACCTCGTGGGTTTCCTCCGGGCGCTCCGGTTTCCTCCCATTGCTAAAGACCCCTACGCGCAAGCGAATTATTGAAATAAAATTCAACCATATGTTAGTCCCAAAATGACCTAGTTATGTTGAGTGGACGTTAAACCCCATTTCTCTCTCTCTATCTTGACTTGGTGCAATATACACGTTACACTCAGCATTTGCAGCATTGGGGATGTAAAAGCACTGACTTTTGACTCAAGTCTCCCATCATACTTATAGTTGAAGTTAAATATCTTACCTTATGAACCAAAGGCACAGTCTGTGAAATTTGTTTCAAAACAGAATCTGTAGCACTTTTTTTATCTTTTTCCTTTTTCGCATTTGCCAATTTCTTGAAATCATTTTCAATATACTTTGAACGAGCTGCAACATCCTCAAACTGTTTTTGTAAGTCCTGAAATGTGAAGGGCAAATTCTGATATAAGAACATAGAACTAACAGACTTCTAAACAATTGATTAAACAAACAATTTATAGTAAAATATGTCTGAATTAAAGGAGCGAAGTCGCTAACATTTTGGAGCTAGAAATGGACACAAATGAGTAGCAACCCATATAATAATGTAATATGAATGTGTATACCTGATTTGCATTCAATTGTTTCCGTTTTTGCTATAATTTCAAAAATGTTATGTTCGGAGAAATACGCGAGGTATCGCAATCAATGGGCGATTAAAGCATCTGGTTATTCCAGTCTACTGAAGGAGTATTTTTTGCGTATGCTCCTCGGTTAAGATAATGGTGTCATGTTCGACCACGGACCATGGTTTGGCAATCATCGCAATACTAGGAGCCCTGCACTATTATTTCACTTGTAGACCCGTATGTGTCATATTCCTATTTTCTTCTTTTTCGCCGGGGTGCTCATTGATCCTCTTTGTCTTTTCTTCATTTGTTTGTCAGCCAGTTTACTACAATACTTTGTAGTATCCGCGTCCAAGATATGAACAACTGCATTGACTTGTGGGATATTTTACTCTCGTTCTCTCAGTGCCTTATTACAATTGATGCTAAGATGCACTGTGGTACACGATTCTTGTACCAATGTTTAAAAATTATTTTATCTTAAATATCGGATATCAGAAGCTCATCTTTTCCCGGTAAGTTTACATCATCAATGTTGATTTAAATTGACTAACAATTCGTGTTTTTCGATGTCAAAGATTTTGGACGATTTTGAGTTACGGACTTAGGTCCTTTAAAAAAACAATACATAAAAGATAGATTATACAAAAGGAAAACTTAGATGTTGACCAAATTTGATAATGATCTGCTTGGATCCTTCAAGAAATCTAATCTGTATCATGATCACATATAAGCTAGGAGGCATTCAATGTCAAGTGTACACACCTCATTGACACCATGGTAACAGATTCTCTTCAATTTTTCACCAAAAGTTAACCCCACTGAGAGAACAATTTATGTGAAGTTTCAGGTTTGAAAACCTAATGAATCATTTTCCTCTTAACCGCCTGATTTTCATAATGTTGGTACCAAAATGATCAGGAAATCAAGACATTTAACATATTACACGATGTTATCAAATAATGTTTTCACATTTAATTTTTATTTCTTTGACCTTGACCTTTGACCCAGTACGGGCAGAAAATCCTAGGACCCCAATTTTTTCTCAAACTTATGTTCTATATATCATCCACCTGTATGCCAAAAATGAAAATTGGATCTCTATGGGATCAGGGGGGAAATGAAGGCCAAAGGCATAGGATTTCGCAATTTCAACTTTTAAGCTCAATATTACAATGCCATTCAGGCAAAACAAAGCAACACACAGGGTATAATAGGCATCCCTGACTGTAGGCTATCATCCTTTGAGAAGACACGTTTTAAAGCATAAGAACTTTCCTATTATATTATCATATTCAGTGCCATTATAACTTGAGTGTACAAGTATGGTTGAGTGGTGAGCAGTAAAGTACATAATCTTCGTTTATGTCTTCTTACTCATAAACTGACGTCAAATGTCTCCATTTCAATTCAGGGAACTTTGAATTTACTGATGTTATTCTAAAGTCTTGCTGGAATCGGCAATCTCTTTATTTGACAGTTCATACATCCTGTAGTGCCCGGTAGATGTTCGGGGATTAACTCGGAGGAGCACGTCGCTGATGTCGAGGAGACACCTTTCAGTTATCTTGGGAAATACAAAGCTTTTGCGGGTCTGCTTGGGTGAAGGAATTAACTCTAACTATGTGTCGTCAAAGACTTCCTCAATTTAGGATAGCCAGTGTCCTTCATTATGTAACTAGGCACACGCCCCAACTTTCGTTTGCTGAACGGACTTTCCCCCATCATTTCCAGTGATTCATTTAGATCATAGGTTCCTAACCTTTTTTAGGTGGCGACCCCATTCCAGAGCCAGTATCAGATCGCAACACCTCGAAGAACAGTCACATCTCTGAACCCCACGATCTGTCACATATTAGAAACCTAGCTCTATGAATTGTTCAGGTCAAGGTCGTACATACTACGCGCCGGCCACATCCCTTCACAACAAGTAACCACTTTAAAGAGAAACGTAATGTTCAAGAAGATCCGACGTAAAATGAATGAGCCGACGCTCACGGTCTGGTTAGCACGCTGCCTGCCAAATGATGATGACTCTCAGGTTCAAAAATTACCTGAATTACGTCCCCGATGTAGGGCGTGCAATTATGCAATAGTAATTAGGATGTTGGGCATGGGCGCCGGTCTTCCTCGAGGGGCGAAGAAGTGGAGCTTACCTTGTATGCCCCCCCCCCCCCGACCTCAAATATAACTGCTGCAAACGCGTGTTCCTGCTATTCCAGCCTGTGAATGACCCGGATTCCAAACAACCAATCAATCGTTGCGTGTTACAGAGGCCTCACCCTCCTGGCGAAAATTCTGATAATTTATTTACAGCAAATGCAATTTCTGCTATTCTGCCTATGTAAGCAGCTCCAAAAGTATCCCATCCCAGTCTGAATTCCAACCATCCAATCAGACTGTGCATCTGCATTCACAAATAATAATCGATGCCCAAAAAATATCGCACAAAGTAAAGTGGCTTCAGACAAAATGTTTTGATCCATAGTAAACTCAGTACAAATTCGTGATATTCAGTTACAAGAATAGTAAAATTAGTGTTTTATTAGAGCTCAATGGCAGTTAGGAAAGCAAAAATAGAAATACCAGAAAAATTTCGGGGTTATATACAGCGGTGCCCCACGAAATTTTTTGAATATTTGACGGTCGCAAACGCTTTTTACTGCTATTCCAGCCTGTAAAATTAGTGTTTTATTAGATTTCAGGTTATTTATTTTGCCAAGTAGATGGGGTTTTTTTCTTCAATTTACCCGTCTGCCCGAAAAGTCTGCTTGCCCGTACGCCTATGATGTTGGGTCAATCCGTAAAGTGAAAGTGCTACGGGGAATCCCATCGGAGTGAGAAAGCAATGATAGACCGATGTTACCGAAGCAACAACCGCAGTTTAACAAGTTCTAACCGTTGCCAGAATTGTCTGAAATTCAAGAACTTTTAGGTGCGTTATTTCCCTTACTGCAGACACGAGAACAATAACAGTGTCGTGATACAAACACAAACACATATCCAAACACAAACATTGCGATCTCCAACCAAAAATGAATAGATCCGTGTACAGCCTTAAAAAATTTTTTTTCAATCGAAACTAGAGAAGTATTTTTTGCACGAAAATTTGCAGCGGCAAGTCTCTTTGTTTTTGGAAATTTCCAGCATCCTTGACATTGAACGAACCTTGAACTTTTTAACTCAATTATCATAGGTAGATATTTCAGTTGGAAAGTGCGATACTTGGAATCTGAGAGGTCTAGAGCTGGGTCCTAGACCAATCGAACTTAGTGACGAAAAATGTAGATTGTAAAGTGTTACGTGAAGGTCTTGATAAGATGTGCAGAGTTAAAGGACCTTAGTCCGTAACTCAAAATCCCCCAAAATCTTCGATATCGAAAACACAAATTATTGGTCAATTTAAAGCAACATTGATCATGTAAACTTACCGGGAAAAGATGAGCTTCTGATATCCGATTTTTAAGATTAAATAATTTTTCTAGCATTGGTACACGAATGGTGTGCCATAATGCGATTCAGTCCTAGTTGTATTGAGAGATTCGAGGGACGAGGCTAGACATATTGCACTGTATCACACGGCATATGTAGACTGGAATAACCAGGCGCTAAAAATGTGCACTGGATTGAGACTGAATGGCTTATTTTGCCGAGCATAACTGATTTGAAATTGGAGTAAAAAAGGAAACCATTTAATGTAAATCAGTTTATATACATTCATATTACAGGATTATAAGCGTTGCGACCCACTTTTGTCCATTTCTAGATCCCAAATGTTAGCGATTTAGCTCCTTTAAAGCAAGATCAAGCCGTCTATTGAAGATGTATAGAAAATGAAGATTACACGAAAAGATAGCATTTTTTTAAAAAGTTCTTAGACTAGTCCGCGACCCCACGAAAAGTGATTGCGACCCAAGTTGGGTCGCGACCCAAGAGGTTTGGAAATGCCGATTTAGATTTTCTAATTCTGTCACTAATTCAATCCCCAGCTCCTTCACTCAACACACTTAGTGCTCTCATGCTCATCTTCTGGCACACCATCCTGGCGACACTACACTCGCTCAGACGGCAGTTGCGACATTCTTTTCCTACATGCAGAATATAGAACTTAGAGGGTCACCTTCTTTTACCATCGACAGGTATTTCTCAATCATTACCTTAAACACATCCCTCATATCCTTTAGCTTCAGTTTGTAATGGCATTTGAAAGGATCTGCACAAAACTTATGGCATCCCCCCCCCCCTTTTTACGAGTTAAATCTATTATTTCATTCAAAATTTTACTTTTTTTTATGAAATAACAGAATATATCTACTTTCGTTTCTCAGAAAATGCTGGATATCAGTAAAACATACACTGGACCCCAGGCTCAACCATGTAGACTCAACCCAGGTGTCATTTTCAAAAGGCTCAATCGTGAAGATTGCAGACTCAACCGAGGTGGCATTTTCGAAAGCAATTTTGAGCATGATCCCATAGAGATTCCTTTTTCATTTTTGGCATCTGGTGGATGATATATAGAACATGATTTTGAGAAAAAATTGTAGTCCTCAGATTTTCTGCCCGGTCAAGGTCAAAGAAATACAAATAAAATGTGAAAACATTATCTGATATCATCGTGTAATCTGTCAAATGGAAGGTCTTGATTTCCCAATCACTTTGGTACCAACTGCAGGAAAATCGGACGATTAGTCCAAACATAATAGCTGTTGCAAAGTTGTTGGCCCACCAGATTGGCCCAAAATTTGATCGGCCCCAAAAGTGGGCGAAACGGGACTATGAAGTGACGTTTGACCCTAGCTTGACCTCCAAGGGTCACATGGCATGAAAAGGGTCATGACCCTGGATGGACATATCATGTGAGACCTTGACCTTTGACCTGACATTTGACCTTGAGGTCGAAAAGCTCCCAAAACTTTAGGTACGGTCCACAGATTTTGCAGAGAGGTCAAGGTCAAGGTCACTACCCACAAGAACTTCGTTCGGGACGTCCCAATGGGTCAAGGTCATGACCCTGGCTAACATCCCCTGGCTTGAGTGATCAATCTAATTTGTGTGTTCATTTTGTAGGCCTAAGTTTGTATTTAAAAACCGCAACTTCTCCCAGGGCCTCATTTTTTTTAAAGATCCGTCCGAAAAATAAATACAACCTGCGCATGACCCTCGCGCATGTTGTATTTATTTTTCAGATGAATCGAATAAAAATTTAGCCGCTGAGACTCGATTTTGTAGTGGACGACGAACGGACGGACCGACGGACGGCCGGTCGGCGGCGACGGCAATGTACGACCACATTTCCATATGCTTCTTCGTCTCATGACCTTAAACTTAAACACTGTGCATAAATTTAAAGTCAATCGGGTATTAACTTTAGCCTCTAGAGCGTTCACAAGAAATTGTGGACGACAAACGGACGGACCGACGGACAGCCGGTCGGGGGCGATGGCAATATGCGACCACATTTCCATGTGGGCGTATAATTAAAATATACGAAACTCATTATAATTATTATGAATTGCAACGTTGGGCACGGGAACCGGGTGTTGGGAGTTCGTTGAGTGTCTTGTTATTCGAGTCTAGAGTCACCAAATACTAATGGCGACGAAATGCAATATAATTTTATCTCTCGTGGGAAGTTTAATTCGGTAAAATGAAAAGTTATTGACCGATTTTGCTGAAATTTAGTGTGAGTTCATTGTTAGCCGACATGAACACCCCCTGAAAATTTCAAGTCTCTACGACCCCGGAAACTGGTAGAGGTACGATACTGAAATAGAACCATGTTTTACACTGAACAGACAATGTAACACAGAGAATTTTCGACAAACGCTACGAAGCTATGAAAAACCTGATAGGCCAAAAGGTCGCTGACCTACCTAAAGGCCTCACCGATGATGATGAAGATGATGGTTCAATATAAACATAAAACAGAAGAGTTCACATACCTAACAAGCAGTCTGGAATACGCAAAACTTTTTAAATTGAATTAAGAGTTGAACTGCTACTGCTAGTAGTTTGTCAGTCTGTTATTATTACTTAATTTACTAAGTGTAAGTACTAGTACTGTCTACTATAATATAACTAGTAAATTCTTTTTTCTTTTCTTTTTTATTTAAAGTGTCCTACATTTTTTCAATGTGTGCATGTACTTACCTTCATGTTATCACAGGCCATAGCTGAAGTTATATTATATAGCCTAATATATATATCATAACAAGTGTCCTGAAAAAATTACCTTTTGTCATTTGTTTATACTTGTTGGGAAGGTCAACAGTTAGGCAATTCAACATCAAGTACAGATAACTCCAGACTTATGTTTTAGACTCAGACGGAATCAGACTAGTAATTATTTTCCTATTTACTTCAATGTTAAATGGCTGTAACATCACTGGCTGTAGCTTTATGCTCAACATTCTGTTTGTAGCCGGAGCTTTATCTCAGGGGTTTTTATGGGTTATTGAAGACTGGAAGCAGTACAGGTATAAACAGTTTATTTACAGAAACACAAAAGAACAACCAAAAAGCAACCAAAAACACTGAAAGTATAAATACAAAAGGAATTACAAACATGAAAACAAGGCGGACGGAACATAATCAAAATAGAAATAAATATACAAAAGAAAGATTAAACATAATTTGAACTAAATACATTTATAGATATATGAACATTTAAAATAATATTAGAGAAAACAGAAAAACTAAACATACCCTGGGAAAGGTGTCTTAATTGTATATTATTTACACCAGAGAAGAATTATATTACAGTTACAGAAGCTAAAATATTTATAGGCTCCATATGGAGACCACATTTGGCAATATCCTCATCATAATTTTGTAGGGATTGACCGTTTAGATTTTTAGCTACAGGGATTTGTTGTTGACTGGGGTCAAAATCTCAATTCCGACACAATGATTGCTCTGCATAAAGACACTTTACACCCCCTATCCCTCCACTGTAATATCATCCGTATTACCCAAAACTGCTATATAATTACAAATTTGATCCCTTTTCTCAAATTCTAGACCCAAAAGTCAACCCCAAAATGCAGGAAGAAAAAACTTAGGGAAAAATTGTCTATTTATAACTCGCAGTAATGTTGCTGCTGTCTGAACAACCCTGTTGTTATCTAATAAACAAACATATATATGCAATGCCCTGGTCAAAGATTATGAAAATCCATGCATTTTCAGATGAGTAGTAAAAAGATGAGATGAATCCAATAATCAAACACGAAAATACTTTAAAACAGTAATCATGATGCAATATCGGACTTTTTAACACTTTCATCAAAAAACGCACAATTTTTCTCTGTCAACGCAGTTTTAAGTGCCAAATTGTGGTCAAATCGAAGATGTTGAAACATGCAGTGCCTATCAATTTGAAAGTATCTCCTATAAAGCTGTATTTCCATAGGCCTAAGTTGAAATAATATGATTATGTAACGTAACACTACAACAGCTTTGTCATCCCCACCCCCTAGTATGGAGTCTGATAATTTAAAAGCCCATGATTTTTGAATTCCGCACAACATTTTTATTTTTGAGCATAAATGCATTCTGTAAAAAGATGAGATGAATCCAGTATAAATCGAAGACGAAAATACTTTAAAACAGTAATCATGATGTAATAAATATTAGACTTTTTAACACTTTCATTGAAAACCACACAGTTTTTCTATATATAGTAATAATAATAATAATAATAATAATTATCTTATAGAGCTGCTGGAATTCCAACCAAAAGGCTGCTCATTGGCGCAAGTTACAGCATCATTAAAGTCATTAACAGAATGACTGTCGGAATAGTTCTGTTTTTAAGTTCCTTTTAAAATATTCTATATTGTCACTGTTTTTTACACTTTGTGGTAAAGAGTTCCAAACAATGGGAGCAGCAGAGGAGAATGCACGATCAGCACGATTTGACTTTGTGGAAGGTACCATTAGTAGATTCTTATCACATGATCTTAAATTGCGAGAAGGACAGTAATTGGTAAGAAGTTCTTTTAGGTAACCTGGAGCAAAATCACAGTGGAGACAGGTGTAAGTTAAAACAGATATTTTAAAAACAACTCTTTGTTTAACTGGAAGCCAGTGTAAATCCTTGAGGACTGGGGTTATGTTTTGACTTTGTTTCGTCCTTGTTATGATTCTCGCTGCTTTATTTTGGATAAGTGGGAGTGGATTTAGCACCGAGACAGGAATCTGGTAAAGGAGCGAATTACAATAGTCAAGTTTTGACAAAACAAAAGAACTCATTAACATTTTGGCTGTTTCTATATTAATGTAAGGTCTAATTTTTCCAATGTTATAAATATGAAAGTTCACAGCACGGCATGTTTTACTTATGAACTTTTTCATGTTTAGCTTCTGATCAAACACTACCCCGAGATTGTTCGCTGTTTTTGAAAGTGGTATTTCAGTGTCACCAATGGATACAGTTTCAGTCAATAATCGATTAAGTTGAGTTTTTGAGCCAATCGGAAGTACTACAGATTTATCATCATTCAGTTTTAGAAAATTGAGCTTCATTCATTGTCTGATTTCAGTAATGCAGTGTTGAATTTTATCTATTTGGTTATATTCATTTTCTGATTTTAGTGATATATAGAGTTGGGTGTCGTCTGCATACAAGTGATAATCAATGCCATGTCTTCTAATAATATCACCAATTGGGGTAGTATATGCCGTGAAAAGCACAGGTCCCAATACGGACCCTTGAGGTACGCCAAAGGCAAGAGACGCTGGTGACGATTTGTTGCCGCCAATGACTACTGACTGGGTTCGATTTGTCAGATAGGAGCTAAACCAATCCAAATCTTTTCCCTGGACACCAAACCGAGTGGAAAGGCGCTGGATAAGAATGGACTGATCTATCGTGTCAAAGGCAGCACTTAAATCTAATAATACCAATGCTGTTGATGCCTTGTTTTCAATATTTTTGATGATATCATTATAAACGCGAACAAGTGCTGTTTCTGTACTGTGCCCTGATCTATATGCACTTTGAAACTTTTCACTGAGATTGTTTGAAATAAAATGCGATTTAAGTTGATACGAAGCGACTTTTTCAAAAAGTTTAGATAGGAAAGAGAGATAGTCCAGTCAATCTAAGATTTAACCTCAAACAAATTGCAAAAGAATTAATTTTGCAATATAAATGTCCTTTGACAATGTCTGAATAATATATCAAAAATCTAATTAAGTCGAAGGTGGGGAAACAATTAAAAAACTTAAAATAAATTAACCCCTATGGGTCATTCTGTGTCAAATCACCCAAAAAAAGGAAAAAATTTAACCTGACCGTGTCAGATTTTGATGACAATCAGCATACATGTTCTTTTAGCACCCGAAAGACGATATTTCAAATTTCAGTTCGAACGGAATTGTTCTTTTGGAAATATGGAGCGTCAAAATTTGACATTTTGAGCAGATGGCTCAATTCTAATAATTTGTATGTTGCTGGAAAAAGAATTCAATAAGGAATCCAAATATATCATTACTTTTGATGTAGGACTATGTCAAGGTGTCATGACTATTTGACCTTTTGCATGTCGCATGCATCATTAGCCTTTATGATTGGTGAGAGTAAAAGAAATCAAAATAACTAAATTGCGACAAACAAATTTGTCCAAATTATAGAGAGAGTTGAGTGAAAATTAATCGAAATGTTCCTGATTATATCCGATCGTAACTTCCTGAATTATAACCCCTGATTATACGCAACATTGCCTTTGTTTAGCTTGTGGCCCCTCTGGAGGTCACAATTATTATCCGATTTGAAAAACCGTTTGATTATATCACCGTTACGCCCTAAGGAAGGTTGAGTTCGAATTTCAGGAAAATCGGACCAAAATTGCCATACAAAATGGCCGCAGTTTGTACGCGAATCCTGTTAAAAAATGGTATATCAAGGTTGTGGACCCTGTAGAGGTCACAATTTTAATTTGATTTTGATGAAACTTGAAATGCATGGTTAACCCAAAGATCTAGGTTCCTTTCTATATTTGCGCATATCGGATCGTAACTTCCTGAATTATGGCCCCTGACTGTCCGAAATATCCCCTATGGTCCCTCTGGAGGTCACGATTAATATCCAATTTTGATTAAAAGGCTAAAACATTGTTTTTGCTCCTGAATAAAAATAGCACAACTTCCTCGGATTTGTTCCCACAGATAGAGAGAGATAAATGGGGTTTAACGTCCACTCAACACAACTAGGTCATTTCGGGACTAACATATCATATGGTATAATTTTATTTCAATAAATCGCTTGTGCGTAGGGGTCTTTAGCAGTGGGAGGAAACCGGAGGACAAGTAGAAAACCCACGAGGTTGGACATGGGACCATACACCTTGTGGCGTAAAATCTTTAGATCGAAACATCGTCGCTTGATTAAATGACAGATCTTATAATCTAAAGCGCACGTGCTAGATCACACGAACACCGAACGTCCCGTCTCCAAGGAAACACACAAAAGGAAAAATACGAAAGATTTCTAATTAGCAAAATGCACAACTACTATATTGATGTGTTTACAAATAACACAGTTTCATAATGATAGTTTCAAGATCTACACCTTACTTTCTTCGGGGAGGCGGAATGGTAAAGCATGTGTATCATAAAGCCTGTCATTGAGTGAACTGCCGTGGTTTCGAATTCCCAGTTGTAGGTGACAAGGAGTAGGCCTAGAATCGCCTGTCCAACCGAGTGGATTTTTCCCGGTTTCCTTCCACTGCAAAAGTCCCCTACGCGCAAGGGAATTATTGAAATAATATTAAACCATGTGTTAGTCACGAAATAACCAAGTTTGTGACAAGTGAACGTTAAACCCCATTTCTAACTCTATCCTTCGGCGCGGGATAAATCATATGATAAAAATAAAATAAAAAATGAATTTCTAATTTCAGAGGTAATCATTCATTATTCGATACTTTCGACTCTAGTCAAACGATATTCGATACTTTCGACTCTAGTCAAACGATATATTGGATCATTGCGAATGTCCTATTTTTAATGTCATTTTTTTTTTTTAATTCAGAAACGAGATCGGCAAAACAACCCTAAAAAATAAAATGAAAATTTAGTTTCTAATGTCAGAGTTAGTCATTCATTATTCGATACTTTCGATTCAACCTTAAGTCAAGCGATATATTGGATTATTGCGGTGTTTTTAATGTTAAAAAGATGAAAAATAAATATTGTCAATAAAATTTACATATTGTGATTAATTGATTTATTCAAATTATTGTCTACCAGTACACTTGAGTGAACATAAAATGCACTTGCGCAAATCTAAAACGCTGTACTGTGGCTCTATCTGCAACGTAAGAATGGGTTACAAAATGGCGCCCACGACGTCAGTTGGCCAGACTCTCTATATATAAGGCTCTGCCTACATTACTTTGAAAATTATATGAAACATGTCAGTAATAAATAACTATCTAGAAAGGACGCATTTACTTTATTTTACGTATAACATATCCAGAAAAATTAGCACAACCGTAAAGCTGCACTACTTTGTTTCACGGTAAACGATGAAAAGATAAAATGTATGCCGACACAAACTGATTTCAACACTGGTTTAATAACATTTTAACATTTTAAAGTACTTTTCGTCCGTCTTGGGACTATTCATAAATAATGTCATAACAAATAGATGGACAGTATAGTATATTTATACATATTTATATTTACATAGTAACACTGTGGTTTTAATTGGCTATAGTTACCATTGTCTATGGTTACATAGTATATAGGTAATGAGCAGAAAACATGTATATCTGTAGTATATGGGTTCAATTAAGGAACAATGAGTGGAAGATAATCCTAGATTGAAGAAGATTAATGAAGCTAATGGTCAATTGTTACTTATTGACTATTAAGTCGAGGAACTATTTTTTAATAAAATGGTTTTCCATTAATTTCCCTTTCGTGGTGTCATCGACTTTCATTTTATAAAAAGGGAAAATTTGAAATTTTACTTGTAGGTGTTGTGCACATTTAAAGATATGTCTATTTACAAATAAGGGCCCATTTACAATATAACAATCCCGTCGATGGTTATGTACTCTATCCCGTAGATGACACGATGTTTCTCCAATATAGAATTTTAGACAGCCTAAGCAAGTCAAGACATATATGAGATTTTTTGTGTCACAATTCATATTGTCGTTGACACTAAACGTAAAGTTGTGAAAAGTATATTTGCTATTCGGCGTAATATGGTCGCAACATTTACATCGAAGGTCCGAGCATTTAGATACATGAAAGCCGGTCATTGTGATAGATGAATTGAATTTTGCTATGGTTAGGAGGCGTTTCAGATTAGCTGGCTGTCTTTGGGATTTAATGAATTGGACATTATCAAATTCCGTTCTGAGGTTGTCGTTTGATGCCAATAGTGTCCTGCTCTCGTACATTGTTTTAAAGAAGTTGGGATGTTTGGGGTTATGGGTAGTGACAATGGTAATGATATTATCCGAACTGTCTTTTGCTTTAGTAGCCCTCAGCGTCCAGATATCAATTGCCAAAGCCTTATTTATCCCAACTTCTATTACCTCGAGGGAGTAATGTGACAGAATTTCGGCTCCTTTTCATTGAATTATAAGACTCCATTCATTTTTAGATTTATTTTACTAAACCATGCTGTTTTCATACATTTACAACTCGTAATATTCCCAGAGTTCCCAGCGGTATAGTTGCAAACCTGGCTCGAAACAAATCTGGTGTTATTCTAAATATGGACATGGATCAATTACGTTACACTCCCCTCTGTTAGCCTGTGACCACAGGTTAACATAATCATTAAAATAGTGATTAAACTGAGTCTGATTGATTTAAAAATACAAAATTACAGTCCACTGTTGAATAATAAACTTCGCTAAAACTTTAAAGAGTTCAAAAATATTCCATTTGATCAGGAATTTACTGTCAACTGAATATACTTAATAAACACTGATTAATAAATCACTTTTAGAGTTAATTCACTAAAACACATCAGTTATGATCTTAATTCTTCTATCCACTTTCTTCTCAATTTTTCACCTTCTGGTGAGATCCCTTGTTGAAACATCAATATCCAAGTCATCTGAAGTAACATTCTCTGGAAGGCCTGATATCTTTCTTCCACAAAGTAAATGCGAAGGCGTGAGGGGCTCTTCTATATCTTCTGTTGAAACATATGACAACGGACGTGAATTCAAAATCATTTCGATTTCAACAACACCGGTTAACATTTCATCGTAAGTGAGTGTGGCTTGTCCTAAAGTTTTCTTAAGACACTGTTTTACAGATTTGACAAGTCTTTCATAAAATCCTCCCCACCAGGGAGCCTTGGCTAAATTATACGTCCATGTTATCCTGGTCTTTAAGAATGAATTTTTGACATGTTTCGAATTTAAAATAGTATCTAATTCTCTTGAAACTGGCTTGAATGTTGAGGCATTATTTGACACAACTATCGTGGGTGTGTTTTTTCTTGCTGTAAATCTTCTGAAACTTCTAAGAAATGATTCTGGAGTTAAATCTTGTACCATTTCCAGATGAACTGCTCTGGATACGCAACATGTGTATAGACATATCCATATCTTCGATAAAATTCCATCGCGTTGTTTTATGAATACTGGACCAATGTAATCTAGGCCTGTGTAACTAAAAGCAGGTGCCTCTTTGACTCTGAAATCTGGAAGTGGGGGTGTTGATGGAGCTAAGTATGGTTTCGCATCAAATCGTCTGCATATTGTACAGTTGAATATAATTTTCCTTACAAATTGTCTTCCCTTTATTAACCAAAATCAGCCAAAGGATACCCCCAATAATGCCTATTTCGATCTTAAATAGTCAAAAATCCTACTACTTGGCAATAAAAAAAGCAGTATTCTTACCTTTTCTGTCACTTCCTATTAAAAACTTCAAGAAATAAAAGTGGCTGAGAAAATATCAAACATTACAACCCTGCTACCATATCATGACTCCAATGTTAATTTATGATTGTAACATCACTGGCTGTAGCCCTGTGCTCAATATTCTGTTAGTTCGAATCTTTATAGGCACAATGGAGACCACATTTCGCAATATCCTCATCATAATTTTGTAGAGGGTTATCCATTAAGATTTTTAGCTACAGGGATTTGATGTTGACTGGGGTCAAAATCTCACTTCTGCAGGACACTTTACACACCCCATCCTTCCGCTGTAAGATCATCAGCAAAACTGCTATGAAATAGCAAATTTGACCCCTTTTCTCCAATTCTACATTAAAAATGCAGGAAGAGGGGAGAAAAAAATTAAGTGAACAAGCAGTTGCCATGCAAGATACACCCACATTTTGCAAGAGATGGATAGAGAACAAGATAAACAAAAAGCGATTTTTCATACAATCAAGGCCATAATTCAGGAAGTTACTATCTGATATGCGCGAATATTGCAAGGAATCAAGGTCTTTGGGTAATAAATATGTATTTGGATGAGCCGAAGGAGGCCCCGGCTTAGGCCTACGGCACATGCTTGTTGACGAGAATGTGGGTTTGGGTAAGGCCATGGTCTTGGGTTAGGGTAAGGGTCAGCCATGTTTACATCTTGGGCCCTTAGACCAATTCTGCAGTTGAGTTGGCGATAATATTTAGACCTAACCATGTTTTGACATCATAGTGTACAAAATGTTAACATTTATACCCCAAATTCATACTAAACCAAAGGATACCCCCAATTATGCCTATTTAGATCTCAAATAGTCAAAAATCCTACTGCTTGGCAATAAAAAAGATAGTAAGCTGGCACTGCCAGGCAGGATACACCCACAAGCAAACAAGCAAACAAGTTAGAACAAGCAAAACTGAAAGTGATTTTTCCAACAATCAAAGGCTATAATTCATTAAATTACAATTTGATATGCTCAAATATCGAAAAGAATCAAGATCTTTAGGTTATAAACATGCATTTCAGGTTTCATCAAAATTAAATTAAAATTGTGACCTATACTGGGTCCACAACCTTGATATAATTTTAACAATATTAGCGTACAAACGGCGGCCATTTTGTCTGGCAATTATGGTCCGATTTCCCTGAAATTCAAACTCAACCTTCCTTATGGTGTAACGGTGATAGAGTCAAGCGTTTTTTTAAATCGGATAATAATCGTGACCTCCAGAGGGACCATAGGCGATTTTTCGGACAATCAGGGGCCATAATTCAGGAAGTTATGATCTGATATGTGCAAATAAGGAAAGGAACCAAGATCTTTGGTACTTATATCCATGCATTTCAAGTTTTATCAAAATTGAATTAAAATTGTGACCTATACTGGGTCCACAACCTTGATATACCCATTTATAACAGTATTCGCGTACACGCGGCGGCCATTTTGTATGGCAATTTTGTTCCGAATTTTTGCGAAATTCAAACTCAACCTTCCTTAGGGCGTAACGGTGATATAATCAAACGATTTTTTAAATCGGATAATAATTGTGACCTCCAGAGGGACCACAAGCTAAACAAAGACAATTTTGCGTATAATCAGGGGCCATAATTCAGGAAGTTACAATCCGATATACGCAAATATCGAAAGGAACCAAGATCATTGGGTTATAACCATGGGTTTCAAGTTTCATCAAAATCGAATTAAAATTGTGACCTCTACAGGGTCCACAACCTTGATATACCATTTTTTAACAGTATTCGCGTACGAATTGCGGCCATTTTGCATGGCATTTTTGGTCCAATAATCAGGGGCCATAATGCACAAAGTTACGATCCGATATGCGCAAATATCGAAAGGAACCAAGATCTTTGGGATATAACCATGCATTTTAAGTTTCATCAAAATTGAATTAAAATAGTGACCTCCACAGGGTCCTCAACCTTGATATACCATTTTTTAACAGTATTTGCGTACGAATGGCGGCCATTTTCTATGGCAATTTTGGTCCAATTTTTCCGAAATTCGAACTCAACCTTCCTTAGGGTGTAACGGTGATATAATGAAATGATTTTTTAAATCAGATAATTATTGTAACCTCCAGAGAGACCACAAGCTAAACCAAGACAATGTTGCGTATAATCAGGGGCCATAATTCAGGAAGTTACAATCCGATATGCGCAAATATCGAAAGGAACCAAGATCTTTGGGTTATAAGCATGCATTTCAAGTTTTATCAAAATCGAAATAAAATTGTGATCTCTACAGGGTCCACAACCTTGATATACCATTTTTTAACAGTATTCGCGTACGAACGGCGGCCATTTTGTATGGTAATTTTGGTCCGTTTTTTCCGACATTTGAACTCAACCTTCCTTAGTGTGTAACGGTGATATAATCGAACGTTTTTTTAAATCGGATAATAATTATTGTGACCTCCAGAGGTATCATGAGCTAAAATAGGGTATTTTTCGGACAATCAGGGGCCATAATTCAAAAAATTACGTTCCGATAGACGCAAATATCGAAAGGAACCAAGATCTTTGGGTTATAAACATGCATGTAAAGTTTCATCAAAATCGGTTTAAAATTGTGACCTCTATAGGGTCCTCAAGCTAAAAACGTGATTTTTCGTACAATCAGGGGCCATAATCCATGAAGTTTTGATCCGATACACGCCAATATCGAAAGCAGCCAAGATCTTTTGGGGATAAACGTATATTTCAAGTTTCGTCAATATCGGACAAGAATTGTGACCTGTAGAGAGTCCACAAACAATTGTGGACGGACGGACGTCCGGACGGACAGGGGCGACGACATAATACGTCCACATGAAAATGTGGGCGTATAAAAAAAGCAGTATTCTTACCTTTTCTGACACTTCCTATTATAAAATTCAAGAAATAAAAGTGGCTGAGAAAATATCCACATTACAACCCTGCTACCATATCATGACTCCAATGTTAAATGGCTGTAACATATCACTGGCTGTAGCCCTGTGCTCAATATTCTGTTAGTTCGAATCTTTATAGGCACAATTGAGACCACATTTCGCAATATCCTCATCATAATTTTGTAGAGGGTTATCCATTAAGATTTTTAGCTACATGGATTTGATGTTGACTGGGGTCAAAATCTCACTTCTGCAGGACACTTTACACACCCCATCCTTCCGCTGTAAGATCATCAGCAAAACTGCTATGAAATAGCAAATTTGATTCCTTTTCTCCAATTCTACATTAACCAGCGGCTGCCAGGCGGGATACGCCCACATTCCGAGAGATGGATAGAGAACAAGCAAAACCGAAAGTGATTTTTCCTACAATCAAAGGCCATAATTCATTAAGTTACAATTCGATATGCGCAAATATCGAAAAGTATCAAGATATTTAGGTTATAAACACGCAATTTAAGTTTCATCAAAATCGAAATTAAAATTGTGACCTCTACAGGGTCCACAACCTTGAAATACCATTTTTTAACAGTATTTGCGTACAAACAGCAGCCATTTTGTATTGTAATTTTGGTCCTATTTTCCCAAAATTTGAGCTCAACCTTCCTTAGCTTGTAACAGTGATATAATCAAACGATTTTTTAAATCGGATAATAATTGTGACCTCCAGAGAGACCACAAGCTAAACAAAGGCGGTTTTGCGTATAATCAGGGGCATTAATTCAGGAAGTTACGATCCGATATGCGCAAATATCAAAAGGACCCAAGATCTTTGGGTAATATCCATGCATTCGAATTAAAATTGGGACCTCTACAGGGTCGACGACATTGATATACCATTTTTCAACAGTATTCGCATACGAACGGCGGCCATTTTGTATGGTAATTTTGGTCCAATTTTTCCGAAATTCGAACTCACCCTTCCTTAGGGTGTAACGGTGATTTATTATAGCATGGTGAGCGTTTTGATGCGGCGCGTCGAATTACCCAATAACACCCAATAACACCCAATAACTCCAAATAACACCCAATAACTCCAAAATAACACCCAATAACTCCAAAATAACAACCAATACCTCCAAAATAACAACCAATAACTCCAAAATAACAACCAATAACTACAAAATGTTGACTTTGGAAACACAAAATAACAATTTAGTTGAATTTAAAATCGCTGCTTTGTGTCCAAATGGGAGTTTCACGCTCACTCGCCTGAAGGGAGATAACTTGTATATGTGATTTTTGTTGACAAGAAATTAATAACACCCAATAACTGCCCAATAACATCCAATAACTGCCCAATAACACCAAATTGTCGACTTTCGAAATACAAAATAACAATTTAGTTGCATTTAAATATTTTATTAAAACTAACATAGCCATTCAACGAGTTTTTTCTGCGCGCCTTCGTTTACGTTGCCCTGGTTTTTTGCCCGACGTTTCTTTGGGCTTTATGCACCCAAAATCCACATTTTTTGAATTAACAATATTTACATTATATACATTTTTCTTCTTCATTAAATATTTATTCAACATGCGAGTTTTCTTGTCCGCTTCCATACAAGCCCATGTTTCAGGACGGATACCGATTTGTGGTCTACAAGTTGCCAATTGCCTGTCCCATGTAAAGCCCGGCGTATGTTGATAATTTGAAATGTTGACACTCTAGCCAATTTTGTAACAAGGTCAGGTAAATTCTGAATATGCCAATCGGTTCCTTGTTTCAGTCTATTATTAATAGATTCTGCGTTGTTATTAGTCCATAAGTCTGAGATCAGTTTATTTTGGAGGGGCTTAATAACATATAATAACAATTTATGTTTTAAATATCTGTCCCAATAATGTTCAAATCTAGGATATTTTTCAAAATAAACAGACAAATCATCTTTCTTCATTTCAAAATCCATGTCATTTTTCGAATATACAATTCCTTCCTTACCAAAAATTAAATTTCTTATAATTGCGCGTTCTTTTTGTGGTGTTCCCGATTTCTCTAAATATCGATATAAATTTTCCTTAATGTGTTTTGTACAAAGTAAGAAATTATAATTTTGGAATACTTCATACAAAGATTTCGTCATCGATTTTTCTTCGTCGGTACCAAATATTATTTTATCACTACCTAACTGGGAACGAAGATGTGAAAAGAAATAGTGATAAGTTGGTGCTTCGCCATCCCAATGGAGCATAATGGTTTTGATTCGTTTCGCGATTAATAACAGCTTGGTTTTTATAAGACAATGCAGTAACGAAACATTTACCCAAATTGAAGGTTCGATCTATTCCAACAACACTCCCCCCTTCACCTAAACAGTTTGATTTCATATCTTGCAATTGTTCTTTAGAATAGATAATAATGTTCAGTAGTTTCCCTTCTTTATGCTCGACTCTCTTAATAACACTTCCGTTTTTCTGTATTTTAAGAATTGTTAATACCTCATCCGCAACGTTGTTAGGTTTACTGGTTATGTCCAAATTACTGTCAGCGCAATGCGTTTGTTTACGTTTATCGTTGTATATTTTGTCCCTTATTTGTTTGGTTGATCTGGGTGCAAGTACGCTATCATCTGCAACTGCGTTGAAGTAAATGTCCGCTGGGGATTTGTGTTTGCCATTGTTAACACATCTTTGTACGATTCGCGGGTCTGTTCTAATATAAGCGCGATCACTTTTAGAATTTCCGTGTTGTAAATTTTGTATAGTTCTGGTACCACAATATTCAACGAGTGCCATGTTCTGAAACTGACTCAAGTCCTTCGGTGCGGTCTTTATAGTGGTGATTCTCTTTTTATACTCGTGGTCGCCTTTAAGTTTGCAATAATACCGATGAAAAATAATGTAGCGCTCAGGCTGGGGAATACACTTTTCATAGGTTGTCCTTCCACACACAACTTTTTTGTAACAAATCATACAATTTCTAATAAAAACGCTGGACAGTTGATTATTTTCACCAATAGAATACGCGTGGTTTGCAGTTGTCCCTTGAGTCGAGTCCCACACACCCATGTCATCTGGAAAAACGTTCTTCTGTCCTTCTTTACGTTCCATATTTACAACGACATAGACGTTATCTTTCACTCCCAAAGGAATTCTATCCACGGGTGCAGCATTGGAAAATTCTTTAAACTGTTCCATTGTGGACATCATCTTTCCAGCCTCAAGTGATGACTTTAGTGCTGAGCTGGATGGCTGGATCTCCATTGACTCACTTACATCACTATTGGATATCTCGCGCGAAATATCACTAAAATCATCTCCCTCAAATGAATGATAGGAAGTTGCACCGTGGGTAAACAAGCGCTTTTGATGAAGTTTTTGTTGTAGCACTGGATGCTGAATCGTAACTGATGGAGCTATCGTCACTAAAATCGTCAACGAGATTCCTGGTTTCAAAATCAACACTGTCAATTTGGTGGGTTCGGGTTTTTGTTTTGTCTGGTAATACAGGGATGGGGTTGTCAGAAAGCTTTAGGTTTGTAGGTGATAGGCTAGTATTTGGAGTAGAAGTAGTTGTCGGTGCTTGTGAAACTTTTGATTCTAGGAGCAATGCGACGAAATGGTTGGGAAACCAGGCGCCTTTTCTGGGTTTGGTACAATTGGTGGTGTTTGACCACAATATCTTAACTGGTTCGGTATATGGAAGATGTGTTTCGGGTTGCAACAAGACATTAAATTTTTTGTACACAATGTCATTAAAATTAACGTTGTCATTTATGTAAGGATACACAGACATTATCGGAATCTGTGTAATGTTAGCTAAAGCAATCATCGTCCAAATACTGGAATAACCCGACCAAAGACCAGCACATTCAAAGCATGATTCTTCATATTCTGGAGAGTATACACCAAAGTTGGATCTGTTTTTTGGTTGAAATATTTGTTGTTTTTTGGTAACCATTTCAATACAAGCCAAATATCTTAGTTGTGTACTTAATGATTCATTTCCAACCAGGTGTATAGATAAGGCGTTAAATAAACAAATTGCCATCCGGAGTTGATTTGATTGGTATTTCTACTTCTGTAGTGAAATATTTAATAATATTCATGGCTACTTTATCAGTGTTCTTAAATACTTTTGGGTTGATTGTGGTTGGGTAAATATGTAGACGGTTATTCGAAAAAAATGCTGATTCGCATGTAGCTACAGATTTAAGTTAGTAATAACCATGTCGAGCAGCCTGTAATAAATAGATTCATCTTTATATTAATTATTGTATTCACACCACATCGTATTTTACAATATTAAAAACTGTCGTAAAATATATTTTGGGGGGTGGGGGCGGGGCGCCATAATTTTGAAAAAGTTTCAGTCTTCTGTAAACACTGTTTTGCCATATTTTACGGGGTTGAACTAAAACATCACACCAACATATTGGGATATGTACGGGTTTTATACCGATAGAATCTTAACTATCGTAATAATTAGGGGCTAATTTTGGGAGGGGGGGGTATAACCAGAAAGTGATCATCGAACTTAGTCCAGGTATTGACTTCTTAACCAGGAGTTGCCGGACGGAGGGCATTTCATATTAATCTGTGGAAATTAAATATACATTTATGATTAAATCTCTAACCCGATTCCGAACTTTTCGTTTATCTCATAAATTATTATAGGTACGTTAAAGTCGTATTCCTAGTCCGTCATTTTCAGGTGCAAACCCTATTTTCCAAAATATTGGGATGTGGAAGGGGGGGCAACCTATTGAAAAGAGGTGTGTCCACGGTACCGTTCGCCGAAGACCGTCAGGTGTAGGTGCATCGGCGCCCCTAGGCCCCTCCCCCACACTTAACAATTTTTGGCTATCTACGGGCCTGTTAGAGACTCAAAGTAAGATACTAACGTTAGAGAAACTATAAATTAGGTATTCCGATAAGCTACATATTTGCATAAATAATGTATATTTAATTGTAATTACATGTATCTACAGTAGTTTGTAAAAAGTCTGTATAGACATCATAAACTAACAAACAATACGAGTATACTTTATTACAAAAAACTTAGTGAACTAATCGAAAATCATAACGGCAATTTACTAACAAAACGGATATACTTTACTACAACAACGTCGGTGAACTGACCTAATCGGTTGCGATCGGTAATCAACAAAAATCGACGAGTAAAACTTAGTTATTCCATACATTATTGGTTATTTAACAATAAGTAAGTGTTTAACTGTTTATTTTACGATAAGTACAACTCAGTTAATTGACTGCTATTGTAATAACAAGGGGGATGAAACAGCCCGGGATGAAGCAGCCCGATAAAATATTAGGTTGGGATGAAACAGTCCGGGGTGAAACGGTTGTGGGATGAACTGACCTGCATCCGGTTTTTTTTTAATTTCAAAGTGTAAAATGCAATTAAGTACAAATAAAAATGTTATTATTTACGGTGGCTGATAAGGGACATGAAAAATAATATAATTTGCTTTTTTTAATATTCACCAAAGTCAATTTTAATATAATTTGCTTTTTATAATTTTCACCCAAGTCACTTTTAATATAATTTGTTTTTTATTATTTCCACCCAAGTCAATTTTAATATATTTTGTTTCTCATAATTTTCACCTAAGTCAATTTTAATTTAATTTGTTTTTTATAATTTTCACCCAAGTCAATTTTAATTTCCACCCAAGTCATTTGTAATATAATTTGTTTTTTATAATTTTCTAATTGTCTGGATACCGGCCGAGAGATAGGGCCGCAAACATGGCCCCTCGTTTTAGGCAATAGCTCAAACTTCGCCAATATGGACCAAAGAACACTCGATTTCGTTCTGTAAAGACCCAGATGCACCAATTGGGAGGTTCCGAGGGTGGGAATTCTTGAAGTATATCGACACCGGGGAGTCGCCCGGGGCCCTCACATTTCAGCCTTGGCAACCGGAAATGTTCCTTTCTCTTCGAAACTCCAGCTACCTCCCCCCGCCCTCCATTTCTACTTTGGGGCATCCAAAAATAGTCTCAAAATTAAAATCGAACATCTAGTTCCATCTCTATTTTTATTTTAAAACTTTATATACCCCCGGGAAAATGCCCACCGCTCACTCCCCATGGGTCGGGATCAACATTTTCTTCTTGGGAATTGTGTTTGGCCGAAAGATGGGTGCTTGGGTGGAATACCTGCAATTTTGGTGTCAATTGACCCTCTGGAAGGGTCGGGCGTAGCAATAATCCACATGAAAAATGGACGGCAACTAATAAAATAAGCATGATTGACCAAGCGGTTCCGAATTTATTTAAGTTCTCACGTAAAAATTGTGACCTCTATAGGGTCCACAAGCTAAAAACATGATTTTTCGTACAATCAGGGGCCATAATCCATGAAGTTTTGATCCGATACATGCCAATATCGAAAGCAGCCTAAATCTTTGGGGGATAAACCTATATTTCAAGTTTCGTCCAAATCGGGTAAGAATTGTGACCTGTAGAGAGTGCACAAACATTTGTGGACGGACTGACGGGGGCGACGACATACAATACGTCCACATGAAAATGTGGGCGTATAAAAAGTCAACCCAAAAATGCAGGAAAAGGGGAGAAAAAATTAAGGGAACAAGCGGTTGCCATGCAAGATACGCCACATTTTGCTAGAGATGGATAGAGAACAAGCTAAACAAAAAGCAATTTTTCATACAATCAAGGGCCATAATACAGGAAGTTTCTATCTGATTTGCGCCAATATTGCAAGAAATCAAGATCTTTGGGTAATAAATATGTCTTTTAAGTTTCATCAAAATCGGATCAAAACTGTGGCATCTACAGGGTCTACAACCTTGATATACCATATATTTACACTATTTGCGTACAAGGGGGGCCAATTTGTCTTGCATATTTAGTCTGATTTTCGCTCGGCCATCATTTCTGTGTAACGTTGATATATCCAAAGTTTTTTAAATCGGATAATAATTATGACCTCTACAGGGACCACAAGCTAAAAACGTGATTTTTATTACAATCAGGGGCCATAATTCAGGAATTTACGATACAATATGTGCAATTATTGGAAGGAACCAAGATTGTTGGGTTATAAACATGCATTTCAAGATTCCATCAAAATCAGATTTAAATTGTGACCTCTTAGAGTGTCCACATGCTAAAAATGTGATTTTTCATACAATTAGGGGCCATAATCCATGCAGTTAGGATCCGATATATGCCAATATCAAAAGGAACCAACATCTTTGGGAGATAGACCTATATTTTAAATTTCATCAAAATCAAATAATAATTGTGACCTGTAGAGTGTCCACAATGACAATGTATGTTCACATGAAAAAGTGTGCGTACCGGTATAAAATTGTCTATTTATAACTCGCACGGCTGCAAACGCGTTTTCCTGCTATTTCAGCCCGTGAACAAAGCAACTTCAAAGTGGTGTAATATACCCTAATTAAGGTGACTGACTCGAATTCCAATCTCTCGTTTACAAGTCCACGAAGACAAGATCGTTGGCAGAAAATTTTGAAAATTTAACTGCCGCAAACGTGTTTCCTGCTATCAGCCTGTGAATAAAGCAACTTTAATTTGGTCCAATATAGCCTGACTTTGCTGACCCGAATTCCAAACAACCAATCAATCGTAGCGGGATATGGGGGGCCTCACCCTGCTGGGGATAATTTAACCACCGCAAATGCGTTTTCTTCTATTCTAGCCTGTGTAAGAAACTCCAAAAGTAACCAAGGATTTTGTAACCGAAATCCCACTATGAATTCCAACCATCCAATCAGACTGTTGCAGCTGCATTCACAAATAATAATAGATGCCCGAAAAATGTCGCACAAAATAGAGTGGCTCCATACAAAATGTTTAAACCCTTAGTCAAATCAGTACAAATGCGTGGTATTTAATTAAAAGAAAAGTAAATATTAGGGTTTTATTCGGGTCCGATGACAGTTAGGGAAGTAAAACTAGAAACGTCCAGAAAAAATATTAGGTTTACAGACAGTGACGTCAGGTTTTTTTGAGAGGCGAAGAAGAGGAGCTGACTTTGTATGGAACCCGCAAGACAATTTTGGAATATCCGATGGCCGCAAACATGGTGTTTAATTAGATTTCTGGCACTTTATTTTGCTAAGTAGATCAAATAAAAATTTGTCCTGTTCCCCCCCCCCCCTAAATCTATGTATGACTATGTATGACATCACAGCGTGTGGTAAATATGTATTATGACATCATAGTTTGTGGTAACTATTTATTATGACATCACATCATAAATTAGTCACATTGGTGCTTTATGCACAGACATGTCTATAAAAAAAGACCAAACTCCCTTCTGAATGTAGTATGTTTTCTCAAAAATTAATAAGAGTTTAATAATAAATATATTTCTCACTTTAGTTAACATAAACAGCTTCATTCTGGCTTTTATATAATAGAAATTGACAGAAAACTAGAGCAGTTAGGATAACATGGATATAACGTCAGCGGCCTTCTTTGATGACATCATAGCTGGAAAACCTACCACGTGGGGAATGTCCACCGAAGTCAAAAATACTCACTTAGTCACATACTTAACATTTCTACAAAAAAAGGCTTCATTCTGGCTTTTATTTCATAGAAATTGACAGAAAACTAGAGCAGTTAGGATAACATGGATATAACGTCGGCGGCCATCTTTGATGACGTCATAGCTGGAAAATATATCACAAGGGGAATGTCCACCCAAGTCAAAAATAGTCACTTAGTCACCTACTAGACATTTCTACAAATAACAGCTTCATTCTGGCTTTTATTTCATAGAAATTGACAGAAAACTAGAGCAGTTAGGATAATATGGATATAACGTTGGCGGCCATCTTTGATGACGTCATAGCTGGAAAACCTACCACGTGGGGAGTGTCCACCAAAGTCAAAAATACTCACTTAGTCACCTACTTAACCAATCTGATTAAAACACAGATCCAATTTCGTTTCGTTTATAATAGTTCAAAATTTCGTTTTACTTGTCTGTACTACACTCTAGGATCTGAAAGGATCGTTATTTAACTCGTGTTCAGCCTGGAATGAGGGGTCAGCCAATCAAATTGCCTGTCGAATCTGGGATTTGACCTCTCTTGCACGGAACTGTGGGTAGACATGAACTACGACATAAATCAAAATAAAGTAAAAGTAGATAAAAAAAACCATAGCCACTTGCAAAAACGTCTCTGATTGGTAAATCGAATGACTGACCTTAAAGGGTCAAATGTCGTTTTCTACGTCATAGAACGGGACTTCCCACTATAAGTTGTTAGATCTACATGTAGCGAGGCCATCGAAAGTATAAAAAACGAAACGAAATATAGATCTGTATTTTAATTACATTGCTACTAAACATTCCTACAAAAAAATTCTCCCTACTCAAACTTGCCTACAGAACCATAGTCAGATCCAGGACTAACAGTCGTATAATAACTAGTCTGAGACCTTCTGTAGCAGCCAATGCAGGCTTATAGGCCACAGATCACTTTATGATTTCCCCATTGACTTTAATGTTAATTCTCGTCTCTTAGACAGGCTCTAACTTTTTCCAAAACATTTTTAAAATATGTGATTTAATGCTTATCTTAAAGGGGACTGGAACTGCTTTTGTTGATATATAATACACTGTATATGCAAATCACCAAAAAAATGGCTGAGTTATGGCCATCTGAAGTTTCCGTAGCTGCGGTGCATCCAAATACAAAATAATGAGAAGTTTGCATTTTAAAACTGCCAAAAATAAATCCGATAGTAACACATATAACTATTGCATAAATCAAAATGAAAGTTTGTGAATATAATAATGTTTGGTGTACCAACAGTTGTACAAAATTTTATCAACATATTCCTTAAGTAACCTATTATTTTTTCTGAAAATTACCTTAAATCTATATTTCTTCGAATTGGCTGTGTTATGGCCATGGCTACAACATAGGCCTGGTTCCACATTTTAAATATGATTTTTGCCACAAAAGATCATTTTGCACATCTTAATTTGTTTTGTTTTATATGTGATAATATTTTTTGGGTCAGACAGATTAGCCTAGATTTGTGTATAATTTCTAAGAACTATAAAATACTGATTTTGGCTGGTTATACCATGGCAACATTTTTTAAATATGTGATTTAATGCTTATCTTAAAGGGGACTGGAACTGCTTTTGTTGATATATAATACACTGTATATGCAAATCACAAAAAAAATGGCTGAGTTATGGCCATCTGAAGTTTCCGTAGCTGCGGTGCATCCAAATACAAAATAATGAGAAGTTTGCATTTTAAAACTGCCAAAAATAAATCCGATAGTAACACATATAACTATTGCATAAATCAAAATGAAAGTTTGTGAATATAATAATGTTTGGTGTACCAACAGTTGTACAAAATTTTATCAACATATTCCTTAAGTAACCTATTATTTTTTCTGAAAATTACCTTAAATCTATATTTCTTCGAATTGGCTGTGTTATGGCCATGGCTACAACATAGGCCTGGTTCCACATTTAAATATGATTTTTGCCACAAAAGATCATTTTGCACATCTTAATTTGTTTTGTTTTATATGTGATAATATTTTTTGGGTCAGACAGATTAGCCTAGATTTGTGTATAATTTCTAAGAACTATAAAATACTGATTTTGGCTGGTTATACCATGGCAACATTTTTCTAAAAAAGTAATTTTAATTATATTCCAAAGTGATAAACGAACGAAACCCTGACCGACATAACTCGGCAAGCGAGGAAAATACGAGCGCATAAAGTGAGCTCATATTAGGTACATTGTAACAAGCAATATAATTACGCCATTTTGATTCCATTTTGATAAAACTTAAAATGCATGGTTATAACCCAAAGATCTTGGTTCCTTTCGTTATTTGCATTTATATTAGATCATAACTTTCTGAATTATGGCCCGTGATTGCCCAAAAAATCGCCTATGGTCCCTCTGGAGGTTACGATTATTATCCGATTTAAAAAAACGCTTGACTCTATCACTGTTACACCATACCGAAGGTTGAGTTTGAATTTCTGGGAAATTGAACCATAATTGCCAGACAAAATGGCCGCCGTTTGTACGCTAATAGTGTTAAAATATGGTATATCAAGGTTGTGGACCCAGTATAGGTCACAATTTCGATTTGATTTTGATGAAACTTGAAATGCATGTTTAAAACCTAAAGATCTTGATTCTTTTCGATATTTGCGCATATCAAATTGTAATTTAATGAATTATAGCCTTTGATTGAAGGAAAAAATCACTTTCGGTTTTGCTTGTTCTCTAACCATCTCTCGAAAATGTGGGCGTATCCTGCCTGGCAGTGCCAGCTTACTATCTTTAGTTTTACAGTTCTTTTTTTTTTCACAGCCTCTACAAAATACCCTTTTTATGCAATTTTTTATTATATTTTCACAAAAACGATCGACTTAATGAAAAATAGATGCTTTTCTGAAGTGTGTTGTGGCAAAAAAAATTTTGAGGTAGTTTTGCCACATAATACTAATATAGTGTATTTTGCCGTGTATTTAGAAATAGAGCTGTATGACATGCCACTAATTTTGTGCCGTAGAGTCACATATGAGTGTGAGGTTCATCATAAAAACTTGAGATACACAAGCTGGAAGTAGAGACAAATAAACATGCAATTTTTCGTCCTACATTTCAACCTAACCAACCTCTCAACTCCTGTATCCTTTGGCCTCAAAATCATGAATATTCACAAAACCTAGCAGAAAATGTATATTTAAATCTTTTTCTTCAATTCTACACCAGGAATATTTGGACACAGCTCACCAAATCTCCTTACACCGTCACCCACGAAACAAGGCCATTTTTAGTCTTTCTCTCCGTGGACCGAGAGGAAGGCTGGGTACCCAGAGAACCTTACACGAAAAAACAAGCAATACCACCCTCAATGACAGACATTATAATCTAAAGTGGATGTGTAGACCACTTGGCCACCCCACCAAATCTAAAACAATCCTGGTTTTCATGGCACCTAAACTAACATGTAGACTATCGCAAAATACTTAATATTGATAGGGTGTCTCCATCTTGTTCACAAGGTCTTTGTTAAATGGTCAAGAACAAAAAGATTCGGAATGCTTAAAACCAAATTTTAAAAATTTAGTCTCTGTGTTCACAAACCAATTATTGACAGACGGACAGACGATATAATATATATAACAAGTATCCTGAACAAATTACCTTTATCATTGGCTTATACCTGTTGGGGAGGACAGGACAACAGTTAGGCAATTCAACATCAAGGACAAATAGCCTAACTCCAGACTTGCGTTTTGTAGCGGCCAATGCAGGTTTATGGTAATTATTAACAATATAGTGTGTGATGCTCATTGCTCAGTCATACACATAAGTGCCAATTTAACTACTGTGTGACAGTATGGGGATTTTAAAAAAAAACACCAAAAAACCTTTATCACAACCCCTGTGAAATAGTGTTCCAGAGCCCCATAAACTTTGAGTGCGGGGGGAGGGGAGCACCTTAATTCATCCCTTCTATATAGCCCTTAATAGGAGGGTTGGGTATCCAGAGAAACCTTACAAAAATATGCAAGCAATGCCACCTTTGTAACCTACGACTCAATGACAGACTTATAATCTAAAGTAGATGTGTAGACCACTTGGCCACCCAACAAATCTGATATTTACCTGGATCAAATCTAAAACAATCCAGGTTTTAATGGCACCAAAACTAACATGTAGCCGCTAGCGCGATCACAGGGGGGGGGGGATGACTCAGAAACTGAAAGTCGCAAAACGCCGAATATCGATAAGATTCATTATATCATGACCCCACAAAACTACAGCCTCCATCGTGTTCACAAGGTTTTTGTTAAAGCGGTGAGACCAAAACGAAAAGATCGGAATGCTTCAAACCGAATTTTTTAAATTTAGAGCTATGTGTTCACAAACCAATTATTGACAGACTGACATAACGGGAGACGACATAATATGTGGGCATATAATTTATATAAAATCATAAAGAAGGGAAATGGCTGAACGTAAGCCACACCAAATATATTCTGAACAATGATATCGGATAAGGTACAAGTTTTAATAAAGTTATATTTATCATCAAATAAATCTATTGTCCACTTTAATGATTAAGAATTATAATACAGAACTATCTACAACTCTTCCTTTTTAAGAGCTTTCGCTTTAGAATGGGCCTTTTTCTTAGCATAAAATTCCTCTAGGTTTGCATCTGGTAAGCACTTAGCAACAACACCATATCCTAATGTACCATGTCCATCTCTCATTGTAAATCTCTGACCTTCTTCCAGTACCATTTTCTTCAAGAAGGTAAAAATAATTGTAGCATCTTCTCCTGGCATAACCATTTCTTTGGCAGGTATTTTCATGAAAGCTGGAGCATCCCATGTGGTACTGAAAACATGAGCTTGAAAAAAATTTAACATTGGCTTGGAGCGACCTCCTTCTTCTTTTGTCATGAGATAAATTTGGGCTTCAATATGATTATACATCTTCATTGTTCCAACCTTCCCCATGATGAACCCTCTTTTTACATCATCACGTTTTATATTCCTAATGAGTGCTCCTAGTTGATCCCCTGCCTCGGCACGGTCAAGGTTTTTATGAAACATTTCTATGCCAGTTATCGTACTTTTAATAGTTCTATCAAAGCCCATGATTTCACATTCATCACCTTTTTTGATAACTCCTCGCTCGACTCGTCCTGTCACAACTGTACCCCTTCCTTGAATTGAGTGAGTCGACTCAATGGGCATATAAAATGGCTTCTCTAAATCACGAACTGGCTGTGGTAGATAGTTATCTACAGCAGTTAATAACTCTTTAACTTTTTTTAAACCCAATTCTTCATTTTGGCCATCCAGAGCATTCAGAGCAGATCCAGCAATAATTGGCGTTTCCTCAGCATCGTAGCCGAATTCTGCCAACAACTCCCTCACTTCCATTTCAACTAGTTCTAGCATTTCTGCATCTGCTTGGTCAGCTTTATTTAAAAATACAACAATTTTCTTAATACCAATCTGTTTAGCAAGCAAAAGGTGTTCCCTTGTCTGAGGCATGGTTCCGTCTGTAGCGGCTACAACAAGTATGGCCCCATCCATCTGCGCGGTTCCTGTGATCATGTTCTTGATAAAATCAGCGTGACCTGGACAATCAACATGGCCATAATGTCTACTATCAGTTTCATATTCTACAACAGCTGCGTTGATTGTTATGCCCCTCGATCTTTCTTCTGGTGCTCTATCAATGTCTTCATAACGGCTAAATTTCGCTTTGTTTTCATCCGACAGAACTCTCGTAATAGCCGCTGTCAAGGTTGTTTTGCCGTGATCCACATGGCCGATTGTTCCGATATTCATATGAGGTTTATCTCTTGCATATGTCTTCTTTTGTGCAACTGGTTGTGCCAAACGCCTGGCGGAGTATGACAATGATCTTTGTTGACATTGCCATAACTGTTTATAAGCCGTTGGAATTATTTTCGAATTCAGCGCTATCCAATTTTTAATAATCATTCGCCCCACTATCAAAGTCGCCATTTTCGGGCACATGGATATTCACGATTAACCAGTCACAAACAATGGTGCTTGATATAAAACATCGGGTGTAGGCTGTTTCGTAACCTGGCTGTTTCGTACTTAGTTCATTCGTACCTCACTTCGTACCTCAAATTAGTTCGTACCTTTTCCTATGTTGTTGAAATCAGTTGCAAGAAATTGAATATGCCGAACCAGAATTAGCATATGCACGAGAATTGTAGGCCTCAAATTGATTAGTTCATTCTCCTAAATATGGTTGGGTTATTTGAGCCTGAAATGGGACACAGCAAGTCTTCAAATGGTGCCTAGGCACGTGTGAAAATGGGAGCAAGCGTTTCTTTGATCTGTTATATTATGGACCGTATACGGTTATATCACGGGGTAATTCAGTTATTGAAACCCAACTGCACGAAAACGTCTTTTGATCGTAGCCGATGTAAATTTAGTGGAATGAAGAAGCAATCCTTTGTCTTATTTCATGCAATTGGCGCCCGTACACTAAAAGCTCTGTCACTGTCACCAACTGTTTTAAGTCTTTATCGTTTGGAACATAAAATTAATGTAGGCCCTATCGGGGGAGGAACAAAGCGTTCGGGAAAGTGTATATAATTCAAGTAAGAGCCAAGACCATTAGGCCTAAGACATTTAACAACTAAAAGAAGGATTTTATATTGAATTCTAAAATAAATGGGAGCTGGGTTTTTTCCCGCACGTATGCAGTGAATAGCCACTTTGCTCAGTAACCCCAGCAAGAATTTGGCTCCTTTTAAAAATTGCTTTAAAGTCTTAAATTTTTGTTTATAGAAATGAAATAAATTAACTATTAGTCAATCCCCACGCTAAAAAACATTTACTCCAGTAGCTCATGGTAGTTTTGTATGCACTTATATGTCCAGAGCTAAACTCTTTAAAAATCATATATTTGAAGGTTATTGAACAGTTTTTGGTTGGTGTCACATTTTTCACCGGCGCCGAAATACGTGAAAATGCCACGCCCCTTTTTAAGCGCATCACTACCCCCCGCCATTACTGTATCTCTAGAACCGGTTGACCTAGAAGGTTGTGTGACCACTCAAAATCTTCGGAATGGCCACATTATAGGGGTCTGTAATACATTTATATGTTTAAAAGTCAATAGCTTTTAAGATATTTGCCAAAAACTGACATTACAGGGGGTCTGTAATACATGTTAAAAAGTCAATGGTTGTTAAAATATTTGCAAAAAACTGATTTATTATTATACTATTGACCCTTTGTTATATTTCCTGTTGTAATTTTACATATTGTCCATATTAATTATGTGGATTTCTACACTTTTCCTTTTTACTACATCCACAAAACATAACACAGTTTATGTTTGCAAGTGCACGTCTTAGTACACTCATACATGATGTTGGGAATTTGAATGGAAGCGGTAGGTCATCAGGTCTGCATGGTACTGGCAGTATAACAGTTGTAATTCCGGCATCTGATTTTCTATAACCATACTGGCATGGATCTGGTTTGGTGACTGCAGGAGTTGACAGTGATATGCCCGCTTGGTGTGTTCTTGTATTGTTGAAGAACAACACACAAGATGGTTGAAGTCAAGCTCTTTCTTGGAGTTGTGGTACTGCTCCCACCGATACTCATTGAATGTTGAACAGTCGGTTTTCGTTAATCCGGACACAAGGAATTATTCAGCTTTAGTTATCATCGCTGGTGACAAGTTATCTATGACAAACCCTTCCAATAGGGAGAGGTCCATAGATGATTTCATGCCAGAAAGTTTTTACAAAACTGATTTTAACCCCCTACCTAGAATCTACAAAGTGATGTTTTTCTGGAAGGTTATTATGTATATTTAAATATTCTATATGTTACAACGCGGAAAATTGGGTCTCACTAACTTTTCTAGGTAGTATATGTAACTGTCACCATGAAGCGTGCGAAAAAAAAATTGAGGTGGGGGGGGGGATTATGCAAATGAGATTACTTAGTAGGTCACCAGAGGTCAAAAGGTCACCGATTTCAGAGGTTGCTAGAAATTTGACACTACTTTGTGAATTCCACTGAAACAGATGATAACATGCAATTTTCTCATTATAATACTTGGAATTCTTTATTATAGATAGTATTTGACAATTACAAATCACCCTTGCTTAATTATTTTATTACAAAATAATTTTGAGACAAAGAGAAAAAGTTCTTATTTACCAAGTCACCCAAACTACTGCTTATTATTACAATATTCTCTAAAACTGCCCCAGATTTATTATTATACTATTGACCCTTTGTTATATTTCCTGTTGTAATTTTACATATTGTCCATATTAATTATGTGGATTTCTACACTTTTCCTTTTTACTACATCCACAAAACATAACACAGTTTATGTTTGCAAGTGCACGTCTTAGTACACTCATACATGATGTTGGGAATTTGAATGGAAGCGGTAGGTCATCAGGTCTGCATGGTACTGGCAGTATAACAGTTGTAATTCCGGCATCTGATTTTCTATAACCATACTGGCATGGATCTGGTTTGGTGACTGCAGGAGTTGACAGTGATATGCCCGCTTGGTGTGTTCTTGTATTGTTGAAGAACAACACACAAGATGGTTGAAGTCAAGCTCTTTCTTGGAGTTGTGGTACTGCTCCCACCGATACTCATTGAATGTTGAACAGTCGGTTTTCGTTAATCCGGACACAAGGAATTATTCAGCTTTAGTTATCATCGCTGGTGACAAGTTATCTATGACAAACCCTTCCAATAGGGAGAGGTCCATAGATGATTTCATGCCAGAAAGTTTTTACAAAACTGATTTTAACCCCCTACCTAGAATCTACAAAGTGATGTTTTTCTGGAAGGTTATTATGTATATTTAAATATTCTATATGTTACAACGCGGATAATTGGGTCTCACTAACTTTTCTAGGTAGTATATGTAACTGTCACCATGAAGCGTGCGAAAAAAAAATTGAGGTGGGGGGGGGATTATGCAAATGAGATTACTTAGTAGGTCACCAGAGGTCAAAAGGTCACCGATTTCAGAGGTTGCTAGAAATTTGACACTACTTTGTGAATCCCACTGAAACAGATGATAACATGCAATTTTCTCATTATAATACTTGGAATTCTTTATTATAGATAGTATTTGACAATTACAAATCACCCTTGCTTAATTATTTTATTACAAAATAATTTTGAGACAAAGAGAAAAAGTTCTTATTTACCAAGTCACCCAAACTACTGCTTATTATTACAATATTCTCTAAAACTGCCCCAGTAGTTTTGTATTGAAGCCCCCTGAGTAAGATTGTGCTGCCCTCTATTAGGTCTTTCCATAAACTGATTCAGTAGGCCTACTATTTTCAAAGAATTGCCATGTACATGTTATGTATGATAGAGTGGTCCTAAACTCTTTTACTGTTATTACAAAGGTGGGGGGGATTTTCAAGTTACAAATACGTGTCTTAGTACCAAATTCCAGATATGATGTTACATATCACCGAAACGCACGTTCATTGCTGTTTTCTTCAAATATGTAAATAGTTTTCTGGCACATTCATATTTACTTAGTTTACAGAACGATCAAAGTTGGATGGTCCTAAACTCTATTACTGTCAAGTAGTAAGGGTGCCTGTCTGACTACGCTCGTGCGTGCATGCGCAGACGCATGCACGTGCATGCACGTGACCTTGCACGTGTTTGACCTTGATGACCCCTTGCACGTGTGTGACCCCTTGCACGTGTTTGACCCCTTGCACGTGACCTTGCACATGCACATGCAGAAAGAGAGGGCGCGCGCGCGGAAGAAAGAGAGAGAGAGAGAGAGAGAGAGAGAGAGAGAGAGAGAGAGAGAGGGAGGAGGGAAGAAGAGGGGAGAAGGGGGAAGAACTCTTTTCCATTGATTAAGTTGGCCCTGAAAAGGGCCGTTTGGTCAGACTAGAATGCCAGAGTACGCCGCACTTTATGTCGGTTGCGTCTAATAGCCTCCACTAATTCGGGAGGAGGTCTTTTCCTGGGAGGTGTTTTTAATACCTCGTCAGGTAAGACAAAGATATCGTCTGGGGTGATGATGGCAAGAGTATCACCCCTGAGATACATCAAGGTGTCCGCATTGGGGTTTTCACCGAGGCGAATGATCGGAGCACCGTTTGCCATTGTGACAAAGAGAGATGAATGTTGTGTCGTTTTATAACCGTTAGGACGAATCCATTTGATATGACGTCACGGACGAGTCCATTCATAGCGTGGCGTTACAGTGCTTAGGATAACGTTATGCAACGTTATGCATCGTAGGGTGTACGTTGAAGGCTAAATATAGATGTGATGCAACGTTATGCAACGTAGGGTGTACGTTGGAGGCTAAATATAGATGTAATGCAACGTTATACAACGTATGTGCAACGTTATATCACGTGGGGTGTCGGACAGGGATAAAAGCGAGCGACGGGAGCGGTTCTGGCATTTTCAAGCTATCACCGAACGAAGAAAGATGAGTTTTACATTACGCCCCGTCGATAGAAGATACAGTCGCTTATTTAGAACCGAGTCGCTATGTGTAGACATAGACTTTTTGGAAGATTGGTCCCACGTACCAGCCGCTGATGTGCCTCAGCAACTACACAACACCGTTGAGGCCATCATTGAGGAAATTCGCCGAACTTTGAACGCCAGCGAAAGTGACTACGTACGAATTGCCATTAGTCACCCGGGACTCAAAACACCTATTTGGTTACCGTTTCGAGAGTATCGTCTGTTAAAAGCTGAAGATGTTTTACAGAAAGTGGCTGCCGTCTTACAGAGCAATGAGGAATTTCGACTCGATCAACGCATGTCCATGAATATTTGTCACGTGTCCCCTCCCGATGGTAGAGGTAGCGGAACAAACGTCAAGAAGAGACACAGTGCCAATTTTGACGAGTATTTAAAGAAAAAGCAATGCCTCGTCACCATAAAGAATACCGATGACTTGTGTTTCCAGCGAGCTATTGTCGTCGCTCGTCACTATGCGAACAAACAAGACACCCCTGAGTGGCAAAGAGAGAGGAGGAGATTATTCAGGACAGGACCCCATTCGTGGCAGACGAAGAAAACAGAAGCACTCATCGATGCCGCCGGTGGAACCAAGGAAGCTTGTACGGGGATGGAAACATGGGAACTGTACGCCAAGTATTTGGGAGGACAAGGATACCAACTCAACATTTTCTCTCAAGCCATCTTTGGTAAGGCCATCTATCGAGGAACAAAACACATCACTGGAACACCAAAACAGCTGAACCTGTATTTACACAGCAGACATTATGACGTTATTACTTCCATGCCCGCCTTTGTGGAAAGGTCGTATTTTTGTGAGACCTGTCAAGTGGGATACAATCGTGCCGAGAAACATTCGTGTCACGTCATGTGTCAAGGATGCAAGAAAGTGGGTCCACCCTGTCTACCCGATCCCAACACAAAGACGTGTTACTGTTGTCATCGAGTGTTTGTGAGCCGACAGTGCTTCGATAACCATCTCGCCACCCGTTCCAGAGCCAATGGTAGTATATGTCATCGGTGGAAGAAATGCGTAAAATGTCAGAAGGAATGGGACGTCATCGCAGCCAAGCGAAATTTAGAAGAACATCGATGCGGAGAATACAAGTGCTCCATCTGCCGTGAGTGGCACACGGCCGCAAAACAGTTTTGCTACATTCAACCGTTAAAATCACCCATCGACATGGACAGAGACAGGAAGACACAAATCGACAAACAACAGCAATCAACGTTGACCCGTTTCGTCTTCTTTGACTTTGAATGCCAGCAAGATACCGGTGAACACATACCCAACTTATGTGTTCTGCAAGTGTGCTGTCACTTTTGTATCGATAACCAAGAACCCTGCGAGCACTGTGACACGTACTGGAATCACCAACGGGAAATTGTGTTTAAAGGACCAAACACACTGGACGATGTGGGCAAATGGTTTTTACAACTCGCTGCTCACGGTACGGTGGTAGATGGTCGGAAAAATGACAGTCACGAATCGAGTCCCGTGATCGCCGTGGCTCACAACTTTAAAGGTTACGATGGACTGCTAATTTTACAGACGCTGCACAAACATTCCGTGGCGCAACCTGAAGTTATAATGCAGGGTGGGAAAGCGATGACTATCACTGTCGGTACGGTCAAATTCATCGATTCCCTCAACTTTTTACCAATGGCTTTACGGGACATGCCCAAAACCTTCGACCTGCAAGAATTGAAGAAAGGTTATTTCCCTCACCACTTTAACAGACCTGAGAATGAAGATTACGTGGGCGCTTATCCTCCCAACACCGATTACGATCCGGATGGCATGAGTGTGTCGGAACGAGAGAAGTTTCACGCGTGGTACCAACAACACAGTCACGACGTCTTTGATTTTCGCCAGGAAATTTTGACCTACTGTAAGAGCGATGTGGATGTCTTGCGTCGGTGTTGTGGTGTGTTTCGCGAGATATTCCTGATGGACACGGGCATCGACCCCTTTGAGAAGAGCCTGACCCTGGCCTCCGCCTGCAGTCGCGTACTACGCACACACTACCTGGAGAAAGACACACTCGTCGTCATTCCTCGAGCCCTGATGCAAGAGCCGACATCGGGTCAAGACTGGCATCGCTTCCAGCCTCGACAACAGTCCAACAAAGCACTTCGTTGGTTGGAATGGGAACAGCATCGACAGACCATGGCCGCTTTCCGGAACCAGACCCCTCTACCAAACATTCGACACGCCCGCAACGGTAGTGAATGTCGAGTCGGCCCTTACAGTTTAGATGGTATGGACACGACCACGGGTACAGTGTACGAGTTTCACGGCTGTGCCTTTCACGGTTGTCCCAAATGTTTTCCGGGTCCCGTCCAAGACGTTCAACATAAACATCCCTACGATCCCTCGCGCAGTATGCGAGACTTGTACCAGAAGACCCAGGAACGTCACCGTCAACTCCAGGAACAGTACGGTATGCAGACCATTCGCGTCATGTGGGAGTGTGAGATGGAAGAAGAACGACGCCATGATCCCGAGATGGACGAATTTCTGATTGGATTGGAAGATCAGCAATGGCCCGCTCCCGAACCTCTGATGCCCCGCAACGCTTTCTTTGGCGGAAGAACGAATGCCATTCAACTGTTAGTCAACGAGTCGGCCGAAGAGATGCGCTACATCGACGTGGTGTCCCTGTACCCTTACATCTGCAAGTACGGTACCTTTCCCATCAAGGAACCCACGATCGTCACACAGCCCGATCAAGACCAGTGGCAGCAGTACGAAGGGTTGATCCAGTGTTCCGTGTTACCACCACGTGGCCTGTACCACCCGGTGCTCCCGTTTCGACGAAAACAGAAACTGGTGTTTGCCCTGTGTCGAAGCTGCGTCGACGAACACATGCAACAAGGGGAGATTGCAGAATACCAACCTTGTGATCACACCGACGAACAGCGAGCCTGGGTGGGTACATTTGTCACTCTGGAACTGAAGAAAGCGGTGAGCCTGGGATATCGCGTATTAAAAGTATACGAAGTCTGGCACTGGAAAGAATTCAGCACCTACGATCCCGAGGCCAAAACGGGTGGTCTGTTTACGGGGTACATTAATCACTACCTAAAGAAGAAGATGGAAAGTAGCGGTTATCCCGACACCTGTCACACCGAAGAAGACAAGATCCGCTTCGTGAACGACGTGTACGACACCGAAGGTATTCGTCTGGATCCCGCATCGATAAAACCAAACAAAGGGATGCGGGCGTTTAGTAAACTTCAGCTCAACACGGCTTGGGGGAAATTCGGACAGCGAGACAATTTTCCCAAGACAGAATATATCACAGAGCCCAGCGTCTTCTTTGAAAAAATGTTGGACGTGACCCAGACCGTGCGAGATGTACAGTTAGTCAACGACAACATGGTCTTGATGGAAACGTTGAAAAAAGAAGGACATGTCGCACCCTGTCCCATCACCAATGTGGTTATCGCCGCCTTCGTCACGGCCCAGGCCCGTTTGAAACTCTATTCCGTCTTGGAAAAGTTGGGAGAGCGCGTATGCTATTTTGACACGGACAGCGTCATCTACCAATATAATCCTAAATCATGGAATCCCCCGGAAGGTTCGAGTTTAGGCCAGTGGAAGAACGAGTTGCCCGAGAACGTCACCATTAAGGAATTTGTGAGCGGAGGACCAAAGAATTATGCGTACAGACAAAGCGATGGAAAAACGGTATGCAAAGTCCGGGGATTCACCTTGAATTATCGTGCCTCCCAACAACTGAATTACGTCATCATGAAGGAGAACGTACGGCACGTCAATCAAAACGAACCGCTTGTCATCTCCAATCCGTTTAAGATTTCGAGATCACGTGATCGACGTCTTTGGACACGCCCCGAGAACAAAAAATATAAAATCGTGTACGACAAGCGTTTAGTTCAATTCAATGACAATGGCCAACCGATCAACACTTACCCCTATGGATACTGACTTTCATTTGTCAGGAACGTGGCGACCAAACAGAGAAGATGATGAATCAGCAGCAACGAATACGGATATGGTCGAAAAACTCAGAGAACGATGGCTCAACTTCCGTGTCAGCAAGTGTTATTTGCCAATAATAGAAACAAGTCAGCGCCAGGAGTGTTTCGGCTGCAGTATGGCTCACCCCAGTGTGAGATACCATGCGTGTCAAGGACTAGGTGTGTCTTCCATAACGGGCCAAGCCTCGCACCCTGTTGACGATTACAGTCACTACCTCTGGTTGGACGAGCCGAAATCAGAAGACGTCGATAAAGTATTAGACAGTCTGGTGGACGACCCATGGAAACGAGTCAAGATCTGGGAAGACGAACGACGATGGCAGGAAGATGTCATGCAAGCCTTGAGAAAGTACTGGGAGATCGTTCCTGGGTTTAAGATGGCGGTGATCAAACGCAAAAATGGAGTGTGCCCCATACGCGTATGGATGGAGCAGTCATCGGAGAGAATGTTATATTGGGAACTGAATGAAATGGATACCGAAAAGATCTCTGACATGGTGATAGAAGGTTGGGAATCTCTCGGCAGACAGCTGGGGGTCAGTGAAGAGTATATTAGTCACGCCAAGAAGATTTACCCAAACGACACACGGAAACAAATCATTAACATGTTCAACCAATGGCGAAGAATGTACGACAAGGAAGCTGGCTATAGGCTGTTGGTACAAGAAATGCAGGGAAACATTAAGCGAGCCAATCTAGTGACGTTGATGGAAGCCTGTCTCGCGAGTGGAGCCGTCATCGCTTGGGACGACCTGCTACCGTATATGGGCAACCTGATGTACCAATTGATACACGGGAAGAAATAGACTCGAATCAGTTAGTTTTATGTCTGTTTTTTTATTGTACAATACCGTATGCAACATGAGCAGAAATAGGAAGAACCGTTTAAGATTTTTAGATCACGTGATCTCTGGACACGCCCCGAGAACAAAAAGTATAAAATCGTGTACGACAAGCGTTTAGTTCAATTCAATGACAATGGCCAACCGATCAACACTTACCCCCATGGATACTGACTTTCGTGTCTCGGGAGGATGGCGACCGAACAGAGATGGAGACGAACCGACAGAAAATACAGATTTGATCGAGAAACTAAGACGACGATGGCTCAATTTTCGGGTCTGCAAGTGTTACCTACCCATCATAGAGGAAAAGCAACACGAGGAGTGTATTGGATGCAAGTACGATCACCCCAGTCAGAGATACCATTCGTGTCTGGGATTGGGCGTGTGTTCCATAACGGGCCGAGCCTCACACCCTGTCGACGATTACAATCACTACCTCTGGTTGGACGAGCCGAAACCAGAAGACGTCGATAGCGTGTTAGGCAGTATGGTGGACAACCCACGCGACCGAGTCAAGACGTGGGAGGACGAACAACAATGGCGGGAAGACGTGGACGAAGCCTTGAAAAAGTTTTGGAGTGTGGTTCCGGGATTTAAGACGGTGTTGATCAAACGCAAAGACGAGTTCATCGAACCCAAAGAGAATCCCATACGTCGGTGGATGGACGAGCTACCAGAGAAAAAGAAACGATGGTTCCTGGATCAAATGGATATCAACGTCATGTCCGGTAAACTGGGCGAAGGCTGGGAATGTATTGGCAGACATCTGGGAATCAGAGAAGCACGGATCAGTCAAGCCAAGATGAGTCATCCTAACAACGCGCGCATGCAAATTTTCACCGTGTTCAACCAGTGGCGACAAAGACATGGTAATCGAGCCAGCCTGATGACATTGTTGGAGGCCTGTCACGTGAGTGAAGCTGTCATTGATTGGGAAGAAGTGCAAAAGTACGTGGAAAGCCTGGAAATCATAGACTAGACACGGACCAATAGAAACGAAGGAAAAGAAAGAACCAATCAAAAGAGAGTGACGTCACAACCAAGGGTATAAGAAGCAAAGTCTCAGAATAAAATTTCATTCTACTCTCAATGGCTAGTCAAGTTTGTTTCTCCTGTAACAATGTCGGACACTGGTATAGAGACTGCCCTGCTCGTTCCCAACAGCAGCAACGAAATCCACAACCAAGACAAGACAGATCAGCTTATGGTTCCTATGGAAAATGTTACCGCTGTGGAGAACCAGGACACTGGGCGCCCCAGTGTGGACAACGAGCCGAAGCCCAAAAAGCGAAAAGTGACGAAGAAAGAAAAGAAGACGTCAAAAGAAAGTGTTACGGGATCAAGAGACCCACCGACGACAACCACAAATGTCTCAACTGTGGACAGCTTGGTCACGGCCTGCTCGAGTGCGAAAAAGAAATCCAAACAGAAAACAACTTTGAAGCCGTTGCCAGTCGCATGTTCGACAACAACGTCGATATGCCCAGAGACAACACCCGCAGTCAGCGATACTGGTACTGGTCAGGAGAAGCGTTCGAATTCTACAGGCGCTACAAAGAAAAACAGAAAACAGAAGCCTGTCAGTCCTCCAGTTATTACCCCAACTACGAGTGAAACTGACGAAACCCCGAAGCCGGCTGTTATTTTGTTGGCGGAGAAGGAAGCAGAAAGTTTTGCCCGAGCATTCATTCAGTATGCGGGTCCGAGAGATATGACCGAAGTCTTGGCGTATCCCCCCTGTTTCGATATGAGCGAATGGGTACCCGTTGTCGTCACGTTTGCTGAAGTGGAAGACTGGCACCCACACGATACGATGCAGAAGCTGTTGGGAAAAGTGTATTGGATTCCTCGTGTCCTGAGAAACGTACCCTGGTTGAGACAAGAGATCCTGAAGAGAGAACGCGTTAACTAACATTTTTTCTTTTCCTTTGTACTATATGTTGTATTGAATGTATTTTTGAATGCTCTTTTTTGTATTTTTTGTAAAATAAAATCTGTTCTTATTTCACTTCATGTCTGTTGTTCTGTGGTGGGCGCGAAGGTATAAAAGGCAGGGGAGAAGGGGATTGGGGGACAGTGCAAGATGGATGTGGCGTTCAAACACCCCTTTACCATGTTAGTCAGCGGTCCAACAGGGGTTGGCAAGACGGTCTTTGTACAGAAATTTCTCCAAGCGTCTCTGTTCGACATCCCTCCCCAACGCATCGTGTGGGCCTACGGAGAATGGCAAGAGAGTTACGAACACTTTCCATACACTTATGTCAAAGGATTGACGGATATTGACGACGTGATGGGGCAAGTCAAAGGGCCCCAATGTTTAATCGTGGATGATTTGATGGGGGAAGACACGGAGATATTGCAACAGTGGTTTACGAAAAAAAGTCATCACCACGACACGAGTGTCATTTACATTGTGCAAAATTTGTTTGACAAGCGACAGCGTACCATCAGCCTGAATGCCCATTACTTGGTTTTGTTCAAAAATCCTCGAGACGCCTCGCAAATTAGTACGTTGGCCCGTCAGATGTACCCTTCCCATACCAAGTATATGGAGGAAGCTTTCAAGGATGCGACGAGTACCCCTCGCAGTTACTTACTCGTTGATTTGAAGCCCGACACACCCGAGACTCTGCGGTTGAGAAGCAACATTTTACCCGAAGAGGAACCACCCATCGTCTACGTCCAAAAAGTATAAAAGGGGGACCTGTACCTCGAATTGATTCTGTTTGTCACGATGGCTCGCACGAAGAATACGCAGCGGAAACACCCACCTCCGACCCTTCCCCGGGCGACGTTCCCGACCTTGGCACCGGACCTTCGTGGTCCCACGGTACGAAGGCGCACTCGTCCGAACATGAGGGCCCCCAGAACCCAATGGTTACCCCCCTCGTTGACACCACCCACGAGTCCTATGTCTCCCTTACCGCTCACACCACCACGCTTTTTCTCCCCAGTCACACCCCCACGACCCATGTCACCACGTTCCCCTTCTCGGTCTCCCTCGCCGATCTTTCGAAGACCACGAAGACCACGAAGAGAAAAGAAGAGTTCTATAAAAGGATTGAAGGCGTTCATTCGCAAGTTACAACAACTGACTCCCGATATGGCTTATGGACAGCTGGCCAAAAATACGGGCAGGGCGCGTATTGGATTGTTGCAGTGGTTCAAGTTGGCGGCCAACCATTTGCTGAATGATAACATCCAACCCCTGCATGCACAACACAAGAAATGGGTGGAACGAAATCGCCAGGTGTTGACCCAATTGACGGAGAAAAACATGCCGACGGCTGAAAAACTCTCTCTGATCATGAAACCCGGAGGACGTGGATTTTTCGGGGGTGTGTTGATTCGTATCTTGCTGCGATGGAAGGAAAGGCTGCAAGAGGAAAGAAACAAGAAACGAAATAAATTCGTTCGACGAACCGCTCAGCGTGGAAAGGGTCTGAGTGCCAAAGAGTTGAATCAACATCGAGCATTGCTTCGCAAATTGACTAATCCACAAACATCGCCCAAACAACAAGGCGGTGCTATTGGTGCCTTGCTCGCTATGGCCATTCCAGCATTAGCCCCCTTGGTATCTAAACTATTGGGAGGACAACAGGGTGGTAAACATCCCTGGACACGAAGGAGCGAGAGAGCGAACGCTGGGTTTGCCGAGTTCAAGAAACTATTTGGTGGATAACCCGTGGGACAGAAAGGTATAAAAAGGGAACCGGTGCACGACCCCGAGCTCAGTCATGGAGACACTGCGGTATCTATTGAACACTGCACCCAAAGACCGCCCACTTTTGCTCGAGACCCAGCCCATTGTCGACGGTGTGTGCGAGTGTATTGGAAACCTAATTCGTGGCAACGTTCCTGTGGCCGACAAAGAAATCAAACGTTTGAAAAAGGACGCCCCCTTGTTACGACGTTTGGGCACGTCTAAAACACCTTGGAAGACCCGTCGGCGACTTCTGAAACAACAAAAAGGAGGATTCTTCACCCGGTTGTTTCGGTCTTTTCCAAAAGATGAAATTCGCCAAGAAAATGAAACTGGTACCCTTCGACGGACCCACCGACGTCAAACCCGTCAAAGTCATGCAAGTCGAACCCGTGTACGATCGAGATCCACTGCAGCAGGCCGTCGAAAATGTTCACCAAGACATGCAACGCGTGCTAAACGACCCAACACTGGGCGACGAAAATAAAATGCAACGGTACGGACAGTTGTTACAGCGTTATCAAACGATGCAAAAGAAAAGAAAACAGGTCATTCCCTTGTCGGACGAAAACATACCCGAGCACAAAGAAGAAGCAGCCGTGGTGTCGGAGATACCCATTCTGGAGTCGGTTCCCCGAGCCTATCAACATCGAGCTCGCCTTTTGTTGAAACACATGAAAGAAAAGACACCTTGGTCGTGGAATGAGAACTTGGAATTGATTCGGAATGGCGTACCCGTACCAGGTACCAATGCCATTGACATTGTGAACGATTTGGTTCGTCGGCGAAAGAATACCCAGGCCCCTATGGGATGGTTTGGCGTGATGCAAAGTTTAAAGGCCACGAACGTACCGCGCGAAGCCATTGGTAATCAAGAACGATGGAACGTATTGTCCACGCCACCCACACGGCCTCCGCCGCGACGTCCGAGAAAGAAGAAAATCTCCAGTACGGATACCCCTAGTACATCTACCAGAAGATGGCTGTCTTTGCAAAACCTATAAATAGTCTGATCATATGACAATCGATTGAAACATGGAACGAAAGCTGAAGAAAGTATATTACGACCCGAAACACCCGGCCGCTTTCGGTGGAGCCCTGGGCCTTCACAAAGCTACTGGTGTGGCTTTGGACCAAGTCAAGACATGGTTGAAACAACAAAGGGCGTACACCTTGCACAAACCACTGAAAAAGAAATTCTCTCGGTCCCCCACGGTGGTGGCCGGGATAGATCACCAATGGCAAGCAGATTTGAGCGATATGTCGGCCTTGGCCCAACAGAATGAGGGATACAGGTTTTTGCTGTGCGTCATCGATGTATTTTCCAAGTACGCATGGGTGTTGCCTCTCAAAAACAAGACGGGGGACAGTCTGGTAGACGCTTTTCGTCGAATCTTTCAAAGTCGACAACCTCTACGACTTCAAACGGATAAAGGTACCGAATTCCTCAATCGAAAAATGCAAACGTACTTGAAAAAGAAAAATATTCATTTCTTCGTGACACACAACGTCGAAACCAAGGCCAGTGTGGTGGAACGATTTCAACGGACATTGAAAGAGCGTATGTGGCGATACTTTACTCATCGACAAACACAACGGTACATCGATGTGCTAGACGAATTGGTTCGGGCTTATAATGCTAGACGACATCGTACCATTGGCATGGCACCCAAAGACGTTCGTCCCGAACACGAATGGATGTTGACAACACCTCCACGTCCCACCAAAAAGAAAAAGAAAACCATGGACACCGGCACGACCGTACGTTTGGCTTTACCGAAACATGGGGCTTTTGATAAAGGTTACTGGCCAAACTGGACTCTGGAAACATTTAACGTTACACCCAACATCGGTCCCGGCTACAAACTTTTGGACGAAAGAGGTGAACCCATACAGGGCACCTTCTATCCCGAAGAATTGCAAGCGGTCCAAGTCAACGACGATGAGATCTTTCCCATCGAAAGAGTACTCGAAAGAAAAAAAGACAAAGTTTTGGTGAAATGGTTGGGCTATCCGGCGAGTTTTAATTCGTGGATCGACAGGACCAGTCTCCAAAACGTATAAATAGGAGCGAGAGACGTCAACCTCAGTCAACATGCAAGACGAAATCACGTCTACGTCCGCGAGTGCCCACAATTGGTCGCTCTTGGGAAAACGTGTGCCACAAGCGGAAATTGTCTTTTTCTGTCAAGTGATTTTAGTGTACGTCGTGGCGGGAGTTTCTTTGTCCCAGTTGGCCTTCAAACCCGACGGATCGCAGACTACCTTGTGGACGGCTTTGCTCTCCAGTACCTTGGGTTACCTGTTACCTTCACCGACCTTGAAAACCAAACATAATGAACAACGACCGACCCTTTTACCTCACGCTTCCTAGTGACAGTTCCATGTCGTGGTATCCCGACAACAAAGTCTCCAAGTATCACACCCACATGGAACCGCCACTTCTTGTCGATCATCGGGATTGGGAAGTGGGTCTGTCCATGATCACGTTACCTGACCATTGGCAAAACATCGATCAACGAGACAACACGCTCGGCTTACGCATTCATCCTTGGTCGCCCCCGAGCACGGCGTCCGAAGTAAAGATATGTCGGGACCGCCACAGGATTGACCCGTCGAATTGTTTCAAAGGTGTAAAGGGTGGTGAGATCAAGGGATCGATCGAAATGGAAACGCACATCAAGAGTGACGACTACGAGTCGCTGAGACACATCCTGGATGTCCTGAACACTAGACTGGATGATTTGTGGAACCTGACTCCCATCTACGATCATTTGGCCAATCAACCCAAACGTTTGGATCCCAATAACAAGGAAATGACCGACGAAGAGAAGAAACAGCAAATCGCCTACGAAACTCGAGAGATGATGCGTCAAGGGGCCGTATCAAGAGGTTCCTTCGTGTCTTTCAAGAAAGACAACACTAACGATAAAGTGTATCTGAAGATCAATCACGTGCAGACGCTTTTCTGGTTGGACGTGTTGCCGAAAATCGAACTTCGTCTGTGTGGTCCCATCGTGTCCATGTTGGGATGGACTGGAAACGAAATGATGATTTCCCTGCAGTCAATCGAAATGACCGGCGAAGATGGCCAAAGTCTACGGTATTTCTACGCCCACCACATCGCGAATCTTCAAATCCAGTTCGATCTGTTTTACATCTACACGGACATTATCGAACCCCAGATCGTAGGCGACGTGAAGGCTACTTTGTTGGACGTGATTCCCAGTCGACGATTGTATCACCGCCCCGCCAGGATTCACTACTTACCTCTGAAGTACAGTCGACTAAACTCCATTGGTCTCTATATAAGGAACGGAATGGGGAAAGCCGTGCCATTTCTCGACGGTAAGGTGGTGGTCCAACTTCATTTTCGCCGCCGATGATGATTCGAGTGTACAAAGGTGGAGTGCTCAGACAGCGAGGGGCTGGCAATGGTCTGGTAGTGTACAAGGGGGGAATTCTGAGACAACAGGGTGCCGGTCGATGGTCGGGGTTATTGAATGCCGTCAAATCGGTCGGGAAGACCTTGTGGTCGGCGGGCAAAGAGGCCGTGAAAAAGAATGTGGTCCAAATGTTACCCAAAGTGGGGCAAAGCGTGCTCGACGCCGTCAGTGGTCGTGAAAAATGGAACTGGAAGAAAGTCGCCCAGGACACGCTTCGCCCCGCGTTGTCAAACACGATGTCCGACACACTCAAGAACGTGGTCGCCCACCTGGAACCTATAAAAGACCCCTCACGAACCCCGTCCACTTCACATCGTCCGAAGAGGAAGAAGAAGCCACAGGTCACCTCTCACAAACGACGTAAACTAGATATCTTCGACCATGGCTACGCAGGTAATGCGCAATGATTCCTGTCCCTGCGCGCGAGACGAATTGCAGAATTTGTTCAGTGTACCCGACACGCAGACGGCCATAAACAAGGTGACCCACATTAGAAAGTATCCACTGACACCCGACCTGAACCACGATGGTCCCATCGAATTTTATATTTCCAATGCCACCACCGATTTCATCGATCTGGCCAACATGACACTACACGTGGCCCTGAAGGTGACCAAGAACGACGGGGGAGACCTGGATGCGGATAGTCAAGTCGCACCCATTAACAACTTGTTTCATTCGTTGTTTAAAGACGTCAAATTACGCCTGGGAAAGGATGCCGAAACTTTGGTCACCAACTCTCTGCCCACCTATCCCTATCGGGCTTACTTGGAGAATTTGTTGAGTTTCGGTAAGGGAGCCAAGAACGACCACCTGTCGAAACAAGTCCTGTGGGAAAAAGATACCGCCGGACAGTTCAATTCCACGAAATCCGTCGCCACCAATGGGGATGGTGGACGACAGGCACCGACTAACAAAGGATTGGAAGAACGCCAGAAAACCATCGCTGCCAGTCGCACCTTTGAATTGCAGTCACGTCTACACTTGGACATGTGTTTACAAGATCGGTATTTGATTGACGGTGTGGACCTGCGGTTGAAATTGGAAAAGCAATCCACGAAATTCTTTCTGATGTACGGTGAAGGCAACGATGCAGAAGACTACAAAGTCGAGTTCACCAAAGCCTACCTGGATATCCCGTTCGTCACTCTGGCTCCCAGTACCTACACACGGGTGGCTGCGCAACTTCAATCGTCCAACGCCAAGTATCCCCTGAAGCGTGTGGTGGTCCGCGACATGGTCATTCCCGACAATCGCACCAGTCACGTCTTAGACAATCTGTTTGTCAACGAAAGCCTACCAAAGAGATTAATCGTGGGTATGGTACGTAACACGGCCTACGATGGAAGAAAAAACAGAAATCCCTTCGAATTCCAACACAATCAATTGGAAAACATCAAATTGACCAAGAACGGTGAAATTGTAGACGAATACGACGTCAACTTTCCCCAGCGACAAGCCATCACTCCCTACCTGGATTTGATGAAAAGGGTGGCCGTCTTAAACACCCGAGAAGACCTTGACCTCCCTTTCCACGACTATATCAATGGGTACACCTTGTATTGTTTCGATTTGACCAACGACCACGGAGCCGATGGTAACTACTTTCATCCCAAAGCGGCGGGTAACCTGTCTTTGGAACTCAAGTTCGCTGCGGCCCCGACCAATCACCTCAGTCTTGTTGTGTTTGCCGAATACGACAATGTCTTGGAAATCGACGCTAACCGACAAGTCATCACAGATTGGTGAGGCTCTCTCCAATCAACAATTGACACAGACTTTAGAAAAACATCTCCCTGGTAGCGTTTTCGGGGGTGTATGGGCTCGTAATCATCTGGATATACTACGCCCGACCTCGTACCCTAAAGCCTACGTCATCAACACGGACGACGAAGACCAACCCGGCAAACACTGGACCGTGTTTGTATGCGAAGGACCAGATCACGTTACCTTCTTCGATTCGTACGGCTGTCACCCTGATGTCTACGGAGAAGCCTTTCGACGTTTCGTCCGAGATCTACAACTCCACTACCAACCCCGATGGATTCAAGGACTCGACAGTGTTGTGTGCGGACATTATTGTTTGTATTATCTATGTCATCGATTTCACGTGCCCTCCACACACGCCCTCTCCGTTTTCGGTCGCGTGTATCGTGTAAACGATATACTAGTCGAACAATGGGCCAGGGATCATTTCCCCGATTTGCAACCAGACCAGAAGAAGGGACAACGGTGTCGATGCTTTTTTGCTCTGTAAATATGTTTTTTTGTGTTCAATGCCTTTGTGTTCAAGTTCAATTTTGTGTTCAATAATATGCTTTGTAAATGTGTTCAAGTTCAATAAAATGTCGACAACATATTACGTGTCTGTTTTTTTTTGTGACGTCATGTGACGTCATGTGACGTCATGCTATTCTGATTGGTGGAACATGGTATCGCCCCAACACATTAGACTCGTCCCGTCCCGAGCTATAAATAGAAGTGTCGAAGCCAAAAGAAGTCAAAAACAAAATGGATTCTAAGGATAAGAGAGTCTGTACAACTTGTGGGGGATATCACCCTTTGTCTAAGGGGAACCGGCCAGAAGCAGATTACCTTGTCTGCTTCTGGTGTGGGGTAGATGTATCGAACACCTATCATAGGCGGTCAAAGCATGCGGTCAAGTGCGAGAAGCGACCTGTACCACGGTACTCGGCAGAGCATCCAAGATGCTCCTGTTAGTTACATTTTGAAGACCAAACGGCCCTTTTCAGGGCCAACTTAATCAATGGAAAAGAGTTCTTCCCCCTTCTCCCCTCTTCTTCCCTCCTCTCTCTCTCTCTCTCTCTCTCTCTCTCTCTCTCTCTCTCTCTTTCTTCCGCGCGCGCGCCCTCTCTTTCTGCATGTGCATGTGCAAGGTCACGTGCAAGGGGTCAAACACGTGCAAGGGGTCACACACGTGCAAGGGGTCATCAAGGTCAAACACGTGCAAGGTCACGTGCATGCACGTGCATGCGTCTGCGCATGCACGCACGAGCGTAGTCAGACAGGCACCCTTACTACTTGTCATTAAAGGGGAGGGGTATTCAATTTACAAATACGTGTCCTAATACCAAATTCCAGATATGATGTTACATATCACTGAAACGCACGTTCATTGCTGTTTTCAAATATGTAAAAAATTTCTGGCACATTCATATTTTCTTAGCTTACAGAACGATCAAAGTTGGATGGTCCAAAACTCTATTACTGTCATTACAAGAGGGGGGGATTCAAGGTAAAAATACATGTCTTAATACCAAATTCCAGATATGATATTACATATCACTGAAAGGCACGTTCGTTGCTCTTTTCAAATATGTAAATAATTTTCTGGCACATTTATATTTACTTAGCCTACAGAACGATCAAAGTAGGGTGGTCCCAAACTCTCGTATTGTGATAATGGGGAAGAGGCTGGGGTAGCCTATTCAAGGTAAAAATACGTGTCATCCGATGAAATTGGCGAGAATCCCGGATAAAATCTATCATACATTACATCTACATGGCAATTCTTTGAAATTAGTATGCCCACTGACTCAGTTTATGGAAAGGCCTGATAGATGGCACCACAATCTTACTCAGGGGGCTTCAATACAAAACTTCTGGGGCAGTTTTAGAGAATATTGTAATAATAAGCAGTAGTTTGTATGGTGGTTGTTAGCGGCCATTCTACATCGTCGACTTGTCGGGTTGGGAAGGCGACAAGTCGCGGCACGACAAAGCGAAATAATTGCATTTCGTCAACTTGTCGCTTTGTCGCTTTGTCGCTTTGTCGGGTTGTGAAGGCGACAAAGCGACAAGTCGACAAAATCAACCCGACAACGCGACAAACTAACCCGACAATCGTCGCCCTCATTTTGTCGACTTGTCGGGTCAATTTTGTCGACTTGTCGCTTTGTCGCCTTCGACTTATTCACAACCCGACAAAGTGACAAAGCGACAGTAGTAAGGGTGCCTGTCTGACTACGCTCGTGCGTGCATGCGCAGACGCATGCACGTGCATGCACATGACCTTGCACGTGTTTGACCTTGATGACCCCTTGCACGTGTGTGACCCCTTGCACGTGTTTGACCCCTTGCACGTGACCTTGCACGTGACCTTGCACGTGCAGAAAGAGAGGGCGCGCGCGCGGAAGAAAGAGAGAAGAGGGAGAGAGAGAGAGAGAGAGAGAGAGAGGAGAGAAGAAGAGGGGAGAAGAGGGAAGAACTCTTTTCCATTGATTAAGTTGGCCCTGAAAAGGGCCGTTTGGTCAGACTAGAATGCGAGGGTTAGCAGGAGCAGTTCGGCTTTTCTGTCAAATACCTTGGCCGCTTCTCGCACTCGACACATCTATCCCACACCAGAAGCAGACTAGGTAATCTGCTTCTGGCCGGTTCCCCTTAGACTATGTCGGTTTCGTCTAATGGCCTCCACTAATTCGGGAGGAGGTCTTTTCCTGTGAGGTGTTTTTAATACCTCGTCAGGTAAGATAAAGATGTCGTCTGCGGTGATGATGGCCGGCTTTTCTGCCAAATACCTTGGCCGCTTCTGGCATTTGATAAGATGCTTGTATCGTCTATGGCATGTGTTCGACACATCTACCCCACACCAGAAACAGACAAGGTAATCGGCATCTGGCCGATTACCCCTAAACAAAGGGTGATATCCCCCGCAAGTCGTACAAAATCTCTTATCCTTAGAATCCATTTTGTTTTTGACTTCTTTTGGCTTCGACACTCGTATTTATCGCTCGGGAAGGGGCGAGTCGAACGCCTTTTCCGCCAAATACCTTAGTCACTTCTAGCATTTGAGCTGATGTTTCGACATCCTATGATAGGTGTTGGACACATCTACTCCACACCAGAAGCAGACAAAGTAATCTCGACGCTGCCATTTATTGCCCGGGACGGGGCGAGTCTAATGTGTTGGGACGATACCATTTTCCACCAATCAGACTAGCATGTCGTCACAAAAAAAACCCACCTGATCAGGTGACGACATTTTATTGAGCAAAACTTTTTACCAAAGAAATCAATGAAACGAACAAACAAAAAACACATGGGTGATCACGGCAAGAGTATAACCCTTGGGATACACCAGGGTATCCGATGGGAGCACCGTCATCCATTACGATACCGAGAGATGAATGTTGTATCGTTTTATAATCGTCAGGACGAATCCATTTGAGGGTTATGACGTCACATACGAACCCGTTCATTGAAGAACGGGCGTATGATGTCGCATGTAAATCACAGTGCCTAGGTTGGACGTTGGGAACTAAACATAAACGTGATGCAACGTTAAGCAACGTATGGTGTACGTTGAAGACTGAATATAGACGTGATGCAACGTTATACAACGTATGTGCAACGTTATACCACGTGGTGTGTACGATATCAAACGTTTGATGACGTTACGACATAAGGGGGATAAACGAGGCGCGTCGCGAAAGGTTTGGTCAGTTTTACGCCACCACCGCACAAAGCCTGTACAAATACAGAAGACAAAATCTGAAACTAAAATATAATCTTATAACCTATTATAACACGGATAGAAATTAAACACTGCTGTTTTATATAACATTTACACGAATAACGCGGATGGTTTACATAAATTAAGATAGATAAAAGTTGGGTAGAATTACAGAATATGATGTGAAGTCAATTCTTTTAAATATGTGTATTACTATTGAACTTCAACTCTTAGCAACATACTACAATAAACTATTACATACCTATGGAATGAAAAAAAGCTTTTAAAATAGTAAAATTTAAAGAAGTAAATATGCTGTATATAACCATAATCATTTTAAATCCAAAGTGAAAAGTAGTTTTTTAGACACTATCATTAAGATTCCCTAGCACCTAGTGCATTCCTTGCGGATTGAATGGTTGCGCGATACCAATATTATCATTATTATTATTATAGTTACACCGTTTATACGGAGTGGTAACGGTACAGGATCGTTGTTTTGGGGGTTGTTTTTGCACATTTGTCATAATTGGAACGCGATCATCATCTCGAAGTGCAATTGGTACATTCAGTTTCACCTTGACATTGTTTCTCCGAACGTCCAATTATTCCTTCCACAGTCATCATAATGAACAATGACGTCCAGTATAGACGTCATTGCATGTGACCTTTACAAGTTAGAGTCCAATCTTCCAAACCGAGTTGTTTCCCCTTGCAGTTCACGTTAACCTCTGCTAACGACATATTTGACAATATCACCAAGATTCTTTGTATCGATGGATAATGATAAACAACACAATTGAAACCAAATAAATGATACATATATATTACTATTCTAAACTAGAAATGGGTTCATACTTATCGTAAAATAAAAAAGTATTTACAATTATACAGGGAACTGTTTCGCGAAAGATTACGGGGTTAAAGGGTCGTTAAAGTTAATATGAACTGCGCATGTGTTAATTTTAGAATATAAACACGTAGATCTGTTAACCTTTATAACGCGATTCTAAGGCCTAATACATTTACACACGACGATACGTGCAAATTAGGACTTATTTTTTTGGACGGGTAGTAATTGATGATATTTCCCCTAAAACTCATTAAATGTTTATATTGCCATTTTCATCATGTAGTTTAATCACGTGACCAATGACCTCTGGGTCAACCGGTGTAGTGCGCGAGTCGACGGCAGAGTCGAATGCTGGATAGCGAGATTTGTTTGGAGAATGGTCAAGTTCGTACTCGTACACGGATAACCAATTGGACTATAACAGGCATGCGCTGATTTATCATTACCATGGTTACTGAAAGAGAAATAAGATCTAAAGTGTGATTCTTTAATCCGATTCGGTAATGAAATATTTATGTTACGATCCTGATTTGGCCGATATCGGAATTTTCAGTCCCAATTTCGTAAACAAACAAAACACAAAAGGAGGATTTAATCGGTATTGTTTGGGTTTCCAGATATCACATTGCCAGATTGTTGTCTTTTCTATGAATGTACAAAACACTTTTATTGTTGAAGCAATTATAAATATAAATTTGATTTCATTATCGCTAATTTCTATATCTCGCCAAATATGTCAAAATTGAAGACGACACATATACTTTACAACTCGTCCATAATTTAATGCATTGAACCAAAATTTAAAATGTGTCCGCTATCACTCAGCCTTAGCGTTGGCAAATCTATGATTAAAGGGTGTACAGATTTAACTGAATACTATCTAGGGTCTTAGACGCTACACACGAATTATTAGTCCGTTCCAATCAATAGTGATCATGTTACGCCCACAGAATGTACACATATTAACCAGGGTGGATTCTGGTCACGTGACCCCCATGGACGTAAAGTTATGTTGGTGGTCGTCACTAAAGACCCGCCGCCATGTTTCAACTAGGAAAGAATGAACGCTATGTAAGGACAAACCAATTAAATTTGCCTTACTTCAACAATGTCAACCAAAAAATTGGTGATTGAAAGGTTTTACTAAAAACAAAATCGTTTTGGTATCTTTTGGGGGTTTTAATATTTAGAATAACATATAATGACGGTGGTGCATATGATTTAGGGTAGAATTGACGAAATCATGGTTATTTTATTTATAATCGAGCAAAGTGATAGCCCTCGAAAATGTTCTGACCCATAAATTTTGAAACATGGCTCCTCGTAGTTCACATAAAACTTTATTTTGGATAGATCAATTTGTTGGACGATTTGAAAGGACTACTTGATTGACAACTATAACGTCACCCTGATGATAAATAAACAAATAAATATAATTTTAAACATAAATAAATAATCTGCCTCTGTCATCCACCAATAGAGTATTATTGGATGGGAATAAAATAAAATTACTTATGCATATCTGCAGTCTCGTTTTGATTTTTTCCGTGAGTGACGTCAGACGTTGGGAATGTCTTTATAGGCTATTACAACTGAGCACATAAACATAGCCAGCGAGGCCTTAGGCCTATATGCCATGGTTTTTTTCAATTTCATGGTGTCTTTGATTAAAAACTACGGAGCGATATTCAATTTTACAAGAAAATAAGATTAACGTTACGGGATATTAGAAGTAGCATCGAATAAATAAAATATGAGGCCTTATTTATTTTACAAAATGCAACTGGAAATGAACTAATGAAGTTGTTTAATTCTTATCTAAATTAACCATGTTTTGTAACTAGCTCTGAGATTTAAAGCGGGAATCTAGAGAAAAGAAAATGAAGGAAGCATAAGCTTATATTATTGCAAGAAACTTTCACTTTAATACATAATTTTTTTAGGGGTGTATATCTTACTTATGAAATGATAATCCACTCCCCTTTGTTTTGTCTGACATTGAAATGACCAAAACAACAACTACTCTCAGTCATATTGGTATTTTATCATATTATATGGCGACGTAGACGGTTGTAAAATTATATACACCTCTATTAGTTAGTGACACCTTTCCCTTACGCGCCACATTGGTATTTTTCACGGAAACCGGTACTTGTGTTTTCTTTCCTGATAAATTTAATGACGTGGTCTTTTTTTAGAAGATGTTCAACAACAATACTCGATTTCCGAAACATTGATAAAATAAAAACCAAGTACGAACAATCCAAATCATATGACAGAATTCGAAGTCCTAAAAACGTTACAGGCAAAATAGTGTATTCAAGCAAAATTGATATTATGCTAACTTCTGCTCGAGTGACGTAATCACAGCTTCGAAGTGTTGATCGAATGCCGAGCGGTTCTTAAAACAAAACCATCCAGGACCAGACTTAAACTTTGAATGGCCTCTGCATTTCGAAATGGAGTTGTTGCAAATAAGCCAGACATTGTCTTAGGCTGAAAATAGATTCACTTTTTATCAAGTCACGTGACAAACAAGGATACTTAAAAACTGATTCTTGTGGCGTGCGGTAGTTTTTTTTCCATAAAGATATTTTGATAGTGATTTGAAGCAAACGATTGGTTGATAAATTATTTTGAATATGTTTTTGTCAAAAAAAATAGGCCTATGATCAAAACACATACTATACAATTTGTTCGCAGGAAGGCTTCATTTTTTAAGATAGGGCCTGCCGGAGTAAACTCCACTGATTGTCAATGAAACTGGATCTTTATAGTCTTACTTTACCATTTAGCGGTATATACATGTATTATTATAGCTCTTTCAAAAAAGACCCCCACAAACAAGGGGATTAACCCCATCTCACCAAACTAGTATTTGGAGTAATTATTTTATCATTGATCTCAATGTTAATTTTTGTCATACCTAGTTTTGGGACATTCTATGCTATTTATAAACTGTATTCGAGTAAAGATGCCAAATATCTGATCGAAATCTTCAAGAGTGGTAACCGGAACAGCACATGTACAATTATTCACTCATTTAGTCTCGTTCACCCAGGATCCCCTAGTCTTCAACGTACGGAGTGTCTCATCTTCAATAGAAGACTTGATCTCGCTTTAACTACGTACATCTTATTAAAGATGCCTTCCCGGGTTCAAACTTTGTGAATTGACGATATATGTGGACTAAAAACATATTCAAAGTAACCAATCTATCAAAAAATTGCTTCAATTCCCTTTCAAAACTTTGCTTTCGTCGTGGTTACCCATAGCTACAAGGAAGCTGTTGTTAGACGCAATGTCTGCCAACTTAATTTCATTGTGGGAGGGTCCATTTTTCAGAATGTATCCTTTATACTTACTGTACATTTACCATACTTACTGAGGCCTAAGTAAATTCTTAGTTATTTCTGTCTACTTATTTTTGGACCTTTTAATCGCAGAGTCTTTTGTACGTTGACAACACTCAATCTCCCCCAAACCGCCTAACCATTTGAGCAAGAAAAAACAACTGCTCCCCGACCTAAGCTGGCAGACAATAAGCCAGCAAAACCTGTTGGGTTACTAGTTAGTGATTCCCTGACAATATTGCCCAGTGCTTACCCCATGGGCGTTTTTCGCGTAATCCAATACTTTTCTAGTAAGATTGGGTGTCTATACTTTCCATATATACCAAATTTGACATACTTTAATTGGAAATAACCACCCGATAAATACTTTGCTGGGAACCCAACTTTAAGCCCTTCACGTAACACTCTGCATATTTCGGGCCTAAGTTCAAGGTTCGACGAATTTCAAGGTTGTCGTGGAGGTCACGATGTCACAACCTCTGATTTGATGCTACTTTTGACGTGTCTGCGGTTGATGTAGCTATAAGTTTGGGAATTGTGAAGTAACCCAGCAATGGCCAGATGTTGTGAAATTCACAGTCGTTGCTTCAGGAACATGGGAATGGGTCTGGGACCGTTGTCAATATTTGATGAAAAGTTCCATTACCCATGCGTAACCGGGAGGGGGTTTTTTTTGGGGTTGAATTATAATAGCAACTAACGTTAAAAACACTTTCCGATATCCGCAATAACGGAAACACCCGAATATTAATGAGCTACAGCTAAATCACGTGACGTGACGTAAGAAAAGGCGACACACGTGTACGAAGCAGTCAATCTATATTTCAGTATGGCATCGGTAGAAAGTGACAACTTGTCAGACATTGATTTCGCCCGAATGTTCTTCCCTATCAGTACGAGCCAAGAGATAGAACGATCGGGGTTTAAAGTCCACTTAGGGCACTTCAAGACTAGCATGGTTCAATTTTAATAATTCACTTGCGCTTTTGGGGTTTGGCAGTGGGAGGAAATCGGTGGATACGGAGAAAAGCCACGAGATTGTACGAGTCAATTAAAAAAGCGAGCAATTAATCATACTCCACGCAGTGTTCCGTTCGATTAGAGATAATCCCACTACTCACTGTTTGACTGGGTGGGTATTATTGTCGCTAATTGCGACTGCTCAGTGGTCCCATTAACAACCAATCACTGACTTCGTTACAAAGGTATTACCTTTATAACAGGGCGTCTTATTTGACCAACTGTGTTTACTCAACGTTACGTCATGACTGCAAACTTTTTATGCTAAATTAACCAGCGCATAGCAGGATATTGCACTAAAACTTATTGCGTGACAAACGAGGCTATCGGCATTGACGTCAAGTAAACACTTCTGTATAGAAACGAACATACTTTCACCGTCTAAAGATTTAGGGAAGACCCAAGATTAAACGAAGGACTGTCATGTTACTGTACGTAAGTGATAGATTTGATTGAACGAGAAGAATAGACACACTTCAGGAATATGAAAACAACGGTGACAATGTTAGTTCGGAACATTGTATCATTTCTAGCGCAGAAGAACGATCGCTGCATGCTGCTTATTATTATAAAAATATAGGCCTACAGAGAATATAATTTTACCGTTGATTGTTTGTAACCCGTATTCAAATTGTATTATTCGTTTACGTCGAATTCCAATCGTGTTGATGAATAACAAATTAAAGGGGAAACAGTCATTGTGATTGAATAGTGGACCAAGCCTATTTTATTGATGGCAAATGATGAATAGGCTTAGAAGATTATCGGAGATTAATTTCAACAAGTTTACCCTAGCCGTAGGGTAATACGGGATTATATGTCCTAGCCTACTTTCTTTGTGCAACAATTGAACGAAGGTGACGTATAGGCCTATCGCTGAAAAACATTTCGATTACTCATTTACCCAGTTAAATTTTACTGACTTCTAGCGTCTAGGACCATCTATGATCAACTGCAAAATCATTGACATAGACCTATACCATAGAACTATGTACATATTTAACATAGAAAGATACATCCCAAAGTTAGACTGCCTGTCTACAGCTAGCTCCGACTGGGAACAAGTCTCGTATGACGTAGGTGGTCGCTGTGTGCAGTATGAGAAAGATAATATAACTGCAACATCTTTCTATATAATTCAAATTTCACTGGTCCGCATACAATGAGAAAAGTGTTTTGATAGAGACCGACCCTTCCGCCGCGTTGACACGTGCTTCCTGATTCATTGTTGGGGATATTAGTACATCCCCACGCAACCTAATTGACCATGTTATGCTTCCAGTAAGTCAAAATTACGGGGGGCAGTGCTCAGTTGTAATAGCCTATAAAGACATTCCCAACGTCTGACGTCACTCACGGAAAAAATCAAAACGAGACTGCAGATATGCATAAGTAATTTTATTTTATTCCCATCCAATAATACTCTATTGGTGGATGACAGAGGCAGATTATTTATTTATGTTTAAAATTATATTTATTTGTTTATTTATCATCAGGGTGACGTTATAGTTGTCAATCAAGTAGTCCTTTCAAATCGTCCAACAAATTGATCTATCCAAAATAAAGTTTTATGTGAACTACGAGGAGCCATGTTTCAAAATTTATGGGTCAGAACATTTTCGAGGGCTATCACTTTGCTCGATTATAAATAAAATAACCATGATTTCGTCAATTCTACCCTAAATCATATGCACCACCGTCATTATATGTTATTCTAAATATTAAAACCCCCAAAAGATACCAAAACGATTTTGTTTTTAGTAAAACCTTTCAATCACCAATTTTTTGGTTGACATTGTTGAAGTAAGGCAAATTTAATTGGTTTGTCCTTACATAGCGTTCATTCTTTCCTAGTTGAAACATGGCGGCGGGTCTTTAGTGACGACCACCAACATAACTTTACGTCCATGGGGGTCACGTGACCAGAATCCACCCTGGTTAATATGTGTACATTCTGTGGGCGTAACATGATCACTATTGATTGGAACGGACTAATAATTCGTGTGTAGCGTCTAAGACCCTAGATAGTATTCAGTTAAATCTGTACACCCTTTAATCATAGATTTGCCAACGCTAAGGCTGAGTGATAGCGGACACATTTTAAATTTTGGTTCAATGCATTAAATTATGGACGAGTTGTAAAGTATATGTGTCGTCTTCAATTTTGACATATTTGGCGAGATATAGAAATTAGCGATAATGAAATCAAATTTATATTTATAATTGCTTCAACAATAAAAGTGTTTTGTACATTCATAGAAAAGACAACAATCTGGCAATGTGATATCTGGAAACCCAAACAATACCGATTAAATCCTCCTTTTGTGTTTTGTTTGTTTACGAAATTGTGACTGAAAATTCCGATATCGGCCAAATCAGGATCGTAACATAAATATTTCATTACCGAATCGGATTAAAGAATCACACTTTAGATCTTATTTCTCTTTCAGTAACCATGGTAATGATAAATCAGCGCATGCCTGTTATAGTCCAATTGGTTATCCGTGTACGAGTACGAACTTGACCATTCTCCAAACAAATCTCGCTATCCAGCATTCGACTCTGCCGTCGACTCGCGCACTACACCGGTTGACCCAGAGGTCATTGGTCACGTGATTAAACTACATGATGAAAATGGCAATATAAACATTTAATGAGTTTTAGGGGAAATATCATCAATTACTACCCGTCCAAAAAAATAAGTCCTAATTTGCACGTATCGTCGTGTGTAAATGTATTAGGCCTTAGAATCGCGTTATAAAGGTTAACAGATCTACGTGTTTATATTCTAAAATTAACACATGCGCAGTTCATATTAACTTTAACGACCCTTTAACCCCGTAATCTTTCGCGAAACAGTTCCCTGTATAATTGTAAATACTTTTTTATTTTACGATAAGTATGAACCCATTTCTAGTTTAGAATAGTAATATATATGTATCATTTATTTGGTTTCAATTGTGTTGTTTATCATTATCCATCGATACAAAGAATCTTGGTGATATTGTCAAATATGTCGTTAGCAGAGGTTAACGTGAACTGCAAGGGGAAACAACTCGGTTTGGAAGATTGGACTCTAACTTGTAAAGGTCACATGCAATGACGTCTATACTGGACGTCATTGTTCATTATGATGACTGTGGAAGGAATAATTGGACGTTCGGAGAAACAATGTCAAGGTGAAACTGAATGTACCAATTGCACTTCGAGATGATGATCGCGTTCCAATTATGACAAATGTGCAAAAACAACCCCCAAAACAACGATCCTGTACCGTTACCACTCCGTATAAACGGTGTAACTATAATAATAATAATGATAATATTGGTATCGCGCAACCATTCAATCCGCAAGGAATGCACTAGGTGCTAGGGAATCTTAATGATAGTGTCTAAAAAACTACTTTTCACTTTGGATTTAAAATGATTATGGTTATATACAGCATATTTACTTCTTTAAATTTTACTATTTTAAAAGCTTTTTTTCATTCCATAGGTATGTAATAGTTTATTGTAGTATGTTGCTAAGAGTTGAAGTTCAATAGTAATACACATATTTAAAAGAATTGACTTCACATCATATTCTGTAATTCTACCCAACTTTTATCTATCTTAATTTATGTAAACCATCCGCGTTATTCGTGTAAATGTTATATAAAACAGCAGTGTTTAATTTCTATCCGTGTTATAATAGGTTATAAGATTATATTTTAGTTTCAGATTTTGTCTTCTGTATTTGTACAGGCTTTGTGCGGTGGTGGCGTAAAACTGACCAAACCTTTCGCGACGCGCCTCGTTTATCCCCCTTATGTCGTAACGTCATCAAACGTTTGATATCGTACACACCACGTGGTATAACGTTGCACATACGTTGTATAACGTTGCATCACGTCTATATTCAGTCTTCAACGTACACCATACGTTGCTTAACGTTGCATCACGTTTATGTTTAGTTCCCAACGTCCAACCTAGGCACTGTGATTTACATGCGACATCATACGCCCGTTCTTCAATGAACGGGTTCGTATGTGACGTCATAACCCTCAAATGGATTCGTCCTGACGATTATAAAACGATACAACATTCATCTCTCGGTATCGTAATGGATGACGGTGCTCCCATCGGATACCCTGGTGTATCCCAAGGGTTATACTCTTGCCGTGATCACCCATGTGTTTTTTGTTTGTTCGTTTCATTGATTTCTTTGGTAAAAAGTTTTGCTCAATAAAATGTCGTCACCTGATCAGGTGGGTTTTTTTTGTGACGACATGCTAGTCTGATTGGTGGAAAATGGTATCGTCCCAACACATTAGACTCGCCCCGTCCCGGGCAATAAATGGCAGCGTCGAGATTACTTTGTCTGCTTCTGGTGTGGAGTAGATGTGTCCAACACCTATCATAGGATGTCGAAACATCAGCTCAAATGCTAGAAGTGACTAAGGTATTTGGCGGAAAAGGCGTTCGACTCGCCCCTTCCCGAGCGATAAATACGAGTGTCGAAGCCAAAAGAAGTCAAAAACAAAATGGATTCTAAGGATAAGAGATTTTGTACGACTTGCGGGGGATATCACCCTTTGTTTAGGGGTAATCGGCCAGATGCCGATTACCTTGTCTGTTTCTGGTGTGGGGTAGATGTGTCGAACACATGCCATAGACGATACAAGCATCTTATCAAATGCCAGAAGCGGCCAAGGTATTTGGCAGAAAAGCCGGCCATCATCACCGCAGACGACATCTTTATCTTACCTGACGAGGTATTAAAAACACCTCACAGGAAAAGACCTCCTCCCGAATTAGTGGAGGCCATTAGACGAAACCGACATAGTCTAAGGGGAACCGGCCAGAAGCAGATTACCTAGTCTGCTTCTGGTGTGGGATAGATGTGTCGAGTGCGAGAAGCGGCCAAGGTATTTGACAGAAAAGCCGAACTGCTCCTGCTAACCCTCGCATTCTAGTCTGACCAAACGGCCCTTTTCAGGGCCAACTTAATCAATGGAAAAGAGTTCTTCCCTCTTCTCCCCTCTTCTTCTCTCCTCTCTCTCTCTCTCTCTCTCTCTCTCCCTCTTCTCTCTTTCTTCCGCGCGCGCGCCCTCTCTTTCTGCACGTGCAAGGTCACGTGCAAGGTCACGTGCAAGGGGTCAAACACGTGCAAGGGGTCACACACGTGCAAGGGGTCATCAAGGTCAAACACGTGCAAGGTCATGTGCATGCACGTGCATGCGTCTGCGCATGCACGCACGAGCGTAGTCAGACAGGCACCCTTACTACTGCGACAAGTCGACAAAATACAACTATTTCGCTTTGTCGCTTTGTTGACTTGTCGCCTCGGAAGTTTGTGCGAAGGTACTGTAAACAAGAAGCTCGCGTTCTTTACTGACTATTAGAATTTAATCGATAGGTCCATATTTTTGAGTTGGCACAGAAGCCCTCGCCCCGTTTGTCCGCCAACATTCGGCTTATAGCGCGATCGAGACTAAGTGTGTAATGCTTGCGCATGACCGAGATTAACTTCCAAGGCGACAAGTCGACAAAGCGAAATAATTATATTTTGTCGACTTGTCGCTTTGTCGGGTTGTGAATAAGTCGAAGGCGACAAAGCGACAAGTCGACAAAATTGACCCGACAAGTCGACAAAATGAGGGCAATGATTGTCGGGTTAGTTTGTCGTGTTGTCGGGTTGATTTTGTCGACTTGTCGCTTTGTCGCCTTTACAACCCGACAAAGTGACAAGTCGACGAAATGCAATTATTTCGCTTTGTCGTGCCGCGACTTGTCGCCTTCACAACCCGACAAGTCGACGATGTAGAATGGCCGCTAACAGCCACCATAAGTTTGGGTGACTTGGTAAATAAGAACTTTTTCTCTTTGTCTCAATATTATTTTGTAATAAAATTATTAAGCAAGGGTGATTTTTAATTGTCAAATACTATCTATAATAAAGAATTCCAAGTATTATACTGAGAAAATTGCATGTTATCATCTGTTTCAGAGGGATTCACAAAGTAGTGCCCAATTTCTAGCAACCTCTGAAATCGGTGACCTTTTGACCTCTGCAAAGTGTAGAGGAAACCCAAAGACACATTTTTAGGGGTCAACCATTATTATACACCTATTCTACTTGGAGCTATGGTCATTTTAATTTCCCCTACCCCAATTTTTTTTCGCACGCTTTGTGGTGACAGGTACATATAAAACATATAAACTACCTAGAAAAGTTAGTGAGACCCAATTTTTCGCGTGGTAACATATATAATATTTAAATATACATAATAACCTTCCAGAAAAAACATCACTTTGTAGATTCTAGGGGGGGGGGGGTGCAAGGTGAGCCTCTCCATCCCAAGGGCTACAGCATAGACTGTTATATAAAGAATCGGTTTTATTACGCTCATGATTTAATCTTGACAAAAAAAGCGCACGTTATAATCGCCGAACCACAAGCCTACCTGAATATAAATGTAAAACAAATATTTTCTATAATTCATTCAGACACAAACAATTTATTAACTCTAAATATTTTCAATTCGAAACTTATGGCTCAAAATTCAACATCACCAAAAACCTTTTTCGTTTGGATCCCGCACAAACCAAATTATTCATTCTAAACGGCGCCTTGCATCAATCTAAACGGACATAAATGTTTACGTCACATTTCTGTCAATCCATCCTGTATGTGGACATCAGTTTGAAGACATTGAACATTTTTTTTATTGAATTGCTCCTTATTTTCAGATGCCCGAAATAATACCATAAATAAATTATCGACTATTCATCTAAATATTTATTTCTAAGATGTAAATATATGTATCTATATCTGACTATCTATCTATCTAGTTGGTGTTTAACGTCTGCTTCCACTTAAGTGATATCGCAGACAAGACATAGGAGAGCCGAAGCTGCTTCCTGTTTTTTAGAATATGATTTTGCAATCTTTCCTTTAAGGCCTTGGGCCATGGATTAGGTTTTAGTGGGAAGTTCTTCCCTTTATTTAATAAAAGCATATCGTTTGGTGGATAATCTCTTCTGCTTCTGGATTGGTAGATGTCATCTTTGTGCCTGTCTTCTCGTGACCTCCCCTTACTCCACTATCCCACTCTGTAGATTTTTGGCAGAATAGTGTTTAGATGCCGAGCCCGTCTGTTCATGACTTCCTCTTACTCCACTATCACGCCAGTTATTTATATTGTTATTATTGTTAAAAATATATAAAATGGAAATATTTTAAACAGTGCCGGACTGGTGGGCCGAAGGCCCAATTGCCATACCTGTGGATTCCCCCCGCCACCCGAAAATTTTGAAAAATAGACAGCCGCATGTCCATTTCCTAAGCAACTCAGGCTGGGAGTGACTGAAAAAAGATTGTCGGTTTATAATGCTGTCACCATGTTGAGGTTAAACTCATGAATTTATGCATAATTTCACCAGGTGGTAGAATTTGTTTCTTCCAACGAAACCTACCTTTCTGCTTTTCTTTCCTTTCCCTGTTTCCTCTCCCCTCTTTTACTACCTTTTCTTTTTTTTTACTTTTTTGTTTTTTTCTTTGAGGCTTAGGCCCATATTTTTTTTTCGGCCTAGGCCCACTTGCCATTGTAAATGTAACGTTAGTTTTCTAACGTTAATCTAACGTAAATTTTACGTCCGGTTTCTTACCGTTAGTTTATGGTGAGTTTCCTAACGTAATTCTAACGTTAGTTTTCTACCGTAAATCTAACGTTAGTTTTCTTACGTAATTCTAACGTTAGTTTTCTTACGTAATTCTAACGTTAGTTTTCTAACGTAAATATAACGTTAGTTTTCTAACGTATATATAACATTAGTTTTCTACCATAAAACAAGATGATCCATTCAGATTTGCAGTCTGCAGATTAGAAGAACAAAAATTGGGCATGACCCACTTCTTTTGGGGATCGGACATAAACCAATATAAATAGGTACAACCTTGGTGGACCATGTCGAAATGGAACAAAATCCGTTAATACAAAAAAGTGGGTGTGGCACCGTCCAAGGGGGGCGAATCATGCATCAAAATCAATAGTTGTCATGCTTAAGGACTAAGTTTACCAAGTTCCGAGACAATCAATTCAGAATTGTGACCAGCAGACGCTAAACCTGCAGTTCGGTTATTCGATCCCTTCATTGGCCGAGAAAGTTCATGTTGATTTTCCGGCGTGGTTTCCCCTTGTCAGTGATGCAGACGGAGGGCCTGACAAGGACAGCTGCCAAGTCATTCGGATGGGATGAAAAACCGAGGTCCTGAGTACACATTGCCGTGCACGTAAAAGATCCATTGGCAGTCTGAATTCAGTTGCTGCCCGGGCAAAAATTTTCCTCATATCACACTGTATGGCGTATGCCTGTCTTCGATTAGTCCAGCTAGGTTAGGTGCAGAAGTAAGGTGCACAGACACACAAAGAAGAAATGGGTTTATATAGACACACATCAAAATGGGTGTGGCTGCAGGAAAGATTTTGTGAGTCCTTTGTAATGAAGCAACTCAATGAACCAGGCTAAACATAACCCACATGAGAATACTATTGTAAGATTTGGTGACTTACTATCTTGAACGACCAAACACACAAGTTAGACGAGCTGTAGTAGCGACGTGTTGCTAGTTTGGTAGCTGTATAATAAGTGAAGTTTAACATGCAGTTACGTCATACTAATCACGTGACCTGTATAGAACGGAGCATTTACAACATTCCTCCCCGTTTTGTTGGCACTTGGTCAAGTGTAAGGGTATAGGGAGGAATCATACAGGGACCAAACATCTTCTTAGAATCTGTATATAAAATATTCCATGAACAGTATATACACCATAAAATCTCCATTAAAACTAAACGCTAGCTTTAGGGTAAGACCCCCAATAAAACGGTACACTTATTTACACATTAAAATCATTATCTACACATTAAAATCAGTCGATGAATCAGCTGGAACCAATTTTCATCGACTGCCAGACTGGTATCTTTTTGGATCATATTGGGGGATCTTTAAGGTGCTCTGGCAAGTCCTTCTTGTCTTCATCCTCTGTCTCCAGGGAAGCAATCCTAACACCACTTCTTGTTCCGCCAACTCAGGGTATGCAAGATGGCAACATGTTCTTGAGTCATTTGCAGTACGCATAATGTCAGATTTGCCTCGGCCAATGAAAGCTGCCAATTGTACTCCAGGATGATTAAGAACTGGTTCCAGCATATACTCTTCGAGCTCTTGGAATGGCCGTTCAAAGTTAACATCCACTAACACTATAGAAATCTCGGTTTTGGAGGAGGATATGCATTTCATAGTAGCAGCTAGAACATCTTCTCCGACCAAAATAGTGTAATTTATCAGCTTGACCACACCGTTATACGTTTCTGAGAAGTCAAGACAAAGAATCACCTCATCAGAAATGAGAGCAACACAAACATTCAATATGAATGAAGAGCTTCTATTCAGCTCTAAGTAACCAGAAATCAGCTCGGAACCGATTCCCTTCAGTCGTACGGCTTTGCCTAGCTGTACCTTCTCCACCCCATTCAAAAAGGAAGTCGATACAAAAGGCAGGGTCGCGACTGTGTTAATCACAGCATCAACTTGCCTTTGAAACCGGTGGACGGGTAACACCAAACTTTCCCCGAAAGGGCCCCTCCGAACATTGTCATCATAAATTGGGCATTCTAATCTTACGACTGGCTTGGCGCCCTCACAGCCAGTCGCTTGTAGTTTAAAGGATTATACTTGGAATCTGATGAGGATTGAGCTTGTAGTGGACCTTGATTGCTAGAGGACAAATGATGCTGTTGATCAGTGGCACTACCCAGAAAATCCCGAGGATTCCATGACAACTTGCAAGATTGAGAATTGAATTCATTCCACGGCTGTGACCAGAAAGACTCACCAGACTGGTTGGACACCATCGCAGCCAGTCTTCTGTAGTCTAAAGTACTGTAGCTGCCATTTGGCCTATCTCCAGAAATGGATGTTGGTTGTGTACATTGATCACGATTGTTGCAGGATGAAAATCTCTGTTGATTAGCGACGACAGCACTTGGTGAACCACAAGGATTCCAAAGTCGCTTTTGTGAAGCAGAGGGGGGGTGGGCTAGACCAATATGATGATCTGGACAACTGACCAGGAGAGTGATCAAATGTGTTGCGTGCATCTTGAGATGGATGGACGTAAGGAACGTGAGATGGAGACTGGTAACAATCAGACGTATTGTGATCATCCGGAGAGCGGAATCTAGAAAAGGGATGTTGGAGGGTAAGTGTATTCTTTTGAATGAACCGCGTGTCATGACGCAGCATACTGTGTGGGGTATCAAACGTTGTCGGCATGTCCGCAACACCACAAACTTCAAAGGTTGGTACTGTCTCTATCTGTATCGGGACAAGTTTAACACTTGAAGTTGATAGGGGTTGTGTACTGTGATCATGAGTTGTGAAGGATGAAAATCGTGGTTGTGCAGTAGTATCATCTACAGAATCACGAGAATTCCAGAGTAGTTTGCGGGACGGAGAATTGGGACCAGACCTGGACGGTGACCAGGAAGACTGGCCAGTAAAGCGGTCAAACTTTCTACATGATCGCTGAGATGGATGAAAATAAGGATTAGGGAATGGAGACCAGCTGCGACCCGAAGAATAGCGACCACCTGAATTCTGATATCCCCAATTCGGCAATGTACAGCTGAACCCAGAGAAAGGACGTTGAGATGCATGTAGCTTGTGTTGGGTGAACCGCGTATAATAACGCAGCATTCGAGTATCGGATATCGCATCCGTAATCCAAGCCACATCCTTCCGCAGTTGTGGAATCGGAGTTCGAGCTTCAACTGGTCTTTCAGTAACGCCACAAACTTCGTTGGTTGATGCCGTCTTCTTCTGAAAGGAAACTTGACGCTCCTGCACGGGAACAGGTTTGACTCCAAATATTGCCTTTGGATTAGCCAGAGAACTTTTCACGTAGTTGACAGTCCGATGCAAGGTGGACGAAGATTTCTCCATTTTCAGACGAGTCGCCTCCTTTTCTCTACAGCCATGCAGTAATATGGGAGCTTCTGTTTGGTTAAAGCGACAACACAGCTCCTTTACTAGTGATGAATACTGGGGACGGATATTTTGGCGATGTATCTCAGAGCGCTACCTTGCAGATAATCCATCATACAATAAAACTTCTGTCTCTCGCTCCAATGTTGTCTGCCTGCCATACGTTTAAATTTGGTATGAAATACCAACCAACTGAATGAATCATCCTCCGAAAATCTGACCATCTCTGGTGAGCCTGAGCTGCGACCCCTTCTCTGATTGTGGTTATCCTCGTCATGGGAAGACAAGTCATCATCCAAAATGGTCTTATTTTCCACTCCAAATGACGAAGAAGATGTGGACATTTTGCGACAGGAACTCTTCATCCTGTCTATGAAAGCATCGGTACGAACAGGTGGCACTGATAGATAATTGGTACAATACCTCTCATCAGAACCTGGCTTATCACCTGGTGCTTGCTGAGAATTGACAGTTGACATCAACTGAGTGGAAGCGAGGGCACAGGGAAGACTTTCTTGTTGCCAAGTAGAAGACATTGGATTTTTATCCGAATCAGGAATTTTAGTTCGATAGTCATCAGCAAGGACCGAAGACTGAACATTACTCCTAAAGTGATCGGATAACTATTTTCCATACTTACTGCTTTCTGGAATGGCACCCAATATGTTGTTGATCACAGGGTCTGCAGTTTCACGGGAATGTGATGGTTTAATTTGGTCAGGTGGAATCGGAATGGAAGTTGTCGGCACTGATGCTGAAATCGGCAACTTCAATCCAAAACGCTCCAACACCGAAGTAACCTTGTCAATAAGAGTTTCCATTGCTTCACAATCTACCGCGAGCTGTGCATCATACCTCCTGGTAAACTGGTCATAAAGCCGCACCTGACTAGCTTTAACTTGGGCTAACGTCAAAGCGGGGGGTGTTTCTACTGGTCTGCCGTCAAAGATGGTGCCAAAGGTAATGCGACCCTCATCCGCCCATTCACGCCAAATATTAGGTGGTAACCCGGTGACTTCAGAAGCATCTACCATTGTTATGATCCCTAATACTTCTCTTTCTTCAATGATGCTTTCCGCCTCTGCTTTCCCAATCATCTCCAGACACATTAAGGATCTCAAATCAGCAATCTGCATATCTATAGGAGCCATTCTCCCTCCTACAATGAAAACTGACAAAAGAAAATTCAGACAATAAAACAGGTTATCAGTTTATCAGCTGTAATTTTAAAGTCAATACTCAGAAGTTGATTTGGCAGAGATTGTTCTCCATACACCAAGTTAAATTGACTATATGCACCTGTAGCAATAACAAATGCAACACGAACAGTAGCTGACAGAACTTGAAGTACCGACTTGAAAAAGTCAGCAAAAATGTTAATTTATTATTCCGATGAGAATTGAGTAAGTTTTCACTCAATGTATACCAGCACAATTCGTGAAAATTATCGGGAATAAATAAACTTACTTAGATTAAATAGAAGTTGTAATTTTTGGCAGCTATGACCGCCTATAATAACGTAACTAACGCAGTCGTCAATGAAAACAACTCACGTGACCACTTTTCTTTGTTTACGTGAAACAAAGAATAAATAATCTGTATCAATGGATTTATGCTGTAATCTTTATAATTGTTGTATGAATGTCGTATATTTACTCTTCTCTCTCCTTTCTTCTTGTGGGCAATTGTAGGACCTTCAGAAGAAATATCTGAAAGCTATGACCTAGTTTTCAAGCGTGAAAATTACAACACACCTGACTGACTCGACCTACTTGAACTTGCTGAATCAGCACTTTCTTCAGTCGATAAACAATAAACCAATATTCAATCGTAGTCGTAGACGAGTGAATTTAATTTACGGCGACGCCACTGTAAGATTTGGTGACTTACTATCTTGAACCACCAAACACACAAGTTAGACGAGCTGTAGTAGCGACGTGTTGATAGTTTGGTAGCTGTATAATAAGTGAGGTTTAACATGCAGTTACGTCATACTAATCACGTGACCTGTATAGAACGCAGCATTTACAACACTATTGTTGTAGGCTGGAATAATCAGACGTCAATTCAGACTTTTCGCATATTTCACAGAACATAACCGATTAGAGAGAGAGAGAAATGGGGTTTAGCGTCCATAGCCTAGGCCTACATTGAAGTCCGTATAAACTATAAAGTTGATAGTCTCATGGACTCCGTGTTCATAAATGTACGTATATATTGCGCCATCAGCATGATCAGGGGGTCAAGGTCACGGGAGACAAATTACAGTCGATATCGATAAATTATTAAATGTTATTTGTATTAACGGATTTCAATGTTAGGTGGTCTAAGTTTGTTGTCTTTTTCCGTACATGGTACACATTGATTACTAAGGTATTCTCATTCAGATTATTTTACGTATACAAATTCACAATTTTTCATAACCCGGAAACCAGGTATGCTGGGAAGGTTAATTCAACAAGATGGCGCACGAATTTCGTGGATTGTATGAGAAATGTACAATTTACAGCTATTTGGATTACACACGAGAGCGAACGATAGATTATACGAGTTAAATTGAAAAATTGGGTTTGAAAGTAAGTTACTTCTTATATCGCCGACTGCTGATATACATGTATACTGAGTCTACTAAGACTGCAAATTCAGCGATTCGAAAGTACATCCACATAGAGAATGCCAGTCAAATCGTCCACAAGCAAAGTCGTACACACGAAAAACCTGGTTAAGTCGTCCACACCCGTTGGTGGAGTCGTCCACACCCGTTGGTGGAGTCGTCCACACGACTTAGTATAATTTGTTGATATAATAATACGTTGGTGGAGTCGTCCACACGACTTAGTATAATTCGTGGATATAATAATACGTTGGTGGAGTCGTCCACACGTATAATTTCTGTATATGTTGATGTAGTCGCCCACACGGCATATTTTACTTTCGGGACACATAATGTGCTTAAATAGTATAGTCTGGTCACCCTTTTCTCCAGCAAATAAACAACACAGTAATCCATTTTATTCAATAAATAACAAATTCATATACAGTTTAACAATTCAATAAACAACAAGCTCAATAAATAACAAATTCATAAATAAATTTAACAAATTCAACAAATAAAAAATCCATTAACAAATTCATTAAGATAACAAAGCGGGAAAATCTTTAAAATATGTCTATACCGCCACTAAACGACCCACGTCCTTCAAAAGGCCCGATACACTTTTTTCCCCCTGTTCGTACAATTCCCATATTTTAAAGATTTTACCCGCTGTCGATTCATATTTCTTCCTCTGTCGCCTCTTTAGTTTATTTTCGGATACCAGCCTCTCTTGCAATTCTGCCGTCTTGGATTCATCATGTAAAAGTTTTATTAGCAGGTAAAATTGGATGTTGTTTCGTGCGGCCTTGTGATTAATTCTGCGATGCCATCCCTCGACGTCGTTATTGGTGCGAATTGGTTGCAGAAATACACACCAATTCTCGACGTCCCAGGAATCCATCCACGTCCTCTGTATATAAGCAAAAAATTCTTTAAGAAGTTCTGTTGTGGCATATTTCTCCTGAATCTTTAGAAAAGCAGGTGATATGTGCCTCAAACAATACAAGCATATTTCATTACAAACATCGATAATACTAATCAAATATGTTAAAATCATAACGTCATTTAAAACAGAATAAACTTTATTACAAAAACATCGTTAATACTAACCAAACAATCAAAAATGCTAAACATCGGTGAACAACAAATCGAATCATAATGCCAATCTAACATGAAAAGAAAGATCATAATACGATTAACTCTTATTATACAAACATAATCTAACATGAAAAGAAAGATCATACAATAATACAACAATACACAACTCTAGTACACAAACATAGGTGATTATTCTTGTGGACGACATCACCAATAGTTGTGTACGAGTCTTACTCTTAGTTGTGGACGACATCACCAGTAGTTGTGGACGACTCCACCAACGAGTGTGGACGACTTCACCAACGGGTGTGTACGACTTGTCTGTGGACGACTTTGCTTGTGGACGATTTAACTGGCACCCCACATAGAGAGTGAGATACTTGATAGTACGTCTGTTGTAAAACTATTTCTATGTCCTTATTATCTATTTTTTCAACGCAATTGTTATTTATTTTTCGAAAGGAATCATTTGTCACAACATCTGACACAAAGTCGTAACGATTCAGTACTATTTTCATGTAGAACTTTGCGATTCATAAACATAATATTTCGTTTGTATTTTTGCGCCATTTATTATGTAGAATGCACGATTTACCAAAACGGTAAAATCAACTGACTTCTGTAAGATAATAGACCCATACTATCAATAAATAAGATATAAAAAACCAATACGTTCTTTTGTGAAAATCCAAGTTATTTTTTAGCCCCTACACATTGGTGTAGTATGTTAAAGCTAATTTTATTTTTAATTTTGGAATATTCAAGTTGCTTTTATTTTTATTTTTTACAAATGCTACAAGGTTTATAAGGGCTTTGTACATGGAAGCTAGAATTGTCAACGATATCACCCTAGATTAAAGTGGGCGTTAACTCCATAGAAGAAGAAGGAAACTAGACGAATACTCACAAATGTATCATATGTTGTACACAACTACTTGTCACATACCGACTTGGGATTGAAACCATGTCACTGAACTCATTGACAGGCCTCATGATCGAAAGAACATTTATCAGATGTGCTGTATGGGCTGTCCATGATTTTATTAAATTATCCAAGCGCTTTGAAATTTAATAATTAAAAATTATCCACTCAAAAAACTGCACACTGTTAAAATTTGTCCTTTGTACATTGAAACCCCGCTACTCCCGTCTGCCCATCAACATCGGTTATACGTTACAAAAGCCGCCCATGATTTTGAGATACCGAACTAAAAATCAGCAGTTGAGTATCGACCCCTTCTTGGTCCCGATGATAGCTAAAACTTGATTATATTCTTCCCGTAATATACATGTATATTGATAGTTATAATATGTTATGTTTATTTCATTTTTGTATCTTGCTTTTGGGAAGCCTATTTATATAAGCCTTTGCCTTGTTTCGGTATCCTGTGAATAAATATTGTTTTTTAAAAAAAAACATTTACCAGAGCAATAGTCTACGAAATCACCCCGATAGCAAAGAAATAAAGACTTTTTAAATATGTACCGATATATATGTATTGTAGCACAAAATTCATCAGAATGCAGACCAGAGCTTTACTTTACAAGCAGTAGGCCTAAACTATTTTCTGTCTGATCTATCTTGTGACAGTCAATTGTTTATGAATAGTTTGCTTCAAGCAGATATCCTGAGTTATAACACTGAGTTGAAAATCATTTGCATCTCTTACACATTTTTGTGATAGATCAACTATAGCAAAGATGTGTGTTAAAATTATATTTGTAAAGTGTTTAACGAATTCTATCACACATGTAATAATCATATTGATGTAGTTATATATAAACCGTATTATCAATGTTTGGGTATTAGTACTGTAAAGCATCATGATAGGATAAACCTTATCACATTTTATCAACATTCCAAAACTTTCAGTTTTACAGAAACTTTTTCCGCTTAAGTCCAACGCTCGTTTTGTACTGCGCTTCGACTTGTATATAATGATGAAGATAGAAAATGGCATCTCTAAACAAAATTTTGTCAGTAACTGTCACTCCATGTTACCCCCCCCCCCACTTTGGTGTTCCTCACTAAGAATTGATGAAACCTTGTGTACGCATCTATCATAGTAATGATGTTTGTGATAAAATAATATTTGGAACATGTACAACCAGTTCTATCACATTGTGTGATAATGACTGGAACGAATATTGTCCTTTAATGTTATAAAAAAAAAAATTTCACTATAGTGTTCGATCCCTGCGTTGGCCGAGAAAGTTCGTCCACATTTTTCGGCGTGGTTTCCTTCTTGTCAGTGATGCAGGACGGAGGGCCTGACAAGGGCATCTGTCGAATCGCTCGGATGGGATGAAATCCAAGGTCCCGGGTACACATTGACGCTGCTTGCAAAAGATCCCTTCGCAGTTGGGATTTGTAGGCCGTAGCGACGCTGTCTGAGCAAAATTTCCCGCACACACTGTATGGCGTATGCCTGTCTTCATTTGTCCAGGATGTTAAACCCTATTTCATTTCATTTTCATCTGCACAGTGCTTGTATATGTTGTCTAATGTATTTTCATAATGTAAAAGAAAATAAATCTTACTTTTTAATAGTGCTATATAGACTTTTAGTTGTAACCATGAGTACTGTTATACTTTAAAATATATTTTTTATATCTATTTTCTAAACAAAATTTAGATAGTTTATTAACTTGTATTTGTTGTAATTGAGTTTGAAAAAGGAATACCCAAATTTTTAGCATGTGTGGGTTAAATCATAAGGGTGGCATTGAGTCAACTAGCATGGTTCCAGTTCCCTAGTTCTACCTGACAAGGAGTAGGGTCGTCTGTCCAATGTCATGTGTTTTTTTCCAGGTCCTCTGAATTAAAATTGAACCATGAGTTAAGTGCCGAAGGGATTTGAAAACACTATTGAGTGTATATCTTGGATTACTGTATAACATTTAAATGGTTATGTTTCCATCACAATGGTTATGTTATTGGGTTTTCGTGCCATCTGAATGATTGAGCCACTTAAATTGGATTTCGACATGGTCCACCAAGGTTGTACCTATTTATATTGGTCTATGTCCAATCCCCCAAAGACGTGGGCCATGCGGGCCATGCCCAATTTTTGTGCTTCTAATCTGCAGACTTCAAATCTGAATAGATCATTTTGTTTTATGTTAGAAAACTAACGTTATATATACGTTAGAAAACTAATGTTATATATACGTTAGAAAACTAACGTTATATTTACATTAGAAAACTATAGTTAGATTTACGTTAGAAAACCAACCATAAACTAACGGTTAGAAACCGGACGTAAAATTTACGTTAGATTAACGTTAGAAAACTAATGTTAGATTTACGTTAGAAAACTAACGTTAGATTTACGTGAGAAAAATAACCATAAACTAACGGTTAGAAAACTAACCATAAACTAACGGTTAGGAACCGGACGTAAAATTTACGTTAGATTAACGTTAGAATTATCACCAATAATACATATTTTAATTATTATTTCTGAATTGCGACTATTTATCAATTGTTATAATGTGCAGTCAGTGCACACACTGCTATGGTTATTTAATCCAAAAGTATTCAAGCAAAAAAAAATGGTTATATAACCGTCATAAAATTTACATTAGATTTACGTCATTTTCTGACGTAAAAGTAACCATAACCATACTGACGTAAAAGGAACATAAATTTAACCACACAATTTTACCATTATTGGACGCTAACCTAAATCTAACCATAATGACGTAAAAGTAACGTAAATCTAACGACGCATGTTAACTGGGAACACTGGAACTAAAAGATACCAAATGGGCAGATCATCTAAAAATCTACACTGATGGATCAAAAAATATTACACAGGGAACAACGGGGTACGGTATACACATACCCAAAGCAAAGCTAAACATCAGGAAACGGATACCAGAACACTGTTCTGTGCACACCGCAGAACTGATGGCCATTAAAACTGCAATAGAATGGCTAGCCACGCAAACACACCAATAGCCATAATCCTGACAGACTCCCTGAGTAGCATTAAATCCATAGAATCAGATACTTCAAATTGTAGGTAGGACATAATCAGTCAAATTAGGAATATCAATCAAATAATTAAGAATAACGGAAGAGGTAGTCCTCGCGTGGATCCCCTCCAACATCAATCTTCTCGGCAACGAACAAGCCGACAAACTAGCCAAAGAGGGGATGTCACTAAACGAAGTAGACATTTAGAATATAGCAGTCAAGAATTTATAAGTATAGCCAAAGAAAATTTTTAAAATCCATGGAAAATAGATAGCAATCTTGTCGATCAAAATATGCAAACTAATCACTAGGCTTAAAACTATAAATGTAATGAAAGACTTCACTTATACACCAATTAAATGCCCGTGTGGACAAATTGCAACCACATCACACCTACTAGTCAACTGTAACCAAATTAAACAATGATTAATATACTAATAATTAATAAACTGACAGAGAGGAGGAAAACTCTCTGTCTCTAGTTTTTGCTTTCTCCATCGCCTGATGTTAGATATTGGACATCTCAGCTTATCTGGGACTTCATTGAAAACATAGGAATGACCAAACATATTTAACACTAATCAACCACATCACACTCAGTAACTCAGTAGGGTGAAATCGTAAAAACGTCCCCACGAGGGAAGCGCTAATCACCCTACAAATAATACTAAAACAAAACTAAATAAATAAATTACATTTAAAATAAAAACTAATGAGTTATGATACACAGTAGGATGGTTGAGTAAAAACGTCTACTCGGAGGAAGCCCATCCATCCTACACCGCTAATAAAACTCGAAACGAATAAATCTCGGTACACACCCTGTAATCAAACGTAATATCCTTACTTATCCGACTAAATAAGCATTGATTGTAGATCATATTAAGTCATCATATTAGTCCGGTGGGGGGGGGGGCATTGCCACCCGAGCTGTGAATTTATGAGACCAAGTTTATCTAGACCAGTTTTTCGCGTAGATTCCGAATCTGGGTGGTGAACAGGCGTGTGAGGGGGCGTTTTCGAGATATGGGGGGTCTAATGTCTATGTATGGATGTGTGTAGGGGGGTGGGGTGGGGCTGTCATTATGTGAACTTAAAGGAGCTAAATCGCTAACATTTGGGACCTAGAAATTGTCCAAAGTGGGTCGCAACGCATATAATACTGTAATATGAATGTATATAAACTGATTTACATTCAATGGTTTCCGTTTTTCCCCAATTTCAAATCAGTTACGTTCGGCGAAATAAGACATGCAGTCTCAATCTAATGCAAATTTCTATAGCGTCTGGTTATTCCAGTCAACATACGCCGTATGGTATGTTGCAATAATTTTAGCCTCGCTCCTCAAGTCTCTTATTAAAACTGGGGCTAAAGCACACTATGGTACACGACTCGTGTACCAATGTTAAAAAAAATATTTTATCTAAAACATCGGATATCAGAAGCTTATCTTTTCCCGGTAAGTTTACATCATCAATGTTGATTTAAAATGGCCAAAAATTCGTGTTTTCGATGTAATTTTTTTTAGAGGATTTTGAGTTACGGACTTAGGTCCTTTAATATATATTATTAAAACAAAAAATTCTAGGATTGCAAATCTATAAATAAGTGTTTATGATGCCCCAGGACAACTGTTTGATGTGTGGGGTGGGGTAGCAGGTGTGCATGTGTGTGGGTGTGTGTGTGTGTGTGGGGGGGGGGGGTAAATTGGAGGGAAATGATTTCACGTTGATTTAAATGATTCAAAATTGACCTGAAAAGTGTTTTCTCTAGCTTTTCGTTCAGTACCTATATCGTCATTCTAAAATATTTTAAATTATAATGGTATAATGTATCGCAGCAAAAGACTACTCAGGCAAGATGGTAATAAGGAAAGAAATTCTTGTTATCTCTCATCACAATTAAAAATCCTCCAGCTCTTGTTGAAAGTTGGGATTTTCTTGAAAAAGAAAGACAGATAGGCATTACCGCAATTTGGATAAAAAAAATATCAAGATTAGTCTTGAAAGTGTCAAGAATATCAGAGAACTGACAACCAACCATGAGGACACCCAAATATCTTACCCACTCCTCTCCGCATTGCAAATTAATGGAGGGGCTGAAACGGCTCTAGGACAATCCAATCCCGGACAATTAGTCCCCGGACAATTCGTCACCAGACAATTCGTTCCCGGACTGTTTGTCCCGAAGGACAGTTCATCAGACAATTCGTACCCAAGGACAATTCGTTCCCAGACAATTCGCCCTTGGGCATGAATTGTCCTTAGGTACGAATTGTCTGGTGAATTGTCCTTAGGGACAAATAGTCCGTGTACGATATGTCCTAGGGTACGAATTGTCCAAGTACGAATTGTCATTGGGTAATAATTGTCTGGTGACGAATTGTCCGGGTACGAATTGTCATTGGGTACGTATTGTCTTGTGACGAATTGTCCGGTACGAATTGTCTGGGATCGAATTGTCATAGAGCCGTTTCAGCAGGGCGAATTGGAAACAGGCATCAGGCCTAATTTGCTACCCTTGTAAAATGACGAGATTATTATTATTATTATTATTATTATAAGGTCTGGTAATTGATTGGTACGGTCTTTTGTTAAAACAGTAAATGAAGTCATTGGCGCGGAGTAGTCAGCTTCTGGAAATGGACTTTTTTTTGGACATTTAAAGGGACAATAACACTCTTGCTGGTTTGACAGATCCAGAAAAAAAAATTAGCCTTATTCTAACTACAAGATGATTAAGTGTCCTACCTGTTGGGTAAATTATCCATTACAACCTATCTTACTTGTCCCGAGGGTTCGAAAATATGTTTAAATCCAAGTTGCATTTGAAAGTGCTTACGTAAGGCTTTTCAAACTATGTAGTTTAATTTTTCCAATTTTTAAAACTAGGTGTGTTAAGATGAAATATGTATCATTTTTTAATTGAAATATTGTAAAATAGTACAAATTGTTGACCAGAATAAAGGTTGGAACATATTATTCAGTTACAACAAGAGTGGTATTGGGGCTTTAAGTTTAATGCATATACCAAACAGTGGACGTTATTGGCTGCGAAAAAGATAGGTTGCCGGGCAACGAAACATACGCCCACAGCAGCTAAATCGTCTGGGCAGTAAACAAGAGTTGTCGCATATTTTACTTTTTTCAGTAATGAAACATTTATAATACACTAAAATCATATAACAAGTAACAACTCATTATGTAATTATCAGAAAATCATTCGAATTTGTTTGGCTTTGATAATGTTCTCCTCCATGCTAACGTTTAGTAAACGAAACACTTAATATTCTGAAAATCAATAGGCTTCTTCGTCTCATGACCTTCAATACTGTGTATAAATTTCAAGTCAATCGGATATTAACTTTAGCCTCTAGAGCATCCACAAGATTTTTTGAAGTGATCAAGGGCCATAACTCTAACAGTAATTATCAAGAATCGCTAGGCTTCTTTGTTTCATGACCCTCAACACTGTGTATAAATTTAAAGTCAATCGGTTATTAACTTTAGCCTCTGGAGCGTCCACAAGATATTTTGAAGAGATCAAGGGTCATAACTCTGGCAGTAATTATCGGATTTCGCTGATAATCCCTAGGCTTCTTCGTCTCATGACCGTAAACACTTTGTATAAATTTCGAGTCAATCGGATATTAACTTTAGCCTCTAGAGCATCCACAAGATTTTTTGAAGTGATCAAGGGCCATAACTCTAACAGTAATTATCGAGAATCGCTGAAAATGCCTAGACTTCTTTGTTTCATGGCCCTCAACACTGTGTATAAATTTAAATTCAATCAGATATTAACTTTAACCTCTAGAGCGTTCACAAGATTTTTCAAAGTGATCAAGGGCTATAACTCTGGATGCAATTATCGGATATCGCTGAAAATCAATAGGAGACTTCCTCTGATGACCTTAAACACTGTATAAATTTAAAGTCAATCGAATATTACCTTCAGCTTCTAGAGCGTTCACAAGATTTTTCAAAGTGATCAAGGGCCATAACTCTGGCATTAATTATCGGATATCGCTGATAATCCCTGGGCTTCTTCGTTTCATGACCGTAAACACTGTGTATAAATTTACATTCAATCGGATATTACCTTTAGCCTCTAGAGCTTTCACAAGATTTTTCAAAGTGATCAAGGGCCATAACTCTGGCAGTAATTATTGGATATCGCTGATAATCCCTAGGCTTCTTCGTCTCATGACCGTAAACACTGTGTATAAATTTAAATTTCAAATTAGACTCTAGTGCGTTCACAAGATTTTTCAAAGTGATCAAGGGCCATAACTCTGACAGCAATTATCGAAAATCGCTGAAAATCAATAGGGGTCTTCCTCTCATGACCTTAAACATTGTGTATGAATTTAAAGTTAATAGGATATTAATTTTAGCCCCTAGAGCGTTCACATGAAATTGTGGAAGATGGACGGACGGACCGACGGGGGCGGCGGCAATATACGACCACATTTCTATGTGGGCGTATAAAAAGGGAAATCTATGGAATAATTAAAACCACAACGGGGGCGTCGAATTAGCCAGTAACACCCAATAACACCCAATAGCTGCCCAATAACACCAAAATAACACCCAATTACTCCAAAATAACAACCAATAACTACAAAATGTTGACTTTGGAAACACAAAATAACAATTTAGTTGAATTTAAGGACATCGCTGCTTTACGCTCACTCGCCTGAAGGGAGATAACTCGTGTATGTGATTTTTGTTTACAAGAAATTAATGTATGGTTTCGTTGCAATTCGTTTTAATTGTACATGGGCGTCAAATGTGGAATAACTATTTCAACCCCTCCATGGGTATCGTCAGGTGGTTGCAATAACAAAACGTTATTACAGATGTTCCCGCTATAGTTTTTCATGAAATTCAAATTAATTTCCAATAATTTAGCGCAGAAATGCGCTACCCGACGACATAACGATTAGTCTGTAAAGAAATTATAATTAACTGCCAAACATTCTACGCACAAAGGCGCTACCTGACGAGATAACGAGATACTTGGCTGTTAATTTTAATTCCTTTACAAACCAATATTTTATTAAAACAAACAAACATTCAAAAATTATTCTTATGAAAATATTATAAAGATGATAAAATAATTAGGCTGTAAAGAAATTATAATAAACTGCCAAACTTTCTACGCACAAAGGCGCTACACTGACGAGGTAACGAGATACTTGGCGTTTAATTTTAATTCCTTTACAAACCAATATTTTATTAAAAACATACACATTTTCAAAAACACATTAATGAAAATTTATATCGATATTTAGAGAAATCGGAAACACCACAAAAAGAACGCTCAATTATAATTAATTTAATTTTTAGTAAGGAAGGAATTGTATATTCGAAAAATGACATGGATTTTGAAATGAAAAAAGATGATTTGTCTTTTAATTTTGAAAAATATCCTAGATTTGAACAATATTGGGACAGATATTTAAAACATAAATTGTTATTGTATGTTATTAAGCCCCTCCAAAATAAACTGATCTCAGACTTATGGACTAATAACAACGCAGAATCAATTAATAATAGACTGGAACAAGAAACCGATTGGCATATTCAGAATTTACCTGACCTTGTTACAAAATTGGCTAGAGTGTCAACATTTCAAATTCTCAACATACGTCGGGCTTTACACGGGAAATTCATACACATAAAGATTTACAACACCGCAACTTGCGAGCTTTTTCTAGCAGCCCTATGTAACGCTTTAAAATTGTCTGTAATGGTTTATCAAAAAACGAATGATGGGCTGTATTCTAATATTCGACAAATGCCTGGTCGACCTGGTCTTGAAGCGAATAAAATTAACATTCACGTTTTGAGTCGCGGAGAAGGAGAAGGATCGCACTTTCGGCTATAATTATTGAAGAACCAACTAAACAGCCAACTGCTTTCTCCCCTGAAGCGATTAGACCCCACCCAATCGCACCTTCAAGAAAACCAAACTCAAAAGGGAAAAAAAGAAGGAAATCTGCTATATTAACAGTTACACCCGAAAAAGAGACTTTAGAAAAAGAACAAAAAGATCGTTTGGAAAAACAAACCAAGACAAAAAAAACCTAAAGTTGCTAAGAGAAAAATAAAAAAGAATTCGAAGAAAAGACTGGAATTTGATTATTCATCTGACAATTCAAATACAGAAAGTTGTTGTCTCGTATGTTTAGAGAACTGGTCGAGAAGTAAGCCGCGAGAGATTTGGATCCAGTGTTTTGATTGCAAATTCTGGTCACATGAAGGGTGCGTTGGAATCGACAAATCGCTTCAATACGTTTGTCATAATTGCAACTCAGGCTCCGTGTAATAGGCCTAATAATAATAATGATCCAAGTCCATAAATTAGACTATTGGTTGTATGTCATTGGGAGTTATCTCCCGCTCTTAGGTAAAAACATGGCTGAATAAAACATGTGCTCAACAAGCTTGATATATTATATTATAACATGGTGTCAGAATAGTGTCCTACCCAGCCTATTTCCAAGTTTGAGAAGAAGCTAAGTATATCTGAGCCAGATTTACTTCATATAAACAATCTGTTTATCTTCCTAAATCTCGACAATGGAAGGATTTGCTTCATTTGTAAAACCACCTGGCATCCTAGACATAAGTGGTGGAAATCCTTCACAAAACTGGATGAAATGGAAACAAAAATTTGAGATTTTTCTACAAGCTGTAGGAGCCTCTACTAGAGCAGATACAATAAAGATTGGACTTTTACTTAATCACATCGGTGATCAAGCTGTAGAAATTTATTCTAACTTTAAATTCTTGCCAGAACGACCTGATCCAGAGCGTTTGGATAGAAATCTTCCTGCAGAAGAGAAGACAAAATATTCTATCATTGTAAGGAAATTTAATGAATATTTTTCAAAAAGAGATCCACAGTTGATGCTACGAGAAAAGTTTTGGTTACATATCAAGAGAGAGCCACATCAAACCATCGAGTCTTGGGTTGTTACTCTTAAAGAGCATGCACAAGCATGTAAATTTCCTGAATATTTTGCAGAGCAGGCTATTCGAGACAAATTAGTCTTCACTTGTAATGATGATTCAGCAAAATTAAAGCTTTATGATAGGGGAGCCACTCTAACTTTGGACCAAACAATTGAAATCCTTCAATTAAAAGAAGCTACACAGCGTGAGCTACGTGAGTCCAAAGCTGCTACAATTGAAGCTATTAATCATCAGTCTCAGTCTCATAAAATGACCGGCAAGACACAACATCACAGCAGGGCAACACATGCTAATAAACGACATTTCCAGGGGAAGTCTCATGGCCACCCAAGTAAACCTGTCAATCAACAACCAAATTTCCTAAAACTACACCACCTGGAAACTGTATTTACTGCAACACTCGTCATGAATTTGGTAGACGTTATTGTCCAGCGGCACGACAACGATGTGGAAAATGTACTCAAATTGGTCATTATACAAGTCTCTGTAAAAGCTCACCTTCCACAGTAAATCAAATATCTGATAATCCTGTTGATACAATGGATGATCTAACTCCTACATTTGTTGGTGCTCTAGAGTCTCAACCACCAACAGAACCAGAACCTGGCTTTCATATTAAATTGAGTACAGGGAACCATGAACATCTATGGCAGATTGATACTGGAGCTCAAGTTACTGTTATGCCAGAAGAGATTTATCAACCATCCTATGGCGAATTACAACAAACAGATCGCAAACTGATGGGTGCTAATAACTCTCAATTAGATGTTAAAGGTTATGTAACTATGGAACTGTCGAACAATCAAAATACTATAACACTAAAAAGTCTATATCACTAAATGCAATAAATTGCTATTAGGACTTCCAGCTATTCATAGCCTAGGACTTATTTATCAAATACCTGGAGCATTCAGTATACGTTCGATCGACACTAACCGCGATAGTACCTTACCACTCCTAAGGGAAGATTTCGTAAGAGAATACCCACAATTATTTGATGGACTTGGTAAGCTTCCTGGAGAATACAAAATTACTCTAGAAGATAACGCTCAAACTTTTTGTCTTCATAGTCCACGAAGAGTAGCCATCCCTTTAATGGAGAAAGTGAAAAATGAACTTCAACGAATGCAAGATCAAGATGTTATTGAGTCAGCTGACGATGGCCCATCAGATTGGTGTTCCGGTATGGTACCTGTTATCAAGCCTAATGATAGCGTACGAATATGCGTAGATCTTACTCGTCTGAATAAAGCAGTTAAACGAGAAATTTATCCTATGCCAAAAGTTGAAGATACTCTTGGAAAAATAGCTAAGAGTGGAGGTCACAGTCAAGGGACAGTCTTTTCCAAACTCGATGCCAATTCTGGGTTTCAACAAATAATCTTAAGTAAAGAAAGTACACACTTAACAACTTTCATAACACCTTTTGGACGTTTCCGCTACAAAAGATCACCATATGGAATATCATCTGCGCCAGAATATTTCCAGAAACGTATGGACCAACTACTTGGAGATCTACCAGGAGTCTTATGCCACATGGATGACATTCTAGTCACTGGCACAGACATGACAGAACATAATGTACGTCTTACGAATGTTCTTAAACGTTTGGTCAAAATTGGTCTTACGCTCAACATAGAGAAATGTGAATTTTCCTGCAAGCGACTACAATATTTAGGACAACTCATTGATGAATTTGGAATTCACAAAGATCCTTCTAAGGTCCAGGGAATCATTGATATGCCTTCACCTACCAACATTTCAGAATTACGACGATTCTTGGGTATGGTGAACCAGCAAACTAAGTTTTACCCTCATCTCGCTGAGAAAACTGTACCTTTAAGAGATTTATTGAGGAAAAACACAGCATGGCTATGGTCTTCGAATCACGAAGAAACTTTTAATCAATTAAAAGCTGACTTACAATCAGATACTATCCTAGCTTTATATGATGTTAACAAAGAAACTATCGTATCAGCCGATGCAAGCAGTTATGGTTTAGGAGCTGTCTTACTCCAGCGCCAGTCTTCAGGAATTCTTAAACCGGTTGCTTATGCAAGTAGAGCTATGACCACAACTGAGAAGAGGTACGCACAAATAGAGAAGGAAGCTCTTGCTATGACTTGGGCCCTTGAACACTGGTCTAATCTCCTAATTGGAATGCACTTTCATGTCGAAACAGACCACAAACCTTTGGTACCTTTATTTTCAACGAAGCTCATTGATGAATTACCAATTCGCCTTCAACGGTTCCGAATGAGACTTCTGCGTTTCAGTTTTTCCATCAAGCATGTTCCTGGTAAAAATCTCTGTACAGCGGATACCTTATCAAGAGTTCCTACTGATAGCAAATCCCTAGCGCCTAGTGATTTGGAAATCATCGCAGACTCTTACATGTACGTCAACGCCGTGATGATTAACTTACCAGCAACAGATCGTAGATTGGATAATATAAGATCTGAAACCAGGAAAGACAAAACTCTAAATTTAGTCTTTCAATACACTCAAACAGGTTGGCCAGAACTCAACAAACTTCCAACTGGTCTGAAGAAATACTGGAATGAACGTGGTAATCTATCTGTTCATGGCAGTCTGCTCATGAGAGGTCAACGTTTAGTCATACCAGCCACACTACAAGATGATATTTTGTCTTATCTACATGATAGTCATCAGGGAGTTACAAAAACATGTCTTAACGCTTCTTCATCTGTATGGTGGCCTGGCATCACAAAAGACATAGAACAATTAGTGAAAAATTGTTCTCAGTGCGCAAAGTACAGAAGAGATCATGCTGAACCTATGAAAGGAACAGAATTTCCTAGCCGACCATGGTCACGCGTAGGCGCAGATTTCTTTCAATATAAAGATCATCAATATCTTTTAGCAGTAGATTATTACTCCCGAGATGTTGAAATATGCATAACTCCTAAACATGTCACATCGATTTCAACAATCAACATGTTCAAGAAAATATTTAGTCGACATGGGGTTCCAGATATACTTTTTACAGATAATGGACCACAGTTCTCTGCTGAGGAATTCAAACGATTTGCTGACCAGTGGTGTTTTGAACATGTAACATCATCACCAAGATATCCCCAATCAAATGGTGAAGCTGAGCGTGCTGTTCAGACCATGAAAAAAATCTTAAAAAAGTGTGACGATGAATACTTAGCACTACTACGGTATCGAAACACACCATTACAAAATGGTTTTTCGCCAGCTCAACTAAGCATGGGTCGACGTTTACGATCACGTCTTCCTTGCCCTACAGACAAACTTATTCCATTTACCCCAGATATGAATCTAGTCAAAAGAAGAGAAATGGAGTATCGAGCTAAGATGAAATTTAATTATGATAGAAGACATAGAGCATCTGACAGTGAAGATCTTTACCCAGGTGACACTGTATGGATACCAGACCTGCACACTACGGGATATGTATTAAATAAGTGTCTTAAAAAACCCAAGATCATACATCATTAAGATCGAAAATAATCTTAAAGTGCGACGTAATCGGAGAATGACGCGGAAGATAAAACAACCTTCAAATTGCGATGAAATCACCAACAAACCTAACTCAGAAGCAAATGGTACAACTGATATTGAACGTAAATCAAACAGAACTATAAAGAAACCAAATCGGTTTATTGAACAATATTGAAAAAAGGGAGATGTAATAGGCCTAATAATAATAATGATCCAAGTCCATAAATTAGACTATTGGTTTTATGTCATTGGGAGTTATCTCCCGCTCTTATGTAAAAACATGGCTGAATAAAACATGTGCTCAACAAGCTTGATATATTATATTATAACACTCTGATTCTGTTTACGCCTACTGATAATGTATGAGGTATAATTTAGAAACGAATTATATAGTGGTTAAATAGTCAAATCTTACTTGTTGACATGTCAAATTTAATAATTATATGGGTTGTTATTATTAAATGTTAACAAATCAATTAAATTATAAATGGGTATTATGTTCGTTTTATAATAATCTTGAGATAATTCCTTCTGCTGAAAGAAATATCACAACCTGTGATAAGTATAGCGCAAGTATAGTGTTATCATAGTGACACCACTGGTGAAAGTACACTGTTACTCAACAAAATATCTCCCTTTGCACAAACGTAGTGGATATATAACCGTAAACGGTATCCTATATACTAACGCTATTGCACCGTAAATCGCAATGACGTATATATACATCGTGTGTGATTGGTTAAATAATAACTTCCGTTCGACGTGCGCAGTTGTGCGACACTTCCGTTCGACATGCGCAGTTGATATATTCCACAAGAACGGTAACTTCGTCTTTCAAGTTTGGCGCAGAAGCACGGTTTTACGGAAACAAACGTAAACCACTGACCGTCTTGGTACTTAAATTAAAACCAAAACCCACAGAAATAAGCCCTTGACCGAAATAGAATAATTTTCTACAATTTATATTTATTATTTTATTTTCTTCTAAAACTAATTCTCTGGGTTCTACCGTAGAAATCCAAGTATGGCTATTTTCGTCCTATATAAGAAACGGAGAAAGTAGTAAGGTTAGACAAAGAACGTATGGTGGTTATGGTAAGGGTTAGGGTAAGGGTTTGGGTTAGGTTTTGGGGTAGGGTCATGGGTTAGGGTTAGGGTTCGGCATCATTGCGAAAACTGCTAAGTCCACGGATCAGAGAACTGCGCATGTCAAACGGAAGTTACGGCGATATAGTAAATAGAGTAAAGTGCCGTTTACGGTTGAATATCCACTGCCTTGCACAAAAGAACTGTTGTGGGCGAACTTACCCCAACTTTGATGTTGCTGTTTTGAAAGCGATTATAGTACTCTTCTTCCAGAGCTGCAACTCTGCGAATGTGGCAGTATATAGCCACCACATTGTCATATATGCACGGCAAGCCATACCTTTCTAAGTATAAACTAAAGACCACAAAATAGAATTCGGTCTGAAATGGGCGTACTTGCCCCGGTCTCCCAATGTAGATATTGTTAATTCAAAAAATGTGGATTTCGGATGAAACAGGTTTAAATGTTTTATTAAAATATTGGTTTGGAAAGGAATTAAAATTAACCGCCAGGTATCTCATTACCTCGTCAGGTAGCGCCTTTGTGCATATAGAATGTTTGGCAGTTAATTAGAATTCCTTTACAGACAAATTATTTTATTATCTTTATAATATTTTTATAGTAAACATTTTTGAATATCGTTTTCATTTCTAGTCCCAAACCTGTGGAATGATTTAAAACCACCTGGTTCTGATACTGATATTCGTTCCAGCCCTTCAGTACAATCTTTTAAATGTGTTCCTAAAACTTACTTATTTAAAAAGGCTTTATTATATTGCATCTTTTTGTAGTCTTTTAGTTGTTTTATATATTTTCTGTTTTACTGGTATGATTGTAAAGCGCTCCTGAACACCGTTGATGGAATTAGCGCTATATAAATGTTTTAATAATAATAATAATGTTTTTAATAAAATATTGTTTTGTAAAGGAATTAAAATTTAACAGACAAGTATCTCGTTATCTTATAAGATTTTAACTTCAAGACTTTTTGAAACGTAGAAGATATTTTCACAAAGAGTTCAAATTTCAGATTTTTTTTATTAGACACTTTCAGAAACCAATGAATTGATTTCTTTGTCGTGTAAAATTAAGAAATTATTTTATAATTTTAATATTTAATGATATATAAAAGTTACCGATAAAACGGCGAAAATGAAACATAAAGTCCATTTTTATGTTTAAAATGTTGATTTTGTGCATGGAGTGTTGACATAAGAGTGTTGACATAAGAATGTAGAAACAAGAATCATTAGTTTAGAATGTTTAGAATGTTGCGGTCGTGTATAAAATGTTCAAACTGGAATGAAGGAAACAAGAATCATGAATATTGTCCCATTTGGTCTTCCATACCATACACTCTAGTCAATATATACACCTCTATATGAAATGCACCAATTGAATTTAGCAATATTGAAGTCTGAAAACAGCACAGCGTCACACTGTATACAATCAATAAACCCAAGAGATTATAAGGACAGCTGCTAGTCGTTCGGATGGTACGAAAAACCGAGGTCCCGTGTCCACATTGGAGTGTACGTAAAAGATCCCTTGGCAGTTGGAATTCGATATAAGAGTAGGCCGTAGCGCCGCTGCCCGGGCAAAAATTTCCCTCATAGCACACTGTATGGCGTATGCCCGTCTTCCATTAGCCCAGGTTAGGTGCATAATAGTAGGACGTTAAAGGGACAATCCCGAATTAAATTGGGGCTCAAAAATAAAAGTCTGAGAATGTGTGAAAATAAAACGCCAAAATATAGGGGAATGGTGTATTTACCTTGTCTCAAAATTTCAACTCAAAATATTAAGTCGTTTGGACGTGAACGCCAAAACTGCTTATCCGGACACGTAACCCTCTTAAGATTTCGGGTCAATTGTTTCCTTCGGTGACCTTATAACCGATTACGGTTACTTGAGAGGGTTATGCAGTGAATAACCCATGTGCCGTACTTGATAGAGAAAGGCAAATTTCAACTACACATTATTTTTATAAAAAAATGTTTTGTTTAATCCAGATACCACAAAATAGACCTTGGGGCACCGGTCTCAAATTCCAGATGAAGACTGACGGATTTGAGTCGTTTGAAAACTTATCATAAATACTGAAGCAGTTTTATTCCCAAAACAAATATCGGGATTAGCCCTTTAAACCCCATTTCATTCATTCATTCCAAGAGATTCCTCTCATATCCTAGCATTTGTTTATTTGGTTGTGTTGGGACCTTATTTTTTTTTTAACTCCACATCCTTAAAAACTATTTTAAACTCATATTAATTACATGACATGCCATCCAACCCCCCGAACTCAGTAAAGACATTGACCTAAGTTTAAACATTCCAATCCCTAAATAAATAGACGATACTCATTAATTACTTGCATATGTATCTTTTCATAAAGTAGTGAGCAATAAAAGACCATAAAATAATTTATTCCTATATAAACAACTTCTGGTCAGCAGAAGCAGTAGAAACTTTAAGTTACTTACATATAAATTGTCACATAAATTTTATTTTCTGTTAATCACACCATAGTTTGTCATTGACATAATCAAATTTATCTTATACCCGGTATTATATTCTAAAACTTTTATTAGCATTTTCAAAAATATATTAGTGGAAGTTGGAATATTGAAATTATTGAAATTGTTTAATGGTTGAAGATAGGTTTCAATGTCAACGATGGCAAGCAACATCTTGTGAAGCTAATAGAATTTATTTTATTATTTTTCCTCATCATCTGCTTTCATGTTTTTGCTCTAAGGATAATCATCATTCTATTTTACAATAAATCTTATAAGACATATAGAAGTAGATTTCACAAATTAAAAACACTTACCGGGTACCGGTATATATATATATATACTACTTCTGAATTTATTAACATGCTACTACGTTTCGATACACATACAGAATCATGATCAAGCAAATAATGATATTTAACAAAAATAACAATTGGAAACCATATAACAGATTAAATATTAATTACAAAGAATTAATAAGATAAAAGAAGTAGTATATTGATAACAATTACAAAGCATTAACAATACGATTACGTCATCTTAGAAACAGATTTGTCACTGCACAAACTACACAAACTGTTCGAAATCGCTTGCAGGCTGCTGGTCTTCCTGCCCAGAGGCCCTATAATGGACCAATATTGACGCCTGTGCATCCCCGTAACCGACTTGTGTGGGCCACAAGACACATAAGATTTACTCAAAGACGGTGGAATTCGGTTGTCTTTAGTGACGAATCTCGATTCACTTTGACATTTGCTGATGACAGGGTCCGGGTGTACTGCAGACGAGGTGAATGTTACGCTCAAGTTAGAAATGGTTCCACCACTGACGTCTTCCGCCTTACTCCAGTTGCAGTAGTGGTTCATCTTACACAGTTCCTTTGCGCAAGTTTTTTAGTCAAATGACTACAAAAAGGTTACTGGCCTATAGCTCCAATAATTGACACATACACTGACCCAAAACATTACTGCACATAGCTTAAAATATAATAATCAATTCCCATTGAAATAGAGAGAGAGAGAGAGAAATGGGGTTTAACATCCACTCGACACAAACTAGCTCATTTTGAGACTAACACAAGGTTTTCAATTTTTATTTCAATAATTCGCTTGCGCGTAGGGGTCTTTAGCAGTGGGAGGAAACCGGAGTGCCCGGAGGAAACCCACGAGGTTGAGAAGGCGCCCTAATCTCCATGTCACATACGCTCACACTAGGGCTCGAAACCACCCAACTACTACGCGGAATTTTAACCAGCGAGGTGTCATGGCGCTTGCGTAATACGTAATACGTCATTACAAGAAGCATCGCTATTCAAATGTAAAATGCATTATCACAAAGAAAACTGTTCGGGAACTATTTTAGTGGTCCAGTCTTCACTATTTGTCATATAATTACCAAACTGTAATGGTACGTGTTGAAAATTGTGCGTTTGGGCTTATTGAACTTGCGTAAGGAGTCTTCGACGGTATCAATTTTAACTACGCTCAAGTATGCATCAGAGAAATTGACCGATTTGATGGCGGCAGCTTCATAGATTGGGGTTCTTTTTGTGCACATGGACGTTCTCCTCTTCTTGTTGTCCGAGGGAACTTAAGTGCTGTCCAGTACAGGGATCAGATTTTGCAACCTGTTCTTCTTCCATTTATGCAGAGACATGGGCCTGAATTAACGTTTCAACAAGACAATGCTCGACCCCATACAGCAATTGGTACCCAGAATTTTTTAAGAAATGCCGGTGTCCAATTCCTGACCTTAATCCTATTGAACACATCTGGGACGAACTGGGTCGACGTGTTCTTCAGCAAGTGAATCCACCACTGACGTTAAAGAACCTTCAACATGCTCCTGCAGTGGCGACGTCTTCCTCGGGTAGTGTTTATTAATGTTCTGAGATCCACGAAAAGACGTTATGTGGCAGTACGAGACGCTAGAGGAGGCCACAACCGTTACTAAACACTTTATTCCGATTGTTCTCCAAGTCTGTGAATTTCATTTTAGGGGGACATTACGAACATTGTCAAGGACTTTCGACGAGACGTATTCTTGCTTTCTGTTGATGTCAAGGTCGTCTGTGAAGAACATAACACTAAAATAGTTGCCTTAAACCAAATATTAAAAGTCCTTAGTGTCAAGTTTATATTGCACCACATTTTTGTTTAAATATCATTATTTGCTTGATAATGATATCTGTATGTGTATTAAAACGTAGCATGTAAATACATTCAGAAGTAGTATATCCATATTCATTCTATTTGTTTTAAAAATAGTATATAAAAAGAATTATAGCATGGTATGAGTTTTTTTTTTACCTGTTCTTGTCTGTAACAGTATCCGTTTTTTTTGGTGAGGCAAACAAATACATAAACAACAAATATTTTTTGTTTAAATCACAATCCACTGATATTAACTTTAAATTGTCCAACTTTTAATACCGGAATGTTATAAATATTTTATAATTCAGCGATAAAAACTTTTTGTAAAATACTAACTGATAAAGCAGTCAAAGTTAAAACTCAATGTGTAAAATGAGGTATAAATTCTTCTAACTAAACCACAGTATACAATCTGTTCATTTGACTGTCACAGGTTAATATCTTCGAATCATGGACAATTATGGAACAATACTTGTATGTCTAGTAGAGGTGATTATAGACCTGTTAACATCCCACACTGTTGTAGTGACACACCATACTCTATAAGAAAGCTAGCAACTGTTGAGCAACTGTTAAGTATGAGAACAGCTATCGTCTGTCAGTGTGTTATAGTAGAGTGTTACACCATCAATAACAAATTTGTCTTGACATGTTGTACCTACGTAGTATTAGTACTATCCTCATCATCATCATCATCTTCTTCACCATAGTAATTATAATCTTGGAAACTATCATTGTTCTACAATATCAAATTAACAATTATTACATCTTTTCATCTATCAGGTATCTATAAATATTTAAAAATCTGAGGATTAGTTATTAAGTGAAGGACCACTCCATGTCAATAAGCAAAAAATGTCTGGGATTCTAAACCCAACCATTTAGACCAGAGGGAGAAGGAGGTGTATTATCCGAAAGGTGGGCAAAAAGCGGGAGTTGACTTTTCTAGTAGCATTTTTTCTCAGGAATCCGAAAATGGTGGGTGATCAGTCAGGCGAGGGAGCGTTCAGGAGTTATCGCGGTCAAAAGGTCACCAGAGGGTAAAAGGAGAAGGGTGTATTATCCGGAAGGGGGCAAAAAGCAAAAAATGTCTGGGATTCTAAACCCAACCATTTAGACCAGAGGGAGAAGGAGGTGTATTATCCGAAAGGTGGGCAAAAAGCGGGAGTTGACTTTTCTAGTAGCATTTTTTCTCAGGAATCCGAAAATGGTGGGTGATCAGTCAGGCGAGGGAGCGTTCAGGAGTTATCGCGGTCAAAAGGTCACCAGAGGGTAAAAGGAGAAGGGTGTATTATCCGGAAGGGGGCAAAAAGCAAAAAATGTCTGGGATTCTAAACCCAACCATTTAGACCAGAGGGAGAAGGAGGTGTATTATCCGAAAGGTGGGCAAAAAGCGGGAGTTGACTTTTCTAGTAGCATTTTTTCTCAGGAATCCGAAAATGGTGGGTGATCAGTCAGGCGAGGGAGCGTTCAGGAGTTATCGCGGTCAAAAGGTCACCAGAGGGTAAAAGGAGAAGGGTGTATTATCCGGAAGGGGGCAAAAAGCGGGTGTTGACTTTTCTAGAAGCATTTTTCCTCAGAAATACGAAAATGGTGGGTGATCGGTCAGGCGAGGGAGCGTACAGGAGTTATCGAGGTCCAAAGGTCACCAGAGGGTAAAGGAGGTTGACTTATGCATTTAGTCACTTTTGATGCTGTCTGTCACAGATTTCTTGTTGGAAAAAAGATGAATCATTGAATAAGTGAAGAAGGATAATTTGTGAAACCAATTAATCAAATTATGACGTAATTGAAAAGGTCAAAAGGTCCCCAATGTCAAATAAGCAAGAAATAAGGATGCACTAGGATTAGGGGCAAAACTAATGTTATTTTCAAGGTGGGCAAAAAGAGAGTTGACTTTTCTAGAAGAATTTTTCCTCAGGAATCCGAAAATGGTGGGTGATCAGTCAGGTGACGGAGCGTCCAGGAGTTATCCAGGTCAACAGAAGTTAAATGGTCTGGCTTATGAATGTAGCCACTTCTGATGCTGTCTGTCAGTGCTGGATCTAGGGGAGGCAAAGTGGGACAAATGTCCCGGGCCCCCCACATTAAGGGGCCCCCCACAATTCTGGCTCATGCTAATATTTTATCCCGGGCGGAGCTAACCAGTACCTGGGCTGAGGGGGCGAGGATTGGGGCCCTAGGCAGTTAGGGGTATTGTTGGCCAGAGATCGGTTGGGCCCTAAAATTAACTAAATTACATAATTTAGAGGTTCCATCAATCAATAGATCCTAACCAGTTCCGGGGACCACATCCCGCGATGTGATTGTTGGGGCCCAACCTGTCATGGGGAAATTAACGTAATCATAGTATAGTAGTTCAGACAACAGAGTTTAATGTTTTATGTCATCTAAAATAATTTCACTAAAATAAAGTAAATGAAAACATCATGAGAGAAAGGTTTAAAATACTCAAATTGTCAACGAGTTCTAAACGTCAATGAAATCGCTGCCTAATTGTCTCAGATGCACTGAAATTAATCTTTATTTTAAACAAATAAACTCTGGAGGAAAACACCCCAGGCACTCAAGGGGGCGGAGTACATACTGGTACGATCCGCGGTCAATACGAACAATTTGAAACGGGGCCCTGCACAGTTGGTATGTCCCGGGCCCCCCACAAGGTTAATCGGTCCCTGCTGTCTGTCGCAGATTTCTTGTTGGAACGCAGCTGAATCATTGAATAAGTGACGAAGGATAATTTGCGAAAACAAAGGTCATCGATGTCAAATATGTGGTTAAATTTATAAGCCAGCCCATTTAACTTCTGGTGACCTTTGGACCTCCATAACTCCTTAACGCTCCCTCACCTGATTGACCACCCAACATTTTCAGATTTCTGACATTTTTGACATCGGTGGCCTTTTGACCTTTTCAATTACGTCATAATTTGATTAATAGGTTTCTCAAATTATCCTTCGTCACTTATTCAATGATTCAGCTGCGTTCCAACAAGAAATCCGTGACAGACAGCATCAGAAGTGGCTAATTTCATAAGCCAGCCTCCATTAACCTCTAGTGACCTTTGGACCTCAATAACTCCTGAACGCCCACTCACCTGACTGATCACCCACCATTTTTGGATTCCTGAGCAAAAAGCGTTCTAGAAAAGTCAACTCCTGCTTTTTGCCCATGTCTAATTTTTATACGCCCACATTTTCATGTGGACGTAGTATGTCGTCGCCCCTGTCCGTCCGTCCACAATTGTTTATGGACTCTCTACAGGTCATAATTCTTGTCCGATTTCGACGAAACTTGAAATATAGGTTTATCCCCAAAAGATCTTGGCTGCTTTCGATATTGGCATGTATCGGATCAAAACTTCATGGATTATGGCCCCTGATTGTACGAAAAATCACGTTTTTAGCTTGAACCGATTTTGATGAAACTTGACATGCATGGTTATAACCCAAAGATCTTGGTTCCTTTTGATATTTGCGCCTATCGGAACGTAATTTCATGAATTATGGCCCCTGATTGTCCGAAAAATCACCTATTTTAGCTTGTGTTCCCTCTGGAGGTCACAATTATTATCCGATTTGAAAAAACGTTCGATTAAATCACCGTTACACCCTAAGGAAGGCTGAGTTCGAATTTCGGAAGAAATCGGACCAAAATTACCATACAAAATGGCTGTCGTTCGTACGCGAATACTGTTAAAAAATGGTTTATCAAGGTTGTGGACCCTGTAGAGGTCACAATTTTGATGAAACTTGAAATCCATGGTTATAACCCATAGATCTTGGTTCCTTTCGATATTTGCGCATATCGGATCGTAACTTCCTGAATTATGGCCCCTGATTATACGCAAAATCGCCTTTGTTTAGCTTGTGGTCCCTCTGGAGGTCACAATTATTATCTGATTTAAAAGATCGTTTGATTACATCACCTTTACACCCGGAAAAATCGGACCAAAATTGCCATACAAAATGGCCGCCGATCGTACGCGAATACTGTTTAAAATGGTATATCAATGTTGTGGACCCTGTCTAGGTCACAATTTTAATTTGATTTTGATGAAACTTGGAATGCATGAATATAACACAAAGATCTTGGTTCCTTTTGATATTTGCGCATATCGGATCGTAACTTCCTGAATTATGGCCCCTGATTATACGCAAAATCGTCTTTGTTTACCTTGTGGTTCCTCTAGAGGTCACAATTATTATCGATTTAAAAAATCATTTGATTATATCACCGTTACACCCTAAGGAAGGGTGAGTTCGAATTTCGAAAAATTGGACCAAGATTACCATACAAAATGGCCGCCGTTCGTGTGCGAATACTGTTGAAAAATGGTATATCAAGGTCGTTGACCCTGTAGAGGTCCCAATTTTAATTTGATTTTGACGAAACTTGAAATGCATGGATATTACCCAAAGATCTTGGGTCCTTTTGATATTTGCGCATATCAGATCGTAACTTCCTGAATTAATGCCCCTGATTATATGCAAAATTGGCTTTGTTTAGCTTGTGGTCTCTCTGGAGGTCACAATTATTATCCGATTTAAAAAATCGTTTAATTATATCACCGTTACAAGCTAAGGAAGGTTGAGTTCAAATTTCGAGAAAATAGGACCAAAATTACCATACAAAATGGCTGCTGTTTGTACGCGAATGCTTTAAAAAAATTGTATTTCAAGGTTGTGGACCCTGTAGAGGTCACAATTTTAATTTCGATTTTGATGAAACTGAAATTGCGTGTTTATAACCTAAATATCTTGATACTTTAATGAATTATGGCCTTTGATTGTAGGAAAATGTAGGGTTGTTATGCCTGAAAAATTGAATTTCAAGTTTCTGAGATATTGGCATCTGTGTTTTTTGTCTTTTTTCACATGTTTTCGTTGACTTCCCTATATCTTTAACCCTTAACCAGTCATTGTTGACTTTAATAACCACAACATTATACAGGTAGTCACGGTCGACTAAAGTTGACCAAAGTAAGGACCTTTTTTGTAAGCCGCATTTGAGTATTTAGTTTCGTATTTAATTGATATGGCCATGCATACGTGTCAATAATAATAATAATAATAACTAGATCTACTTCTGTCCAATGCAGATATGAAAGCTTTCATATTCATCGTCACGTGTCATGAAATATGTCAAGTATCTTAAAGAAGTTAACAAGAAAAAAGTATTAAAATTGGTCAAAAACTCGCAAAGTTACAGGTTTAAATATACAGTAGTTAGAAACATTGCACCCGGGCAAAAACAAAATGATCTGAAAACATTAGTTACATCGTGAGGCATTAAAAGAAATTATGGTCGATTTGAGAACTTGGGGTATATTTTGGAGTTGTTTGGTAAATGACGGCGGATCTAAGTTGGTGGCCATAATACAAAATAAAACGTGTTGAAGAATGAACAAATTTTCGTTACGGGTTTCATTCGCACCGAAGGTCCGATTACCTTCAAATTTGCACCGATTGTACCTCACATATTAAAAATAGAAGAGTGTGAGATTCAAAGAACGTTGAAAATAAATTCAAAACCCTCCCCATCAATCAAAGTTGTTTTGATTAAAAATAGTCGTATTTTATCAATTTTTATAACTTTTTATATCTGAGCAATGGATCTAAGTACTAATACCTATCAAACATGGAAGCATGTTCCTGAAGCAACGGACGCAAGTTTTACAACATTTAACCGTTGCTTCAACACTTGGCTATTCCTAAACTTTTACACTGGATGTGTTTACACGTGACTAATTAGCATTCAAAGCATTGTCCAATCAGAGGTGGTGGCATGTAGTACACTCACAATGTAGCACGTGACTGTAGTAAACAAATATGGCAGCCCCCAAAGAAAAAGAACTAGACAAGTTTACAGCCGTTGAATGTTTTTTTTCCGGTAACTCACTAACAACTTAAAACGCTGGTGTAAATGTTAAACGTCGCTGAATCGAACCTTGACCTTTGCATCTTGATCGTCACATAGACATTTTAGCTAGAAGCGCGAGACTTGATAATCGTGACGATTTTTTTAACGATGGATAAATAAAATGAATTGAAAGAAGTCTATTTTTAGTAACCCATTTAACGAAGGAATCTGATTGGATCACGGTTGGGGGCCTATGGCTTGATAACCTGTATGTAGTTAAGGCGAGATCAAGCCTTCTAATGAAGATGATATGGAAGAGGCGATAAAATCACTTTTAAATTCCGAAAATCGATATTTTTCCGTAAATTGACTTATACATGTATAGAAAAAAACGACTAACGGCAGGTGCCACGAACAAACGACTTGAACAAATGCAGGTATCACCTTGAAAATTTCAGGGTACCTAGGTACCAACGTGAAAAGTTCCTCGCCAGAATTTGGAATCATGGTACCTTAGGTTCTAGCGTAACGCATGCGCCAAGTCATGACGCACGGTAGGTGCCACGAACAAACGACTTGAACAAATGCAGATATCGCCTTGAAAATTTCAGGGTACCTAGGTACTAACGTGAAAAGTTCCTTGCCGGAATTCGGTACTCATGGTACCTTTGGTTCCAGCGTAACGCATGCGCGAAGTCAAAACAAGCTAACTCGAAAACAACCTTGTCGGCACGGAAAACATCATAGGGGTAATTCGAATTTTTAAAATATTCAAAAACCAATCATTCGACCATGAGCCAGGTTATCCTTAAATGTATTAATTATGTACATAAGAGACAAATTCTCTAAGCCACGACCAATTGTGTATGTTTTCAAGCCCATGAATGTGGATTTTTCACTATTGCTCATTTTCAATTCAAACTGGCGTCCATCATTTGCCAAAAATGAAAATTCTATTCCCGACAGTTTTTAGGCTTTTCTAAAAGGATTCGGAAAATATAATTGCCTTGTCTGTAAGTAAAATATCACCAAAGGAATATCGATTTTCATATTTCAAGATGGCGGCACTTCCGGTTTGTGCTACAATTTCCATTTTTTGTGTAAGAATCAGTAGTGCCGTAGCTAGTAAAAAATAAAAAATTCAAGGCCATCTGACCTATATTTCTTTGATTTTTTGAAAATTTTGATCCTTAATTTCTCCAAGGGGAGATAATTTAGAAAATTTCTAATGACATTTTGAAAGTCACATAAGCAAAATCTACTGACTTACTAAATTTTTATAAAAATCAAGCAATTATTAAAGAAGTTGTCATTTTGATTTTAACTTCCGGTTCGAAATCTTCCATCATTTTCCAAAAATCAAAATTCTATTCCCGACAGTTTTATTGGTTTTCTAAAAGGATTCGGAAAATAAAATTGCCTTGTCTGTAAGTAAAATATCAACAAAGGAATATATCGATTTTGACGTTTCTAGATGGTTGCACTAACGATTTGGGCTACAAACTCAATTTTTTGTGTACGAATCAGTAGTGTCGTAGCTAGTAAAAAAAAATAATTTCAAGGCAATCTGACCTATATTTCGTCGATTTTTATGAAAACTTTGATCCTTAATATCGCCAAGGGGAGATAATTTAGAAAATTTTCAAAGTCGTTTTTGGAGTCGCATTAGTGGGATCTACTTACATACTAAATTTCATGCAAATCGTGAAACTATTAAAGAAGTTGTAATTTTGATTTAACTTCCGGTTAAAAATTACAGCGACAAATTTTCGAAAATCCGAAATGCAGATTTGAAGTATATGTTACAAGGTATTCAAAGAAAAAAGAATTAGTAAAAAAGGTCAAATAGTCACACGGTTACAGCAAAGTAGGTCAAATGCAATTGTTCGTAAAATTCGGTGATTTCGGATTCGAAAAACGTTTTGAAAATATATTTACCCAACAGCCACCACCCATTTTTGGGGGGGTAGGTAAAAATTTCAGAAAGATCCTATGGGTAGATTCTGAGAAAACTGAATAGTGGATAAAACACACAAAAAAAAATAATAAGAATAATTATCTTAACTAGATCTGCTACTGTCCCAAGCAGATATGAAAGCTTTCATATTCATCGTCATGTGTAATGAAATATGTTAAGTATCTTAAAGAAGGTGACAAGAAAAAAGTATTAAAATTGGTCAAAAACTCGCAAAGTTACAGGTTTAAATATAGTTAGAAACATTGCACCCCGGCCAAAACAAAATGATCTGAAAATATTGGTTACATCGTTGGGCATGCGCGAAATTAAAAGAAATTATGATCGATTTGAGAATTTGGGGTATATTTTGGAGTTGTTCGGTAATTGACGGCGGATCTAACGTGGCGACCATAATACAATATAAAACGCGTTGAAGAATGAACAAATTTTCGTTACGGGTTTCATTCGCACCGCCCGGGCAACATTCCGAAGGTCCGATTACCTTCAAATTTGCACCGATTGTACCTCACATATTAAAATAGAAGAGTGTGAGATTCAAAGAACGTTGAAAATAAATTCAAAACCCACCCCATCCATCAAAGTTGTTTTGATTAAAAATAGTCGTATTTTATCAATTTTTATAACTTTTTATATCTGAGCAATGGATCTAAGTACTCATACCTATCAAACATGGAAGCATGTTCCTGAAGCAACGGACGCAAGTTTTACAACATTTAACCGTTACTATACCCAATCAAATTTAGTGCCGAAAAAGTGTTGAGTGATTAAGGGCTTGATAAGCTGTATGTAGTTAAGGCGAGATCAAGCCTTCTAATGAAGATGACATGGAAGAGACGATAAAATCACTTTGCCTTTGCAATTTCACAATTAATTAAAACCAATTTTAAATTCCGAAAATCGATATTTTTCAGTAAATTGACTTATACATGTATAGAAAAAAAAGACTAACGGCAGGCGCCAAGAACAAACGACTTGAACAAATGCAGGTATCACCTTGAAAATTTCAGGGTACCTAGGTACCAACATGAAAAGTTCCTCGCCAGAACTTGTTATTCATGGGACCTTAGGCTCTAGCGTAGCGCATGCGCAAAGTCATGACGCACGGAAGGTGCCACGAGCAAACCACTTGAACATATGCAGATATCGCCTTGAAAATTTCAGGGTACCTAGGTACTAACGTGAAAAGTTCCTTGCCAGAATTTGGTACTCATGGTACCTTTGGTTCCAGCGTAACGCATGCGCGAAGTCAAAACAAGCTAACTCGAAAACAACCTTGTCGGCATGGAAAACATCATAGGGGTAATTCGAATTTTTGAAATATTCAAAAACCAATCATTCGACCATGAGCCAGGTTATCCTTAAATGTATTAATTATGTACATAAGAGACAAATTCTCTAAGCCATGAATGTGGATTTTTCACTATTGCTCATTTTCAACTCAAAATGGCATCCATCATTTGCGAAAAATGAAAATTCTATTCCCGACAGTTTTTGGGCTTTTCTAAAAGGATTCAGAAAATATAATTGCCTTGTCTGTAAGTAAAATATCACCAAAGAAATATCGATTTTCACATTTCAAGATGGTGGCACTTCCGGTTTGTGCTACAATTTCCATTTTTTGTGTACGAATCAGTAGTGCCGTAGCAAGTAAAAAATAAAAAAATTCGAGGCAATCTGACCTATATTTCTTCGATTTTTTGAAAATTTTGATCCTTAATTTCTCCAAGGGGAGGTAATTTAGAAAATTCTAATGACATTTTTAAAGTCACATAAGCAAAATCTACTGACTTACTAAATTTCATAAAAATTGTGCAACTATTAAAGAAGTTGTCATTTTGATTTTAACTTCCGGTTCGAAATTGTCCATCATTTTCCAAAAATCAAAATTCTATTCCCGACAGTTTTTTGACTTTTCTAAAAGGATTCGGAAAATATAATTGCCTTGTCTGTAAGTAAAATATCAACAAAGGAATATCGATTTTGACGTTTCAAGATGGTTGCACTTCAGGTTTGGGCTACAAACTCAATTTTTTGTGAACGAATAAGTAGTGTCGTAGCTAGTAAAAAAAAATAATTTCAAGGCAATCTGACCTATATTTCGTCGATACTTTTGAAAACTTTGATCCTTAATATCGCCAAGGGGAGATAATTTAGAAAATTTCTAATGACAATTTTAAAGTCCCATGAGCGAGATCTACTTACATACCAAATTTCATGAAAATCGTGCAACTATTAAAGAAGTTGTCTTTTTGATTTAACTTTCGGTTCGAAATCACAGCGACGATTTTTCGAAATTCGAAAATCCGAAATTGCAGATTTGAAGTAAATGTTACAAGGTATTCAAAGAAAAAGGAATTAGTAAAATAGGTCAAATAGTCACAAAGTTACAGCAAAGTAGGTCAAATGCATCTGTTAGTAAAATTCGGTGATTTCGGATGCGAAAAACGTTTTGAAAATATATTCACCCAACAGCCACCACCCATTTTTGGGGGGGTAGGTAAAAATTTCAGAAAGATCCTATGGGTAGATTCTGAGAAAACCGAAAAGTGGATAAAAAAAAAAAAAGTAAAGCAGAAAATCATTAGAATTTGTTTGGCTTTAATAAAGTTCTCCTCCATGCAAACATTTAGTATAAGAAACATTTAATATCATGGATTTAGCTGTTCAAGTTATCAAAATTCATTAAAAATCAATATAATAGGCTTCTTCTTCTCATGCAATTAAACACTGTGTATAAATCAAAAGACAAGCGGATATTAACTTTGGCCTCTAGAGCATCCAAAAGATTTTTTGAAGTGATCAAGGGCCATAACTCTGGCGGTAATAATCGGAAATCGCTGAAAATCAATAGGCTTCTTTTTCTCATGACCTTAAACACTGTGTATAAATTTAAAGTCAATCGGATATTAACTTTAGCCTCAAGAGCGTTCACAAGATATTTCAAAGTGATCAAGGGCCATAACTCTGGATGTAATTATCGGATGTAATTATTCTTCGTCTCATGACCATAAATACTGTGTATAAATTTAAAGTCAATCAAATATTAACTTTAGCCTCTAGAGCGTTCACAAGAAATTGTGGATGACGGACTGACGGACGGACAGGGGCGACGACAATATACGATCACATTTCCATGTGGGTGTATAAAATTATTGAAATTCAATAAAGCCCTATAATTAAACACTGCTTATAAATTTGTACTTCACACCAAATTGAAAATCAATCTATTAAAAACTGTAGCTTGTATCACAATCAGAATGTCGTGTATTGTTCATTCTAATTAGGTTTTATGTGGTAGCTCCAATCTACAATAAATTGATCTATGTGTATCTTACCAGAGAAAGAAAATCCATTAGTTTAGACGGGTCCTGACCAGTAGCTAGGTCCATAAAATCTATTGGCATGCCAAAACCAGCATAAGGACTTGGTTGAATGCAATCTTTGGTTTGAACATAGCGAAATGATGGTTGCTGTAAGGATATAATATTACATGTTATGTCACACACAATCAATGATTTTAATCTGTAAAGGAACAGAACATAATTTGTGTGAGTTTTGTGTAACAATTTGAATATTTCTACATCAAAACATCTAAAAAAAATAATTTCAGCACACCCAATTAGCTTCTGACTTTCAGTAAATTATTCATGAGAACAATGTGTTTCTGGTTTTAATCTACTGACTTTTTAGCTTGAATGTCCAAAAAAGGGTCCAAAATAAAAAGTAATAAAAGGAAATGTTTAATGCTTTCTTTTTATCATTCGTTTAAACAGAATAAAATATTTAAAAAAAAAATTCTAATGAATTGGATTTGTGTCAGATATACTTAATTTACTTCTTTGATGCTATAATATTCGAGACTTGTCATATTGGAAATATTTATAAGTGCCACAAAAGGTAATTGAAAAGTAATTGAAATGTAATTGAAACGTAATTGACCATTACATGATTTTTGGAATTACATTTCCATGACTCATTACTTAAAAATGTAATGATTGCATTACTTTACCATTACCGCATCCCTGCTACTAAGTACAAAAATGTAAAAGAATCTAGGTCCACCAAAAATTACTTACATCAGGTTCAGTTGGTCCATCTGTACTATCAGGTATAGTCTCAGCTGTTAATTCTTTCCATTTATACAGTTGAGAATCAGTCACATGACCAAACGGATTAAAATCAAGAAGTATGGCCATACCCTAAAACAATTCAAATGTAGGACATGAAAATACGTACAACACATAACATTCCAATAATAGGGCAATGGATCAATCCTGTCAATATGAATTGACAGAGTGTGTTGGGCAAGGCAACTTTGTAATATACAACAGAGGGAATGACTGGATGACATCGCGCCTGGTACGTTCGTGCATTTTTTATGCGCGAACTCTTAGTTTTTCTATTACTGGCATGCACACGGGCACTATTTTTTTTTGTTTTGCATGTACCAAAATCTGGGATTTCGGGCGTAGGTACTTTTGAGGTATTGGGCTGTTTAGCATAACACTTGCCACTGTACCTGTGTATCGCTAATTATAAACCGAATGTTTGAAGACCGTTAATATTTATTACGCACATTTTTTTCAGTACAGTGTTGATTCATGCTCAAATTGTTACTAAGCAAACCAACGGGATTATTTTCTCAACAGTGTATGAACTCATTTCATAGCGATAATATCCTTACACCGAGAGAAAGTATCTAGTCTTGGTGAATAGAACCAACGTTGGTAGAAAATTACTTTTGTATTTTTTGGAACGGTAAACAGTATTTTTAGAAGCAAACTTTCCTGCCGCACATGACGAAGTCATTATACTTATAATAAATAGGCCAGAACTCCTTTTGCAGCGGAAGCTTATCAGTGAGTAATAGGTCAAGGCTAAAACATACAGTACATGCATCGCAGTGGTTTGTTGTTTTTTATCGTGGAATTCCATGAATTACCGCGTGAATATCGAGTGACATGATACAACTGACAGAGCAGCCCGGAGTCGAACAATCGCCGCCTGAGCTGTCTTCGTCAGCTAGTTTCAAAATGGCCTACAACCAGTGCAAGTAGGAAAAGACGACAATAAAATCAGAAATATGTTATTTATTATTGTCGGACTTATTACATCACTACTGTCTAACAAATCATAAAGCTGTGGTGTTACGGTAACACCTCAGCCACTCTTACCATTCATAATACATCTAACTATCACTCCCTACACATTTCCCCTCGTCTACTTTCCCAAACGTCAACAACACATCTCATGCATCCATTTCGCTGATTAACCCTTGTACCATGTCTACTGGATAGGTCATTGTTTGTAATAGGCATAGCTGACATTTAACATCTTGTCACATTTGCTCCATCAAAGATAGGTTGCCAGGCAACAAAACATACGTCCACGGCAGCTAAATCGTCCGGGAAGTCAACAAGAGTTGTCGCATATTTTTACTTTTTTCGGTAATGAAACATTTATAATACACTAACATCTGATTAAGAGTAACAACTCATGACGCAATTATCAGAAAATCATTAGAATTTGTTTGGCTTTGATAAAATTCTTCTCCATGCTAACCAGGGCCGGATTAACCTTGTGGGGGCCCGGGACATACCAAGTGTGCGGGGGCCCCATTTCAAATTGTTCGTACTGACCGCGGATCGTACTAGTATGTACTCTGCTCCCTTGAGTGCCTGGGGTGTTTGCCTTCCAGGAATTTTTTTTTTAAACGGAGATTTTCTCTCATGATGTTTTCATTTACTTTACTTTAGTGAAATTATTTCAGGTGACATATAGCATTAAACTCCGTTGTCTGATTTACTATACTATGATTACTTTAATTTCCCGGGACTGCTTGGGCCCCAGCAATCACATCGCGGTATGGAGTCCCCGGAACTGGTTAGGACCTATTGATTGGTAGAACCTCTAAATTATGAAGTTTAGTTAATTTTATGGCCTAACTGATCCCGGAACCACCAATATCCCTTACTGATCAGGGTCCTAATCCTCGCCCCTCAGCCCAGGTAGTGGTTAGCTCCATCCAGGATAAAATATTAGTATGACAGAGTTTTGTTGGGGACCCCCTAAATGTGGGGGGCCCGGGACATTTGTTCCACTTTGCCTCCCCTAGATCAGGCACTGATGCTAACGTTTATTATACAACACATTTAATATCATGGATTAAGCTGTTCAAGTGATCAAAATTCATTGAAATTCAATATACTTGTTCATCTCACGCCCTGTGTATTAATCTAAAGTCAATTGGATGATAACTTTAGCCTCTAGAGTGTCCACAAGATTTTTTAGAAGTAATCAAGGGCCATAACTCTGGCAGTAATCAAGGTATTGATGCAATTAAACTATACACCAAGTTTCATCACTCTTACTTAATTGGAACTAAAGTTAGCACATCTCAAAGCATCAACCAATCAAATTGCTTATCTCTGCTTATTCTAAGCAGAAAATGCTCATCCGATTTTTTTAAAGGGCATTTCAGTGTCTGCTCTCCCCCCTAACAGTCATCAAACCCATACGCCTATGAAACTGACAGTGCGTATTTGATATTTCGAGGGAGTTACCAAGCCAGTGACTTACTCACTGATGACTTTGAAGCCTGGTCTGATATAAAGCTAGGTTACTTCAATTGTGTGAGTAAAATATTTCAGGGGAAGAGATAAGCTAAACTAAGCATTACTGATTTTTAATTACTTATTCACTTTTATGTAGTGATGGGTCGATAATCGGTTTTAATATGGGTAATTGACAGATATGCGCCAATATCTGTTTAAAACGACTCAGTAAATACCTTTAAAATATTATTAGGCATTGACCTACACCTACACCAAGTTTGAACATTCTAGCTCAATTAGAAGGAGAGTTATTGTTTTCCAAAATCTTGGCCAATAAAATTGCTTATCGCTCTGCTTACCCTGAGCAGAAAATGCTCATTATCAAACTTAGTCAAGGTATTGATGTAATTAAAATATCAACTACCACTCATCTCGATTATCTTTGATAAGTGATCTGTGTATTCATCGTGACATCCCGTCCATACACCCACCTGCATAATCTGCCTCATCAATCTAATTTTGAATAGAAGTCATTGCTTCTCTTTTTTCGGACTATTTTTCAATCCAATAAGAGTGAGTATCAACCATATCTACATCATTACCTCGGTGCTTCAACCATTGCAGGACAATTTAATCTCATTGATATCAACAGACAGCAACTAGTCCTTAATGTCACATATTATCCTAATAGTAATAGTATACAACACCCCAAATGAATGGAGTCAGTATACATTTCTAAACCACTTTATATTAGCTAGTATTAAACCTTTAACTTCTTATCCGTAATGAAACTACGTCTTTTGAGACATCATATATAAATTCCCATCTACAGTGGAACTTTCCCGTGATCTCTATTATAATATGAAAATCACTTACCATATAAGGCAGTGCTTACTAGGAAACTGTGTTATCTGTTAACGGTCACGTACGCCATACACTGAACTGAAGTTATGGATGCCTTTTACAGGCGATTTAGCTATCAATGTAATTTTAAAATACCATTTTATGGAAATGTTTTGAGTTTTGACGCAGTTGGGTCACAGAATTGTCAAGTGATTATAAGAGATCAAATAAAAAAAATTGCACGTAGCCATTAATTCAAATGCTCGTCCAATAAATGATCAACATAGATAAGTGCACGGGGTAGTCCACGGGTAAACACATCTCGGAGAAACTAAAGCTGTTGCCATTTATCTAAACCATTGTACTAATTAAACCATTTTTGTTATTCTTCAACGTTTCTTTATCAATTATTGAAGGATGTTTTGAAAGTAAACGATATAAATAGTATCCAACGCTAGCCTAAACCCCCCGTATTAAACGATCCCATAATTACAGTGTGGGTACCTGAATAATCCTTCGACACAAATTTTCATACTGTTGCAATGCAAGTTAGCTGACAACAATTTTATTTGTTATGTTGTTAGAGCTAATCAAGCTGTAAATAAATTGATTTTGATGTATATCGCAAACCCTGCTCCAGTGGAGTTATCTGAAGGTAGGGTACATTTCAGGTATCACCAAACACGTATCTTGCGTAGTCTCTTAACAACTATGGAAAATGAACTTGAACCGGGTGACCATGATAATGTGATAGGGTAAAACCCCACCTAGCATGAACAACAATGTGGCAGTAGTCAACAAAAATAGCTAAAAATTTGGGCTGAAAACGATTAAAATTTGACCTGAAAATGCCAAATATCAGCCGAAAAACATAAACGGCCTGTATGTTGGAAACAGTTTATTTCTGAAATCGGGGGTTTTGGCTGTAAAGTTGGCTCGATGGGTCAACCAAATGCCCTAAATAATATGAATTCAATCGGCTGACCCCCACTTTCGAACATCTGCATGATATTGCATGGTTTTCTCTTGGAATGCCTAGGTTAGTCATTGATCATTGACATTTCCTTGATAACCAAGGCTACTGTTTCACACAAATGGTCAACAGTTACTTGGTGACAGGGTTCTTAATCCATTTTGAAATGAACCAGCTAGAATTGAGTCAAATGATGAGGTCCCGGTTGCAAATGGGTTTTAAAATTATAATATTCCATTCCCTTTAATATAACCAGACTACACCAAAAATAATTCTTGATTAGAGGAATATCGTATTCTAATGTATGTAATTACCACAAAAATAACAACACTTAGGTTCACCGTTCAGAAAATTTTCCATATTTGATTCACGTACCGGGTTTAAATTCATGACAGTATTATTCCTGAAAAAATTGCTGTCTTCATTTTTTCCGATGGATATCAACTGATACGACACCATCGTATTTCTTCATAACACAATGTGTAGTTTTTGTCTATCACGTAACTTTTGCATGCCGGAAAAATGGCATATTTTGTGCTAAATCATAAAATCCCGGGATACGAGGAATCTCTGTGCGTGTCCTGATGTGAACCGTCAGGTATAATCAAATTAACAGTGTTCAGTAGTCCACGAATTGACACCACTGCCAGTCAATTATCCTTGTGTATATTGCTGACTCACAATCAACGGAGGATCAATATCAAACAGATTAAAAGCTTGACATTCAATCACGTTAATTTACCGAGTTTTATTTTTTAATTAGTACTGTACTGTGTGACCATTTTTCAAAACAGAGTTGTTGTTACAGCATTTTTGCCGACTTTCATCGCTCGTGCAGCCATATTTAGTATGTCAACACCAAACAAAATAAAAACTTTACTTTGATGTCTTCACTTGATAACTAGAGTTAAGCATGCGAATGATATATAAAGCAGAAATGTTTGCATGCTTTATATCATTTCAAAATGTTGAAATGCCAAACCTCTCAGAATAACAATTGTCGTCAATGAATCCGTCATTCTTTTTTCAACATCGGCCCAGGTAGTAGACAAGTTCTGTCTTAAAATCTTGTCACAAACATTCCCGTGGTTAAGATATAATATAACTCGAAACGGTAGCATAGAAAGTTAATGACATTTGGTATGTGCATACCTTATGCATCTGTTCAGTTGGCGAAATAAAGATATTGATGCCCCCGAAGCTAGTTAAGAAGTTATGGGGTGCATAGTGAGCCTACCCTAACCTGATTCCCCCCATATGTTTAGTATGTTTATGGCAATATATCTCGAAACGCCGTGAAATCCTAGTGTGCGATATTTTAGTATGTTTACGATAATATTATACTAGTATTTTGGGGTGTGGTGTGAGGTGGGGGATCTATTACATATATATTTTGCTTTTAATAAGTTTTATTTTCTAATAAATACAAAGGTAACAATTATTTTTGTGATAATTATATCTAGAGTTTTCTTGGCGCTAGGAATATGTGTGCTAACTTGATCTCGAATCCGGGTGCTAGGTTATGGCTGCGAGGAATATGTTTCCTAACTTGATCTCGAATCCGGGTGCTGGAATCCGGGTGAGAGCTTCCGCTCGGTGTAGAGCACACTGTCTCCAGTAACCATAAAACGTCACATGAACATGAATTTTGACTATTATAGATTTTATACCACAACAGTTCCATTTGAGATACGAGTATATACGGGTGATGTTCATGTTGTAAAAAAAAGTAAGAAAATAGTGTACTTGCGAATGTTTCTTGTTGTCATATTTTTATATATATACGAATAAATGATAATTAGTTACATGTGTTCCTTTACAGTAAACGCTATTTAATACTAAAGCTAGCATCGCTGGATTATTAACCTAATTACAACCCATGTCACGTGTCATCGGGATATTCGGCGTTGGAGACTCTGTTGAAAAAATAGTTGACTGATTTTTGGTGGTGCGTCAAATTACCCAATAACACCCAATAACTCCAAATAAAACCCAATAACTCCAAAATAACACCCAATAACTCCAAAATAACAACCAATAACTACAAAATGTTGACTTTCGAAACACAAAATTACCCAATAACACCCAATCACTGCCCAATAACTCCAAATGGGAGTTTCAAGCTCACTCGCCTGAAGTGGGATAACTTGTATATGTGATTTTTGTTGACAATAAATTAACAACACCCAGTAACTGCCCAATAACATCCAATAACTGCCCAATAACACCAAATTGTCGAAAAAATTGTAAATGTGTATGTTTTTAATAAAATATTGGTTTGTAAAGGAATTAAAATTAACAGCCAAGTATCTCGTTATCTCATCAGGTAGCGCCTTTCAGGGTTTGTACGCTACCTGGAAAACCTGGAAAGTCATGGAATTCCACATATGAAAATTCCAGGCCTGGAAAACCTGGAATATGAGTATTTTATCATGGAAAGTCATGGAATATTCACCTCCGTCCAGCAAATCACCCTTTCTCCGAAATTTGATCTCATTTATTCAATCTGTAAAACTTGTACGAAAGAAAACCATGTTTTTGCATACCTAATGAGGTTATTTTAAGAATAAGTTATTTGATTGGTCGGTCGCTAAGGTCAATGGTTGAAGTGTCCAATCAGAAACAAGCAATTTTCCAGGTTAGGTTATTAGGCATGCGCACTGAGCTGATGTCCCAGATATGCTTTCTCGTCAGTTTATCACTGATATTCTTGATCAATATGTCATTGTTTGTCGATATTCTGGCTTTAATTTTTTTTTTAGACCACTCAACATGTTTGACTGACACTCATAATTCAACAAATAATAGCAATACCATTACTAATTTCTGTTGTTTTGAATAACATTTATGTCAGTCAAAGTTACATTTACATACGTATGTGTCAAAGTTACATGCATGTAATAAATATACACACGTGACACACACACAGCAGGAAATAAAATAAGTCAGTATTGAAATATTGTATAGTTTATAAGAAATCCATATATGAAAAATCATTTTATTAAAGTAAAATAAATAAATGGAACATATCTGCCTAAGTAACAGATCCCAAATCATTTTTTTTTCTTCTCCAGTTAACAATTTTAGTCAAATTATATCTCTGAAAGTTATGGTCAGATTTTATTGAAACTCCTATCGGAGATTTATTTTAATTTTTTTTAATTTTTTTTTTTGAAGTCTGCAAAATAGTTGCTGATGTATTGCAAGAAGTAAAACAATGTTTGTCAATTGTTTGTTGAATCAAAAAGTTAATTTAGTAGGGAAACTTTCATAATTTGGAAAATTTTGATTTCTTTGAATATGTCACATGTGAGTGTACTGTAGATTAGATTATTCGTGCAGATTTAATTCATAGACAAACTTCAGTGCAATGCTCTAATATTGGTCCTGGAAAATGCCCTTTTTGGTCCTGGAAAGTCATGGAAAAGTCATGGAATTTCATTCTCATTTTAGTGTACGAACCCTGGCCTTTGTGCGTAGAATGTTTTGCAGTTAATTAGAATTTCTTTACAGACTAATTGATATGTCGTCGGGTAGCGCATTTTTGCACTAAATTATTGGAAGTTAATTTGAATTTTATGAAAAACTATAGCGGTGGTATCTGTAATAACGTTTTGTTATTGCAACCGCCTGATGATACCCATGGAGGGGTTGAAATAGTTATTTGACATTTGACGCCCATGTACAATTAAAACGAATTGCAACGAAACAATACATTAATTTCTTGTAAACAAAAATCACATACACAAGTTATCTCCCTTCAGGCGAGTGAGTGCAAAGCAGCGATGTCTTAAATTTAACCAAATTGTTATTTTGTGTTTCCAAAGTCAACATTTTGTAGTTATTGGGTGTTGTTTTGGAGTTATTGGGTGTTATTTTGGAGTTATTGGGTGTTATTGGGCAGTTATTGAGTTTTATTGGGTGTTATTGGCCCGATTTTTGGTGTAATCAGTGTTCGATCACTATGTGGGGATCCACAAAGGTAACTTGGTGGACCTGTTATGAATAATCAAAATTACCGTTCCATATGTGTTAATTACTTGGATTATAAATGAACTAATGTATGACTGTTATTGTAGCCGACAAGCAAGTTTATTGACTATATCAATAAGTAATCATTAACCCAAGTAGATTGATTTATGATACTATAGTTGCCAGTTCATTGTTTTACCAATCGGCTTGATTTTAATTATATTTTGAAAAAGATAGTTAGCTGGCACTGCCAGGCAGGATACGCCCACATTTTCGATAGATGGATAGAGGACAAGCAATACCGAAAGTGATTTTTCCTACAATCAAAGGCCATAATTCATTAAGTTACAATTTGATATGCGCAAATATCGAAAAGAATCAAGATCTTTAGGTTATAAACATGCATTTTAAGTTTCATCAAAATCAAATTAAAATTGTGACCTCTACAGGGCCAACAACTTTAATATGCCATATTTTTACACTATTCGCGTACAAACAGCTGCCATTTTGTCTGGCAATTATGGTCTGATTTTCTAGAAATTCGAACTCAACCTTCAGTAGGGTGTAATGGTGAAAGAGCCAAACGTTTTTTTAAATTGGATATTAATCGTGACCTCCAGAGGGACCATAGGGGATTTTTCGAAACAATCAGGGGCCATAATTCAGGAAGTTACGATCCGATATGGGCAAAGATCTTTGGGTTATAACCATGCATTTCAAGTTTCATCAAAATCGAATTAAAATTGTGACCTCTACAGGGTCCACAACCTTGATATACCATTTTTTTAACAGTATTCGCCTACAAACGGCGGCCATTTTGTATGGCAAATTTTGTCTGATTTTCCCGAAATTCGAACTCAACTTTCCTTAGGGTGTAACGGTGATATAATTAAACGTTTTATTAAAATCGGATAATAATTATGACCTCCAGAGGGACCACAAGCTAAACAAAGGTGATTTTGTGTATAAACAGGGGCCATAATTCAGGAAGTTACGATTTGATATGCGCAAATATCGAAAGGAATCAAGATCTTTGGGTTCTAACCATGCATTTCAAGTTTCATTAAAATCGAATTAAAGTTGTGACCTCTACAGGGTCCACAACCTTGATATACCATTTTTTAACAGTATTCGCGTACAAACGGCGGCCATTTTGTATGGCTATTTTGGTCCGATATACCCGAAATTCGAACTCAACATTTGTTAGGGTGTAACGGTGATATAATCAAACGATTTTTTAAATCGGATAATAATTGTGACCTCCAGAGGGACCACAAGCTAAACAAAGGCGATTTTGCGTATAATCAGGGGCCATAATTCAGGAAGTTACGATCCGATATGCGCAAATATCGAAAGGAATCAAGATCTTTGGGTTCTAACCATGCATTTCAAGTTTCATTAAAATCGAATTAAAGTTGTGACCTCTACAGGGTCCACAACCTTGATATACCATTTTTTAACAGTATTCGCGTACAAACGGCGGCCATTTTGTATGGCTATTTTGGTCCGATATACCCGAAATTCGAACTCAACATTTGTTAGGGTGTAACGGTGATATAATCAAACGATTTTTTAAATCGGATAATAATTGTGACCTCCAGAGGGACCACAAGCTAAATAAAGGCGATTTTGCGTATAATCAGGGGCCATAATTCAGGAAGTTACGATCCGATATGCGCAAATATCGAAAGGAACCAAGATCTTTGGGTTCTAACCATGCATTTCAAGTTTTATCAAAATCGAATTAAAATTGTGACCTCTACAGGGTCCACAACAAGGCTTCCATTTCAGCCGTATATGCCGGTCGGGACCTACGGCTCTGGAAAATGACCTACACCCGAGCAGACCCGTAGGTCATTTTGCATGCCGGAAAAATAGCATATTTTGTGCTAAATCATAAAATCCTGGACACGACGAAACTGTCGTGGTGTAAACTGTAGGGTGTAATAAAATTAACAGTGTTCAGTAGTCCACGAATTGAAACCACTGCCAATCAATTATCCTTGTGTATATTGCTGTACTCACAATCAACGCAACGGGGGATAAACATCAAACAAATTAACGCTCAACATTTAATCAAATTACTTAGGTGTGTTTTGTTTTATAATTAGTAATACTGTGATCATTCTTTAAATTGAGTTGTTACAGCATATTTGCCGACTTTCATCAGCCGTGCGGACATATTTACTGTATCAACATCAAACAAATTAAAACCTTTTTCTTTTGATGTCTTCTCTTGATTAGGCCTACAAGAGTTAATCATGTCAACGTCGCGAATATCAGAAATGTTAGCATTCTCTATATCATTTCAAAATGTTGAAATTTCTCACCTCCCAAAATAACAAACGAAAGCGGCATGATGATATTTCCGTCAATGAATCCCACGAAAGTTAGTCGTAAATTCTCTGCTAAATGGTCACTCACAAATATTTCCCGTGGTTAAGAAATGATATTCCCACACAAAAGATGTATTGTCGGGTGTATTTTTAATCCATATTTTTCTTTTATATCACAATTGATAGACGTCATTTTGCTTGAAACAATGCGCTTTCACGGTGTCGGCCATATTGAAATACGTGCTAATGTTTTTACATGTTATAGAGTTAAAATACTAGCTCGATATTATTTGAGCTCACAAAATACCAATACGAGTTAATATATTGATAAGTTTAAGAATTATGTTAATTATTGTACATTTTTATGACTTTAAATTATTTACATGAGCTAATCAATCGGAACTACTTTTTCCCCGTGTATGGAGAAATAGTCAACAGTCGAATTTGTCACGTACGCTAAAATGTGATAAAACCCAAGTTGCGATGTTCTTTGAGCATGGAAACCTTTGACTAACTAGTGAGGATTTCTACGGAGGTACCCAAACGTGCCGAATTTCAACCAGCACGTGCTTTATAGACACGGAAATCGTGTAACAACCGCCCAGTACATACGAGTGGTGTTGTAAATAAATTACGAAAATAGTGTCCTATCGATGAATAAATGTACATTGTTATATTTTATGAATGTATAAATAAATAAATAAATGATAATAATTGATTACATATGCTCTTTTATATATTATGGAGATGGGTGGGTGGTTATAAATGTCGATGTGAGATTGAATTTTTGTGTGACTGTCCTTGACCCAACTAAAGCTGATCGACATTCCGATAGCATGAAGTTTTTGGCTTTTTATTATGTGCTAAAAAAGCACCACTTTCTATGTAAGAAAAATGACCGTTTGGGAAAATTTTGAAGTGGAAGCCCTGGTCCACAACCTTGATATACCATTTTTTAACAGTCTTCGCGTACAAACGGCGGCCATTTTGTATGGCAATTTTGGTCCGAACTCAACCTTCCTTAGGGTGTAACGGTGATATAATCGAACGGTTTTTCAAATCGGATAATAATTGTCACCTCCAGAGAAACCACAAGCTAAAATAGGTGATTTTTCGGACAATCAGGGGCCATAATTCAGGAAATTACGTTCCACTAGGCGCAAATATCGAAAGGAACCAAGATCTTTGGGTTATAAACATACACGTCAAGTTTCATTAAAATCGGATCAAAATTGTGACCTCTATAGGGTTCACAAGCTAAAAACGTGATTTTTCGTACAATCAGGGGCCATAATCCATGAAGTTTCAATCCGATACATGCCAATATCGAAAGCAGCCGAGATCTTTTGGGGATAAAGCTATATTTCAAGTTTCGTCAAAATCAGTCAAGAATTGTGACCTGTAGAGGGTCCACAAACAATTGTGGACAGACGGACGGACATCCAGACCGACAGGGGCGACGACATAATACGTCCACATGAAAATGTGGGCGTATAAAAACAACTAGCCTCATCTCAATTTACAACATCAGCTAGCCTTTTATACAAAATAAAATTTAATTTCATGCGAATATTTTTGCTCAGATTATGTTTAGGAGATAAACACCTCCTGTTTTGCATTTAGAAGGATGTTATTGTCCAATAGACATGTCCTGAGGACCAAAGATGCGTTAATGTAAAATCTTAGGACATGTCTATTGAACAATAACACCCCTCTAAATGCGAAACAGGAGGTGTTTATCAACATTGTAACATGCTATTTTTTAAAATTTTAAACAAACTTATTTTATTGTGTGAACTTCAAAATTCATCTCAATGCAAATCAGTTTTAGTAACGTAATGAAAATGTTTTGACTTAACAGGATAACAGGCTGCTCTCATTAGATTTGGCTCGCTTATCGCTTGGTTGCTATAGTAGCCGTATGAGTAAAGGCACACACAAGGAAAACTGGGTTTATCACTTCATTTTTTTAAAAGTACTATTTGAAATAAGATTTATGTTTTTGAATGACGGAAATTACTGAAATTTACCTGTTGCAGGAAATATTGACATTCAGGTTCGTGTTATACCTATGGAAAAGATATGTTGACATAATTACTTGCATTATTTAAAAAAATTATGAACCTTTTCCGGTGACCTTTAAGGTCCTACTGTTCTGCTCAAAACTGGCCTTATGAAGATGATGGTCTTCATTTTACAAAGAATCGATTAAATTCAATCATTGTTATGATAAACATACCTTTTCTTTTCTGTAAATATCAAATACAACTGAAAAACATAAACAAGATATTACTATACATGTATTTCACACCAATTACAAATGAAATTAAAAGGGGTTTGAGGTCCTACTTTTCTGTACCAACTGGGATAATGAAGATTACAAATACATTATATTTTACATAAACATTATGTTATACAAACAAATATGCATTTATAAACTGAATGTATCAATCATGAAAGAAAATTAAAAGGTTTTCCGACTTTTTTCTCTGTATTTAAATTTAAATTTCCCCCCTATTTCAGTTGAACCAGTGGTTGCAAGGCAAGATAAGTCCATATTTTCAAAGAGATGGATAGAGAACAAGCTAAAACTGTGAGGTCGAAATCATAAAATAAATAGATGACACATATTAATTAATCGCACAGAACCTAGTTAATTAGTTGTGGTATTTAATTGTGCAATGGATTTTATTTAACCGGAGTTGGTTTCAAACACACAGGTAAGTTTATTATATCCAAAGTTAAATAGTTTGTTCATAATCCAGGAAGTTACGGTCTTATATGCACAAATATCAAAAGGAACCATGATCTTTGGGTTATAAACATACATTTTAAGTTTCATCAAGATCTAGAGTGTCCACAAGCTTAAAACATGACTTTTCGTACAATCTAGGGCCATAATCCATGGAGTTATGTTCCGATACATGCCAATTTTGAAAGGAACTGAGATCTTTCTAAGAAATACCAACATTTCAAGCTTCGACAAATCAGATAAAAATCATGACCTGTAGATTGTCCACAAACAAATTGTGAACGGCAGAAACGGGGATGACGACAATAATATACATCCACATAAAAACCTTATTACTGTTGTTTCATTAATATAACACTTACAGCTTTCATCCAGAAACTTTCCTTTAATATTTTCTTCATAAAAAACCTTTATATCTGTAACAATGTCTTTACATTCTTTTCCAATGAACTCATAAAATTGAGTATGATGTCTTTGACTTATTGCTGAAATATAATTACAATACTATATGTATCAATAAGACATGTTATCAATGCTCCACGACAACAAATTTTCAAAGCTTCTCATTAAACACAGAGACAAAGAGAAATCATCTGCTATCTAAAAATTCATGGACTTCAAATTATTTTTCAGATTCTAGACAATTATCACAAGTGGCATAAAGATGCATTATGTAAGATTTAGATAAAGAACGGGAGTTGATTACAAACAAACAGGTAAGTTTATAATAACCAAAGTTAAGTAGTTTGTTCATTATCGGAGAAATCCGTTTATTATTTACCATGGCTCAGACAGTAGTTGAAGGATATCGTCGATTTTTTTAGGTTGTAAACCGGTAGCATGATTTACCCAATTTCCCCAAATTTCCCCAAATCTACCCAAATCTACCATTATTTCAACTTATAAGACAATAATTTATATCAATATTTGCCACAAATTTGCATATTTAATTTACAGTCGTAACGTTTTGGTATCAAAATGACCCTAAAAAATGGTTCAGACAGTAGTTGAAGAATGGCGTCAAATTTTTTAGGTTATAAACCGGTAGCACGATTTACCCAAATTTCCCCAAATCTACCAAAATTTACCCAAATCCACCCAAATCTACCATTATTTCAACTTATAAGACAATAATTTATATCGATATTTGACACAAATTTTCATATTTAATTTACAGTCGTAACGTTTTGGTATCAAAATGACCCTAAAAAATGGCTCAAACAGTAGTTGAAGAATGGCGTCAAATTTTTTAGGTTATAAACCGGTAGCACGATTTACCCAAATTTCCCCAAATCTACCAAAATTTACCCAAATCCACCCAAATCTACCATTATTTCAACTTATAAGACAATAATTTATATCGATATTTGACACAAATTTTCATATTTAATTTACAGTCGTAACGTTTTGGTATCAAAATGCCCCTAAAAAATGGCTCAGACAGAAGTTGAAGGATAGCGTCGATTTTTTTAGGTTGTAAACCGGTAGCATGATTTACCCAAATTTCCCCAAATCTACCCAAATCTACCATTATTTCAACTTATAAGACGTTTATCAATATCTTATCGACCAGTGGAAGAGTTTTGTTCCCGGTTTCTTTCGAAACTCGAAGCGAAGTTCGAACGGCTTGTAATAATGGCGGATAAGCAAAACCCGCAAAAAAGACGCAGGACGACCAGAGCTGGGGCTGGACAAGCCACTTGGAACTCCGATAATCCAGGCAACTGGACAATCCAAAAGTTACAGGAGGAACTAAAAAATTTAGGAGTTTTAGTGCCGGCAAGCTTGGGGAAAACGGTAATGAGAAAAATTTATCAAGAAAACGTGGGCCGGAATCGGCAAACACTACCACCACAGAACCAAACGTCTACGGAGTCTGAACCCGGGAGACAAAATATAGTTCCAGCAGCTCCGAACGGTGGCCATTGTGAAAATCCCGGTTCGTTACCGGTAAACCATGCTTCCGACAACAGCTATGCCATACCCACAGAAGACCGTGAGAGAAACCATCCGGATCGACTGCAGACCGCGGAAGAAGCCAACCGAATTCCCGACAGAGCACCTGAGCACGGCATCCCGCGCAGTGATATGCCAGTAAGCGGAAACAATATGGCGGCGCCCATGGAATTAATGCAAGGGATGGCGAGCACCATGCAATCTATACAACAGAGCATGGCAGAATTTCAGCGAACCATGCTGTCTCTCGTCAGCAACAACAAAGCCAGCCATACTGATAATGCAAACTCCTTAAGTACGGCATACACGGCGATGGCGGGTGACAGGGCAGGGCTAGAAATTCACGCGAATCTCCGAATCTAATTCGCGCAAGGATTCTCGCAAGAGCTTACAGTGCGAATCTATAAGGATTCGCGTAAAACTTTTGTAAAAAAAAAAAAAAATCTCGGGAGAATTGTCGGGTCCGACTATTGAATGTCAGTCAGGGTGTTTTGAATATAGCATACTATATATATAATATAATAAAATAATTGTTGTGTTTTTGTTTTACTTTTAACTTATCATTTAGACGAGCTTCTGACTGGCCGTTAATTGTCTTTGTTATGTAATAAATTGTGTGGAAACTTCCACGATCACGACACGGCGACAACTTTTAGAAGTAGAGTATTTATGCATATTTCAGTTACGATACAAAGTTATAGGTTTCCTAATTATTTATTTTAATCCTTCTTAAAAAAAAAGAAACTACTTTAGCATGCCAACCTTGAAACGAAATAGTTTTGGTTTCCATGATTTTATCCTTTCGAACGGCGATTTGATTCCGTTAGTTGTTGAATTTAGTCATTCCAATTTCTATTTTGTCACTGTCAAGGTCGGCCACTTATTCGATGTTGCATGGAATTCGTCACCCTCCATATTAGGAATTTTGCCACAAAAGATCATTTTGCACATCTTAATTTGTTTTGTTTTTTATGAGATAATAATTCTTTTGTCAGCGGAAAAAACGATTTTTGCCATTACCATGGTAACCATTTTACAAATAATTGGTTTTATTTCACATTTGAAGGGGAGAACCAAGCCAAACCCTCTTATTAAAGTAAAAAAATTACCACGTGGCTCAATTTCACATAATATTTTATGGTGATATTGAAATTAACAATAACTTACACATGAATGAACAATTCATTTTTTAACTTTCTAAAATACTTTTGAATCCTGTGTTTTACGAGAACCAAGCCCCACGTTAACAAAAGTTTGACACTTTAAATTATATGAATTTATTAGTTTTACATATCGATAAGATTAAATTTGTGTTTGATATCTAAAAACTATAAAGTACTGATTATTGCTGGTTACCATGGCAACATTTTTCTAAAAAAATAATTTTAATCATATTCCGAAATGAAAAAGTAACGAAACCCTCTTTATTTGATTGAAGTCCAAAATAAATAATAACACATATGAACTCTGATTATAGTTTTTATTTTCCACAACAATAATCATTATATTTTATTTTTCTTGAACAAATTTCCTTTACACTTATTTGATCATTGTATCAGCCAGAGTTCAGGCATGTTTACTTTTGTTTACTATAACAATGTGAAAATTGTCAATCGGTGTCAACTAATTTAGACATCTTCTGTGTCAGAGTCACAATGTTGCCTCATTGGGCTTTGCTCCTGTGGTGCTCACTGCACTTGATTAATTTTAATGTTTTCTGAAGTTCTATTCGGATTATCTCCCTTGTCATTGCCCCTCCCTTGTCATTCACTTGATTTGGAATTTGTATATGACTGGCAATGTCTGCCTTATTGGTTTTTTTTGCATGTAGTGTGTTTCTCCTGTGCATACTATTTATATGAACTGCATTATCATGGTTTTAAAATTAAAAAAAAAAATCTCTGTTTGAATTATCAGATTATCCGCTTCATTTCAAACATAACTAGGCTGTTGGTGTCTCGGCAAATTTCCAAGAAATCTTTCTGATCCATGTCATTTCATAAGGAAATATTCTCCAAAAAAGCAACACCTGATCTAAAATATATAAATAAATAAGCACGTATTAATCTATTGATTTTAAAAAAAGTAAGTAAAAAAATATTAAAAGACCTAATATGAAGGCCTCATTTCTTTTCGGTGCTACGTGGCTAATTTAAAAACGCTGTGGATATTAGGATGTCGATGTCAGTGCAATATTTGTCAGACACCTGACCGGTACATACGTCCACGTCACTCGACATTGAATGCATGTCATATTATTATTCGCCTAACACTGAGTGTGCATATCAAATTGTTATTCTTTCGACATTACTGCCTCATAATCATATTAAATTATTAATATCATTTGCACCAGTGGCAGCTAGGTTACAGTTAATCATGCTGTTTTACAATAACTTTTAAAACTAATTTCAGTAAGTTCAACTGTCTAGTTGCAAGGCCTATACAGGTGTCTGGTCTGGAGTATGTCTGCTATATATTATGCCTTACCTATATCACACCAGGTGTAGGCCTACTGCTGTGCAACTGAACAGACTGACTAATGACTTAAAGTACTACTGATTGAGTAGGCCTAAGTAGGCTACTCACTGTAGCCTACTACTCCTACTGTGTAAAATTACATATATACATCAAAAAGAGAAATAAGAAAAGTCACGGTTGGACAAATTTTCTTAAGAAAGAAAATAATTTAACTGATTACTCACCCAAATTCCGAAACTTTTCCTTTAACTTTTGTCATTCCCCGGTTATAAAATCTAATAATATAGATAGGCCTAAATAATTCTCAAAACATGAAAACTTCATCTTCATAATATTGTTCAACATCTCGGAGCAAATCAAAGTTGCATTTGGTGGGTCTAATTCGCCCTACGACTCATAAGAATCACTATTTCCATTACTACTTCAATGATCAGAACGAATATCGTATTTAAAACGATCCTGGGAGATATTCAGAGATTAAATAGGCTACATGTTAACATGTCTTCAACATCTCTTCCTTAGCTAGATGTCTTTAGGAAGGCGCAAGGCCCGGTCCACCAATCAAATAAGGGGATTTCTACTCTGTTTACACAACCGCGATCTGTATATTTTCCACAGGTTAATTAAGATTGCATTGATTGGTGCAAAAAGTCTCTGACCTCAAATATGATACTATATTTAGAAAGAGGATTCTCCATCCTACATTACCATAGTAAACATGGCGGACGAAACTCGGCAAGCGAGGAAAATACGAACGCAAAAAGTAAGTTCGTTTTATGTAACTAGCAGTAGAATAATGCCATTTACGATTTTTTTTTCTTCACAGCCTCCACAAAATACCCTGTTTTATTCATTTTTTAATTATATTTTCACAAAGACGATCGATTTATTGAAAAATAGATGCTTTTTTGAAGTGATTAGTGATAAAAAAAAAATTTTTGGTAGTTTTTACCCACGTAGTGTATTTTGCTGTTTTCTAGAAATTGAGTTTTGCGACTTACGACCGATTTTGTCGCGGAAAATCACAAATTTTATGAAAATATTAATTTTCTTACATTGTACACTAGAATGATTTCATTCATATCTATGCTCTATCTAGATCACCATGTGGATCTACTTTACATTAATAATCTTACCAATTAAATTGTTATCACGCACAAAGCAGCGAAATTCCATTCCTGGTTGAATATCTATCCATTTCCTTAAAACAAGCTCATATTTAATTGGATCTTGTGTTCCACAGTCTTCACAATGAGTGAATCTAAAATAATAATGACAGATGATATTCTTGTTTATTAAATTATTAAGCAAACAATATGTATTTATAATCAAAATGAGTGTTGAACAGCACTTATCAATAATGAATGAATGAATGAAATGGGATTTAACGTCCTACTGTTATGCACTTAACCTGAGCTAATTAAAGACGGGCATACGCCATACAGTGTGCTATGAGTGAAATTTTGCCCAGGCAGCGGCGCTACGGCCTACTCTTATATCGATTCCAACTGCCAAGGGATCTTTTACGTACACTCCAATGTGAACACGGGACCTCGGTTTTTCATCCCATCCTAACGACTAGGCAGCTGTCCTTGTCAGGCCCTCCTTCTGTATCACTGACAAGGGGAAATCACGTCGGAAAATCGAGATGAACTTTCTCGGCCAATGCAGGGATCGAACACTCGACCTCCAGGCTAGCAAACCAGCGCCTTATCCACTTAGCCACCGTGATCCCCACTTATCAGTAAAGGCAGCTCATTGTTGAATGTCTATCACTCAAAAGCAATAAAAACAAAGATAATACAAGTTTTTTATTTCCTAAATAAATCAATGTGAATGAACAACGTTAACCCAGGCTGTGTTAACCAAAAAGTTTTGATGTACACCAAAATCGAACACATATTTAAGATCTTTGATCCATACCTATTAAGTTTCATCTGAATCGGCCTAAAATAGTAGCCTCTCTGGCAGTCAGGGTATAAAAACTTCATACATATTACAATATTTGTGAAGAAATGAGCTTTTTCATGAAATTTGAACACAACTGTATGTAGTTAGAGTGACCACATAACATGGAAATGTGGGCGCATAAAAAGTGTTATTTAAATTCTCCCTTTTTCTAATGTAACCAGCCCTTAGTTTAGCAATTCGACAACTTAGCAATCTGTGATAATTTACAAAATAAGAACAACAAAAAATACTTACGGTTCAGTAAGATCATGAGTAATAAAATCTGAACTTTTAAACAACAGATATAAATCACAGGGACATGTACATTTCAGTGTTTTATCAAAAGAAATCCATGTTGCATCCTACAAAATGATAATTTATTATACATTAAACTTTTCATCTAATAGAATATACTAGTACATAAACAAAATAAATTAGGGAGGGTTGTTTGCACAGTTTAAAGAGAGGGTTGTAAGTGCTGTGGGAGAGAGAGAGAGAGAGAGATATGGGGTTTAACGTCCACTCAACACAACTAGGTCATTTCGGGACTAACATATGGTTTAATTCTATTTCAATAATGCGCTTGCGCGTAGGGGTCTTTAGCAGTGGGAGGCAACCGGAGTGCCCAGAGGAAACCTGTGAGGTTGAGAAGGTGCCCCTATCTCCATGACACATACGCTCAAACAGGGGCTCGAAACCACAGCCTCAAGCCAGAGGTGGCCGGCCAGGTAGCTAGAGGTTGAAGTGCGACACTCTAGACCACTAGGCCATCCCAACCCCCCCCCCCCCAAGTGCTGTGTGAAGTAGAAAATAAAATTTAGTGTTTTTGAAGCAACATTATAATAATACTTCCGGTTTTCAAAGTTACAATATTTTTGGTTTTGAGAAAACTTGGTATTCAGACAAGAAGACCAGAAATATTGTAACTTCGAAAACCGAAAATATTATTATAATGTAGTTTTGAATCACTAGAATGTTATTCCCTTTAAAAAGGATAAAACTTTCTGTACATTCAAAATTTTATTACATTTATTATTATTTTATTTAACCAGTGTAGGCGTTTGGAATATGCCAAGTTTGTCGTTAATTTATCTTCTTCGCCGCCTTCAGTTGATCGCACTCTTGTCTTTGCTATCACATGTTCATTGATAATGGCGAACTCGATTGAGCGTTCCGGAATTGATACTCTCAATCCCAAAAAATCGGTACTTCAGGCTACAACGCATGAGTCGACTGGATATATAAATATCTAATCCAACAATGCAGCCAAAACCTGTTCGCCGTGTTTAATTACATCACAATTCTACTCACACCACCTCCGTGGGCCGGGATGGCAGAACTGCGACAGGACTGAATATTCCACGTCACTCGATTGTAATTCGGTCAGTTTGGGACTGTGAATTCCATTAACACCAGGTGCTAGGTATATTGTTACAACTGTGAATTCGGGAGAAAGTTTGTGGATATAATTTGAGTATTTGTCACAATTGTCATACAAGAGATCAAATCAAAGTAATCAACACAGACTGTGCTAGTGAGTTTTAATCTCATAGATAATATGAATGATTGGTGATTACTTGTTAATCTTTTGTGGCTTCACACCAATGTCGATTCAATGGAAATCGTATGACGGGACAGCTGATTGATGTCATAATCCGGAACGTACAGAGGTCGAATGTGACAGAGATTTTTTGGCTGAAGTAATAAGGAAATAAATCAGGAAATGAAAATGATGTCGGATGTAACAAATATCAGGAGTGATCAAAGATCGAATGTGACAGAGTGCACTGTATTATATTATCATATAGATTTATATTCATCAGAAAATATCTCACCCCCGTCCTGTAAATACACAGTAGAACTCCAAACTTCCAACAGATTTAACTTTACTTTAGAAAATTTACCAAGACAATATATGATTGCTTTCACTTCTTTTATTTAATTTTCCTTTTTTCGTATTTAACATCCTTTCTTCATACCACCATTAACTAATTTAAACTAAAACCCTAATATAGATAATAACTGATAAAATTTAAAGAATTATTTACTGTAGAAAATTTACCAAGACAATTTATGATTGCTTTCACTTCTTTTATTAAATTTTCCTTTTTTCCTATTTAACACCCTTTCTTCATACCACCATTAACTAATTTAAACTAAAACCCTAATATAGATAAAAACTGATAAAATTTAAAGAATTATTTGTTGTTTTTAAGAAAAGGTTTAAAAAACGAAAAAAATGATTATTTAATATTTAAAAGAAATAAGAGTATTTAAAGATTGATAATAATTATTGAATGATTTAAAGTGGATAGTAGTTAATGGTCTATAAGATGACTGTGGCGGGAACTGTTTCATCTTCTTCTGCTTTGATGGTATGAGTTGATAAAGAAATGAATATGTATCTAGTATCTAGGTCATCCGGAACCTCCTAGTCTTCAAACGTACAGAGGTTGAATAAGAGACTAGAATACATAAGGAGTCTTCTACGATTGGTCTAAAGGTTGCTTGGTTGGCAGAGTATAGAGTTTAAAAAGAGTAATTACGTAGCTGGTGTTTTAATTCATATGGATGTGGATTTATGGATCGTTAAAAATGAGTGGTGGATCGAATTCGGGTTAAATAGAAAGGTTGTTGGTCATCTTTATGAATATACCTGGACGCCAGTCCACACTGTAGATGGTGTTTTTATTATAAATTTGAATGTATTAAATGTATCATATTTCTGTGTGTATATGCAACAGTTTAACATATGCCGTATATTAACTGATCATATTTTTAAATACTTCTACACAGTATTGTTATTATATCAGTTTTAATGTAGCATGTGTTTATATGTAAAGCGCGTTGAAACTTCTGTGTAATGCGCTATATAAGAAATAAATTATTATATTATTATTATTAGTAAGAAGGATATACTAATTGAACATAAGGTAGTTCTAGAATATATCGCATAAAATAAATGCTGTAAAATAGGTTGTTGATTAGGTTTCAATAGATATTCCTCGATCTGGTACATATTGGTGATATTTCTTCTTCTTAAGGGGGGAGATAGGTTTTCTAAATAAAATCCAAGTGTGTGTTGATATATCTTCCTTCCAATAATTGGCGGGGGTTGTAGTTGGTGTTTTTCTGAATTCTTGGTGTGCGGCTTTCCAAAGTATAAGATATTTGAAAGGAAAAGTAGGAGTACATTTGTCTAAAAATAGAATATGTTGTTGGCATATAAATAGACCGTGCGAATTTTGCGGTAGGTTTTGAGGTACAGGATAGCGTTTTCTGGAAGGCGTTTGTTGTTGAAGTTAGTAGTAGAGCCAAAAATATCTGGATCATCAGCAGTTTTTCTCTTTTTGTTGAAAATGTCCATTAGCAGTACCAAATAGAAGGAAAGCGGCTAAAAAAAGCTCAAAATATCCTAGAGGAGTGGATCTAAAACAGGTGCTGGCCGTGCCTGGATAGAGTAATCAGGAAAACCAAGAGGATCTGGATCAAAAAATGATGCCGGCGAGGCGGAATAGTAGAGTAGATATAATTTAAAGAATCCCTGTGTACGGTGTAGCCATCCTCATGTTTGCACATATATATATATAATATGGTTTATTTGTAACATTCCTACTATATACAAAAATTATTCAAATTCAGATGTCTACTAGTTGAATGAAGTGATTTAATTCTATGCTTTCAATGATTATAAAATCCATTGCCGGAATTTAGAAAGAACTATGTTACGTACATGTCCATAGTTTAGATTCTACCCAAATTGCATTCTGGGAATCTCGGTCGCCATTCTGTCGTATCACTTGGACGTTCTGTCTTCAACGAATTAATTAAAATTATATTCATTATATATTCACAGTTCTTTGTGTTTGTATTTATAGGTGAGTTGTAGTTTTAATGTCTCTAGATCTAAACTGAAATTGTTTAAATGTTTAAATATGTGTACTTTGTGAAATAATGGCAATTTCTTAAAATGTACAGGCCTCTCCGCCTTTTCTTATTTCCAGCTTTGTCGCCAGGAAATTCCCGCGCAAAACTCCCACCATCCACCAATGACGTGGGTCATTGCCATCCACGCTCTTATTTACATAAAGTCAAAACGAGGCTTTCAGTGCGAGGCTTCCGGTGAATACTTTCTGAACGCATACTGGTTTGTTTTCATTGTGTCGATAAGGCCTTTGACAGTTACTTGTTATTATTCAATTTCTTCTGTCATACAAATATAGAAGTATTATTTTAAATAATCATATTCAAGTGATTTCCCTTAAATCTTTGTACTCAAATCATGTATGTGGGAATTCTTGAACATGTATACATGTACATGTTCCAATATTTTGTTGACATTGTATTGCAGCGTTAAAGGGGATTAGAGAAATGTTATTCTTGCCCATGTTTAACCCTTATTACCGACTATTGCAATTTTGACAATTCAACTCGTTACACATTAACCCTTTAGTGCCCCAGTCCTGTGCATTGGTATGAATGTTGTTTACTCCCTTGGTTGAGAACAAATGGGCACATTAATCAGCCCAGTGACTTGTGTATGGCCTATTATTAGAAAATCCATGGTAAAGTTATCTTTTTGTAACCTTTTGGGATATAGTCCCTGGTTAACTATTGATGCTGTTGTTTATGGTTAATATGTAGACTTTATAACATTGTACATGTACTATGTCTATTTTGCATTGTATTATATTTAGAACTTTTACAGTTCTGTCTTCAACAAATTTATTAAAAGTATATTCATTATATATTCACAGTTCTTTGTGTTTGTATTTATAGGTGTGGCTCGTCAACCCGTCCAATACTTGAAAGTTAGTTAATCGACCAGACCCGTTTTTAGTTAATCCGTCCCTCACATATCATCCCCTACTCACTCCTAGTGTGAGAGCTGAGGGCGCCAGGTTACATAGGGGGCTTGTCCGGGATAATTGGTCGTTAACTACATATTCAAGATGGCTACAGCACCAATTAATCAAGACATCTTAAGAACCAGTGATAATAAATCAGAAGATGAAGACAGAACGTCCAACGTAGATATGCCAACTCAGTTTAAAACATCCGAGGTAGATACGCCAACACAATCTACACCGGTAACTACTACTGCAACTTATAATGAAAATGCTACTGTTAGAATTCCAGTCAACTCGGACCGTGTTTCAGTGCAGGTTGAACATTTAATACGTGAATCTTATGTTAGAATCAAACCGTTCTCAGGGCTCAAGACAACTGAATTCCCTGAATGGGCGCGACAGTCTGAATTTATTCTTGACAATACATCATTGCCAGAGAAGACTAAATGTCAGAAACTATTACAGAGTCTTATTTGTCCTGCGCATGATCCGATAAAGTTACTCAGAAATATCTCGTCTCAAGAAATTTTTGACGAATGCACCGATTTATATGGGTCTGCCTCAAATGGTGTCAAGTTGCTGCAAGAGTTTTTCATCTTGTGAAGAGAACAGACCGAAACCGCTTCGCAGTATCTCCAGCGACTTGGTGTAAAGATAGGTCAAGTTAGAAAACGTGGTGGTTTACAGGAAGATCAAATCAACGAAACTATTTTTAATCACTTTATTTCGTCCTGCGAGTGTGATGTCATCAAGCAGTTTTAATATCCAAGTTAAGTTGTGGCGACACTCCAACCTTACACAGTTTGATTAAGGTTGTACGTAAGGCTGAAGATTCCTTGGACATAAAATTACCTTCATACAATACCAGAAGGGAAAAACCGAAATCACAGTCACAGGTAGCAACTCTGGGTCCTGGATCAGAGATCACCCAAATTCTAGAAGGTATGCGGAGTATGCAAGCTCAAATTAACTCTTTGACTGAGGGTAATAAACCAAAGAGAAGAGACACTGCAAGTAAATTTAAAACTAAAACTCAAAGTGGCAGATTCTGTTATAATTGTCGTCAGAATGATCACTTAAAAATAACTGTAATAACACAGAAAATCCTATTCTTGTTTTTAAGAAACTTAATGAACGAGCATCTTTAAACAAGAACGGGCCTCGCTAGAAGGCCATAGCGAGACCCTTCCAGGAAATTTAATAGGGCCTGCCTGTAAATCTTTTTGTTTGATAAATGGATTGAAAACTCTTTCTTTATTGGACAGTGGCTCACAAGTTACTACAATTACAAGACAATATTGCGATAAATATCTGCCTGGTTTTGTAATACATTCAATTATGGATGGAACTTTCTGTGTTCAGGGTGCTGGAGGTCAGAGGGTACCTTGTGATGGTTTTATTGAGATAAATATTGGATTCCCAGATGATACCTCTGGTGTATGCGATTCAATTTTAACTCATGCCCTTGTTTGTCCTGAAACACCCTACATGAAAAATATTCCTGTAGTAATTGGTACAAATACTTTTCGCATGATCGATGATGTTGATAAAGAGAGACTTAGTCAACGTTTTTCGAACATTTTAACTATGTTGCCTAATTTCCGTGGAAAATCTAATCCTAACCCCAATGGAAAAGTTGGGAATGTTAAAATTAAAACAAATCAAACATCCGAATCCCTAAAGGAGAATTTTGTGAGCTTAAAGGATTTTGTTGATCAAAAAACGGATCACAACATTGTTTTACATCCTAAAGATGTCAAACCGGTCTTATATTCATCTGAAATTGTCTCATCATTAGACAATATTAGAGATAATGTTCTGACACAAATAGTGAGAAAGATCCACAGTCTTCAGAATTGCAATTTGACTTTGGTCCTGACCTTCCTCAAGAGGATCAGAATCGTATTAAAAGACAACTCCTTCAGTACTCTGATGTATTTTGTAAACATGAATATGATGTTGGGAGAACAGACGTCGTCGAACATGAAATAAAATTGACTCCTGGACCGGTAATCAAGGAACGTCCGAGACCGATTCCAGCTAAGGATTTTGATGACGCTCGGAAACATATCCAATCGTTATTGGATGCCAATATTATTTCACCTTCAAATAGCCCATACACCAGTCCGATAGTATTAGTCCGAACACGTAATTCAAAACTGAGATTGTGTGTAGATTATCGCAAAGTAAACTTGCGTACTATCAAAGATGCATATCCAATTCCTAAAATTTCGGATATCTTTTCGGCTCTTCATGGCTCTTCGTGGTTTGTGACAATGGACTTAAAGATGGGTTTTCATCAAATCCCTATGGCGGAATCCTCAAAAGACATAACTGCATTTGTGTGCCCTTTCGGACTTTTCAACTTCAAGAGAATGAGTCAAGGTTTAACCAATAGTCCCTTAACATTCCAGAGGTTAATGGAAAGATGTGTTGGTGATATGAACATGAAGGAACTTTTAGTTTATCTCGATGATATTATAGTACACGGTCGAGACATTGCAACTGTTGAGGAGAGACTTTTCAAGACCCTTGATAGACTGCGATCATTTGGACTCAAATTAGACCCTAAAAAATGCACTTTCTTCCAAAAGTCTGTTAAACATTTAGGTCATATCGTCTCTGAAGAAGGAATTACCCTAGATCCCGATAAGATTTCAGCTTTAACAACATGGCCTCTTCCAAAGACTTTAAGAGACTTAAAAGCTTTCTTAGGTTTTACTGGTTATTTTCGTCAGTTTGTTGATAATTATTCTCAAATAGTGAAACCGCTGAACAAACTGACTAGTGGATATTTACCTCCTAAAACTTTACGAAAACTAAAAGATCGCCATCTCTTAAAAGGACGCACTGTGTTAAGTATGAACTCATCCATTGAAGCAAAGTGGGACTCTGACTGTCAATTTCGCTTTTGAAGAACTCATCAAGAAACTCACAACAGCTCCTGTGCTGGGATTTGCAGATTTGTCTTCTCCTTTTTTGCTACATACTAACGCAAGCAACATCTGTCTCGGAGCCTGTCTCTATCAATACCAGGAAGGACAACTACGTGTAATAGCCTATGCGAGTCGTGGTCTTTCAAAAAGTGAACTGAATTATCCTGCCCATAAAAAGGAATTCCTCGCCCTCAAGTGGGCTGTGACTGATAAATTCCATGATTATCTGTATGGTGGTAAATTCACAGTTGTAACAGACAATAACCCTCTTACATATGTCCTCTCGTCAGCAAGACTAGATGCTACTGGTTTTCGATGGCTTGCCTCCTTGTCAATATACGACTTTGATCTTAAATATCGCAGAGGCCTTGACCACAACCATGCTGATGGACTTAGTAGGAGACCCCAGGACCCACCGCAAAGCGATCGAGAATACGAGAATACCTTAAAGAATATTGGTTGGTTAGAATCCAGAATCAAACAACTATCTGTAGGTGATCCTGAGACTAGTATGTCTGCCCCTGTCATAAATGCGATAATTGGTAGTTAAGGTATTCATAACAACAAAGCTGTTAGGACTCCAGCCACTTCTTGCATGAATCGGGTTCAACGAAAAGCTAATTTGTCCAGAAACCTCCAAGAAGACACTGATAACCCTGCTTGGATAGAGTTTCTTGCTGCCAGAGAAACTGCTGTTCCTGATTTGTTGGAGAAACCAGACACATCTACAACTTTGCAATATTCACAGTTAATCTCCATCACTGAGGATGAATGGTGTAAATTACAAGATGCTGATAACAACATTCATATTGTGAAAACTCTTATCTCATTGAAATCTAAACCATCTAAAGAACAGATCTCCAATGCTGATTGTGAACTCGAGGTACTTTTTCGTGAATTAGATAAATTCAAATTAATCCATGATGTCTTATATCGTCTAATCACTGATGAAAAGGGACTGTCTTGGAAACAGCTCGTTGTCCCTCCCAGTCATCGAAAAGAAGCTTTATCTGGTGTACACGAACGACTCTGTCATTCCGGTTCACAGTCAACATTGAGATTAGCTCGTCAAAGATTTTTTGGGCCCTACATATCTTCTGCAGTTGAAGAGAAGTGTAAGCAGAGTGAAAGATGTATTCGTCGCAAATCACCAGGTCAGAAAGCAGAAATGGAATCTATTTCTACTTCATATCCCTTACAATTGGTATGTATCGACTTTCTTTCAATTGAGCCTGATAACAAAGGAATCAAAGATGTATTGGTAATCACTGACCTTTTTACGAAATACGCTTTAGCCGTTCCCACCAAAAATCAGACAGCCAAGACAGTTGCTGAGGCTCTTTGGGAAAATTTGATTTCACATTATGGATGGCCTGAAAGACTCCATAGTGATCAGGGTAAGGACTTTGAGTCTAAAGTTATATCGGAACTTTGCAGGATTGGAAATGTAAAAAAGTCTCGTACTACTTCTTACCACCCTCAGGGTAACCCTGTAGAACGTTATAACAGAACACTTTTATCCATGTTAGGCACCCTTCATCATAGTCAAAGATAGTAAGCTGGCACTGCCAGGCAGGATACGCCCACATTTTCGAGAGATGGTTAGAGAACAAGCAAAATCGAAAGTGATTTTTCCTACAATCAAAGGCTATAATTCATTAAATTACAATTTGATATGCGCAAATATCGAAAAGAATCAAGATCTTTAGGTTAAAAACATGCATTTCAAGTTTCATCAAAATCGAATTAAAATTGTGACCTCTACTGGGTCCACAACCTTGATATACCATATTTTAACACTATTAGCGTACAAACAGTGGCCATTTTGTCTGGCAATTATGGTCCGATTTCCCTGAAATTCAAACTCAACCTTCCGTATGGTGTAACGGTGATAGAGTCAAGTTTTTTAAATCGGATAATAATCGTGACCTCCAGAGGGACCATAGGCGATTTTTCAAACAATCAGGGGCCATAATTCAGGAAGTTATGATCTGATATGTGAAAATAACGAAAGGAACAGTATTCGCGTACAAACGGCAGCCATTTTGTATGGCAATTTTGTTCCGAATTTTCCCGAAATTTCGAATTAAACATTCCTTGGGGTGTAACGGTGATATAATCAAATGATTTTTTAAATCAGATAATAATTGTGACCTCCAGAGGGACCACAAGCTAAACAAAGACGTTTTTGCGTATAATCAGGGGCCGTAATTCAGGAAGTTACGATCCGATATGGGCAAATATCGAAAGGAACCAAGATCTTTGGGTTATAACCGTGCATTTCAAGTTTCATCAAAATTGAATTAAAATTGTGATCTCTACAGGGTCCACAACCTTGATATACCATTTTTTAACAGTATTCGAGTACGAACGACGGCCATTTTGTATGGTAATTTTGGTCCGATTTATCCGAAATTTGAACTCAACTTTCCTTAGGGTGTAACGGTGATATAATCAAACGATTTTTTAAATCATTTAATTATTGTAACCTCCAGAGGGACCACAAGCTAAACCAAGACGATTTTGCGTATAATCAGGGGCCATAATTCAGAAAGTTACGATCCGATACGCGCAAATATTGAAAGGAACCAAGATCTTTGGGTTATAACCATGCATTTTAAGTTTCATCAAAATCGAATTAAAATTTTGACCTCTACAGGATCCACAACCTTGATATACCATTTTTTAACAGTATTTGCGTAAGAATGGCGGCCATTTTGTATGGCAATTTTGGTCCCATTTTTCTGAAATTCAAACTCAACCTTCCTTAGGGTGTAACAGTGGTATAATCAAACGATTTTTTTAAATCGGATAATTATTGTAGCCTCCAGAGGGACAACAGGCTAAACCAAGACGATTTTGCGTATAATCAGGGGCCATAATTTAGGAAGTTACGATCGGATATGCGCAAATATCGAAAGGAACCAAGATCTTTGGGTTATAACCATGCATTTCAAGTTTCATCAAAATCGAATTAAAATTGTGATCTCTACAGGGTCCACAACCTTGATATACCATTTTTTAACAGTATTTACGTACGAACGGCGGCCATTTTGTATGGTAATTTTGGTCCGATTTTTCCGAAATTTGAACTCAATCTTCATTAGGGTGTAACAGTGAAATAATCGAACGGTTTTTCAAATCGGATAATAATTGTAACCTCCAGAGGTACCATGAGCTAAAATAGGTGAATTTTCGGACAATCAGGGGCCATAATTTAGGAATTTACGATCCGATAGGTGCAAATATCGAAAGGAACCAAGATCTTTGGGTTATAAACATGCATGTAAAGTTTCATCAAAATCGGTTCAAAATTGTGACCTCTATAGGGTCCACAAGCTAAAAACGTGATTTTTCGTACAATCAGGGGCCATAATCCATGAAGTTTTGATCCGATACATGCCAATATCGAAAGCAGCCGAGATCTTTTGGGGATAAACCTATATTTTAAGTTTCGTCAAAATCGGACAAGAATTGTGACCTATAGAGAGTCCACAAACAATTGTGGACGGACGGACGGACATCCGGACGGACGGACAGGGGCGACGACATAATACGTCCACATGAAAATGTGGGCGTATAAAAACTTGAGTGGAGGAAATATGTCAAACCGCTTACTCATGCCTACAATTGCACAGTCAATGAAACCACGGGATACAGTCCATCTTATCTTATGTTTGGTCGTCACGCTAGACTACCCATTGACATTGCATTTGGCACTGACGCTGGAATGTGTCAATCAAGTAAATCTGTGAGTAAATATGTGTCAGATTTAAAGGACAGATTAAAATCTGCTTATGAGACTGCCCTTAACCATACTCTTAAATCTTGTGAAAAGATAGTAAGCTGGCACTGCCAGGCAGGATACGCCCACATTTTCGAGATATGGATAGAGAACAAGCAAAACCGAAAGTGATATTTCCTACAATCAAAGGCTATAATTCATTAAATTACAATTTGATATGCGCAAATATCGAGAAGAATCAAGATCTTTAGGTTATAAACATGCATTTCAACTTTCAACAAAATCGAATTAAAATTGTGACCTATACTGGGTCCACAACCTTGCTATACCATATTTTAACACTATTAGCGTACAAACGGCGGCCATTTTGTCTGGCAATTATGGTCCGATTTCCTTGAAATTCAAACTCAACCTTCCGTATGGTGTAACGATGATAGAGTCAAGCGTTTTTTTAAATCGGATAATAATCGTGACCTCCAGAGGGACCATAGGCGATTTTTCGGACAATCAGGGGCTATAATTCAGGAAGTTATGATCTGATATGTGCAAATAACGAAAGGAACCAAGATCTTTGGGTTATAACCATGCATTTCAAGTTTCATCTTAGATCGAATTAAAATTGTGATCTCTACAGGGTCCACAACCTTGATATACCATTTTTTAACAGTATACACGTACGAACGGCGGCCATTTTGTATGGTAATTTTGGTCCGATTTTTCCGAAATTTGAACTCAACCTTCCTTAGGGTGTAACGGTGATATAATTGAACGTTTTTTCAAATCGGATAATAATTGTGACCTCCAGAGGTACCACGAGCTAAAAAAGGTGATTTTTCGGACAATCAGGGGCTATAATTCAGGAAATTATGTTCCGATAGGCGCAAATATCAAAAGGAACCAAGATCTTTGGGTTATAAACATGCATGTCAAGTTTCATCAAAATCGGTTCAAAATTGTGACCTCTATATGGTCCACAAGCTAAATACGTGATTTTTCGTACAATCAGGGGCCATAATCCATGAAGTTTTTATTCGGTACATGCCAATATCGAAAGCAGCCGAGATCTTTTGGGGATGAACTTATATTTCAAGTTTCGTCAAAATCCGACAAGAATTGTGACCTGTAGAGAGTCCACAAACAATTGTGGACGGACGTCCGGACGGACGGCCGGACAGACGGACAGGGGCGACGACATAATACGTCCACATGAAAATGTGGGCGTATAAAAAACGAAAAACTTTATGATAAGAAAGCTTTTGCAGTAAAACTTGAGATTGGTGATCGAGTATTAGTTCGCAATGTTAGTATTCGTGGAAAACATAAACAATCCGATAAATGGGAACCAGACGTCTATGTTATTCAGTCTAAGTCACAAGATGTTCCAGTTTATACACTTCGTAAAGAAAATAATACTGGTAAGGATAGAACATTACATCGCAATTTACTACTTCCATGTGGTGAACTTTCACTAGGTGTACAGCCTGTGAAACTACAAAAGCCTCATAAAATCAAGACACGCTCAAGTACTCAAGTGAAAAATGACAGTGACACTTCCGAGTCAGAATTAGAGCCTGATTACCAGGATCTAGACATAGACTTTGGTAATACACCAAATATTGTGATAAAGTTACCCGATAAATCCATTCCAATTGATAGTAACCTCTCAGCAGAGGCTTCTGAATTTGTGCCTAAATCACACCCAAATTTATCTTTAAGTGATCTACATGACAATGTTCCCAATAATAAGGAATTGGGTAATGATATTGATATTAATACTGTAAATGAATCTAGTGTTGTTTTAGATTTCGAAATTTCGGATGATGGTAGAGTGGTGGACGATTCCAATCAGGAAGAAGCTTCAATTTTCCCAGACACCAATAATCTGGAGTTAACTGATGATGTGGATATAAATCTTGCATGTAGGAAGTCCACACGTACTCGGAATGCACCCACACGCCTTACAGTCGATTATCTTGGAGAACCTTCGTATCAAGTGATGGATCGTGATACAGTGAATGATGAGCCAACTGCAACATCCAGTACTGTGTCTAATATGTTTATGTGGGTGTCGTCAGTATTTACAAGTAGTAATAAGAAAGATATATTACGTCTAGATAAATGTGTTTAATATCCTGTGTGTTCCCTAGAATCCTGTATTAATGGCTCAATCCTGGACTACCCAAAATCAGACACTTTTTAAAAAAAAAAACTCTGTTTATTTTTGCTCTTACTGTTTATATGTTCCTTTATTGTTAGTTAGGATGCAGTTTTTAATTGTGTTAAAACCTTTTCTTTCCTAGGAGGGGTGTGTGTAGCCATCCTCATGTTTGCACATATATATATAATATGGTTTATTTGTAACATTCCTACTATATACAAAAATTATTCAAATTCAGATGTCTACTAGTTGAATGAAGTGATTTAATTCTATGCTTTCAATGATTATAAAATCCATTGCCGGAATTTAGACAGAACTATGTTAAGTCCATGTCCATAGTTTAGATTCTACCTAAATTGCATTCTGGGAATCTCGGTTGCCATTCAGTCGTATCACTTGGACGTTCTGTCTTCAACGAATTTATTAAAATTATATTCATTATATATTCACAGTTCTTTGTGTTTGTATTTATAGGTGAGTTGTAGTTTTAATGTCTCTAGATCTAAACTGAAATTGTTTAAATGTTTATATATGTGTACTTTGTGAAAAAATTGCAATTTCTTAAAATGTACAGGCCTCTCCGCCTTTTCTTATTTCCAGCATTGTCGCCAGGAAATTCCCGCGCAAAACTCCCACCATCCACGCTCTTATTTACATAAAGTCAAAACGAGGCATTCAGTGCGAGGCTTCTGGTGAATACTTTCTGAACGCATACTGGTTTGTTTACATTGTGTCGATAAGGCCTTTGACAGTTACTTGTTATTATTCAATTTCTTCTGTCATACAAATATAGAAGTATTATTTTAAATAATCATATTCGAGTGATTTCCCTTAAATCTTTGTACTCAAATCAGGTTATTATTATGATTGAGCAGTCACTGTGTGGGAATTCTTGAACATGGTTTTATTTTTCAATTGCTTTGTATACATGTACATGTTCCAATATTTTGTTGACATTGTATTGCAACGTTAAAGGGGATTAGAGAAATGTTATTCTTGCCCATGTTTAACCCTTATTACCGACTATTGCAATTTTGACAATTCAACTTGTTACACATTAACCCTTTAGTGCCCCAGTCCTGTGCATTGGTATGAATGTTGTTCACTCCCTTGGTTGAGAACAAATGGCCACATTAATCAGCCCAGTGACTTGCGTATGGCCTATTTTTAGAAAATCCATGGTAAAGTAATCTTTTTGTAACCTTTTGGGATATAGTCCCTGGTTAACTATTGATGCTGTTGTTTATGGTTAATATGTAGACTTTATAACATTGTACATGTACTATGTCTATTTTGCATTGTATTATATTTAGAACTTTTACAGTTCTGTCTTCAACGAATTTATTAAAATTATATTCATTATATATTCACAGTTCTTTGTTTTTGTATTTATAGGTGTGGCTCGTCAACCTGTCCAGTACTTGAAAGTTAGTTAATCGACCAGACCCGTTTTTAGTTAATCTGTCCCTCACATATCATCCCCTACTCACTCCTAGTGTGAGAGCTGAGGGCGCCGGGTTACACCCGCAAAACAAAACCAGCAACAGACTTGTAGATTTAAAAGATCTTTATATGTTTAACCTGAAACAATATAAGTCCACATCAAAATGTGGGAGTAAAAAAAATGGATAAGTATTTGGGGTGGGTTGGAGGGGGATGTATATCAAGCACTGATGTTGGACAAAAACATTGGAATCAATGTATAAGTAGGTCATAAAGCCTGTGGTATAAAGAGTCCCACTTCACAGTTTAACTTTGTCCTGATGCATTTTATATTGATGGCTTCAAGAAGTTTCCCGGTTTTGTTCAGGTGGTGATTTACTGCAACGGTTTTTGCTTGATCCCATATTTGTATTTGATAGTTATTTTTGTTGCATATTCTGTATATATTTGTCTACTATTCATATATCTGTATCATTTTCTTGATAAAGACAAGAATATCCTCGCTGAAATATCGCTTAGTATTAAACTCAGTAACTGTGTATCCATAAAAATGTACTTTGTGTTAATATTAGGGGTGGGCGATATAACTGGTTTACCGGTGTATTGTAATTCAAACTTGCCAATACATCATATCGTGATACACGTCCAAGAACCTGTTCAGTCAATATGATCGGCAACTTCCGTAATAATTGTTCGATACCTTGTGACTGTATCTACTTGTATATGACAGGCTTGACAAACATTGACAATTGACATGAACACGATAACATTTCAACCGCTCTTTATTCACCATTCAGTTGCCCGGATGACAATCCGGGAGATAACTCCAATTAAGGGTGACGAGTATTATACAACATCCCCCTTTCTAAGAACACAAAAACATAATATGTAAAATGAACTGAGTTCACGAATGGACAACAATTTAGGAACTAAAATTACACTAGTTCCTTTAACAATGTTCTATGTAACGTTTTGTCTTCTGTCTAACTCTAGAGGACCGACGTTCTTCCGGCACTGGCAACATACTGGGTAGTTTCTTTAATGTTGGTTGGCTACGATTAGTATTATCACCTACTTCTGGTAAACGTACTTCTGGAATAGGGTAAGTCAGAGTACGGTATGCCGACGATAACTCCGGGGGGTTTGATGGGAGTACTTTACGTGTCATTGTTCGATTTCGCCTCACATTTCCATGTCTTGTTTCAATAACGTATGACCTTGGAGATTCATGACTACTGATCACCGTTCCTTCAGTTTTGAGATCGGGTATCCAAACTTTGTCTCCTGAAGTAAGAACATCTCCAGATACAACTTGATGTCGACAGTCATATGTTAACTTCATTTTGTCTCTGTAATCCTTCTCCCTCTTTCGTAAAATTTCAAAATCGGGGATTTTGGGTTTTAGTTCATCTGGGTGAACTGGGACACGTGTTTTTAGTCTGCGACACATACTGAGTTCAGCAGGCGAGTAACCGGTATGAAGACGTGTGTTTCGGTATGTGAGAAGTGCGAGATATTCATCATCACATTTCTGTAAAATATTCTTTATTGTCTGGACCGTACGTTCAGCTTCCCCGTTGGATTGGGGGTATCTGGGGGAAGATGTAATATGCTCGAATCCCCACGTAGAAGCAAAACACTTAAACTGTTCGGAAGAATATTGAGGCCCATTATCGGAAAACAGTATATCAGGAATACCATGTCTGCTAAATACTTTCTTCAGCTTCAGAATTGTCTCAGTGGTATTAACACTCTGGGAAACTAAACATATTTCCACATCTCGACTGAAATAATCCACACTAAAAGATACATTCTCTGTTTGTACTGAAAGAAATCAGTTGCTACACGTGACCAAGGTCTCTGCGGAAACTCTGTACCTTTCATTGGTTCGATTTTCCGTCTTCGGTATTTTTCACAAATGGCGCAATTCCTGACAACTTTTTCAATGTCTCTTGTAATTCCCGGCCACCAAACACTTGATGCAGCATTCTGTCTGGTTTTGGTAACACCTTGGTGACCATCATGTAGGTAAGTTAATACGTTTGGCTGTAATGATGATGGAATTACTAGAAGTTTACCCTTAAAGAGTAAATTGTCATGGAGTGAAAGTGTACCTCGTTCTGTCCAGTATGGCCTCATAGGAACGGAATTATTAAAGTGAGTAGGCCATCCTGTTTGTATATATTGCTTGACTGTTTTAAGGGTATCATCCTTGTCAATTTCCATGCGAATCTGTTCAAGACGCGCATCACTGGCTGGGAGCGTAACTAGAATACTGTTGACATAACAATCAATGTCTTGGTTGAATTCTGGATTACTGAATGAACGAGAAACTGGCAAGCGTGACAGAGTATCTGCTGTATACAGATTTTTCCCTGGAACATGTACAATGGTGAAATTGAATCTCAATAATCTCATTCTGAATCGTTGTATACGAAGGGGTAACTCATCTATCAGTTTGGTAGAAAATAAAGGGACAAGTGGCTTGTGGTCTGTCTCTATTTTAATATTTGTCAATCCAGTGAGAAGATCAGACCAATGTTCCATGGCCCATGTGGTAGCTAAGGCCTCTTTTTCGATCTGAGCATAACGACACTCTGTACTTGTCATGGCACGGCTAGCATAAGCTACGGCTTTCAGATGTCCTGACGACTGTCTCTGCATAAGAACTGCACCCAATCCGAAACTACTAGCGTCAGCGGAAACGACGGTTTCTTTTTCTGTGCTGTACAGTGCTAGACTACGATCGGACAGAAGTTCTTTTTTGATTGTCTGGAACGCTTGACTGTGAACATTTTCCCATGCCCATGACGATTCCTTTTTTAAAAGATCACGAAGTGGTTTCGTAGTTTCTGCTAAATTATTACAAAACTTCATCTGCTGATTGACCATGCCCAAAAATCTGCGTAATTCTGGAACATTCTTCGGTGCTGCCATGGTGGTGATAGCAGTAACTTTAGCAGGATCTTTCTTTATGACCCCGTTCTCTATGACTTGACCTAAGTACTGTAGTGACGACTTGGAGAACATACGCTTGGCAGGGTTTAGTGTAAGACCACTGGCTTGTAGTCGATTGAGAACTTTGTAGAGACGTGTATCATGTTCCTGTTGATTACGCCCAATTATCAATATGTCATCCATATGACAAAGGACACCGTGTAACCCGGCTAGGATCTGATCCATTTTCTTTTGGAAAATTTCGGGCGCTGAGGATATTCCATAAGGAAGACGCTTGTATTTATAACGGCCATAGGGTGTGATGAAACTTGTCAGTCGGGTACTTTCTTCATCCAGCTGAAGTTGATGGAACCCTGAATTTGCATCCAGTTTAGAAAAAACTGATCCCTGGACAATATTAGCCATAGTCTCTTCCACTTTTGGGATTGAATAAATTTCTCTTTTGACACTCTTGTTGAGCTTTGTTAAGTCCACACAAATGCGTACATCCCCACTTGGTTTGGGAACTACGACGATGGGAGCACACCAATCTGTAGGCTCATCGATTGGTTCAATAACTTCACTTGAAACGAGTTGATTCAATTTGTCTTTAACCTTTTTCATCAAGGGTAAGGGAACTCTTCTTGGCGTTGTCAAACAGAAGGGTTTAGCAGTGTCACTAAGGCATATTTTATGTGTGCCATCCAGTTTTCCTAAGCCATTGAAAAGCTTACTGTAACTCTTCAAAAGTTCCTCTCTTGACTTGAAGACGGAATGAGAAGTAAGTTTATGTGTATTGGAATTGTCTGAATCTATTTTAACTGCTTTGACACTGTACGCCCCTGGAATATTATGGATTAGTCCAAAACTGTGAATTGCAGGTAAACCTAATAAAAGTTTAGGCCCGTCCACGATATAGACTTGTTCTTGGATCTGTGTTGAATCATTCTGGAGAGTCATAGATACATAGCCTTTTGCATCAAGGGATTTGTCACCAGGTCCTACAAGTTTTCGGTCGGTTGGAATCAATTTTCCAAAGGAGCCATTGTACACTGAAATCGGCATGACGGAGACTTGCGCACCAGTATCAATGGTCCATGTAAGGTCTTTTTGATGATCACCGGTTTTTAACCTAATGTGGAAGCCTGGATCTGGAATGGTAAGTACGTCGCTATTAATTCCACCAATAAATGTACTATCCTCTGGATGTGAATCATCTGCAATGTGATGAACACCAAAAGTTTGTGAGGTTTTGCAGATTGAAGCTATATGCCCAGTTTTCTTACATTTAGAACATTGTTTATTCATCATGCATGCTGAGGAAACATGGCCTACTTTCTTGCACTTGTAACATACAGCTTGAGCAGCCGGGCAGTTTGTCTTTCCCGGTGGGTGTATACCATTACAGTAGTAACAAGTATGGTCTGAATGTTGGGTCTGTCTGTGACTCTGACTTTGTTGTTGATTGTTTACTTGGCGAGACTTGAACTTGTTCCTCTCGTGGTGTGAGTGTGACCGATGACGACTATCTGATGGCTTGTGACGAAGAAAATCAACCATTGCTGATTTTGTCTCGTGAAGTTCACGTTGAGTGGCTTCTCTCATTGAAAGAATCTGAATTGTCCTTTCAAGACTAAGGTTTGCTCCTTGGTCATACAACTTTAATTTGGCATTATCATCCTTTATAGAAAAGGTAAGTTTATCTCGAATAGCCTGTACGAGAAAGTCATCTGGGAATTTACACAACGAAGCCTGTTCTCTGACTGTTACAACCCAAGAATCAAATGATTGAGCTGGATCTCGTGTTAAGTGGAACCAAAATTTCTCACGCAACATCAATTGTGGATCACGGCGTGTAAAATATTCATCAAATTTCTGAATAACTGTATCAAAATTTTCGTCATCTTCGCCTGGAATTACATCATCGTCATCGTTCTGTGGCAGTATTTCCGACAGAAAAACAAAATTGGAGAAGATTTCGAGACATCGGTCTCCAATGTGATTCAGCAATAAACCCACTTTCATAGCATCAGGTCGTCTTGACATACCTGTGGCTTTGAGATAAATATCAAATCGCTGTTTCCATTTGTTCCATGCGTAAGATGGGTTTCCACCGCTTATTTCTAACGGTTCTGGTGGCTTGACGAAGGGAATGGAGTCAGCCATTTTGTTTACGTGCTTGATCGAAGCACTTGTCTTTTGACGTCTGGTTGAATTTCAGAAATGTATTTTTCTGTAATGAAGCAAGAATTACTGCCTAGCGTTAATTCGTAACTTCTGACACCATGTTCGATACCTTGTGACTGTATCTACTTGTATATGACAGGCTTGACAAACATTGACAATTGACATGAACACGATAACATTTCAACCGCTCTTTATTCACCATTCAGTTGCCCGGATGACAATCCGGGAGATAACTCCAATTAAGGGTGACGAGTATTATACAACAATAATCATCGGAATATTCTGTGAGATTGTCAATTTTATTGAAAACTTGAGAATTTCCTTAATAATATTACACACTTATAGTTGCGGGAATGTCATTTGGCCGTTTAAGAAATAAAACTATGCCCTATTTATGGCTAAACCATGTTAATTAAAAAAAGATAGTCTCTTTCATCTTTCATTGATCCGTAAACAAACCAAACTGGCGACAAATCGTATCGCAATACGATTTTTTTGGCAATACCTACCCCTAGTTAATATGTTCAATTACTAAATGCTAATCAAAGAAGCTTTTATACAAACTTGAGGGGAACTCCAGTTTAGTTTGGGAAAAACCTTTCCTCCCAGTTTTTCAATATTGTCTTTGATCTCTGTTTCAAATTCTGGAAAAGCAGGTACCTAAAACATTATTAAAATAGCGGTAAATATACTAATGGTTTCAAATTAACATGTCAAACACATTTTTAAACACTATTAGAGACATCATTTATATATTCATAAGGTCCTACAAAATAAATATTCAGGTTCTCAGACAATCCTTCTTAAAAATCTGATGCAGGGAGGGAGGTATTTGTGTCAAAAGTATTACTACTGGGCTAAATGACTTCTCAAGAAGACACTCATTTATCTCAGGTTGTTGATTGTATGATTATGCAGTATCATTTATGATTGTCAGTAACATTTATCAGGGTTGTGCACTTGATAATTTAGCCTACTGTACACTTCTATCTTCATTAGAATTTTTTTTTATTGTTACTTCCGGAAAACCTGGGGAAACAATTACATGCGGTAATTATTATGAATGTTTTGAATTTTTATTTTTTGAAGTTAAGATCTGAAATGCGCAAAAATTGAAAGGAACCAAGATCTTTATATTATAAAGGTGTATTTTAAGTTTGATCAAAACCGAATCAAATTTTGACCTTTGGAGGGTCAACAGAGAGAGAGAGAAATGGGTTTAACGTCCACTCGACACAAACTAGGTCATTTCATGGTTTTAATTTTATTTCAATAATTCGCTTGCGTATAGGGGTCTTTAGAAGTGGGAGGAAACCCGGAGGACCCGGAGAAAACCCACAAGGTTGGACAGGCGACCCTACTCCTTAATAAGAACTAAAGCTATCATGTCCCAAAGCATCAACTAATCAATTTGCTTATTTCTGCTTACTTCTGGACAGACAGACAGACAGACAAACCCATTTTAATAGTCCCCTGCTTCCTTGCAATAAAATAAAAACCAAGTACGAACAATCCAAACCGTAAGACGGAATTCGAAGTCCTAAAAAAACGTTATAGGCAAAATAGTATATTCAAGCAAAATAGTGCAATCAGCAAATAGACTGCTCCCCGTGTACAAAATACACGACGAACAGTGGTAACAGGTGTTCGGAAGAGTAAGCTTACCCTGCCTGGCTAGCCACACCCGCCATAACTGCATTCAAACTATTAGGCGAAATCTAGTTTAAATAGCGTGATTGGCCAATGAAATATCGGTATGCAAAATGCACGTGATGAACAGTGTTAACGATGAAGTCGACAGACATTATCAGGGAGATAGTATAATATGTGTCAATTAAATATATCCAAAATAATAGCTGATAGAGACATATTATATTTACCAACTAAGTCAATATGTCGGCCATAAAACTTTTTAAATGTTTTAATAAGTTTAGTGCGCAAGTATCCTTATAGTTGAAGCTTAGATGAGAAATGCATCGATCTACTTAAAAAATCAGAATAAAATGAACAAGCTCTCGCGTAACGATTTAGCTGAGACACAAACACTCCATAAGCTGGTGATATTGGAATGTTACTACTAATAAATGGAAAGTTAACAATCGGAAAGTCAAAGTCATCACGTTTATCGTACAATTTAATACTCAGTTTATGGCAATTGTCAAAATCGAGACGCAGATCCAAGTAGGAAGCGTAATTGTCACTGTCAGTGGTATTTTTAATTTCGAGCTCATCAGGATATATGAATTCTACATAATCACTAAATTTAGGATTATTAAGGGCTAAAATGTCATCGATATATCGATAAGTGAAATTAAAAAGTCTGACTGATTGTTTATTTGTTTTTACGAGCATCTGTATGTACTGAGCTTCGTAGGAATAGAGAAATAGATCAGCAAGAAAAAGTGCACAGTTGGTGCCCATTGGGATACCAACCACTTGCTGATATATTTCCCCTCCAAATTCAACAAAGATGTTATCAATTAAAAAATCCAACATCTGAATTATCTTGATGGCAGTATATTTGTTTTTTGAATCACTGTGGTACTTAACGAAATATGAAGAATTATAATTTACAACTAAATATTGATATCTAGCAGTACCCGATTTAGAAGAAAAGACACTGTGAATAATGTCTTTCAACCGGGCTTTTAATTTACTATGGGGAATTTTAGTGTACAAAGTAGAAAAATCAAACGTTTGAATAGATGAAACTGAAGCAAGGGATCTAGATTGCAAACCATCAAGTAATTCTTTGGAATTTTTTAATATCCACATTTGATTTATACCACTTCGAGAGTATACTTTGTCACAGTATTTTTGAATAGCCTCTTTAACAGCTGTTAGTATAGATGTTAATACCTTTGAAAGTGGTTTTGTGGAACAACGGGATGAACCTGCTATAAAACGTTGTTTGTAGGGATTTTTATGTAGTTTAGGTATCCAATATAACAAGGGCAAATCTGTATAGGTATCTCCACATGGAGTACCAAATGAAGCGAGTACAGACTTGTGATTGGATATAATTTCATCCTTACTAAGAGTAGGCGGTTGACAAAAATATGGACCTTAATCTATCGTATACAGAAAGGTGAATGTAATGTCGTCATTTATAAATACCCAGTGGTCAACGCCCAATTTGAATATCTGTGGGAATATAGACAGTAAATCAGGCAAAAACTATATTTCTGCTTCATTACTCACCGTTTCACATTTATTAAATCTATAAAAACGTGCCACAAAGTGCAAATTGTGCATGAAACCCTCAATAGCAATATCCATAAAATACCCGATTGATATATAATACGACACAACCAACCGAATAGTGGTAATTCCCACACAAATGATATATTTTTGAGGTAAAACTACTTTAGCTTTCACTAATTTACATTGCATACAATCCACCGATCCAGCAGAACAGCAGAACTTGTAACTTATAATAGCTGTTTTTATGCAATTACAGAATTGTCCTGTATATAACATATCAATGAAACACATATGCCCGAATTGACATGTAATCAATTTTTAAGACTTTGAAGTAATATTTGACTTCCTTGTTATATTTTCTTCGTAATATATAAAGCTACAGGTTAAATGGTTTCTTCAATTTTAATTTTCAGCTGAATTGGCTTCGAAGGTCCCTCGTTCTCAATAAATGATTGCTGCTCGGAATACCTGGGTGAGCTCTGATCAGACTCGCTCAACATCCTCTATTATAACCCCCTAATTTTTTGCACGTTAATTTCCTTCCCAAATATGAAATAAACCTCCCCATTTCTCAAGAGCATGGGGGGCGAGGGGACCATTACCTTATTTGGTCTACCAACAATATGTCATAAACAGATGTAAGAAAATGTGAGTGTATAAAAATTTGGTGTAATTGTATATTTTCTGGATTTTGTAGTGCTCCAGGAGCTACAAGGTAATAGAAAGAGACCCAAATTTTGGCCTATACAGAGATTGCTGGTATTACTACATATAAGAAACATGAAAACACATTAGTCATTATTAGATTCCCAGAAAATTGGCCTCGAATATGGTTTCAGACACAAATTTTTGAAAATTGTCTTGTATTTTTGAGCCAAAAGAACCCGGTAGATGAGCACCTAAAAATCTGAAACTTGTGTGTAATTATAGATTGTACTTTCTGTTTCCAACACATGTTCCAACACAACTTTAGCACTTCCAACAGGATAATGCACGTCCGCATACAGCCTGTTTTAGTAAGGACTACCTGGCTGCTAACAACATCAATATGGTTTCAGACACAAATTTTTGAAAATTGTCTTGTATTTTTGAGCCAAAAGAACCCGGTAGATGAGCACCTAAAAATCTGAAACTTGTGTGTAATTATAGATTGTACTTTCTGTTTCCAACACATGTTCCAACACATGTTCCAACACAACTTTAGCACTTCCAACAGGATAATGCACGTCCGCATACAGCCTGTTTTAGTAAGGACTACCTGGCTGCTAACAACATCAATGTCTTGGACTGGCCAGCCATGTATCCAGACATGGCACCGATAGAACATGTCTGGGATGAGATTGGACGCTGTCTGTATCGGAGACCACAGATGCACACCATTGCTGCTTTAGAAGCTGTTCTGGTCCAAGAAAGGAAAAATTTCCCCCAGACCTTCTTTCAAACATTGGTTAATTCCATGTGACGTCGCTGCACAGTGTGCATAAGAGCCTGTGGAGGACACACGGGCTACTGACATCTGTGTCATACTTTTGGTTTTGACCCCTCTTGGTTTTGACCCCTCTTGGTTTTGACCCCTCTTGGTTTTGTACCGTTGATTACAGATTAAACATCCATAATTGTACAAATGTGTTTTTATTGAATGAATAAATGAATGAAATGGTGTTTAACGTCCTACGCTTCTGCACCTACCGGTAATATGTTGTTATTGATCTGTTCCTATTTGAATATTGTTCACAATAAAAAGCAAAATAAATAAGATATGTTTACAGGATCATTTAGTTATACGAAAAACTAAGTGACGTGTTTTCTATGGCGCTCAGTATAAATTGACCCAAAACACAGATTTTGAAAAAATATCTAGGACAAGAATAGCTTTAACATAATGTTGTAGACATTAGTACAAACTATAATTACACCCAAGTTTCAGATTTTTAGGTGCTCATCTACCGGGTTCGATCGGCTCGAAAAATTTGTGTCTATCTTTTTTAAAGTTTCTGTATTTGATTACTCTTTGAGTTGATTCTGATTTGTTAAGCGAGAAGGGGAATCACGGAGGCTAAGTGGATAAGGCGCTGGTTCGCTAGCCTGGAGGTCGGGTGTTCGATCCCTGCATTGGCCGAGAAAGTTCATTGGCCGAGATTTTCAGGCGTGATTTCCCCTTGTCAGTGATGCAGAAGGAGGGCCTGACAAGAACAGCTGCCTAGTGGTTCGGATGAGGCGAAAAACCGAAGTCCCGTGTACAAATTGGAGTGCACGTAAAAGATCCCTTGGCAGTTTTGAATTCGATATAAGAAGGGACTGTTTCCCTCATAGCACACTGTATGGCGTATGCCCGTCTTCAATTAGCCCAGGTTAGGTGCTTAAGCATAGGACGTTAAACCCCATTTCATTCATTCATTCATTCCTTCTTAAGCGAGAATGATAAGCCGAAATGGACAGCACTATGATCACTAAGAAGCGGATTAATGACTGTTAAATTGAGCAGGCAGGTCGACGTCGTCTCTTCTCGAAAAGATAAGATCTAGGGTATGGCCATTGGTATGGGTAGGTGAATGCACGTGTTGTTGAAGACCGCAAGTTCCCATCGTTTCTATGAATTTGGTGCGTCTTTGCCATTACAATCGTCTATGTGAAAATTGAAGTCTCTTGAAATCACAAGTTTACCATTTTTGTAAGCAAGTATTTCAAAATAGTCTGAGAGATCTTTGAGAACATCTGAATATTTTACTTTCCTGGTTTTACTTGATGGTGGACGATAGATTTTAACCAGACAGTAGATAAGAGTCTGCGGATAGGATTGTAAATTCTATATGTTCATGATCAAATGATTTGAATATTTGAGTAGGCTTGACAGACAAGCTAAGATGATGTTTTAAGCCAGGTTTCTGTCAATAAAGCTAGATCACAGTTTTTATCGGACAGATACTCAGTTAAAGATGAATACTTTTTTTCAATTGACCTAATATTTGAGAAAATATTCTTCTGAAAACTTTTGGTAATAATAATAATAATAATAATAATCGCGTCATTTTTTACAAGGGTAGCAAATTAGGCCTGAGGCCTTATGCATATCCCCATGGACCTTAAGGCTTTCAAGAGTTCTTTTTCAATTCGTTTTCGTTTTGAATGAAGTGATATAGAGAGAGAGAGAGAGAAATGTGGTTTAAGGTCCACTCGACACAAACTAGGTCATTTCGGGACTAAGTGATATAAATTGTTGTATTGTATACTTCACCATATTAAAGGTTTAAGCCGTGGGTGATAATCAGGTTAACAGAACTCAGAAGTTAAAAATTGAAATATAATGACAGAATCCTCCTAATACTCATAATTATCCATATATTTTGTATGCAACATTCACATATATATTCCTGAAAGTTCACTTAATCACCAGACACAAATTCAACCTTAAAAAAACACTATAAATTGATAAACTTGTTAGAGCTCTTCCTAGCTGCTACCCTGCATTATTTTAGTTTTTATTATTTCTATTGTGCTTTTTTTTCAGTTTAACTTGATTTCTGTTTACCTGTTCGGTTTCTTTTTTTACATTTTTTATAATGTAAGTATATCCTGGCTACTTTTGTGAAGTTGGTAAATTACCTGCTAATATTTCAGAACTAACAAAATTATATGGGAAACAATCACTGGTTTATTATACACAAACACGATGTTACGATAAGTAACCTCTTATCATTATCAAGCACAATGCTTATATTTGCTGATCATAAATTAAAAGATAGTAGGCTGGCACTGCCAGGCAGGATACGCCCACATTGATAAGTAACCTCTTATCATTATCAAGCACAATGCTTATATTTGCTGATCATAAATTAAAAGATAGTAAGCTGGCACTGCCAGACAGGATACGCCCACATTTTCGAGAGATGGATAGAGAACAAGCAATACCGAAAGTGATTTTTCCTACAATCAAAAGCCATAATTCATTTATTTACAATTTGAAATGCGCATATATCGAAAAGAATTAAGATCTTTCGGTTATAAACATGCATTTCAAGTTTCATCAAAATATGCCATATTTTTACACTATTCGCGGACAAACGGCGGCCATTTTGTCTGGCAATTATGGTCGGATTTTCTAGAAATTCGAACTCAACCTTCCGTAGGGTGTAACGGTAATAGAGTCAAACGTTTTTTTAAATTGGATAATAATTATGACCTCCAGAGGGACCACAAGCTAAACAACGGCAATTTTGCGTATAATCAGGGGCTATAATTCAGGAAGTTACAATCCCATATGCGCAAATATCAAAAGGAACTAAGATCTTTGGGTTATAACCATGCATTTCAAGTTTCATCAAAATCGAATTAAAATTGTGACCTCTACAGGGTCCACAACCTTGATATACCATTTTTTAACAGTATTTGCGTACAAACGGCAGCCATTTTTTATGGCAATTGTGGTCTGATATTACCGAAATTCGAACTCAACTTTCCTTAGGGTGTGTAGATGATGTAATTAAATGGTTTTTCAAACTGAATAATAATTGTGACCTCCAGAGGGACCATAAGCTAAACAAAGGCGATTTTGCGTATAATCAGGGGCCATAATTCAGATATGCTTCCTTAGGGTGTAACGGTAATATCATCAAACGGTTTTTCAAATCGGATAATAATTGTCACCTCCAGAGGGACCACAAGCTAAAATAGGTGATTTTTCGGACAATCAGGGGCCATAATTCAGGAAATTGCGTTCCGATAGGCGCAAATATCAAAAGGAACCAAGATTTGGGTTATAAACATGCATGTCAAGTTTCATCAAAATCGGCTCAAAAATGTGACCTCTGTAGGGTCCACAAGCTAAAAACGTCATTTTTCGTACAATCAGGGGCCATAATCCATGAAGTTTCGATCCGATACATGCCAATATCGAAAGCAGCTGAGATCGTTTGTGGATAAAGCTATATTTAAAGTTTCGTCAGAATTGGACAAGAATTGTGACCTGTAGAGGGTCCACAAACAATTGTGGACGGACATCCGGACAAACGGACGGACAGGGGCGACGACATAATACGTCCACATGAAAATGTGGGCGTGTAAAAATATTCAGGTGTGAATTTTGGGGATAACTGAATTACATTGACTGAAATATTTATTTTTATTTTTTTTCACTAATATAGTAAACTTGAAAATGTTAATAAATTTGCCTATGATCTTAAATATCAGCCCTTTTAACCAAGAAAAATAATTGTATTTTGAGAATAGGAGGAAGGCGTGCTCCATGTGTTGGCAATGATAATAATGATTGAAGAATGGAAGATATCAGGATTAGTGATAGGTCGATAATCGGTTATAATATCGGTAATTGGCCGATAACTGGCCTATTTAAAGAAATCGGTATTGACCGATATGAGCCAATTTTGCAGATGTTGGAGTTGCCGATATCTTTTCAAAATGACTCGGTAAATACCTTTAAAATATTATCCGAGTTATGAACAAATCATTGCTATTATTAGACCTACGGGTAACATAGGACTCTCACACCACCTGGTTTGCTATTTAGACTTACGGGTAATACATTACTCTCATAGGGACCGTTATAAAAGGAAAGAATAAACAGTAGAAAACCCTTACTGGTCTCCGTTATTTTTTTCCACCAAGATCAGCCGTTACTATGAGGGAGTGAGAGAGGGAGAGAGATATATTTGCCGTTGTTACACTACTAGAGGGAAAGAGATCTGTTCATTACTAGGAGAGGGAGAGATATTTGCTGTTATAAGAGAGAGAGAGAGATCTGCCGTTGTTACACTAGCTGGACGAAAGAGAGAGAGTGTACCTGTTGACACTGGAAAAAATGTTTTGAACATCAAGACCGTTGTCTGTGATATCAAACAATGTGCGTCTATTTATAGATTAGCACTCACGATGACCAGGAAATCGCGACATGGCGATGTGGGGCATTTTACTATATTAGTGCCAGGATTTAATTCTCTTTGTATGAAATTGTGTTCCTCTCCTCGACGGGCCGAGAATTGAGCTGGATTTGAGGGAAATGAAACATTCTGCCATCTATTTTAGACATACGGGTGCCGATCACTTCAGAGAATTATATCGTAACCAACACTTAAATATACAGCAAATAATTAACTTTTTAATAGATAGGCTAGTGAGTGTGTGATTGTGTAGGAAGCGTGACCCCATTATTACTTCAAAGAACAGCGGACTCGTGTTTGATTCCCCAGGTAAAATAGTACCGACTAACTATGACATATATCTACTTAGATTATCGTGCCATTTGAGGTATTTGAATGCGTAATATTTTTACATCCACCACAACCGGTAATTATCTGTATCGGCCGATATGTTTGGCTGTCAATATCTGATATCGGTAAAACCGATAGGTGCCATATCGGCCCATCACTAATCAGGATATAAAGATGTCCCTTCTCAACACCATCATCAACGAGTTTACCACAGCGGTGGGATAAGCCAAGGGGGCCGAAAATTGAACCAGACCCTGTTTCACAGATAAAAATATGATGAAAAAAATATGGTAAAATACAAGGAGTGTCACATGCTTGTTTATTTAGTAACTTGATACTTTCTTTTTCAGAAAGTATCAGATGCTAATATTTTACATCTTCAAACCTTGAAGGTCAGTCCCATTTCATACTTGTGAGATTGATCCAGAAAATAACAGATGCAAACACAATAGATCCCATTGGGTCGACACCAACAAGACCCTTCAGTGGGGTACAAGATTTATAGTCTGAATAACATTGTCTATATATGGAGGGAACTTGTTCTCTGAATTTTTATTTCTGTTCCATCAATTATGACCGTTGTGTTGGGATACTCAGTTTTAAATTGTTCTGGCATATTTTCAATGATAACATCTCTGTGTGGCCATATAACAAGAGAGCATAGTCTGTAAAACATATAGTTGATATAACTAGTAAATAAACAGCTACAATCTTGAGAAGAAATTCCAAATATATCTGATATCTGTTAATTTTATTAACACTATTAGAAGCTGAACATCTAAAGAAACACTGACTAAGCTGCAGATGAACTTTCTCGGCCAATGCAGGGATAGAACACGTCACCCGACCTCCAGGCTAGCGAGCCAGCACCTTACCCACGTGATCCCCTTGGGGAAAGTGAGGTGTCCCCTATATAACATTTGAAGCCAAAACAAAGACCTGCAATAGGAAGATTTAGCTCTTACATCATGCATCTTTAACTAAAATCTAAGAGGATACTTACTTCAGCTCTAGCAGCATCTTGTGTTTTCCAATTTACCTGAAAATATCAAATAACCCAATTTCTGAAATTGTGTGGCACTATATATCTCATCATTAGTAGTAGATGTAGGAAAATTGCAACACACATAACATTAACAGGGACCAGAAGGAAAACAAGACAATAGAAGACACACAAAACACAAACATTGTACCTAATAATGAGTCCTGATGGGTTTTACCGGTTCCCTTTTCCTGTCTAAATGAACTTGTCAACCGATATTCAGCTAGATATCAGTTAAATTTCATTTTTTTTATACTTTCGATGGCCTCTATTACATGAAGATCTGACCGGTTGTAGTGGAAGGTTGCGTCATTGTTCAGCTTTTAACCCTTTGACGTCAGACATTGATTAATCAATCAGCGTTGAGGTTTCTAGTGGTTTACACACAGGACACGCCGTTACAGATTGTTTCATTGGCTGAAATCGCTGAAAATCAATAGGCCTCTTCGTCTCATGACTTTAAACACTGTGTATGAATTTAAAGTAAATTAGATATTAACTTTGGCCTCGAGACCCTCTACAAGATATTTTGAAGTGATCAAGGGCAATATCTCTGGCAGTAATTATTGGAAATGGGTGTTTATAAATTTTAAGTCAATCGAATATTAACTTTGGTCTCTAGAGCATACACAAGATTTTTTTAAGTGATCAAGGGCCATAACTCTGATAGTAATTATCAGAAATCGCTGAAAATCAATAGGCTTCTTTGTCTGATGTTAAACACTGTGTATTAATTTGAAGTCAATCAGATATTAACTATAGCCTCTAGAGCGTCCACAAGCAAATGTTCCACAACCCTTATATACCATATTTTTACACTATTCGCTTACAAGCGGCAGCCATTATGTCTGGTAATTTTGGTCTGATTTTCAATGTGGGCATATAAAAAGGTGATTTTTGGTACAATTCAGGAAGTTACAATCCGATATGCACAAATATCGAAAGGACCCAAGATCTTTGGGTTGCAAACATGCATTCAAGTTTCGTCAAAATCGGATTTAAATTGTGACCTCTACAGCTAGGCCCCACAACCTATTAGCGATTTGTCTGGCAATTTTGGTCTGATTTTCACAAAATTAGAACTCAACCTTGACTACGGTGAGACGGTGATATAATCAAAATCTTTTTTAAATCCGATAATAATTGTGACCTGTAAAAGGACCACAAGCTAAAAACACGATTTTCCGTACAACCAGGGGCCTTAAATAAGGGGGGTTTGATCTAATATGCGCAAATATCGAAAGCAACTAATATCGGTGGGTTATAAACATATTTTCAAGTTTCATCAAAATCGGTTCAAAATTGTTACCTCTATAGGGTCCACAATCTATTGTTATAACTATGTGTACAGCCGAATCTGTATGAGCACATAGGCGTACTCGCTGGGGAAGGAGGGGGGTACCAAATGCTGGGAAAATTTGGGCACACAGTTGTACTTTGTAAAAGTAATATTGTGTTCTTGAATGTGTCCAATTTAACAGCGAATATAAATTTAGAGTCTATATTTAGGCAATAAAATAGCAATCTTAAGACTCCAACCCTCTATTGTTTGGAGCGCAGTAAGCAGTGAGTTACATTTACATAAACAACTGTTTTTATAAGCCCACATTTTCAAGTTGACACTATATTGTCGTTGCCCCTGTTTGTCCGTCCGTCCACTATTTATTTGTGGACACTCTACTAGTCACAACTTTTATCCAATTTCAACGAAACTTGAAATATAGGTTTATCTCCCTAAGAATATCGGTTCCTTTCGATATTGGCATGTATCGGACAGTAATTACATGGATTATGGCCCCTGATTGTATGAAAAATCATGTTTTTATCTTGTACTTGTGGACACTCTAGAGGTCACAATTTTGATTCGATTTTGATGAAACTTGAAAAGCATGTTTATAACCCAAAGATCTTGGTTCCTTTCGATATTTGCGAATATCGATTTGTAACTTCATGAATTATGGCCCTTGATAGTAGGAAAAATCACTTTCTTTTTAGCTTGTTCTCTATCCAACTCTTGTATGTGGACGTATCCTGCCTGGCAGTCGCTGGTTATTAAGCTTTCATATATTCATATATGAAAGCTTATTGTTTTTGTTAAGATTATTATTATTTTTATTATCATTTTTGGCAAATCATGGACGCCATTTTGAATTAAAAATAAAAAATAGTGAAAAATCCACATTATTGGGCTTGTAAACATACACAATTCGTCGTGGCTAAGAGAATGTGTCTCCTATTAACGAAATTATTACATTTCGGGATAGCCTGGCTCATGGTCGAGTGTTTGGTATTTCATGAATATTACAAATTTTCCGTGCCTGGGCAGTGCAAACGTTTCCTGGTCGCGAAAATTTGCATTCTGCAAACCTCGACAGACGATACTATGAGCGGACGTTTTATGACCTTGACACATACATCATATACATATTAATATAATCCCTAAGAAATATTTTAATTATTAACTGCTATAATTTGAAATATCACTTATTCCCCCGTTAAATTAAAATCGGTCACCGGGTGCAGCTGTTCAACTTCAAAGAAATTGACCTCAAGTAGGCCTACCTGCGATCCAACTCTAAACTTTCTATTGCCAGAAAATATTTTGTTTTTACGAGTCTAATTCAAGTTTAAATAAAAATCGGTCACCGGGTGCAGCTGTACAACTTCAAAGAAATTGGCCTCAAGTAGGCCTACCTGCGATACAACTCTAAACTTTCTATTGCCAGAAAATATTTTGTTTTTACGAGTCTAATTCAAGTTTAAAAATAAAAAAATATATTTTCTGAAAATCAATGTCGAAATTAAGTGTATTATGATACAATGGGCCTTAGGCATATTTTATTGATATATAGAAATTAATACAGTGTTATTATCGTGTGTTAAAAGAGTTCCAAAACAAGGCCAGCGTGGCTCATTTGTGCAGAACGGAAGACCTTTTAAGGAAGAGTGTCTAGTCGTTCCGATAGCTTGAAAATCAAGGTCACTGTGGTTCCCCGTTGTCAGTGGTGAAGGACGGAAGACCCGTCAAGGATCCGTGTCTAATTGTTTGGACGCGACGAAAAACTCGGACAACCTAGTCCGTGGTGCAAGGATAAGTGTCTTGTCGTTCGGAAGGTTACGAAAACCTGAGGTCAATGTGGTTCTCCGTTGTCAGTGGTGAAGTATGGAAGGCCTAGCAAGGATCTGTGTCTAGTCGTTTGGATAGGTGGGGTGGGTTTTGAATTTATTTTTAATGTTCTTTGAATCTCGAACTCTTCTATTTTTAATATGGGATAGCTAGAGTCCCAAGGTACAATCGGTGCAAATTTAAAGGTATTCTCAACGCCGTTGATATTGTATTATGGTCGCCATCTTAGAGCCACCGTCATTTAACAAAAAACTCCGAAATAAACCTAAAATCCCCAAATTGACAAAAAATTATTTTTACTTCGCGCATGCGCCACTCTGGAACCAAAGGTATCATGACTACCAAATTCCAGCGAGGAACTTTTCACCTTGGTACCTAGGCGCACTGAAAAAATTTAAGGCCATACCTGCATTCGTTCAGGTCGTTTGCTCATGACACGGTCCCTGCGAGTTTTTGACCGATGTTAATGATTTTCTTTTTATCATGTCGAGATTCTTTATATGACCCTTGACATGTGACCGGAAATGATTGTAAATATGAAAGCTTTCATATCTGCTTTGCAGATCTAGTTATTATTATTATTATTATTATACATACTAAGAACCTAACTAAATTTTGGGGGCACCAACCACCCAGTTCCCCTCCCCCCAGTCAAAAGTGTCTCTGTACCCCTATGTATGAGCAGCCACTCCTATTAAGCGACTTCTCCATGTAAGCGGTTACGGATTAGTTCCCTCTGTAAAAATTCTATTCTATAGTTTCATCTTTTTATACAACGGTCACTTCTGTTATTATAACCCAAAGATCTTGGTTCCTTGATAGTAGGAAAAATCACTTTCTTTTAGCTTGTTCTCTATCCAACTCTTGTATGTGGGTGTATCCTGTCTGGCAGCCGCTGTTATTAGGGTTTCACACTGCGAAGCTTGTGTGAAACACTATCATACCTGCCAACTGTCACGCATTTGGCGTGAGACTCATTTTAACCTGTGATCACGCTCACACGCTTAACACACCTTTTCTCACGCATATCAAAAATTTGTTTTAAAAGAAAACACCGCATTCGAAAAGCGTTATTCAGAATTAGATCCGGTTCTGAAGCGTTCATACTCAATGCGTAATAACGCCACGGAATCTATCGGATGCGATCAAAACTAATTCTAAGGGCCTCCAACATATCCCGAATGAGGCCGAGCCGAAAGATCCCGAGAGGTGAAGATGGAGAATGAGAATTTGCGCGATGTGTACCCTCGTTTTATATATTTGTTCGTGTTTTTCATGCAAATAATCGGCGCCGTAGATCAAATAATCCGCAAATTTATCTGACATTTATGTTAACACGTTTTCCCCATGACGTGAAACGGAAGTAGGTGGGCAAAACTCAACTGCGCATGCGTAACGCGGGATTCCAGTTTAATACGTATTAAGCTCTTCACACTGTTGACATGTTTTTCACTGACTACTTTAAACTATTTAAATCTGTTTTAACTGTTGATTCTTTCATATTTTTTTTCACCTTATTAGTAAGAAATTCAATCAACCTAATACCTCTAAATTTATTAAAAAAGTGTAAAAATCGTTTTTCGGTTGGGGGGCTTAGCCCCCCTAGACGCCCTACCAGGGCTTTGCCCTGGACCTGCGAGGGGCCTGGTGCCCCTTGACCCCGGCTAAATTTAGAATCTCATTCATTTTCATGGCCAGGGGTTGGCAGCTATATACTATTGTTTTTGTTAAAATTATTATTCTTATTATTATTATTGTCTTGAGTAGATCTCAGCCACTGCCTGATGAATCGTTACGATTTCTTCGGTTTTACTGGTAAAGTGGGTGTGACTTAGAGGATAAAGCTATTTTGACAGGGCACATAGCTACGCTACTTTTGATTTTTGATTTTCGGCAAATCTTGGCCGATATTAGGCGCCAACTTTCGGAAATTTAAATTGTTACAAAAACCTTTTTTTTTTATGAATATTTTTTAATTGTCTTTTACACCGAATTAAAGAGTCAACTGGCTTGAGCAAAAATGTGATTTTTTTTGGTCTTAGCGATTTTCCTTGGCCGCCATTGGCTAATTCAGTTTTTTATTCCTAGACTTTTTATTTATTGTTCGATTTGTATAAACCAAAGTTCATATACTCTGTTGTCTCAATTGTCATTTTTTTTGTTACCGGAAGAATTATCTGTCGGCACCGGAAGTGGCATAATTTTACCAAAAACTACAATTTTGAGGGTTAGGTACCAATTTTCGAAAGCAAATAAATTTAAAAAAAAAAAAACTGATATAACTAAAAGAGTGTGTCCTTTAAAGGTGCAAAAAATGTCGAAAGCAGTTTTTTAAATTTTTATTTCATTTTATAGCAAATTGGATTAAGAGGTGAAAAAAGGCGTAAACTTGACCTATTTACAACCCATTCAGGCTCTTCAGATTTTAAAATATTTTTACATAACTTTTATAAACTTGTAGTTATAATGAATACAAAGAGAATGTATGTGAAAATTTGTTTGTAATTTAAGCAGTTGCCGAGAAAAGGGCAGTTTTGCATAAGTCACTGTTTTCGTAATTTTGCCTGTAAAATAGTCATTTATTAATGGATATTCGCAAAAGTGACATCATTTGATTCAAAAAGCAAGTATGCGTCATATCAAGTTGATTATAATTTAAAATTGAGACCGGAAGTGACAACATTTGGTCAAAAACTGCATTTTTGACTTTTAAAATCAATTTTTTTTTTTTAACCAAGAATAATTTAATATGTATTACCAATTTTAACTTTTGGTTTAAATTCACATATCACATTAATTTCTGTAGATTTACTTCATTCATTGTCTTGAAGCGGTTGCTATGGGACGCTTCGACATTAGTCTCTGCTATTTTAACGTTGATTTCTAATGAAATAAAAACAAATATGTATTTTATTATTGATGTATGATCATATGGGTTTATACTATTTGTTGATTGGAATCAAATGTCATAATTTTAAAAACGCCACACTTCAGACTCATTTGAAAAAATATCTATTTTGAAGGCCAAAAATACAGTTTTTGCCAAAATAAAATTGCTTCCGGTGATACTAAAAATTTGTAAATTTTCATCATGTGATGGTTAATGTTATAACTAAATTTTGGGGGCACCAACCACCGTGTCTCTGTACCCCTATGTATGAGCAGCCACTCCTATTAAGCGGCATCTCCTTGTAAGCGGTTACGGATTAGTTCCCTCTGTAAAAATTATATTCTATAGTTTCATATTTTTATACAACGGTCACTTCTCTAACGCAACTAGTGGTCACTATTTTACTAATAAATTCTACAAAACATCGTCCATTCAATGGCCATTGTTGAATGATACAATCTTGTCGTTCTTTGTAACACCCCCGGTAATCCTGTGAGTAGTAGTTAATTAACTGTCCCCCCACTGATCAGGTAAAAAGAAATGTAAAAATAACAATCAACCCGGGATTATCTGTTAATTAATCTTTTGTTTTATTAAACGACTAACCTGATCATTGTTTTCACGTGTAACAACACAACACATTATTTGATACTGATTGAATAAAATAAAAGTACTGAGCTTTGTCACATCATCTAGTATCTCTTTTCCATTGCCACTTTGTTGTTAAACAGACGTTTTAGCGCCTTATATAATATTACATACAGAGTTAGACCCCCTGCAAATCGGTGATAAAATCATCGATGTTCATCAAAAATATGGATAAATATTATTGAATGCATGACAATGATAGACAGTAGTATCAAACTTGAAGGCCGATATAAAAAGGACAGGTTTACAGAAGTTAAGAATTTTCGTTCAGCGCAAGATTCAATGACAGTCAATTTTACCATTGATATTCGCTTCCAATGCATCCAAGCGTAATATTTAACTTATGTCACCACAAAAAGCACCAAGAGGCCATTCCCGTTAAGCGGTCAGTCATGAAAATCCCCTTAGGTAAGCTGCTTAATGTAGATTCTACTGTATTTATCTGTTTAATTAACACCTGTGATTCTTGTTATTTCTAATAGTGCGTACATGAAAACGCATGCTCTGTTTTTCAACAATGCCCGGGTTAGTATGTTGGGATGTTCACATGTGCAGTACTAAAACAACACATTTACAGGTCAGAACAGATGGATCTGATGTGTAAATTTCCTTGAAACTTGTTATGGATATATGATAGTTATACACTTTATCTAACCTTTTATTTGGCAGTATGTAAAGTGTATGAGCCGTATATCAATACACAATTCACTGAGTTATTATCATGTGAAAAATAGTGCCAGTTGTCATGCCACAATAATTGTGTTTCATAGAAGGGTTGCGATATGTATGGTGTATATATTGTGTTAATATATTGATTTACCTGATTAGTATCATCACTATCATAACCAGCACCTCCACTATCATGTACAGCACTATTAATATAAATATTTACACTACATTATAATATAATTTATCAAAATACAACAAGCCAACAGTGAGGCTGAACGATGTCCCACGGCAAAATCCCAAAATAAATAGATGACACATATTTTAATAATTAGCACATTTATTTTATTCAAAAGTATCAAGCAAACTATACAGTAAGTGTCATCACTCTGACACTCTCTATCAGATAGAATCAAAGTTATCTTGCCTCAAAGCATTGACCAATGAAATTGCTTAACTCTGAGATAGTTTTAGCTCTAAATGTTAATAAAGACATTCACCTAATAACCATCTTCATCAAGTTTAAACATTCTACCTCAATCAAAAGCAGAGTTGTTATGTTCCAAAGTCTTGACCAATTAAATTGCTTATCGCTCCTTAGCCTAAGCAGAAAACTCTCATCATCGAACTTAGTCAAGGTACATGAAATGTTAATGAATCTATACTCAAGTTTCATCATTCTCACTTAATTAGAACTAAAGTTATCGTGTCCTAAAGCATCAACCAATTAAATTGCTTATCTCTGCTTACCCTAAGAGAAATTGTCCATCTGTTTCTTCAAAATTGCTCGTCTGAGGCGGTAGGCAACAACAGGCAACAAGCAACTGGTTAACTGTCCAATCAGAGAGCACTCTACTGTCATGTGATACTCCAAGATGGAACGTGGGCTGAGCGGCCAGTATTGTATCGTGTATTGCTTTTGTTGTTGTATGTACGGCGCCATTTTGAATGATCCCGTGATATCGGCATTCCGGATACATCCTTCGAAAAATTGCTTCTCGTTGCCAGTCAGCGCACACAGGAGACCTCGAGTTGTCAATTGCTCGTAATTGCCAGTAGTTGCCAATTGCAGCAACAAGCAACGAAGTGTTGACCGTCTGTGCCAAGCTTTAGGTAATGATTAATTCAGTCAGTATGCTAATTGGACTCAAGGTTGAAATCAAAAAAGGGAAAAGTGTTTTAGACAGTCTGATATGAAAAATGGCAATATATTGAATAATTTTAATCAGACTTATTTGTTTGGTCACCTTATGTGCTCTTTAATACAAAATTAAAAAACATTTCCAGGTGATGCCTCTTTAACTCTTCTACAATGTTTTATTAATATACAAATTTATACAATATCCTAAAAATTAGTGGTATCAGTAGTTTTACTTACCTATCTGGAAGAGCTACACCTTCAGAATTTAAGTATTCAATAAATTCACTTGGAAGTGGTATTACCAAGCTGAAAAATCATATCACACAACTTAAACAGAATAATTAATCACACAGTAACAGTAACAGAATAAATAATATCAAAAAGTAACATATCAGGACTCACTGGGCCTTGGATAGTCAGCTGATCTTCAAATATTAAACACAACTCCCACCCTATTTTCAATGTTTTTTGTTTGCAATATCATCAGAAACAGATCGATACCCTACTGCCTGAAGAATTTCTGAAAAAAGGTCCGACTGGAGGAAAGACATATGGTTTGAAGGACGGTAGTGATTTATGAAAGAAGGTTGATAATGATATTTCAAAGGTGAGCGTGTTTTTTTTAAAAATCAGGTCTAGTTGATGCAGAAATCCTGCTGCTCACAGAACTTTACCTGTCCCCTGGTAAGTGAGCCCTAAGAATGCATATATTCTAAGGGCTCACTTACCAAGGGACAGCTAGATGACAGGTAAAGTTTTCTGAGGTAATGTATATCCATGATCGGTCAAATTTGGTTAGGTATCATTTAGCCTTCGTATTTAAGGAACCGCGGAGGGTCTGGGGGTCCTCCCCATGATTTTTTTTAAAAATAAGACTCCATGCGATTTCCTGGCATCTGATCTTCAAATATTAAACACAGTACAATTTTCTTTTTACAGCTTGCCGGAATAAGGGTGCGCCCCCCCCCCCCCCCTTGGATCCACGCCTGCAATCTGCCTCTGAGCTGAGCTGTCTATCAAACTTAATATATTTAAATTTTTGCATCAATTCACTATTTCTTAGCTTCTTATAAATGACTGTTTGGCGTTGACCGATGATCTTGCCTTATGTTATTGGATTGGCCTTTATGTGTGGATATTAGGGTAACCTTGACTTTGACTCTCTGTCTTCACGTGGCTCTTGTGTTTTAGTGTTCTAGCTGGATTGTCGAGGTTGATGTTGCAGATGAAGATACCCTTCAGAAAAGATAAGTGTGCTAAAGAGGTGGGTAAAGGTCATGTTTGAGAAAACTGAACTCAAAAATTTCAAATTATATTTGACCCATAACTATTTAAAAAGGCCATCATTTTGGCTTGAACCCTTTTTACCTTGGTCAGTCCTCGTCATACACTGGTTGGTCAGAAAATGGTCAAACACAGAGGAATTAAAAGGGTGTGGTCAATATGAACACTCTCCAAACACTGTTTTTTATTGGACACGATATGGGTCTTTTTGTTCTGAATTTATGCTCAATGGATCAAAAAGACAGATATAAATTTTCATTGAAACACAACACAATTTATATGAAAATAACAATCACTGGTTTATATACATATAGCAAAACGTTTCGACAAGTATTTTCTTGTCGTTATCAAGCACAAATGAAAATCTAAAAGGCAATATTTATATGTTACAAAAAAGCCAAAGGTGAAGCCATAAAAAAAGAAAAGATAGTAAGCTGGCACTGCCAGGCAGGATACGCCCACATTTTCGAGAGATGGATAGAGAACAGGCAATACCGAAAGTGATTTTTCCTACAATCAAAGGCTATAATTCATTAAATTGCAATTTGATATGCGCAAATATCGAAAAGAATCAAGATCTTTAGGTTATAAACATGCATTTCAAGTTTCATCAAAATCGAATTAAAATTGTGACCTATACTGGGTCCACAACCTTGACATACCATATTTTAACACTATTAGCGTACAAACGGCGGCCATTTTGTCTGGCCATTATTGTCCGATTTCCCTGAAATTCAAACTCAACCTTCCGTATGGTGTAACGGTGATAGAGTCAAGCGTATTTTTAAATCAAATAATAATCGTGACCTACAGAGGGACCATAGGCGATTTTTCAGACAACCAGGGGCCACAATTCAGGAAGTTATGATCTGACATGTGAAAAAAACGAAAGAAACCAAGACCTTTGGTTTAACCATGCATTTCAAGTTTCATCAAAATTGAATCAAAATTGTGACCTATACTGGGTCCCTAACCTTGATATACCATTTTTTAACATTATTCGCGTTTGAATTTGAAGTCCACCTTCCTTAGGGTGTAACGGTGATATAATCAAACGATTTTTTAAATCGGATAATAATTGTGACCTCCAGAGGGACCACAAGCTAAACAAAGACGATTTTGCGTATAATCAGGGGCAATTATTCAGGAAGTTATGATCCGATATGCCCAAATATCGAAAGGAACCAAGATCTTTGGGTTATAACCATGCATTTCAAGTTTAATCAAAATCGAATTAAAATTGTGACCTCTACAGGGTCCACAACCTTGATATACCATTTTTTAACAGTATTGGCGTACGAATGACGGCCATTTTGTATGGTAATTTTGGTCCAATTTTACCGAAATTCGAACTCAACCTTTCTCAGGGTGTAACGGTGATATAATCAAATGATTTTTTAAATCAGATAATTATTGTAACCTCCAGAGGGACCACAAGCTAAACCAAGGCGATTTTGTGTATAATTAGGGGGCATAATTCAGGAAGTTACGATCCGATATGCGCAAATATTAAAAGGAACCAAGATCTTTGGGTTATCACCATGCATTTTAAGTTTCATCAAAATCGAATTAAAATTGTGATCTCTACAGGGTCCACAACCTTGATATACCATTTTTTAACAGTATTCGCGTACTAACGACGGCCATTTTGTATGGTAATTTTGGTCCGATTTTTCCGAAAATTTAAAATTCACCTTCCTTAGGGTGTAACGGTGATATAATCGAACAGTTTTTCAAATCGGATAATAATGGTGACCTCCAGAGGTACATGTACCTCAAGATAAAATAGGTGATTTTTTGGACAATCAGGGGCCAGTATTCAGCAAATTACGTTCCGATAGGCGCAAATATCGAAAGGAACCAAGATCTTTGGGTTATAAATATGCATGTCCAGTTTCATCAAAATCGGTTCAAAATTGTGACCTCTATAGGGTCCACAAGCTAAAAACGTCATTTTTCGTACAATCAGGGGCCATAATCCATGAAGTTTTGATCCGATACATGCCAATATCGAAAGCAGCCGAGATCTTCTGGGGATAAACCTATATTTCAAGTTTCGTCAAAATCGGACAAGAATTGTGACCTGTAGAGAGTCCACAAACAATTGTGGACGGACGGACGGACAGGGGCGACGAAATAATACGTCCACATGAAAATGTGGGTGTATAAAAATGGTATTAAATACAGGCGCGGATCCAAGGGGGGGGGGGCGTATAGAAATAAATTGTACCGACAAAAAATACTGAAAATAGGGTGGGAGTTGTGTTTCATATTTGAAGATCAGATGCCAGGAATTGCATATATAGAGTCTTATCTTTTTAAAAATTATTGGGGAGGACCCCCAGACCCTCCGCAGTTACTTAAATACACAGGCTAAATGGTACCTAACCAAATTTGACCGATCATGGATATACATTCCCCCACAGAATTTTAACCGTCATCTAGCTGTCCCTTGATAAGTGAGCCCTTAGAATATATATGAATTCTAAAGGCCCACTTACCAAGGAATATGCATTCTAAGGGCTCACTTACCAGGGGACAGGTAAAGTTCTGTGAGCAGCCATCTTCCTGAAGCAACGGCCACGAGTTCAACAACATCTAACCCTTGCTTCAACACTTGGCTATTCCTAAACTTTTAAGCTGGTTGTGTTTACACATGACTAATTAGCATTCAAATCATTGTCCAATTAGAGGTCGTGGCACATAACACACTCACATTGTAGCACGTGACTGCAGTAAACCAATATGACAGTCTCCACAGAAAAAGAATGAGACAAGTTTACAGCCGTTGAAAGTTTTTTTTCAATTGAGAAACTCACAGAAAACCAAAAAAAGGCAATAGAAGCAGTTTTAGGACCTTGACATTAACCGAACCTTGACCTTTGCATCTCGATTGTCACATAGACATTTTATTTAGAAGCGCGAGACTTGATAATTGTGACTATTTTTTAAGGAGGAATAAATAAAATAAATTGAAAGTAGTCTTATTTTTAGTAACTCCTTTAACGAAGGAATCTGATTGGATCACAGTTGGGGCTGGTACCCAATAAAATTTAGTGCCGAAAAATGTAGAGTGTTGAGTGAAGGGCTTGATATGCTGTATGTAGTTAAGGCGAGACAAAGCCTTCTATCGAAGATGGTGAGCAGCATGATTTCTGCATCAGCATGACCAGATTCTAAAACAAAAACACGCTCATCTTTGAAAAATAATTTTCAACCTTTTTTCATAAATCACTACCTCTTTCAAACCCAGTGCCTTTTTTTTCAGAAATTCTTCAGGCAGTAGGCTACCGATCTGTTCCTGATGATTTTGCAGACAAAAAACACTGAAAATGGGTTGGGAGATGTGTTTAATATTTGAAGATCAAATGCCAGGAAATCGCATATAATATGGAGTCTTATCTTAAAAGTTCCTCAGAGTACGCCCCACCTTTCGTAATATCCTGGATCCGCCCCTGACATACAGGGCGATTGGCTCAAAATTTGGTAACTTAACATCACTAACGCATAAATAACAAATAAAATAACCTAATGGGTGTTAACATACATGTATAATCACAGCACAAAGAAGAAGAACTTGAAGGTAATTAACTAATTAAAGTACACAACCAAAAAAATGAAGCCCAATTGAATAACATTTAGTCCGGCTGCCAAACCCCATTTTAAGCCTTGACATGGAAATATAGTCCACCTTACATTTTTTGATGGATTATATATCTTCAATATGTGTAGATTCAGAATCCGGATGTTGCCACCCTGGCTGGCACCCTTGGGGAAATTTAAACATTCAAGATGGCCGCCATGAGGTATTTTCTGGTTATGTAGTGGGATAAAATTTATGACAGATTCACTCGGACCTCGACTTAATGGTGGTTTCTATAAGAATTCAACCCACTAAATCCAATGGGTTTGGTTATTCCTCCTAAAAGTGACAGCTGAATCCGCTAGGGAGCCAAATCCAAAATGGAGGATCAATTTGGCGGGAAACTAATAAAGACAAGTTCCCTAAAAAGGTGTGTAATATATCAAAAGATAGGTTGCCAGGCAACGAAACATATACGCCCACAGCAGCTAAATCGTCCGGGCAGTCAACAAGAGTTGTCGCATATTTAACTTTTTTCAGTAATGAAACATTTATAATACACTAAAATCATTTATAATACAAGTAACAACTCATTATGTAATTATCAGAAATTCATTAGAATTTGTTTGGCTTTGATAAAGTTCTCCTCCATGCTAACGTTTAGTATACGAAACACTTAATATTCTGAAAATCAATAGGCTTCTTCGTCTCATGACCTTCAATACTGTGTATAAATTTCAAGTCAATCGGATATTAACTTTAGCATCCACAAGATTTTTTGAAGTGATCAAGGGCCATAACTCTGACAGCAATTATCGGAAATCGCTAAAAATCAATAGGCTTCTTCGTCTCATGACCCTAAACACTGTGTATAAGTTTAAAGTCAATCGAATATTACCTTTAGCCTCTAGAGCGTTCACAAGATTTTTCAAAGTGATCAAGGGCCATAAATCTGGCAGTAATTATCGGATATCGCTGATAATCCATAGGCTTCTTCGTCTCATGACCGTAAACACTGTGTATAAATTTAAATTCAATCGAAATTACCTTTAGCCTCTAGAGCGTTCACAAGATTTTTCTAAGTGATCAAGGGCCATAACTCTGGCAGTAATTATCGGATATCGGTGAAAATCCCTAGGCTTCTTTGTCTCATGGCCTTAAACACTGTGTATAAATCTTAATTCAATCAGATATTAACTTTGGCCTCTAGAGTGACAGTGTTCACAAGATTTTTCAAAGTGATCAAGGGCCATAAGTCTGGATGCAATTATCGGATATCGCTGAAAATCAATAGGGGACTTCCTCTGATGACCTTAAACACTGTGTATAAATTTAAAGTCAATCAGATATTAACTTTAGCCTCTAGTGCGTTCACAAGATTTTTTGAAGTGAACAAGGGCCATAACTCTGACAGCAATTATCGGAAATCGCTGAAAATCAATAGGCTTCTTCGTCTCATGACCCTAAACACTGTGTATAAATTTAAAGTCAATCGAATATTACCTTTAGCCTCTAGAGCGTTCACAAGATTTTTCAAAGTGATCAAGGGCCATAATTCTGGCAGTAATTATCGGATATCGCTGATAATCCATAGGCTTCTTCGTCTCATGATCTTAAACACTGTGTATAAATTGAAAGTCAATCGGATATTAATTTTAGCACCTAGAGCGTTCACAAGAAATTGTGGACGATGGACGGACGGACGGACGGACGGATGGCGACGGCAATATACGACCACATTTCTATGTGGGCGTATAAAAATAGATTCTATGTGGATAATATATGTTCGATAGCTGTAGATTCAGAATTGGGATGACGCCACCCTAGTACCCTAGGGGAAATTTAAATATTCAAGATGGCCGCCATGAGGTATTTTCTGGTTATGTAGTTGGGTAAACTTTATGACAAATTCTCTCGAAACCTCGACTTGGGGATTATATATCTTTGATAGCTGTAGATTCAGAATCTGGATGATGCCACCCTAGCTAGCACCCTTGGGGAAATTTAAATATTCAAGATGCCCACCAAGACGCATTTTCTGGTTATTTAGTGGGGTAAAATTTATGACAGATTCCCGTGGTTTGAATGTGGTTTCTGTAGGAATTTGACCCACTGAATACAATGAGCTTGGGTAATTCTCTAAAAAAAAGAATTGACGGCTTATCCCACTACAGGGCCAAAGTCAAAATGGTGACTCGTTTTGGCGGGAAACTCACAAAGTTCCAGGAATCCCTAAAAATAGTGTGTAATATATTGAAATCTAGGTATTCTGTGGATTATGTATCTCCAATATGTGTAGTGATTCTGAATCTAATTCAAAATAGAGACTCATTTTGGCGAGTAACCTGTAAAGTTATTTCAGGCTGAGCTCATATTCAAAATTGCAACCATATAAGGGGGGACATTTCGATGTTAGTAATGTGATAGTGAAATACGTCAAACTATAAGTTTTCGGGGTCGCTGAATTCATAACTGAACAGTTGAATGTCCTATGATCGAAATAAACGACAATATGATTTTCAAACCCGACATTATAGCTAAGTTTAGGAGTCCCCTGTAAATATATTGTAACGTAAAAAGATTTGTATCAAGAACAACCAACCCGAGGATATTCTTCCCGTTGTATTCTTAAAAGAACCCAACCTCACATATTTTTCGATTAAATCACTGAAATAAGCACGAGTAACGTTGGAGTTTTGTATGACATTAGCAAAAATGTTCTATATCTAATTTCCCTCCGTTTTCTAGTAGAAAAGGTGACACAGCCGGGTGTCATAGTGGATCAAATGAACGATGATAAATTTTTCAATTCATCATATCTTTTTAAATACTGAACAGAACTGAAAAGTCTTTGGGCTTATTTTCCTTTTAGAAATATAAATTTCACAAATGGTGATAAGGGATTTTAATAATTCTTGAAGGGCTAATGACAGCCATATTGATTTACCCACTTGTGCATCCAAACGCGACAAGTGTGGTATTTACTATTTCCTAGTGGGAAACACCATGATCCAAGACGTAACAAATACAGCATATGTGCTGCATTTGGGATGGGATTGACATCGAACAATTTACGACATTACGTCACGATCGATGATTCGGATGACTTGTCACTTTAAAAGAAATAAAAAAAGACGGCTTTTATTTTCCTGCCATGATGCACCTTCAAAATGAAACTCAAAATAATCCTCCATTCAAAATAATAGATATTTGTGTATAAATTGTTATTTCTATATATAATGACATTAAGGCAAATATTCAAGTCGCACGCAGTGGTGGCAAAAACTGATGTTTCCATTGTATGACTTGAAAATGAATTGAAAGTATAATTAACTGTATTTCTTTTAAAGTAATTTAACAAAAGACTTAATCTATCCGAATATTTTGTCTATAATAATTGTATTACTGTTGATGAATTATTCAGCATAACTCTAAAACAATATATATATTTGTTTTATATTAAATAACCATAAAATGATTACCTTGAGATTAAGATCAAAATGTAGTTAGACTATTGTATTTTAATCTAACCGATTGATTAATTGACGGAATGATTGACTGTAAATTAACACTGTGATTACAATATACATATTTTCAGAAATCATGTCTAAATAAGGGCCTTAAAAAAAGTAATAAAATAAAATGTTTAAAATGCCTTCTTATTCCTATTTAAATTTATTCAAACTAGTTTGAACCCTTTTTTAAAATTATATGAATTGGATATGTGTCAGATAGACTTAATTTACTTCTCTTTGGTGTTATAAAATTTGAGGCTAGTTATATTGGGCAGATTTAAATGTACATGTACCATAAAATGTAATTAAAAAGTAATTGAAATGTAATGGACCATTACATGATTTGTGGAATGTAATTATTACATTTCCATTACTCATTACTTTTGAAATCTTCCATTATTCATTACATGGCCATTACTTTAAAAATGTAGTGATTAGCATTAGCCTACATTCCATTACCATTACCCTAGCCCTTGGCTTTGTCAATGAACAAGTGACAAGTCATCCGAGTCATCGATCGTGACGTAATGTCGTAAATTGTTTGATGTCGATTCCATCCCAAATGCAGCACATTGCTGTATTAGTTACCTCTTGAAACTATAAAACTAAAATATCGAGATATTGTGATATATTACAATATATCGTTAGCTTTTTATAATAATTTACCCCTATGACCCTTCTCAAAGTGTATGCTACTGAGGAATACAAATTTGTCATTGGCAGCAATTTTATTACAGAACGAAGCAAGCATAACTTTAAAAACATACAAAGTAATACAACGGAATACATTGTTAATTAATATTGTAACATATATACATACATATGTGTCACAAAATCATGTTTTGAGTGAGGGATTGCCCCTTTATAGAATTAGGTACTGTCTCTTTAATGTATGTACTTATTGTGTTTACTGCCATAGATTGTTTAATGATTATCCAGACATAAATAAATGCAGTCAATTTAACAAGATGTTCTGGTTGTCAATTATAAAGCATGTCATGTGACTGCCTGGAAAGCATGCAGTGTGAGTTTGATGCAGGTTATTTAAGAAGTAACTTTGAATTTGTGAGTCGCTGTTCCTGAAGTGAAGTAGGGAGTAAGCGACATGTCTAATGTCTTATCGTTGTTATATATGTAATGTTTAATTGTGTTTGTGAAAAGTCCTAGGTGAATATAATGATAGTCTTGGTGACAAATGATAGTCTTGGTGACATAATATTTCTTGTCTTGGTGACAAATGATGGTCTTGGTGACATGGTGTATATAGTCTAAGCGACTGACATTGGGGGTTAAATGATGACAATCTGTAAGTATTATTATTTTATGCTTGTACTTAAAAAGTAGGTAATTTTACCGTATGTAGTATTATGTTTAATTTTAGTGCTATATATCATGTGGTGAGGTATACTTGCATATTTGCATATAATTTTGTTAACCGAAAGTACTTTCTCTTGTAGATGGCAGTAGATTATAAAATGTTTAAATAATGAAACAAGCTTATATCAAGTAGTGTATGTGCTTCTATACTTGGTGTAGAAACGAGCTTATATCAAGTAGTGTATGTGCTTCTATATTTGATCGAACAGAGCTTGTATCAAGTAGTGTTTGTGCTTCTATATTTGGTGAAAACAGAGCTTGTATCAAGTGATATTTTGTGCGTCTATATACGGTGTACGACAGAATCAAAAGTGAACTTTATTTGGACACAGTGGTTCGTTCCGGGTGATACAGCTTTTCGACGCGGGGTTGGACAATTACTTATATGTGTATTTTGTATTTGTATATATGTTTTTGTTTTGTTGCCGGTAATAAATCATGTTAAATGTTTGTTTTTGTCTTGTGACGAGAAATATGTGGCTATAGAGGTGGCTGTTCGTCCGTCTTGTAACATTTGGTGTCAGAAGTGGAACAATCCTCTAAGCTACATTTCTCATCCCAAGATAAAAACATATTCTAGTACTAGAATATATATTGATGTGTTAAGGGGGTATAATTGTTTTAAGACATGTAAAAAAAATAAAAAACAATAAAAATGTAATTTGTAAGTATCTGTAAGGAAAAGATAGTAAGCTGGCACTGCCAGGCAGGATACGCCCACATTTTCGAGAGATGGATAGAGAACAAGGAAAACCGAAAGTGATTTTTCCTACAATCAAAGGCTATAATTCATTAAATTACAATTTGATATGCGCAAATATCGAAAAGAATCAAGATCTTTAGGTTATAACATGCATTTCAAGTTTCAAAAAAATTGAATTAAAATTGTGACCTATGCTGGGTCTACAACCTTGATATACCATTTTATAACAGTATTCGCGTACACACGACGGCCATTTTGTATGACAATTTTGTTCCGAATTTTTGCGAAATACGAATTCAACCTTCCTTAGGGTGTAACGGTGATATAATCAAACGATTTTTTAAATCGGATAATAATTGTGACCTCCAGAGGGACCACAAGACAAACAAAGACGATTTTGCGTATAATCAGGGGCCATAATTCAGGAAGTTACGATCCGATATGCGCAAATATCGAAAGGAACCGAGATCTTTGGGTTATAACCATGCATTTTAAGTTTCATCAAAATCAAATTAAAATTGTGACCTCTACAGGGTCCACAACCCTGATATACCATTTTTTAACAGTATTCGCGTACGAATGGCGGCCATTTTGTATGGCAATTTTGGTCCAATTTTTCCGAAATTGGAACTCAACATTCCTTAGGGCGTAGCAGTGATATAATCAAACGATTTTTTTAATCAGATAATAATTGTGACCTCCAGAGGGACCACAAGCTAAACAAAGGCGATTTTGCGTATAATCAGGGGCCATAATTCAGAAAGTTACGATCCAATATGCGCAAATATCGAAAGGAACCAAGATCTTTGGGTTATAACCATGCATTTCAAGTTTCATCAAAATCGAATTAAAATTGTGATCTCTACAGGGTCCACAACCTTGATAAACCATTTTTTAACAGTATTCGCGTACGAACGGCGACCATTTTGTATGGTAATTTTGGTCCGATTGTTCCGAAATTTGAACTCAACCCTCCTTAGGGTGTAACGATGACATAATCGAACGGTTTTTCAAATCGGATAATAATTGTGACCTCCAGAGGTACCACGAGCTAAAATAGGTGATTTTTCGGACAATCAGGGGCCATAATTCAGGAAATGACGTTCCGATAGGCGCAAATATCGAAAGGAACCAAGATCTTTGGGTTATAAACATGCATGTCAAGTTTCATCAAAATTGGTTCAAAATTGTGACCTCTATAGGGTCCACAAGCTAAAAACGTGATTTTTCGTACAATCAGGGGCCATAATCCATGAAGTTTTGATCCGATACATGCCAATATCGAAAGAAGCCGAGATCTTCTGGGGATAAACCTATATTTCAAGTTTCGTTAAAATCCGACAAGAATTGTGACCTGTAGAGAGTCCACAAACAATTGTGGACGGACGGACGGACAGACGGACAGGGGCGACGACATAATACGTCCACATGAAAATGTGGGCGTATAAAAACAGAAACCAATAGTAATGACTGGGTGTATTTAGCGTTGACAAATTTAGTTCTGACTGACAGACAAGGAATAGTAGAAGTGATGTTTTGAAGGGCTATTTCGTTGGTTACAGGTCAATTATTTGTGTTGTAAGGTATTTAGTTAGTCTTAAGGATGGATATTAAACAGTTTGTTAAGGTTGGAAAGGAGATTGGTCTAGAGGGTGAAGAATTGAGAGGTTTTGTAGATGAACAAAAGAGGTCTGCAAGAGAGGAGCGAGATCTTGAGAGACAGGAAAGAGCGAGAGAATGTGAGATTCGAATGCATGAACAGGAGAGAGCGAGTAAAGATTTAGAAATGCAAGAGCATATTGTTGACAAGGAGATATTATTAGAAAATTTGAAACAACAAACAAGAGAAACAATGGATGTTTCGAGTAGGTGTGAAAGTAGACCGGCTCGTCGACCGAAATTACCAAGTTTTGATGAAACGAAAGATGATATCGACGCGTATTTGTATCATTTTGAACGCTACGCGAATTCTGAAAATTGGGACCGTATGGACTGGGCTGTTAATTTAAGCGCACTGCTTACAGATAAAGGGTTGGATGTCTTTTCAAGGTTATCTACTGAAGATTCGTTAAATTATGATGTTTTAAAGGAATCTCTTTTAAAAAGGTATGATTTGACAGCGGATGGTTTCAGACAGAAGTTTAGAAGTGCCAAACCAGAAAAGGGTGAGTTTGCTAATTCATTTTTTGTGAGACTTGAGAATTACTTAGACAGGTGGATAAATTTGGCCAAGGCAGCAGAGACGTTTAATGGTTTGAAAGATCTCCTACTTCGTGAACAGTACATGCAGTCGTGTCCCAGGGATTTAGCACTGTTTATTCGAGAGAATTGTCCTAATAATGTGGCAGAAACTGCCGAACTTGCAGACAGGTATATTGAAGCACATAGTAGACGTAAGTATAATAACGAGTTTTCAGGTGACTGCGAAAATGAGGGTTTGCAGCAAATAAAAAGGTGTTATCTTTGTAAAAAAGTTGGTCATGAAATGAAGAGTTGTCGTCTCTTAGGTAGGCTCAGAACTCAAACCAGTGGTGCGTCAGTGGAACCCACTTATAAGTACGGCGGTCAAAGGTCATTGAATAATAATCGAAATACTGGAAACGATACATTAAATAGACAAGGGATTTATAGTTATAATAATAATAATAATGGATCAAATCAAGGTTATAATTCCAGATATAGTCAGGATCATCGAGTCAATGGATCAACTAGGAAGCCTGATCATCGCCCGGAACGCGCTTGTTTTGTTGACGAGTACGACGATGGTATAATGGATGTAAAATTACCGTATGTAAGTGCTGCGTACAACAAAGAAGGGACAAGTAATAATTCTATGCCGATAACTGATGGTTTACGAGGTGATGTTGAAATATCAGTACTGAGAGATACTGGTTGTTCGAGTGCAGTTGTTCGAGATTCACTGGTAATTGACGATGAATATACAGGTGAGATTCAGAAATGTATTTTGATAGATGGTACTATAAAATATGTTCCTGTTGCAATACTGAATGTCAACACGCCTTATTTTCAAGGATCCCTCAGAGCTCTATGTATGGAAAACCCTGTATGTGATCTTATTATAGGTAATATTGAGAATGCAAGGAAACCGTTTGAACCTGACGAGAATTGGGGGAAGGAAGAACAGGAGATAAATGATTCCGAGGAAAGCATTCAAACGCTAAATGCTGTAGACACCAGGTCACAAATAAAACTTAAAGCTAAGGTATTTGAAGGCATTAAGGCCCCTGAAACTATTGAAAATGTAAGTCGTGCTGAGATTCAACAGGGTCAAGAAAGTGATGTTACATTAAATAAAGTGAGAGAGAAAGTTGATAAGGGCGAGAAAAAGGCCACCGGTAATAATATCGTTTTCTTTGAAACTCGTAACAACCTGATTTATCGTATATTTCAGTCACCATCTTTAAAAGTTAGTCAGCTTGTAGTGCCTGCAGATTATCGTAATAGAGTTTTACGACTAGCACATGAATCGATGTTTGGTGGTCATTTAGGCACTCGAAAAACGGCAGATCGAATTCTAACCAAGTTCTATTGGCCAGCTTTACAAAGTGATGTAAGGTGTTTTTGTCGCTCTTGCGATGTGTGCCAACGGACCTTTCCTAAAGGTAAAGTTATTAAGGTACCACTGGGCGAAATGCCTATAATTGATATCCCGTTTAAACGTATAGCCATTGATTTAGTTGGTCCTATTAAACCAATAACAGAGAAAGGTAATAGGTATATCCTAACAGTAGTGGACTACGCAACCCGTTATCCAGAGGCGGTAGCGTTACCTAGAATCAAGGCTGAAAGAGTGGCAGAGGCTTTAGTTGAAATTTTTTCAAGAGTCGGAGTACCGGAAGAAATATTGTCTGATAGAGGTTCACAATTTACGTCTGAGTTAATGAGAGAGGTAAGTCGTTTGTTATCTATCAAGCAGTTAGTTACAACCCCGTACCACCCCGCATGTAACGGACTCGTGGAAAGATTTAATGGCACTCTGAAATCCATGTTAAAGAAAATGTGTGCAGAAAAACCTAAAGACTGGGATCGCTATTTATCACCGATCTTATTTGCTTATCGAGAAGCTACTCAGGAGAGTTTAGGTTTTAGTCCTTTTGAGTTGTTATATGGTAGGAATGTTAGAGGTCCAATGCAGATCTTGCATGAACTGTGGACTGGTGAAACGTCATCGACTGAAGTAAAAACTACGTATCAATATGTTTTAGATTTGAAAGATCGCCTTGAAGAAACGTGTATACTTGCCATCGACAATTTAGTTAGATCTGGCAAGAGATCGAAATATTATTATGATAAAAAGAGTCGCAAGAAAAGTATTAAGGTTGGGGATAAGGCTTTAATATTATTACCAACTGACAATAATAAACTGTTAATGCAATGGAAAGGCCCGTATCCAGTTGTGGAACTTCAAGGTAAATTTGATTATAAATTGGAAGTAAACGGCAAGATTAAAACATTTCATGCTAACTTGTTGAAACCTTACATTAGTAGATTACCTTGCAGTGCTGATCAACATAATTTAGTACAGGCAGCAGCGATAACAGTTTGTGAACCTGTGGACACATCTGTGGATGAAAGTGAAGTGGTTTTACCTCCCTTGATCGCTAAAGAGACGATCCGAGATGTCGTTATTGATCAAGAGTTGACTAAGAATCAGTTGTTGGAGATGGAGAACTTATTGAACCAATATGCAGATGTCTTAACTGATTTACCAGGTAAGACTAACCTGGGTGAACATTCGATTAAAGTAACAAATGGCGAGCCTATACGACTACGCCCTTATCCCATTCCGCATGCAATGAAAGATGTTATCAAAAAAGAAGTGACTTCGATGTTAAACATGGGTATAATTGAGGTTTCAAACTCTCCATATTCGTCACCTATTGTCATAGTAAAAAAACCTGATGGTTCCAATAGGTTCTGTATTGATTTTAGAAGGTTAAATCAGATAACAGTTTTCGATGCCGAACCAATTCCTAAATCAGATGACATATTTCATAAACTTTCAAATTGTAAGTATTTGTCAAAACTCGACCTTACTAAGGGGTACTGGCAACTACCTATGGAGGAGAATTCCAAACAGTATACGGCGTTTTCCACTCACATGGGCTTATTCCAGTTTAACATGCTCCCTTTCGGGTTAGTCTGCGCACCCGCTTCCTTCTCCAGAATTATGCGGAAATTGTTAAGGGGCATGGAGGGAATAGCCAATTATATGGATGATATATTAGTTTTCAGCTTGACATGGGCTGAGCACCTTAATTGTTTAAATGAACTTTTTTCAAGGTTACGGAAAGCAAATTTAACAGCTAGACCATCGAAATGTTTATTTGGTTTTCGACAGTTAGATTACTTGGGTCATGTTGTAGGTAATAAGGTTATACAACCCCAGGTTAAGAAAATAGAAGCAATTGAATCTGCCATGATTCCAAACAGCAAGAAAAACCTACGCAGTTTTCTAGGTTTGGCAGGGTACTATAGGAAATTCGTTCCAAATTTTGCAACTATAGCTGCTCCTTTAACGGATTTAACAAAAAAAGGTAGACCAAATAAAATTGATTTTGGTCCTGAGCATGTTAAGGCATTTAATGAATTGAAACGGATATTATCATCGTCATTAATATTAAGATTGCCTAATATTGAAAACCCATTTTATTTACAAACAGATGCCTCGGATGTTGGTTTAGGTGCTGTATTGTTACAAATGTTCGAAGATGGTAAATTTCCAGTGGCGTACATCAGTCGTAAGTTATTGCCAAGAGAAACCCGATACTCTGTCATTGAGCGAGAGTGCTTAGCTTTAGTTTGGTCTATTCAAAAGTTTCAAGAGTATTTGTATGGTAAGGAATTTGTACTTGAAACTGACCACCAGCCTCTTATTTATTTGAATAAGACCGGTATAAATAATAATAGAATTATGCGCTGGGCTTTATCTTTACAGCCTTACAGATTTCGAATTATGGCTATAAAAGGTAAGGATAATGTGGGAGCTGATTTTAAGAGTAGAAATATCCAGCAATGATTTTGTGTTTTATATACCAAAATTCTTTTAGAATTTAGTCAGAAGATGGGGGAGTAATGTCACAAAATCATGTTTTGAGTGAGGGATTGCCCCTTTATAGAATTAGTTACTGTCTCTTTAATGTAGGGGATCACGGTGGCTAAGTGGATAAGGCGCTGGTTCGCTAGCCTGGAGGTTGAGTGTTCGATCCCTGCATTGGCCGAGAAAGTTCATCTCGATTTTCCGGCGTGATTTCCCCTTGTCAGTGATGCAGAAGGAGGGCCTGACAAGGACAGCTGCCTAGTCGTTCGGATGGGACGAAAAACCGAGGTCCCGTGTACAAATTGGAGTGCACGTAAAAGATCCCTTGGCAGTTGGAATTCGATATAAGAGTAGGCCGTAGCGCCGCTGCCCGGGCAAAATTTCCCTCATTGCACACTGTGGCGTATGCCCGTCTTCAATTAGCCCAGGTACGGTGCTTAAACGTAGGACGTTAAACCCCATTTCATTCATTCATTCTCTTTAATGTATGTACTTATTGTGTTTACTGCCATAGATTGTTTAATGATTATCCAGACATAAATAAATGCAGTCAATTTAACAAGGTGTTCTGGTTGTCAATTATAAAGCATGTCATGTGACTGCCTGGAAAGCATGCAGTGTGAGTTTGATGCAGGTTATTTAAGAAGTAACTTTGAATTTGTGAGTCGCTGTTCCTGAAGTGAAGTAGGGAGTAAGCGACATGTCTAATGTCTTATCGTTGTTATATATGTAATGTTTAATTGTGTTTGTGAAAAGTCCTAGGTGAATATAATGATAGTCTTGGTGACAAATGATAGTCTTGGTGACATAATATTTCTTGTCTTGGTGACAAATGATGGTCTTGGTGACATGGTGTATATAGTCTAAGCGACTGACATTGGGGGTTAAATGATGACAATCTGTAAGTATTATTATTTTATGCTTGTACTTAAAAAGTAGGTAATTTTACCGTATGTAGTATTATGTTTAATTTTAGTGCTATATATCATGTGGTGAGGTATACTTGCATATTTGCATATAATTTTGTTAACCGAAAATACTTTCTCTTGTAGATGGCAGTAGATTATAAAATGTTTAAATAATGAAACGAGCTTATATCAAGTAGTGTATGTGCTTCTATACTTGGTGTAGAAACGAGCTTATATCAAGTAGTGTATGTGCTTCTATATTTGATCGAACAGAGCTTGTATCAAGTAGTGTTTGTGCTTCTATATTTGGTGAAAACAGAGCTTGTATCAAGTGATATTTTGTGCGTCTATATACGGTGTACGACAGAATCAAAAGTGAACTTTATTTGGACACAGTGGTTCGTTCCGGGTGATACAGCTTTTCGACGCGGGGTTGGACAATTACTTATATGTGTATTTTGTATTTGTATATATGTTTTTGTTTTGTTACCGGTAATAAATCATGTTAAATGTTTGTTTTTGTCTTGTGACGAGAAATATGTGGCTATAGAGGTGGCCGTTCGTCCGTCTTGTAACAATATGAACTCCCAAACCCAAAAATTAAGAGCATTTGGGGTGTAGTATGTGTAGATCAGAGTTTAGGGTGACAAGTAGCTTATGTAGGTAGCGAATTGGCAAATAAGTGAGTTGCCTGCAAGCGCTGAGAGAAATCGGAGTTGACATAGCGTTTGTAGCAATCACTAGACCAAAAACTGAGACTCTGTATGTCAGTATCTTTTAGGCCTATGGAAAAGCCCCAGGACCATGCATCTGATATGTGTATCTGAATCAAACAATCCCTTGACTAAAAAGTTATTAGGCCGCAAAAAGCCAAAGAAACCCAAGAGGCAGGCAGCACAAAAACACTAATTGTTATGTACCGATAAATCCAAGGACAAACGAATACTCAGCAGAATTTTGGGTGTTACCGAGGACTTGCAGGTTTGAGCGGTGCCTAGTTCACGTTTTACCCCTGTCAACATGTTTTTGATTGACCAGGTCTGAGATATCGGATCTGTTAGGATTTATGCAAGAGCGATATAATATGAATATACGTTTTAACAGAGCTATATGCAAAACACTTGAAGTCAACCAGATAGGCTATGTAGAGTTCAACATTTTCTGGTGTGATGGGAACCGGGTTCACATTGTAAGTCACACAATAAATTAGAAATGTTTTCAAATGTGTCTGGTATGTGCCTTTCGTAGTGTAATCCCATCCCTGTCTTTTCAATCTCAATACACTTCGTTGGAGGCCTGATCGGATGTTGTCTGGTACTCCACCTAGAATTATAAAAGGCAGAGGACACATGAGTTCATAACTCGGCTGAGCTAAACCCATAACATTCAAAGGATCCAAGCTTGTTATAAAGACGCGACAGGTGGCCAGGTTCGTGAAGCCTTGAAGCAGCGTCTGCTACGTCGTTAAGACAACCTGGTACAAACTTTGCTACTATATCAAAGTTGTAACAGGCTGAAATCCAAAATAGGACACGTAGGCAAAGCATAATCACAGGGTTCTTCAATGAACCTTTGTTTAAGACACACTTTGTTGTCAGATTATCAGTTTTCACGACCACTTTCTTATTAGAGTTAGACCACAAGTGACCCCGCCGTTTTGTCGACAATACAACGGGCAGAGTTTCCTTTATGTTGATGTGTTCATTCTGAAATAAAGGCATATCTAATTGCACCACCGCCCTTTGAAGAGGCATCAGTTTGAAGTGATCGAACCGGTACCTTGTCTAGGAATTTAACGGTGCCATTAAATAGTTTCATAAAATTGAGCCACCATTGTATGTCTTTGAAGAACTCATCCGAGAGAATGACTTTTGCTGTGCGGCACTTATTGGAGTAATTATGTCTATGATGCGGCGAAGGAAAATCCGTCCACCTTTAACCACTTGAAACGCCCAGTTTAGTTTTCCACATAATGATTGAATTTGCTTGACACTTGCCCGTTTGCGACCTTGAAATTTTAACAGAGAATCAATAAATTTGGTTATTTTAGTTTCAGACAGAGTTAAGCTCACAGCGCAATTGTCAATTTGAATTCCCAGAAAAAAAAAGACGTTGAACAGGACCATCCACCTTCGACCAACTGATATTAAAGCCTAGCTGGCGTAAAGTACAATGTACTTAATGATAAGAGTAAACTGTTATAGCAAGTATCAAAGTTGTCCTTAATGATGAGGAAATCGTCCAAATACACAATGCAAGTCACATTTAAACGCTGTTTCATTATGTAACACACAGCAGAACGTATGCGCTGGAATATCATAGGTCTCCGTTTATGTACAAAGGGGAGCTTACGATCGAACATATAAGTGGGCATGACTTCTCCCTTAAAGGTCCACTTCAATCCAGTAAGGGTTTGGTCCGACGTGTGACACTTTACTGTTCTATACGCACATTTAAGGTCGACTTTTGCAAGCCAGCTGGAAGGTTTGATCAACTTAATCGCGGTACGCAGATCCATATAGCTGCAAGGACTGTCACTAGCATAACTGTTTAAAGATATGCCCTCGGGTTGACTAGCGTCATGAATGAGTTGAACTCCCCCATCTGATTTTTGAATTGCACCCATGGAACTGACAATAGTAAGCTTATTCCTTGTTATAATATAGTTACCAAGAGCAATTTCAGTTTTCATTTGTGCCTTAACTTTATCTCGTAATTGATAAGCGGAATAATAATTATCTCTCTCTACAGGTACATGGGGGCCATACATATCTAATAAAACAAAACCATTGGCTATGCCGTCCGTCCAAGAGTAAAAGTTTATCGCAATAGTCATCCGGTAATAAAAATTGCCACATTGAGTAGTCTAAGCAGTTAATTTCTCTGACACTTGGCGATAGCGGGGGTTAGGATGGCCTAGTGGTCTAGAGTGCCGCGCTTCAACCTCTAGCTGGCCGGTCACCTCTGGCTTGCCGCTATGATTTCGAGCCCTAGTGTGAGCGTATGTGACATGGTGATAGGGGCGCCTTCTCAACCTCATGGGTTTCCTCCAGGCGCTAAGGACCCCTACCCCTACGCGCAAGCGAATTATTAAAATAAAAATTGAAAACCATGTGTTAGTCCCAAAATGACCTAGTTTGTGTCGAGTGGACGTTAAACCCCATTTCTCTCTCTCACTTGGCGATAGGGGAGACGACTCGGCACAACCTATGTTTGGGGTGGTAGGGGCCTGGGGCCAACCAGGTTTTTTGACCCGGTGTTGCCACTTTGATGACCTGATAAAGCCAAATGTGCGGGTGACCAACAAATGGCACAACAATGGACCATCCTACATTCAATTATATTACACAAATTGTGGTTAAAATTTCGACAGATCTCCCAACCATCTGACAAGAATGGACATCTTATACGCGATGATGGCTGATTAAAATGCGAATTACATGTATGCGGCACAGGTGATCGGTATGGATATATTCTGGTTTTGGTATATGGGTTGGTTGTAATGTTTAATAATAATAATTTAATAATTTATTTCTTATATAGCGCATTACACAGAAGTTTCAACGCGCTTTACATATAAACACATGCTACATTAAAACTGATATAATAACAATACTGTGTAGAAGTATTTAAAAATATGATCATATAATATACGGCATATGTTAAACTGTTGAATATACACACAGAAATATGATACATTTAATACACTCAAATTTATAATAAAAACAGGAGGATAGAGGTGGCAATATATGTACATGATATGATATTTTACAGCAGTTACAGGTTTTAGGTGTTATAGGACTCTTTAAAAAGATGTGTTTTCAACTGACGTTTGAAAGATTCAGAATTTGAAATTGTTCGAAGGGAGACAGGCAGAGCATTCCAGAGCCTCGGAGCACAGTACTTGAATGCATGATCGCCATAGAAATTGGTTTTGGGATTTTTCTTCGGGAATTGGAGAGTATAACCTTCTGAAGAACGCGTATTTTGGAGTGGACTTTCACAGTCGCTAGTTCGTTTAAATATACAGGTGCATAGCCTTGAATTATTTTAAAAGTTAAAACGATAATTCTTAACTTGGATCTTTGAGAGACTGGCAGCCAATGAAGTTCACGTAGTACAGATGTTACAGAGTCAAACTTCCCAATTCTTGCTATGAGTCGCGCGACAGAGTTCTGTAAAGTCTGTAGTTTGCGAATTTGAAAAAGTCAGAGGTTGTGGTAAAGGCTATTGCAGTAGTCAAGGCAAGAGGTTATTAAGGCATGAACTAGTTTTTCCACAGAACATTTATCAAGAAGGGGTCGGATTCGTCCTATTCTGTACAGAGCGTATGATATACCTTTGCTGGTTTGTTTCACATAAGCGTCCATAGAGCTTCTTGAAAAGCTCTAGCTGTTAAGTGTTCCCGTTTTTGGACTAATTGGAATTCTCTGAGATCCTGGCGATGTGTCCCCCAATCAAAACCTTCAGCTGCTTGTTTTTCACAGTGCTCTTTATCGTAAAGTAAAATTTAATAATAATACCAATGATATTTTGATGACAAACTATGTATGTCTGCTGAATGTTTTAGGTACGAGACGGTATCTTCATGTCCAATGCTTTCAGTTTTAATCAGGTCCAGCAGAATAGAGGTGTTGGCATATACCCCCATTCCTCCATTGACACTTTATCCAATGTTTTTCGTTTGGCGACCAAAAATTCTAGTTCTGAACCAAAAGTATATGTGCTGAACTGGGGAACTTAGTCCACCTATATGTAATCAAGGATCTGAAGGGGTTAAGGTTTTGCAGACAACTTATCCTTATTGCTATGGGTCGAGACGGCTTGTACAATGTCTGCATTGTGGGAGAGCTCACCTGATGTCTTGGTCAACGTACTCGCTCGGTTAGCAGGTTCAACAAACTTAGCAGGTTCCAATAATACAGAGTCATTAAGCGAGGTCTCCAGTTGTGCAATTTTCTTTTTCTCTGCTTCAATTTTTCGTATTTAAATAAGTAGCTGGCTCTGTTGATTCAATGACTTCAATTTTGCCTCTTAGAGTTTCACGAGTATCCACTTGTGCCACTGAATTGATGTGTTCCTCACCTGGCAACGAAACACTATCACTCGTTTCTATCTGAGATACTACAGGTGTCTGTGGGTCCTGTATCACTATCAGAACTGTTCGCCATGACGCCATGTTTTCTCGACTGTTCGTCCCGTGTGCGTCTAGTTCCTCTTCGCTGTCAACTGATGCTCCTCCAACGACTTAATAATGTCTGTCATATTCCTGTCCGCATTGACTAGACATTGTCTTCTTTTTGTCGACATCTCAGAGCAAACAAGAAAGAAAATCTAAAGAAGATAACTGCGTTGAGAATAATGCAAAAAGGCAAGCGTCGACTAGCCAGGCAAGGACATTCACAGCGAGGCTAAGGCCAAGGACGTTATAATATGGTAATGAGGCGGGCAAAGTTCAATGTTAGTTCTAAAGATAGGTTGCCAGGCAACGAAACATACGCCCACAGCAGCTAAATCGTCCGGGCAGTCAACAAATCATTTGAATATGTTTGGCTTTGATAAAGTTTAATATTCTGGATTTAGCTGTTCAAGTTATCAAAATTCATTGAAACTCAATATGCTTGTTCGTTTTATGACCTTCAACACTGTGTATAAATTTAAAGTCAATCGGGTATTAACTTTAGCCTCTAGAGCGTCTACAAGGTTTTTTGAAGTGATCAAGGGCCATAACTCTGACAGTAATTATCGGAAATCGGTAAAAAAACAAGAGGCTTCTTGGTTTATGACCATAAACACTGTGTATAAATTTAAAGTCAATCAGATATTAACTTTAGCCTCTAGAGCGTCCACAAGATTTTTTAAAGTGATGAAGGACCATAACTCTGACAGTTATTATCGGAAATCAATGAAAATCAATAGGCTTCTTCGTCTCATGACCTTAAACACTGTGTATGAATTTAAAGTCAATTAGAAATAAACTTTAGCCTCTAGAGCGTTCACAAGAAATTGTGGACGACGGACGGACGTACGGACGTACGGATTGGGCGACGCCAATATACGACCACATTTCTAATGTGGGCCTATAAAAACAGATTAAAATATCGCGATATAGTGATATATCGTCGTTTTTTTTGTTGAATATTGAGATATATGATATGATATGATAATATGGTAAGCAATAAGGCCAAGGCAAGCAAAAACGAAAATGACAAGAGATCGATGAGAAGTTTGGACTCAAGGTCAAAGTCAAGGATGTTTAGCTTTGACTAGTGAATGTCACTACCTTTCACATTGCCCATTTCGAACACAGACCCTCGGCTTCCTTTCGAACCCGAGACCGATGGGAAGTTTGGGAAAAATAAACAATGGATCCGTGCTAGTAACACCGTTCGACTTTCAGGGAATGTAGCTCGTCGATGGGTGTTCTTTAAGTATCAGAAATGAATACAGATTCTTGGAATGGATCTTCAACACTTTATTTCAGCAGCAAATAATTAACAGCAACAATTTAACAAACTTATAATTTCCTATATATCGGCCCTCCAAATAGTATGTTCCCTAAGCTGGTCTCTCCAACTAATGATATCTTTAAAATACATTTGTCTATTTATAAAAATCAGTTATTTAGAAAGTGTTGACATAAACATATAATTATCAAAGGATTAAGACTTAAGGCATTTAAAACAATAGTAAAAAGAGACTTAACAGATCAACAAATTTAGTTGCCAGCTTGTCATAGTTTGACTGACAGGTTAATTGCTGTATGACTAACCAAGCATTAATGAAAAGTAAAATATATACTTGAAATTTAAAACAGAATTCGAAAATAATAAAATAACAAAATAACATATGACCTAGGCATCGGTCATATATCCCCCTTACTTCAAACAAAAACATGACCCCATGTTTTAAGTATTTAATAAAATCAAAAAACCTTATTTTTCGATTATTCAAAGTAACAAAATCTATCCCTTTTTTCATGATAATAATTACTATTTCTGATAGGATTCCTGTGTGGCATAAAATAATGTTCTTGCATATTGTACTGGGGAACGTTTTCATTAGGTAAACATAATTTGGGCCCTTGTATTCTATTTGAATTCACGTTTATATATTGTTGAGCACTATAATCTAGTTCCTCCTCTGGAACCCAAGAATTTGAAGTTGCTGGACAATTCTTCCACTGAATAAGATATTCTTGTTTTGTGTTCTTAACTCTTTGTCTAAGCACTTTGTCGGACACTGGTACAGGTGGATTTGTTGAACAAATTCCTACATATCGATGGTCTTGACTGCTGGTACTTCTGGCACTAGCACTTGAAACATCTTTCATCGCTGCCTCACTGTCAAAATTTATTTGACAACCTTTATCATGGCTATTGGCAGGATGACACATTGTTTCTCTTGTAACCATTAGCACAGGGTTATTCCCAACAGCCACATCTTTTGTATCCGGAACACTTTGAACACCCCCATCCTTTTTACTGGAGACTACAGAAATCTGTACTTTTTGGGCATCCTTCTTAGCAAAAAATTCTAGCTGTCGCTGTCTATCCCTTTGTCTTTTGGCAAAAGAGCGATATTTCTTTTCCGGACTGGGTAATGAATTTTCTGAGAAGCCCCATTTAAAGCTGATTTCTGTAGAACCCCTATCCTGTTTGAGACTCCAAGACATTGGTAGTTGATTCATTGTTTGACTGACAGGTTAATTGCTGTATGACTAACCAAGCATTAATGAAAATTAAAATATATACTTGAAATTTAAAACAGAATTCGAAAATAATAAAATAACAAAATAACATATGACCTAGGCATCGGTCATATATCCCCCATACTTCAAACAAAAACATGACCCCATGTTTTAAGCATTTAATAAAATCAAAAAACCTTATTTTTCGATTATTCAAAGTAACAAAATCTATCCCTTTTTTCATGATAATAATTGCTATTTCTGATAGGATTCCTGTGTGGCATAAAATAATGTTCTTGCATATTGTACTGGGGAACGTTTTCATTAGGTAAACATAATTTGGGCCCTTGTATTCTATTTGAATTCACGTTTATATATTGTTGAGCACTATAATCTAGTTCCTCCTCTGGAACCCAAGAATTTGAAGTTGCTGGACAATTCTTCCACTGAATAAGATATTCTTGTTTTGTGTTCTTAACTCTTTGTCTAAGCACTTTGTCGGACACTGGTACAGGTGGATTTGTTGAACAAATTCCTACATATCGATGGTCTTGACTGCTGGTACTTCTGGCACTAGCACTTGAAACATCTTTCATCGCTGCCTCACTGTCAAAATTTATTTGACAACCTTTATCATGGCTATTGGCAGGATGACACATTGTTTCTCTTGTAACCATTAGCATAGGGTTATTCCCAACAGCCACATCTTTTGTATCCGGAACATTTTGAACACCCCCATCCTTTTTACTGGAGACTACAGAAATCTGTACTTTTTGGGCATCCTTCTTAGCAAATAATTCTAGCTGTCGCTGTCTATCCCTTTGTCTTTTGGCAAAAGAGCGATATTTCTTTTCCGGACTGGGTAATGAATTTTCTGAGAAGCCCCATTTAAAGCTGATTTCTGTAGAGCCCCTATCCTGTTTGAGACTCCAAGACATTGGTAGTTGATTCAGACTTCTTATTACTGCTACTGCTGCTGAAGGAAGAATAAAGTTGATATCCATCCTTTCCTCTTCCAAATATGTTAACAATTTATCTCGCTTAGCTGTACCGGAATCAAGAGTAGACAATTTTGTTTACTCTGCCCGCTTTCTCCACCATATAACATTATATCACCAACTGTTTCGGGGCTATTCTGTGTTAGAATAGGCTCCCAGGTGACACATAGGGATTATTTGTAGATGAGCTAGGATGGGGGTTATTGCTCATAACTGTAGAAGTATCTGGTGAAGGCGGACGCTGTTCATTAAAAGTCCAATTCCAAATTCATTCCAATATTTGTTTACTCTGCCCGCTTTCTCCACCATATAACATTATATCACCAACTGTTTCGGGGCTATTCTGTGTTAGAATAGGCTCCCAGGTGACACATAGGGATTATTTGTAGATGAGCTAGGATGGGGGTTATTGCTCATAACTGTAGAAGTATCTGGTGAAGGCGGCCGCTGTTCATTAAAAGTCCAATTCCAAATTCATTCCAATATTTCTTTATATACAGTTTTTTAAAATACATTATTTACAAAACATATTAAATGGGTACTAAACGTCCTAACTCCTAATCCTATCTCCTATCTCCAATATATATTCATGTATCTCTGACGTCTGTATTTAAAGAAACTAATTTTCATACAGACCAGAGAACAATCATTTCAACCAATCAGATAAAAGATAAATTTAGGGATTAAAAATATATTTTAACGAATCAAAATAAAAGAAGTTAAATACAAATGTAATTTCATTGGTTGAAGTTTATAATATAATTAATAGAATGTTAAAAAGCCTTAAGTCATAAACAAAAGTAATTGAAAAGCTTTAAGTCCAAACAAAGGTAAAACCTTTGACTTGTTTGACACTGATCTAGACTATTGTTATTTCTATAACTTTGCTTGAGGATTCTCTTAATAAGCCTATTGATTCAAAAACAGTAAAACCAATCATAGATTTAGACAATGACTTTATACTTTAAATAAGTTAAAATCAAAATATTAACATTAGAAATAAAGAATCATAACCTTAATTTTAGCTATATTGTCTGTATTCATGAATAAAAAGTTGGGAAATAAATTCTGTATTCTTAAAATAAAATTTGAAAAAGAACTAAAAGTTAGTATCACTATTCGGTGATAAATGCCCCCGGCCTGTAAAATTCATGCGTCCTCGCATGATATATATATACTACAATAACTTGATGAAAATATTAATAATTACAAAAAATATATGCATAAAAACGCATGATATATAACTATAATAACTTGATGAAAATATTGATAATAACATAAAAGAAAAACATGCTTATAATTAAATATATGTAGAAAATTTTGTATCAGAATTGAGTGAATTATGTTGCTATATGATTATACAGGCTAAAGTCACTTAGGTAATCTTTTGTTGTCGCCTTATGTATAATACATTGTTGTCACATACATAAATATCAATTGCAATAATTAAGAAAGACAGTTAGTAATCGAACTGAATAAAGATAAATGAAATTCAAAAAGTTAATGGTAATTGGAGTCACATAATAAAATAAGCACTATGATGAAGAAGTTCCAATATTTTCACTTATATCTGCAACACCGGAATATTTATTATATTTGTGAAAATAATTGAGCACATTATTTCTAGCAATACATGTAGATGTTATTTGATTGTTTCACATGCAGAACACATATATACATTAGATATTTTAGATATAAACGTAACTTCTTCTAGTGTACACACAACTATAACGATTCTACCGCACTTATATACACGTAATTACACAATTTTAATCAGGAAAACAGTTTTAATCAGCAATCAATTTTTTTTTTATCAGGAACTCAGGAACTCAATTTTTTTTCAGGAACTCGGGAACTCAATTTTTATCAGGAACTCAGGAATTCAATTTTAATCAGAAATACAGTTTTTAATCAGGAACGCAATATGGCAATTTCTGGAAATTTACAATGTACTAGAACATTTTGTTGTCTGGATACCTTGAACTTTATCTGGTGATGAACCAGGTGCTGGTACTTCTTCTCGACATTGGAGAAATCTCTCTTGGTTTGACAAAGTCAACCTTGTCTAGGATTGAAGATATCAGCTTCAAGCTTCTTTGGTCCAGTCTGTTATCAGAGATGTTGATCAACAAGATTAAACCTGAAATATTTCTAGACCATCTCATATAATAACATTCAATGTGTGACAATAAATCAATTATATTAAATAATTTTGAATCAAAAGAATGTGGTCTTTCCCGTACTCATCCTGACTAAAATGTAATACCAGTCTCCCTTTCCGTTCCAAATATAATCATGTATTTCTTCAACACTGTCAAATTGTCAAGACTGTGCAAAGGCTCAGATAATACTCTATATTCTTTTCTTTTTCTCATATAGCATTATTCAATATTTTGGTTATTCTTATAACCTTTTCTTATTCTTATATGATCATTTCTTATTCTTATATGATCATTTCTTATTCTTATATGATCATTTTCATTCTTATATGATCATTTCTTATTCTTATATGATCATTTTCATTCTTATATGATCATTTCTTATATTATGATCATTCTTATTCTTATATTCTTATATGATCATTTATTATTTTATGATCATTTCTTTTATGATCTAATTTATTTTCTTATTTATTCTCATATTATTTATGATCACAATTATTTTCATATACTTATTTATTCTCTTATTTAGTTTCAAGTTATAATTATTAAACAAAACAAAAAACTTGGGGGTATATTTCACTAAATGTGAAAAAAACAACAATTTATATTTATATTTACATATCATTCAATATAATAATCATATTCAGACTTTTTATTTCCTATTTAAATGAAAAAACATAATAGTATTGTTATTATCTTATATTAAGTAAAAGAACTAGGTCTATGTGGTCTAATCAAACTTTGTTAAAGTTTGTAAAATGATTACACAGTGCTTTACACATTGATCGTCACCAATATGGCACAGCGTTGGAATGTCAGTCAAAAATGGATGGCCAGTCCACCTTGCTTAACAAACTTTACAATATAAAAAAAAATAATTTCAAAAATAATTTAGACACACAGACCTTTTTCTTTCTTTAAATGTCAAACATACTTTAATTTAAATATTTTTTTGCAGTTTGTTAAATTTTAGTCGCTTTTTACGACACGCAATTTAACTAAACGTTGGGCCTACTCTTGTCCCCGGTCCCACAGGGGAAACAAAGTCACTATTTTTATTCATCGTAATTACATGAGTTTTCTTTATATATGGTAACATTCACATCCGTTTTTTTTTCTTTTTTTAAAATTTCTGCCCATGAACCTATATACAACTGTCTTGTTTTTGATAGATATAAAATATATCGCAAAGAATATCACTTTGAATTTCCTTATTTGAAAATTGGAAGAAAATAGCAATGTTGAAATATTTACATATTTTTGATCAGTGGTTAAGAATTGACTTACAGAATAATTTAAATTATTATTTATGTACATATTATTATTTATAGTTATAACATTAAAACGAATTGGCATACAAAATGAGTTTAAGAACTCCCTATACCTTACATCATTAATTATTAGGTTTTTATTTACAATGGAATTTTTAGGATTTCTGACTTTTGAGGAATCTTTGGAAACTAGTGGTACTGAGTCTTGTCCAATACATTTTAATTGATCGACTCTCTTTATTGACAGATCATTACCAATTATTATATCATAATTACTTGAAGTTGACCTTATGATATAAAATTTATGTAGTATGATTGTGTCAGAAACTTCGAAATCAAGTAAAACAGATCCTAAAATTTTGACAGCTTGACCTTCACAAGTAATACTAACACCAGGGGTTATGTCAGATGGCAAGATTTCTGTACTTGGTCTAATTTTATCTAACAGTGTCTCAGAGATAAAAGATATGCTTGCTCCTTTGTCAAAAAGGCTTTTAACAATGTTATTACCTATAGTGACGGTCACAAAATCTTTGTTCAGGAAAGCAATAGCATTTTTATCGGTTTTCAAAGACTTGGTATTACTATCTAGTTCTTTTGAGTGAGAATAACCCATCTTAATGATTCTGACTTAGGTTGAAATCAACAAGTAAATAAGTCTATTATCAAAAAGAATGATAATTATTGTCACACACTAAATGTAAATTTTCGAGAATGGTACAAGAAATAGTTGATTTAACTTACCAACCAATTCTCTGATCTCATATAAACCAAATTTATCAATCCACTTCTATCTCCAATCTGTTCTTAGAATGTCTTTTCAACCATTAGATCTTGTTCTCGCTTGGCATGTGAGAAGTTCAGAGTCTTGAATTCATCTTCCACCATTATATCACCAACTGTTTCGGGGCTATTCTGTGTTAGAATAGGCTCCCAGGTGACACATAGGGATTATTTGTAGATGAGCTAGGATTGGGGTTATTGCTCATAACTGTAGAAGTATCTGGTGAAGGCGGCCGCTGTTCATTAAAAGTCCAATTCCAAATTCATTCCAATATTTCTTTATATACAGTTTTTAAAATACATTATTTACAAAACATATTAAATGGGTACTAAACGTCCTAACTCCTAATCCTATCTCCTATCTCCAATATATATTCATGTATCTCTGACGTCTGTATTTAAAGAAACTAATTTTCATACAGACCAGAAAACAATCATTTCAACCAATCAGATAAAAAAAAAATTTAGGGATTAAAAATATATTTTAACGAATCAAAATAAAAGAAGTTAAATACAAATGTAATTTCATTGGTTGAAGTTTATAATATAATTAATAGAATGTTAAAAAGCCTTAAGTCATAAACAAAAGTAATTGAAAAGCTTTAAGTCCAAACAAAGGTAAAACCTTTGACTTGTTTGACACTGATATATGACTATTGTTATTTCTATAACTTTGCTTGAGGATTCTCTTAATAAGCCTATTGATTCAAAAACAGTAAAACCAATCATAGATTTAGACAATGACTTTATACTTTAAATAAGTTAAAATCAAAATATTAACATTAGAAATAAAGAATCATAACCTTAATTTTAGCTATATTGTCTGTATTCATGAATAAAAAGTTGGGAAATAAATTCTGTATTCTTAAAATAAAATTTGAAAAAGAACTAAAAATTAGTATCACTATTCGGTGATACTAGCTGCCTAAGACTGCAGTTCATAAAATTTAATAATGATTTTTCGTATATTTTAAATTTAGCGCTAAGCCACCAATTTCTATAAATTATAATTTGGTGTTGACCAGATGAATTGGCCGTTACGTGTGAATAGTGACGTGATCTTGAAACTGACCTGCAGTCAAAACTTCCCATCGATCTCAGGTCATTTGTATTTATGCTTGCTGTGACTTTATTTCTTGCCTTATTACCAAAGTTAAGGTTCGACGTGAAAGCAGAGACGACGACCGTCAAACACAAGGGTCCCGTGTCCAAAAGGAAGTCAATGGACCTGGTCAATGTAAAAGGTTGTGATGACCTTTACTAGTCAAAGCCAACCAACCTTGACCTTGACTTTGACCTTGAGTCCAAACTCCCCACCGATCTTGTGTCATTCATTTGCGTTTATGCTTTCCATGGCCTCAATTCTTGCCGTATTATCAAAGTTAAGGTTCGACGTGAAAGCAGAGGCGACCTCCTTCAGAAAAGATAGCTGGGTCAAAGTCGTAGGTCATGGTCATGGTCATGTTACAGAACACTGAACTCGAACTTTTCAACGTCAGTTTTGGGACATTTGACCTTGACCTACGACTTTGACGCAACTATCTTTTCTGGAGGATTTGTCTCTGCTTTCTCCTCGAAACTTAACTTTGATAATACGAGGAAGGAAATGGAAATGGAGTTTAACGTCCACTCGACACAAACTAGGTCATTTTTGGACTAACGTATGGTTTTCAATTTTTATTTCAATAATTCGCTTGAGCGTAGGGGTCTTTAGCAGTGGGAGGAAACTGGAGTGCCCAGAGGAAACCCACGAGGTTGAGAAGACGCCCCTATCTCCATGTCACATACGCTCACACTAGGGCTCGAAACCACAGCCGCAAGCCAGAGGTGACCGGCCAGCTAGAGGTCGAAGAGGCACTTTAGACCACAGTAAGAAATAAGGTCATGGCAAGCATAAACGCAAACGGCCCGAGATGGATGGGAAGTTTAGACTCAAGGTTAAAGTCAAGGTCACGGGTGGTTAAAGGTTGACCCCCGCCCATTCACATTGACCCCGCCCTTTGCATTTGACCCTTTTCTGACCGAACAGTGTGCGACAGGACCAAAGTAAACTTCAGTGGTTCAAGCCAAGGTGATAGCCTTCGAAAATGGTTACAGGATTCAAGGTCGTAAGTCAAGGTCAAATGTCCCAAAACGACTTTGAAAGGTTTGAGTTTAGTTTTCTGTGTAAGATGACCTTGCCCTACGACTTTCTAAAGGATGTCGCCTCTGCTTTCACCTTGAACATTAACTCTGATAATACAGTAAGAAATAAGGCCATGGCAAGCATAAACGCAAAGGCCCCGATATGGATGGGAATTTTGGACTCAAGGTCATGGCAATATTCCCACCTAAAGGCCAATCCACTGATCAACACCAAATAGTAGGCCTATTTTATAGAAAATGGTGGCTTCGCGCAAAAATTAAAGTATACTAAAATAATATTAATTTTTATGAACTGCAGTGTTAGGCAGCTAGTGCAGTGTGTCAGTTTCCGTCTTAGTGTCTTGTTATTCGAGTCTAAATAGTAAACAAAGCAAATGGCGAAGGCGGTTGAAGTTCTCTCTCGACGGAAATTAAAAGGTCGGTTAGAAAAAATGTTTTTGGTCGATTCTACTGAAATTTGGTGTGTGGTCATTGCTAATCATCCTCGACATCCCCTGCAAATTTCAAGTTCCTACGACCACGGGAACTGGTAGAAGTAAGTGCGAAAGTGCAGTAGCGTCGTCTTACCTTGGTATACTAATATCATGAAATGCCGGATACCATGACGAAAAACTACAGTTTATCACCTGTGAAACTTTCATATCGATAATTATGATAGATAGATACGAACTGTGATCAAATTATCCTATTCGAACCAAAATTAGACTCCTACTTGTCTGTTGTTTTCATTATGTTAACATATTTACCTTTGCCGTTAGAGAGCAAATTAATGAACAGTCGGGAATCTTCGTTGCTCCTGGGGGTAATCAGTTGATTCGTACATAATATAGGCCTACTGACTGATTCAGGCCATATTTTTGGCCGATTGGGACCATGACAATGAGGCTCATTCAGACCATATTTTTGGCCGATTGGGACCATGACAATGAGGCTCATTCAGACCATTATTTGAATGACGAGAGTATCTAAATTATGTCTGCATAGGCCTACCCGGTATACATATTTAATTAAATGGAAATAAATAGTCTAATTAGGCAAGTGATCGATTATTTCAATACCAATTTAATGAGCAAATTACGGAAAAGGTGCTTCACATTCCTGGCTGATTCGGATCAGATTCTTGCCCTTGGCTGATTCGGGTCATGATATTTGAATGACGAAAGTATTGCAAATATGTTTGCATATATTATGCCAAAAATGCGATCGATCTTAGCATATATATTATATTGTAGATGCATACCAGTATAATTACTGCAACGAATAACCCAGTATCATCAATTAAGAGTGGAATATAATACCAGTATATATATTTACTGCAACGTTCTGCGATAATTTGCAAGGAATGAAGTTATAAGAAAACACAAATCTTTTTAAAATAATATTTCAATCATCAAATATCATTTTATTGGTGCGAAATCAAATAATGCTTAAAATGTATACGGTATTATTATATAAGTTGGCCAGTCGGATTTTAAATGAGTTTTTCTGTAAAATAACTATTTCCACACCTCTATGGATATCATTCCGCTGTGGCAATTGGATGCTAGTTCATTTTCCATCATATTTATATTCTGATAAATATAATCTAGCCAAGTCGCCGAGACAGAGACCTGCGCCTGATCTAGAGTCTATTTCGGGATTTTTTTTAACATTATACGATAATAGTATGTGTAGGAGGACCGCTCCCCTTATGAAAAAGTCCTATAAAAAAAAGTATAGGTTCATATGGAAGTGTGTGGGATTCTACAGAATGCCATAGAATGCTAAAGGAAAACAAATTCATTCTGTAGTTTTTTTCACATGATTTTAGATTCAAAAATATTTACTATAGTTGTGTGTGGGATCAGTAAATTAGGATGTTCCAAGTGTTATTTCCTATAGAATACTGTAAGATACTATTGGAAAAATAAAAAACATAGGTGCTGCTATAGAATTGGTGGTAAAAACTATAGTTTTCTGTAGAATTAAATAGTATCCTCAAGTTAGTTGAGTAATCCTTAAGTTTTCTATAGCCTTTGTGGTAAAAACTTTAGTTTGCTAAAAAAAAAACTAACTTGTATTCTCAAGTGAGTTATGGTATAGATTTGGCGGTAAAACCTATAGTTTTCTATAAAACTAACTTGCCAGTTAGCAGTCTTATGTTGGGCCAATGTCGGCAATGGTTAGCCAGCGACGGTGTCGCACTTCCAACGTACGTCGGGCCAACGTCGCATGGCCAACGTATGCCCATTCATTATTTGGCCAACACTAAGCCAACATTGGGCCAATGTCGGCCAGCGAAGGTGTCGCACTTCCAACGTTTGGCCAACGTCACATGGACAACGTATATCCATTCATTATTTGGCCAACATTTGTAGTGGGGTTCATATACCATGAATGAGAGACATCAACATTCAAAGAAGAAATATTTATTTAGTCAGGCAGCATGGTTGACATACAATACTAAAAAAACTTAAAGCGCCACCTCTTGGCATACAAGGGATATAACTCTGTTCATACTTATACATATCAGACCACTATGATATCAACAATACTGTTGTAGGACACTACATTCCTTCCCTCTTTTAGATGAGATTGTAACTTAATGAAATAAAACATTTAACAGATTACATGTATTGAAATATGTGGGTAAAATAATATATTTTAAAAGGCTTGGTCGAGCCTTGTGGTTTTGAGGTGGAATATAAATAACCATTGTATAATCATATAATGGAAACCAAAACATACAATCTCGAATAATAAACATATTATTTCATAACATAGTCCTTGAACCATTTAGGTCTAGATTTCTGTCTGTTTGGTCTATTCGTATTTTCCAAAATAGGATTTTGACGGATTACTTGATCCCTTGGTTCAATATCTGGATTAATTAGATTTTCACATTCTATTTCACTTTGAGGATTTTGCACAATAATATTTTGATTTGATCGGTACATTGGAACTTTCACTGCCGGTAATTGATTTATTTTTGGAGTTTGATTTTTCACCATTACGAGCACTAGGTGATATTTTTAATGGATTCAATACTTGAGCACTATCATTATCTTCTTCCTCCAAAATATTTTGGAATTGATCTTTGCTACTAAAAGAAAGAATATCACACATTGGCATTTCCAAAAGCTTAAAATGAGATGCATTTCGCGTGATCATTTTTCCATCTGATAATCTTTTTGCGACTATCATCGTACCTTTCACCTTTGTGATAATATACGGTTGTGATTCATATGGCGTAGAAAGTTTACATACTTTGTGGAATACCAAACAATGAAAATATTTTCTGTAATTGAGGTTTTACTGCGGAGAACGAAGTTGAAGTGACCAATTCTACAATTGGGAATCTAGAATATTCATCTATGATTACTAAAACGTATTCGCCTGTGGGAAATGGACCACAAAAATCAGCCGATATCTTTTCCCAAGCACCATTTGGTAGAGGAGACATGCTTAATGGATCTCTATGATTTTTTGGAGTGGCTATTTGACATGGTAAACAATTCTTGATTTCCTGCTCTACCGTGTTGTCCATATGAGGAAACCATACTCTTGTACGTAATAATTGTTTTGTGAGAGCCATACCTTGATGTCCCATATGACTGAGTTCGGTTACCCGTTTTTGTAGTGATCGTGGTATAACAACTTTGTAACCCTTCAATATAATGTCATCTAACACACACAGTTCCGAAAATACTTGCGAAAACTGTTTCGTGCTAGGATTTTCAGCACACAGTTTCTGACCACACTTTTGATATATTCCTTCAGTTTATTCAACGATTCATCTTTAACGGTTTCATCATGAACTTGTTTTAATGTTACGGCAGGTGGAGCACAATGACGAATTACAGTTCTAACTGCCATTTCGTTGATTTGACCATTTTCTGTATCAGCTCTGTTGTGATTGTTGGGATGACGACTTAAATAATCTGCTGGATTATTTTTCCCTTTTTCATACACCATGGTCTGGTCAAATTGTTGTAAATACAATAACCAACGTTCTATTCTGATTGGAGGTCTACTATTTGGATTATTAAACAATGGCAACAATGGTTGGTGATCAGTTACAATTTCAAATTTGGAACCAATAACATACATGTAAAGTCTTTCGCAGGCCCATCTAACACCAAGAGCTTCCTTCTCAATTTGAGAGTACCGTTGCTCAACTTTTGTTAAGGAACAACTTACAAACAGTATTGGTCGCCAACTAGAGTCTTGTCCAGATTTTTTCTGGGCTAACATCGCACCTAAACCATTCGGTCCCGCATCGGTATAAATGCGTGTTTCATATTGTTTGTTGTAGTACTGAAGAGTAATGTCTTTTGACAGGACTGTTCTCAATTTCGCGAATGCTTTCTCCTGTTCTGGTCCCCATTGCCAGTTAGCGTTTTTCTCCGTTAGTTTTCGTAACGGGGCTGTGGTTGATGAAAAACCAGGAATAAATCTTGATGAAAATGCGATCATGCTGACAAGAGATCTAATTTCCTCAACACTCGTCGGGGCTTCTAAATTCTGAATAATGTCTGCTTTTTCTGGATCAGGTCTTACACCATCTTTTGAAAATATAAAACCGAAGAATTTTACTTCATCGAGATTGAACTGGCATTTTGTTTTGTTAAGTGTCAAACCACAGTCTTTAAATCGTTGAAGCACATTGTTTAATGCTTTATTGTGGGATGCTGTGTCTTCACCATAACATAAGATATCATCTCTGATGTTTAAGATACCAGGTATACCACCTACAGTTTTCTGCATGATACCATCAAAAATATCTTGTGATGAAATGGATCCGTAGTTGAGGCGTTTGAATCTTTTCTTACCTTTTACACCATAAAAAGTTGTGAGGTTTCTAGATTTCTCGTCCAATTCTATTTGGTGATACGATTCGTTCATATCGAGCTTGGAGAACACTCGTGCACCGTTCAGTTTGACAGCTATATCTTCTACTGTTGGCACTTCAACAATAGGACGCTTTATGGCCTTATTCACAGGTCTCATATTAGTGCAATATCTTATAGCATCTTTGTTGTGTGGTTTGCAGGCTATTACAGGATTTGTACACCAGGTAATTGGTTCTGTACTGGGTACATCTTCAATGATGTTATTATTTGTTAAACGTGTTTCTTCTGCCAAAACCTTGTCCTCTAGATTGTATGGAACTTTACGTTGCTTTTGAATAACCGGTTCAACAGTTCCATCTACAATAAATGAGGCTTTATACAGTTTGTGTTTGCCTAGACCGTGAAATATTTCATCGTGTTTGATGAGGATCTCATCTACGTAACATTGATTCTCATCTAAAGATTTGACAGCCTGTGTTTTTGTCTTATTATTGATGTGTATGATTCCTAATTTGATTGAGGTTCTCAAACTTAGTAGTGGTTCAGATTTAGTTCTGCCTTTTACTACTAAAAATCTCGAAAACCGCATATGACAATAACTTGGCTTTTGTAGGCTTTAGCTTCAGTTTTTGTAAGTCTGGTAGTCGATCTTGTATTTGTTGGAATCGATCTTCATCAATGAGATTAGCGCTGGAACCAGAATCGGCCTCGCACTGAACCTTGACATCGTTGATGTAGACTTTGACCTTAGCTGAATACTCATCACCACAGTTGATCTTGTTTGTTAATTTACTGTAATATACACAGTCGGATTCATCACTGTCTTCATCAAATTTAACTTTTCTTGAAGTTGACTGTGATTGGCTGCGATACCTTGATTGATTTCTACGGAAACTGTATCGGCGATTGCGGCTTCTACCTCGTGTAAATTGTTCACACTTCGTGTAAATAGTCACGCTAATTATCACATGAATTTAATGTGGCAGTGACTAATTAATATCGTGCTAGTCCCTGCTGCTTCTATCATAGTCAAACGTGGTACGCGCTGTCCCCTTCCTGGACTTTGACTTGGAAAAATCAGCTACAGAACCCCTGTTTGCTGTCTTTTTGGACCAAATTCGAGAACCTGAAGTGCTATAGGTCTAAAACTTGAGGCTGTGGCCCAGAACGGTCCCGCAAACTGAGCCACATAGTTCAAAGTCTCAAACCTCGGCCCCTTGGAGCTCCAGTACCCCCAATGGTGCTATTTCAATCATTATTTTTTCTAATTTTTCCTATCTTCCCCGGAACTAGTACATGCGGCTACCCCCACTAAATCAACCCTGATGCGTCCCGTGGTGCCCTTAAAATCTTCTGCCCGAGACCGTAAGTATGTTAAAAGGCCGCATAATGGTCATTTGACATTGACCTGGACCTCTGATTGTCAAACCAAGGTCACCACAAGACTGCCAGTGGTCACTTTAGTTTAAGGGGCCGCGACCTCAAGGTCTTCGGATCCTGTTTGGGAAGAGCGAGTTATCTGGCATTAGACCACAACGCTTCAATGCTAAGCTATTTGACTTTGCAGGGACATTTGCCCAAAAAATGTCTTCCAATCGCCCCGGGATTTGTCGACCCGATAGACCGACCCCACATTTATTTTGTTCTTAATTTTCTAAAATCGTCAACCAAAAGTCGTGACCTTGACCCGCTATTAAAAATAGGAACCGATCATAGACTCTCATCAATTATTACAAAATATGTTAAAGTGGGTGGTGCTGTCATACATCCAAGTAACAGTGTACGGAACCTCGGTGTTAAATTTGGGAAAAATTTTGACATGAAAGAACATGTGTCGAATATGTGTAAATCCGCCAATTTTCAACTATATAATATAGGTCGTATAAGAAACTTTATTGATACTGATACTTCTAAAATGCTTGTCAACTCACTTGTAACCTCCCGCCTTGATTATTGTAATTCTTTATTGTTTAACTTGCCTTCTCTTCAGCTAAATAGATTACAAAAAAATCAAAACAAAGCCGCCCGAGTCATAACTAGAACTAAACTTTGTGAACATATCACCCCTATTTTACACCAACTGCATTGGCTGCCAGTTACTAGCAGAATTGAATTTAAAATACTCTCTCTAACATACGCTGTCATTAATATTGAAGACTCCCCTGACTACCTCAAACAACTAGTGACCCCATATATTCCTACACGCACACTTAGATCACAAAACAAAAACTTGCTAATGCCCTATCATGCAAAATCCTCATTTGGGGAAAGGTCTTATAGTTTTGCTGCTTTTAAACTATGGAATAAGTTACCTTCTGAAATTAAAGATTCCCCTTCCCTTCCTTTTTTTAAGAAAAAGTTAAAGACCCACCTTTTTAAAAACCATTTTAATTGTTAAATGCTTAAGATTTTTCAGAGTTAACTTTTTATTATTGTATACCATATTTTATTCTAATTGTGCAATGTTCTTATTATTGAGGTGTTTTATATTTTATATATTTACTATAATGTAATAGCGCCATAGAGCAATCTAAGTATTGGATTATAGGCGCTCTATAAATAAATTATTATTATTATTATTATATTAGGGGCCTCAGAAGTATTTTGGTTTTTGACCCCTAGCGGCCCATCTAATAAAGTCAGGGCCACTAGACCTTGACCTTACAACATGTCATCTTGGCACACATGACCTTGATAGGTCAAGGTCATCTGAATGGGTCAAGGTCACCCAAATATCTACTGACCCTGGTGCTCTCAGGAACAAGGTGGGGTCCCGGGTCCGCGCAGCAAATCAAAAGTCATGACCTTGGATCGTCAATTCAATGAACTTTCGAATGGGATATTGACCTTTGACCTGACCCTTGACCTTGGGATTGAAAAAATCCCAAAACTTCATGTACAACACGGACTTTCGCCAATAAAGGTCAGATCAAAGTCGTGGCCCGCAAGGTCATTTAAAGGGTATCCCCTGGGTCAAGGTCGTGACATTGCCTGACATTCCCTGCTCCCACGGCAATTTTGGTAAAAAGTCATTCAAAATCCTCAGACTTTAAAAAAATAAACTAAAAGCGGAACTTTCAAAATGTTATTGGGAAGAAAATGTTTTACTTTCTTGTCAGTAAAATAAAGGGCCCCAAATCCGATGACTTAGGTATAATAAAACATTTTCACTTTCTGTCATTGAACAATATGAATTTTTAGTGCATTGGTTGCGGATGAAAACACTTTGTCGGGTCCCACTCGGCGGTGTGCGACATCAATCATTTATTTATTTTATACTTTTGGGGACTCATAATTTCTTTTGATGGGTTAAAATTATTAGTGTAATAAATAGGCTATATATACTGGGCTACTTTCATGTTGTTTACATTCAGTGCAAAAAACGGGCCTAAAACAGGAATTGTAATGAGCTTATAGCTCCTATAGAAATTGACGCACGGTCTCTGGTACAGTTTTATTGGGTAACGACGTAGATTGAGATTTAATAACACAATATAAAATATAAACCGAGCTGAAGCTCTCACCCGGATTCGAGATAAAGATAACAAACATATTCTCGCAGCCATAACCTAGCACCCGGATTCGAGATCAAGTTAGCACACATATTCCTAGCGCCAAGAAAACTCTAGATATAATTATCACGAAAATAATTGTTACCTTTGTATTTATTAGAAAATAAAACATAATAAAAGCAAAATATATATGCAATAGATCCCCGACCTCATCCCCCGCCCCAAAATATAATATTACCGTAAACATTCTAAAATATCGCACACTAGGCTAATTGATCGAGCATGTAAAAAAGGGGTACGTCACAATGTACACAATAACTTCAAATATTGATCCCGCCGAAGCTAGTTTAGAAGTTATTGGGTACATAGTGACCCTACCCTAACCCGATTCCCCCCATATGTTTACCTCACCTATTTATGGGGTCGGTGCAAATTAAAGAAGTAAACGTACATAAACATCTTGGTCTTTTCTTACAGTCTAACGGCAAATGAGATTCGCATGTAAATTCAATCAGTCAAAAAGTGTATAAACTCATTAACTATTTTCGTTCATTGAAATACCGGTTAAACAGAAAATCACTCAAAACTATCTATACCTCTTTCATATTACCACATTTTGATTATGGGGATATTATATGGGACGGTTGCACACATCACTTGTCCAATCAGCTTGAACACTTGCAACTTGATGCACTCCGAACTATCTGTGGGACTGTAAAGGGAACCAGCCATTCCGATCTATATAGTGAAACCGGTTTCATTACACTTTGTGAGAGACGCAGGCGACATAAGCTTATTTTGATGTACAAAATTTTAAATAATTTTACCCCAGATTAATTCTCTGCTCTTATTCCATCTAGATCTATTTCCTATAATCTTCGTAATAACAATATCCCTGAATTTTATTGCCGAACTTCTCTCTTCTATAACTCGTTCTCTCCATCTGCAGTCAGACTATGGAATTCTCTACCTGATACGGTCAAACATTTACCCTCCCTTAGTTCTTTAAAAACATATCTCTCTAAATCCGATACTTTACCTCCAAACTATTTTTATCATGACACTAGAAAACATCAAATAATCCATTCAAAACTCCGCCTTCATGTGAGCGATTTAAACGGTCACAAATTTCTCAGACATATTCATCAAAATCCTTCATGTAACTGTGGACATCAATTCGAAGACAGCTATCACTATCTACTAGTTTGCCCCTTGTATTCGGATGAACGACGGATAACAATTGAGACTCTCCCAACACAGCAGAGAAACATAAAACTATTACTTTCTGGATCTTCCGAACTCTCTAATGCTATCAATTACTCCATATTCTCAATAGTCCATAATTTCATAGAAATTACAAAACGCTTTTAAATTTTAATAGATTTAGTTTTATTTATATATACTAGTATGTGTGCATATATATATGTGGATTTATGTCTGTATATACATGTATATGTACGTATATATATATATGTGTGTATGTATACATAATTATTATTGGTTTCATTTAAGTACCATATATTTTAAATACCAATATTATTAGCCCACTTTGAATGCAGGTGCAATTGACTGATTGATTAAATATAGTTATATTTATATATTATATTGTAAATAGTGTACATGATTCCTTTGTTTTATTACGTTTTATGTTTAAATTTTAGGGAGAGGGATTATATAGGCTTTGCCTGTTTCCTAATCCTAATAATCAATAAAATATTGTTTAGAAAAAAAAAATATGTTTAGTATGTTTACGGTAATATATCTCGAAACGCCAACATAGCAGCCTTCTGAAATGTTGTATTCTAGTAGTTTATTCATCTTTTGATGACGTGAAATAAAAATCATTTTCCCACCAAAGTTGGTTTGGGTCGTTTTTGATGCAGTGTAGGCGTGCCCGTTGTTTATTGAACCCACATTATACTCCGCTTCGAATCCGGGTGGTGGCTACTTTGCGGTGGTATAACTCGGTACGGCATCATAGAAAGTTAATCGGCATGTGCATACCTTATGCATCTGTTTAGTTGGCGAAATAAAGATATTGATGCCGCCAAAGCTAGTTTAGAAGTAATTGGGTGCATAGTGAGCCTACCCTAACCCGATTCCCCCATATGTTTAGTATGTTTACGGTAATATATCTCGAAACGCCAACATAGGAGCCTTCTGAAATGTTGTATTCCAGTAGTTTATTCATCTCTTAATCCCTTGAAACCAAAAAAAAAATTCCTACCAAAGTTGGTTTGGGTCGTTTTTTGATGCAGCGTAGGCGTACCCGTTGTTTATTGAACCCACATACTCCGCCTCGAATCCGGGTGGTGGGAACTTTGCGGTGTTATAACTCATTATGGCATCATAGAACGTTAATGATATTTGGCATGTGCATACCTTATGTATCTGTGAAGTTGGCGAAATAAAGATATTGATGCCGCCGAAGCTAGTTTAGAAGTTATTGGGTGTATAGTGAGTGAGCCTACCCTAACCGGATTCCCCCCACATGTTTAGTATGTTTACGGTAATATATCTCAAATGTCAACATAGGAGCCTTCTGAAATGCTGTATTCTAGTAGTTTATTCATCTCTTGATCCCGTGAAATAAAAATCATTTTCCCAACAAAGTTGGTTTGGGTCGTGTTTTTTTTTTGTTGCAGCGTAGGCGTATCCGTTGTTTATTGAACCCACATATTCCGCCTCGAATCCGGGTGGTGGGAACTTTGCGGTGGTATAACTCAGTACGGCATCATATAAAGTTAATGATATTTTACATGTGCATACCTTATGCATCTGTTCAGTTGGCGAAATAAAGATATCGATGCCGCCGAAGCTAGTTTAGAAGTTATTGGGTGCATAGTGAGTCTACCCTTACCCGATTCCCCCCATATGTTTAGTATGCTTACGGTAATATATCTCAAAACGTCAATATAGGAGCCTTCTGAAATTATGTATTCTAGTAGTTTATTCATCTCTTGATCCCGTGAAATAAAAATCATTATCCCACCAAAGTTGGTTTGGGTCGGTTTTTTTTTTTTTGATGCAGCGTAGGCGTATCCGTTGTTTATTGAACCCACATATTCCGCCTCGAATCCGGGTGGTGGGAACTTTGCGGTGGTATAACTCGGCACGGCATCATAGAAAGTTAATGATATTTGGCATGTGCATACCTTATGTATCTGTTCAGTTGGCGAAATAATGATATTGATGCCGCCGAAGCTAGTTTAGAAGTTTTTGGGTGCATAGTGAGCCTACCCTAACCCGATTCCCCCCATATGTTTAGTATGTTTACGGTAATATATCTTAAAACGTTAACATTGGAGCCTTCTGAAATGCTGTGTTCCAGCATATTCCTAAAGCAATGGCCCGAGAAATCCCTCTCTGGCCATTGCTGGAATGGCGTCTGTTTCTTGAACTTACGCGGGAATGTGTATATTCTTTCTATTCAATGAAAGCTATCACCTAATTACAGCAACATGACAGCCCTTCGATTATTCTGGGTCTTTCCTAAAACCTTGGACAATGATTTAAGGTATTAAAAACCGTGAAAGTATGTTCGTTTCCAAACAGTATTGTTTACATTTTATTCGTCTTGATAGCCTCGTTTGTCACGCAATTAGTTTTACAGCAGTAATCTTGTATGCACTGGTTAATTAGTCATAATAAAATCGAGAGCCATGACGTAACGTTATGTAAACATTTTGATCCAATACTGGCACTCGTTTTAAATGTAAAGCTTTTGTAGGGCAGCTAGTGATTGGCCAGTAGACGTACTACTGACCAGTCAAAATTTAAAACAACAATATCCACTCAAAATAGCAGTGTGTAGTGGGATTACCTCTAATCAAACGAAACGCTGCGAGGAGTATGGTATTCTAGTAGTTTATTCATCTCTTGATCCCGTGAAATAAAACTCATTTTCCCACCAAAGTTGGTTTGGTTCGGGTTTTTTTTTAGAAGCAGCGTAGGCGTATCCGTTGTTTATTGAACCCACATATTCCGCCTCGAATCTGGGTAGTGCGAACTTTGCGGGGGCATCACTCGGCACGGCATCATAGAAAGTTAATGATAATTGGCATGTGCATACCTTATGCATCTGTTCAGTTGGCGAAATAAAGATATTGATGCCACCGAAGCTAGTTTAGAAGTTATTGGGTACATAGTGAGCCTACCCTAACCCGATTCACCCCATATGTTTAGTATGCTTACGGTAATATATCTCGAAACGCCAACATAGGAGCCTTCTGAAATGTTGTATTCTAGTAGTTTATTCATCTCTTGATAACGTGAAATAAAAATCATTTTCCCACCAAAGTTGGTTTGGGTCGTTTTTTGATGCAGCGTAGGCGTACCCGTTGTTTATTAAACCCACATACTCCGCCTCGAATCCGGGTGGCGGGAACTTTGCGGTGGTATAACTCGATACGGCATCATAGAAAGTTAATGATATTTGGCATGTTCATACCTTATGCATCTGTTCAGTTGTCGAAATAGAGATATTGATGCTGCCAAAACTTGTTTTGAAGTTATTGTGTACATAGTGACGTACCCCTTTTTTACATGCTCGATCAGTTAGCCTAGTGTGCGATATTTTAGTATGTTTGCGGTAATATTATATTTTGGGGCGTGGGATGACGTCGGGGATCTATTGCATATATATTTTGCTTTTATTATGTTTTATTTTCTAATAAATACAAAGGTAACATAAACAATTATTTTCGTGATAATTATATCTAGAGTTTTCTTGGCGCTAGGAATATGTGTGCTAACTTGATCTAGAATCCGAGTGCTAGGTTATGGCTGCGAGAATATGTTTGATAACTTTATCTCGAATCCGGGTGCTGGAATCCGGGTGAGAGCTTCAGCTCGGTAAAATATAATACATCTTTACTGAAAAAAAGATTTGGTGAACAGGAATTTGAATTTCATTGAAATTAGGCCTACACGTACAATAGGCTACATAAAAAATGACATTTTTTCATTGCAAATATTTTAATAAATGTAGATTTTACAAAAGAATTGTTTGTAAGTTGTTAAAGAGAGCATTTTGAAATTATAATTATGTTTTTAATTTCCATTTATTTCTTTGTATAGGACTACATTTAAATTACCGTATCACAAATAAATTCTGAAATGGGACTAATGCGAATGGGAAAGAATAAAAAATGAAACCATTTACACTTTATTTACAGTAAATATTTGACGGCGAGTTAATATAAAATCATGTTTTGAAATCAACCCTTTATTAATATTATAAAAAAACCAGAATAAATCTAAACCAAACTTAATTCAAGTTTTAACGTCATTGTCTGGTCTATTATAAGCACGAGTTCTACGGTATAAGGTACCGGAAAATGCCGAGATTTGCCGAGTGGTTTTACGGCAGCAATATTTATATAAATTTTGGAATGTAAAACAAACGAAGGAATTCTTAATTCTATAATTGTTGTAAACTGTATGGAAATCTCACGCAAACAAAAAAAAAACACCTCGCGTACATGTTGTATGACCAAATTGATAAACTGGTGCGGCTATTTATTTTACACAGTTGAGATTAACAGCTTAATGCTCTAATAGTTAGTGCAGGTAGACTGCGCCACATATGATTAACATAAAGGACAAATATAACGACAAGACATCATACTCCGAAACAGCAAACAAAACAAAAACATAAAAAACAAAAAAAACAAACAAAAAATTCAAAAAAGAGTGAATGGATCCGGGGGCTAGCCGTAAGCACTGTACAGTCCCGGGTCTAAAGCAACACAGACTTCACTCAAAATTGAACATATTTCACTTGTACAAGCAAACGCACAAACAACCCAACACAAAGAAGCAAAGAAAATGTAGACCGCCTCAGGAGGCAGTTGTCTGCTAACTGAATGGTGTGACGTAAATACGTCGTAATGTTATCAATGACGTCAATAGAATTTCTTAACAAAAAGGGCGATAATCAAGATTTAATAATGCTAAAAGCTATAAGTTTAAACAACCAATCAGAATTTTTAAGTTGTATAATTGCACAAAACATAATACTAAATACCCCATACAAGCAATGCAAAACAGAAATGTAGAAGAAAGCATACAATGTAAGTGTATTTATGTAGTCATAAAATAATAACAATAAGGGCGATAATCCAAACATGGTTACGTAACTATACAAATTAAACTAAATTAAATTGGATAATTATCCAATATGTACTCGGTTATATACTTATAAGTAATGTTAAACTTGGTATATTGATGAAACGGAAGTTTCGAAATTTCTTTAAATATGCGTAACTGTGTACCTCCTTTGGCAGTGCATTTCAAAAACAGGGATTTTATTCGGGAAAGAAACAGTTCTTTATTGTTACATACGGTCAAAAATCGTAATGCCTGTGAATAGAAAACATTATATAGTGTTGTATCTGGTATGTTACTATAAATTGACGGATATTCTACTACTTCAAAACCGAATTTGTCCGTTTTGTCGAAAATACCAACATTAAATTTATTGTTAAAGATATTGATGTCCAGGTCAAGAACAGATGCAATTTGGGTGCCGGAATTTTCTTTATTTAATATTAGTTCAGGGGGATATATTTCACTTTTACATTTATTGAAATTTCCATTATCATTGATGGGTGTTATGTCATCAATATAACGGAAGGTGTAGTTGAGACTTTTAGCTACTTTGTAATCTGTTTTTTTTTTTATGGTCCTGAAAGTAGAATTCATATTTATGTAAATGTGCATTTGCCATAAATGGGGCGGGGTCAGTTCCCATTTGTCAACCAATAGTTTGCTGTATTATCTGATCCCCAACCTCAAATATGGCATTGTCAATGAGAAAATGTATTATGTTTTGAAATTTTTCTTTATCAAAAATTACAGTTTCGGCATTGCGAGGTTTTATGATCCATCTAGCATCTTGAGAGTAAATGGCCATCAAGTGTCTGCCTTTTCCGAAAGCTCCATTAAAGGCTTTATCTACAAACCAATCCAAATTATTTTAAAGATCTGCATGTTGGAGCATAGTATACAAAGTAGAAAAATCGAACGTTTCTATTGTTTTTGCATTATCTTTATTATTGATTTTATTTATAGTCTCTACTATAGGTTTATTTTTATCAATAATGAAAATACTATTAATACCAGTGTAATTTCGAAGTGTTTTGCACCAAATTGCATGTTGGGTTTGGCATAATGTAAGGCCTTTGGTGATTGTCTGCGCAAGAGGTTTTGTCTGGCAAACACTGGAGGATATTATATATCTAAATTTTACTGGGTTTTTATGAAATTTGGGTATCGAATAAATGTACGGTAGTGCATCTATTTTCACATTGTCTTTAATATCATTACTCCTGTTAAAAGAGTATTGGTTGTGCAAGATATCTTGTTTAGTTAAATCCGTAATGCATTTATAAGTGTCATTATTTGTGTTGGCCCAGAGTCCAACTTCAGTCAGAATATTTTTAATATAGTACATTTTTACAGATAAAGGCAATGTTATTACTGGCCTTATCGACAGGTGTTAGAACAAATCTCTCTTGGAGAGTGGCAAGACACTCAACTGCGGATGCATTTTTTAGAACTTCTGGTGGCGGGTGTCTTGGTTTAAGTTTGATATATTTGATTCTTTTTGACAAGAGATCAAACACAGTATTTTTCCACTCTCCAAAAGACTCAAGAGGTGCACGAAATTTATCAGACCAGGCTACAATGCATTTCCTAATTTGGGATTTGAGATCATTATGTAATTTTTTAAAATTAGTTCTACTTGGCTGTTACCGAAATTGTGGTCCCAATCTGAAGAGATTTCTAAGATTTTTGTCTTCGATAATGTTAAAGTTTCCTGTCAGTATTTGGTTATGAAATGTATCTTTAAAGGGAGAGTTGGTGCATTGACTTGTAGTATTATCGTAACTTTCAAAAAATTCTAGTACGTTTAGTACGTTCGTTTCACGGTTTCGCGTATTCACGTGACGTTTCCGTAATTTTATCATCCGTTATAATTTAGCGCAAATGTTTGATTTGGATACATGTAGGCCTCATACCGTATTTTAAAATGGTTTGTGGGTTAATTTCGCAGTAATTAATTATAAAAATGGATGTATCGATAAGGAGAGGGCCCAACGGCAAATGCAGCTATGGTGAGTATTTTAATTCTACTTCTAGATCTGGCTATTATTAATTTTCATAAATTCAAATTAATGTGTCAGTGCGGTAGTGGTCAGTGGTAGGCGAATACAAAAAATAAGGTAAAACCGTTCATTCTAACTAAAAAGTAAAGGTGACTGATCCACGATAAATATATAACAAAAACTATTTTAAAAATGATTGATAGTAAGTCCAATTTTACGACTACTGTCTGAACTATGGTAAATAATAAACGGATTTCTTCGATTATAAACAAACTGTTTAACTTTGGTTATTATAAACTTACCTGTGTGTTTGAAATCAACTCCGGTTAAATAAAATCCATTGCACAATTAAATACCACAACTAATTAACTAGGTGCTCTCTTGAAAAATTGAGCTACAACAACATTGATATACGAAAATGGAGGGGAAACCCCAAATCAATGGAGGCTGGTTACATCACCCAACACAATTTGGCGACCTATTCGGCTAGCGAGCTATTCGACCAATCCAGCTGGCAACCTATAATCTGAAAGGTAATTAAATAAGCTTTCCAAAAACTATTAGTAAAAGTTGGCACAATCATATTAAAGGGGCCCGCTCTAAATGTAAAGATAAACCTGTACTATTTTCCAAGTCCAAATTCGGACCATCATACAAAATTCTGAGCATAAAGCTATATATATTCAGAGCACCCGGCTATATATATATATTCGAAAAGGTGGTTAAATAAGCTATCCAAAACATATTAGTAAAAGTTGGCACAATCATATTTAAAAGGGTGTGCTCTCATCCTAAACATAGCCAACTTTTCCAATTTAGAATATTAAAAAAATGGCAATGTTTAGGATGAGAGCGCATCTTTTTAATATGATTGTGCTAACTTTTACTAATAGTTTTTAGAAAGCTTATTTAATTACCTTTCAGATTATATATAGCTGGATACTCAGAATTTTTTACGATGACCCGAATTTGGTCTCGAAATATTACAGTATTTTCACTTTAAAATAACAATATATTCTACTTTCGTTTGATAGACGTTACGATGGATTTTATTGGTTGATAAAAATAGATGAGTTTGGGCGATCTTTGAATTTATTCTGAATAGGTTACCAGCCTCCATTTGGGGTTTCCCCTCTATTTTCGTATGTCGATGTTGTTGGGAGTTCAATTTTTCAAGAGAGAACCTAGTTAATTAGTTGTGGTACCGGTATTTAACTGTGCAATGGATTTTATTTAACCGGAGTTGATTTCAAACACACAGGTAAGTTTATAATAACCAAAGTTAAATAGTAAATTTATAATCGAGGAAATCCGTTTATTATTTACCATAGTTCAGACAGTAGGCCTACAACAACAAACAATTTTTACAATTATGATAATATCAGTGTTTGTCTTGACTAGCCTTTTGATATTCAGAACAGAAGTATGCCTGCCAGTACCTGCTACACTCTACGGCACTAGTGCCAGTGGAATTCCCTAAGGCACTAGTGACAGCCTATCCTATATTCACATTTACATTGATCCCTATTTCCCTACATGTAGTTAACCAAAATTAATTTTAAATTATGTATGATAAACCGTCATGATATTGAATTTTATACATGACACGTAATATTTAAACTAACCGTTATACCCACCACAGGTTGACTTTGTTTGTTTTTCATTGACAGGCTAATTTTGAAAATCTTCAAATGAAGAATTTTGTACTTGATTTGTCTGTATATTATAGGCCCTAGTATAAATTTGACAAATCATACTGTTGTATAACTTATAGCACAATACGTACATGTATGGCACATGATGTTTATTTAGTATGGTTTTGATTGTGTCATTTTAGGCCAAATATTTGTATTACGATTATGGATGAAGAAAAGAAGATCAAAATTTCAATTTTCCAGTTTAATTTAATCAAAGGTTGTAATTGGTAAGTAGATCTAAATATTGCACCTTCCAATTACAATAACTGTCTTTATATTTGTTTTTGTACCATATGCTAACAAACAACATTAACACATTGCTTGTACTTCTGAGTGAGAGTAAAATATTCATCTGAATTTTTTTTTTTTTATATTGATAGCTAGACCTGGTTTGAGATCATGAAGCTATCTCATTAATGGAATTTGAGCAATGTTGTTAATCATGATGTGCATGGTTCAGTTAATAAAGAACAAGAATTACATTCGATAAGTTTTCATATCTGTAGCACTGAAAGGGATTATTCCTGAACTATATTAGTATAGTAATACTGTCAAACATTGTACTATTTCTAGACGGTTTATCATTTACAGTTGTTATTTTGCTTCAAATGTTATAATTTATTTACACGACAAGCATATAATAAACTCTCTATGTAATCTAATGGCACAGATGTAAACAGATTAAATACAATCGCCATTTAATGATTTCATTTAAAAATCGATAGGCGCAGTTGACTATTGATTAACAATAATCTTGCTACGATAATTAATGTGGTTTAATAACTTTTTGATTATCTATTTTGGAACTATTATAGCCAATATAGCCAGCTCTTTATCTAAATGTTATGTACATACATGTATGTAGTGCATCTTTATGCCATATGGTATAAGAATTTATTTTAAATAGTTTTAAAACACCCATATTTTCATGCGGAAGTATATTGTTGTCGCCCCTGTCTGTCCGTCCACAATTGTTTGTGAACACTCTACAGGTCACAGTTTTTATCCGATTTCAATGAAACTTGAAATATAGATTTATCATCCTAAGATCTCGGTTCCTTTCGAGATCATATTCCTGAAGCAATGGCCCGAAAAATCCAATTGCTGGATTAGCTTTTGATAATTGAACTTTTGAGGTAGTGTGTTTATTCTTCCCGCTCAATCAAATCTATCACTTGAGTACAGCAACATGACAGCCCTTTCGTTTAATCTTGGGTCTTCCCTAAAACTTGGGACAGTGAATGAGTGATTTAAGGTATTAAAAACGGCGGAAATCTGTTTGTCTTCCACCATACAGTAGTGTTTACTTTATGTCAATGTTGATAGCCTCGTTTGTCAAGCAATTAGTTTTACTGCACTATTCTGCTATGCACTGGTTAATTGTGCATAATAAAATAACGTAATGTTAACATATTCGGTCCAATTTGACGCCCTGTTTTTAGGGTAATGCCTTTGTAACACAGTAAGCGATTGGTTTGGGTTTTTTTCAAACAAGATTGGTTGTTAATGGGACTATTGACCAATCATAATTTAGAACAAGAACTTGCCCTCTTTCGAACAGTTAGAAGTGAGATTAGCTCTAAAAAAAACGGAACACTGCGAGTATTATGTTCAATATTGGTATGAGACTACATAATAATAATAAAATAATGTATATTTATATAACGCATATATCCATCCAGACATGCATGCTCAAAGCGCTATACGATTATTAACCCGGTCTCTAGGATACAGGTAAGCCTTGTTACCTCCCTTTACCCCCGAACTCTTAGAAAGAGTCCCAACACATGCAGCATCAACTTGAAATTCAAGTTACCCATTTACAGCTGGGTAGGCTGGAATACAAGGATAAACTGTCTTATTCAAGGACACAAGAACTCGGCGCACAATTCGGGTCTCGAACTTGCAACCATTCGGTCACAAATCCTACTCTCTAACCATTGCGCCAAATCCCTCCCTACATGTACCTTTCTTATGGATTTTGATCACTGATTGTACAAAAATTCACGTTTTTAGCTTGTGAACACTGTAGGGCTCACAATGTTTATCTGATTTGGTTTAACCTTTAACCTTGAAATGTATGTTTATAACTTACAGATCTTGATTTCTTTCGATATTCGCACATATCGGACCGACCCGACGATAACTTTTCAAATTATGGCCCCTGATCGTACAATAAATCACGTTTTTAGCTTGTGGACCCCATAGCGGTCACAATTTTTAGCCGATTTAAAGGGACAGTCCCGTATTATACAGAGGCTCAAAAATAAAAGTCTGAGAATGTATGAAAATAAAACGCCAAAATATAGGGGAATGGTGTATATACCTTGTCTCAAAATTTCAACTCAAAATATGGAGTCATTTGGACGTGAACGCCAAAATTGCTTATCCGGACACGTAACCCTTTTAATATTGATGGTCATTTTTTTTCATTTGGTGACCTTATAATCGATTTACGTTTCTTGAGAGGTCTATACAGTGAATTACCCATGTACTGTACTTGATAACAAAAGGTAAATTTTACCTACATATTATTTTTATAGAAAAAAGTCTGGTTTTATCCAGATACTGTATGATACAAAGGTCTCCATTTCCAGATGCAGACTGTCAGGTTTGAGTTATTTACAAGCGTATCACAAAAATCGGGTTAGTTGATCGGCCTTAGATAATGGGTTTTAAATGATTTTAACACAAAATTAAGCAGTTTTTTTCCCCAAAAAGTTATCGGGATTGGCCCTTTAAATATATCACCGTTACATTTGAATTTAGAAAAATTTAGTAAAATTGGACTGACTGACAAAATGGCCGCCCCTCATCTGCAAATGCGATGTACATGTAGTGTTAAAATATTGTGTATCAGGGTTGTGGACCCTCTGGAGGTCACAATTTTCATCTGATTTTGATGAAATTTGAAATGCATGTTTATAACCCAAAGATATTCCAACCCTCAGTACCTTTTCACGCATATCGTATCATGACTTCCTAAATTGTGGCCCTTCATTAAACGAAAAATCATATTTTTAGCTGTATATAGGTCAAAAATGTGAAAATATATCACAATTAGGCATTACACTTTAAGATCTTGATTCCTTTTGATAATCATGGATAACCAAACTTATCTTCCTGGATAATGGCCCCAGATTGTTCGATAAATTGCATTTTTATCTTGCAATTTTTTTCTGATTTTAAAAACCGTTTAAATATCGGTACATCACAATGTCGGGAAAATCAAAATGAAACTGCTTGACAAAATGGCCGCGCTTTGTATGCAAATTGTGAAGAAGTGTGTAATACAAGGGTTGTGGACCCTCTAGAGCCACTAGAGGTCACAATTTGTATCCAATTTTGATGAAACTTTAAACATATTTTTATTTCCCAGAGATCTCAGTCCTTTTTGATATTTGCACATTTCAGGCCATAACTTTCTAGATTATTGCCCCTGATTATACAAAATATTGTGCTTGTTTTTTAGCTTGTTTTCTGTCCATCTCTTGCAAAATGTGGGGCTTTCCTCTCTGGGAGTCACTGGTTATTACATTTTATGAGATATCCTTTTTGTGTCTAAATTATAGCAGTCTACAGAAAACAGGGGCCATTTAGAAGCCAATGTCGAGGAAAGATTGAAGGCTTGGCTGTGCTACAGTGCGGACAGAAAAGACGACAGAAAAAGTAGGATCATGTAAAGAGAGGTATGTATTTTGAAAGTCTTTTTAATGTTTAAATTCTTCAATTTGGATTTGCTTCTATTAGAAGTAAAATCAATCTCTTCAAATCTTTAGAATACAGTGAATGAAATGGCGAGATGTAATTAAATGTCTGTTCTGCTCCAAATAAAGACAGGCATACGCTATACAGTGTGCAGTGAGAGAAATTTTGCCTGGACATTGATCAGTGCATTGGCTTACTTTTATATCGAATTCCAACTGCCAATTCAAATTTCCATGATCTAGGCTAGCAAGCAACTTAGCCAACTTGGCTCCTGAATGAAATGGTATAGATGCCTTAATTTCATATATTAAAATGACAGAATTATTAGAGTAAATTGTTGATATTAGACATAGATTTGTGGTAATAATACAATGTATATTAATCTAAATAATTATTTATTTGTAGCTGTGGAAGTTGAAGATATCTTTCCTCTGATGAAGAAGATAAGATAATGAGCTGGCAGTTCTTACTATAATAGTTAAAAACTAGTTAATATAAAGGGAATATTCTGAAAATTGTTTCACTCTAAACTGACAAAAGTCACAAAACCTTATTTTAAACCAAAGTAGCCTTGATTGTCATTGTTACCGCTACATGTGTAAGTAACGATTAAGTAACAAAGTATTAAATCATCAATGGCCATTGAAGATCAGATCAGATTAAAATCAAATCAAAATAGAAGAAATCAGATGGCATCAAGAGTTGAATATTGCCTTTTCATGTTAAATAATAACTAATTAATTATTTAGCTACCATTTCAACAATAATAATGTTTAAAATTTTCAAATAAACAGTGATATAAAATATCTTTTAGAGCTTTCTTATTTATTTCCAGTCTTTCAAGGGATAAAAATTTGTCTTTGAGAATCACATGCAGGAAGTATTGTTGGAAGAGACATGTCAAGTTTCATATTGATTGTCCTTGAAACTGTTTTTTAAAGCCTACCCAAAAGAACAAGAAGAACAATAAAATGAGTAAGGCTTGGGGTCCTGTTTCTGGTCAAAAGGAATTTAAATAGCTCTTATACTAAGCTGGGGGACAGGGATGGGGTGGGGTAACCTAATCTACCATTATTTTAATTCTTGTCAAAATATTGATTTTTTTTTTTAATTCATATTTTTTTATTCAAATTTGTCATTTTTTTAAAAAAAATAAACACAGCATTTATGTGACATGAGTTGAAATAGTGGTGGATTTGCGTAGATTTAGGTTGATTTTGCTTAGGTCTAATTGTGCTGTGGTGTTATTACATGCATAATGAGGTCTAAGCAATTTTGGAAGAGGGTGGTGAGGGTGTGCAGTATAGGGGTGGGGGGGGGCTGTAATTTGGCCAACGTTGGCATAATGTTGATCCAATGTAAGTTTTGCCAACATTGACCTAACAGACATTGGATCAACGTTGGTCCAACGTTGACCCAATGTAAATTTGGCCAACATTGGGCCACCGTTGTGCCAACCTTGGCCTAACAGACATTGGATCAACATTGGCCCAGCGTTGGCCCAATGTAAATTGGCCAACATTGGGCCACCACTGGGCCGACGGACAAACACACATTGGGCCAATATGTTGGACAACCACGTTGGGGCAACGTAACTGCATACGTTGGGCCAATGTTGGCCCAATGTAGGACTGCTACCTGGGGCGCCGTGTTGCTAGACTGAAACTTAGAGGCCATTGTGTTTTTCTGAAAATACCGTCGTACAGTAAGCTTCTTTTACCTAAATTGGAACCGACCACCATTTCTATATACGTGTAAGGTTTACCGACCGATGCCAGAAACCGATATTTACAATAACTTCGATATAGAAAAGATACGGCAAGTTTACCTGACCCGTAATGGCCGGATGCAACCGAGGAAAACAGTGGATGACTGATTCGTGCTCATGGCCCGAATTAGTATTTAGTCAAGTTTATTACGCATTTTACGACCAAACAGATGCTATCTATTACTTACAGGACTATTAATTAACATAATAGATTTAAATGGTCTATCCTATTTGCATTCAACTGCCGACTGGACAGCAGTGCCGGACTGGGTCCACTTGCCCACTTGCCGGTAAGTGGGCCTTAGCCGAAAAAAAAGGGCCTTAGCCTCAAAGAAAAAAGTAAAAAAAAGAAAAAGAAAAGGTAGTAAAAATATCATATAAGGGGACTCTATTCTTTTCGGGGTGGACAATGGCAGCTGTCTAGTCATTCGGATAGGAGTCATAGGACGGACACCCCAGGTACCGTGTAGGCCTACACATTGGCGTGCACGTAAAAGATCCCTTGACAGAACTCGATATATAAGAGTAGGCCGTAGTGCGCCGCTTTCCGGGCAAAATTTCCACCAGCACACTGTATGGCGTATGCCCGTCTTCATTAGCCCAGTTCGGAGCAGAATAGTAGGACGTTAAACCCCATTTCATTTCATTTCTTTCCGGGGTGGGGTGGGGGACGTAAAAATTAGTATATCATCTAATTAGTCCAATGTCATCACTGCTTCATATTGAGCGACTTGTTTATTCGACTGAACTATACGACTAACTTATACGACTGAATTATTCGACTGAACTATACGACTGTGTTATTCGACTGAAGTATACGACTGAGGTATTCGACTGAGATATACGACTGAACTCTACGACTGAAGTATTTGACTGATGTTATCGACTGGACGAGACCACAGTAAAATGTCAAATACCTTATCCCCACAGATCACCCCCACCTCCTCCAACCCACCCGCATCGCATCATACATGTGATTCATAACGTAGACGTATGTATTGCCGTCGCCCCTCTCTGTGTTTGTCACGGTGTGTATGTAATGCATGTGTGTGTGTGTGGTGTCTGTGTGTCGCCTATAGGCCACAATTCTTACGTGATCATCTTGAAACTTTACAAACGTATTCCTTATAATACCCTTAGGATGACCCCTATTGTTTTTGGTGCATGTCCGACCCCCAGGGGCAGAGCCACGTTCATAATTAATCCAATATTATTAAAATCTTATCTATTTTTAGCAAGTGATTTCACCCACGTCCGCGCTATATTAAATAGAATTTGCAAATTACCAGTGACCCGCATCGCATCCGTCCCCTTTCTATGCTCATATCATATAAAGGGACTTTATTCTTTTCGGGTGGACAATTGCAGCTGTCTAGTCATTGGGATAGAACGAAAAGTCGAGGTACCGTGTAGGCCTACAGATTGGCGTGCACGTAAAATACCCCTTGACAGAACTCAATATAAGAGTAAGCCGTAGTGCCGCTGTCCGGGCAAAATTTCCATCATAGCACACTGTATGGCGTATGCCTGACTCGATAGCCCAGTTCCGAATAGAACAGTAGGACGTTAAACCCCATTTCATTTCATTTCTGTTCGAGGTGGGGGTGCAATGGGGGCGAAAATATTAGTATCTTCTTAAAGCCCTCAAAACACTCTTGTTGTAACAGAATAAAATGTCCCAATCATTATTCTGGTCATTAAATTGTACTATTTTACAATATTCCAATTAAAAAATGATAAAAATTTCATCTTAACAGTAACACACCTAATTTTAAACATTGAAAAAATTCAACTAGGCCTACATGCCTTAACATGGTTTGAAAAGCTTTACGTAGACACTTTCAAATGCAACTTGGATTTAAACATATTTTCGAAACCTCTGGACAAGTAAGATAGGTTATAATGTGTCATGTTACCATATTTTCAAAATCTTCAATTTACCGTTATAATTATGTGTGGTCTCAATCCATTCATCCATTGTCTAACCTAGTTATGTCCCTTTGTTTTTACTCTAGAATTTTCTTTGCAAGAATAACAACCTTTGGGCTCCGGTCCACATTTGAGTCAATTATAGCTAACCATAGTGTAAGTTTTAAATATAAATGGTAACAAAATGCTCATGATACCAGATTTCACCTTTCTTTTATGTGTTATTAATATGTATGCTTTAAATTGTATTTTTTAAAATGTAAACGAACCGTCCTAACTGAGCGGCTTTATCACGTGGTCCTAGCAAGTTAAACGTGAAGCATTATACAATTATTCTCCCTATATTTATATATCCAGACTTGTTCATGTGCACCATGGGTCCCCTAAGACTGATTATTAAGTTTTGCTCATTTTATGTTTGTACGGAGGCCTAGGTGTGCAACAGAAACAATTTCAAATTTGTTTTTCTTATATTTATGTAACCGTTAAGTACATCAGTTGCATTTTTATATTTTCAGCTTTTTACCGCATATTCCATCATCATTATCACCATGTATCCTGTTATTAATGTTGCACATTAAAATCCTGTGATCAAATTGATGGTTGTTGTGGTTATACTAGCTGTTAGGTCCCTCACATTCTCACAGAATAAGGGCGAGGCAGAAAAGTAAAAAGACTATTACTCAGCTATACCCAACTAGTACACTACTAGTCTACTTTCTTCAACCAGAAGAATTCAACTTACCAGTTTGTATCATCCATCATGGCAAGATCCTTACCTTCAGATGATGCAAGCTCTATTCTACCTCAACGTGAAAAGCGCCTTCGTACTTTCACTGAAGCGGGCTACCTCGCGTATAATACGAAGGTGTCCAACTTTCACGTGCAATTTTTAGAAATTACCAGCGCTTGTGACCAATATATAGACAGTCTACAAATTGGCAGTAACCAAGAAATCGACATCTCTGCTGCCAGAAACAACATAAAAGAATGTCACAATGACTATATAGCTATGTCAACTGATTTTATAGCCTACCCTGAAAGAATACATACTAAAGAAAGTGAACAACACTTGTTTACTCACAAAGAACAATCTGCAAAATTCTACGCTATTGTGGACTCAGCATTGAAATTAAACAACAAAGACTCTGATACAACACGCTCTAAACATTCATCACAACGATCATGCCGAAACTCTTGTGGTTCAGTCTCCCGTTCCTTACTCGGAAGCTGCTATGACATCTCTCAATTATGCTAAACGGGTGTCAGAAATAGAGAAACAACAAGCTGAACTGGAGGAAGAGGAGATGAAAGCCAAAGCGGTCTTAGAGCGCAAATCTAAAATTCTACAATCAGATTTAACTTTTTTAAATAAACAGAAGGAGGCTGATGTCGCTAAAGCAGAACTAGACGCTCTATATATAGAATCTTGTTCATCGTCGGGGTCATCTAGAACAAGCCCAGACAGATCAATCAGTGCTGAACGCATCAAACGAACAAGAGACTATGTAAATCAACAAAATTCATCATTTTAATGTGAAAATCAAACATCACAAGAATACTTTGAACAACCCGAATCTTGTTCTAATCAACAAAATGCACATTTTGATGAAAATCCACATTATGTTTACCGCGAAAATCTACCCATATATGAGGAAGACAATACAAACACTCCAAATCCACGTAGCAATCAGCTTGCCCCTAATCCGCAAATTAATCCACCAAGTAATCAACAATACGATCAGACTCTAAATTCACAAAGTCAACTGCCTGATTAAGCTAAGTTTCTACTCAAAAATATCTACTCCTCACAAGATTGACTTCTTTTAATGAAAAGCCCGAATCTTATTTAGCATGGAAAACTAGCTTCAAATCTGTCATGAACGATCTCGGTGTTACCGCTTTTGAAGAAATAGACATGCTCGTAAAGTGGCTCGGACCTGAATCTTCAAAATACGCAAACAGCCTAAGATCAGCAAACGTCAGAAATCCAGCTAACGGCTTAATACGAATCTGTGAAAGATTAAACGAACGTTATGGAAGTCCTCAAATGGTGGAAACTGCCCTAAAAGCTAAATTAACATCCCTTCCAAAAATAACTTATAAAGACAATCATAAGTTTTATGAACTTTCTGATATACTATCTGAAATTCAGTCAGCTAAGAAGATGACCATTACAGTGCACTTCTTAGTTATTTTGACACATCCTCCGGGGTAATACCTATTGTAAGTAAGTTACCAGTTGCTGTGCAAAACAAATGGACATCTACTGCAAAGAAATACATGAAGGACTACCACGTAGCCTTCCCCCCTTTTTGTGTATTCACAGAATTTATAAGAGACATTGGTTGCACTATGAATGATCCCAGTTTTAACTACTCACAACAAGAAAATACCACTCATTCATCCAGAAATCCACGTCATGCACCCATTTCTGTCAAGAAAACTGATTTCTCTGATGTTCCCATGCCAAGCATAAATAAAACACGAAATAAAACAGAGTTATGCCCCCTGCATAACACTAAACATTCATTAGATAAATGTACCGTTTTTAAGGACAAAACTCTATTTGATAGAAAGAAATTTCTACATGAAAACAAGATGCTGCGGATTATGAACCTAACGAAAACTCCAACATCTCCTCATCCATGAACACCCATGGTGGGGAGGGGGACAAGAAAGAAGTAGTCACATCCAAATGCACTCAAGTCTGCGGAGAAAACTTCAACGGCTGTTCATGCGCCAAAATAACTTTAGCCAAGATTTATAATGTCAACAGACCAGATAAATTTATTCATGGCTACATCGTTCACGACGATCAGAGCAACCAGACCCTCGGTAAATCACAATTCTTTGACTTTATGAACATTCCTCAAAATCAGACACAATCTTTCAAACTATCATCATGTTCTGGTACCCAGACAATGACAGGAAGAATTGCATCTGGTTTCATGGTAGAATCTCTAGATGGCACAACACAAATGCAACTTCCAGCTGTAATTGAATGCAATGATATACCAGACAATAGGGAAGAGATACCCACACCTAATGTAGCTCGCCACCACCCTCATTTGTCTGACATTGCTGATAAAATACCAAAATTGGAAGTAGAGACACCTGTTCTACTATTAATAGGCCGTGACTTACCTGAGGCACATCATGTTCTGCAACAACAAACTGGTCCAAGGAATACACCCTTTGCCCAGAAACTAAACCTTGGTTGGGTGATAGTTGGGGAAGTGTGCCTAGGAAAACAGCACCTTCCAACAACTGTCCACGTCAACAAGACCTACATCTTAAATAATGGACGGACTTCAACTTTACCTCCATGTCCGAACAACTACGAGGTTAAAGAACTTTCATATTTAAAGTATGATACTGACAACATAGCTTATTCAGTATTTCAAAGAACAAAAGACGATGAAATACTTGGACCTTCCAGGGAAGATAAAACATTCATAGAATTAATGGATCGCGAATTCTTTAAAAATTCTGATGGATATTGGACTGCTCCACTTCCTTTTAGAGATCCACGACCAAAGCTTCCAAACAACCGACCTCAAGCGGTTAAAAGATCCAAATCACTGGATTACAGCCTTAAAAAAGATCTTCTTAAACACGAACACTTTGTCAACTTTATGAAAGACATCTTTGATAATGGACACGCAGAAATAGCTCCACCACTACAACAAGATGAAGAATGCTGGTACCTACCGATATTTGGTGTGTATCACCCACACAAGCCACATCAAATTAGAGTTGTCTTTGATTCGTCTGCCAAACATGAAGGTCACTCTCTTAACAGTGTGCTACTATCAGGCCCTAATTTAACTAATGAACTATTAGGAGTACTTATGAGATTCCGAAAGGAAACCATCGCTATTTTTGCGGACTTGCGCCAGATGTTCTATTCTTTTTATGTGAAGCCAGAACACAGAAACTTTCTTCGTTTTCTGTGGTATCGGAACAACGATCTTGATCAACCTCTTATTGAATACCGCATGCGAGTCCACGTATTTGGCAACAGCCCATCGCCTGCCGTTGCTACTTACGGTCTACGTAAAACTGTCGAAAACACTGATCCTGACGTTGTCGAGTTCGTCAAGAAAGATTTCTATGTAGACGACGGCTTAACCTCATTTTCTAGCCAGCAACAAGCTATAGACGTTCTCAAACGAACTCAACGAATTCTACTTGACAACGGAAACTTGCGTCTTCACAAAATCGCATCTAATTCTGAAGAAGTTCTGTCTGCATTCCCTACATCCGATCTCGCCAAAGATTTAAAGGACTTAGATCTTAGAAATGACATCCCTCCGATACAGAGAAGCCTTGGCTTATATTGGGACATATCTTCCGACGTCTTTACCTATCGTTTATCTGACTTCAATAAACCACTTACCAGAAGAGGGCTGCTTTCTGTCGTCAACAGTTTGTTCGATCCCATCGGATTTATATCACCGGTCGTCATCAAAGGGAAGATACTCTTGCGTGATCTTGTTTCCGGAACTACAGATTGGGATGAACCTATACCAACTGACAAGTTATCAGATTGGACACAGTGGGTGAGCTCTTTAAAGCACTTAGAGAACTTCAACATTCAACGAACTTACGGTTCAACCTCATACAGTGAAACTGTCACTCGAGAAGTTATTATTTACAGTGACGCATCTGAAAAAGCTATAGCAGCAGTTGCTTACCTAAAAACTGCTGATCTACATGGTCAAATTCATATTGGCTTCGTGTTCGGAAAGACTAAAGTAGCACCAAAGCACGGACACACCATACCACGATTGGAATTATGTTCCGCAGTTATGGCTGTCGAAATTGCAGAAATCATTTCGCACCAGCTTGACATTCCGGCACAACAATTTAAATTCAGATCAGATAGTCGCGTCGTATTGGGCTACATTTACAACCAAACACGTAGATTTTACATTTACGTCAGTAATCGTGTCGATCGTATAAGAAAATTCAGCAAACCTGAACAATGGTCTTACATTGCCACCGACAACAATCCAGCTGATCAAGGTACTAGATGTATTCCAGCTCAAGATTTGCAAGAAAGTTCATGGTTGACAGGTCCAAAACATCTCAGAACTCCTGATCTAACAGCCACAGATCTGGAGTTTACTCTCATCGACCCTGAAGAAGATACTGAAATCAGACCAGTCATTTCAGTCAACAAAACTTCGGTCACTTTTCAGCTTGGAAGTCAACGCTTCACCAAGTTCTCTACTTGGACTTGTTTGGTAAGGGCTATTTCACATCTAAAGCACATAGCCCAATGTTTTAAAATAAACACTGCTACCTGTAAAAACTGGAACTCATGCGACCTGTACAAATCAGTTCAGCTATTCGAGGAATCAGAGTTACTAATCATCAAGACTGTTCAACAAGAACTCTACAGTGAAGAAATAAGATGTATCAAAGGAGAAAAACCTCTACATCGAAACAGCCCGATTATCTCCCTTTGTCCTGTAATAGATAAAAATGGACTGCTCCGGGTAGGAGGTCGTTTAAACAAATCAACATTGCCTCTTGTAGAAAAGAACCCAATCATAATATCAGGAAAACACTACACATCGACCCTGTTAATCAGACATTATCAGGAATCTGTACACCACCAGGGACGACACTTCACAGAAGGTGCGCTTAGAGCTAATGGTTTTTGGATAACAGGAGCCAAGCGCCTTATCAACTCGATTCTTCATGAATGTGTCAAGTGTAGACGACTACGTGGAGATGTTACACAACAAATCATGTCAGATTTACCTAGTGACAGACTTCAACCTTGTCCTCCTTTTACCTGTGTAGGGCTGGATGTATTTGGTCCTTGGCAGATTGTCACTAGAAGAACCAGAGGCGGTCAAGCAAATAGCAAAAGATGGGCACTTTTGTTTACTTGTCTTGTTTCAAGATGTGTACACATCGAAGTTATCGAAGAAATGAGCACTTCGTCCTGTATTAATGCTATTCGCAGGTTTATTGCGCTCAGAGGACCCGTCAAGGAATTTCGATCTGATAGAGGAACAAACTTTATAGGATCAACGGAACCACTTCAAATAGATTCTGTTAACGTAGAAGACGGTCCAATGAAAAACTTTCTTTATAACAGTGGTGTAACATGGAAGTTCAACTCACCACACACTTCACACGCGGGTGGGGTGTGGGAGCGTATGATCGGAATATCACGACGCATACTAGACTCTATGCTCCTCGATAATAAATACAAGAACTTAACACACGAAGTTTTATCTACGTTTATGGCCGAAGTTTGCATCATAATAAACTCGCGCCCTATTACAGCAGTATCAACGGATCCAGAATCGCCTACAATTCTAACTCCATCCGTATTACTCACACAGAAAACTTCTTCATCTACAATAGAGAACGTGGAAAACTTGGACATCCGGGAAATGTACAAGTCTCAGTGGAAGTACGTCCAGGTCCTAGCTGAGCAGTTTTGGCTTAGATTCCGTCGCGAATACCTACCAACTTTACAGAACAGACGAAAGAGGTGCAATAAACTTACGAATCTTAAAGTTAATGACTTTGTGCTCTTAAAAGATAAAAACATTCAGCGTACAGACTGGAATACCGGACTTATTACAAAAGTTTTTCCGTCACAGGACAATTTAGTCAGAAAAGTAGAAGTGAAAGTTATCCGGGATGGCAAACCATGTCATTACACACGTCCAATTACTGAAATTGTGCTATTGTTATCTGACACTAATGTTTAACAACATTGTAACTTTATTACAAATACTCCGTGGTGATATTTTCATATCAGGTGGGGAGTGTCATGTTACCATATTTTCAAAATCTTCAATTTACCGTTATAATTATGTGTGGTCTCAATCCATTCATCCATTGTCTAACCTAGTTATGTCCCTTTGTTTTTACTCTAGAATTTTCTTTGCAAGAATAACAACCTTTGGGCTCCGGTCCACATTTGAGTCAATTATAGCTAACCATAGTGTAAGTTTTAAATATAAATGGTAACAAAATGCTCATAAACCATTCTTGATACCAGATTTCACCTTTCTTTTATGTGTTATTAATATGTATGCTTTAAATTGTATTTTTTAAAATGTAAACGAACCGTCCTAACTGAGCGGCTTTATCACGTGGTCCTAGCAAGTTAAACGTGAAGCATTATACAATTATTCTCCCTATATTTATATATCCAGACTTGTTCATGTGCACCATGGGTCCCCTAAGACTGATTATTAAGTTTTGCTCATTTTATGTTTGTACGGAGGCCTAGGTGTGCAACAGAAACCATTTCAAATTTGTTTTTCTTATATTTATGTAACCGTTAAGTACATCAGTTGCATTTTTATATTTTCAGCTTTTTACCGCATATTCCATCATCATTATCACCATGTATCCTGTTATTAATGTTGCACATTAAAAACCTGTGATCAAATTGATGGTTGTTGTGGTTATACTAGCTGTAAGTTCCCTCACATTCTCACAGAATAAGGGCGAGGCAGAAAATAATGGATTATTTACACAACAGGTGGGACACTTAAACATCTAGTAGTTAGAATAAGGCTTTTTTTTTTCGGAACCTGTCAAGCTAGCAAGAGTGTTATTATCCCTTTAAGTGTATACATCACTTTTAAGACATCACGGCTCTTTTAGCTGTGGCTACGAGCAACGAGGCAATAAATACAATAACACCTTAAAGTTTTACTTTGAACAATCAAATTTGAACATGAGGGAACGAAAAAAGTAAACAAAAACAATAATAAAAGATATTGGAATTAGTGCGTTTTTTCTTTAACTTATACTGATTACATACTATTCCAAAATTATTTTAATAAGCCATAGTCCGATTTATTAGTCTCGGTCACCCAGAACCCCCTAGTTTTCAACATACGGAGGGTCTGGGTCGGTTCTCAATTTTTGACGAAAATTTACTGGATAATCTACCCTATAAAAAACAAAACTCCCGGTTACGCATGGGCAATGGTACCTTTTGGCTACAGTCTCGGTAAGTGATAGATATTGCGAAGCCGGGCCGATTTTGCTAGATTTTATTGGCTAAAGCCTCGGAAAGTGATAGATAATACGAAGCCGGGCCGATTTTGCTAAATTCTATAGAGCGAGACAGAAATATACCCACAATTCACTTGGCACGTCTATTATTAGAAACAAAATAAAACGAGAAAATATCATGCATCGCGATGAAGAATTAAGAAGATTGTGAGAAGCCGTACATCTGATTCATAACGAGAGAAAATTACCATTTCAAACCTTTACAAACAAAATTTTAGAGGGTGTCATTGCATTCGGCAAACCTCGACAGATTCCGGTACTCTCCGTAACCTACATCTAGACTCGGATGTATGATAGTAATTGATATGTACCTACGACCATACATTTGCGATGCGGCTAGTCAACTACCGATTTACTTCAACAGGAAAACGTGCCGCTTTCACAAAATAGTCCCAAAATGGCGTCTTTTCTAGACATAATCTCTATGGGGGCAGCGGGGGCAGCCATTTTCTAGTTTGTTGATATAATCTCCATGGCCATGGGGGCAGCCATTGTTTATCCGGGTCCTTTAAAATAGTTCCAAACTGGCGGACTTCATCATACAGCCGAGTCTAGATGTAGGGCACCGGAATCTTTCGAGGTTTGCCGAATGGGTGTCATTGTTGACAAGCGACATGTTTTGATAGATTCAGTACGTGGTAACTTAAAAGACTGGATAATCCAGTCAATGACCGACTTTCCGTCAAATTTTGAGGACCCATCCAGACTAATATTCGTAGAATATTTGTTTGGATGATAGAGACTACCGATTTATACGCATAGATATCCTATAAAGACTAGATAGGCCAATAGCTACTGACTTCCGGTAGAATAGAGACGCCATATTGGAAGTTGCTACTCGTTAATTGGTTGGTTAGAGTCTGTCAAAACAATGAGTGCATAACATAAGCACATGTTCATTTATTTACAATGCCACGGGCGTTCTCGGGCTTAGTGTAGACCGTTAAATTGTAATTTAGCCCTCAGAGCTATCATTTGGCCATATCCGGGGTCTAGGTTTAGTTTCTTCGATCCACACTCATCATCCCATGATGCATATATATCAAACCTTGAAACCGCTGGGTGTAAATATGCTAGTAATGTAAACAAGGCAAAGTGAAAGTGGCCGTGCGTGGTACTGTTGTTGACGATTCATAATATTTGTGTCTTCTGTTAGTTACTAGCGGTGAAATGCGACACTGGAATCGGTTTTTATCATTTGTAGGCCTACCTTTTCTTGACCATATGAAATAATTCGCTTTGTGATCAGTAATCAAAATAATGGTAACAGACTGACACTTGTACAACCTATTATAATTATACATGTGTAGTACGTATAGGCCTATAATTACACAGTCACAGCCTATTCTAAGATTCTGTCAAGATGTCTCAATGATGATCATGGGTAAATATATTGGTAGGCCTAACTGTTTTTAACACAAAGTTAAATTGGAGAATAAAACTTCAAAGCCCACCTGATACAACTTACAACTTACAAGCCATATATAGAAATAGAAAACCTGATCAACACTCAAACAAATTAAATGAAATGGGGTTTATAATGTCCTACTTCTCTGCCCCGATTGGAATAATCAAGACGGGTCACTCATACAAAATCAACAACCACAACTTTTTGGAACCCAGCAGGTAGGCGAAGAAGTAAATTAGAAAAAATCAATGCAGAATTTAACTTTTATTTAGCAGAAATGAACTTTCCAATACTGGAATGATTCAATAACTATAAAATTTCTTAAATTTGTGATAATAGTTTTTTCAAACACAATTTATGTAATATTATTTTTTATATAATTTGATTAATCATTTTTTTATTTAAAGATGCATTATGTAAGAGCTAAATCTGCCTATAGCAGGTCTTTTTTCTGGCTTTAAATGTAATAGGCCTATAAAATTATTATTTAGACATATACATAACAAGGCCATAAACTCTTTTGTCTAGACCACAGGATGTCTCCAATTTTATGTAGATTAGAACATCGCATCCATTAAATAATAATATCACTGTAATGTCCAATTAAGCACCCTTTAGTCTAGCGGTCTGGGTGTACTTGTCTTCATTAGTATACTATAAATTTATGTTGGGTTAATCGGGTCTACTCGAGCTTTGGTGTTGCCTAGCAACTGCACTTCTGCAGGGTGATGGTGGCAGGTGACAAACAAGTGTGGAGGAGAGCGGGCTAGATATTAATTTTTTTACCGTTTGAACGTCTGTATTGTATTTTATTATGCGTGAGTGGATGAGTGGATTACATAACTGTGAACATTTCTCCGCGAAATGACTGTGAACCTTTTGTTATCATCGTTTGTGAATTTGTGACTTAGTTTATAATACATTTGTAAACTTCTGCTTCGTTGACTCTTTTTATTAAGGGACAAACCGCTCGTGCCTGGGAATTCCTCTCTTGCCCCTGACAAGAACGGTGCAGTACGTGAACGGACGCGTATGAAACTGTTATCCCACTCTGCCGCCTCCTATATGAGTAAAAAATTACTAGTTTATTGACATCTGGAAATGGATTTATACGTGTCAATAATGTGAAAACTTTGGTGAACTGTGATTGTGAAACGGTTCCAGTGCCGGTATTATAGTTAATATGTCTGAAGTTAGTGAAGTGAATAATGACAATGACAACGTGTCTGCAAATCTTAGTGCCGGGGAACTCAGACTAAGTCGTATACAAACAGAAATAAATTTACGTGCTAAGCTTCGTGCCGCCAGTGAAATAGAGGATATGCTCGGAAAATATTCATCTACTCCGGAAAGTGAGGTGACCTTTAAACGGCCTCAAATTAAAGAGCCTTTACAAATGAACAGAAGTCAGAATAGACGAAATGTGTCTAGTGATGATAGCCTTGTGAAAAACGACAATCCTGTGACATGTGACCCAGAGGAAATCCACGAAACAAGTGCCACGGAGTGTATTTCTTCCAACCTGAATCCGGGTGCGAAACATTTAGTCCCAGCAACTAAAGAACAATCAAATTCCACACAGGATTTGGTAAAAGTGTTCCAACAGCTCGTTGAGCACCAAAAGGATCAAGTCTTGCCAGATCAAGAAATTGAACCGTTTTCCGGAACGGATGTACTTCTTTATCAGACATTTATAAATAATTTTGAAGTGATAATTGAAAATAATACAGAAGACCCCTCGAGAAGATTGCAGTTTTTGTTGAAATACACAGTAGGAGAAGCGTATGATTTAATTCAGTTTACACCCTTAATCAAAGACCCAGCAGATGCCTATGCTGAGGCAAGACGTTTATTGCAACGAGATTTTGGAAACCCTCAACTTGTTGCATCATCTTTTATTTCCAAAGCTGAAACATTTGAAAAAATTAAAAACGGTGACAAACTTGCGCTAAGAAAATTTGCTATATTCTTAGTAAATTGTGTAAAAACGAAACAAAATAACAGTGACATGGATACCATGGACGGGAATGACTTCATAAAGATGCTTTGCAGTAAACTACCATTTAAAACGGTGACAAACTTGCGCTAAGAAAATTTGCTATATTCTTAGTAAATTGTGTAAACACGAAACAAAATAACAGTGACATGGATACCATGGACGGGAATGACTTCATAAAGATGCTTTGCAGTAAACTACCATTTGGAATTCAGCAAAAATGGATTGCCCAAAATGGGAAAATACGTGAAAATGAAAATAGAAGTGCGAATCTAACAGACTTTGAAGCCTTTGTCGGCCTTCTTTCAAGGAATGAAAATGACCCACGTGTGAGTGGTTTAGGCTACCAACAGGCTCCAAGATCTACTCAACAGTTAAGTAGCGCAAAACCCAATATTACACCGAGAAAGGCCTTTACGACACAAGTAAAACCTGTGAGTGACAGTGAACCACAAAAGGGAAATTTGGCAGCAACCCCACCTTGTTTATATTGTGGTCAAGATACTAGACACTGTTTACTTGACTGTAGAAAGTTCGCATATCTTTCTTGTGAAGCTAAATCGGACGCCATTAGAAAACTAGGCCTTTGTTATGGGTGCCTTAACCCAGGCCACATGAAAGACACATGTAAAAATAAACAATGGGTACACTGTAAGTTTTGCACTAGATCCCATATGACGGTAATGCATGATACGTCAAAAGATTAAGCGAGTGATACAAGTCCTAAAGCAAGGATTGTTAAATCATCTTGTGCAATGACAAACTCACTTGACAAAAACGGTGAACGTGATCCTTTAATGGCGATTTTGCCAGTTAAAGTTAAAGCCCCGGCTAGTGGATATAGTATCAATACATATCTTTTCGTGGACAATGGATTTAGTTCTGTATTTGTAACTGATGAGCTCAGTGATGCTCTGTGTTTGAGAAATAAGACTGTCGATTTATCCGTGAAGACTGTAAACGATGAGAAAACTGAAAAATCAGGTCATATTACTGATCCCATTCATGTAAGTAATTTAAAGGGAGATAACCCATGTGAAATTAATTCAGCTTACATAAGGGAGACAATGCCTGTGACCTTGGAAGATGCGCCGACCCAGAGTGACCTTGCCAAATGGAAGCATTTACGTGACATTAAATTGCCAAAATTGTCTGGCATTTGTATTCCAAACGTGTCCATCATGATTGGAATGGGTGTTCCACCAGCAACAACACCTCTAGAAATAATTAAAGGTGAAATCGGTGAACCATATGCAATTCGGTCGCCATTAGGACATTTATTTTATGGTTTACCTGGAAAACTTACATCTGTAAATCAGACGTCCGTTAATTTTTGCCAAATTGACGGCAATCTTGAAAAACAAGTCAAAAAGTACTTTAACTTAGAATTCAGTGAAAGACTGTGTGATGAGAAACCGTGTATGTCTAAAGAAGACAAAAACTTTATGGAAATCGTGGAAAAAACAACAGTTTTCGAAAATGGTCATTATAAAATGGATATACCCTTTCGTGATCCCACAAAGACGGTGCCAAATAATAAAGTTCAGGCGGAATTATTTACATTTCGATTACGCAAGAGGTTATCTGCTGACAAAAAACTATGTGAACAATATGTGAGTTTCATGGACAAGCTCGAGATAAACAATTATTGTGAAAAGGTGCCAATCTTTGACCTTCAAAGAAATGATGGACGTGTGTGGTACTTGCCACATCACCCCGTGATCAATCCTAAAAAACCAGACAAAGTTCGGGTGGTTTTTAATTGCCCGGTGGAATATAAGGGTGTTTCATTAAACAATCTCATCTATCCTGGACCAAATTTAATGAATGGACTCTTAGGTGTTATTTTACGTTGGAGACAATATCCAGTGGCTATAATGGCTGATATTGAAACTTACTTTTATAGAACTCGTGTATCAGCAAAGGACACTGATATGCTACGATTTATATGGTGGCCAGGTGGTGACTTAAATGAAAAACCAGTCGAGTATCGTATGCTGGTTCATATCTTCGGTTGTGTAAGTTCGCCTAGCTGTTGTAATTATGCTCTTAAACGTGTAGCTAGTGACAACGTGAACTCCATAAGTGACTCTGTGGCTCAATCTATAGAGCAGGACTACTACATGGACGATCTTGTGAAATCGGTAGAGAGTGAAGAAGACGCCATTGAGCTTGCTCGGGAAATGAGTGACATTTTGAAATCATGTGGATTCTATTTAACTAAGTGGATATCCAATAGCAGGAACTTTCTTAAAACTGTGCCCCAAGCTGAGTTAGTAGAATCATCTAAAACTTTAAATTTTGACATCGACGAGTTACCTACCCAGAGAACCTTGGGTGTGAAATGGTGCGCAGAAAGGGACAAAATTAAATTTGAAGTGAGTGAAATAAATACTAAGTCTACACGTAGAAACATTCTGTCAGTAATGAGCTCAATTTACGATCCAATAGGTTTTGCCTCACCTTTTGTACTCCGTTGCAAAATAATCCTACAAAATTTGTGTCGTCTTAAACTGTCATGGGATGAGACCATTCCTGAGGACAATAATAGCCAATGGAAATCGTGGCTCAGTGATCTACCCAATTTAGAACACTTCGCAATTGACAGGTGTCTAAAACCAAAATCTTTTGGAGCTGCAGTGAAAATACAACTACATCATTTTGCAGATGCTTCCGCTGAAGCTTATGCTAGTGTTTCTTATGCAAGATTTGTGAATGAGCAAGGTGACATACATGTAGCTTTTCTACTTGGACGCTCACGAGTGGCGCCTCTACGATCTCATACTATTGTGAAACTTGAGCTGTCTGCAGCTACCTCCTTAGTGAGAATCAACCATATGTTAACCCGTGAACTTTCCATTCCCGTGGATGAAGTGTATTTCTGGACTGACAGCCAGACCGTGTTAAAATATATTGCAAATGAAACCATTCGCCATCAAGTATTCGTATCTAATCGTCTCGCCGTCATTAGAGACGGTTCTGATCTCGATCAGTGGCGTTACGTTCCGTCGAAGCTTAATCCTGCAGATCACGCGTCGCGAGGATTATCAGCTGATAGTTTGGATTCTGTGAACTGGATATCAGGCCCAAAGTTTTTAATGTGTTCCTCTGACTCGTGGCCTGTTAATTCTTGTGAATACAATGTGTCGGAAAATATGTGTAATGATAAAGATATCTTTGTGAATTCTATTAAGATCTCTCAATTAGCTAAAAATATCATTGATCGTTTGATGTCTCATTATTCAGAGTATATTCGATTATTACGTGGTGTATCGTGGTTACTGCGCCTGAAGAATATTCTTAAATGTAAAATACAAAATCGTGATATCCCACAAAGTTTGTGTTCTAAGTCCTTATCAAATGAGGAAGTGTTAATTGCAGAGTGTGCTTTGCTTTACTATGTGCAAAAATGTGAATTCGTTGAAGAATTTGAATCATTGGAAAGCCAGTCTTCTAATGTCAAATTGAAAAGTTCTTTGGCCAATTTAAATCCAAAGATTGTGGATAACCTAATCTGTGTTGGTGGACGATTGCAAAATGCATCGATTCCAGATACTGCTAAGAATCAAATAATATTGCCTAAAGGTCATATTGTGTCTCGATTAATCGTAAAAGAATGTCATAAGAAAGTCGGTCATCAGGGCAGAAATCACACACTTGCTCAGATCAGACAAAAATACTGGATAATCCGGTCTGGTGTTTTAGTTAAGAATGTGATACGTAATTGTGTTGTTTGTAAAAGGCTAAATTCACGTGTCGGCCAACAGCAAATGGCCGATTTACCTACCTGTAGGGTTCAGTCAGACCAAAAAGCATTTTCGTGCACCGGTATTGATTTCTTTGGTCCTTATGAAATAAAGTTAGGTCGTTCATTAAAGAAACGATATTGTGTAGTGTTTACATGTTTTAGCTCTCGGGCTATACATATAGAAGTAGTTAAATCTTTAGATACTAGTTCTTGTGTAGCGGCGATTCGTAGGTTTATGTCTCGTCGTGGTGTACCCAAAGACTTTTATTCTGACAATGGCACTAATTTTGTTAGTGCAAATAAAGAGATGTCAAAAAGTGTTAAAGAGTTGGATCAAGAAACATTTCGCAATCTGGGTATTCAATTTGAGTTTAATTGGAACTTTAACCCACCCGCAGCATCACACCATGGTGGTGTATGGGAAAGGATGATCAGAACAATAAGAAAAGTGCTTCAAGCAATTCTTAGTGAACAATTTCTAAAATCTTGCCAAAACGAGGAACAATTACGGACACTTATGTGTGAGGTCGAGTCTATCATAAATTCTAGGCCTTTAACTCGTGTATCAGAAGACCCAAATGACTTAAGTGTAATAACACCGAACTCTCTGTTATTATTAGAACCGGTCGTGTCTTATCCTCCTGGACTATTTTGTGATCGTGACAATTACGCCAAACGACGCTGGCGGCAAATGCAATATTTAGCAGACTTATTCTGGAAGAGGTGGACTATAGAATATCTTCCGTTACTTCAGCAACGTCAGAAATGGTTGCAGCCAAAACGTAACTTTCAAGTTGGTGATGTTGCTTTAATCGTAGACGATAATAATCCAAGGTGCTCATGGGTTAATTCTTGAGACTTATCCTAACAAGAATGGTCTTGTAAGGAGCGTAAAATTGAGAACCCAGTTTAACACTTTGGTCCGTCCTATCGCCAAGTTACGCTTGTTATTAGAACAGGCACGGATCCAGAGGGGGGCGGAAGGGACGTACGCCCCCCCTTTTTTTGCTGACCACGCCCCCTATCTTACGATTTTATTAATTAAGTCCACAGAATTGCTTCTTTGAAGTATGAATTCTGAAAAATTTTCTTGGACGAGGGTAGGGGGAGACCGTCTTTCCCTCGTGCACCCTTACCCCCTTCAACTGGATACAGACCGGGATAATCCTCGGGCTTCGCCCTCGATCTCATCGGGCTACGCCCTCATCCCGCCCCCCCTATCTCCAAACCCTGGATCCGTGCCTGTTAGAAGGAGTAGAAGCATAGAACTGCAAGAATAAACTTTCGTGAAAACATTGTGAACTGTGAAAAAAAAAATGTGAACTGTGAAAACATTGTGAACTGTGAAAACATTGTGAACTGTGCAAAACACACTACGTGAACATATGAGTTAACTTCGTGAACTTACTATCATTTAGTAATGTGAAAATTCCTTATCCATATTTTATTGTTATAATCACAATGTGTTAGGACAGTGATGTGTGAACTAGGGTTTAGGACTGCCTGTGAATTGTTTTGTTTGCTTTTGTTTATTTAATATTATGTTCCCATTTTGTTTTAGAAATTATTTGTGTATTTGATTTGGACATTTTTGTTATGTATCTTATCTCTTGTGTTCCGATAAGATAGGGGCCGGGATGTAATGTCCAATTAAGCACCCTTTAGTCTAGCGGACGTATTATTACATCCGGGGGAGCTTTAGCGGGTCTGGGTGTACTTGTCTTCATTAGTATACTATAAATTTATGTTGGGTTAATCAGGTCTACTCGAGCTTTGGTGTTGCCTAGCAACTGCACTTCTGCAGGGTGATGGTGGCAGGTGACAAAAAAGAATTTTTTACCGTTTGAACGTCTGTATTGTATTTTATTATGCGTGAGTGGATTACATAACTGTGAACATTTCTCCGCGAAATGACTGTGAACCTTTTGTTATCATCATTTGTGAATTTGTGACTTAGTTTATAATACATTTGTAAACTTCTGCTTCGTTGACTCTTTTTATTAAGGGACAAACCGCTCGTGCCTGGGAATTCCTCTCTTGCCCCTGACAAGAACGGTGCAGTACGTGAACGGACGCGTATGAAACTGTCATCCCACTCTGCCGCCTCCTATAATCACCTTAGCGGTTGGTGGATAATCGGGACTTCGCTTATTATCTTGGGAATATATTGATTAACAATGGATACCACATGCATGCTATTTCTTCTCAACATTTCCAACGCTCATAATGCGACCAGAATAAAGTAATTTGACCTAAATTTTCAATATATTCATTTTAAATTATTTATTTTTAAACTATTATAGTGAGAATGGTCAGCTCTTTGTCTAAATCTTAAATAATGCATCTTTAACCAATAATCACGTAAATCATTTAATTTTGATTAATTTAAAGTAGCTAAATCTCTATTCTTTTGCACCTAAAATGGATTAAAATGGGTAAAAAAAGCATATATTAATGTAATATGAGTGTATATAAACTGCTTGACATTTAACATATTTTTAACATTTTAATTGTAACTTCAAATCAGTTATTTTTGTTGAAATAATTAGTGTACAGTCCAAATTTAATGACAATCGCCCACGTCTGTTAAGTCCAGTCTACACCACTCGTGTTTTGATTTTAAAACGTTCATTGTGTCTTAAATACTGGATAGCAGGAGCCCTTATCTTATGTTCACGGCAAGATCACCCGATTGAAGAGGCGTTTGTGCAGTCGAAATTATGCTGTTGAAAGGGGCCAAGTTAATAATTCATAACTTAAGTTATAATTTGCGACTCTTGAAGCGCTGGCAAAAAAAGACCAATCAAAACCCGGGACGGACCGGGTTGAGGAGTTTGCGCAGAAGCCTGCGATTGGTTAATTGTACAAAATGGCGTTGTCAGATGTTGCCGTTGGTGAACAGCCACAGGTAAGCCTAGACGAAGGCACAATACTACTACTAGATCTTTGATTATCCGAGAAATATCTTTCCCTAGGGTAAGGGTTCGGGTTAGGTTCATAAATTACATGTCAAACGTACAAATTGAAACTGTAACAACAGTGGATTGTGGCTAAAACTATTCAGTATTCTGAAGTGAAACTGAAAGGCTTAGCGGTAAGGGTTAGAATAGAATTGTGCCAATTATTCCGCAATTGTGGGTATATAAATACTATAAACACGGGAAGATATTTCTCAGATAAACAAAGATCTAGTATCGCATAAGTGGCGAACGGTCATTTTTTTCGTATAATATTATGAGTATGACAAGGCAGGCAGCGGTATTCCGATCACGTGATACTCGATGACGTTCGTAAAAATGGCATTCCCTACCCTACTGTAATAGACTACAATGAAACTAGATAGTAGATAACAAATCATTTCTTAACCCTCTGTGTTTCGGGATGACTTTGGGTCTCATTACAACAAACGTTGCAAGCCCGGTTGTGAATCATTACCGGGTCTTTTACACCAAATTGATAGCATTTTTGATCGAAACAATATTGATTATTTTTATATTAATAAACACCACTACAATTAAGGATTTTATTGTACCTGGAACGGTTACAAATCGTTGTATTTAAAATCAAGGCGTTAAACCGTTACTAATACCACCATCTTATATTTTGATAGTCTCTATCATCCAGACAAATATTCTACGTACGTTGAAGACTAGGGGGTTATGGGAGACTGATATTTTGACAGCTGTCATTTTGGAACGTGAAAATGATGGCTGCCAATCGTAGCTAAAAACAAGCACATCAGTATATCTCAACGTTTGTAGCTACGTTCTCGTAGCTAGCTGTCACTGTACCCGGTACCGCCGAAGTCTGCGAAAAATCACATACTGCTAGCATATGCATTGGGTCTGTATGATGTTAAATCCCATTTCATTTCTCTATGAACGGGAATCGTCCTAAAGAATCACATTGTGAATTACTATGCTTACGCTTTCTTTCAAACTTCTTTCCTTACTGCACACAGCGTCCCACTACGTCATACTTCCAAGAGAGAGAGTGACACTGTCCCGATTACCCACGTGATCATTTTGGGGCGGGACTTATCGATCAGACACCGCTTTTTTTAGAAAACCGACTAAAAATATCCCAACACCTGTGTTTTATGTAAACACTCCATGTCGCTTACATTGGCTTAAAAGCGATAAATAATAAATTATGTGCTATGGGTAATTGTAATACATTGTAAAATGTCTTTAGAATTTCAATCTGTTTACCTTAAAAACAAGGTTAGATACTCCTAAATTTGATTTTCGCAAACAAAACCGCCTGTGAAATTAACTGCCATAGGGGGCGCCATATTGAATAATTAGGGAACTTTTTTGTCATTAAGCTATGTTTTGACATTTTTCATACACACAACAGCTAAATAAACTATTTAATTTCATTCAATAGAAGATAAACAAAATACTTCTAACAATTTCTAAAAGCATACTCATTACTCACTGTAATCGACTTAAATCGTCGATGTAGAAATTAAAATGTCGGCTAATTAGGTAAGGGCCTGTTCTCAACTGGAGCTAGCTGTAGATAGGCAGCCTAAGTTTGGGATGACTCCTTCCTTTCCTGCGATCTTTTGGACAAGGTTCAAGGTCAACCGGTGTGAAATGGTGCCATTTTTAATATTAGATACTTATCTTATAATAATAGGCTAGGAAAATCCATAATACGAGGTACCGGTATCTTAATTTATTTTTTTTAAAAGGGCAGACCTAAACTGGGAATAGAACTTATCCAAAGACTTGGTTGAGAGAGAGAAAGTCTCTTGAGAGGGAATTGGGGTTTAAGGTTAAAGTGTGAGATCATAGTTAGACACCCGGAACACCCTCAGCAAATTTTAAGTCTCTTCGATCATGGCAAGTACTAGGTGTACAAAAGTTCATTAGCGCTGTCTTAACTTGTGAACTACTCGACAAAAACTTTTAAAAAACTACTTTAACTTTAACTAGCCTAGTCTACTACCAGTTAATACTAAACCTAAATTATTTCGGGACTAACATTGCTAAACTCACTTGCGCAATTTGGACAGTCAACAAACGCCATAGACTCGATGACATACTATGATCTAGATCTAGGCCTTTCCAAGCGCAAGTTTTAATTAATTTATTAATAATCCTTACCGTACTAGATTTGAAGTATATAACTATATAACTCTGGCACTCTGCTCTTTCTTGGCTAATGAAGAATGATTGAGCATATGTGATATGGAGATAGGGGCGCCTTCTCAACCTCGTGGGTTTCCTCCGGTTTCTTCCCACTGCTAAAGACCCCTACGGCCAAGCAAATTATTGAAATTAAATTAAACCATTTGTTAATCCTGAAATGACCTACATGTAGTTGTGTTGAGTGGATGTTGTTAAACCCCATTTCTCTCTCTCTCTCTCTATGAAGAAGATACATCAATATTATAACTTATGATGAGGCAAACAAATTTGTATGGACAGTGACACTAATGTAGCCTACCTACACTTTAGTCTTTCTTTTTTTGAATTTTAACTATCTAGGATGCGCAGGGTGTACTTATTCTTCTTAGAACATCTGATAGCCTAGTGATAGCACTTCTTGACCTTCTTGTTCACATTACCTGGTAATATCATTTTTGTTCTTCTTTTGCATTGTCAGAGAATAATTTGAATCGACCCCTAAAATAATTAAAAGTGTAGGCCTGTTCATATTCATAAAAGTGTTGCAGTTTACAGAGGAAAACGAAGAGCCCCATTGAATTTCAAGGATTTTTAAAAAATACTGCTCGAGTTATACTTATAGTCCTTGACATTAAATGTACCGGTATTGTAAACTAAACGTTAACATAAGGCAGAACTAGAAGTCAAATAAGTTGTTACTCGTGTGTTGTAAATGTTTTTATTACTGACAAAAGAAATGAATGTGATAACCCTTGTTGACTGCTCGGATGACTTAGCTGTTGTGGGCGTATGTTTCATTGCCTGGCAACCTATCTTTCTTTTAACTTATAGAACTCATTCCATAAAATATTTTAACAATATGACATTAAACTTTTATATTCTCTTCAGGTAATGTAATAATGGACATTCTCAATGCAACATTTTAAAGATTCATTATCAAGTGGTCAGGGAAGATGTTTATTGTGATCGCTTGCTGGTGCAGTAGATACAATGTTTAAGGTGTCTTTTATAGATGCATTATGTAAGTAAGAGCTAAATTTATCTAATGATGTTGGACTCTAATGTTATTAAAATTATTAATTAGACATATATTCACATGGCAACTTGAAAAGCCCATAATCAACCTTCTAGACCATCTAATGGTTGTGATTATGAACAGATTGAAATAGGATTGCCATTTAATAATTTAAAAATGGATATTCAAGATTTTGAGTACCGGTAATCTAGAAAGGCAACGACCACATTCAATTAAACAGTAGACCACAATGACCAGAAGTGCTTAGGTCTAGCTGTAGTAGAAATAAGATCACAAAGCTGGTCACCACAGTGGATTAAATGGGTAGCAGAGAGAGAGAAATGGGGTTTATTGTCCACTTCACTGAAACTATTTCAATTTGGGACTAACATATGGTTTGGATTATTTTGATAATTTGCTTGTGCGTAGGGGTCTTTAGCAGTGGGAGGAAACCGAAGAACCAAGATATAAAAAAACACGAGGGTGGACAAGCGACCCTACTCCTTGTCACATACAACCAGGCATTCGAAACCACGCCAGTTGACTCCATGACAGGCTTTATGATACAGCTTGGTTATTATAATACACACCTTGGTTATTATAATTTTACTTACTTTTTCTTCAGAAATACTATTTGTTTTTTTTACAGGAGTCAAGGCTGCTCCAAGAGTTGGAAGGCAACCGAAGAAAATCTGTATTAACCAAAAGTCACTAAACATATCAAACAACACAACAAAAAATACCAGAAGGGAAGTCTTCAACAACATATTATTGCTCCTAACTTTGCGCAAATAAGCTACATGATTAAATGATTTAATACACCCAACTTTGTATATGATGCAGTAACAATACATGTAAGTAGGCTACATTGGGATCTGTTTATCGATCATCACTACTAACATGTGAGCACTAAGCATATCTTGCAATGTCAACCACTTGTCAACAAATTGTTTCAAAACTTGGGATAATGTTTCTTTTGGGTCAAGGAAAATTGGGATTGAAGGAAGAGACAAGGAAAATGGGAGTATTTAAGGTGGAAAAATTGTTCACCATACATGGATTCAGGGCAAATAGAGAAAAATATGAATGAAATACTAAGATCTTGTGCCAAATGTTTAAAATTGTAATTTTTTTCAAAATGTGTAGATTATATTGTTACCACTTATGTTGTATATTTATGATCAGTTGTTAGAGAGAGTTTGCTGGAAATAACGGTTTTAGATGTACCTGACAAAATGTCAGGCACTAATGAAATAGTACCTGACATTTTCAACTAAGTGCCGGACATGTATTAATAATATCATTAAAAAAGACAAATCAGTGCCGGACAAAATGACAGGCACCAGAGGTTTTGTGTCTTGACAAAGCCTAAATCTGGGCTGGACATTGTCAGTGACAGGTGCCTTATTTCCAGGCTTGCATATAATGTTTTGAATGATCTAATGCTATTATTTAAATGCATGTGTTCTAGTTAGTATAATGTGTTGATAGATCAAATGCTATTATTGGCAGATTTCATGCTGAGATACATGTTTTGAGTTAAAAACGTTATTACGAAGATACAATGTTTTGACTTTTTTGTGTGTGTGGAATGATCTAAAGTTAGTATGATAAATGTGTTAAATAATATAATGTCAAAGACTCAATAGCTATGGTATTATAAAGATACATATTTTGATTAGTCTAATGTTAGTGTAAAGATGCATATGTTAAATGACTCATTTAAAGATCCATGTGTTTAAATTGTTAAATATGATGTTTGTTTAATAAAGTTTTAAGTGTATAGTATAGTTATTTAATTTTTATATGGACACATTTTCATGTTTAATAAAGTTTTAAGTGTATAGTATAGTTATTTAATTTTTATAGTGAACTCAATCGGCCCTTACAGAATTTTATTTTTTATTCCAACCGCTGACGCATTCTGTGATCTGATCGATTCAATCTTAAGATTACCATAGACACAAGAAAGGGCTTATTTATTTTTCTGCTATCTGTGTCACATGACAAAAACCCATAGGATTTTACTTACTGTATGACCACACAAACCTAGAGAGGATTTATCCTTTAAGACTTTCGCTAGTGTTAATCTCATTAGCAGTATTGTGCTAAACTTTGACTGAAATATTAAACATTTCGATTAAAGGGTGGATTTTCATATCAAAAGTCTGGATAGGGGTAGGTATTTATGTCTCTTTTCAACGGAAGGTAGGTTTTGGGCTGTAAATGGGGTTCTGTTGATGACATAAAGGGATGCAAAATGAAATGGAGTTTAATGTCCTACTGTTCTGCTCCTAAACTTGGCTAATGAAGACGGGCATACACCATACAGTGTGCTATGAGGGAAATTTTGCCCGGGTAGGGGCACTACGGCCAACTCTTATATCGAATTCCAACCGCCAAGGGATCTTTTACGTGCACACCAATGTGTACACGGGACCTCAGTTTTTACGTACCATTCGAACAACTAGACCTGTCCTTGCCAGGCCTTCGTATTTCATCACTGACAAGGAGAAACCACGCTGGTAAATATCAACAGGAAAGCTTGGATTTGGGCGCTAAGGGTAGCTCTGTTAAACAAATTGATTAAATATTTGTATAAAGGGATGAGTTTTGGCTGTAAATGTCGCTAGTTGCATACATTACAAATCATGGCAAAAGCTGTTCTGTTCAACTGATACTAGTGATATAGTAACTGTCTAGTCCGAGGGTTGGTTTTGGCTGTAAATTACGTGCGGTCACGCTAGTCGAATTCGTAAATGTCTGGTTCTAAGGTTAGGCTGTAAAAGTCCGTTAGATGCATACATTAGATATCTGAACAAAAGTCGCTCTGTTCAACTGATACAGTAAATGTCTGGTCAGAGATATCTTGGATATTCAATTGAAAGCGCCTAGTAGATCTAGGATCCCACACTTTATAATTACCAACCCCCAATTCGAGATTTCCCAGAGAATGTTAATAAAATTAGAACCATGGAAAGATCGTGTTAAAGGCATTTGCGCAAGGACTCCCACCGTCAACTTTCCATATTTTACTGTCCTACTGCCCATAGGGGCTGAGTTATAGGCTTTTTCCAGTTGATTACCGCCACACCCAACGATTGGCACCAAATTATCAGGGCAGGTACCTCAACCAATCGCCCCTCGCTCAGCAAAATGTGGACCCTGTCGGACCCATAGGGGCTGAGTATGGACCCTTTTTGAGTGAAAAATTGAGTCGAATTTGGTCGAAAATCGAAATACGTGTGCCCATATGCTCACAGCATCCGTACTTTCGTGAGTATCAGCTTGAAATTGACTGGGTACCTGCCATAGGATCCGCCACAGGATTTTATAACACTCACTTCCAATTTTGAAGTCTACACATCGACATTTTAGGGGCGCGGCTATGGGCCAAAACGTGGCCGAGAGGAAAATACCCTTCTGCTAGGGTTAGGGTTTTTGAACCCCTGCAATCCTGAAAAAAAAGACAAAAATTACCTGGGCAGATAAGGTCGAGTAGGGGTCTTAACCGCCATCTGAATTAAGATGGTGCACTTTTTTCGGGAGAGTTCTTATAAAATCAAATGTTCTCGGCCGATTAGGCTGCTTTTTGATATGGTAGACGCGGGAGACCCTCCACTAGCCACCAATCCAAAGTTCAAGTCGATCCGACCCATAGCAGTGGAGATATATGTATTTTCCCGGGGCGCCCAAACGCCAAAATCCGGTTTTCGGCTTCTTGGCCGTCTTGGGTTCGCATTATCGCCCGTCCCGACCCAGCCCGTGCTCCGATCGTCACCAAATTTGACGGGCAGGTACCTCTACTACTTGCAAACCTCTCGGTCCAAATTTGGAATCGATTGAGATTGAGCCCCTTTTCCGACCGTCCCCCCCCCCCCTAAAATTGGCCAAAAAATGAAAGTCGCGTATCCGTTTGTTCACCACATTCGTACCTTTGTGGGTATTGGCTTGAAAATCACTGGGTACCTGCCCGGGGATCTTGGGCATCTTTCCCCATCAACCACTTTCTGTTGGGCCCATAGGGGCTTAATATGGGTTCTTTTCCGTAGGAAAATCGTTCAAAAATCGCCAAAAAAATGAAAACACCCTTCGATTCATGCGCACACACTCGAAACTTACTTGGGTACCTCCGCTATGGTCCCAGTCACAATGTCCCAAAAGATGTTTGGTCTATGACCCATAGGGGCAGAATGGGGACCATTTCCCCGGGGGTACATAGGGAGTAAACTTTCAAATAGAGGTAGAAACTAAGTGTTCGATTTTAATTTTGAGATCAGATTCGGATGCGCAATGGTCGAAAATGGGGGTTGGGGGGAGGGGGTTGCCAAAAAAGCTAAGAATTTCTAGCATTTTTAAAGAAATTTTTAAAGATATTCAAATTCAGGCCTTTTTCTACATTAGCGCATGCGCACAGCTGGAACCAAAGGCACCATTGGTACCAAACTCCGGCCTTTACACTTCTAACGTTGGTACCTAGGTGTTCAGCTCGATACCTTCATTCCTTCAAGTCGTTTACATGTGATACGGCGGCTTTTTTTCGCCGTTTTTTTTCTTATCAAGGGGAAAAAAGTGGTTTTTTTTGGCCATTGCACCGCCAATTTTTTTGTTCGATTAACCTGAATTTTTGGCACGATGCGCCCATTTACAAGCCCGAATTTTGAGGACCAGTCCGATCTTGATCCGATAAAAAAAAAGTTTTTCGACTTTTTTGAGACTGAAAAATCGTTTTTTTTTAGAATAATGAAATTGCAAACGACAAGGGATAGTGTTTTGGTTACCCTTATGTGATGGGTATGCGTATTGTGCACCAATGCGTTATGGGTCCGATTTTTTAAAACATAGCGGACTATGTTTTTGAGACTATCAAAGTTTTCATCTATTGGGACTGCTCAGGCATCGTTGGGGGTAAAAATTCTTGGAATTTCTACTGGTTGGATGCGCCGCAATGACATTGATGACATATTAAAAGGAGAAAATGATCGGATAAAAATTCGAAAAAATACGGCATTTTAAAAAAAAAAAAAAAAATTGCTGGGTGGACTTGGGTTCGATTTTTTTAGGCAATGCTCCTGTATTAGAAAACACTGGAATTTTTTATATGTGTTAGCTTACAACCTAAGGTACAATCTCTGAAAATTTGACCCTAACTCCTGCTAAAACACGCTCGCGCAAATTTGCCTATTTTTTGCCTATTGTTTGACCTTATTAGACTAGCAAGTCACTTTTTAAGCGCTACGTTTGTGGCCCTATGGGTTCGAATTCAGATGTTTTGGTCGGGATCGATAGCCCGGACAACTCGCTCCATCGTATTAAAAGTTGAAGCGCCTGTCGAGAGTATCAGGCACGTGGCAGGGTGTCGAACATGGCTTCCCAAAACGAGGGGCCATGTTTGCGGCCCTATATCTCGAGTCTAAATATTGTATAAAAGTTGGGGTCCCTCGCCCTAACCCCGTGCACGTGGTAGGGGGCCAAACATGGCTACCCGAACCTCAGCACCAAAAGTCACTTTTTTAAGTTAAGGCCTGCGCTACGTTTGCGGCCCTGTATCTCGGCTCCTTTTGGTCCGAATGTAAATGTTTTGGGCGGGATCGATAGCTCGGACTACTCGCCCCATCGTATCAAAACTTGGGGTTCCATTCTCTAAAATCGGGCACGTCGCAGGGTGGCAAACATGGTTTTCCAAAACGAGGGGCCATGTTTGCGGCCATATATCTCGGCCCTAATGGCTTCGAATCAAGATGTTTCGGGCGGGATCAATAGCGCAGACGACTCCCTCCATCGTATTAAAAGTTGGGGCCCCTCTCTCCAAAATCGGGCACGTGGCAGGGTGGCAATCATGGCTTCCCGAATTTCTGCACCCAAAACTCAAATTTTCTCTCAGCGGCTCAATTTTTAGACGATTTTTCTGACAATGTATTACGAACTGCGCACCCATCATTCCGAGATCCTGACGTGACGCGCAAGGGTCGAATTTGGGGGGGTAGCCGCAACATCAACTTCAGGTTAGGTCAAATTCCCAATGTTCGGGAGTTTGAGTTTGGCCTTTGCACTATGTCCGGGAGGTCAGACTAGGTCATGACCTTGACCAACCAGGACGTTTCGGTCTTCGGGCTTGTGAGTCATGACCTTGACCGTGACCTCTGTGGACGGTACCTAAAGTTTTGGGAATTTTTCGAACTCAAGGTCAAAGGTCAGATCAAAGGTCAAGGTCTGACATGAAAGGTCATTGATGTGTTCATCCAAGGTCATGACCCTTTCCATGCCACGTGGCCCTTAAAGGTCAAGGTTAAGGTCAAACGTTGCTTCATGGAGCCGTTTCGCTCGCCCACTTCCGTTCGCCGGACGTCCATTTTTGAAGTGACCCAGCGACTTGTCCGGGTGGATATACCCTTTCCAATACCAAACCTCGAAACCCACACGGGCACCCATTGGTACGTTTACAGACGGGGATGCGCGGTGAAATTACAGTCCAGTGAGATTTAAGTTGATTTTTTTTTCTATGTCCCCTAGGGGGGGGGGGGGACGCTAAGTCAGCAAGGGTCATGACCTTGACCCACGGGGACGGCCCGGTGAAAGTTATTGTGGTCGTGACCTTGACCTTAAACCTTGACCTCTCTTCAGAATTTCTGGACGGTACCTAAAGTTTGGGGGATTTTTCGACCCCAAGGTCAAGCGTCAGGTCAAAGGTCAATGTCTCATATCAGAGGACATTGATGTGTCCATCCAAGGTCATGACCTTTAACATGCCACATAGCCCTGGGATCGAAACATCGGCCCCGGAACGCGCGTGTATGTAGTTCTTTGGGTGACCTTGACCCTTTCGGATAACCTTGACCTTTTGAGGTCATGCTGGTCACGACGGAAGGTCGACAGGTCAAGACCCGAGGGTTCTATCTTAATTGGTTTGGCCCTCAGGGGGCAAAAACCGCAAAACTTCCGGCGACCCTAGCGGGTCAAGGTCACGACTTTTGACTGACGATTTTAAAAAATGAAGAACAAATGGTTGGGCGTTCTACCCGGCCACGCACTTTTGGGCCAATCGGAAGACTTTTTGGGAGAAAAAATCACTCAGAAAGTCAATTTGGTGGTGAAAAATGCCTGTGGTCAAAGGGGAGCTAACTCTTTTGTCCCTAGTGGATTCTGACGACCTTGAGGTCGCGGCCTTATAAACTAAATCGACCCCTGGGAGTCGCGTGGTGACCTTGGTTTGACCATCAGAGGTCAAGGTCAAGGTCAAATCAACATCGTGATGCCATCTGACCAACTTCCGGTAGTCGCAGAGATATTTCAAGGGTACCACGTGACTCCTAAGGGTCGATTTATGGGGGTAGCCGCGAGGAATAGTTCCGCGAAAGAATTGATAATTTAAAAAATAATTATATCTGAAAAAGGCACATGTGCCCCCAACCGAACACCAAGCGACCGGAAATTCAAGATTTTTACACCGGATCCGGGGTCGGGCCATCGGTCTGGGTCACCAAAAAAACTTTCAGACCTCTACCACTTCCGGTGTTGATTTCCGAAAAAATTCTACATCTCTGCAACTTCTTTTTCTGGGTTAAATCTCCGCAAATGGACAAGGCCCCCGAAAAAGAGCCCTACTGCCTAGAGCCGGACACTTCAAATCAGGAAATGGCATCAGAATTTACTTCCGGTCAGGCAAAGTGGGCCTTTGAGGCCTTTAAGTTAATCTGAAATCTGAGGATAAAAAACGACTCCCCGGGGGTGATTTACAATACGAATACCCAACCTCGGAGCCCCCCGTGGGTGCATCTGGGTGTTTACAGGTGAAAATTGGTGTTTTCGGGTAAAAATATTTTGACTCTGAACGAAACGATCGGCCATGTTTGCGACCCTATATCTCGGCCCCTAGCGCGGGATCGATGGCGTGGGCCATAAGGATCATCGTATTAAAAGATGAGACCTAACCCTTCAATATCGGGCACGTGGCAGTGTCGCTAACATGGCTTATCGAATCGTCGGAATTCTTTCCGAGTCCACAGCTCCGCCCCTATGGGAAGTGAACCTTAGATTTTTGGGGGGTGGCAGGGCAATCACGGAAGGAAAATTTTGACGTTCGAATTTTTTTATTTATTTATTTTTTAAATTCGGGGGGGGGGGGGGGCACATGCCCCTTTAGATTTTTTTGGGCCGGACACCCCGCACAAAATATTGCCCCGCCCCCTCCTGGGGCCGTCCCCGACAAATTTCCCCATCCCACAGAACTTGATTTTAGGGGGCAGGGGCCTTTGACCTACATTTATGTTGAGATTTAACCCCTCCCAGATTTCTGAAACCTAACCCAAACCTTATTAGGGGCATGTACCCCCACCAGTCTTCTTCTTCTTCTTCTTCTTCTTCTTCTTATTATTATTATCATGAGAGCCGTAGCCTATAATAATGACGTTATACCCATAACTCCGTTTTGATTGGCTGTAACAAATTTCCCCATCCCACAGAACTTGATTTTAGGGGGCAGGGGCCTTTGACCTATATTTATGTTGAGATTTAACCCCTCCCAAATTTCTGACCCCCCAGTCTTCTTCTTATTATTATTATTATTATTATTATCATGAGAGCCGTAGCCTATAATAATGACGTTATACCCATAACTCCGTTTTGATTGGCTGTAACTTTTTCAACTGGCATTCAATAAGCCCTCTTCAAGAGTAACAAGCCAACAGTGAGGCTGATGTCCCCCGCCGAAATCCCAATATAATAAGATGACACATATTAATTAATCGAACATAAGCTAATATTCAAAATATTAGCTTTAGCTCAAAATATTAATTATTGACTTAGTTAAGACATTCGCCTAATGAGTTATGTTCCAAAGTCTTGACCAATAAAAGTGCTTATCGCTCCAGTCCTTAGCCAAAGCAGAAAATTTGCAACACTAAACTTAGTCAAGATAATGATAAAAATGAATCTATACTCTGAGTTCTGAGTTACATTGCTATCACTTCATTACAACTAAAGTTATCGTGCCCCAAAGCATAAACCAATCAGATTTCTTATCGTTCTGCTTACCCTCAGCAGAAAAAGTTGATTAACGAACTTGGTCAATATATCGGTGTTATAAAGCTAAAGTTATACACCTAGTGTCCTCACTCTCACTTAATCAGAACCTAATAAGCATCAACCAATCAAATTGCTTATCTCTGCCTACCCTAAGCAAGGTATTCATCTAATAGACACCTATGCCAAGTGTGAACATTCTAACTCAATTAGAACGAGAGTTATTGTGTTCCAAAATCTCGACCAATCAAATTGCTTATGAGCCATCTTACCAAGAGCAGAACATGCTCATTATCAAACTCAGTCAAGGTATTGATGTAATGAAACTACACACCAAGTTTCTTTATTTCACCTAACTAAAATTAAAGTTATCGTGCCCCAAAGCATCAACTAATCAAATTGCTTGCCTCTGCTTAAACTAAGCAAAAAATGCTCATCTTCAAATTCCATCAATACATTGACCCAATAAACACTCACACGAAGTTTGAACATTCTAACTCAATTAGAATGAGAGGTATTCAGTTCCAAAGTCTCGACCAATCAAATTGCTTATCGCTCTGCTTAGCCTGAGCAGAAAATATTCATTATCGAACTTAGTCAAGGTATTGATGTAATGAAACTATACACCAAGTTTCATCACTCTCACTTAATTAGAACTAAAGTTATCGTGTCCCAAAGCATCAACCAATCAAATTGCTTATCTCTGCTTACCCTAAGCGGAAAATGCTCATCTTCGAACTCCATCAAGGTATGGCCATAATAAACACCTACACTAAGTTTGAACATTCTAGCTCAATTAGAACGAGAGTTAATGTGTCCCAAAAAGTGTGACAGACAGACAGACAGACAGACAGACAGACAGACAGACAGACAGACAGACAGACAGACTGACAGACGGACAGACAGACGGACGGACGGACGGACGGACGGACGGACGGACGGACGGACGGACGAACCCATTTTAATAGTCCCCTGCTTTCTTCGAAAGGCGGGTGACAATAAATTATAACTTAAGTTATGAATTATTAACTTGGCCCTCTTCAACAGCATAATTTCGACTGCACAACCGCCTCTTCAAGCGAGGCGAATCGGGTGGCAAGATAACATCAATATTATTATATTGGTTGAAATTGACAATTCTCCGGTGTGGTTTCTCCTTGTCAGTGATGCATAACGGGGGGCCTGACAAGGACAGCTGTCTAGAGTAGTGGGTCGGATGAGACGGATAAATCGAGGTCCCGTGTACACATTGGCGTGCACTAAAAGATTCCTTGGCAGATGGAATTCGATATAAGAGTAGGCCGTAGCGCTGCTGGCCGGACAAAATTTCCTTCGTAGAACACTGAATGGCGTATGCCCGTCTTCCATTAGCCGAAAGAAAAGCGGCGCCCCTGTCTGTAAACCCAATATTGAGCTCTAATAAAAAACTAATTTTACTTTTCTTGTAATTAAATACTACAAATTTGTACTGAGTTGACTATGGGTTAAAACATTTTGTCTGGGGCCACTCTACTTGTGCGACATTTCTCTTACACAGGCAGAACATTTTCTCCGGGAAGGTGAGACTCCCATATACCCCGCGACGATTGATTGGTGGTTTGGAATACGGGTCAGCCAGGTAGGCTATATTTGACCAAATTGGAGTTGCTGTATACAGGCTAAAATAGCAGAAAAACAAGTTTGCTGCAAGTAAATTTTCAATTTTCTCCCATCTTCCTGGACTGTAAACAATTGATTGGAATTCGAGTCGGACACCTTAATTAGGCTATATTAGACCACTTTGAAGTTGCTTTATTCACGGGCTGAAATAACAGGAAAACTTGTTTGCAGCCGTCAAATATTCTAAAATTTTGTTGGGGGGGGGGGTGCAAGGTAAGCTCCACTTCTTCGCCTCTCGAGGAAGATCAGTGCCATTGTCTGTAAACCCAAAAAAATTTCCGGTTCTGCCCCCTAACTGTCATTGAGCCCGTCAGGCATCGATACCGTGCGCAGGCACATTTGCTTTAAAAATACTTTTGCAGGAACATTTTTAAAAATTATTACTGTCCACGTAACTCATGTAAAATATAGAATATTATTTATTTTTATTGTTGTTTTTTGTTTACTTTTATTACCGTATAATTCCACCTGTGACCTCTGCTTAATTTAGTGACAATTCTAGTAGAATGGTTTATTAGATATTTGTTTTTAATTTAAATACACTGTAACGGAATATTGGAAAATAATTTAGGCCTCATCAGAACAAGTTATTTTATTTACGGTGCATGAATATCCTGTCATCGTCAAAAGAAACAACTCTTGTTAGTATCCAAATTATACCGGAAGTTAAGTTTAACGAATTACAACCTTGCTGTGCAAAGGGATTTCATGAACTTGTTTGAAGCCGGTGGGCATCTATTCTATGTTTATATCAACCCCAAACAGCAACAATATTATTATGCACATCAAACATAATCTTTATTATTAAAGTAATCTATAATACATTAATACAATTTAAAAACCATAATAAAAAAAGGTACCGTACTAAAAATTATTTTTAATATCTTCGTATGCCGAGTCCAACCAAAGAACCTTTCGTAAGCCCCCCACCCACCCACAATCATACTATATACCTGGCAATTGAATACTCTCCTTTTGAGAATGACCCTGCAGGCATCTTTTTTATAGAGCCCTGGAGCCTGTACGCCTATGCTACTCCTTCTCTCAGGCGTGTTATTTGGCCAGTTCGGTCAACACAATCATCTTCATCCTCTTACAGTTGCGAATCCATACATGAAGAAGATCTGGAAACTTGGAAACCTGACAATTAAAAAAGAAAATTAAATTCACCTTCAATTGTGACAGCTGTCAAGATCATCAATTCTTAACTGTTTAATTATTTATTAAAATAATGCGAATGATTAAATGAGTCATTTATACTAACAATTACAATCACAATGGCAATGGTGATGGATTGAATGGTCAAATATGGAGGATTTTCGAATATGGCTGGTACATAAATAAATTACAGTCCCATGACTTTACAGCACAGTGGACGCTAACGACTTCCCCCAGGGTCCATTCTCTTGATATGTTTATTTTTTTTATAAATGTAAATGTCTCTGTGACTGTTAGTGTTGTGTCTTGTCCGCAGGAGGTTTGTAGCCGACTTAGTATTAGTTTGTTCATTGTTGTGTTCAACACGACAACAGTGTTGTGTGTTCCTCCTTCAATGAAATACTCTCTCTCTCTCTCTCTGTCGGCTAATTATAGCTTATAATACACTTACTTGTGAAAAGTGACACCTTCCGCTCGATTCTGGGGCTTCTTGTACTTGGCTTAATTAATTGCATAGCATATTAGGGTCCTTTTAAAGCCATTGCAAAAAAACAAAATAAATGAAATATACGCTTATGCCGCTACTTCCTGTTTACAACTACAACCTTAAAGATGGCGGCGCGTTGTGACGTTCCTAATGATGCGCACTTGGCTTTATGGCCTATCTAGTCTTTATAGGATATGATATCTATGTTTATACGACTGACTATTACTATTAGTCTAAATCATCCAAACAAATATTCTACAAATATTAGTCTGGATTGGTCCTTAAAATTTGACGGAAAGTCGGTCATTGTCTGGATTATCCAGTCATTTAAGTTACCACGGATAGAATCTATCAAAACATCTCGCTTGTCAACAATGACACTCTCTAATATTTTGTATGTAAAGGTTTTAATTGAAATGGTAATTTTCCCTCGTCATGAATCAGACGTACGGCTTCTCACAATCTGCTTAATTCTTCATCGCGATTCACGCTATTTTCTCGTCTCTATTTTGTTTCTATGTGCCAAGTGAATTGTGAGATATATTTCTGTCTCGCTCTATAGAATCTAGCAAAATCGGCCCGGCTTCGTAATATCTATCACTTACCGAGGCTTTAGCCAATAGAATCTAGCAAAATCGGCCCGGTGTGACAGTTTCAGTTGGTCCTCGGTAAGTGTTTGGTCATGGGCACTTGCGCATGCCCAAGACTGTTGTTTATGATAGTTATGCGGCTATACTTACTTCCGCCAGTTTCAGTTTGGCCCTCTTATGGCCACAGGTCACTAAATCTTTCCCCATTGACTCTAATGTTAATTATCGTCTCTTAGACCGGCTCTAACTTTTCCCCAAATTTTCGTTGGGTAAAACGCTTTTAGCCACAGCTGGAGCAACATGTGGCAAACTCTTGCCCAAAAGCATGTATGAGGTTGACCATGAAAAAATTGAGATACACAAGCTGGATGTAGAGACATGAAAATATGCAATTTAAGGCCCTACATTTCAACGTAAACAACCTCACAACTCTTGTATCCTTCCGCCTCAAAATCATGACAATTCACCAAAACCTGGCAGGAAATGTATTTTCACACCCTTTTTTCGATTCTACACCAAAAAGTCAACAAAAATTTGTCATGCAAAAGGGAGAAAAAGAGAAAGGGAGAGAGAGACTCAAAAAAACTTCCGCCCTACATTCGTGGGTGACGGCCCAGGAATATTTGGTGACCTGATACCTATATAGGGGAGAAACTTCAGGTATCACCTAAGGGCCCTTTTCTTGCTTCCTATGTGTTCTGGCAACATGCCGGTGAAAGGAAATCAAAATAAAAAAATAACTGCAAAAATGACGGCCCTTTAAGTATACATGCTGCTTTATGTAAATTGCTGCATCTGAGGTCCATGGGCCTTTTGTGCTAAAATTTAAAAATCTTCCTTTTTGGAGACAGTATTTGAGTTTGGTGAAAAATTTAGACAAGTTGCAAACAATCTACATAGAAAACACTCATAATTTGGAATTTTTTTCAAAAATATATATATTTTTACTGCCATGTCATGAAAAATATACCAAATTTACATGTAGCATCTTTCAAAATACCAATAATTTTCGACTTTTTTATATATCCAGACTGGCAAGAAATATATTTTTAGAATCTGTGGACAATATGCAAGCAGAAAAATTGCAAATCAGTTGCATTGATTGTAATATTAGAGATTTATACTAAAACATGTATCCCTTCCCCCTGACCATTCCGCCGATTGAATCAATCTAATCTTTGGTGGCAGAGCTTACATTATCAAAGGAATCTGTCCAACAGCTATGTTTTACCATCCCTGGCTAACATATGTGCATAGAAACTAAAATAGGTGCAATAAATATGAATTATGGTTTAAAATAGGCCTCGATGAATGAAAAAAATGCAATATTTAGTCTATGATCACTCCTCCCTAACAAAAGGGTCACAGAATACACATTTTTCACAAATTTGGGAATATTTCAATGTTTCCAACATCTCAAACCTCAGAGGCATCATACAAAGTTTTATCGCTTATTGATACCTAATTGATTGTTAATTGACTCACTGTCATTCAGCCGAGCTCAATGGACCGTAAACACGTCTATACGGCGTGGACACCATGCACATGAACATTAGGGTTGAACGAAATGCCCAACTCGTGAAGCTGAGCAGCCTGATTGATTACATTCGATCCCTTGGTGGTGAGGTTGACAATGTCCCCACCATTATTTAGGTTACTGCCGCAAATGATGCACGTATCCATTGCGAAAAACAGCTCTTTTCACAAAATTTCAAATAAAATAAAACCAAGTACGAACAATCCAAACTATTACACAAAATTCTAAGTCCTAAAAAGAACGGTACAGGCAAAATATTGTGATCAGCATAATGGACTGTTCACCGTGTGCAAAATACACGAAACCGTGGTAACGGGTGTCCGGAAGAGTAAGCATACCCTGCCTGGCACCACACCCGCCATAGCTCCATTCAAACTATGAGGCGAAATCTCGGTAAAATAGCGTGATTGGCCAATGGACTATCGGTATTAAAAATGCACGTGATGAACAGTGTTACCGATGTAGTCGACATACATTATCAGGGAGATAATTCAGTGATAGAACATGATCGATATATCGATAACTGAAATTAAAATTGTCTGACTAATCGTTTTTTTGGATTTTACAGGTGCCTGTATTGTGCTCGATAACGACAAGAGTATACTCGTCGAAACGTTGTGCTTCTAGAATAAAACCAGTGATTGTTTTTCCCATAAAAATTGTGTTCTCTTATTCTATTCAAATCACCAGTGCCTACATGTCCAGTTGGTGGGTAAATGAAGGACGACGTAGAGCAAGAACAGGGTAGAGGGTTATCATATAATTATTATGCATTGATGTTAGATAATGCGTTTCTGGAATTAAAAATTTGGGATGCATGGGTTTAGTATACGTATAAGATATCCTAGGAACAGTAACAGTTTTGAAGTAAGGAGGGATGTGTGATGTGGTGTAATATTTGGCTAAACCGGTTAACCCTATAGTATCACTGCCTTTATTACCAAATTTAAGTTTTAGAAATGAACTGTCGGTGGTGTTTGACAAATCAGACTCAGTCACAATGTTCAAACGGCGGTAGGCAATGCCAAGAACAATGGATACAACCCAGCATTAAGTGGATGCAGGATCAGTACAATTTGAATCAAAACATTCATATTTAAGTAATTTCAAAAAGTAAGTGGAATCGAATATAATTTAGTACGGATATGGTGTGGCCCTAGTGGTTCTTGGATAATTTCCAAAAGGGCATCAAGTGAAAAGTGCTTCAAGCTAAGCGACGATGTCCATGACTGCGTTTCGACGAAGAAACGTTGGGAATAACATCATGACATTAACATTGCTACACGCAGGGCTAGAAAACATTTCCAATACTAGCTTGGGAAAAACCAGACTGGATCGGAAGCCAATCTGCCAAACCTTAACAACATCCCCACCATTATTTAAATTATTGCTTCCAATTATGCATGTATCCATTGCAAAAATACAACTCTTTTCACAAAATTAGCAACAAAAAGTTTCAAATATCTGGGGAAAACACAGATTGGATTCCAAGCCAATCTTAAGAGCTTGACAACATCCCCACCATTATTTAAGTTATTGTCGCAAATTATACACGTATATCCATGGCGAAATACGACTCTTTTCACAAAATTAGCAAAAGAAAGTTTCAAATATCTGGATAAAACCAAGACTAGATTGCAAGCCAATCACCAGATTGGATTCCATTCCAATTAGTCAATGTCACAAAAACAAAGTAGATCACAACCCGCCTATTCTGAGTTATGTAAGACATTAGAACTCAAGTCAAACCCGCTAATTTAAAAATTAAACGAGACTTACTTGTAAGGAGAAGTTTGATTGTAATTATATCTTGCCATCACGAGCTTAGGGATCACATGAGATGCGTACGCAGCTTCTCTTCATTCTCCAAAGTGTGAATGGTTACAAGAAACGTAAAACCAGTTTACCATGGGAGGGATAGGAATCACAAAAACTAAAATACTCCAACAAGGGAGGGCATGTGATCCCTAAGCTCGTCATGGCAAGATATAATTACAATCAAACTTCTCCTTACAAGTAAGTCTCGTTTAATTTTTAAATTATATCTTACCATGACGTAAGCTTATGGTATCCCATGAGATATTTGAAGTTGTGACCATGAACAGGTTAAAACATTACAAAATTTTATTAAGAATAATCAACAAAACATTCACATTTTTCTCACTTCTACACATTAAGTTTATTAGCATGGAGAAGTTTATCACTGAACACACATTCCTTTTGGATTGGTTTATTGTAAAATTTACTAAAAGTAGTCTCTTTTGACCAACCACCAGTACTTAAAATAGTGTTTGTAGGTACTTTAGCCCTACATACTGCACTGCTAGCAGCTGAACGAATACTGTACGGAACAAATATCTTAGTGTCCACACCAGAAAACATAAACACTGTCTTGATCCATCTAGCGATAGTGTCTTTTGAAACAGGTAAATAGGGTTTAACCAAACCTAAAATCAGGCTTGAATTATCTCCCCTTAAAGTTTCAGTTCTAGCAATATATTCATTGTAAACAGTTAAAATGCACAATCTCCTATGTGGAGGAAATCCTTTCAAAACCAGCTCTTTTTGTTGAAAACTTGGTCTTGATTGTTTTAATAAATCACCAAATCTTATTCTCAGAGCGGATTTAGTGACAGTAATGTTTCTTATATCTAACAACTGAAAACTCTGATGAATTCTTTGGCTCGATAAAATAGTAATTAAGGCTAACAACTTAAAAGTCAACATTTTGGTGGAAACTTTCTTCACTGGAGAAATTTTCTTTATATAATTCAAAACTAAATTAATGTCCCACGACACCTGGTTCCTCGGCATCGAAGGTCGTAAATTAAATACTCCTTTTAGGAATCTGGTAACAATTGGTGCAGTTCCCGCCGGTTTATTATCTATAAACACAACAATTGATAACGCAGAACGAGCTGTATTAATGGCACTATACCGTAGGCCTTTATTTATCAAAACAGTTAAAAAAAACTCGATCACCAATTCTACAGCTGGCGAAAAGGGATCACAACTCCTTTCAGCACAGTACGTAAACCACTGTTTGATATAAAACTGGTATTGCTTTTTGGTGGAATCTCTCCAGGAACTTGACAGGATTTTCTTAGCTTCTGAAGAAAGTGAATATGATGTGTAGGCACTCCCGACACTAACACTGCCAACAGCTTCATTTTGGGTAGTTCTGTTACTTCTCTGTGTGGATGAGTTAATATGTCTTCTGTTCTAGGCAAAACAAAAAGAAAATCTATTAATAAGCGAAGCAATTTGGAGAACCAGTGTTGAGTGGGCCACCAAGGTAGAACAAGAATTCCGTGTGCTTTGTCCTGCTCAATTTTCTTCAAAATTTTCCCTATCAAACAAAAGGGGGAAAAAGCATAGAAATCATAATTTTCCCAGGAGACAGAAAAAGCATCCACAGCTTTTGCTTTAGGATCAGGCTTTAATGAAAAAATACACAGGCAACTGTGAATTGATCCTAGATGCAAACAAATCTATACCAGGAACATCCCAGAATTCGCCGATCTTCCTGAAAACAAGTGGATCCAACCGCCAGTCAGAATTGTCGTGAGAGGTCCTACTTTGGAAATCAGCCTCCACGTTCAATACCCCAGGAATGTAGGTAGCCGTTAGAGTTATATTTTTCTTTATTGTCCAAACGAACATTTCACGTATTATCATATTGTATGGAGCTACTTTACCACCTTGAGCATTAACATAAGCGACAGCAGTTGTGTTGTCAATCTGCAACTGAATGTGAGAATCTGTCATATTTTGACAGAACGTCATCAAAGCAAACTTTGCAGCTAATATTTCTAACTCGTTAATGTGTTTATTCTTTTCAAGATCTGACCACAGACCTCCAGATGCACCCCCACCAATCAATACGCCACCCCCATCCTTTTTTGGAGGCATTTGACTGAAGGATGATGGAAGGTTTACAAGAACTCAGAGATTTAAACTCGCTTTCAATATGTTGGATCCACCAGCTTAAATCCTTCTTGCATTCATCGGGAATTTCAATCAATTCGTCAAATTTTCCTTTTTGAATTTTGAGTGCAGATGTTTTAAAATTATCACATCTACGATAATATAACTGTGCACGCCTTACTCCAGGAAAAGCAGAAACCATGAGGCCCACAACCTCAGCTAAATATCGAATTGTTATCTTATCTGAAGACAATGCAATTTCGCATGCACATTCAATTTTATTAGCTTTCTCTGGAGTAAGCCTAATTGTCATATTAAGAGAATCTAAAATAAATCCCAAATACACAATTCTTTGTGTTGGTTCAAAAATAGATTTTTCTGGATTAATTGTAAAACCTGATTGCAGAGAAAATTTTACAGTGTCCAAAACATTCGCTCGACAAACCGTTGAATTGTCTCCAACCAAAAGTGAGTCATCAATAAAAGATGTACTCATGTGTCCCAATTTCCGTAGTTCCGAAAACAACTCTTTGGTTAGTTTTGTAAAAATTCGGGGTGCTGAACTTAAACCCATAGGTAAACAAGTAAACTGGTATAGAATTCCTTCCCACATAAGCATCAAGTACTTTCTGTCAAAACGTCTAACATGGACTGAAAAGTAAGCTTCACTCCAATCGATTGAAGCTAAACAACAACCTAGAGTTATCAAGTCAATAGCGTGCTGCAGTAAATCCATTTTAAAATGATGATATACCACATGCTCATTCAACTCTTTAAGATCCAATATAATTCTTAAGGAGCCATCTTTTTTGAGTCGGGTAAAGATATTTGAAATAAATTCAGTAGGCTCATGTTCTGATTTCTCAACAATATTTTTGTCCAGTAATTTATTTAATGCCAGAGAAATATGAATTTTTTTATTTTCACCAAATTTATATTAAGAAGGAACATAGAATTGTTCGGGCAACTTTGAAAGTTCAAGTTCAGCACCACAAATTGTATCTAATATGAATTTGTCCGAAGACAAGGTGTTCCAAAATACAAGGTTATTTCTCAAATTACCAGCCTTGAAATTTTTTCGCAATACAGGCAAAAGGGCTTACATAGCCCCATAAATTGATCCCAATCCGTTGATTTTAGGATACTACTTACCAAGCTCTCATCCGAATTTTTAAAGATTTATTTCTTCTTGTCGTACTTCCAGGATTTCTGGTAACTTGGCTTGGACCCGCCTCCCTTTTGGTAGGTCTTGCGATGTCCTAAAAAAGATTTCCCTTTATCTTAGTATTGGGAACTGCCTTTGTATGAACGAGCTTGGTTCGAGGTATGTTTGGAACTTGTAATTTGAGGAATAATTAGATGATCTTCGTGTTGAAATCAAGTTAGCTTCCTTGTATTCTTTATTTTTCCTTGGCAAGTCATCTCCAAACAATAACTTCGGTGAATCACCAATATCAATGTTATTAGAGGCAGCACACACCTGCCCAGCCAAGTCAAAATTATCGTTCCTTAGAGCCGACCGCCTTTGCTGACTATAATCCTGAGCAGTAGCACTCATGATAGCCACCGTGTCCAAAACTTTCTTTATAGCCCCTTTAAAATCTGATTGTTTATCTTTGCAGGGCATGATTTTCTCAAATCCATTAAATCATCGGCTAGCGTGGCTAATGTATAACTGCATCTAACGAGCTTGTTGCTAAATTTTTGTAGCTTTAAATCTTGAGACCTGGAACTAGGTTGCAGTCTATTCCACACTTCTTTGTTTACAGCAGGTAACCAGATGTTGAGATTACCTGGTCTTTCAGAATATTTATCCAAAATACTTGACATATTCTCAGTAGGCATAATCGTAGCAAACATATTGTTTATGATACTAGCTATTTTAGGATTGATATCCTTCCCGACATCGTCAGTTATGGCATAAATAGTCTCGAGACTGTCTTCAAATTCGTGGTCCTCGTCGGCCAAAGAATTCTTATTGCGACTTTGGTCTTCTTGGAAAAGTTCGTCGAGCTGTTCTTCGACAGCGACGTCACCACTGTCCATGTTATCCGATTATTTGGGTATTTTAAAAAGATTTTGAGTCAAGACAGAAGAATCGTCATCAGTTTCGTCGGAATAAGAATGAGTTCTTCGACGGCCATGTTGTTTAAGGTTGTGGTCAATCAGGGATTGACCAGCTCCGCCAATTAAATTTTTTAATTCGTAACGAAATTTGTCCATTTCATTTCTAAAAAATGTTAACGATATCCCATGCCCATCGTCTTCTTTTTCCAAACTGGGAAGACTTGATTTTTTCCCCGATGGCGACGCCACGTGGCTCTAGCTAAGTCGAGCAGATGGCAAACCGGTTTCAGTATCGTCGACTACAATCGGTTCAACACCTTTGCCTTTTTGAAATTGTTCAGGTTTGTTTTTGGCCGGTGTATCTTTATTTGCTGGCCTTTTCCTTTTATTTGAATCATCTTTAGGGGTTCTATTCTTTTCAAAAACTGTCTCAGCGAAGTTGAAATCCCCATCTGCAGCGGCGATAGATTTTGCCGATTCCGCCATTTTGCAAAATCTCGTGTACGAGAAAATTATTAAATACGACGTTTTAATATTTATCAACATGTAAAAACTCCCAAGGAATAATTATATTCCAGTTAAAACGTATTTCGATTACGAAATATAGCAGATGGGAAGAATCAAGTTTTTAGGACTTATTGAAGTTTTAAAAACTGTAGAGGAAGAAGGACACGTCTTGCATGTCCGAAGCTTAGCGCACTAATGAGGAGAACGTCACTGTGATGTCAAGACGTAGCACCATGACTTGCTGACGTTGGGATAATTTTATTTTCCGATTCGTTGATATCAATTTTGTATCTAATGATATAACATTTATTGCTCTAAAACACGCTGTTTCCAAGATATGGAGGCCAGAAAGTACAATTGGCGGCCATCTAGGATTTATGCTAATTATGAAAAACGCTACGGGGTTTCAGTGGACAATTTTGAGTTGCGAGTCCTTTAGACATTCCTTTACTACCGTAGATTCCAGTGAAATTAATTTTTTTGCAATTTGATCGCGGTAGTTTTTTTATTTCTCTCTGTCTAATAGCATGCAACGCTAGCTATATCAAGTATTAACCGCGTACGTATACATTGTCCAGTCGGCAGTTGAATGTAAATAGGATAGACCATTTATTATGTTAATTAATAGTCTCGTAATTAATAGATAGCATCTCTTTGGTCGTAAAATGCGTAATAAACTTGACAAAATACTATTTCGGGCCATGAGCACGAATCAGTCATCCACTGTTTTTCTCAGTTGCATACGGCCATTACGGGTCAGGTAAACTTGCCGTATCTTTTCTATAATAGTCGGTAAACCTTACACGTATAAAGAAATGGTGGTCGGTTCCATTTCAGGTAAAAGAAGCTTACTGTACGACGGTATTTTCACAAAAAAACACACAATGGTCTATGAGTTTCAGTCTAGCATGACTGAAAATGACGTCAAAACGGAAACCCGTAAAAGCTCCTATAGAATTCTGTAGAAAACCACACTGGTATTCTATAGGACTTTTTGCTAATGGACTACAGGCAAAACCAAAATCTACAAGAAAAGGAATGAATAAAATGAGGTTTAACGTCCTACTGTTATGCACTTAACCTGAGCTTATTGAAGACGGGAATACACCATACAGTGTGCTATGAGGGAAATTTTGCCCGGGCAGCGGCGCTACGGCCTACTCTTATATCGAATTCCAACTGCCAAGGGATCTTTTACGTGCACTCCAATGTGTACACGGGACCTCGGTTTGTCCTTGTCAGGCCCTCCTTCTGCATCACTGACAAGGGGAAATCACGTCAGAAAATCAAGATGAACTTTCTCGGCCAATGCAGGGATCGAACACCCGACCCATACTGCACACAGCGTTCCACCTACGTCATTACCAGAATGAAACACTGTGCTAATTGGACTCCATTTAAAACGCTCGCGTCATCATTTTGGGGTGGGGCCATGGAGGTATGGGCGGGACTTATCGAACTTACGTCACCTGTGTTTACACAACAGAGTGAAAATAGACCGTAGCACAAGGCTTTTGTAAACACAAAGTCAAATTTCAAGTTCTGCCACTCGGCTAAAAACGATATATATTATGTGCTATGGGTAATATTGCAATACATTCTTTACCATTGTAAACTGTCTTTAAAGTTTCAATGTGTTTATTTTTCAGGCCTAGATACGCCTAAATTTCTTTTCGCAAATAAAACAGCTTCTGTGAACTTGTCGTCTATGGGGGCCGCCATGTTGAATAATTAGGGGACTTTTTTGTGGTTCGGCTCTTGATCAGTTTGACATCTTTCATACACACAACAGCTAAATAAACATATTTAATTTCATTCAATATGTTTTCCGAAACATGTTTTAAAGATACACCAACGGCGACGCGCTCACATGATATTCTTTGAACTGTATATTTTGATGGAGTGTAATTAGATCTTAGTCCCGCAACAGCCAAACATGCGGTTATAACGCCGCTGCTAAGTTACCACTCGATACGTTTAGATTTTTAAGTTCCTACTGTCCATGACCAAATTATAGCATTCTGCTGTGTATCTTTGATTTTTGACATCGTACAAAATTACTTCGTTCATCTTAAAAGTTTGGACTTGCAACCATTTTTCTTAACCTGCCAATTGTTTTTTTTTTATTTTCCTTATTAGCTTTCATGCGAATCATTTTTTTTTTCAAACTATATTTTATTCAATAAGAATAGGATTGGGGAACAGGCTTGGCCTACATCACCCCTCTCCCTTTAAGAAAACAATATAATTACAATTGGTTTACAATAGTCGAAACTTGGTTTAAGGCCTGAAAGGAAATAAATATAATTACAATTGTTTTACTTAAACACATGTATATAGTCGAAATTATTCATATTATATTAAAATTTATACAATTCTGAAAGTACACCATACTATTTTTAAAAAAAAACTTTATTTGATATACATTATAAATAATCTTGATTTAAGGCCTGAAAGGATGTAAATATTTTAACAGAATCGAATGATGGTAATGATAAATGACGATTACAGTACTTAAAATCTATTACTTAATTCTATAAAGTTTTGCACTTCAGAAAATATTAGTATATTTTGGTCAAGTGAAATATTCGTAGAGCCATGCAATAAAAATTTTGTGTTGATGTATTCTGTTAATGTGTTTATGGTTGTATTTCGTGCTTCTGAATATAAGGGACATATCAGCAGAAAGTGATAAGGATCTTCAAAATCGTGTCCACATCGGCAGGTTGGAGAGTCAGTTATGTGTCTTAAAAATGCATGTCCATTTAGATCACTGTTTGATAAACGAAGTCTTGAATGGATGATTTGAACTTTTCTTTTACCAATATTGTAATACGGAGGTACCAAGTGATCACGCATTGCGAGTTTTCGTTTAAAAATGAATAACGTATCTGAATTACGTATTGAAAAATCTAGATTGTTCCAAAGTCGTGGGGTTGAAGGAAAGAAAGAATTATAAAATAGATTAGTTTGACAAAAATAGTATGGTAGGTTTTTTATACGCCCACATTTTCATGTAGACGTATTATGTCGTCGCCCCTGTCCGTCCGGACGTCCGTCCGTCCACAATTGTTTGTGGACTCTCTACAGGTCACAATTCTTGTCCGATTTTGACGAAACTTGAAATATAGGTTTATCCCCAAAAGATCTCGGCTGCTTTTGATATTGGCATGTATCAGATCAAAACTTTATAGATTATGGCCCCTGATTGTACGAAAAATCACGTTTTTAGCTTGTGGACCCTTTAGAGGTCACAATTTTAAACCGATTTTGATGAAACTTTACATGCATGTTTATAACCCAAAGATCTTGGTTCCTTTCGATATTTGCACCTATCGAAACGTAATTTCCTGAATTATGGCCCCTGATTGTCCGAAAAATCACCTATTTTAGCTTGTGGTACCTCTGGAGGTCACAATTATTATCCGATTTGAAAAACCGTTCGATTATATCACCGTTACTCCCTAAGGAAGGTTGCGTTCGAATTTCGGAAAATCGGACCAAAATTACCATACAAAATGGCCGTCGTTCGTACGCAAATACTGTTAAAAAATGGTTTATCAAGGTTGTGGACCCTGTAGAGATCACAATTTTAATTCGATTTTGATGAAACTTAAAATGCATGGTTATAACCTCAGGATCTTGGTTCCTTTCGATATTTTCGCATATCGGATCGTAACTTCCTGAATTATGGCCCATGATTATACGCAAAATCTTAACATCGAGACCGGTCTATAGTTCGAACAATCAGATTTACTGCCTTTTTATGGAGAGCCAAAACTGATTTAAGTAATTTACCACTAATATTATCGGGACCAGAAGACTTTGATATATCAATACAACTAAGCATATCTTTAACTTCCTGTGGGTGTAATGTCAGTTCGTTAATTGAGTTCTCTTTGTGATTAATATCGTTCAATTAAACAAATGTGTTCAACGCCTCTGCTTTGTCCCGTGGTGTAAATGCCGTGTTGTTGTTGTTGTTAGTGTTGGGTGGTGCGATAGTGTGATGTGATGACCCATTTTCTTTTACAAACAAGTTGACAAGTTTCCACCATGATTTAGAGCCAGAATTTAAATCGTTGTTTATGTTTTGATCTATTTTTTCGTAATAGTTACGTTTACAATTTTTATTAAACAAATGTAATTATTTCTTACTTTCCGAAATGCATTCCAATGCTCTGTTGAATCCGATTTTTTTTGCTTTTCTGTGAATTTTGTTCTTCAGTTTACTCATTTTTCTAATTTCATTATTCATCCAGGGGTTATCTCGAGGTCTAATAGTCACATTCTTAAAAGGGATATTATTTTTTGCAATGTTAATCAACTTGTTTGTAAATCTGAAGCATGCTTCGTCAATTGTGTCGCTTGCAGTGGTCATGTCTCAGTCTTTCTATATCCATTTTTGCATAGTCCCATATTAGTCGGTTATAACTGTGTTTAGGCTGGGAGTGAAATGAAAGTTGACAATACACAGGGCAGTGATCCCTACACAAACAACCGGTTGTCTTAACAAAATTCGGGCAATTAGTTAAAATTATATCAAGTAATGAATTTCTACCGCGCTCGCTATATCTGGTTGGTCAGTCAATTAATTGTTTTAAGTTGAAAATGTTGATAAATTCGTGAATAAAAGAATCTTTTACCTGGCAAAAATCAATATTAAAATCTCCCATGATAAAACATTTCGTTATATCATCTAATAAAGCCAAACTAATAGAATTTAAAATAGAATAATTTACATGAGAAGAACTACTGGGAGACCTATAAAATGTACCTAATAAAATTGTATTGTTTTTAGTGTGAATTTCTATCCAAATACCCTCTGTATTGTCAACTTCCAAGTCAAGGCGCCTCTTATATTTCAATGTATTTCTAATGCGAGCGTGCTCTTTTGTGTTAGCTTGACGTATTTTGAGATTTCTTATGCTGGGGGTGCGTAGCTCTAATACGTCGAAGCACACAGCGCTCTTATGATATTTGATATTTGAGGGCCTTTAATCTACAAGAAATATAAGTAATAATTATTTGACGTCGAACTGGGTTTATTAACGAATGAACATAATAACACAAATAAAGATATATTGAAATCATACTTAAAACATCAATTACAAGTTATCTATTAATGAATAATTGAATATATAATTTTAGCATATATTATGTGACCAAGTGTAATTCTTAGGTATTTCACATTGCTTTATTATGCATCAAGAACGTAATATTATATTAATCAATTAGCGAATATAAAGTATTATTATACTATGTGAATATGTGTAGTAAACTATTATACATAAAATAACATATATACTAAATGAATTATTAGGCGACACAATAATAAACTAACTCACCTATAAGAAATATAAGTATATAATAATTATTTGACGTCGAACTGGGTTTATTAACGAATGAACATAATTGTCCGTATTTCGTCTCTTATATTTATACCCAGTCGCTATCGCCAACTTAATATCTTAATAATAATTAAACTAGAAATGTTTGAACATGTACATGATAAGGGTTAAACATATAATACAAAACGTGATATAAATTAACATATCTACATTACTGAAGACTTACTCAAATATAGGTACATACTCAATGAATGACTAAGATGCATATTAAGTAATACTAAAATTTTTTACATTAGATGTTCAGAAAAGGTAAAAAGATAAGACAGTACATTGAGATTAGAACGATCAGGGTTCGGAGTAAAGATTAACTTATCCACTTTAAAGCAATTAGTTAATTAAGATAAGTTAATACATGTATATCAAAATATGTACTATAACACTAACATAAACTGCTACACCACCACCCTTGTTAGGTGTGCGAATCATTTCTTTTTTAGTCTTCCGAAATCGATATTTTAACTGGGCGATCGTGCTTTTATGATACTTTGACAATCGCCGCAAATACTTATTTTTCCTATTTAAATCAGTCAAGGTCGCATCGACAGATGTCTGAGCATAGAACTGTATTAAATACGATCTATCGAGTCTTGTAGTACTCGTTCTCAAATATATGGCCACAGAACACTAAATATTTCTCCATTGACTTTAATGATAATTCTCGTCACTTAGACCGTCGTAACCTTTTCCCAAATTTTCGTTGGATAGAACGCTTTCTACCACAGATGGAGCAACATATGGCAAACTCTTGCCCGAAAGGACGTATGAATGATGTTCTTCATAAAAAACATGAGATACTCAAGCTGGAAGTAGAGACAAATAAACATGCAATTCCCGGCCCTACATTTCGACGTAACCAACCTCACAACTCTTGTACTAGACCAGAGGGAGAAGGGGGGGGCATTGTCACCCGAGTGGGGGCAAAATCTGAGTTAACTTTTCTAGAGGCATTTTTCACCAGGAATCCGAGATAATCGAGGTCAAATGTCGCGGAAGGCAAAAAAACGAAAGAAACGTATGTAATTCAAAATCTGTTCAGAATAGGGCCGGAAATCATTGATAACAGCAATGAGACAATTATTATAATACAGTAATATAATATTAACAATTAGCAGCGATGACACCTGCATACCCGTGATATTAAGCTCTATTACTATGATAATGAGGGGGGGGGGAGCAATGCCAAAATACAAGTCTTGGTACGAAATTCCAGATATAATGTTATATATCATTGAAAAGCTTGTTGATTACCCTCTTCAAATATGTAAGTAATATTATGGCACATTTATATTCACTTATCTTAAATAGCGATCAAATTTGTGTGGTATTAAACTCTATTACTATGATAATGAAGGTGGGGGGGGGTATTCAATGCCAAAATACGGGTCTTAGTACGAAATTCCAGATATAATGTTATTATTATATTACTGTGTTATAATTGTCTCATAGCTGTTATTAATGATTTTCGGTCCTATTCTGAACAAATTTTGAATGATATACGTTTCTTTCGTTATTTGGCCTTCTGTGACCTTTGACTTCGATTATCTCCGAAACGACCCCTCACCTGACTTATTACCTACCAGATTCGGATTCCTGACGAAAAATGCCTCTAGAAAAGTTAACTCAGATTTTGCCCCCAAATAGCGATCAAAGTTGTATTGTATTAAGCTCTATTACTATGATAATGAAGGGAGGGGGGTATTCAATGCCAAAATAGGGGTCTTAGTACGAAATTCCAGATACAATGTTACATATCAGCAAAAAGTTTGTTGATTGTTCTCTTCAAATATGTAAATAATTTTCTGGCACATTAAGATTTACTTACCTTACAAAACGATCAATGTTGGGTGGTACTAAAATCTATTACTATGATAATGAAGGGGGCGGGGGTATTCAATGCCAAAATACGGGTCTTAGTACGAAATTCAAGATATAATGTTACATATCAGCGAAAATCTTGTTGATTGCTCTCTTCAAATATGTAAAAAAAAATTATGGCACATTCATATTTACTAACCTTAAAAAGCGATCAAAGTTTGGTGGTATTAAGCTTTATTACTATGATAATGAAGGGGGGGGGGAGGGGTATTCAATGCCAACATACGGTTCTTAGTACGAAATTCCAGATATACTGTTACATATAACAGAACAGCTTGTTTATTACCCTCTTAAAATATGTAAGTAATATTATGGCACATTCATATTTACTTACCCTAAATAGCGATCAAATTTGTGTGGTATTAAACTCTATTACTATGATAATGAAGGGGGGGGGGGGGATTCAATGCCAAAATACGGGTCTTAGTACGAAATTCCAGATATAATGTCATTATTATATTACTGTGTTATAATTGTCTCATAGCTGTTATTAATGATTTTCGGTCCTATTCTGAACAAATTTTGAATGATATACGTTTCTTTCGTTATTTGGCCTTCTGTGACCTTTGACTTCGATTATCTCCGAAACGACCCCTCACCTGACTTATTACCTACCAGATTCGGATTCCTGACGAAAAATGCCTCTAGAAAAGTTAACTCAGATTTTGCCCCCACTCGGGTGGCAATGCCCCCCTCCTCACTCTTGTCTATACCCTTCCGCCTGAAAATCATGAATATTCACCAAAACCTGACAGAAAAGGGGAAAGGGAGAAAAAGACTAAAAATAACATTCGCCCTTGTTTCGTCAACCCACTTTCCCCCTCAATTTATTACGGTCTCATTTCGGCAGGTCCTTGGTAATTTTCCATCGAAAATACATAATAAACTTGTTTATTTCCAACGACTAAAAGGGGTAGATATTACCTTAATTGGTCCAACTACCATAGGTCAATAAACAGCCAAAATTTGATGGCTATTTTGACAATGATTATAATTTAACCAAAATATCACTTTGTATTTGGAAATTGATTATAATAAACGGACATGTTTGAAGTACTAGACAATTAAATGGTCCAAAACAATTTTAATCTCTTCTTGCACAAAAAGTATTGTATTCTGTATTTGAATCTTTCTTTCCTCTCCACCTTCATCAACGTTCATCGAGTTTTTTGATGTGTGGATGTCTTTGTCAGTGTTGTGAGATGGCCAGTCTGACAAAGGACAACGTATAGTTGTTCAAATGGGATTAAAAATAACGAGGTCCCGTGCCCCGGAAGCGAAATGAATTTGGCCTGACAAGGGACATGGCATACTCGTTCGGATGGATTAAAAAAAAACAACCGAAGTTCCGTGTCCGGGGGGCGGGGGGTCAGTGAGTGGGAGGTTTGCTCTCTTACTTCAGGCGTGTAGGAGGAAAGACCTGGCAAGTGACCACGTATAGTCGTTCGGATGGCATAGAAAAACGAGGTCCTGTTTCCGGAATCGAAATGAAGTGGAAGCTTGGGTGGGTTCAGTGAGTAGGACGTTTGCTCTCTAACATCATTAAAGTACGGAGCCTCGGTAGTTAAGACCCTGGCTCACTAAACTGGAGGTTTTCCGACGTGGTTTCACCTTGTGTCAGTGGTGCATGAAGGAGGGCTTGGCATCGACAGCTGTCTAGTTGTTCGCATAGGACGAAAAACCGGGGCTATAAATTGGCATGCACGTAAAACATCCCTTGGCAGTTTGAATGCGATATAAGAGGAGGCCTTGGTGGCTCTCCCCGGAGACAATTTCCCTGTATGGCGTATGCCCGTCTTCATTAGCCAAGCGTGGGCGTATGTTTTGTTGCCTGGGGGTGGAACGCGGCGACGAAGCGTAAAGGCCGTAGTCCATACAGGCAGCGCGCAAGCAGCGCTGCGCGTCGCGTCATGACAAAATAAATAGCTTTAATTATTTTACGTTTATGTCCCTCCATTCAAGCAGCGCGTCAGCGATTTTTGCTGCATGACGTGCTGACGCACCGGGGAATCCCCTCTTTCCACATGTTGGAAATATAAACACGTGTTTCGGTAATTTGTTAGAAATATTAACGTTTAAGATGCCAAAAACACAAATCAACGAAGAATTGCTTATCAAT